>CM053788.1:273329339-274609339 GCA_028749045.1 Cupressus sempervirens | reverse complement strand
AATTGTCAAAAGTATGGACATAGAGCTTTTGAATGTAGATCCAAATCTATGTGGTCATCAAACAAGCCAACAAAGATAAGAAGCGATGGGAAATTTTATAATTGGGATTATAATACAAGATATAGTTGTTGTTATTGTCAAGAATATTGACATGTTCCTGAGAATTGTATTAGGACACACTTCAGTGGTAACTACAAGAGGTGGTTGAGTCAAACCACATGTTTTAGCTATTTGAAGACTAATCACATCAATAAGCATTGTCCAACAAGGTCAAAGGCACCAAGTTGTGAATTTGATAAAGGAAAAGGCAAGGCAAATGTTGAACACATCAAAGATGAGATGAACAAGACATGGAAAAAGAAAGATGATTGTAGCACATCAAATGGAGAAGGGATCACTTCACCCAATGGATCAAGTGATCACACCTCATCAAAATAGGCAATAAAGAGGTATGTGGGACTAATATTCAAGTGTTATATCATACATCAATTCCAAAGGAGACAATAGTGAAAAGACTACATTAACATAAATAAAGAGGCAAGATGTTGTTGAAAATTCAAGTTAAATCTTTAAGTTTTTCATGTTGTTGTCAAGCATGAAATGTTTCCTATGTATGCCGAGTGGAATGTTAATCGATGCCAAGCTCCTAGACTAGCTAGTTGATGTTGAACTCATAGTAGCTATTATGTGATGGAAATATTAATAGATGTCAAGTGATCCTAAAATTAGTTGATGATGAGCTTACAGATGGGTAAGCACTCAGCATTAAATGCAAGGTTTTCAAAGGTTATATGATTAATTTTTTCTCATTATTCATCATTTCAAATTCAAGAAAGAGAAAATAGAGTAGAAGGTGATTTAGAAACTTGTTCAAGGCACTTATAAATATTTTAACAATGATCTCACACCAGTTTATCAAATCTCAAAAGGTAATTATCACAAGCCGAGCTATGCAGTTTGATTTTGCATAAATCGTAGGTTGACAAAATGATGTCTAGTTTTAAAAATGTTGAAGGAAAGGAGGTTTTGAATGTTCATCTTGTCAATAATGATTTTAAGAAACCCATATTTAAAAACATTTTTTACATCAAGCCTATAAACAAGATCCTTCTGGTGCATTGTCAATGATCCCACCAAAACGTAATTATGGTGCAAGATGTGAGAAAGTGCTATAATTTCAAGATAGGAGGTATAAGAGACATGGAGATAAGAGATGCATATAATAGATTGTGTGAGAATAGTATTTTGAAAGAGGAATACAAAATTGTTGAGAAAAAGGGTTTGACATGAGCCCTAGATTTTCCTAATGTGTTTAAAATTGAGTGGATACAAATTGTTCTAAGCCAAATTCATGACAGTTCTTTATGGCTAGAGGGAGGACCTATCAAAATCACCAAGAGAATAATTCATAAGGTAACTAGCTAGCCAACCCTAGATTGGCCAAAGACACTCAAAAGTGATTCCAAGGAAGTAATCAAGAAAAAAATTGGAGAAAAATGGAATAAGAGAGGCATGACAATATATACTATTGTTGAACTTTGTTTTAAGGGTGATCTCACACAAATTATATCAATCCAATAGATTTAATATTGTACCTATGTAGTTGTCAATTTTGGCTACAAGATTGTAAAGAAAGATACATATGATCCGGTAGAGCTATAATTACAAAAACTGATGGAGAATCTTGGAGCTATCAAGAAAACCAAGAGTGCAAAATATAAATTTGGTTCAATACTAGTTTGCATATTCTTTTATGTGAAGAACACATTTCCCTCTTTTGGTACTGTAGGATGGAAAACCAATAGATCAATTGTGGTGCAAACCAATGAGTTCATTGAGCAGACAGGAGAAAGCTTTTAAACCTTGATGACAAGTTACTTTGAAGATTTTAAGAAATTGATGAAGGAAAGAATAAGGATACCAGTTTCATTGGTTGAATAAAATCATAATGGCATATGTTTTCTAGTTAATGTTGATTACACTTTTGTGCAAGCTACCACATCAAGGGTAAGCTAGTTAAGAACACTTGGGTATGAAATTAATATTGATGAAGCCGCAATAGCCATCACTACACTCCTAGTAGAGGAAATAGATAAAAGTGCAAAGATATTTGGCAATTATGAGATGGTAAAATCAAAGATTACCATGGAGTTGAAAATTGCATCAGCCATCAAGAAGAAAGATAAGATAGTGAAGAAACTAAAAACTAAATTTGGAGGTGGTCTCGAAGAAGAAGAAGAAGAAGAAGAGGATGAAGAGGAAGAAGAAACACAAACTCAAGAACATCTTACATTGACCCAAGGCATGGGAGAAGACAAGGTAGAGGAGGAAACTAAAGGTGTTGAGGGAGAAGAAGCTGAGGAAGCACCTGCTCCTACTGAGCCAAAGAAGAGAAAGGCTAAGGCACAACCAGTTGCAAAGGCAAAGAAGATTGTCAAAATTAGCCCAGCCAAGCCCATTGTACTTACCACTAGAGCCAGCACACATACTACAACTTAGAAGGCCAAAGAAAAGACCAAGCAAACAGAGCAAGGTGCCAAGAGTAAAAAAGAAACAAAAGAAAATATGTGGCATAGCTAGATTCTAATGAAGAAAGGAGAAAATCAAATTAAAATAACTAATTTAAAGTGGTAAGTCACAATCCCCTATCTAATCTTGAAAATTTATGTAAAAATATCAAAAACAATGCAGATTTATTTGGTTTCAAACATATTGATTTTGATAAACTTGGAAAAGAAGAGAAAAATCAAGTCGAAGAGGCATTAAATGCCATGATGTAGAAGTTTAAGAACACTCCACTATAATTTTCAAACTCAATACCAAAAGTTTTATATGATATTGTTGAGCAAAAATGGCATTATTGTCTGAATTTGGAGAAACAAATCAAGGAAACCACATTAGCTCAAGTGATGCCATAATTGACAAAGGGACAGATTGCTAAGGTAAACACGATGATAAGGATGATGACAAGGAAGATGATGATAAGAAAGATGATAAGGAAGATAATACAGTTGGGGAGGAAACAAAATAGCAAGATGATGACAAGGAAATAGTTGAGTAGCAACAAGATGAATAGAATGTACATGACACACGGATGCCTAATGTCATTCCTACTCATGAAAATAGTGTGACAACTAAAACTATAATTGTAAAGGATGTTTCTAATGCATCAGCTCATAAAATCAATCCACTTACTATAGAAGACTTGAAGAAGATTCTAGACCAATCTACACTCCAATCAAAACTTTATGAAAATCCAATTTTGGTCAGTGTAGAAGAATTGAAAAAGGAAGTAATTGAGGTCACAAGGGAAAAGGTGATGTTGGAATTTACAAGTAGGAATTATACATCTAAGAGGGGGGGTGAATTAGAAGTACCAAACTTTAAGCTATAAAACTTTTAACTGAAATCAATACATGCATGTAAAATTTCTAATTAACATGAAAGTAAAGGCATGGATGAAAATAGATAACACAATATTTGATCACCTAGAAACCTTCCAAAATGAGAAGGTAAAACTAGGGTGGGGATAACACCCACAACTTATCACTATAGCAATATGTAACTTGTCAAGGTTACCAAGTTTGACCATTAGCAATGGTCTACCCTATGAGAGGCATGCCCTATTATAGGCTCGAACGCCCTATTAAAAGTGTACCTTTCTAAAGGATTTACAAAACATTCACTTAGAATGTCACCCTGTTAAAGAATTTACAAAATGGTTGTTAATCCAACCTATCTTCATAGGATTTTCATTCTCCAAATACAATAGCTAGAAAGTATAGCAGAATGTGTTAACCAGATCACTTACAATCTTCAATTCTTGATTTTAGATCAATGTTTAGGCCATTTTGATATGATCCTCTTAGATCTTATATGATTCTAAATGAAGTGCTAATACTATGTTCTATTGTTAACTAATTTGGCAATTCCCCTATTTTACAAAGTCACCTTGAATGTACTCTTCACCCTTCTATTCTTTGCTCTCTTTCACTCGATCATTCCTTTCCTTCTCTATTCTCTTCTCACATTCTCTCTCATACATTAATGAATTATGGGGTTTCAACCTCCTTAAAAAGGTTTCATGACTTAGGGATAGGTATGAATCTACGATTGAGATTCGATCTTATCTTTTAATCCTTTGAGATTTATCATATGTCAGCTCAAAAATGGTTTACATCTTAGTTTGTGAGGGCAAAAACTCTTATGTTTATTCTATGTTACTCGGCACTTACTGATTACTGATGCTCGACACATACTAAATTTTGTCTTGCTTGGTACTTGAACTTTTCTCGACATCTATTAGTCACTTGGCATCTGAATGACTAGGCACTTGTTGAATTTTTGGCTCAGCACATATAGTAACTCAACATCTATATTATACTCGACATCAACTTAGAAAGTTTCTTAAGTGTGTTGACACTCAATTGTCAAAACCAATTTGAGATCAACAATCTCCCCCTTTAACATGAGTGTCATACATGATGAATCTAATATTTTTGAGTATAATATACATTTTGTTCAGCATATATAAAAAACTTCAAAATTGTTTAAAATTTTGTGAAGGACTTTATATCTCAAAATTTGTAACTCCCCTTGAGTTGATGTGCCTTAGCTATATCCAAAACTTCTCATGTTAGATTTGTCTCGTGCTGATTTTGATACTCTTTATCTATGCCTTGCCTTATCATTCTTTCTCTTTCTACTCTGTTCTAGCTCCCCCTCTCACATATCTTCACTTGCAATTATAGTTTCCTTTTGGATTTTCTATTCTCCAACTCAAAATTTATCTCCCCCTTTTTTGACACTTATATCAAAGGGGTCTATACATTAACTGAATCTTTTTCCAAAAAGGATCTATTTACCTCCATTACTATCCTTAGAGCAGCATCCTAGTTATGCAGTGCCACTTCCAGTGATTTTATTTGGATGGCTAACTCTACTGCAAGGTGAACTAAGCCATCTAATATGGAGAGATTAGGATCTTTCTTCAACACATTTTCTACACAGGTTAGCTCTTTTTGCAAAATTTTAATGTGTGGGTTATGGCAAATTGTATCTGGACTAACTTGGCCTTGATGTTTGCCTTATCTACTATTAATAGAGCTAATTCCTTCTAAGTGTGAAGTGTAGTGTGAAAATTATTCTCACTTTGAACTAGATCTCTTGGTAGTTGCATAGTAGATAACTTCAAGTCTCTTTCCAAGCTCATAATCCTCTAGCTAGTTTCCTATGTGAAGATGGAAGGATCACATAGCTTTATGTACAATGAGAAAATTTTCTCAAGTACTTCCTTCACTTTTTCAATTTTCTTAGCTAGTTCAACTTGTGAAAGTGCAATTTTAGTAGAGATTTTCTCATTTACCTTCACCTAAAATTTCCTTCTTACCATTCTAGTAGTTTGGCATTTGTATCAAGGTCTTCATTATGCAGTTGGTTCACTATATTGTAAAGTTGTTCCATAATTGGCCTTGTTTCATTAGGTGTTTGCAAGATGAAGGCATCTAGAAAGATGTCCTTGATTTCATGTAAAGCTTTCCTTTTCTTATACTCATTTTTGAATATCTCCTGCTTCATTTTCCTCTCTAGTGCCTCTTGCACTTCATTGATTTGATCAATGTTCATAGTTTCATAGTCATACTTAGGAATGACTATGTCCTCATATAATGTAGTGTCTCCATAGTGTAGTACCCTTGCTACTCTTGTTGAGCTCGAGCTTGGTGCAGATATTTGCAGTGGCATGGTAAAAGTGCTCAGCTTCTAAAGCATTGTTGGAGCCCCTATTGCAGGAAAATTTACCAATGTTTGTATTGCCTCTTGCTCCTTCTCCTTAGGAATTTTCTTGTCCTCTTCAAATCTTTCCTTATCAATTACTATAATATGTGGGGTTGCACCTTGTACTTGTGTTGTGGAGATAGATGTATCTATCTATCTTGTTTTCTCCCTTATAGGCTCTTTCTCCTTTATACTCTATGTCTTTTGTTCAATCATCAAGACTTGAACTGTGGAGTCAACCTTTACAGATGTGTCTACTACTTTTTGTATTTTTGGTTGTCCACTTGTGGCTATAGGGATGTGAGAAGGTGGTTCTTGTGGATTTACCCTATCCCTTGTTATATCTGCTACAGCTTTTTGCAGTTCTTCCACATTGACCAAAAATGGATTTGCACACAACTGTGCTTGCAATGTACTTTGGTCAAGAATCTTTTTGAGATCCTCTATAGTCAATGGATTGATTTTTTGACCAAATTTTTCAAGGACATATTTTATAGTTATTATATCTGTAGGTGTGGTGGTATCATGTGGAGGGCTCAAGAGTGGTAGTTGTGTGTCTTGCACACTCTATTCTTGTTGTTGTTCCTCAGCAGTTGTCACTTTATCTGTCCTTTGTTGTGTATCATCCACTATGTTTTCCCTTGACTCTTTATCTACTTCCTCTTCCTTACCATTCTCTTCTTCTTCATTGTCTTTATCTTCAAGGGGATCTTCTTCTCCCGGTTTTACTGTTGTCAATCCATTTATCAACTTCCATATCTTTGTTGATTTATTTACAACATCTTCAATGTTATTCTAAAGAATGTTGAAGGTTATGTATTTGGGATAGAATTTACTCCCATGCTTTTTGCTTGCCTTAGTGATCTAAACTTTTGCTAGCATAGGCACTACCCTTGCTAAGGTAGATTCTCTTATTTCCTTTTCCATGTTAAGGTAGTTATGCCATTTATTTTCAATAATTGAATACAAATCTTTTGGTATTGAGTTGTCAAGTTCAAGTGGAATTGTCTTGAACTTGGACATCATGGTGTAGATAGATTCTTCCACCATGCTTTGCTCTTCTCTACTCAGCTTACCAAAATCAACACTTTTCAAGCCAGTCAAGTCAACATTATCCTTAATATTATCACAAATTTTCTCTAAATTAGATTTAGATGCATGACTTACCTCTTTGAATTGGCTTATGTCCTCTGACTCAGTCTTCTCTTCATCAGTGTCAAGTTGAGCAACATATTTTCTTCTCAACTTTTTCTTTGTTGGCTCTTATTGCTCTATTGCCTTCTTCTTCTCTATGGCCTATTCTTTGACTTGTTTAGTGGTTTCCCTAGTGCTTTCTCTTGTTGTGGGCTTGGTAGGGCTTGGCTTGGCAAATTTCTTGGGCTTTGCAACTAGTTTGGTGGTAGCTTTTCTTTTCTTTGGTTGAGGTTTAGTAGGTGCTTCCTTGGCTTCCTCTTCCTTGACACCTTCTTCTATGTCTTCTCCCATGCCTTGTGTCAAGGCAAGTGGCCCTTGATCCTGCTTTCCTTCTTTATCATCTTTTTCTTCATCATCCTCTTCACCTTCTGCTATTCCTTCACCAAATCTGGCCTTTAGCTTCTTTACTAATCTATCTTTCTTTTTCAAAACTGATGTTGTTTTTAGTTCCATCTCCACCTTGGATCTGACAACATCATAAGTGCCAAAGGGTTTAGCACTTTTATCTACTTCTTCTACAAGTAAAGCTATTATTGTTGTTGAAGCTTCATCAATATTGATTTCATAGCCAAGTAGCCTTAGCCATCTAACTCTTGGCACTACAGCTTGAATATATGTATAATCAATGTCAACTAGGAGATGTCATTAATGTGCTACTCAACTAAGGAAATAGGTATCCTAAGCCTCTGTTTCATAGACGTCTTAAATTATTCAAAATTGTTTGTCAAAATTGTTTCAAAATTTTCCCCCATCTATTCTATGTATTCATTGATCTATACAGCAATTGATCTTTTTTTTTTCCAGCCTATCTTACCAAAGGAAGGGGATTCATTCTAAACATAAAAGAATATGCATATCAAAATTGATCCAAATTTGCATTGGGCACCTTTGGACCTTCTTATGGCTCCCAAGTTCCCCATGATTTGTTGTAATTATAGCTTAGCTAGGTCATATGTATGATCCTTCTTCACAATCTTATATCCTACATCAACTACAATGCAGGGCACACTGTTCAATCTGCTTGAGTGATAGAATTTGTGAGATAACTCTAAAAAAAAATTCTATGAGAAGGTCCTTAATTGTTTCAATTGTCATACCCCTCTTATTCCATTGAGCACTAGTGTTCTTTTCAATGACCTCCTTTGAGTCACTTCTTAAGGTTTTAGGCCAATCTAGGGTTGAATACCTTGTGACTTGATGAATGATTCTCTTGGTTACCTTTATTGGTAAATCTCTAAATCTCTGCTCAAATTTGTTTGAATGTTTTTCCTTCACTTGAAATTGCTTCTTCACTCTGCTCTTTCTTTGTTCTACATTTGAATGAAAAAAATGGTCAAAAAATCAAACAAATACCCTTCAATACCTAGCATTAAATCTTTAGTGCTTATATAGTTGTTAACTTGGCTTGTATACATTTTCCTATGTTAATAAACATCAATGCAATTTTCTTTTACTCAGTAGCTGAAGGATTTACCCTTACTTGACATCAATTAGCATAGTTTTACTCGACAACAACTAATCACTCAGCTTCCACTAGTTCTATCCAACAAGTTGGCATATACTATGATTTCACTTGGCAACTGAAGGTAAATTTTCATACTCATGATAAACTTGCATATTTATTCATGTTATTTATATCCTTTGTAGTATTGACTTATTTTGGAACTGATGTATGATAAAGCATTGTATATCAATTCCTCATACCTTCTTTTTCTTAGTTGGATGAAGGACCTTTTAGGTGAAGTGATCTCTCCATTGGGTGTGCTACTTACATATCTTTTCTTCCATATCTTATTCATCTCTCCTTTGATGTGTTCAACATCAACTTTCCCTTTTCCTTTGTTGAACTCAGAGTTGGATGCCTTCGATCTTGTTGGGAAATATTTGTTGATGTGTACTATCTTTAGGAAGCTGAAACAAGTGGCTTGACTCAACAACCTATTGTAGTTTCCATTAAAGTGTGTTCTTATGTAGTTTTTAGGAATGTGTCCATACTCTTGACAGTAGTGATAGCTCTACCTAGTGTTGTAGTCCCAATTGTAGTGATGTCCATGACTATTTGTCTTTGCTGGTTGGTTTGGTGTCCACATAGGCTTGGATATGCATTCAAAGGCTCTATGTCCATACTTCTTGCAATTGTAGCAGTGACCTTCAAATCTTGGTGTCCTAATGGTTCTAGTATCGCAGTCATGTGCCTGATGACCTTGCTTGTTGCACTTGTGATAGTGACCCATGTTGTAAGGTTTGTCATGTTGATTGGCATTCTTGCTCCTACACACATTAGAGGTATGTCCCTTTTTACCACAAAAATGACAAGTGGGTTTTGTGTTCTTACCTTTGTCACTTCTTTCTTCTGCAGTCTTAGATGACTCTCCTTCTTCAATACTGGTGTATCCTAGTCTTGAAGTGTCATTATTGGATCTTGGTGATTTTAGTAGTTGTTCAAAGTACTTGATGGCTTCATTAGGTTTTTTGAAGCTTTCTACAATTTCTTTATCTCTTCTCAAGTCATTTTGCATTTGTTCATTCTACATCTTCAGTGTGGAGATCTCAATGTCCTTGACATTTAGCTCATGATGGGCATTCATCATTTGGCTTAGGGTGTCTAGCTACATTTTGGAAACTCTTGAAAGCTCACTTGAATTTTCCTCTAGTCTATTTGGAAGGTGTCTCTTGTCATCTTCTATCATAGCTTTATCTTCAATGGCTCTCTTCTTTTTCTCAATCACTTCACAAAGCATAATGGCCTGTGATTCTTGTTCAATCTTGAGAGTTATGATCTCTTTTGCTTGAGCTTTCTTCTTCTCCATTAGGTCTGAAATTGCTACATCATACTCCTTAGAATATCCATTGGCAAACACTTTTTTCATGTCAATCTCCTTTTATTGTGTATCGTTCTCAGCTATGTCAATTTATTTTCTTCTCTTTAGGAATTTCCTCAATTCTTCTCTAGCTTCTTCTAGAGAATGTAGAATGAGATGTATTTCAATCTCCTGATTCTCTATAATCTTCCCAAGCTTGTAGACTTCCATTTCTAGATCTTTTCTTCAAGTTGTAAGGCTTCTCCTTGTAAGAACTTAGCTCAGATACCAATTGTTGGAATTTACAAGTAGGAAGTATACTTCTAAGAGGGGGGGGCAAGTCAAAAGTACCAAACTCTAAGCTATAAAACTTTTAACTAAAATCAATACATGCATGTAACATTTCTAATTAAAATGAAGGTAATGGAATGCATGAAAATATATAACACAATATTTGATCACCTAGAAACCCTCCAAAATGAGAGGTAAAACTGGGGTGCGGATGACACCCACACCTTATCACTGCAGTAGTATGTAACATGTCAAGGTTACAAAGTTTGACCATCAACAATGGTCTGCCCTATGAGAGGCTTGCCCTATTAAAGGCTCCAACACCCTATTAAAAATGTACCTTTCTAAAGGATTTACAAAACATTCACTTGGAATGTCACCCTACTAAAGGATTTACAAAATGGTTGTTAAACCAACCTATCTTCATAGGATTTTCATTCTCCTAATACAATAGCTAGAAAGTATAGCAGAATGTGTTGATCTAATCACTTACAATCTCTAATTGTTGATTTTAGATTGATGTTTAGTCCATTTCAATTTGATCCTCTTTGATCTAATATGATTCTGAATGAAGGGTTGATACTCTATTCTATTGTTAACTGATCTAGCAATTCCCCTATTTTACGAAGTCACCTTAAATGTACTCTTCACCCTTTTGTTCTTTTCTCTCTTTCACTCTATCATTCCTCTCCTTCTCTATTCTCTTCTCACATTCTCTCTCATACATTACTAAATTATGAAGTTTCAACCTCCTTAAAAAGGTTTCATGACTTAGGATTAGGTTGATTAAGATTCATCCATCTTTCTTGCTCAAATCTTTCCATTTTTCTGATTGGTTGCATGTTGATTGCATAGGGAATCAAATAGATTCAATATTATATTTTAATCCTTTGAGATTTATCATATTTCAGCTCAAAAATGATTTACATCTTAGTTTAAGAGGGCACAAACTCTTATGGTGATTCTGTGTTACTCGGCACTTACTAATTACTGATGCTTGGCACATACTAAATTCTTTCTTGCTCAACACTTGAACTTTTCTTGGCATCTATTAGTCACTCGACATTTAAATGACTTGGCACTTGTTGAATTTCTAGCTTGGCACATACTATAACTTGGCATCTATATTATACTTGAAATCAACTTAGAAAGTTTCATAAGTGTGTTGATACTCAATTGTCAAAAGAAATCTAAGATCAAAAAATCCACAAGAACCACCTTTTTTCATCCCTTTAGTTAAAAATGTACAACCTTTAGTTCAAACAATAGTAGATACATCTACTAAGGTTGACACAAGTGTTAAAGTTGATACTATTGAGAAAAAGGCAGAAGAGAGATATTATGGGACAACAAAAAATAGGATAGATAGATTCATCTATACCTAAAGAATAGGAACAAGGTGATATTGAAGTCACAGTGATAGATAAGGGCCAGCCTGAAGAGCATGAGTTAACACCTAAGGTGAAGGAATAGGAAGCCATCCAAGAATTGGTAGCCCTACTAGCATCTGACACTCCTTCTACACAAGTTCTTCAAAAGTTGAGCATAGAAGCCATTCCATTAAAAATCTCAATGCCAAGCCCTAGTTCATCAAAGGTTGATAAGATAATTCACTATGGTGACACAAGCCTTGAAGAAGAAATTGTGATTCCAAAATTTGACTATAACACTATGACATTAGAGCAAATAGGCATTTTACAACAAGCCCTAAAAAAATCATCAAGAAATGCTTAGGAGAGAACACAAGAAGAAGCAAGCACTCCAAGATATAAAAGACATCCTTCTAGATGCATTTAACCTGCCAACTCCTAAAGAGACCAAACCATTGATTGAAGAACTGATAGATATAGTGGAAAAGTTTAGTAATGAAGACCTTGATACAACTATAAAACATTTAGAATGATATGAGAAGAAGTTTCAAGGAAAGGTGAATGAGAAAAATATCTAGTGAAATAGCACTAACTCAAGTTGCATTGACAACTAAGGTTGAAGATGTGAAGAAGGTACTTGAGAATATATTCTCACTATACACAAAGCTATGTGATCCTACACTCTTTACTCAAGAGACTAGGAGTCATATTTTGAGTTTGGAGAGAAACCTGAACATATCAGGTACTAAGCTACCTCAAAACCCAACTCAAAGTGAGAAGCATTTCATAACATTGCTTTAGACTCAAAGTCAATTAGCTATGCTGACAATAGATGAGGCTAGCATAAGATCCAAATTAACATGTATATAGGCATCCCTTACCTCACACATGGAGATACTACACAAGGAACTAGGTTATGTCAAGAATCGACTGAAGAAAGACCCCAATCTTTCTACTTTAGACAACCTAGTGCACCTTGCTATCGAGCTTGCAATCCAAATCAAGTCATTGGATGTTGCATATGACAACTAGGATGTAGCACTCAAAATCATAATGGATGTCCATAAATCCTTTTTGAACAAACACACTATCCATGTATAGCCCATTTGACATAAGTGTCAAAAAAGGGGAGAATAAAGAATAGAGAGAGATATAACAATAAATGGGGGAGAATAAAGAAAGGGGGAGATAGAAACAAGGGAAGATAAAGAATGGGGGAGATACAAAATTGAAGAAAGTAGCAAGCAAATAGATACAAATATCAAATAAAAGAGTATAAAAAACAATGCATTGAAGTCAAAGGGAGCATAGATTTTGGATACAAAATGGACACATTAACTTAGGGGGAGTTATTAATTTTGAGGTATATAGGTTATTGCAGAATTTTGAAATTTTGAAGTTTTGTATATATGCTGAGTCATGGATACATTATGCTCGAGAAGATTGAGATTGATTATGTATATTCAAGTTTTTTTGATGCTCATGTCAAAGGGGGGGATTGTTGATCTTAGATTTTTTTTGACAAGTGAGTGTCAACACACTTAAGCCATTTACTTAGTTCATGCTGAACTAGTACTACATGTTGAGCACAACATGTAATATTAGACCATACTAAGTTGCAATGAGTGTTGAGTAACTCATGTGTTGAGTTACTCAAGTGCTGAGAAAATAGACCATGTCGTGTGATTTAGGAGCCAAGTAAATAGTAAATGTTGAGTAGTGCAAGTTTTGAGTCATAGTATATAGAATAGTGCATGTCAAGCATCAAAGACTTCATATGGTGAGTGACATAGTTTTGACATATTTGTTTGTAATGGTACAAACAACTATGTAAACTATTTTTAAGACAACTTAAGGTTAGATTACGATCTTTTGGAGATAAGGACAAATCTATATTTGGATTCCCTATGAAATTGCATGTAGCCAATTAGAAAAAAGGAAGGTTTAAGCGGCAAAATAGATGAATCTCGGCTATAGATTCATACCTAACCCTAAGCCACCTAAGTCTTCTTAAGGAGGAGGAATCCCTAAACTCTTTAATGGATGGGTGAGTAATCAAATTAGAGGAGTGAATAAGATAGTTTGCAAAGCATTCAAGCTGACTTAGAATCAAGAGTGAATTGTAGAATCAGTTAGAGAAGAATAGAGGATATAGAGAAGGATACAGCACTGAGACATTTGATCATGAAGGATCAATTAGACATTGTGTAGAGGTGATCTATCATTAGGCAAGCAAGTGCCAATTGCAAGATCTATGTTGAGACATTCTAACACATGATTTCAATCAAATCTCTTAAGCAGAGTAGTCCTAATAGGCTGTATGAAATCCTTTAACAAGGTGCTCCCTTACTTGTAAGTTGAAGTCCTCTAACAAGGCACACTTCTAATAGGGTGTTGAAATCCTCTAACAAGGTGAGACCTAATAGTTTTTGTAATCCTTTAATAGGTAGATCATGTTTCAGGTCAAAACATTGCAACCTTAATTGAATACACTTTACAACTGCAGTAGTGAAGATTTGTGGGTGTCATCCCCACCCTAGTTTTACGTTCTCACTTGGAGGGTTTCTAGGTGATCATATCTAGTGTTATGAGTGTGATTGCTTACATGCTTACATGATTTAGGTGCATATACTTTACATGTTATTTCAGTTTACATATTGAATGCATATGATGAATGAATGGTGAAAGTTTTATGGGTCCAAGTTTACACTACTAATTCACCCCCCTCCCCCCACCCCCAGAAGTTTACTCTTCCCACTTGTAATTCCAACATGATTTAGCTTTCCCTATTGATCTATTATTAACTGCTCTTGATAATTAATTTAAGATATTAATAGACTCACAAATGAAATAAAGTGGAGTTTATATTAATAAGAAAGAAAAATGAATGAATCAGAGAAATGAAGGGGAAGGAGCAAGAGTTTAGAAAGGGAAAGTCCCTCATGAGGGGTGTTAGACTATGATATATGTGAAAGGTTATGCTTGCCACCTTTAATTTGCATGGATTATATCAATTATTTGGAAGTGTCAAGTTGATCAATAGCTTTGCTGGACAAATGGGATGATTAGTTCATTAGAAGGTGAGCTTGTAAGAGGTATTATTTAGGCTTTTCTTTCATATTATTATAAAATATATTTTGGTAGGTATTTAAATAAATATGGAAACATATATTATGAATAAGGAAATAATATATTTAAAATATAGATTAAAGTATATATATAGAAGTATTGAGTATGTGCATATATGTTTAAAATATATTTTATCTATATTTTATTGGAATGGTCTTGTTATTGTGCATGACTATTTATTATCCTTGATTATTATTATAGTTTCTATCTCTTATTTTTATTTTATAAGAGGAATTTGCCTTGATCTTTTCCTCCAAAATTATTCTTGCAGGAAAAAGATGGAGATTGAGATTAAGAGGGAATTTTGAAAGAGAGGGAGAAGATAGATGATATTATTTAGTCAACCTTTGATGATCTCAATCATATTGATTTAGAGGGAGTAAACCATGTTTTGATGGATTCTCCAATCATCAATAATATTGTAGCAATCAAGAGGACTATGATTCATGAATATACATCATGACCATGTAATTTTAATGGGACTAACTCCTATGTACATAATGAGGAAGTGACAACTTCCAAATGATCACAACTTGTATTTGGAGAAGTTGTCGTAAGGTGATGATCTTACAATAACTTTTATTATGAGATCAAAAAAATTAAGTAAATGGTGAATGTCTTGCATCTCAACATTTTGGAAGGTCATTACTCAAAGAGTACTTGGTGAATATCATTGATATTTAGGGAGGCCAATGCTCTTGATATCAAATGGGCCTACCTCATGTGTACATCATGAGGAAGTGATGACTTCCAAATGATCATCACTTGTATTTGGAAAAGTTATTGTAAGGTGATGATCTTTCAATAACTTGTATTATGAGATCAAACAAATTAAGTAAATGGTGAATGTCTTGCATCTTGAAATTTCGGAAGGTCATTACTCAAAGAGTACTTTGTGAATATCATTGATATTTTGGGAGGCCAATACTCTTGATATCAAATGTGATAACAAACCTTATTTTGAGTACTTGGTGAATATCATTAATATTTTGGGAGACCAATACTCTTGATATTAGATGTGATATGAAAACATTTTGAGTACTTGGTGGATATTGAATGACAATATTCTGAGAGACCAAGACTCATGATATCAGACGTGAGATCAAACCTTATTTGATTATTTGGTGAATATCATGTGTTGATACTCTGGAAGATCAATACTCTTGATATACAATGGGATATCAAAATGTTGAATATCTTCTGATCAAAGATAGTCATTGATTTAATATATCATCTTGTGTTTATCCTCCCTAGTTAAGAGGGAGTGTTGATGTTTTGTAGCTCTACTCAAATAAATTACATCAAGATATATATATATATATATATATATATATATATATATATATATATATATATATATATATATATATATATATATATATATATATATATATATATATATATATATATATATATATATATATATATATATATATATATATATATATATATATATATATATATATATATATAAAGAGATATATATTTATATTTATAATATATAATATATAACTAAGAGATTTTGATTACATTAATGGAAAAACATGTCCCATGAAGGGACATGTCCATTCTCTAATCTCTGATAAATATAAGAGGTGACAACAATTGGAAAACATATACCATAAACAATAGCAATGCCATTACACTTGTAGCAATCTTGAAATCCAACAGAAGTATAGAAGAGATGCTTAATCAAAGACAATAAGTTGAGTAAAACACTAAGCTTGACCGAGTGGTAGTCCACTAATAGGTCAATAAAAAAGTTGATGTGGAAGGTTAAAGAACTTAAGTTATAGCTGAGAAAATAGTGTTAGCTAAGTAATAGTTATGACTAGCAAGGTGAAGGAGAAAGTTGTAGTAAATACCAAGCGTAGAGAAGGTCAAATGAGCTAGTGTAAGTCGAGCGAGATAGAATAGTATAGACTAAGATATTAAATGATGATCTAATTGAAGAACATAGTGATGACTGAGTGTCATCATTTTAATAGTTTGTGAAAGAATCAAGATTTAAGGCTGACATAGTTGAATTTACGAATTGGTCAAAATGCATGAATGATAAGGATTGATGAGATGACATATTTAATACATGAATTAAGTTTGTTAAGTGATCTAAGGGGAGGATTTAAAAATACTTTTCCAAAAAAATTCAATAAAAGAGAAGGAAAAAATGATGGACAAATTCAATGAGTTTGATCAAACCCTAAGATCTATGGCGATGTTTAAGCAGAAAAAGATCAAAGCTACCTATTTAAGGAGGTACAAGAGATGTTTTATGGTTGTTGATTGGAAAATTTGTGAAAAAGTGAAGAGCATAGTAGCAAAGAAAAGTGAGAAGTTGGTAAAGAGTGATTGCTTGAAGAGTTTCCAAGTAGATCAGAGATGGAGAATATGATGAAGTCTAGTCAATGAACTAGGAATGAGTCGAATGGAGATCTAAATTCACAAAGTGAGTTTTATTTTATCAGATAAAACCTAATTGTTACTTTCTAACCATTGTAGAATAAAAATCCTTTAATTAAGGTTGACTTAACAGTCATATTGTAAATCCTTTAATCAAGGTGACATTCTAATGGAATGATCTAAAGACCTCTAACCAGGTCACTCCTAATAGGGTGATTAAATATTTTAATAGGGTCACACCTAATAGTTTATTTTGTAACCTTTAACAAGGTTGGCTCTTAACAGAGTTCACTTTAGAATAGTGAAAAGCGGTAGCATGTTACTTGGTGGTTTTTCCCAAATTAGATTTCCATGTTAAATCTTGGTATTATACTTGTGTGAATTTTGATTTTATGATGCATGTTATTTATTTCTATTATTCAAAATATACTAATTAGAGAGTTAGTGTGAGATGAATAAGTTGGATTACTGATGAGTTGCTATATTGGCCAAGTGAATTTATGAGTTTGAATAAGTTGTTAAACATTGAATTGGTACATCTAGACCCGAGGGTAATTGATTCGCTCCCCACCCCTCCCAATTATTCTAATCATTCTAATAGATATGACTATGTGAATATATATAAAAAAAATTATAAATTAATATTAACTACTTCATTTTATAGTCATCTGGCAAATGCACCATAAAATATCAACAGAAAGAGACTATTTCTTAAAAGATGGTAAATAATAACAATAGATAGAATAATGAAGTGAATATAAAAAATCTCTTGCATCTCAAATAAGTAATTATTATTTCCTTTATATTTAATAAAAAAATTAATATAATTTTAAATTATAGTAATATTTGTTACATTTTTCTAAAAATAGATGATAAGATAACTTCCACAAAATGTTTGTATTTTGCTTCAAGTCGTATATTTCTTATTAATAAATTTTTTAATCTATATATATAAGATTTAATGATTAAAAAAATTAGAACACTATATTTATATAGAATAAAAAAAATATTAAATAGATCAACTATTGTTATATGAAAATCTTAAAAACTATTTATACAATCTAAACAGTCTAAAGATAGTAGTATAAATCTTCTTCTTTCACATTTGTTCAACTAATCATTATGTGTACATAAACCCAAATCTACTAGTATTTATAATTTTTTGCAATTTCTATTATATATGATATTCAAAACTTACAAGCACAAAGAATTGTAGAGCTACTTGCAATTTTCCTTGTCATTGAACATTGAAAGGAGATGAAAATATGAAACAACGTCACATATCTACTAGGACCTGCTCGACTTGATTTAATTTTCAAAAGTTGAAAGATATCCAAGGAGAATGACATCAATTTCTCCAAATAAATATCAACAAAGTCTACTTTATCAATACTTGTCCATGATGATCATAACATGGTCCATGATGATCTAGAGGAGGCTAGTAGAAGCAAAAAAGGGAAAATATGAAAATTTGAATTTATGGTATTTTCAGAGGCCTTTAGGGATTTGATGGACCCTAAAAGCTTCCAAAAATCATGGATTTTGAAATTAGGAGATAGATAGTTGGATTACCTTTCTAACGGTGTAAGCAATGTACATTTTTTTTTACCTATGTGCTGAAAATTATGACTTCTACAAGTAGGCTTAAAATTTTAAAAATATAAATTAATAGTTTTCTTAGTTTTGATATTTTACTTTGTAATAAATATTATGCAAACTGTTCATTTCTTTTCGAAGGGATGTTGGTGGCCCTTCAGATTCATCATACTTTGCATAAACTTGAATGTTGAATGAAATGAACCACTTTTTGGCTTGCATAATCTATTGTCCAAAAATCATTTTATTTGCATTAGAATTAACAATACTATAGGTATCACACCAAATTTTGTAATCTGGGACCACAATTTGGATCAATGGTATCAAAGTTTGTTTTCTCTTATATGTCCTATCATACGTGGTCAGCTTACCAATGGTTGGGATTGGCTATGAGAGATCCTTCACATTATCTTCCTTTGAGACATGAATGGTCATAGAATATGTCGACGGGATGGAAGAATCCTTCAAAACATTAATAGAAGAAATGATGAAGCAATTTTCACAAATGTTGGGAAAATAAGAGTCACGGGAAAATCCAAGGAATTTATTGTTTGGTGGGAAAACTCCATTTAAAGTATAGACAAATTTTGATATCCCAATTTTTTAAGGGAAAATTTTTGTAGTGTTGTTGATGATCAGTTGTCAAAATTGGAGAGCTACTTTTGTATTAATAATTTCTCGGATATTGAAAAAATAACCTTTTCCCTCCTCAAAGCTAAGAATCATGTGAAGTTGGCATGGGAAGTTTATGTCAAAACCAAAGAAGCCCAAGTAACACAAGATGAGCATGGATTTTCTATATAATTGGATAGTACACCCACATGGGAAGATTTTGTGGAGTACATAAAACAAGAATATTACCCTGAAGATACCTATGAATAGAAATATATACAATAGCAATCACTCTGAAAGAAGAAGAACCAACCAGTTTAGGAGTACAGTAACATATTTCATTCTCTTTTTGTAAAGCTTGGTATCAAAGACTCAGAAAAACATTGAGTTTTGAAGTATAAGAGTGGCCTTCATAGATACATCTAGACTGAAATGGATTTCTTGAATATAGAGACATTGTCTAGTGCTTTCAAGTATGCATCAAAAATTGAGAAGTTCAAATAGAAAGGGAGAGAAAATCCAATGAACAACAAATGGAAAGGTGGAGGTAATAAACCTATAGGGAAACAAATAGCCAAGGAACCATTTCCAAATTTACTAGCAAAGAAGACATGGGGTGTGAAGAAAATAGGCCAAGAATCAGGTATGTGGTGTGAAGTCCACAAAAGTCCCTCTCATAACACTAAAGATTGCAAAACTATAAAGAATTTAATGATGGAAACCCATGAAGAAATTGTTGATCACGAGATGACAGATTTTTGAAAACAAAAGGAAGATGAATAAATCATCGAGCATGACCCATATGCCACAGTGGCCATTGCAAATGTATTTTCTTAGGATGATGAAGAGAGATTATTTCATTCACAAATGTGGGTAGGAGGAAAAGCTTTGAATTTTATTGTTGATATTGGTAGCCAAAAGAATTTGATATCTATTAAAACTATAAAAAGACTAAATTTAGAAACAACACCACACCCACAGCCATATTCTATCGGTTAGGTAAAACAAGGGTGAGACATTGAAGTAATCAAGAAATGTTGTATATCATATTCCATAAAAGCATTCAAAGATGAGCTGATATGTGATGTAGATCCACTTGATGTGTGTGATATTTTATTGGGACAACCTTACATGAATTAGCACCATGGGGTGTACAAATCTAGTCCAAAAGTTTCATAATCAAATTGGGTGAACAAAAGTATTAGATACCAGAGGTAAGTCCTACTCACTCTTCATTTATGATTAGTGCAAAATAGTATAGAAGATTGATTGCCCAAACTGGCACATTTGTGTTATTAATGATTTGTCCCAAGAAAGAAAAAAATAATATGCAATTCCCATACCACCATGTCTATCACAACAAAACAAAAAAAGTCAATGGAACATATTTTAACAAAATATCAAAATGTGTTTGAACTACTAGTAGGAGTACCCCCACACTACCAAGTTAGACATTCTGTCGATTTGGTTTTAGGGAAACCATTGCCTAATGATATAGTATATAGGAGACCTATGTTAGAAAATGATAAGATCAAAAGGTAGATACAAGATTTGATTCAGAAGGGGCATATTTCCCAAGTGCATCTCCTTGCGGTAGCCCAATTGTACTTGTAAAGAAAAAGGATGGAACATGGAGACTTTGTATTGATTATAGAGCATTGAATAATATCACTATCAAAAATAGATATCCAATTCCTTAGATAGATGATCTATTTGACCATCTTGGAGGGGAAAATTATTCACCAAAATTGATTTAAAATTAGGGTACCATCAAGTGCCAATTGATCTAGCAGATGTATGGAAGATTTTTTTTAAATCTATGCAGGGATTGTTTGAATGGTTGGTGATGCATTTTGGCCTCGCACTTTGCTCTAGCTACATTTATGAGGATGATGAATGGTGTACTCAAGCCATTCACTTATTCTTTTATAGTGGTGTATCTATATGACATTCTCATTTTTAGCAAAACTTGGGAAGAGAATCTACAACATGCAGAACAAGTATTTTCTACCTTGCAAGACTATGGACTTTGTGCTAACAAGGAAAAGTGTTCTTTTGGTATGCAGAGTATTAAACATTTTAGCTATGTTATTGATAGTAAGGGTGTTCATGTTGATCCTAGAAAGACACAAGTAATTAAAGATTGACCCTATCCAAGGAATCTCACTGAATTGTGTAGCTTCTTGGGGTTGAATAACTTTTATCATAGATTTGTGCTTGGATTTTTACATTTTTCTCAGCCTCTAAATTAGTCACTACGAGAAGGAATGCAAGAAAAATTCAAATGGATAGGTACTCATCAACAAGAATTTGAGGAGTTAAAATAGAGGTTATGCTCTGCACCAGTTTTATCCCAATTTGATGCATCAGAATATGCCCTAGGAGTAGTCCTCATACAACATGGACATCCAGTTTCCTACCATAGTGAAACATTATCTGATATAATATGCAGGTATCCCACCTATGATAAGGAATTATATGCAATTGTTAAAGCTTTCAAACAATGGAAGAATTATATTATATCATCCATATAGATCACAAACCCCTTAATTTTTTGCAAACACAAGGAAAATTGTACAATGATAGACATCAAAGTTGGTCAACCTATCTTCAACAATTTCATCTGAACCTTCATCATAAGAAGGGAAGCTCCAATAAGGTAGTAGATTTCTTGACAAGATCCTTGATTGTAGGAATAAGTATGGTGTTAGAATCATGTGAGCACCAAATAGAAAATTGGACTTAGATATATGAACATGATAATGAATTTTTTGATGTATATACTCAGCTTGTAGAAGGTAAACATGTGAATGATTTTCATTTGCAAGATGAAATGATTTTCCACATTGGCTAGATCTATGTACATAAGGTAGTATGCAAGAAATTAATATGGGAAGCTCCCTATAGCAAGGTTGCAGGACATTTTGGAATAGGTAAAACTGCTTCTATACTTCAAATATATTTTTATTTGCCAAAAATGAAAAATGATGTGATTGCATACATTCAAGCATGTATGCATGTGCCATTGTAAAGCTTGCAAATCGTAAGTATGGGTTATATCTACCACTTCCCATTCTAGAGAATCCTTGGCATTAAATTTCTATGGATTTCATGTATGGCCTTCCTACCACTAGATGGGGTCATGATTATGTATATGTTGTACTAGATAGATTTTCAAAAATGGCAATCTTGGTGACTTGTAGAAAGGCCATTTCTGCAAAAGACACTATAAAGCTCTTATTTGAGCATGTTTTGGTTCATTTTGGTCTACCAAGCAACATTATTTCAAACAGGGATAGTAGGTTTCCAAGTAAATTTTGGTCTTCATTATGGGCAATGATGGACACTAAACTAACAAAGTCTACTACATTCTATCCTCAAACAGATGGTCAAATTGAGGTTATCAATCATATTATCATTCAAATATTGTGCATTTATCACTCAAAAAATCCTCATGCATGGGATGAAAGTCTTCCCTATGTATAACATAGCTACAATAGGGCAATTCATAGTTCAATTGGCCATAGCCCCTTTAATGTTTGTCTTGGATATAAGCCATTAGCACCAACAAATATTTATATTCCATCTATGTAGCCTGATTCAACACCATGCTTGGATAAGAAGGAAAAATAAATGAAGTTTATTGATAGAATTCACATTTTCAACAATAGGTTCATGAAATTTTTGAGCAGACTACTAAGAAGTATAAAAAAAAGGCATGATGAGCATTGAAGTCCTTATAATTTTTAGGTTGTTGATAAGGTATGGTTGCATTTTCAGAAAGGGAGATTACAAGGACCTCACAAAAATATTTGTCCCCTTCATTATTGTCCATACATTATTATCAAACAAATTGGTGAAAATGCATTTGAAGTTAATTTGCTACCATTCTTAGGCATTCACCTAGTCTTCAATGTTGAAGTTTTAAAGCATTACTTTGCCCCGTTACTAGATATTGTAGATACTACTAAGGAGATTAATCATATATAATTAAATCTAGAATTGTCTAATATACTCCAAATTGATCAAGTTTTGGAGAAGTCTATGAAGAACTTGAAGAACTAGGCTATTTACATATATTGTATGTTGCAAGTAGGTCAATTTGTTCATCAAGAGAATTGGCTTACCTGTGAACAAATTCATATTCATTTTTTGTACCTACTGTAGATTATGGATGCAATGGGGCCCATTTACTCTCAAGGGGGGATGAATTATTAGAATGTGGTCTATGATGATCCAGAGGAGGATGGAAGAAGCAAAAAGGGGAAAATATTGAAATCTAAATTTTTGATATTTTCTATGTTTCAGTAAATTGCATTTTCAAAGGCCTTCGAAGCATTTTTGGGCTCTGAAAGCTTCCCACAAGCTTGGCCATTTAAAATTAGAGATAGATAATTGGATTACCTTTCTAATAGTGTAAGTGATGTACATTTTCAAGATATATGCTAAAAGTTATGACTTCTACAAGTAGACTTGTAATGCCCTGCCCAGAGATCCTTGGAAAAAGGATGAAATACAAGCCAACATTTTTTTTTTAAAACCAGTATGAGTGCACATAGAAGCATCATACACAGATCACATAGATCACAATGGAAGACTTAACCACCATCCTATTGACCAATGAATCTCCAAATGCCACCACCCGAACTAACACACTCACAATAGGAAATGGAAATCCAAAACAACAACAACACAAGAATCTAATATATGTTAAGGCATGGAAAATTAAGTAAACCCAATGAGTACTAGAATCACCAAAAATTGATCCCCAAAATTCAGGGGAGATGCCCCTTACTTTTAACGTGAGGACCAATCACAGACAAATTTTCATGTGAAGATGTACAAAATGACCCATGAAGAAATACCTTTTTGCACAAGGATGTGCACCAACCGATGCAAGATGACACTCGATCAAATAGCCAAAAAAACCCAAACTAGTGTTGGGTTTTGCATGAGAAGGTGCCCAATGCCATGTAAAGAAACCCAACACACCACATGAGGACTTGCATTCTCAGCTGAGAAAATGCAATTTCGTGCGAGATCCTAAAATAGCAAGCTAGAGAACAAAAATTAAAAAGCTAAGGAAAGAATTTCCTCCACAATACGGAGTATCAAGTCCATGATTTGAGGCATAAACACTTGAGCACACTACTAATAGATGGAAGCAGAACCTAACCATCTAACCAGCATTGAAGGGAAAGTGTAGAAGGAAACATCACAAGAAACAAAAATAACATCACAATGAACATAACAACCAAACTAAGTGCGTGGTTCCTCCCAACCATAATAGCATCATTAAACCATCATGGGCCCTAGCCATCCCCTTTGCATAACATCCCAAGCTACCAATCAGATCATCGGTACCATCATATAGGGATGTCACTACTAAAACATGCTAGGAAAAAAGCATAAGATAATCCTACAAATACGAGTAACATCAACTATCATATGCTAATCATCATAATAAAGAAATGTGAAAGTAACTAACATCATCTAACATGATATACATGCATTCCAATGAAAGCATAAATCACAAGAAAGCCTGCTCTGGAAACCAAAGTACCAAGTGAAAATATCTAGCCACGATTGCACTAGCATAAAAGACCATCTTTGTACACCGGTCCCTAGTAGTGGTATAGGTAGCTATGCCTCCCAACCACGTGGAAACCATAGGCCCACACCCACTGTACTGATGGAGATAATGATCCAACCACAAACACAACAAAGGAAATAACCATGGCTATCACTCATGCCAGACAGTAATGATGACAAAATCCAAGACCATGCCACAATGCAAGTACAATAGTACCTAGTCTAACAATCTATGGGTAACTATGTAGGGACTCTAGTGGAGAATTGGTAACTCAAAATTACCCAAGTTATAGCACACAAACAATTCTTCCCCTCAGTACACCCTCGAGAGGCTAACATGCTGAAATAAATAACCATTCCCCTCGGCACCACCCTCGAGAGGATGACCATAATTTCCTATCTTATTTAATTATCTATCAATTAATTAAGTTATCACTTATTAGAAATTTATGCATGTACACCACGTCGGGGACACTGCATGGGTTACAAGAGAAGCCCCTCCACTGCCTTACCCTACATACCCATGCTCATCACATGATGAGTTCTCATAGGCATGCATATTCCCAACCCAACCCCACATGAACATAACTCCATCAAAATACAAATGGGAGGTCTGGCCTTGCAAGTCACCCAACAAATCCATGCACACATGCTTGTTTTTGGTGCACCACCATCATGAGATGAGAACACAAATAGAAATAACACTCAATTGAACAATAGCTTGAGAGGACGGATGTGGCCCTCATCCCAATGCAACATAAAAGTGCAATAAAGGTCTGACTGACATCCAAATAGATGATCTAGGTCCACAACCAAACTCATGACAAGAAAACCTGAGAGAATAGGGTAGCACACAAAATGAGGTAAAAATCCCAAAAACTAGAAAAACTTTGAAACTAAAACCCATTTGGTCTTTGAGCACAAAACCCCCAAAAATACAATAATACTTGGGTTCAAACACTATATGAAAAAATGGTTAGCATAACAGTGCAAAACCCCAAACACCCATCCCAAAAGTCGAGAAAATGTTCATACCTGACCAACCGGGCATAACCAACAAATAGAAATGGAGGGGAACACTAGTTCTCAACCTCCTAACAAACTACTACCAAAAATAGAACTTGAACTAGAACTAAAAAAAGAAAATGGGAAAGCCCTACCTAACAACAAAAGGGGCAGAAATTGAAACCTGCACAATAAAATAAAATGCTTGTCGAAACTGCCAAAAATCATAGCAAAGCAATGTCTACCTGAGCTAGACCCAATGAGACTGATCTCATAAAAATGCCATGCTCACAACTCCCAAAAAAAATAGAAATCCAATCCTTCAGGAAGAGGATTTCAGAAAAACTCTCCAATTTTCCAATTGTAGAATTGAAAAGTGAAAATACAAATCCCTTTTTCAATACTTATTCACTTTTTGAGTGAATAGTCGATTAGGGAAAATAGCTAGTTAGATTAGCTTGACTCCAAATTGACCCAAATGAAAAAAAGTTATTATTTGTAATAGAAATTAACCTAAAGAAAAGCTACCAAAAATTAAATTTGAGTAGATTTAAAGCCTAAAAACCCAAAATCAGATAAAATCACTTAACAACTTTTGCGACAATGTGAACCTCTAAATGCACAAACATGTTCACTAGTCTAATCACATATTAAAGATGAGTTCAGATTTAATAATCACCGAAAAGGTTTAATTTAAATAGTTAAATAAGGATATGTTGACCATACAGGGATGGCATTGGTAAAATATGAATAGTTGAATCACTAACTCCATGTGTTACTGCTAGGGATATAATTCTTGCACACTAAAACACATGATCAAGTGCAATTGCATATAATAACTTAGCTGAAGCTATAAATGCATTAAATAACTAATTTATCCATTTATTCAATTATACCTATATAATCCATTTACACCACTCACGTTTACATAAAGCATAAAGAGACAAGAATGAAATAAATCACCATAGCATAAAATCCATCACATAACATAATCAGAAAATATATCCAAATACCAGATACTCTGAAATGTCCCTTTCTCTAATTTTATATGATATTTCCAACCTTTAATCAGATCTTTAAGATCAAACAACTAATATCACAAAGATCGTCTAAATTTCTCAAGAAACCCCAAATCGGGTATGCCAGAAATGGTGCCAAAAGCTTCACAGCTTCACCTATTATTAATAAATCTGAAAATGGAAATTTTTACAAAAATTTCAGCAGCATAACAGCCTACAAAATGACATTTCCAGATCTATATAGCCTTTACACAACAGCTCACAAATGTAGGACAAAAACTATGCTCATCGGGCTCCCGAAATTAACACAAAAATGCCCGGAAACACCACAAAAACACTAATAAACTCTCTCAGAAGTTTAATCACGTCCCAATACATATATTAAGCTCTATTTTAACATCTTAAAGTATGAAATGCAGCAGCAACCAAAACTGATATGAAATCCTCAACTGAAACACCAAACTCATGCAAAAAACACACCCAAAAACCCACAGGTAGGACAAAAACTATGCTCATCGGGCTCCCGAAATTAACACAAAAATGCCCGAAAACACCACACAACACTAATAAACTATCTCAGAAGTTTAATCACGTCCCAATACATATATTTAGCTCTATTTTAACAGCTTAAAGTCTGAAATACAGCAGCAACCAAAACTGATATGAAATACTCAACTGAAAACACCAAACTCATACAAAAAAACACACCTGAAACCCACAAATCTGCACTGTTCAGCACAAAGGCAAACTCTGTATGAGCATGCACATGGAATGGCTTCAAAATCTCATCCTTAGCCTTCCTTGAAAGCTGCAAACTCCCGTTCTTGGGTCTCCCTGGAAACCTGCAAACTCCCGTTCTTGGGTCTCCTTCTCCACAGGTTTGGCAGCCTCTGAAGAATAACAAAGAATGAGCAAAAATCCAGTTCTCCTCCCCCAGCCCAAAATGCCTCCAAACCCCTTAAAAGAGGGCATAACTATAACTCACGTCCAAGAGAGGTTAATGAAACATATTTTAATAATAATTTTCATTTATTAGTCCAACGGTTTCCAAAGATTAACCCCCTTTTTCCGAAACTTCACTTTCTTGGGCCTGCCTGCCTTAGCAAAGATTATTATTTTTTAATTATTTGAAAAGGGGACATGACATACTCAGATATCATCATAGATCTATTGTCATCTCAAAATGGCATCATCATGCAGTATGATAAACTAAACATAGCAAAATAGCATCTATTCTTATTGAATCAAAGTATAACATTCGATCATCAGGTCATCTCAAGGTACATGTAATAAGAGTATGAAGTATCGCACGAAATAAAATAACAACAAGGTACATACTGTAAACACAAGAGGCACTACATCCTCCCCCACCAGCATAGGCTCACTCCTAGAAGCTAAAAAAATATAGGGGTACAATCCTCTCAAATGTGTAGCATCTTCCCAAGTCGCAAAGGTCTCATCGTTTGAGTCCCATTGGACCATTACCTGCTTGATGTCCCAACCTTCCAAGGTCAGCCTCCACTGCTATAGGATACGAATGGGCTCCAAATTAATTTTCCCATCTTCTACCTGCAAAGTATCCCAATCAAGAACATGGGTCACATCTAGAATATACTGCCTCAAAATAGAAACATGAAAAACATTGTGAATTCGTGATAGGCTAAGTGGCAACACTAGTGAATAAGTAATATGACCAATCCTCTTGAGGATCTCAAATGGTCCAACAAAATGTCATGCCAACTTAGAGCCTTTTCCATAATGGATGGAGCTATTCCTCAGCCACACTCACAAAAACACCCTATCACCAATAGAAAAGTGTCGGTCCAACACATGGGCATATGCATACTTCTTCTGCATGTCCTAAGTAGTAACCAAATTCTCTCTAATGTGAACAACCTGCTACTTCATATCGTAAAGTGTCTTTGGACCCAAAAGGACTCAGTCCTCTAAATGATCCCAACTCAAAGGGGTATGGCATGGTTTATCATACAAGGCCTGAAAAGGTGATGTGCCAAGGGAACTATGATACCCATTGTTGTATGCAAACTCAACAAGGTACAAACAGTCCTCCCACTTCACCTACCTATCCATAAGATACATGTGAAATATATCCTCCAAAACCTAATTCACTCTCTCAATCTGACCATCAGTCTCTAGGTGATAAGAAAAACAAAAATTGAGTTGTGCGCCCAAGGCATGCTAGAGAGATGTCCATAGTGCAGAACTAAACACTAGATCTCTATCTGAAATAATTGGATGAGGGATCCCATGCAAATGAACAATATCCTCCAAGAAAACATGCACTATAGAAGAAGCTTTATAAGATGTTCTTATGGGTGAAGAATGTGCTACGTTGGACAACTTTTTCATTGCCACCGTGATACAATCATGTCTCTGTGATGATATCAGAAATCCTGTGATAAAATCAATAGATATCATATCCCATTTCCACTTTGGAATGGTATGTCACTGCAAAAGACCCATTAGATGCTAATGCTTTTCCTTCACTCTTTGGAACTCAAGACATCTAGCAACAAAATTAGCAACATCGTGTCTCATCCTTTCCCAAAAGTACAATTTTTTAAGAACAACATACATCTTCTTGATACTAGGATGTGTGGAATACGATGCACAATGCACTTCCAAAAAAACCAATGTATGAAGATCTCTCAAAATGATTACATAGATACACCCCAAGTGTCATAGTGGTCCATTAGACTCAAGCATATAACCTAAAAATATCCCTCAAGGGTACACCTAGACTCGATCTCTACACTCACCTCTTGATACCAAGTGTCACTAGGCAAGGCCTCCAAGATATGGCCTCGCAAATCCACTCCCAATGACATCACTAATACCTCATGTCACCTCCTACTCAAGGCATTCGCACTAAAATTCTCCTTCCCTTGATGTAATGAACATCAAAGTCATACTTGCACAAGAACTCTATCCAATGATGTTTTCATACATTTAGATTTGGTTGAGTAAAGATATACTGCGAGCTCCTATGATCGCTATGCAACTTAAAACTATGTCCCAAAAGAAAATTCCTCCAATAGACAAGGGCATGCACTATGGACGTGAGTTCAAAATCATGAGTAGGGTAATTAAGCTCATGGTCCTTGAGTTTCTTAAACTAATATGCAATCACTTGACCATCTTGCATCAACACCACACCCACGCCTTCCAAAAAAGCATCTATGTACACCATAAAATCACCTACAAGATTAGGCACTACAAGGATTGGTGCACTAGTAAAACACTCCTTATGAGCACTAAATGTTGCCTTGCACTGGTTTGACCAAACATACTTCTTCCCTTTCTTCTAAAGAGAAGTGATGGGATGAGCTACTGGTAAGAAATCCTTCACGAAATGGTGGTAGTAACCCGTTAATCCCATGAAACTATGAACTTTTGAGACATTAGTAGGTATTGGCCATTCCATGATAGCACAAATCTTCTTTGGATCCACAGCAATTCTATCACCCATGACGATGTGTCCCAAATACTTCACCTTTGACTGAAAGAACCCACATTTACTCAAGTTGCCATGCAATTGATGATCTCTTAAGAACTGCAACACCTAATGTAAATGGACTTTGTGCTCCTCCATAGTCTTCAAATAGATAAATATGTCATCCAAGAATACAATGACACACTGATCAAGGTAAGTGTGAAATACTCCATTCATCAAACTCATAAACATCGATGGTACATTAGTTAACCCAAAGGGTACAACTGTGAACTCATAATGCCCATACCATGTACAAAAAGTTGTTTGATTAATATCAACCTCCTAGATATGAAGTTGATGGTATCCTAATTTTAGATCAATCTTTGAGAACACTTGTGCTCCCTTCATCTGTTTGAACAAGTCATCTATCGTTAGAAAAGGATAACAGTTCTTCACCATCACCTTATTCAATTGCCAATAGTTAATGCACAGATGCAAAGAACCATCCTTCTTCTTCATGAAGATGACTAGTGCACCCCATAGGTATACACTAAGATGAATATGGCCCTTGGCCAATAATTCATCCAATTGTAATCTGAGCTCACTCAACTCCTAAGTAGTCATGCGGTAAGGAGCTTGTGAAATTTGCTCTGCTCCTAGTACAAGATCAATCTAAAAATAAATGTCACACTACAGTGGCATACCTAGAATCTCATTAGGAAACACATTGGCATACTCATGAAGGAGTGGGTAATCATCAAGTGTCACTATACAACTCTCAACTTCTTTGAGATCATTTGAAGTGAGGCTGGTCTCTAAACTCCCAAAAGTTCCACCTACCCACTTGTGTCATTAACATACTATACTATCTTATAGTGGCAATCTATATTTTTCGGATGGATAGCTAACAAATCCATTCCCAACACAATGTCATTCAATCCAAGAGTTAGAATGCATAGATCTACTATGGTGGTGAAGCTACCCAAATTGAAAACACTACCCTTGACCAACGAGTCTACAGCCACTTTGGAACCCATTGCTAACTCAACCTACCACCTATTGACCTAACGCACTACCACTAGCCCACATCTTTGAACAAGAGATGGTGAAATGAAAGAATCAAAACCACTAGAGTGAAACAAAATTGAAGTTGAACTACCATGCAATGTACCTATAGCCATGACTGTTGTACCCTAATGATCAATTTAACAGTTGTCAACTGTCACAAAGACTCAGTAATTCCTACCCAATTCTCCTATAGTAGGCTCAGATCTTTTTGTGCCCTTACCAGGTCCTGAAGATGGTTTAATGGAGCACGTAAAATATTTATGGCTAGACTGGCCATAAGAGTAACAGTTTCTTCCAAAGTTGGAACCTATTTTGCGAACTCCCTAGGTAGCACTAGGATAAGGTGCACCACCCCTGCTAGAATTTTTCTAACTACTCTAAGTAGGGTGGTCTTTCTAAAATTTCTACCCATGATTTTGGTCTCATCCCTTCCCTCCTTTTGTAGCTAAACTCTGCCCATCCTTTTGAAGGAAGTGTTGATGTCTCTACTCACTACATTTACTACTACATTGAGATGGTGTTGATTGGGCTTGGCCCTTTCCACAATATTGAGTAAACTAAGCATCATATCCTGAGGTCTGTGCACTTTGGTTCTAAGAACTAGATTTGCCACTAAAACCCCTAGCCACATTTCTCTCTATGATCCTTGCCTTCTCCATAGCAAGTGCAAGTGTCCTTGGTTGATGAGCACAGACATCTCCAATGATGGAGTCTCTGAGGCCTCTAACAAAATGTTGAGTGGTGAGTGCCTCATCATGCATGTAGCTTGAGTATTGTTTCAAACCAAGGAACTTCTTCTCATACTAATCTACTATCATAAAGCCTTATCTAGGCTCATGAAATTAATCAATGCGAGCCTCACAGTATTGTGACGATGGGAATTTCTCTCCAAACCTTTCCTCAAAGATCTCCCAAGTGAGATCTACCATATTGATATGAAGCCTATCACTCTATCCATCCCACCAAATAGGACCATCTTCCCTAAGTTGTGTGATCATGTAATGGGCCTTCAAAATTCACCCATAAGGTAGTAAGGAGAAAAAACATCACATATCAAGTAATCAGGTCTCAATCTTGAGCCCTATCCCCTAGCCATCAAATACCAGTGGTTTGGACCTCTGAAGTTCCCGCATCATTTCAACCTAAGTGAAATCCTCATCATCTTGGCCACAGCCCCTCCATTGGTGCCTTTGTCCACTGAGTGGTGTATGAGAATGTTCACATTCATGCTCTTCCTCTCTATGCTCTAACTAATTGGAATCTCCATGACGAGATCCCTCTTCCTAATTATGTTCTTGTTGGTGCTCCTCTACATGAGGGCCCAACTAAGCAAGAATCTCTTGAAGCACTAACATCAATGCCTCAATACCATTCTAGTTAGCATTACCCTATTCTCCCTCTCCTTCTTGACATCCCTCTTCCTGGTGTTCTTCCCCATGATTATTGCTATGGGTACCACCCCGACCACTAGGTATATGTGTAGGAGGCATCACTATGGGAACAAAAAGATACTATTAGAGAAATTAGATCACAAGCATAAGAGTCAAAAGCATAAACCAATGAGATATCAAATAATCAAACATAATATAGCAATACACAATAGAAAACAAAACCATAGTGGAAGCATAACACAGAGATCCCAATGTTGCAACATGGGCTCTAATACCAGATGTAATTCCTTGCCTAGAGATCCTTGGAACAAGGATGAAATACAAGCCAACATACTTGCTTTTTTTAAACTAGTATGAGTCCACATAGCAACATCATACATGGATCACATAGATTGTAATGGAAGACTTAACCACCATCCTGGTGACCAATGAATCTCCAAATGCTACTACCTAAATTGACACACTCACAACAGGAAATAGAAATCCAAAATGACAACAACATAAGAATCTAAGATCTATCATGGTATGGAAAATTAAGCAAACCCAATGGTAACTAGAATCAACAAAAATTGATCCTCGAAAGCCAAGGGAGATTACCCCTAATTTTTGCACAAGGACCAATCACAAATAGATTTTCATGCAAAGATGTGCAACATGCCCCACAAACAAATACCTTTCCATGCAAGGATGTGCACCAACTGGTGTGAGAAGACACTCAGCCAAATAGCCAAAAATACCCAAATTGGTGTTGGGTTTCATGCAAGAAGGTTCCCAATGCCACACAAAGAAACCCAACACACCATGCAAGGAATTGCATTCTCGCATGAGAAATTGCAATTTTGCGTGAGATCCCAAAATAACAAGCCCAAGAACAAAAATTAAAAAGCTAAGGAAAGAATTTCCTCCACACCAGGGAGTACCAGATCCATGATTCAAGGTGTAAACACTCAAGCACACTACTGATAGAAGGAAGCAGCACCTAACCATCTAGGAAGCTATGAAGGGAAAGTGTAGAAGGAAACATCATAGGAAACAGAAATAACAACACAATTAATAGACAACCAAACTTAATACATGGTTCCTCCCAACCATAATAACATCATTAGACCATCGTGGTCCCTAGCCATTCTCGATGCTTAACATCCCAAGCTACCGATCAGATCATCGATACCATCATATAGGGAAGTCACTACTAAACATGCTACATCATAAGCATAAGGAAATCTAACATGGTAGGAATATAGCATAAGATAATCCTACAAATATGAGTAACATCAACTATCATATGCTAATCATCATAATAAGGAAATGTGATAGTAACTAACATCATCTAACATGATATACAAGCATTCCAATAAAAGCATAAATCACAAGAAATCCTACTTCAAAAATTGAAGTACCAAGTGAAAACATCCAGCCACAGCCACACTAGCACAAATGACCATCTTTGTACACTGGTCCCTAGTAGTGGTATAGGTAGCTATGCTTCCCAACCACATGGAACCCATAGGCTCACACCCATCATGCTAATGGAGATAATGATCCAACCAAAAACACACCGAAGGAAACAACCATGGCTATCACTCACACAAGATAGTAATGATGACAAAATCCAAGACCATGCCATAATGCAAGTACAATAGGTCCTAGTTTGATAATCTATGGGTAACTATGTAGGGACTCTAGTGGAGATTTGGTAACTCAGAATTACCGAAGTTGTAGCACATAAACAACTGTTCCCCTTGGTATACCCTCGGGAGGCTGACCATAATTTCTTATCTTACTTAATTATCTATTAATTAAGATATCACTTATTAGAAACTTCTACATGTACACCACATCAGGGACACCACAGGGGTTATGAGAGAAGCCTCTCCACTACCTTACCCTACATACCCATGCTCATCATGCGATGAGTACCCGTAGGCATGCATATTCCCAACTTAACCCCACATGAACATAACTCCACCAAAATACAAATGAGAGGTAAGGCCTTGCAAGTCACTCAAAAAATGCATAAGCTCATGCTTGTGTGTGGTGCACCACCATCATGAAGATCAAACACAAGGGTTGGATGAGAACACAAACAGAAATAACACTCAAATGAATAACAACTCATGAGCATGGATATGGCACACATCCCAATAGAACATTAAAGTGAAATAAAGGTATGACCAACATCCAAATGGATGATCCAGCTCCATAATCAAACTCATGCCAAAAAAAATCTAAGAAAATAGGGTAGCACGCAAATGAGGTGAAAACCCCAAAAACTGGAAAAACTTTGAAACTAAAACCCATTTGGTCTTTGGGCACAAAACCCTCAAAAATCCAATAATATTTGGGTTTGGACACAATGTGCAAAAATGGCCAGCATAACGACATGAAACCCCAAACCCCCATCCCAAAAGTTGGGAAAACATTCATAACCGACCAACTGGGTAGAACCAGCAAATAGAAATAGAGGGGAACATTAGTTCTCAGCCTCTTAACATACTATTACCAACAATAGAACCTAAAATAGAACTAAAACAAGAAAATGGGAAAGCCCTACTTGATAGCAAAAGGGGTAGAAACTAAAACCTACACAATAAAATAAAATGCTCATCGAAACTAGCAAAAATCATGGCAAAGCAAGCTCTACCCGAGTTCGATCCAACGAGACTAATCTCGTAAAAATCCCATGATCACAGCTCCTAGAACGAACATAAATCCAATCCTTTAGGAAGAGGATTTCAGAAAATCTCTCCAATTTTTTAATTGCAAAATTGAAAAGTGAAAATACAAATCCCTTTTTCAATACTTATTCACTTTTTGAGTGAATAGTCAATTAGGGAAAATAGCCAATTAGACTAGCAAGACTCGGAATCAACCCAAATGAAAATAGGTTATTCCTCATAACAAAAATTCACCTAAGGAAAAGCTACTAGAAATTAAATTTGAGAAGATTTAAAGCTCCAAAACCCAAAATCATATAAAATCACTTAACAATTTTCGCGGTAATGTGAACCTCTAAATGCATAGACACACTCACTGGTCTAATCACATACTGCAGATGAGTTTGGATTTAATAATCACCAAAGAGGTTTAATTTAAATAGATAAATAAGGATACATCAACCATATAGGGATGACATTGGTAAAATATGAATAGTTGAATCACTAACTCCATGCGCCACTTCCAGGGATATAATTCGTGCACACTAAAACACATGATCAAGTGCAATTGCATATAATAACATAGTCGAAGCAATAAATGCATTAAATAAATAATTTAACCATTTATTCAATTATACCTATATAATCCATTTACATCACTCACATTTGCATAAAGCCTAAAGAGACAAGAATGAAATAAATCACCATAGCATAAAATTCATCACATAACATAATCAAAAAATATGTCCAAATACCAGATACTCAGATATCATCATAGATCTAATGTCATCTCAAAATAGTATCATCATGCAATATGATAAACTAAACAGCATAGCAAAATAGCATCTATGGTACTGATTCAAAGTATAACATTCAACCCTTAGGTCATCTCAAGGTACATATAATAAGAGTATCAAGCATCTCATGAAACAAAATAACAACAAGGTATAGACTGCAAACACGAGAGACACTACAAGACTTCAAATCTAAAATAAATTTTTAATAGTTTTAATATTTTATTTTGTAATAAACATTATGTGGACTATTCATTTCTTTTTGAAGGGATGTTAGTGGCCCTTTAGATTCATCATACCTTGTATGAACTCAAATGTTGAATGCAGTAAACCACATTTTGGCTTGCATAATCTGTTCTCCAAAAATAATTTTATTCGCATTAGAATTAACAATACCGTAGGTATCACACCAGGTGTTGTAATCCAGAATTACAATTCAGATCATAGGGTCACACCTAGTAGTGTGTTTTGTAACATTTAACAGGTTTGACTCTTAACTGAGATCACTTAAGAATAGTGAAAAGTGGTAGCATGTTACTTGGTGGTTTTTCATAAATTGGGTTTCCACGTTAAATCGTGGTGTTATACTTGTGTGAATTTTTTTTTCATGATGCATGTTATTTACTATTATTCAACATATACTAATTAGAGAGCTAGTGTGAGATGAATAAGTTGGATTATTGATGAGTTGTTGTATTGGCTAAGTGAATTTATAAGTTTGAATAAGTTGTTAAAAGTTGAATTGGTACATCTTGACCCAAGGGTAACTGATTCACCCCCCCAAGTTATTCTAATCATTCTAATATATATATACATATATATACATACATATACATACATACATATACATATGTGTATGTATATATGTATGTATATATATATTTATATATATGTATATATATACATACATATATACATATATATATGTATATATGTATACATATACATATATACATATATATATATGTATATATGTATATACATATATACATATATATATACATTTATATGTATATATATATGTATGTATATATATGTATATATATGTATATATGTATATATGTATGTATATATATACATATATATATGTATATGTATACATATGTATATATTTATACGTGTGTGTGTGTGTATATATATATATGTATATGTACATATACATATATATATATATACACACACACACATGTATATCTACATATACATGTGTGTGTGTGTGTGTGTGTGTGTGTGTGTGTGTGTGTGTGTGTGTGTGTGAACAACATTATAAATTAATATTAACTAGTTCATATTTTATTCATCTAGCAAAGGTACCATAAAATATCAACAAAAAGATATTATTTCTTAAAAGATGGGAAATAATAACAATAGATAGAATAATAAACTAAGTGAATATCAATATTTTCTTGCATCTCAAATTAGTAATTATTATTGCCTTTATATTTAATATAATTTTAAATTATAGTAATATTTTTTAATTTTTTCTAAAAATAGATGGTAAGATAGCTTCCACAAAATGTTTTTATTTTGCTTCAAGTCATATATTTCTTATTAATAGATTTTGTAATCTATTAAAAATATTAGAATACTGTATTTATAAATAATAAAAACAATATTAAATATATCAACTATTGTTATATGAAAATCTAAAAAACTATTTGCAAAATCTAAACAATCTAAAAATAGTAGCATAAATCTTCTTCTTTCACATTTGTTCAGCTATTCATTGCATGTACATAAGCCCACTTCTGCTAATATTTATAATTTTTTGCAATTTCTAGTATATATGATATTCAAAACTTACAAGCACAAAGGATTGTAGAGTTGCTTGCAATTTTCCCTATCACTGAACATTGAAAGGAGATGAAAATATGAAATAATGCCACATATCTACTTTATCGATACTGTCAAGCATGCACAATAAGTACTTTATCATAACTGACAAGCATTAATTATAACTCTTCATGGTTTGCAAACTAAGATTTTGGGGGAGTACAAGTGTTGAATAAACTTAAAATAAGGATATCAAATATTTAGTATGAGCCAGTTAATATCTTCTACATAAAGGGTTAGGAATGGTTATTCGATTGCAAGTGACCAAAATTTCTTCAAAACTTGTGATAAACTGCAATAACTATAGATGGTTTCTAACCCTAAATTTTGAGTCATTTATGCAATTGAATGAAGGTAGAACAAATAAAGTGAGGATTCCTTGTCTACTAGTGATTGTGGTGTCCAAGAAGGGTTACAAATTATTTTTCGATAGCAAGTACAAAATAAAATGTAAACAAATTTTATTATTAATTTTCTTATTGAAATCCTAATTTAATATTAAGTCAAGTTCATTTTTAATAATTATTAAATATAAACAATTAACATATATTAAAATACATTTTATTAAATCGTATAAAGGTTATTAAAATAAAAAAATATTGAACTTTTTAAAATAAAGTTTTTACAATATATATTTAAATATTATTATCGGATTAACATATACCAATCAGAGTAAGAAATGATATTGGGCAGAGGAATTATGGGTTATATAGATACCCGATGATGAATCAATGAATAACCTATAGGAAGGGGTCATACTGATAATTCTATTAGTCTAACAATAAGTAATAAGCATAAGTATTTCATCACATAGCGATACCCAATCGATTGATCAGTGGAGGTTTTGCCAATAACATCCAACAGAGTGACTCAAAACATCAAATTAATGAACTGCAAGGTATATCGATCCTTGATTGATGTAGTTTCATAGCATATACCATTAATATAGTGATCAAAGTAACAAGGATCATTGGGATGACCAAAAAGTGCTACCCCACACCCCATTGAGGTAATCGGGATCATATATACCAATAATCAGAGTAACAAATGATATCGAGTAGATAAATTATGGGTTATATGGCTACTGATGAGGGTTTTGGTATGACATAATTTGATAAATAAAAGTTTATATCTATAGAAACCATGCCAAATCAAGGAAATTTCATATTGGCTTATGGTGGTGAAAAATCCATTTATTTAATATTTTAAAATATGATGCTATGCAAAATTCCATAACAAAGGAAAGCTACTAGTGAAAAAATTGAATTATAACAAATTTGTAGAGAGAAAATGGAAAAGTGGAAGAAGAATGGAGATCCTTGAATCGTCTAGCAAAAGGAAAGTGACAAAGAGTACAAAAACTAAGGGAAAGAAGGAGAAAATAGAGGATGTGCTACCTCCAAGGAAGTTAAAACAAGATTTGATTGACCAAATGTAGCTTCCTAGTCCAAGGTCTAGATGCTTAAAGGTAAATTTTCAAGATAGAGATAAGATGGAAGATAAATACAAGGATTTAGGTGACATATGGACCAAGGTCATAGGTTATGAGCTTTTATGTTTCATTATTTTATAAGAGGTAAGAAAATCCCTCTTCATAACCCTCAGGAGATGAATTTAGGCAAGTTGACTTCGCTAAATGTATTTGTACATATCATATTGATGGAATTATTAATTGAGAATTAAAAGCCTAAAGAAAGATGTAAATATGATGGAGTTGGAGAAGTGTTCATGAAAATTTCAGCAAAATCTATGGAAGAAGTGTTCAGACATAATCTAGAGTTTAACAAGAAGCTCTCGTTCACTGAGTTGAAATAGGAACACTACATAGTTGATACAAGCTATAATGGGTAGAAATTGGAGTTGCATAAGAAGGAATCATTATCCCTAACTCAAATGGATGGCCCTCCTATCAATGTCAATCTATTTAGGAACTATCCCAATAGAGGGTGGAGGTCAGTGTCTTGTAAATCTTTGTAAAATGGGCTTGGACCTATAAACTTTGAGGGGGTCCATAGATGATGTCTAGTAAACTTGGATAACATCTATAACTTTCAACTATAAATTCAAATAATATCATCATTTGATTATTTAAATAACTAATATGAACATTTGGATTCATTTAAAAAATCACTAAAAATAATGGACCTAGAAAGGGTACATTACAATGATAGGGTAGTTAAGAACTATATAATGGACGCAGGTGCCTCCAACACTATGATTCCCTCTGTATATGAGCAATGTTAGTATGCTAATAGAAACCAAATTTAAATAAAGCTTCTACAAACTAAACAAAATTCATAAACTTTAAGATAGACTAAGATGAACTCTCAATTGAGAATATGAGCCATTAATAGACTCTCTCAATGAGAAGCTCTCTTGTTGAGTGGCTTTGTCTAAATAGATAGGATGTATGCTCAAGCTTATGCTTCAAAAAGGGCTTCAAATGGAGTTGGAATTTGGGTGTGAGTGTATAGTTTTGATGTAAAATGGCTTCTTAAAATGGCATTATGACTTTACTTCATAGATTGTGTTATTTTGCAAAGGGGAAGGATCCAATTTATAGGCAAGAGGCTTGAGGGATTGAGGGCTAAGATGCAAGGATGGGAAAAAGCTCATGGAGGGCTCAGATTGCATGAGAGGAGAGCACATGGATTGTGCTTCCTTACATCCAATCAGGGAGTGACACATGTCACAGGGTGAGAGAATGGAGGAAAGGGGAAGGATGATTCAACAAAGGAGGCTCAAGGGATAAAATCTTCATAAAGACCCTCATAATGGCTTGTAAGAGCAATAAAAGGGCTTGGAAGAGTCATTTATGGCCTAGTGGGCTTCATAAAGTTTTATGGTTGAGATATTTTGAGGGAGATGAGAGAAATTTTGACTTGGGCTTGATTAGGAGAGTTTTAAGCTTGCTTAGGATTGTGCAAATTATTAGAGGATGGATTAGGATGGTTTAGGATTAGCTTAGGGATAGGCAAGTGGATGGCATTTAATGAGGGTGGGTGAAGGAGGAGATATTTGTTAACTTTGTCTTGGGTTAGTAAGTCTTAACCCATGTTTAGGGAATGTGACAAGGTTAGGAGGGGATTAGGATTAGGTTTAAAGACATCTTCTAGAAGAGTCTAGACTTTGGATGAGGATTAAGACTTTCTAGAATAGTCTAGAATTTCCTAGGATGAGGATGAAGACTTTCTAGAAGAGTCTAGAACTTCTTAGGATGAGGATAAATTAGATTTTTAGGAAATAAATATAGTTTTATTTATTTCAATGGTTTGGGTTGAGGAGATATTTATTAAAACTTTTTTAATAAACATGAGGATTAATATTTAATGTTAATTAAATATTTTGAGTTGGGATTAGGGGTAGGAAATGATGGGATTAGCCTTTAATCAAAATTAAAGAAGGATTAGAAGATTTTGGAAGAGGTTAGTGGTCTTAAGGAAATTGGCCAAGTTTTGGGCAAAAAATAATTTTTTTAATTTATTTTGAGTTTTTTGGTCAATTTATTAATTAAATAATTAATAAATAAGGAAATAATGTTTAAATAAGATTTAAACATTTTTGGGAGGGATTCCTTAATTAAATATTTTTAATTAAGATAAAGGGATTTAATGGCATAAAAATAAATAAATTAATTAAATAATTAATTAATTAATAAATGATGATTTCATCAGGAATTTTTCAGAAGAATAAAATACTTGATTTTCTAAAGGTTTTTAGGTGTCTACACCCTCTACAATTATGGAGTCCTTGGGATTGAAAGTTGGTACTACTCAAGGTAGGTGATTTGCACTAGATTCAAGGGAGGTCCTAATCATAGGAATTATCAACGCCCTACCCTACAAAATTTATACCTATCATGAGAAGGAATTGACTATGATTCTTTTGATGGTTGACATCCCACCCCATTTTGGAATGTTTTTGTAAAGAAAGTGGAGTTTTGAAATGCATGGTAGTCTTTAGTGTGACCTATTGTTTACTACTTTTCACATTGATTATAAATAAGTAAAGATTGATAGAGAACCAAGGGTTACCCACATGATTGAGAAAAATGTAGACAATGATGTAACTTTCTTTATAGGTATTGAAGTGAATGATTTTAGGGTTGAAGTGCTTGTCATAGAAAAAGAGATTATGCCTTGTCACTATTAATAGAAGTTAATAAATTTTGTATTAAAAAAATGATTTATGGAATATATTCTTTGATGGTGCTCTTGTTGATTTCACTAGAAGGAAACACTTTCAAACTTTCCTTCACATTAATTTTTTTGTGCACAAACAACATTCTAGAGTATGAGGCTCTGTTATTGGGACTAAAATTGGTATTAAAACATAGGATATAGTGCTTTTATGTGGTTGGCGACTCTAATTTGGTTGTCTACCAAGTAAGGTCTTCCTGTGCATCTAAAAAAAAAAGATTGAAGCAAAATGGAAATGTTGTCTAGGATTTGATTGTCGAAGGATTTGATGTATTTGGCATCACATGGATGGATAGAAGAAATAACAAGATGGAAATTTTGGAAAATGTGTTGCCATAAAACCTAATGATGTAACATTTTCTGTTATATTTAAGGTTGAGGTGTAGGCCAAGCTGTCTATGCCAGACAACATTGAGAGTTGGCAAGTTTTTTAGAATGATTTAGATAACATCAAATTTTAGAATTGTGAAGGTAAGTATTATGGGAAGGAATTGTACTACAGTTCTTTTTTGAAACCATTGATGGAAAGGATACCATATTTGGGAATGAAGTAATTTAGCTGAAGTCGAATAGGGTCTCAAAAGGGTTGGTAGTTTTAGAGAACACTATTGACAACTAGGATAGACTTAAACTAGAGGTGAAGAGTAAGGATTCCAATGAACTTGAAGAGGCAAATTTTGATACCAATGAAGCCCCTAAGAAGGTAAACATTGGAATGAAAATGTCACCTTGGGCAAGAAAGATTTTGATTGACTCCTTGAGGAAGTATAGGCATGTTTTCGCATAGTCATATGATTATTTGAAGGCTTATAGAGAGGATTTATTCCATCATGTTATCCCTTTAAAGAAGAATTCCAAGCCTTTCAAGAAAAATCAAAGGCCAATTAATCCTACCCTTGCTCAAAAAAATGTAGGATTAATTGAAAAAACTCAGAGATGTTGGGATCATTAAACCTATAAAAAATTCTTCATGGGTCTCCAACTTCGTCCCTGTCAAAAAAAAAATGGTGACATAAGGCTCTATGTTGACTTTAGGATTTTGAATATCTCTTATTTAAAGGAAAACTATGATTTTCCTAATATGGAGGCAATGTTTCAAAGAGTGACAGGCTTATAACTGATGGATGATTTTTTAGGATATAATCAAGTAATGGTCAAAGAATCTAAGCAATACAAGACTACCTTTACTATACCTTGGGGAACTTATGTGTATGTAAAGATGTCATTTGGTCTTACAAATGCAATAGCTACCTCTTAGAGATCCATGGATGTTGCATTTGCATAATTCATTGAATATTTCCTTATAGTGTATCAATATGATCTCACAACCTATTCAAAGAAGGAGGAAGACCATTGCATACACTTAGAAAAAAAATTAGAGTTCTAGAGTATGGTGTGTCATTGAATCCAAGGAAGTGTTAATTTGGTGTGAATAGGGGGGAACTTCTGGGTCAACTTGTATCAAAGGAAGGCATTAGAATTTATCCTGAAAGGGTGGCTTCTATTGACAAGATCCTTAAGCTAAGAAATGTAAAAGGTATACAATATTTATTTGGATAAGTTAATTTTTTGAGGAAATTTGTCGCAAATTTTACTAAAATCAATAAACAAATATCCAAAATATTGAAAAATGAGTAGAAATTAAATGGCATGGAGAGTCATTTGCTGATTTCCATAATATTAAACAAGAAATAAAGGATGCTCCTATGCTTAAGGCACTAGACTATGAGAATCCCATGTATATTTTTCCTTTTGCATCTTTTCATATAGTAGTTGTAGTATTGCTATAAAATAGTCCTAGAGGATTTGAACAACCTATTAGATTATTCAACAAATCACTTCAAGATGTTGAGCTAAAATATGAGATAAGTGAGAAATGGGCCCATGCACTGGTGAATATTTTTATAGAATTTAGATATTACTTGATAGGAGAAACTATTGTTGCATATGTGCCCAGTTGTGAAGGATATATTCACTCAAAGGGATATTTTAGGGAGAAGATGTAGATGGATCAATAGATTCAAGAGTTTAACATTGACATCTAGATAAATAAGTCGGTTGCTAATGACTCGAGAAAATATGGATGCAACCCAGATAAATTATGTTGAAGATGAACAAAGGACTTGCTTATGTGATATGGATGATTATAATTGGTATGATAATATCATTTATTAGCTATAGAAAATGAAGTGCCCTCCTAAGTTGAGTGATAGTAAGAAGAGAACTCTAAGGTTAAATTTCATCAAGTACATTATTGTAACTAGTAATCTTTAGTGGATGGCATGCATAGTGGGGTAGGTGATGGATATTATATGGCCAATACTACTACACATAAGGTTATCATATCTAGTGTTTGGTGGCCCACATTGTTTAAATATTCTCATGAGTTGGTGAAGAAATATGATGCATGTCAAAGATTTTATGTTAAACTCAAGTTCTGAGGAAATCTGTCAGTAAAGCCTATGGGAGTACAAGCACCTTTCTAGCAGTGGGGGATAGACTTTATTGGTGAGATATCAACTTTGTCAAGAGGTGGAGATTCATGGATACTTGTAGCCATTTATTATTTTACCAAATGGGTGGAATCCATGCCAACTAGGAGGTCAACCAAAAAGGTGGTGATGGACTTTATTTTAAATAATATCATCATCATATTGGGATGTCTTGAAAGAATTGTGACTGATAATGCAATGTATATTAGATCTAATGAATGCATGGAATTCTATGATAATTAAGGCATAAGTGGTCTACTTCATCTCCATATCATCCCTAAGGAAATGGGTAGGTGTGATCTAGTAATAAAATCTTACTGAAAATCATTAAAAGGGTTTTGGATACCTATAAGAAATCCCAAGATGAAAAATTACCATTAGCATTATGGGCTGATAGAGTGATAGTTAAGAAGGCAATTAGAAATGCACCATTTTACCTTGTTTATGGCATCAAGCAAGATTACAATAGAATAACTTGATTGGCATCTACAAGTTTGTCCAACTATAAGATGATGACATCATTGACAGGATGAGAAGTGGTATGGATGATATTCTAGAGTTGGATAACAAGGAGAGAATGTGTTGTTAGGAATGCCATGCTTCAATTGTAGATTAAGAAATTATATGACAAGATAACCACTAAAGGAAGCTTTGAAGTTGAGGACATGGTTCTCCTATGGAATGCCACATTGGAGGATAAGCAAAAACATGGAAAGTTTGATCCAATTTGGTTGGTCCACTATCTAATCCATAAAAAATGGGGTGAAAACTCATTTTTGATTAAGGAATTGTCTGATGACATTCAAGAATTGCCATTTCATGGATAGTTCTTGAAGAAGTATTTCTATTGCAAGTACCTCTTTTCCATGAATGTTATCTTAGGCTTGTACATTGATATAAATCATGTATAGTGTGTGTTTTCTTGTCCTTGGTATGTGTTTTTTTCTATTTTTGTTCTCTTTTTCCAACTGTTAGTAGTTGGTCTACTTCTCCTAGAGTTTTTAAAGTTCTTGCACAAATGTAAGCTATTCATCATCCTCAAACAAAGCCACTATTGGTCTGAAAATTTTAAATTTTGAAAAGTATGTCAATCATGTTTTTTTTATGCTTTTCATGAAGTCAACAAATTTTGCTAAAAACATGAAAAGTTACTACTTGTCAAGTTGGTTGGGCCTATTGTTCATGTTCGTTGATCAAAGATCTTGTGATCGGATGACTATCATGTTTTCACTATGAATTATGTGATGTCATCAATGGTTGGCAAAAAATGAAATGTTAACCTATATCCACAGCCTCTACCATGAATATTTTAGTTGGATCAGCCACAATAGAACCATTATCATTTCTCATTAGACCATGAGATTCTTGTGTGGCTATATGTTAGGGTGAATGTTAGGTTTTTTAAGCAACCAAGAAACTAAAGGTGCATAATTAAGCACACACGTATTTTGATGGAGATGTTTTAATTTGAAGTTTTAAGATTCTCAAAGGATAATCGTTGATCAATGAAGGCTCAGATCAATCTATAGATTAAATTGACAACTATTTTTTTTTCATCAAGATCTCTATAATTTCATCCAAAGTTGGTGTAAACATGAGATTCTAATGTGTGGAGATTCTAACCTATTGAATTTTGAATTCTCAAAGTGATGAGTTACCGCTTACATGGTGCTTTCCACATTTCTTATTGGTCAAAAAATAATGGTCCCCATTTGTGTTGATGGACGGTCAATGATGGAAAAAATAATGTGGAGATGTACATGTTGAGCTAGATGGAAATATATAATGTAGATTCAAAGTTGAACTAAAAGCATGCTAAGGTACCCATTTCAATTAACATGAATTACTTTGCACACTCACAATTTTCATCTTTCTATAAAGAGTTTTAAAGGAAATTTCTAGTATTCTAATTCATCAAATGCATATTTGGAATTTGTGGAGCTTAGTAGATTGTAGAGCCTTAGTTTTTCAGAAAAACTAAGGAGAATTATAGTAAAAAAGTAAGTTGATATCATACCCTACAATGTGATCTTTCATGATTTCACTTATGTATTTGGATGATAGGGTTTTTGTTTCCTCTAGAGTTTTCCAATTAAGTTGAAGTTACTCAAAGCCCTAGCTTTTTGTTTCCTGAAAATTGAAAACCCTAGTGATTCATAGTTGTAGAATTTCCCAAAATGCTTCCCAAGACCCACTCTGGTGAGATATAATACAATGAGAGGCACTTCTTTGATGACTTCCTCAATCAACTATTGAGTTATAGTATGAAGAAGGTACCTCCTAGAGAATAGAAGAATATAGGGATGGAAATCTTCTCTAGTTTGAAAGATAAGTATGGTGATATTAAGAATTCCTTCTTGCTAACCCTAGGGTTGAACATTTTTCAGACAATGGTATGACTAGGAGAATTTAGAAAGCCCACTTAAGAATGCATGGAAGTACAACCTAGGTAAGCTGGTGGTACTAACAATTTTACAGGATGTTGACTTGTTGGTAATGTTAGCTCAAAAATATGACCTAGTAACTAGAGAAATCAAACATTTAGAAGGAGAAACCTTGGTGGAGATTTATGCTGAGGAAATTAGAAGAATATTTGGCTTGAATGAGGCTATTGTAGCTATAGATGGTGTTGATTTTGAGGAAATTAAAATTAAATACAAGAACATTCTTGTGGAAATTGTAAGGAGGATTATTAATATGTTTTTTTGGATAGTAGATGGTCACAATCTTACTACAAAGGTTTTGGGGAAGGATGTGGAAGATACAAGAAACACTATAAAATCAATCAAGGACACCCACACCACACTTTTCTAGGTTTTAGGATTGATAAACAATGAAAAGTTCACTAGAGTTACCTGGTAGATGTGTCCTAGAATCTAAAGCCTTGAATGTCTAACTATTTATGATTATGCCACCTACATAGTGGAGAAGATGCATGAGGATATTACATTGTTGCATGAGGGGAAGATGCCATAATTTCCCTCATATTTTCTATTAATGCATATAATTTTGTATAGGAATATGGCATTCTTCAAGGCCCACAACATGAAATTGGATCTTAAAAAGGATAGTGAAATATTGTGAATCCAATTATTGTTGAATATTTTGTCCCTTGAGTGGCTAGAGTTTAGCTATGTTTTGTTTGGTGATATATTTTCATCAAAAGTGAGAGAAAATATTTTTACAACGATGATGTAATGTGTCTCAAACCATTTGGAGCATTTCTTGAGTTCTATGGAGTTGAGATGTGTCCCACTATATCTCACAATTAGGAGATATTTACTTTTATCTGTATAGCACTAGATTTAAGATCTATGATTTCATAGGTAGCCCATTAATTATGCTAGTTCATGTTACCATGATGATTGTATTCTTAGAAGTAATGAGGAAAATAGGGGAGTTGGAACACATCTAACTCCCCCCTAGATTGAACATAGGGACATTCTTTCCAAACATGAAAATGTTCCATCATTTTTCTATGATTAAGCCTAGCTAGAAGGGAATTCTTGAGATTCTAAGGCCTTACAAAGTCAGGGTCAATAATTCTAGATTAAATGATGCAAAAACAAATTATCATACACTTATGCAAAGGGTGAAGTTGTGACATACTGCAAGGGAGGAGAATCCCCAAAGGAGATGTCCTATCACCCAGTAAATAACCACACAGTAGAAACACAACAAAAATGCAACACAAATGTAAGATCTAATACCAAATCACAACTCTTTATTCATAAATAGCTGATTACATGAAATATGCCCATCTATAAGGCCTTCCAAGTTGGGGCCAAATACAACATCAATTACAATAATAGTTCTGCAAAATCCCTCAAGATTCAACTTACAAACCCAATCCTAGCTAGTCCAGATCCACAACTAGATAAGAACACCAAGAATAATCTACACTTGTACCTTCAAGCCCACCAAGCTATTCTCTAGTTCTCAAGCTACATCTACTAGTCCTTCAAATTTTGCATCCTCTTCTCCAAGATGGATTACTTAATCATGCCTAAAGACTTCCCAAAACCCCCTACTTATACCTAACTAAGACACAACTCGGTCCAGTTCATTATAAATTAAATTAAATCCCCTACATTAAATATATTTTGAGCCATAAGTTGGCTACAACACAAATTAAATACCCCAAAGTTGGATACAACATGAAATAAATACAGAAAGTTGGCTCATAGAAAACTTAGCACCTATAGGAACCAAGACCAAGTTGAGCGTTAGAAAGACCAAGTTGAACATCAACAAACTCCCAAGCACTGTCGAGCTCCCAATGCATGTCAAGCTCCCAACATCTATCAAGAAACCAACATATGTGGAGCACCCAATACAAGATGAGCACCATAGAGAGTGTCGATCTCCAATGATTATCGAACCTCCTTCAATGATTGAGCTCCTTTAGCCACAACTAGACCCTTCAGCAATTGAGTACCACTATTTGGTGACTGAGTCCACAATACTTAGCCAAAACACCTCCAACATATAGGATTTCTTAAAACCCTAGGATGCTCCTACATCAAACACCCCAAGTTTGATAAGATGTTCTCAGTAGCTGGAAGAACATCTTCTTGGATTCAACACATAAATCCCAAACTGGTTCTCCACATACATATCCTCCAAGTCTTCAATTTGCACACTCTTTCCCTTGTTCTTCTTCTACTTCTTCTCATCCATCCTAGGTGTTCTATAGGTCTTCCTTCCATGTTGATCTCCAACCCTCTCAAAATTTGTTAGCTCAACTTGGGTACCAATACTCAAGGTCCTCCTACTAAGCTCTTCATTCTGTAAAGGAATCAAGGAATGCTTCCTACCACCTTTCACAATTGTAAACACATTCTTGACACAATTGTGCATAGCCCTACAATCGTACTACCAAGTTCTACCAAGAAACACATAACAACTATTCATGTCCACAATATCACACAACACTTGATCCTCATACTGCCCAATCTAGAAATCAATAGGGCATTGCTCCCTCACCTCCAAAGCATGCTCGCCTTGCAAATAGCTAATCGTATAAGGATAAATATGTCTCACTCTCTTCAAACCAAGTTTCAAAACCATCTCTAAGCAACAAAGTTATTAGTACTACCACTATCTACAATCTCCTTACAGACTTTACCACTAGTCTTACAATAAGTCTTGAACAAATTAGTCCTTTGACAAGATTCCATTATCCTTTGACCAACCAATACTCGTCGAGCTAGTAAACTCTCTCCTTGCTGAGGTTAACTATCTTGGACTACAACCTCATTCATAATAGTATCTTTCCTACCATGAGGAAATTCAAAAGATATATGCACTTCTTTATCACATCTAAAGAAATTACCACTAAACCCACCTTTGCATGTCCTCCTCCTCTGATCAATAGGTTTTGGTTCACCTTTTGCACTCACTTTAGCCTTTGTTGAGCTATCATGGTTCTCCTTCCCTCTAGCATTACCTTGACTTTTCCTCTTCAATTTATCTTCTGCCTTCAGAGCATACTGATAAGCATCCTTAGCTAAAGAAATATTTAGCATGCCAACCTCATCCTGAATATTGAATCTCAAACCATTAATGCATCACGCTACCTTCTCCTTTAACAATTCTCTATGCCTAGATTGAATAGTCAACTTGAAGAACTCCTCAACATAATCCTTCATAGTCATATCTTTTTGCTTTAGATTCTATAACCTCTTAAACAACTCAAGTTCATAATCATTAGGAATGAACTTAGCCTTTAACTTAATCACCATCAACCTCCATCTAGTGATCTTCATTTCAACTTCTTCTTCTCTGTCTCTTTGTAATTCTTTCCACCAAAAGGCAACATGTCCTTTTAGCTTGCTTTGTGTCAACCTTACTCTAAGTGGATCCTCAATATCCTCAAGCTCTAAGTAGTATTCCAATTCACTAATCGAATCAATTAGGTCTCCAGGAGTCTAAGTACCTAAGAAATTAGAAACCTCCATCTTATGCTTCAGCTTCAATTAAGATCCATGTATAGAAAACTAACTAGCCCTAGTTCCAATAGGTCTCTCCACTTGATTAGTTTTGTCCTCACCACTAGATCCAACAACTTCAAAGTCTTCAGCAACTTTCTCATAGCCATCATTAGTACCCACATGCCTAGGTACACCACCTAAAGCACTCACAAATTTGGCAATTGTGTTAGTCTTTATCAATGTAATCTCATATCTAATTTCTACTCTAATCTTTTCTGAGATCCTTTCCTCTACAACATCACTAAGATCATCAATTTCCCTAAGGTCCAATATTCTTGGAGGCATCTTCCAAAAATTTTGCAAACCCAAATCAATACATCCACCAATCCAAAAGATCAATCAGCTCCACAAGATCAACCTTCTCCAACCCAAGATCTTGGTGTAAACTACCTTAGATTTGGTGATCTATCCACACACTTAGGAACAACCTTCACTCTAATACCATATGACATAGTGCAAGGTAGGATAATCCCTAAAGGAGATTTCCTAGCCCCTAGCAAATAACCGCACAATAGAGACACAACAACAATGCATCACAATTGCAAGATTTGATACCAAACCATAACTCTTTATTCATAAAATAATTGATTACATGCAATATGCCAAGCTATAAGGCCTTTCAAGTTAGGTCCAAAGACAACAACAATTAAAATAATAGTTCTACAAGATCCCTCAAGATCCAACTTACAAACCCAATCCTACCTAGTCCAGATCCACAAGTAGATAAGAACACCAAGAATAATCTACACTTTTACCCTTAGAGCCACCAAGCTATTCTCTCATTCTCAAACTATAGCTACTAGCCCTTCAAAGTTCACATCCTCTTCTCTAAGATGGATCACTTAATCATGTCTAAAGACTCCATAGAACCCCCTACTTATACCCAACTAAGCCACCAGTCAACCCAATTCATTACTAATTAAATTAAATCCCTTACATTAAATATATGTTGAGCCACAAGCTAGATAAAACACAAATTAAATACCCCAAAGTCAGATAAAACACAATTTAAATACCCCAAAGTCAAATAAAACATGAAATAAATACCAAAAGTTAGCTCACAGACAACTCAATACCTAGAGGAACCAAGATCAGGTCAAGCTTCAGAAAGACCAAGCTAAGCATCAACAAAATCCCAAGCACTATCGAGCTCCCAGTACATGTCAAGCTCCCAGTATTTGTCAAGCAACCAACATACATCGAGCACCCAATACAATCCAAGCACAGTAGAGAGTGTCAAGCTCCAAAAATGACCAAGCCTCATTCAATGACTAAGCTCCTTGGCCACAACTAGACCCTTGAGCAACTGAGCACCACTATTTCATGATCAGATCCACAATAATTAGCCAAAACACCTCCAACATGTAGGATTTCTAAAAACCCTAAGATTCTTCTACATAAAGTTAACACCTTGAGGGAGCCATGTTTTTAACTTCCCTAAAGATATAATCATAAATGAGTATGGGCAAAAAGCACAAATTTAAAAGAAGAGAAAGTGGTTCACTTTCAACTACATGCTTGACAAGATACATGATGTTGATCCAAGTTATGATCCCTTAGGCTCCATTGAACCTATGGCACTAAAGATGAATACACTTTTTGAGAAATTTGTTTAAATATATCTTACATTGAAGGAGAATCTTGGAGAACAAAGAATGCCAAGGTTTTTTTGAAGAACTAGTAGAATTACAGGATCTTCCTAAGCAAGTAGATGATGAGTCAGCCCCTCGAGGAGATATTGAACACAAGAGGCTAAGAGAAGATGATGACCCATAAGTTAATGAAGTAACCAAGAAAAAAAATAAGATAAGAAAGTGGCTTACTAGTGTATCAAAGAAAGATCTCCACAAGAGGACCTTGTGCTCCTATAATTTATCAAGGGAAGTAACTAGAGGATCTACCAAGGTAGGATTTTCTCCTCCTTCTCCACCCAACCACCTATTTTTGTTAACATTCAGGTCAATTTTTCTATTGGTGACTTAACAGTTAGTCAGTTGGTTACATTGTTACCAAGCTCTATAGTTGCTACCAAGATTATCACTCATTTAGAAATGTTAACCAAGTGTTTCAATTGATACTAATCTAAATAGTTAGATTGTAGTTCATGCCAAGCTTTACAATGTTTATCGAGCATCTAAGATAGTTTACAGTATCGCCCAAGCGTAGTAGAGTCTACCGAGCTAGCCAATAGAAGTGATAAAGCTCTAAGTGTTAACCAAGCTCTATAGTGTTAACCAAGTGTATCAATATCTACCAAGCTCACAGTGTTAACAAAGAGAATTCAATGTTGACTGATTCATGCAGTGTCAACTAAGTGATTCTACATCTATTGAGTTTCCCAGTTTTCACTAATTCATGTAGTGTTGACTAAGTTCCTACTACTCGAAGTGATCAGTATGGATTGAACTTCAATGTCAACTAAGTGCTAGAGTATGTTGAGTGTTGATAGCATTTTTCAAGTGTTAGAACATCACTAAGTTTATCATCTAAACTTGAGTTATAGGAATGGGCTGACTTTGTGAATTATGATGAATTTGGTATTGTAGCCGACTCAAGAAGGTAATGAAGTGGATTGGTATATATATGTTATGTATTATATCATATCCAATGTAGTAAGTAATTTAGTATGAGTATGTGAAGAAGTAAATGAAAATGAGTGCAAATTGAAGAAGGCTACATATAGTATAAGGGATAGCAGAGACTTGTCTATCATAGTTAGGTGATCATTTAAATTCAAGATATCTCATTCAACAAATCAAAGTTGTAGATTAGAGATTAGCCATTGATTCATCCTAGTAGGTGCATCAGTCAAATCCTTTAACCAGGTGGACTTAAAAGTCTTTTGCTAAATCTCCTAATAGAGTGCCTACTTCACTATATGTTTGTCAATCCTTTAGCAAGGTGGACCTAATAGTCCTTATTGCTCCTAACAGGGAAGATCACCAAAAGTGGTCAATTATAAGACTTAACAGGCCAACTTTATATTGCATTTTCAAAGCTTGTGGGTATCATCCCACCCCAATTTTTCTTTCCATTTGGAAGGTTCTTGGGTCACCATATTGTGTGTCAAAGTGTTATAAATATTTTATTGATTTCATTCTTTCATGCATGCAATTAGATCATAATAATATATGAAGGATTAATCGGTGAAGTGAGTTAAATTTTTTTTGGTTCTTGATTCACCCCTCCCCTCTTAGTAACCTAGCCTACCTTATATTTCAGACAATTGGTATTAGAGCATTTGGTTCTCACATCAAAATTTTAGCAACTTGAGAAAAGATTAGAGGAAATGGAGGTATACATGCTAGAAAAGGCTATTAAGAATGAAAAGTTGGATCTAGAATCAGCCATTGGACAACTCAAGAAAGAAAAGGAGTAACTCTCTCAACCATTGGAAAGAAGGAAAGATCTTGCAGCATAAATGGATGAAAATCTCTACATTGAAGAAAGAATTGAAGACTTATGCCCAGAAATAAATTTAGATGAAGTTGACGCAATAATCAAACACCTAATTGAGATAAATCTCATTCTTCCAGAAGAAGTCAAAAATCTAAAAAGAGAGAAATAAATCCAATCAATTAGATTATGTAAAGTCATGGAAAAAAAGAAAAAATCCATAGAAGAGATAGAAGAAAAGGACAATGGAATTCAGCAACTATCCCTTTAGAAAATAGATTTTATTGATCAACTCAATGATGCAAATCAAGATCTTATCAATCTAAGGATAGAGAATGAAAGACTACAAAATGATCTTAGCATGGAAAATCAAACCAATGAGAGAATGATGAAATCTCAAGAAAGCTTGAATCAATTGAATGAGAAAACTCAATATAGACACAAAAGAAAAGCTGGATAAGGATATACAAAAGAAGGGGAATCATCTCAGCAAGGAGCTCAAAATAATAAAAGACCTACTTGCAAGAATTGTGGTAAAATATGTCATACATCAAATAAGTGTTGGAGCAATGGTAAAGCAAAATTCAATGAAAAGTGTTACAACTACAATAAGCATAGTCATAGAGAAAGTGAATGCATAGAGAAACCCAAGATTGAAGGAAAGTTTCACAATTGCAACAATGGACACAAATCTTTAGAATGAAAAACTAAGAAATGGACCCTAGCAAAACAAATTGTGAAAGAAATATTTGGTTGAGGTTACAACACATGGTATAGATGTCACTACTGTGGTGAGTTTGGGCACATTGGAGAAAATTGTGTAAAACATCACATGAGGAAAAGAGACACTACAAAGAGATGTTTTGTTTGTATAGAACTTGGACATCTTGCCAAGAACTATATGAATAGAGGTAGAATTTAAGATGAAAAGAAAGCTAAAGTTGACAACATCAAAAAACAAATGAGGCAGCAATGGGTGCAGAAATCTCTAGAGAATGCAAGCCAAAGTCATGAAGTTGTTGAATCCCAATTCAATAAGTTGGGTGACTCAACCATTTCAACTTAGTTCCCTATGGAGATCACTAGAACTATGATTCATAAGAAGTCATCTAACATCAGTTCTAGCTAGAAAGCAAAAAGATCCATGTCAACATTTAAGATATACAAGGATCACCAAGTGATGATGGAAGTTCAAGACCTTACCGAAAAAGGTTGGGTTGAATATCTTTTTTAGGATGCAAATGCCAAGTTGGTAAAACTAGTCTTGAACTATTCTTATTCTTTAAGAACCACTTGATTATAGCTTGAAAATCCATCCATCATAGACATTATTTTAGAACTAGTAACCCTTTGCAACATGGCTTCCATATTTGGCAATCCATAATTATCCTTTAATGAAGATATATAAAGATTCCTGAAGTCAACACATAACCTTATGTCTTCGTCTTTCTTCCTAACAGGGACTAACTTGGACACCTAAGAGGAATGTGTGATAGGCTTTATAATCCTAGCATCTCTTAACTTGATCAATTCCTCTTGCATTTTGGGAGCCAAGGTAGGATTTATTGGCCTCTATTTTTGTCTAAATGGCTTAGTGTCTAGTTTCAAAGGGATCTCATGCTGAAAAAGATCTTCCCTATAGGCTTTCAGGTCATCATATGACCATGCAAACACATGTCTATACTTCCTTAGTAGGTCTATCAGATCTTTCCTAATTTTAGGAGGCAATTTCTTACCAATATATACTTTTTTAGTTGTTTCCTAAGTTCCCAAGTTTACCTCCCCTAGATCTTTGGCATTATATTCACTGGTGTTCATTTGTGATCTGTCTTGGTTATCAAAGATAGTTTCTAAAACAACTAGACCCTTTGGGATTTTATTTGTCTTTAATTGCACAACTTCCTACCCAAAAATAGTATCCTTTCCATTTATATTTTCTACATAAGTTGCACAATCAATTTCTTGTCCTGACAACATATTCTCACAGTTTAAAAATCTCAAAATATCCCTATCATCTTCAAACACTTGCCAATTCTAGACATTATCAAGAACAGAAGGTCTAGTTTGAGTCTCAACTTTGGATATGCCAGCAAATGTGACATCATCAAGTTTTATTACTATATTTGCTAACAAGTCTGCCATTTTGTTGTTAGTACTATCTTTCCAAAGTATCCCAAATGCATCAAAAAATTCAATCATATCCCATATAGCATTTTTGTATTGTTTTAATCTTCTTTTTTTTTGACATGTAAGCATTTCTTACTTGGGATACAACCAATTCAAAATCTCCTGTAACATATAAACATTTTATCCCATGCTTATGAGCTCGTCTAAGGCCTAATAGTAAAGCCTCATATTCTACTATATTGTTGGTACAAGGAAAACTTAAAGTAAAGGAAAATTTGTATGTTACCCCTGTTGGAGATATCAACAAAATACCTACCCCTGCTCCATCTTTGCAAAAAGCACCATCGAAGAACATGGTCCATAAATCTCCTTTATCTATTTTTGTATCAACTTCCACTTCGATCTGAGATTTATGCTTGCCCTTCTTCAGAGTTAGAACCTCTGCCCTAAATCCATTGACATCTGTATCCACAAAGTTTGTCATATAATCCTCAATATCTTCTTCTATCATATATATTCTCTTTGGTTCTCTATTTATCTTTACCAAATTCCCACCAATGTTAAAAGTAGCAAATGACAGATCACATTCTAAACTTCCTCCCATGGCAGCACTCCATTTTCTAGATAATAACATACCATATTGAGGTGGAATATCAACAACTAGCACACTCATAGTAAGTTCTGTGTTTGGATAGGCTATCAGTCTATAGGGTAAGGTATGAATAGTACCTATAACTGTCACTTCTCTTTTATCCATGGCATAACATCTTCCTTGAATGGTATCAACTTTCAAACCTAGTTCCTTCATTATTTTAAAAGGCATAACAGTATTGGAATTAGCAGAATCAATCATGCAATTTTTTAATGTTTTACCATTTACTATGATACTCAAGAAAAATGGCTCAACACTTTTCAAACATTCATTAATAGAGCTATTCAAAAACATCTAAGGAATCTGAGACACAACTACTTTAGCTTCTTTATCTTTTACTTTTTCTTTGCTTCCTTGCTTGGGATCATGAATTTCATTGCAATCTTGTTTTGCATTTACATCAGCATTTCCTAGCCATGCTATGGCTTTATTCCTGTGTTCAGGGATCCTTAATAATTCAAACAAAGGAACTTTAATAGTGATCTATGATAGAACATTAAGCATATCTATAGAAGAATTTGAGGAATTACCAACAGTCATATCCTTCTTCTCATGATGTTTATTAGAAATACTTTGATGATTCTTTTCATTCATAGTGATCACTTTTGATACCTTCTCATCAAATTTCTCAAGAAATTTATTTGAGAATTCTAACTCCTTAGGATTTCCTCCTTTCTTTGGTTCCCACTTTTTACCTAAAATTTTGACCTTCACAGCAGGAATTTCTTTAGGCCTTACAAGTTCCTTTTTCTTAGGGTCAGATTTCTTGATAAATATAATAGTCGCCTTACCATTATTAGCATTCTCAGCCATATGTTTGGTTTGTACTTAATCTACCATGCTAGCAGTAATCTGATCAACCTCTTCTCTGGAAGGCTTCCTTATTATCACCTCCTCTGTAGTAGACATTATGTTACATGCATTGTCCTCAGCATCACTTTCTTCATCAAAAAATACTTGTTGCTGCATATGACTTTGAAACTATCTTTGTTCCACTACATCTCTATTAGGATCATCACTATCATAATGGTCATAATGTGACTCAAAAATATTACATCCTACATCATCACTACTTTCTTCATGTTCTTTATTTTCTTCTACTTCAGTTTTATTTCCAAAAAATGACAAAGCTACTGTACAATACTCAAGAGCATGAGGTAACTGACAAACAAAACACCATGTGGGTTCAGGGTCATCTACCACATTTATAGAATTTTTGGATAAAGGATCAAGGGTAACCTTGTTACTAGTATTCTTAGGAGGAGGAACATTGGGTTGACCATCCTTCCAAGTAGTATTATAAGGGAAATTTTGCAATCTATTATGGCTACCAAAATTGGATTGATAAGGGATCTTATTTTTAGTGGGATTCCTATCATTTTTTCCTTGGGGAAGATTCAAACCTTTTATAGCATTCAAGACTTGACTCATCTCAGTAGGCTCCTGCCTTTTTCCTCCTATAGATTTGTGCTCTTCTTTTCTATTTCCCTTACTCCCAAATAACCTAGGGTCATCTCTTTCATTCTCCAGTCTCCCTAAAATCCTCGAATTTTTTTCTATATTGATAGCAATTTTGAAAGCATCTCTATAAAGTCTTAGGCTCCTTATCCCTAAGTTGATATGTCATTTTACCACCAAAGGCATTTCAAATAAGTAATCATAAATACATTATCATGAACTTGCATGGCTTTCATTAGCTTATACATCCTCTTCCAGAACCTAGTGTTGAAGTCAGTAACAAATTCATTATGCAACTTCTTAATATTATTGAACTCACTTAGAATATAACTTGGGTTTTGTTTATCACCATATTGTTTCTTAAAACAATATTCAATGTATTTCCAATCTGCAATGAATGATTCAAGAAGCCTCTTGAACCATTCTCTAGCATCTTTAGTTAATGACTAAACAAATAACTTCATGATAACATCTTCAACCTCAACCTCATAATCACTCATCATGTCAAGAAAATTTCTCAAGTGATCCTCACAAGTAATAGCATTATTTCTAGTAAACTTGGATAATATTTTCCTCATTTCCGGTGGGATAGGGTTAGGGAAACTAGGAATACCTTCAAAGTGTATGAACCTATAGCCTTCTAACTAAATAGGTCTTCTTTGTAAATCAACCTTAGAAGCATTGACAATATTTCTCTCATTGTTGTTAAAAGCATTAATAGTACTAGGATCTACAGTAAATTTGTTGGGATCCATTTTTTGTGATGAAGAAGACAAGAAAGAAGTAGACAATTTAGCAATATTCTAATTTGCAATATTTGTTCTATTATCATCTTTAGGAGAAAATATAAATTGCTTCTTAGCATTTTCTAGAAACTTAATCTTGTTATTCATCTCAGCTATGGTTGCCTCATTCTCTACAATTTCCAATTTCTTAGCCAAAGCATCCTTCTCTTTCCTCCTTTTTTCTAACTCAACATTAGAAGGTGGCAAAGAATCATGGATTTGGATGGGCTTTGTTGGTTCATTTATCCTAATACCAACTTCCTTTTGTTTTCCTTTATCTTGGGCTCCAACAGTATATTCTACATCTCATTTAACCTCTAGGGTCTTGTAATTCTTAATATATTGTATTACAGGGCCCTCTTGGTTTAGATCTTGATCCTTTAGCAGCTTTTTCTCTTGTAATTTAGGTTGTTCAACTTGACCCACAATTTCAAGCTATGAAGCACTAGCTACTATCTCATTCTTCTTTTTCAAAGCAGAAATTCTCCTAAGTAATTCTTGCTTTTCTTCATAAGCCTTCATGATCCTTTCCTCTCTTTCCTTCTGAAATTTCCTATCAATAGCCTCTTGCTCAATGAGCTACATTCTCAACATTTCATTCTCATCAGGGTCAGGAATAGTAAACTCAAAACTAGAGGTCTTCTCATCATTAAAACTTCCATGCTCTAAATTTTTCAATCTTTCCCTTTTGGGAGAGTAATCTAAGATGAAAGGGTGTGTGCTACGCTGGAAAAGATTGTTATTAGTCCTATCCTATAGACTAAGTGCATGTGGTTGGACAGCTTTTTCTTGACATATCATTTCAGGAGTATTATACAAATCATCATCAAACAAAATAGATGAGATCTAGGCCCCTTGCAGAAAGGTTCCTTTTGAACAAAAATGTAGGTGTTATTTTCCCTTGCCATTTGCTCCTGGGAATAATTTCCCTTCTGCATCTGGGCTCCTTTCACAACCTAGTTTTTCTTTCCTCCAGGAGGAAGATCAGTCTGTAACTTAATAGTTGGGTTCTTCTTCACATTTTCCCATGTATTTTTCACACTTCCCATGATATAAAATGTCCTTAAATTTGACATTGGTTAAAACCTTTATGAGTTTCCACCCACCTAGGGAAAAGTAATGCAACATTCTTGTTGACCTAACATAATATCATGGGATTATCACAAAAGAAATGAACAAATAGAGTGCACCCAATTAGAGTTTGTTTTGGGACAATAACCCTTTCTTAGTGGATAAGACACCTTTGCAAGGACTATACATGTCAGTGCACACTTATGGAGTGGGGTTTTGTTTCTCTTATTTTTAAATTCTCAAGGTTTGTCACTAGAAAAGTTCACTAAAACCACAAGTAATTTCAAAGGATCTGACAATTGTAATACCGACACTTCTCCCTAGTAGAGTTTCCATTTTGTTGGTGTTTAAAACTACTAAACCACAAAATGCTCAATACCAAAATGATAATGCTCACACAATCTAAGGAATAGCCACTTCCTATCAACAACTCTAGGTGGAAATCATTTGGACCAACTTCAACAAAACCAAAATGGTTTCCTACTCTTTAGGCTCTGCAAGACCAAGGTGGGTATTCCTAGGGGATGCTTTAGTTAACCACTGATATATGAGAATTATATTAGTTTCATTCTTATTTTCATTTTTTATTCCTACCACATACATAGTTTATCCAATTTATGATACTTTCAAACTAATATGCATCCTTTATAAGTAGATTTGGTCCTAATTCTCCTTAAGTTTACAATTACTTCTAGGAATAGCAGCTACCTAATATCCAAAAGTAAAATATAAATGAGTGCTGACCAATATTATAACTCTAAACAAAATGGAACAAGAATGATTTTAAATTTGAAATTTTTGGACATGTAGCAGCAAAATTTACTCTCTAACACCTCTTATTCATATGACCAGTGCTTTACCCATAGGGGTAAGGAGTCAACTATTAGTAGGAGATCTTGTTCAATTAACTTGTAATTGAATTTATCAATTGTAATCACCTATTTCCATTCTTATGAGATATCCTTTTCATAAACTCATGAATTCTACTAATCTACTGAAGAATTTACATAATCCCTTGAATTAAAAGCAACAATAAAACCAATATACAACCCATTCAGACTACATTCAACCAAATGAACTTTATTCAAATGACCTCAAAATTAATAAACTCATGAAATGGAGACATAAAATAGTAACACATATCTAGTGTAAATAGCCTTTTGTATTATCCTTTTGCTGACTAATACAAGAACCAATAGAGACTCAATGAAAAACTCATGAATTCATGTTGATACTATCATTTCTATTTGTCATCAGAAAAGTACATAACTAGAAGTAAACTCAAGAATAACTACACATGATTGGACCAAATGTACTATTTCTTGACAATCCCAAAAAATACATCAAAATTCAAACCATCACATTGCCTTGAAAACTCATTTATATAGGCATGAGTTGCAACAAGCAAAGGGAAAATGTGATTGATAGGTGTCCTTCCAAACTAGAAATAAAAATAGTTAACAAAAGACAAAACAATGTGTAAGAGAATGCCAAGAGCATCAAAATATTCACTGGTAGGCCCACTTATGTCACATTGTTACAAAATATCAGCTCCTTGGTTTGCCACCACTATTCTAGATCTTAAGAATATGTAGCTATTAAACTAGTCAATGATGAGTCATCTTGTGGTGCTTCTAAATCAATTTTTACCCTTGGAATTTCATTGTTTTCACCTTGGATGGACAACATTACTTTTACCCTCAATTGTTCCTCTATCACATCCACATCTTGGGCTTCTGTACCTGCAACTAGAACTAACTGGTAACCTTCACCTTCTTCATTTTTTAGATCTAGTGCTAATGTGTCAATAGTCTGCACCTCATCATCCTTTATCTCATCTCCATCTGTTTCAACTTCCTCAAATTTCTCATCAGAAGCAATATCCACCATCCATGTGTCAAATATTGTATCATCTAGCTAGTTGAATTGCAAAATATCATTCTGTCTTCTAAGAAAATACTTAGCCTCATCATCAATAGTAACAAAATCTTATTTCAAAGAATCAAAGAATAACTGAACCTTTACCAATTCTTTAGTTGAAGTGGCCCACCAAGCATGTCCTTTTTCATTTATGATTTTATTCATCCTTAAACAAAACAAATCATCTAATTTTTTGGTCCACTCATCTTTTCTTTTCAATTTATTCTTTATATTTATTGCATGTGGAAACAAATCAAATTTTTACCTCTTGTACTTACTCAAGTAGCCCACTATTATTCTTTGCAAATAAACCCTCCTATTATCAAAATTTGGCAGATTAGTGACAATGTCATAAATCCTTTCAATTTGGTCATGGGATGACCTTATGACTAAATAGCACAAAAATGAAACCTCTTTTCTTCTCCTTTTCCTCCCCCACTTATTCATAATAGGCTTTAAAGCTTCATCTTTCGCTTTCAATTCTTCCCAAATATTTACTACCCTTGCTAACTGATTATAAAACAATAGCCACTCAATTTTTTCTACAAGGTAGATAAAAGCTTTTCTTAATTTATCTTCATATTGCATATTTAGCTCCACATGTAAGGCCCACGGCTTTCTTTTTTCTTCTTCAAAATCTTCAACTATATAATATTCTAGCCTTTGGGGTGTGTCTTGTATTTCTACAAGGGGGGTGGATTTGAAAGGTTCCACTGAAGGATGAGGGTATGTTATTCTTGGCCTTGTGGACCTCCCCCTTAGCTTGTTCTCAAGCTCAATTCTCTTTTTTACCTCCTTATTGTAGGCCTCAAGAATTGTTTCATATTTACTTTGTAGTTCAAACATGGCATGTTCTTCCTTCTTAGCAGTAGCCAAAAAAAAGTGGGATGAATCCACATTCCAATGTGCTACCTGCACATGTGATGTGTTAGCAACTTTCCTTACAATTATACTTCCCATCAATCCAGACTCATATGGTTGTGATGATGTGGTTCTAGATCCTCTTCTTAATGACCAACTAACCAATGCAAACTAATCTTCACTAAATGCAGTGCCTTGGAAGTCTTTTTTACTTTGATCTTCCAAATTCAATTTATTTGAAATAGAATTGAAAACTAAGGCATCAGCAATGTCCCAATTTGGTAATAATAAAATGTTTGATGCCCTCACCATTTGCCTTCCCTCCTCAGGGCTTATATTCTGAAATTATTTTATCATTTCTTCTTTTATTTGGTTCTGAATGGAGGTTTCATCCATTTCTGGATGCTCTATTTTTAACTTTTTGCATCTTTCTTCAAAATTATTCATATTTTCCCTCCATGCAAATTGATGGAAAGCCCTAGATTTTACAAAGCTATCATCAGCCAAAACTTGATGACTTCACTATTCTAACAGAAGGTCCAATTCCCTACCTCTATAATCAGCTATTGTTAAATCCAAACTTGGTGGAGGAGGTTCTTGAGGGTTTCCCTCATCTAACTCTGCCTAGGTGATAAATACACCTCCTTGTAATCCTATTTGTTCAATTTTCTCACTAATGAGTTGTTCTTCTCCAATCCTCAAAGGGGATTGAGTGGGTGAATATTCCTCAACTTGAGGCTTCGTTTCCTTCATTACCTTCTACCTCTTGGGAGAAGTTTCATTAGGTCTCTCCTCTTGGACTACACTAGTGGATCCCATTATTTGCTTGCCCTTATCTACAAGAGCCTTTTTATTATGAATCACAGTATACCTTGGTCTCTTTTGAACAACTATTTGACCAGCTCCTACATTAGGAGTGAAAGTCAGCCTCCTCATGACCTCTCTGCCCTTATCTGGGTATGAATCAATAAAAAATTGTTTCTTCTCATTCATAGCTTCCATTATTTCAGGGAAGGTATTCATGAGTTTATTTATTTTATCAACCTCTATATTAGCATTATCTAGAGGACTATATTTTTTATCAAAACAATGAATGAATTCTAAACCTTGGGAATAAACTCTCCACTTTTCCTTTTTAGTTTCATGTTCCTGCAATGAGAACTCATTCCTTATAATGTCCTCTAAATAATATGAGTCATTTTTGACCTGTCCCAATTTAATCATATGTCTCAAGGTCTGAATATAAAACCCCTCAGTATCACAAAAATGGGGATGGGAAATAGCCATTTTGTACTGATCCAAAATTTTATGCAAAAAGAGCCAACCCCCTTTGGTAATCACAAACTAGTGTGCCACAGTACAAGTAGGAAAAATTGACCCCAGTGACCTTTTCAACAAAAACATCTCCTTGACTCCTCCTAATTGCCACAAAACTTCAGTCATTCCTACCTTTAAAGGTACTTGGCAGGGCAATACATGAGGGCTCCCCTTAAAACCATAAAATCTAAAAATAGTAGAAATAGAGTAAGGAATAATATCTCCCTAATTGTGTGAAACTTTTAAATCATGGAGGTTATCCATAGGCCTAATGAGATTCATTAATACCTTGGGAATTCTGGGATTGTCACTTAATATGAGGCATCTCAGCTTGGAAGCGAAATACCTATCAAATCTAATAAAACTTGCCTTATTAGCATCCCAAGTCACATCTACACTCCATAACTAGACTAGTAGTGCTTCCCCATCCTCCTCTCTATTCAACTCCATCTCTTTACCAAAATATTTTACTCCCTTAAATAAAAACATATGCATCAACGAAGAATAATGGCCAAAAGTTTTCTCTACCTTCCCTTTTGCGATTCTGACCAAACAAATATGAATTTCTTCAGCCAAAAAGGAAGCAAAGTCAAAAATAACATCCACACCAAAAGAAGAAATTTAAACCATCATATACATAAGGCCAATGGGTATGAAATCCTGCTCATCTTCACCAAAAACATGACATAGGGTCATGTATATCTCTACAGCCTAGGAAGTGAAAAGACTCTTTTTAAAAGGTTCCCTAGAGGCTAAAGTGATTATTGGAAAAGTTCCTATTGTGTCAATATGTGCCCTTAGTGCACCTCCCCTAATCACATCCTTATTTTCCTTGTATTCATTTTCTAGTTCTGGTAGATTAATTGGCACATGATAATCTGTCAATGGCTCTAGGTGAAAAACCTCTCTAATTTTCTCAAGACTAATTGAGATCAAAGGTACACCATCAATTCTTCTCACCATCCTAATAGCTTGGTCATAATTCTTTGCAATGGCTTCAAGCAAATCATAATCCATGAAAACACTTGGAACTACTAGTTTTCCCAAATCAAAATTCTAGACGTTAGCATGCGGGGCAAAAAAATTTCTCTCTGAAAACCATTTTTTGAACAAAACAAGACCAATTTGCAAAGTTGTTGCATCCCTACCCTAGTTCCCTTTGTCATATAGGCCATCAGCAATCTTAAGCCTAGGGTTTAAGGAAATTAACTTCTTAACTTGTGCAATTTCAGTGGTGGACTCTAGGAGTAATTCTAGCAAATCGTCATGAACATTTCTATCCATATAATTTACTTGCCCAAAAAATGCTTTCTTAGGAGGATAATGATTGTAATTCATAGGACTTGGAATGCTACAAAGGTTATAATATAGATACTTACTTGATTTATCAAATGTGTTCTTCTCTGAACCTTTGCAATAGCTCACGAATAGATGGCATATTGCTTCATATTTTTGGTAGGCTTAACACAATATTCTCAGTAGGCTCTTGAGCAAAGAAAATGTGAAATCTTTGTTGGCGTGAGACTAGGACTGATGAAATCTTCTATATTATACTCTATTTTTCTCACATGTGAGGCTTGCATTCCTCATAGATGCACAGAATAGAAAAACAAAGTGGCATCACATTTCCTTTTAAATTTGTGTTGTTGATATTTGAAAAATCCTACGATCTAGGGATGAAAATTGGGCTAACTCACCTTTCTTCTTAATGCGCTAGCAATCAAGCCAATGAAATGCTTCCATCTATACATTTCCTTTGATGCTGGCATTTTAATCTGGGCCCACTGATGACTAGGGACATGTGTCATCAAGTCGCTACCTCACTATACATAACTTTCGAGCATCTTGCTATAGTGAGATAGCGATAACCATTTATTATGCTTTGATCATGTGGAAGACATTTGATACAACTCTTAAGAAAAATATGGTGGGTTCCTCATTTGCTACCTTGCTATACATAAACTTCGTGCAACTCTTCATAGTGAGATAGCAACACCCATAGATTTGAAGTTGATCTGAGGGCATGGAAACTGCATGTATCTTTGATGATGTGGTGGGTCCCTTATTCACTACCTCGCTATACATAAAAAGTGCACATCTTTCCATAGCGAGATAGTGAGAATCATTGATCCAAGCTTGATCTAACAATCAAAATCCCTTATATGTTTTATGCATGGGTCATGGGTCCAAGTTATTTATGATGCTGAGTTGGCTTAACATGATGGCATATATATATTATTTTAACCTCTAGTGACATCACACCTCCTTGACCTTACTGTATTTTTTATTTTTCAGGCGGGTCACTACATCGCTATTGCCAAAAGTCATTAAATTTTCAATAGCGACATAGTGACCTTCGACAGATTTAAAACTTTTGACATATAAATGCTTAGTAGGATGCCACCATGTCATTGGATCGGCACAGCTCATTTCTAACAAATCACTCATTTGCAGTCCACTTTTTGAAACTGTCATTACATCACAACATTTTGGCTAGTCGCTACCTCACTACCGGTGGAAGTCATTAACTTTCCAACAGCAACATAGCAATTTTTGGTGATTCATCAAAAATTGATGGCAGGAAAAATTAAACCTAAATAACCATAAATGACATGATTGTCACAAAAATAAAGGCATAGTTTGCAAGATATCTTCCTTGGGACCCTCAAAATCATCACCCATTTTAAAAGAACAACATCTTTTGCAACATCTGGGAAATCACTATGTCGCTACCAAAAAATTGATGACTTCCTGATCGTGACATAATGACCTCTAGTGAGAACTAAATTCTGGTGATGGAGAAAACATAACACATTAATTGAAATTTCACCAATTAATACTGTTGTCATAAAAATGGTCATGCACATTTATGAAATTGCATGGGAATTCTGCAATCACCATCAACTTTAAAAGGTTGCCACTTTCTTTATATTCTAAGCACTCACTATGTCACTACTAGTAGGGTGCATAGATTTTTTGGTCATGACATAGTGACTCACTTGAAAAACTTGAATCCCGGTGACACCACTTGCGAATTGCTCCACATGCATCCTTTCTAATACTGACAACCCTAGGATAGAGCACATGACCATAACATTTTCAAATTGATACACTTCTTTGGCATTGGACCTCATTTTTTAGTACCATAACAGAGTTTTTCAATAGTCACTAAAATGATATAGTAAACAGTCTCACAACTTTTTATAACGAGCACACGACATCCATTGATCCAAACAAGATCCAATGGTGGGACAAGATTTTTCAAAAAGGACTCAACAATGACTTCAGAGCAGGTAGGAAAAGAATATTTAGTCCTTTTAAAATATTTCACACCAGGATAAATTTAAAAGGGCAAGACCTACGATTTCAGACATATTTTAAAAAGTATCAAAAATAAAAGACCAAAACCTAAAACCCTAGGATCAAATAAAAGGACTCACCTCTAATTTTTTATAACATAATTTTAAGAAAAGTTATTATGCAAAAAATCAGACCAACAGAGTGAATTTAGAGCCCCTAAGTGATTTAAGCATTTGTTCTCGAAGATTTATCTCCTATTTGAAATCCTACTGAGTGAGGCATCTTCTAGCAACAAGATTAAGAAATGTTTTGATATGTTGGTTCTTGGAGTTGATTGCAAGGCTCCCAAGTCCAAATTGAGTCCAGCAGTTGTAGAGGCACTCAACCCTGCTGAAATGCAATCCCAAGTTCCACCTAAGGTAGTCTTTATTCATGACATTTTATCATTTTATCGCTATTCTATTCAAGAGTTGGGAACCCTAGAGATGAATGAGGCATACAACAAACTATGTGTGGATGGTGTTCTGAAACTTAAGCACAAATATTTGGAGACAAAGGGTTTGACATATATTTTGCATATGTTGAGGAACTTCCAAATGAAGTGGATTAGATTCATCTTGAGTCATGTTCATAACATATAGTTATGGTTGGATCACCCTATTTTGATAACCAAGAAGATGATACATAGGATTACTGGATTGCCCATGCTGAAAAAAGAAAAAACCACAATAATCCTATGTCAAGTTGAATTGGCAAAAAGGACTCTTGCTAAATGGGATGGAAAATAAATGAAACTAAGTAGATTAATTGACAATGAATTGAAGTTTAGCATCTATGTGATAGCACACAAAATCTATAGCTCAATCTAGTTGATCAGCATATCATGTGAAGTAGTTTACCTAGCGTACAAGGTGGTAAAGAACAATTTATCCTTCGACATTGTCGAGCTATTGCTAAATCAATTGAGGAAGAACATGGACAACATCTAAGTATCAAAGAACAATCCATGTAAGTTTGGTTCTCTCTTGACATGTTTATTCCTCTATGTTCAATTTTTTTTTCCTTCAAAAGGAACTATAGTATGGAAAAAAGATACTCCAATATTGTATCAAATCAATGAATTTATAGCAAAGATCAAAAAAAAACTTTGATAGTATTATGGATAATTATTTTGAGACATTCAAGAAGAAAAAGCAAGGTAGATATAGGATACCAAGGAAACTAGTAGAAGACTATGAACGGGATAACTATTTTTTGATTGACTGTGACAAGGTTTACATTCAAGTAGTTAGGCCTAGAGTGGCATGGGTTAAACCTCTAGAGTATGAGGTTGACATAGATGACACCAAGGACATCATTAAGGCTCTACTAAATGAGTCTGTGGATCCCAAGGCAACATATTTTGGAACATATGTAGAGGCTAAGGCCAAAATTGAGCTTGACATTAAGCTACCCCAAATAGTGAACAAAGGAAGAAAAATGGTAGAGAAAATAATGAAGAACACTAACCAATCAAGATCTCCTCTCATGCTTACTGAAGGTAAGGGAGATGACTTAGTTGAAGAAGAAGATGAAGAGGAGAATGTAGAGGAAGTAGAATCTGAGGAAGAGGAACCTTCCAAGAAGAAAGGGAATTTTACAATAACCAAGCCCGCAAAATCTTCCCCTCCTCTGTTCACAAGAAGATCCACCAAATCCAAGAGGAAACTAAAGTTGGGTGAATAGGATGAAGATAAAAAGATTATATTTTAGAGGTCTTCCCCTACCCTTCAAGAAAAATTGAAAATATTGGAACAAGGAATAGGAATGACATGTTTTAAATATCTTAAGTATGAGACTAGGAGCCAAGAGTAGAAAAAGAAAATTGAGGATGCCCTTGTGACAAAATTGGGTAAGTGGAAGTACTCACCTGATGAATTAACATAGAAAGTTCCTAATGTAATTTTGAAAATAGTCAAACTTAATGGGATAATGCATTGAAAGTTGCTAAAGACATCAGTGAACAAACCTTGAGACAACTTATGCCAAATCTCAGTGATAAAGAGTTGAAGGAATCATTTAAAAAGAATGAGCATAAGCTTACACCTAAATTCAATACATGTCTAATATTGTTAAAGGACATTGAATCTGTAGTGAAATCCAATACTACCACATGGAAAAATATATATTAGTTGCACAAGCCTAGTGACTATGTTGTGCAAGTAGATGACAAAGATGTTGAAGAAGATGGTGTGGAATAAGAAGTAGAAATCAGAGATGATGAAATAGACAATGTAGATCTTGATGATGTTGTTGAGGAAGAAGAACAAGAATCCACTAGAGGAAGTCTTCTAGAAATCCATAGTATTGAAGATACTGATGCAAAAAATATTACAACAAAAGTTATGACTTCCTTTCCTCATTCTCTAAGCAAAGCCTTAATACAATCAAGCTCAGAGAAGGTTTCTACCAAGTTGGTTGTGATTACAACTAGATCACCTAGCACCCAACCAATCTATGGAATTACTCTACCCAGTGTTTTAATGACTGAAGTGTCTAACACTTCATCTTTTGGGTAGAAATTCTCTCTAGTATCAGGCTTGACCAAGCAACAACAAAGTATTCATGTTGTTAATGTTATTTCTACTATTAGTACATTTGTTGTTCTTCTTCATTTTCAGCTATTGTTTCCACCATGGCTAGTACAATGACAGTTGAGACCCAGTCTCAACCGAGCACAAAAGTTTTGAATAAGGGAAAAGAAATTGATTCATCTACTATTCCTAAGGATAAGGGTCAAGAGGTTGAAACTTGTAAGGATGAGATTGATCTAGAGGACAATATTGTAATTCTAGATTGGGATCTTTCTAATCTAACACCTAATCAAATGGATACCCTTGGAGAACTTCGAAAGAAAAGGGCTAAGCAATAGAAGCTTAGAGAAGAGAGGAAAAAGAAAAATCAAGTCCATGAGGAAATCAAGAGCATATTTGTAGTTGCTCTGAGCATTGAGGTTGATGAGAAACAACCCATTTCGGATTTTTTATTTGAAATTGTCCACAAGTACAATGACAAACTGAATGGACAAGAAAAATTGTTGCATAAAGCAAAAAAGAAAATTTGAAAATAAAGTTTTGGAGCAAGTAGCACAAAATTTTTCTATTGATAAATTAGAAATGTCTACTATTCTTGCTACGCGAGAAACATATGTCAATAGTGTTTCTTTATTTGTCAAGTTGAGTGACAGATCTATCTTTACTAAGGAAATCAAGGACAAATTATCCAAGATACATGAAGACATGAAGGCAAGTGCACATCAGCTATCACTTGATTCTAGTTGTAGCTTTACACACTTTACAAAGGTCAAATACTTAATAGATCTACAAGCAGAGTTGTTAAGGGAAGAAGCCAGAATTAGGGCTACACTTGCAAAAATTTAGGGCATGATTCTTCCAAACATGAATGCAATGCAAGAACATATTGTACATGTGTAACACCCCACCAAGGGATCTGAAAGAAATAATCTAAAGTTTCACTAAGTTTGGTAGCATTTTTTTTTTTTGAAACAAGAAAGATAAATAATTCACATCAAACACATAGTAGTGAAAGCAATAACATACAATCATCCATAAGCATACATAATAGGGTACATTCCTTAAGGATCCCAAGATGTTGAGTCACATTTAAATTTAACTAATACTAAGTCCATAAAATACCACATCCACATGAAAGAATAATGAAAAGTCCAAAGTCCATTTAAATATTATACATTCATTTTGAATGCCTCTTGGCAAATAAAATTTAGAATGCTCAGTCATCCACTGTACATGTCATAGGGTATGAAAGGCTAAAAGAATATACACATGTAAAAATAGAAATACATCATCCTCCTCGAATCCATGAGACAAGTACAATAACATAAATGAAACCATCCACCATACATGATACATCCATCCATCATAAAATACAACTATCCATCATAAAACACAACTAAGTACGCAGTTCCTCCCAACAATCAATAGCATCATAAGACCATCATGGGCCCTAGCCATCCCCTGCACATAACATCCCAAGCCACTAATTAGATCGTCAGTACTATCATAATAGCGAAGTCACTACTAAAACATGCTGCAACATAAGCATAAGAAAATCTAACATGCTAGAATAAAGCATAAGATGATCCTACAAAGTAGATAACATCAGCTATCACATGCTAATCATCAATATAAAGAAATGCATGAGTAAATAACAACATCTAAACATGATAAACAAGCATCCCAATGAAAGCATAAATCACAAGAAGGCATACTCTAGAACCCAAAGTACCAAGTGAACACATCTAGCAACGGTTGCACATTACCATGGTTGGGTTAAAAGATCGAGATCAAAACATCATTATGACATCACAAACACATAACCTCCAAGCCTCTGGTAACAACCTCAGACTGGTCAACACTCTAGGACAAACCTAGAACCCCAAAGCATAGACAACATACATAAACAAAGTATAGGTTTCATAGTTTGGTTTGATTCTAAAACATCTCGTTGAGTTAACTGTAGGGTTTCAATTTCTAGTTTAATATATATTTCAAGTAAATAAATTTCATAATTCTCCCTTATGAATTAACCCGTTCTTAATTGAATTACTCTTATTGATTTTAAGTCAAATTCCTAAAAATAATCCAAGAGTAATTTATTTATTTAAAATACTAAATAATACTTGTTGATTTATTAATTTTTTAAATAAATAATCTAGACTTTATTAAAAATCAGTATTATTAACAATAACAATTAAGTAAATTTAAAACTCCATTAAATTAACTTCAATTATTAATTAAAATTAATTAAATTATATTTAACTAAATTAATTAATAATTTCTATAAAAGACAATAATCATATTAATACTGTTTAATTGTTTATTAAATTAATAAATATTAAATAAACTTATTAATAAAATTAAAAACATATAGTAATTAACAATTAATATTATAAACTTTTAATATATAAATATTTTTAAATTTATTAATAATGAAATAAACTATTAATAAAACTTATAACAAATATATAATAAAACCCTTCTTTTTTTTTTAAACATATATATAACATAACACAAAAAAAATCAAATGCCATGCAATTTGGAATCGTAGGCTGGCCATGCGCTTATGGCTACTATCGCAGTCATACTGTGACCACAGTCATAGGTACGGCTATGTATAGTAGTTAGCCGCCGGTAGGAGATAAGAAGGGGGGTGGGTGAAATCCCTCCTAAAATTATATTTTTTTAATTATAATTTTTTTTAAATTGTTATAACTTGTTTTAAAATTATTATTTTTTTTTTAGATTTTTATAAAAACCATGCCCCTCTAAAACAAATCTAATATATTTATTTTTTTAGTATTTTTTTTTTAATAACATTTGCAAATATAGTCTGATAGAAGAATTACTATCAACCATTCGAATTTTCCATTTTAGAATTTCTTTTCTTTCAAAACCCTACCCAAATTTAATTTCTCAATCTTAATTCTATGGAACGAGGGTTTCTAATTGATTTATTTTTCTTTCAATCATATTATATAGATGAGATACAATACACATATGGTAGATTTAGAACAAGAGAATGAAAGATTCACTCAACGAAATCCAAGGAATCAATTTCAAAAATCACGAAGAAGATAGGATCATCTAAACAACATAATTATAACTGGGTGAACAAAACTTAGGAACCTTCTTGGTTCTGATGCTAAAATCGCAATGCCCAAAAGATTTTCGAGAGAATTTGCTTCTATCCAAGAACTTCTCTCTAACAATTTTCCAAAATTTCCCTTCCAAAATTCGCTTCCAAATTTGCGTGCAAATTCATCTCCCCAAAAATGAACCCTCCACTGGTGATAAGGAGTTCTCTTCTTAAATTTGGGCACTAATTGTGTATTCACTCGGAAAAACTCTCTGCTCACCAAACTTCAACTCTAAATTATCTTTTATTTATATCTCTTCATGCACGTCAAATGAATTATTAAATAGCTTTATTTCATTTCCACTTGACTTTTCTTTTTAATTAATTTATTAACTTTTAAATCTCATGCACGCATTATTCAATTAAAATATCTTTATTAAATATACTTGTTTTAACTTTTTAATTATTTTTTTATATTTTAATCTCATGCATAAATCATGCAATCTAACAACTTTTAATAAATTAATATATTTTTACTTTTTAATTTATTTTCGAAACTTAATTGATAAAACATTTATTAACTTAAATAATAATAATATTTAGCATTTATTTAAAAATGAACTCTAAATATATTATTATTAAATTGAATAAATATTATCATGTTCTAAATTTATACTTAATAACTTTTATCTTCAAATTTAATTATTTTTTATTTAATTAATTTCCAATCGCTCTTTGTAATATGATTTATAAAATCTATTCCAAAATTTTGGCTAATAGACTTAAGATCCTACTACCAAAAGTGATATCTGAAGAGCAAACAGGATTTGTTCCTGGAAGATTTATTCTAGATGGTATCCTTACAATTCAGGAAACCATTCACTCGGCCTCCAAAGACAAAGTGCCCTATATGTTTATGAAATTAGATATTCAAAAGGCTTATGATATGGTGGATTGGCTATTTCTATGCAAAGTCCTTGAGGCATTTGGTTTCTCCAAACAACAGATTAATCTTATCTTCAAATTTATTTTGACCCCTAAAATTTCTATCCTAGTAAATAGTACACCTAAAGATTTTGTTAGCATATCGAGAGGCATAAGACAAGGAGATCCATTATCCCCTTTCATTTTTATTATCATGGCAGAAGCGTTTGGTAGAGCGATTTTTGCAGCATATATGCAAAACAAAATCTCGGGTATTATAGTTACCAGAAATATTCCAAATATCACCCATCAACAATATGTAGATGATATAATCTTGCCTGGTAAGAGTTCGGTCCATGAAGACTTGGGGTTCAAGGAAATTATACAATCCTACATGGATGCCTCCAGGAAAAAAGTTAACAAAGATAAGTTAGAGATCTTCTTTATGCATAGTAATCGCAGCCTGGAAGACAAGATTTGCAGTATTATGGGATATAGAAAGGCACAATTCTCGTGTAAGTATTTGGGTATTTCCATGGAAAAGGGAGTGAAATCAAATAAGATATTGATAGACACAGTGGGGAAAATGGATGGTTGAATAGGGAGTTGGAAAGATAAATGGCTATCAAAGGCTAGTAAAATTATTAAGATTAGATCGATCTTGTCAGCTATCCCTATTTTTTCATTGGCCTATCTCCCCCTCTCAAATGGTAGATCATCGAGACTCAAAACCAAACTTAGAAATTTCCTATGGAATGATAAAAAGAGGCTAGCACTCATCAAATGGGATGAATTATGTAAACCAAAGGAACTAGCAGGTTTAGGCATCAAGAAACCACAATGGCAGAATGAAGCCCTAGGGGGCAAGCTTATATGGAGGTTATATATGGAACATAATCATAAATGGGCCAAGATTTACTACAAAAAAAATCTGGAACCATCTGATCCTTTGTCACTTTTTAGGATGCGTAGACTTCCTAAAGGCTTCAAAAGTTGGAATTTTATGTCCAATTTCTAAGAATTGATTAGCAAATTTTTAACGTGGGATGTAGGGTTGGGGGATAAAGCTTTGTTTTGGGAAGACTCTTGGGATGGGCTACCCCCAATTCCTTCATCTCCATGTCATGATAGACTCAAAAGGATATTGTCATCAGCATGGGGTGATAAAGTCAAAGATTATAAAGTCAAGTATGAATCGGAAGGTATCCAAAAATGGAGATGGCGCCAAGTAGAAGGACTATGTTTAGATCTTGAGTTAGTGAATGCCTTTGAGAAGATTTTGTCAGAGAGAAGTATTAAACAATCAGAAAGACCGGATTATTTGATCTGGGCGAGTTCAAAGGATGGTAGATATAGTGTGAAACAAGGATACAAGGCTTTAGTAAATGCCCAGTGCTAGAAGATCGTGGAAATCTAGCTCAAATTATGATGGGATTCTGCATGTCTTCCAAAAGGTAGATTTAGTTTATGGCTTTCTATCCAGAATAGGGTTTTGACGACAGATAGATTATCTAGATTCAGTTTGATTGGTCCTTCCTAGTGTGTCCTATGTAAAAATAGTAATGAGGATGCAGATCATTTATTTTATAAATGTCCTTATGCACAATCCTACTGGGAGTGGCTCAGATCCAGATTATCATGGTTATCACCAATGTCATACTCACTCCAAGCATTCATTCTTTCATGACCTACTCATTTGGATTATGGGATGTATTCGAAACTTTGGAATATTAGCCCCTCGATCATTGTGTGGGAATTATGGAAGGAAAGAAAGAAGCGGATTTTCCAAGATAAGGCTTTAAGTATAGAAAGATTCCTCTTAAAATTAGAAAGTGTGATTGTGGAAGTGTTTAACTCTCATCTCTAGAAATCTATTAAAGAAGAAGGATCCTTTTCCTAGTGGGATGATTTAATGAAAAAGAACTAGCCTAATATAATTAATCTACCCTATGTTTATCATAAAAAGAATATTGAGGCTCGTGCCAAATGTAAATGGGAGCCTCTACCCAGTGGCTAGTTTAAATTAAACTTCGATGGTGCGGCAAGGGGAAATCCAGGAGTAGCCGGTATTGGGTGCATAGTAAATGATGATGGGGGTTAGTGGATAGTAAAATTAGTCTCTCCCCTACCTCCTACCTCCAACAATATGGTAGAGCTAGAAGCAGTAGATAAAGGTATACAGCTCTTTATTTCCCTTGGAGTTTCCAAAGTTATCATTGAAGGTGATTCCCAAATCATTCTAAATGCCTTAAGGAAATGAGAGACACTGAATTGTATTTTGAATGCTAAACTCAAGGAAGTTCTGATCTACCTTGATAGTTTTGAAGATTATTGATTGGTTCATATATTTCGAGAGGATAATAGAATAGCAGATAGGTTAGCTAGTAGGGGTACAGATGGTGAATCACTATTAGAAATAGATAAAGAGTAGGTTTCATAGACTTTGTTAGGGAGAGACACTATAGATTACAAATCTTGAATACTATGGTGGTATCCCTAGTAGAACTATTTAGATATGAAAAATTGGCTTATAGGGCTTAGTTTCATAATATGTGGTATCATCCCCACCCTTTTAGTCATAGTCCTAAACATAAATTAATTAAGGAAATTATCTTGGATGTTTGTTTTGAAGAGTTTTGAGACAAGGCAATCATTTATTTGCAACATATAGGTCTGTCTCACATCTCATGGCCCCTCCACTTGGAGTTCAAAAAGGAGACCAAGTATTATTCCATGATGTGAAATAATTAAATCTAGCCCATGCCAGGAAAGTAATAATTAAAGGGACTGCAAGGTAGCACTCGAAGAGATCATAGCAGAGGATATGAGCTATCATCAAATCTTAGTCTTAAGGAGAAGATCTTGGTGTGTAAACAGGATTTCAATTCTACAATAGTATCCTACACTTCCCATCTGATGGAGTCCAACATATATGTGTATCACACCTCAGAGATTCATACAATGGCATTTTTGGGGAAAGTGACTCTTGAAAGGTGGAGTAGATTGCTTAAGCAAGTTGATGACATCACCAAATTTGTAGTAAGTTGGGCCGTTGGAGAGGGAGCCTTTGATTACAATGTAACATGGAGAATGAATAGCTGCATTATTGGATCTTTCATTGGGGTTGCGGCTAGAGCTAGGGTGGACTGAAAGGACATAGTCAAGCTATGTTTGCAAATTTTTAGCCTGACATAGAGGAAAGGTTTGGAGAGGGTGGTTCTTAGTATAGATGATAAAATGTGGATTCCACTCCCCGAAAGGTATATGAGTCACCCACCTAGTTCGGTTGACCTAGATACAGCTCCCTAACACCAAGCTTTGGTGATCAAGGAAGGCTTAGCTTTTAACAAAGAGTGGCCTTACATGGAGGAAAGTGTCCAATTATTATTATGGTGGAGGAAGATAGAGGTAGATGAGATTAAGGAGTGGCTTACTAGTTATCTAAAGATGTTCAATGCCTTCATCAAGCCAGGGATGAAGTTTGACAATCTCAATGTGTTGGAATTCAACATCCTTAACTCTGAAAAATCTAGCTGAATGAAGCTAAGATTTGAGTTACCTCCAAATGTTGACGTTGATGACTCCAAAAGCATCCCAAAGGTCATAATGGTGACCTAGAAGTGGTAGGCAGTGTCCAGGATCTAGTATATTTTGTAATATGTAACTATGGTAAATATATACAAACTATGTGCATTTTTAGTATCTCACTCTGTAGATATAGTATAGTTTGGTGAGAAGTTTAGAGAATACTCAAAAATTTTGGCTTGATATGTGTAGGTAATATCACATGTAAGAACAGTTATTTTATATAAGAAGTTTGTTAGTGCCACAATCTGGTCCGCAACATTTATGTAAGTTTTTTTGCTCTAGTTTTTAGTGATCAATTTAAAACATTGTTATTTGGTCTCTATATTATAATCCAAAGGAAGAAATTAGAAAAAATGGTTTTTGGTGTTTTCAACTATGGTGTTGCACACAGCATTTGTTCGGATAATTTAAATGCTAGCAATATGCACTAGATGATGGTTTTCTGTCTTTAATTCGATCCCTCTGGCTCCTTTTGTTTTTGTTGGTATGGGGTTTTTTTGCTGATGAAAGATTTACCTAATACCTAAGATAGAGGCATTTTAATGGTATTATGATAAATGATCTTTGTTATGAATAAGAAATGACATATGGAGATCTTGGTCAGAAAGGTGAAAGCCATGCATTTGTGAACTGAAGGTGATTTGGTTACAAGATGTTTTTTCTTTGATAGGAGTAAAATTGTATAATAGGATCTATAGTGTGTTGGTCTTAATTTTTATATGATATATTTTGCAATATGTAATTAAGGGTAAACATTTGCAAATTACGTTTGTTATTAGTATCTCTCTTAGTAAATATAGTTTAGTATGGTGATAACACTGGAATTTTGAAAATTACGATTTGATATTTCCAGAAGATATCATTAGTATGATCAGACATTTTATATTAATAGTTTCATTGTGACACAACCTGGTCCACTATATTTGGGATTGGTTCTCATTCTAGTTTGCAGAGCTTTATATAAACTCTTGTTGTTTAGCTTACACATTAAGTTCCAAGGGAAATACATTAGGTAATTTGGTTTTCGGTGTCTTTATTTAAGATGGATGCTCACAACATCGATGCCAAAAATTAAAATGCTTACTGTGTGCTCTGGGTGATGGTTTTATCTCTTTTATTTGATCCCCTGTTCTATGATGGGATTTTTTTACTTGTTGATCATTTTGGGGTTTCTCTATTGATGAAGGCATGATCAATCACCTAAGATATAGGCATACAAATGGCATCTTGATTATTCAGACTAACTTCTGGATGGCCTAATATGGTCTTTGATTTGCATAAGAGATATGGAAAGGAGCTCTTGGTCAGAAAGTTGTATGGCATGTATTAAGGCATGAAAGGTGATTAAGGTACAAGATGTCAGTTGTTATAGGAATTAAATTACTTAATAGGATTTGCAATGAGTTGCTTTGTATTTTATCTGATTCATTTTGGATTGTTAAGTATTTATGTTCACTTCTGATCTCAGTGGGTGATTTGAGTATTGCAATTTCATGTTTTTGGGCATTGTTTTATGGTGTGCACATTAGGAAGGCACCTATTTGGTCAGGACACCTTTTAAGGAATCCTTTCTTCTTGCTTCTTGAACATTGGATTACCTGATGTTAGTGGATACACTAGTTGTTTGAGGAAGTAGATTAGTATTTGTCACTGAATCACATTTTGAATGGAGGATCCAGGATGTCATATGTTTGCAGGTTTGGGAAAGTTTAGCTTCCAGTAGGCTGGGGTCTTTTCCCAGATAAGGTCGATGTTTGTCTTGGTATGGATTTTGACACAGAGTTTTAAGCCTAGTGTTGGCCCCTCCTTTTAGTGTTTAGTGTCTCTTCCTTTTGTTGTGAGGTTAGCTATCTGGTTGTTTTATTCTAACAGTGACGTCTCTAAGTAATTCAGTCTCTTTGTACGATTAAGATGTTTTAGGTATCAATAGTGTTAGGATTTAGAGCATCCATGGTGAGTCTTCTTTTCTCTAAATTATGTTTGTTGTTCTCTTTTATTCATTTTTTCCTACTTAGTTCTTCTTTACTGTCTACCTTAAGGTCTAAATTGATGTTAGATGGAGTATGGTTGGTTTGATCTAGGGATATAGGTTTTAATGCCTTCCAATAGGTAACTTCCTCTAGTATGTACTTCATATTTATTCATGCTATAATAAAGGATTCGCTAAACCAGGTACGTACCTTTCAAAATTTCATATTGAATGGTTAGTTTTGCTTCCTATGTAAAGTAGTATAGCTTTCTTCGCAACGATGTTTCTTTGTTGGTAGGAGGGACCCTAATAGCAGCTATAGAAGAAGTGAGACATTAGTGAAAATTAGGGGTATGCCCCTGGATGTATGCAAAATTATTTTTAAAAGGATGTATTTAGCAACTCACTGGGGTATGCCCCTTTTACATCTTGTAATAATATAGGACCTGTGTCCTGGGCAAGACTAGAGGTTTTCTTCTCTGTTCTTTCCTATCAGTGCATGTTTGAATGGAGAAAGCTTTGTAATCATTCTTTTATTTAATAAAATTATTATGGCCTTGGCCATTTACCAATTTAATTTAAAAAATTAAAAATTAAAAATTAAAAAAATATATATCATAATAATTTTCCATTAAATTTAATCATTAATTTAATCTTTTAATTAGACTTAATTAATAGAAAATTTACCAAAGACTCATAAAACAACATACGAAAACCCATCAAAGAAAAACACATACAAAATCTATCTAAAGGGTTATAATCACGAATTAACATCATTCGACATATTCGGAGGGTACTCAACTTAGATTTTTGTCCTACTTTTCAATTAGGACAAATGGCTTAAAGGTTTAGGATTTGGACTTAAGAATTTATCTCCCCTCTCTTATCATTGAGATAATGTGATAGGGTATGCTCATCCTAGCAATTGAGGGAAGTCAATACTTGGTACCTGTAACCTACATAAAATACATGCATATACAGACACAATATTCTAAGCTAAAGAGGCAATGGCAAGAAGTGGTGCATCATGTAGATCCTGACTAGCAAGTGACTATGACTCCCTTCCTTAACCACATCAAAAATGCCATGCATAAAGAAAACAAACATGCACACCATACACATGCAGTATGGGGTAAGTATCCATAAGAAAACACATAAGATAATCAACCATCAAACTAATCATCATCAATAATTGAAAGCACTGTAATAATCATCATGCATACATGAAATATAGAGTACCAAGTAATCTCATCATATAACCAACTAAATGTAAAACAATATCTAATAATCTCAAAACAATACTACTAGTAATCAAGCATAAAACTAGCCTAAAAGAGTTTGGCAATGATAGCAAAATGAAAACTAGGGGCAGGCACTACAACATGCAAAGACACTCATCCATGATAATAGCTTCTCCATATCTAATCACATGATGGAACTTTCAATTGAAGTACAGATAGCATTACATGCATCTAAGGTATTGCAATAGAATTGAGACAAGACCATGACAATCATTTTGAAGGTACATAGTGATTTCTTGTCACATTTTGGTATTCCTTTGGCATTTATGTCAAAAGGAGGAAGAATATTATTGATAAAAGGGGAGAATATTATCATACTCTAGATATATGTATGGGGGAGTAGTAATATGAAGCAGATGTACAAATAAGTAGAAAATATGTTTACAAAAGCAATTTTTTTTTAAAAAAATTAAATAGAGTAAAATAGAGCAACAGGTAACCAAGCTACAATAGTAGATAGTAGTCAAACCAAGTTGAAGATCCAAACTATTGATAAGGAAAGTTTTGATAATTCAAATTTTTGGTATGATAAGTGTTTTTGTTGAGATTGTTAAGTGTTTTGGGAGATTGTTGACATTTAGGTCAATTTGTCTATTAGTGACTTAACACTTAGTCACTTGGTTACATTACTACCAAGCTCTATAGTTGCTACTGAGCTTATCACTCATCTAATAGTGTTAACCAAGTCTTTTAGTTGCTATCAAGCTAAACAGTCAGATTGCAATTCATGCCAAGCTTCACAATATTTATCGGGCATCTAAGATAATTTATAGTATCGCTTGAGTGTAGGAGAGTCTACCAAGCTAGCCAGTAGAAGTGATGAAGATCTTAGTGTTAACTAAGCTCTATAGCATTAACCAAGTATATCAATGTCTACCAAGCACATAGTGTTAAAAAAGAGAATTCAATGTTGACCGAGTCACGCAGTGTCAACTAAGTGATTCAGTATCTACCAAGTTTCTTAATGTTCACCAAGTCATACAGTGATGAGCGAGTTCCTACTACTTAAAGTGATTAGTATGGACCAAGCTTCAATGTCAATTGAGTGCCAAAGTATGCCAAGTGTTGACAGTGTTTGTCGAGTGTTAGAACATCACCAAGTTTTTCTTCTAAACTTGAGTTACAGCAATAGTCTGACTTTATGAATTATGATGAATTTGGTATTGTAGCCAACTCTAGAAGGTAATCAAGTGGATTAGTATATATATGTAATGTATTATATCATATCCAATGTAGTAAGTAATTAAGTATGAGTATGTGAAGAAGTAAAAGCATATGAGTGTGAATTGAAGAAGGCTACAAGTAGTATAAGGGATAGTAGAGACTTATCTATCATAGTTAGGTGATCATTGCAATTCAAAGAATCTCATTCAACAAATCAAAGTTGTAGATCAGAGATCAGCCACTAATTCATCCTAGCAATTGCATTAGTCAAATCCTTTAACCAGGTGGACTTAACAGTCTTTGGCTAAATCTCCTAATAGAGTGCATACTTCATTGTATGTTTGTAAATTCTTTAACAAGGTGGACCTAATCATCCTTATTGCTCCTAATAGGGTAGATCACTACAAGTGGTCAATTGTAAGCCTTAATAGGCCAACTTTATACCATAGTGCTAAAGCTTGTGGGTATCACCCCCACCCCATTTTTACTTTCCATTTGGGAGGTTTTTGGGTCACCATATCTTGTGTCAAAGTGTTATGAATTTTTTATTGCTTTCATTCTTTCATGCATGCAATTAGATCAGAATAATATATGAAGGATTAATTGGTGAAATGAGTTAAATTTTTATCAGTTCCTGATTCACCCCTCCCCTTTCCTTATATTTCCAAAAATTCTATCAGCAACTTATGAACATTGTGAGATGATTCCAAGACTAGCAACTTCTTCAGAGGAAAAGGGTAAAGGGAAAGAAGATATCATAGAGACAAATCAAGCTCTCAAGGAAGAAGATGAATATGAAGAGGAAGATGTCATTGTTATTCCAAATAAAATTATAGTGGAAGGAGCCCCACCTCTCCCTATTGCACCTATGTCTGATATAACAATGCAAGAAGTAAGAGGCAAGTTTCTAATAGACCTAAGGCTAGAGGCTTGTAAGGAATTCCTAGATGGTGACAAGTTTTTCATAATTAAGCAATTTAAACATTTTTTATGGAAAATAAATGGAGAGGAGTGTCAATTAATTGTAGATGAAAGAAAAACACAATGGCTTGATGTTAGAGAGGAATAAATTATTGAAGAGGTAAAGATTAAAATGAGAGAAAGATTCTAGGGCATTACTACTGAAGAGGTTAGAAGGTTAGTACATAATTGAGTCATGATTATTTTACCCAACTTAGATCTTTTGGATGTCATTGCATTTAGTTCCATAATTGGAAGCATGAAGACTCATGACCCTAAGTCAAAGAATATTAGAAATCTAAAGAGTTGGATGTACTATAGCAAGGATCATGCTACCTTTTCCATCTAGTCTATATCCCAATCTAGCACACCAAGGGAGGTCTTTAATAAAGACATTGGTATAAGAGGAAATGTTATTATAAGGAGGATTAGAGATGTTGTTGTTGATGAAATTACTTTTGAATTAAAAAAACATGTCATGTATGTTGATGATACTATCAAGAGGCATAAAAATGGATATAATAACTTATCCTTGAAATACATACATGTGCTTCAAGAGTATGACAATAAAGCCACATTGTGTACTAGTTTGGGGACATGTGTAGAACAATTGCAAAATAGGATGGCATAGCTATAGACTACCAAGCCCATGAAAATGGAGGTGGAAAATACCCCTACACAATTGAGCTTAGTCCCTACAATACAAAAGGCACCTTCCTTGCTAGTGCAACCAAGTAATTCTGATGATGGAAAGGTTATTGAATTGTTGCAAAAGGAAATTTATAATTTGAAAAAGGCAGCTAAACAAAGCAGATTAAACAATGAGATGAATCAATGAGGTATTATAATTCAAAATGTATTGGTTTATCTACATAAAAAGATAAACGGAAAAAAATTTAGAATTCATGAGGCCTATTCTTTGCTATGTTTGGCCATTAGCAAATTTGAAAATGATAAGTTTATTATTAGGACTACTTTTAAAAAGTAGATCAAAAGAATTGAAAAGATTAAAGGTATTGATTTTTGTGCTAGAATAGATATGAATTCATCACCTAAAGCTCTACCTACTTCAAGGTTAATAAGATCACTAACAAGTTTCACAATGTTAACTAAACTCCTAGAGGGTAAAATGATTGAGTTAAAGGACAATTTTGATGGGCTTAGTGACACACTATTGCCTCTTACACTAAGATAAAAATGTGAAATAATTTTTAGAGTGGCAAGGTGAAGAAATAAATAAGAGTTATGAGATAGCTAATCATATAAACATTTTTTGCTATGGAAACTTAAGAGGACTGTATGGAAAAAATTATTAATTCATGGTTGTATTACGAGAACTTCAACAAGGAAGTTACATAATGTAAGGTTAAACACAACCCATATAGGTAGGTTGTAGATCAAAATTTTAATCAGTAGTAGCTAACTAATGATGAGTATGAAGAGTGGGTCTAGAAATAAGTTGTCCTTGATGAGTCATCCTTAGAGGCCCCACCATAGAAATAGTAAGAATGAGAAGATTTTATTTTGAAGAGGATATGTTTTTACAAGAAAAGGATCAAAGTCACAGGTCACAAATCGTCGACATCACCTTCTCAAGTGATCAGTTACATGTTGTTGGAAATATAATAAGGAAAGTAAACTATGAGAGAGGAGGTGAATCAGCACTTAAACTTTTGACCATAAAATAATTCACCTCTCATCCATCTCATAATTCAATAAGTAAATTGAAATACCAAATTAAGCATATACATCCATAGCATGAAAGTAAAAACATTCAACATATGTATGACACAAGATATTTGGTTACCCAGAAACCCAAAAAGTAGAAGGTAAAATTGGGGTGGGGATGACACCCACAAATCTCCACTACTATAATAATAAAGCGTATCCAATGAAGGTTACAATTTTTTTATCATGAAACATGATCTACCTTGTGAAAGGTCTACCCTATTAAAGGCTTACAAAGATGGTTAGGTATTACCCTATTAAAGGATTTCTACACCTTGTTAGAAGTGTGCCTGATTAAAGGACTTCAACTTACAATGAAGTAAGCACCCTGTTAAAGGATTTAAAATAGCCTATTAAGAGTACTCTATTAAGAGATTTAACTGATTCACCTTTTAGAATGTCTCAAAAATGATCCATTTGTTAGCACTCTATTGTCTGATGATAGATCACCTCTTTCCTAATGTGTACTTGATCCTTTCTGATCAGATGTATCTCTCTGTTGTCTTCTAATTTTTTTCCTCTATTATCCTCTAACTAATTCTATAATGTATTTCAAACCACAACTCCTTAGTCACCATGAATTCTTTGTTTGTGCATGCAAACCTTCTCTCTATTCTTCTTACACATTCATAAAAAGTTTGGGATTTTTCCTCCTTAAGAAAACCTAGGTGACATAGGGTTAGGTATGAATCAATGATTGTGATTCACCCATATTGTCACTTAATCATTCCCTTTTTTTGATTCGATGCATGTACTACATAGGGATTCACAATAAAGATTTTTTCTTATCAACTAAGATCTCAAAAAAATCCTTAAGTCATCCCAAAAATGGTTTACATAAAAGTTTGTGCCATTACTAACAACTATGTCAAAACTGTATAACTTAGCATCTAAAGTCCCTGATGCTCAGCATCAACTACAACTTCAATGTTGTAACTCAACCTCTGAATGACTCAACATCCACTAATCACTTGGCATTTGAATAACTTGACACATACTATCTACTTGACACTTGAATCACTTGGCACATATTGTTTCTCGGTACTTCAATGACTCGGCATGCAATATCTAACATGTTATGCTCAGCATGCATTACTTTTTTGGCATGAACTAAGTACATAACTTATAAATGACTTAAGTGTATAGACACTCATTTTTCAAAACCAATCTGAGATCAACAATATCCCCCTTTGACATGAGTGACAAAAACACTTGGTGATGCATGAATGATCTTTATTTGTGAGTATAACTCAGATATCAATTATCTCTGTTTGGCTTATATACAAAATTTCAAAATTTCAAAACTTTGTAAAACATGACTTATCAATCATGCCTAAAAATTCAATAATTCCCCCTAAGTTAATTGTGTTGTTCTATATCTAAACCAAAATTATTCCTCCTATTGAGTAGATTTTCATAAGTTGGTCCATGTACTCTATTTCTATCATTGACTCCTTTCTCAAAATAGTACCTCGCCCAAAAATATATCTCCAATTATCTTCTTATTTCTACCCCTTTCTTATTTCTCCCCCTTTTTGATACTTATTTCAAAGGGTTATATACTTATAGTGTATTTATCCAAAAATGTTTTATGGACCTCAAGCATAATTTTCAAACCAGCATCCCAATCATCACAAGCTACCTCCAATGATTTGATTTGGATGGCCAGCTTGGTAGCAAGGTGTATTAAGCCTTCATGAGTAGAAAGATGTGGATCTTTCTTCATGAGTGTTTCAGAAAAGGCTAGTCCCTTGTGCAATATCTCCACATGTGGAGTCAACATAGACTAGATGCTAATCAATTTAGCCTTTATGTTTGCTCCATTTGCATGTATCACTACTAACTAACTCTAGGAGTTTAGGAGATTCCTAAAAAATTTCTCACTTTGGGTTAGAGACATTGGTAGAGCTATGCTAGTTGACTACATACAATTCTCCAAATTTATTATGTGGTTCTTGACTTCCTGTGTGAAGAGTGTTGGATTGCACAATTTGGTATATAAAGAGAAAATTTTCTCTACTACCTTCTTTACATTGTCAATTTTGGTTGCTAACTCAACATTTGATAGTACAATAGCACAATATCTTAAACCATTCAAGTAATTTCACATTTGAATCTAGGTCTGTGTCATTAACCTTCTCAACTAAATTGCTTAACTACTCTATAATAGGCTTTGTTTCTTCTTGTGATGGTGGGCCAAATGCATCAACAAAAATTTCCTTAGTATCTAGCAAAGCTTTCTTCTACCTATGCTCCCTTTGAAATAGTTCTTAGTTTTTGTTCTTTGCAAGAGCATCTTGTAGTATGCTCATCTATTCACTAGTGACATCTGGTTGCAAGATCAAACTTTGGCAACACAATCACTTCATCCAAATTCACATCACCAAATAATGTAACTTCATCTACCTTGGATGACATAAGGAGGGGTGAATAAATAGGGCCAGAGGCACACCTAGCTATCCAAATCACCTTGCAAGAGTTAACATAGTGGAAACACAACACACAAAATAGTAACCAAAGGAGGAAGAAGAGAAAACACTTATTGATTCATCAAATAATAAGCATACATGCCCAGTTATAAGGCCTTCTAGGTTACAACCATATAAAAAATATATTCAAGATCAAATATCCAACATCAAATTTGCAACTCCAAATACATGTGCAACAAACTTTCCAAACTTTCATGTTCTACTCTAGAATCCCTCCAAAAATTGTTCTAATTCTAAGCCTAAACTCTCTATAAATACTTGCCAAAATGGCCTACAGATCATTCTAGAACATTACATAAGAGGAAGATCAACTCAAAAATAGTTTGGACACATCCCAAGAAAAGATCTTAACATAAATGTCATGATCAAAATAAATCCTGCAAGTCAGCTCACAGAAATCACATCCAAATGTTGACACTTGGCATAAATAGGAAAACTCAACACATGAAGGGTCACTTGGCATACACAAGGTAGCTTGGCACATGAAGAGTCACTCAGCATACACTGGGTAACTCAGCACATGAAGGAATACTTAGTCAACACTAGATTGCTACAGTAATTTGACATCCACTAGAACTACAGTAACTCGGCATCCACTAGAGCTACAATGACTCAACATCAATTAGAGCTATGGTAACTCAGTATCCACTAGAGCTATAGTAACTTGGCATCCATTAGAGCTATAGTAACTCGGCATCTATTAGAGCTACAATAACTCAGCATCCATTAGAGCTACAGTAATTTGGCATCCATTAGAGCTATAGTAACTCAACATCCACTAGAGCTACAGTAACTCAGCATCCATTAGAGCTATAGTAACTTGACATCAACATGTAGAATGAACAAAAATGAGTAGGAAAACAAGGCAACCTAAGATAATCTTACATTAGACAATTGGGGTTGAAAGAGATGATTCTCCTAAATCATTGAGATATCATAATTTGAGTTGAATCCAATTAGATTGAGAAATCCATAAAGCATCTTCAATAGGATTGTTCTTCCACTTCACCAAATATTCATAGAAATCTTTTCCTCTTGTGCTCTTGCAAACTCATTGATCCAATATTTTTTCAACTTCTTCAATCTACTTCTTAGGATAATATTCTGATATAATAACGTCATCATCTAACTCATGATACTTATACAAATCAGCAATATTGAATATAGGAGATATATCCATGCCATTAGGTAACTCAACTTCATAAGCATTATCACTATCAAACTTCTTCAAGATCTTACATGGTCCAAATTTCTTCATCTTTAGCTTACTGTATGTTCCAACAGGAAATTTTCCTTTCTTTAAATGAACCATCACCTCATCACAAACTTCAAAATCATGATGGCTTCTAGACTTATCAACATTCTCCTTATACTTCTAATTACTTTGTTCCAACCTCAACTTCACTTCCTTATGCAAAGACTCCATAAAATCAACAAATTCTTCTCCTACAGTGCTTCTCTTTTTTTCATGAGCAACATCTCTCAAATTTGATATACCTCAAGGCTACATTCCAGTAACAATCTCAAAAGGTGTTTTCCCTATACTCCTATTCATAGAATTGTTATATGCAAACTCAACTTGTGCCAACACTACTTCCCAATTACTTGGCTTATCTCCAACTAAATATCTCAGCAAATTATCCAAGCTTCTATTCACAACCTCTATCTATCCATCTATTTTTGGATAGAATCTAGAACTAAACTTCAACTCAGTACCCATCTTCTTCCACAAAGTCTTCCAAAAATAACCAACAAACTTGATGTCTCTATCAGAAATAATACTTCTTGGTAATCCATGCAATCTCACAATCTCTTTAAAGAAAAGTTCAGCAACATGATCAACATATTATGTCTTCTTACATGGTATGAAATGAGCCATCTTAGAAAATTTGTCCACTACAAAAAATATGGAATCATACCCCTTCACTGTCTTAGGTAATCTAAGAACAAAATCCATATTGATGTCACTCCAAGGTTTCTCAAGAATAGTAATAGGTGTATAAAAACCATAATTTTGACTTACTCCTTTTGCAACTTGACAAACCCCACAACTCTTTACAAATTTTTGAACATCCTTATACATTTGTGGCCAATAATACTTATCCTTTAGCAAACTCAATGTCTTATCAATTCCAAATGTCCAACCAATCCACCACTATGCTTTTCCTTAATCAAATTAACTCTTATAGAACTTCTAGGGATACACAACTAAAGAACTTTGAACAACATAGCTTCTTGAATAAAATATTCCTCATACTTACTGATGTGATCTGTTAGATCTGGTGCTCTGCACTCTCTCCACGCCTCAAAAAAATTAGGATCAGCATCATACAACTCTTTCATTTCATCAAAACCAATAACTTCAACCTTTATTTCAGTCAACAAAGATCGTCTTCTACTTAATGCATCAACAACTCTGTTAGTAACTCCACTCTTATGCTTATGACAAATGTAAAACTCTACAAATACTCAACCCACTTCATATGTCTCTGATTCAATTTATGTTGACTTCCCAAGTATTGTAAAGCTTTATGATTAGTATACAGCATAAACTCCTTAGGAATCAAATAATGTCTCCACTTCTTCAATGCTTGAACAATAGCATAAAATTCTTGATCATATGTAGAATAATTCCTTTTAGCATCATTCAACTTCTCACTAAAAAAAGAAAAAGGTTTACCTTCTTGACTTAATATAGCTCCTATAGCATTACCACTTGCATCACATTCAACTTGAAATACCTTATTGTAATTAGGCAAAGCCAATACATGTAACTCAACAACCTTTTGTTTCAAAGTCTCAAAACTCTTATCAACTCCATGTGTCCACTTAAATTCCTTTGTATCTCCTCTTATTGTCTTAGTCATAACATTACAAACATAACTAAAATTATCTATAAACTTTTTGTAGAAACTAGCCAAACCATGGAATGATCTTACCTCACCCACATTCTCAGGTGTAGACCATTCCAAAATTGCTTTTACCTTCTCAAAATCCATCTTCAGTCCATCAGCTGAAATCACAAATTCTAAGTACACAATCTCCTCTTGCATAAAAGAACACTTTTTCAAATTAATTAGCAACTTTTCCTCTTTCAACCTCTATAATACTTGTCTAATATGCTCAAGATTTTCTTCCTTAGTCTTATTGAATATCTGAATATCATCCAAATAGACAATCACAAACTTACTCAAGAATTTTTTTAGAACTTCATTCATCAACCTCATGAAAGTACTAAGTGCATTAGTCAAACCAAAAGGCATAAGCAACCATTTATACAAACCATCTTTTTTCTTGAAAGCAGTCTTCCATTCATCACCTTCTTTGATTTAGATCTAATGATAGCCACTCTTCAAATCAATCTTTTTAAAATACTTTGCTCCACTCAAACAATCTATTATGTCATCCATCCTTGGCAGAGGAAACCTATATTTCACTATGATCTTGTTAATATGTCTGGAATTAGTACACATTCTCCATTCTCCATTCTTTTTAGGTGCTACTATAGCAAGTACAGAACATGGACTCAAACTTTCTTTGATCAAACCTTTCTACAACAACTCATTCACTTGTTTATTAAGTTCTTTGTTCTCTATAGGTGTCAATCTATATGGTGCTTTTTTTGGCAAACTAGCTCTAGAAATCAGATCCATACAATGACTTATACTTCTTACTAGTGGTAAACCATCAAGAATATTCTCAGCAACAATCTCCTTATACTTGTTCAGTAATTATATAATTTCCTCTAGTACTCAACTACCACTAGTTGTTATCACTCGATCATTACCAACTTTGGTTGCTTGGTCATTACTACCAACACTTAGTCCTCTAGGAACTATAGCAAAATAAACTCAATTCTTCTTTACTTCCTTTTAAAATTGCTTTCCATTAACGATGCAAACTTTTAGTGCAGCAAAGCTAACCTCATCTAGACTTTCAATCAAAGGCAGCAATATTTTTTTCTTCCCATTCACCCAAAGAGTATATTGATTCAATCTTCCATCATGCACAACATATCTATCATGTTGCCAAGGTCTACCCAAAAAAATATGACAACAATTTATAGGCATAATATCACACAAAACTTCATCAAAGTAATGTCCAATCTTGAACTTCACAAGGCATTGCTCACTTGTCAATATCTTATGCTCATCTTTGATCCATGAAACATGATAGGGTCTAGGATGTTTTAGCCTCTGCAACTACAACTTTGTAACAAGCTCTTCTGATGCCAAATTTGTAGAACTTCCACTCTCAATGATCACTTTGCAACATTTTCTAGCCATCTTAGATCTTGTCTTGAAAAGACTTCTCCTTAAAACAAGTTCTTCATCACTTCCCTTATTACATAAGGTTCTTCTCACCATCAAATTTTCTCTAGCCTTAGGTCCACTTGTTGAACCCTCATCATCTCCAAGTGAATCACAACATTTATGTTACCTTGTCCACTTTTAGAGGATCTACATTCAAAAGATTTGTGTCCCTCTTTACCACATCTGAAATAATTACTATGAAATCCACCTCTAGAATAAGAATTACCTCTTCCTTGGTAAGAATTAGTACCTCCTCAATAAGAATTACCACTTTTCCATTCATTCTTTCCTTTGTCATCATTCTTCCACTCAGATTTTCCTTTATCCTATACAAAATTGTCAAACCTACCACCTTCAACATAAGATCTACCTCTGCCTCTCTGGAATCTATCAACTCTACCTCTTTGTCTTTGATGCAGGAGCATCCAAAGGTATAAGGGCAATCCTATGTCACCCAAAAAAATGTACTTAGACTTAGTTTCTATTTCATGTCTTTTCATTTTTGGATACCCATTTGGGTCAAATAAAGGTTCCAACTCTCATAGTTCAAGTATCAGTGTGCTAGAAAATCTGGAAAAAATAGGAGCATGCAATTTGGCCATCATTTTGGTGACCTAGAAGGTGTGAATTGGCTAGATGAATGTAATTTTGATTTAGAGCATTCCAGAAAAAGAATCAGAGCAAAAGGCCCCACGGTTTGAAAGTTATTGTAGTTTTTTGGGTTTTGGAGACCTCCTAAGAATGCTTCAAAGTCAGTTTAGGGGCATTAAATGACCTAAAAAAGGGTCAAAAAATGGGGGATGAGCATAGCTGGTCCACAGGGCTATAGAGAACTTTGAGAGCTTTCTGAAAATGTAAACAGTTCGTCAATCAGAGCTATGGTTCAAAAGTTATGCCTCTCGGAAGTTCAGTTACCATTTCTGGCTTATTCTAAATTTGCACTGACTTCTACTGCAGCTTCCAGAACCTTCTATTTGGTCGGTGGATGTCTACTAGCACTTTCTAAAATTTACTCCTAGTCCTTAACCCTCGAGGGTCTATTTAAGGAGATTTTTGGCATTGTAAAAAGTAGTTCGGAGTGGAGTTTGAGAGGAGGTACTAAAAGGAGAAATTATCTCCAGATTTATGCTATTGTAAGCCCTTAGGGCATGTTTTGAAGTTTATTTTCCTGTACTGTTTATACTAGCTTATTTTCTCAGTTAATATAATTTTTCCTTTTTTGTTGTGTCCATTCTATTCTTGGGTTGTGTCCCCATCAAGTGGTATCAGAGCGGGTTTTCCTGAGTGTGTAGACAGAGCGCCGACTGTGAGGCAGTTTGCACCAGGACTGTGTGGTTGTGGGTTTGAGTTAGAAGATGCCTCCACAAAGAGAGCATGGTGGAAGGGCTAGAGCTATTAATCCTAAGGAGGTTAGAGCCCTCCAAAGGCAGGTGCAAGCATTGCAAGAGGAGCTCCGTAGAGGAGCAAATGTTGTTGCTGGTGACGACAGTGAGGATGACAATGAAGAAGAAGTTATGGGACCAGAAGAGGAATTTGATGAGGAAGTTCTAAATCATGTAGAGGAAAGGCTTTTTAGGGCCATTACTAAGTTTGGGAAAAGACCCACAATTGAAGTGGGTATATTTTCAGGAAATCTGAAACCAGATGAGTTGATTGATTGGATCAATGAACTGGAAGAATACTTTGAGTATGAGGATATTAGGGACCTAGATAGGGTTAAGTTTTCAAAGGCCAAACTAAAAGGCCATGCCAAAATTTGGTGGCAAGAGGTTCAATTGGAAAGAAATAGAAGAGGAAAGGAGAAGACGTAAGGAATTCCAAGTAGGGGATCTAGTCATGGTGCACTTATGAAAAGAAAGATTTCCAGCCGGTACTTTCAACAAGCTGAAAATGAAAAAATTTGGCCCCTGCAAAATTTTGAAGAAACATGACTCAAGAAATGCATATGAAGTGGAGCTACCAGATGGTATTCAGATTTCTCCCATTTTCAACATTGCAGATTTAACAGAGTATGATGATGATGGTGCAGATGAGGAGCTGGTGCTAGAACCATGTCTGATTCCTACTTCTAACAAGGAGGAGATAGAAGACATTCTAGATCATTGTGTTGGTAGGAGTACCAAAAATAGGTACTACGAAGAGTATTTGGTAAAGTGGAAAGGACAGTTGATCGAGGACTCAACTTGGATTTCAGCAGCTGAGGTTTCCAATTTGGGATTTCCTCTACCATTCATAAAGTGACAAGGTCACTTTTCAATCTACCCTGGGTGTCTGATGCAAGAGCATCTAGAGGTATAAGGGCAATCCAATGTCACCCAAAAAAATGTACTTAGACCTAGTTTCTGTTTCATGTCTTTTCATTTTTGGATACCCATTTGGGTCAAATAAAGGTTCCAACTCTCACAGTTCAACTATCAGTGTGCTAGAAAATCCCAAAAAAAATAGGAGCATGCAATTTGGCCATCATTTTGGTGACCCAGAAGGTGTGAATTGGCTAGATGAATGCAATTGTGATTTAGAGCATTCCAAAAAAAGAATCAGGTCAAAAGGCCCCACGGTTTGAAAGTTATTGCAGTTTTTCGGGTTTTGGAGACCTCCTAAGAATGCTTCAAAGTCAGGTCAGGGGCATTAAATGACCTCAAAAAGGGTCAAAAAATGGGGGACAATCATAGCTGGTCCATAGGGCTATAGAGCGCTTTGAGAGCTTTCCAAAAATGTAAATGGTTCGTCAATCGGAGCTACGGTTCAAAAGTTATGCCTCCCAAAAGTTCGATTACCATTTCTAGATTCTTCTAGATTTCCACCGACTTCTACCGCAGCTTTCAAAACCTTCTATTTGGTCGGTGGATGTCTACTAGCACTTTCTAGAATTTACTCCTAGTCCTTAACCCTCCAGGGTCAATTTAAGGAGATTTCTGGCATTGTAAAAAGTAGTTTGGAGTGGAGTTTGAGAGGAGGTACTGAAAGGAGAAATTATCTCCAGATTTATGCTATTGTAAGCCCTTAGGGCATGTTTTGAAGTTTATTTTCCTGTACTGTTTGTACTAGCTTATTTTCTTAGTTAATATAATTTTCCCTTTTCTGTTGTGTCCATTCTGTTCTTGGTTTGTGTCCCCATCAAGTGGTATCAGAGTGAGTTTTCCTGAGTGTGTAGACAGAGCGCTGACTGTGAGGCAGTTTGCACCAGGACTGTGTGGTTGTGGGCTTGAGTTAGAAGATGTCTCCACAAAGAGAGTGTGGTGGAAGGGCCGGAGCTATTAATCCTGAGGAGGTTATAGCCCTCCAAAGGCAGGTGCAGGCATTGCAAGAGGAGCTCCCTAGAGGAGCAAATGTTGTTGCTGGTGACGACAGTGAGGATGACAATGAAGAAGACGTTATGGGACCAGAAGAGGAATTTGACAGGGAAGTTCTGAATCATGTAGAGGAAAGGCTTTTTAGGGCCATTACTAAGTTTGGGAAAAGACCCACAATTGAAGTGGGGATATTTTTAGGAAATCTGAAACCAGATGAGTTGATCGATTGGATCAATGAACTGGAAGAATACTTTGAGTATGAGGATATTAGGGACCCAGATAGGGTTCAGTTTGCAAAGGTCAAACTGAAAGGCCATGCCAAAATCTGGTGGCAAGAGGTTCAATTGGAAAGAAATAGAAGAGGAAAGGAGAAGACATAAGGAATTCCAAGTAGGGGATCTAGTCATGGTGTACTTACGAAAAGAAAGATTTCTAGCTGATACTTACAATAAGCTGAAAATGAAGAAATTTGGCCCCTACAAAATTTTGAAGAAACATGAGTTAGGAAATGCATATGAAGTGGATCTGCCAGATGGTATTCAGATTTCTTCCATTTTCAACTTTGCAGATTTAACAGAGTATCATGATGATGGTGCAGATGAGGAGCTGGTGCTAGAACCATGTCTGATTCCTGCTTCTAAGAAGGAGAAGATAGAAGACATTCTAGATCATCGTGTGGGTAGAAGTACCAGAAATAGGTAGTATGAAGAGTATTTGGTAAAGTGGAAAGGACGACTGATCGAGGACTCAACTTGGATTTCAGCAACTGAGGTTTCCCATTTGGGATTTCCTCTACCATTCATAAAGTGACAGGATCACTTTTCAATCTACCCTCGGTGTCTGATGCAGGAGCATCCAGAGGTATAAGGGCAATCCTATGTCACCCAAAAAAATGTACTTAGACTTAGTTTCTGTTTCATGTCTTTTCATTTTTGGATACCCATTTGGGTCAAATAAAGGTTCCAACTCTCACAATTCAACTATCAGTGTGCTAGAAAATCCTGAAAAAATAGGAGCATGCAATTTGGCCATCATTTTGGTGACCCAGAAGGTGTGAATTGGCTAGATGAATGTAATTGTGATTTAGAGCATTCCAAAAAAAGAATAAGGTCAAAAGGCCCCACGGTTTGAAAGTTATTGCAGTTTTTCGAGTTTTGGAGACCTCCTAAGAATGCTTCAAAGTCAGGTCAAGGGCATTAAATGACCTCAAAAAGGGTCAAAAATTGGGGGACAAGCATAGCTGTTCCATAGGGCTATAGAGCAATTTGAGAGCTTTTTGAAAATGTAAACAGTTCGTCAATCAGAGCTACGGTTCAGAAGTTATGCCTCCCGAAAGTTCGGTTACCGTTTCTGGATTCTTCTAGATTTGCACCGACTTCTACCACAGCTTTCGGAACCTTCTATTTGGTCGGTGGATGTCTACTAGCACTTTCTAGAATGTACTCCTAGTCCTTAACCCTCTAGGGTCTATTTAAGGAGATTTTTGGCATTGTAAAAAGTAGTTCGGAGTGGAGTTTGAGAGGAGGTACTGAAAGGAGAAATTATCTCCAAATTTATGCTATTGTAAGCCCTTAGGGCATGTTTTGAAGTTTATTTTCCTATACTGTTTGTACTAGCTTATTTTCTCAATTAATATAATTTTCCCTTTTCTGTTGTGTCCATTTTGTTCTTGGGTTGTGTCCCCATCAAGTGGTATCAGAGCGGGTTTTCTTGAGTGTGTAGACAGAGCGCCGACTATGAGGCAATTTGCACCAAGGCTGTGTGGTTGTGGGTTTGAGTTAGAAGATGCCTCCATGAAGAGAGCATGGTGGAAGGGCCAGAGCTATTAATCCTGAGGAGGTTAGAGCCCTCCAAAGGCAGGTGCAGGCATTGCAAGAGGAGCAAATGTTGCTGCTGGTGATGACAATGAGGATGACAATGAAGAAGAAGTTATGAGACCAGAAGAGGAATTTGACGGGGAAGTTCTGAATCATGCAGAGGAAAGGCTTTTTAGGGCCATTACTAAGTTTGGGAAAAGACCCACAATTGAAGTGGGTATACTTTCAGGAAATTTGAAACCAGATGAGTTGATCGATTGGATCAATGAACTAGAAGAATACTTTGAGTATGAGGATATCAGGGACCCAGATAGGGTTAAGTTTGCAAAGGCCATGCCAAAATTTGGTGGCAAGAGGTTCAATTGGAAAGAAATAGAAGAGGAAAGGAGAAGACATAAGGAATTCCAAGTATGGGATCTAGTCATGGTGCACTTACGAAAAGAAAGATTTCCAGCCGGTACTTACAACAAGCTGAAAATGAAGAAATTTGGCCCCTGCAAAATTTTGAAGAAACATGACTTAGGAAATGCATACGAAGTCGAGCTGCCAGATGGTATTCAAATTTCTCCCATTTTCAACATTGCAGATTTAACAGAGTATCATGAGGATGGTGCAGATGAGGAGCTGGTGCTAGAACCATGTCCGATTCCTATTTCTAAGAAGGAGGAGATAGAAGAAATTCTAGATCATCATGTGGGTAGGAGTACCAGAAATAGGTAGTATGAAGAGTATTTGGTAAAGTGGAAAGGACGGCCAATCGAGGACTCAACTTGGATTTCAGCAGCTGAAGTTTCCCATTTGTGATTTCCTCTACCATTCATAAAGTGACAGGGTCACTTTTCAATCTACCCTGGGTGTCTGATGCAGGCGCATCCAGAGGTATAAGGGTAATCCTGTGTCACCCAAAAAAATGTACTTAGACTTAGTTTCTATTTCATGTCTTTTCATTTTTGGATACCCATTTGGGTCAAATAAAGGTTCCAACTCTCACAGTTCAACTATCAGTGTGCTAGAAAATCCCAAAAAAATAGGAGCATGCAATTTGGCCATCATTTTGGTGACCTAGAAGGTGTGAATTGGCTAGATGAATGTAATTGTGATTTAGATCATTCCAGAAAAAGAATCAGGTCAAAAGGCCCCACGGTTTGAAAGTTATTGCAGTTTTTCGGGTTTTGGAGACCTCCTAAGAATGCTTCAAAGTTAGGTTAGGGGCACTAAATGACCTCAAAAAGGGTCAAAAAATGGGGGACGAGAATAGTTGGTCCATTGGGCTATAGAGCCCTTCAAGAGCTTTTCAAAAATGTAAACGGTTCGTCAATCGGAGCTACGGTTCAAAAGTTATGCCTCCCGAAAGTTTGGTTACCATTTCTGGATTCTTCTAGATTTGCACTGACTTCTACCATAGCTTTCGGAACCTTCTATTTGGTCAGTGGATGTATACTAGCACTTTCTAGAATTTACTCCTAGTCCTTTACCCTCCAGGGTCTATTTAAGGAGATTTCTGGCATTGTAAAAAGTAGTTCGGAGTGGAGTTTGAGAGGAGGTACTGAAAGGAGAAATTATCTCCAGATTTATGCTATTGTAAGCCCTTAGGGCATGTTTTGAAGTTTATTTTCTTGTACTATTTGTACTAGCTTATTTTCTTAGTTGATATAATTTTTCATTTTCTGTTGTGTCCATTCTGTTCTTGGGTTGTGTCCCCATCAAGTGGTATCAATGCGGGTTTTCCTAAGTGTGTAGACAGAGCGCTGACTGTGAGGCAGTTTGCACCAGGAATGTGTGGTTGTGGGTTTGAGTAAGAAGATGCCTCCATGAAGAGAGCGTGGTGGAAGGGCTAGAGCTATTAATCCTTAGGAGGTTAGAGCCCTCCAAAGGCAGGTGCAGGCATTGAAAGAGGAGCTCGATAGAGGAGCAAATGTTGTTGCTGGTGACGACAGTGAGGATGACAATGAAGAAGAAGTTATGGGACCAGAAGAGGAATTTGATGGGGAAGTTCTGAATCATGCAGAGGAAAGGCTTTTTAGGGCCATTACTAAGTTTGGGAAAAGACCCACAATTGAAGTGGGTATATATTTAGGAAATTTGAAACCAGATGAGTTGATCGATTGGATCAATGAACTGGAAGAATACTTTGAGTATGAGGATATCAGGGACCCAGATAGGGTTAAGTTTGCAAAGGAAAAGCTAAAAGGCCATGCCAAAATATGGTGGCAAGAGGTTCAATTGGAATGAAACAGAAGAGGAAAGGAGAAGACATAAGGAATTCCAAGTAGGGGATCTAGTCATGGTGCACTTACGAAAAGCAAGATTTCCAGCCAGTACTTACAACAAGCTGAAAATGAAGAAATTTGGCCCCTACAAAATTTTGAAGAAACATGACTCAGGAAATGCATATGAAGTGGAGCTGCCAGATGGTATTCAGATTTCTCCCATTTTCAACATTGCAGATTTAACAGAGTATCATGATGATGGTGCAGATGAGGAGCTAGTGCTAGAACCATGTATGATTCCTACTTCTAAGAAGGAGGAGATAGAAGACATTCTAGATCATCGTGTGGGTAGGAGTACTAGAAATAGGTAGTATGAAGAGCATTTGGTAAAGTAGAAAGGACGGTCGATCAAGGACTCAATTTGGATTTTAGCAGCTGAGGTTTCCCATTTGGGATTTCCTCTACCATTCATAAAGTGACAGGGTCACTTTTCAATCTACCCTGGGTGTCTGATGTAGGAGCATCCAGAGGTATAAGGGCAATCCTATGTCACCCAAAATAATGTACTTAGACTTAGTTTCTGTTTCATGTCTTTTCATTTTTGGATACCCATTTGGGTCAAATAAAGGTTCCAACTCTCACAGTTCAACTATCAGTGTGCTAGAAAATCTCAAAAAAATAGGAGCATGCAATTTGGCCATCATTTTGGTGAACTAGAAGGTGTGAATTGGCTAGATGAATGTAATTGTTATTTAGAGCATTCCAGAAAAAGAATCAAGTCAAAAGGCCCCACAGTTTGAAAGTTATTGCAGTTTTTCAGGTTTTGGAGACCTCCTAAGAATGCTTCAAAGTTAGTTTAGGGGCACTAAATGACCTCAAAAAGGGTCAAAAAATGGGGGACAATCATAGTTGTTCCATTGGGCTATAGAGTGCTTCGAGAGCTTTTCAAAAATGTAAACGGTTCATCAATCGGAGCTACGGTTCAAAAGTTATGCCTCTCGGAAGTTCGGTTACAGTTTTTGGATTCTTCTAGATTTGGACCGACTTCTACCGCAGCTTTCAGAACCTTCTATTTGGTCGGTGGATGTCTACTAGCACTTTCTAGAATGTACTCCTAGTCCTTAACCCTCCAGGGTCTATTTAAGGAGATTTCTGGCATTGTAAAAAGTAGTTCAAAGTGGAGTTTGAGAGGAGGTACTGAAAGGAGAAATTATCTCCAGATTTATGCTATTGTAAGCCCTTAGGGCATGTTTTGAATTTTATTTTCCTATACTATTTGTACTAGCTTATTTTCTCAATTAATATAATTTTTCCTTTTCTTTTGTTTCCATTATGTTCTTGGGTTGTGTCCCCATCAAGTGGTATCAGAGCAAGTTTTCTTGAGTGTGTAGACAGAGCACCGACTGTGAGGCAATTTGCTCCAGGACTGTGTGGTTGTGGGTTTGAGTTAGAAGATGCCTCCACAAAGAGAGCATGGTGGAAGGGCCAGAGCTATTAATCCTGAGGAGGTTAGAGCCCTTCAAAGGCAGGTGCAGGCATTGCAAGAGGAGCTCCCTAGAGGAGCAATTGTTGTTGAAGGTCACGACAGTGAGGATGACAATGAAGAAGAAGTTATGGGACCAGAAGAGGAATTTGACAGGGAAGTTCTAAATCATGCAAAGGAAAGGCTTTTTAGGGCCATTACTAAGTTTGGGAAAAGACCCACAATTGAAGTTGGTATATTTTCAGGAAATCTGAAACCAGATGAGTTGATCGATTGGATCAATGAACTGGAAGAATACTTTGAGTATGAGGATATCAGAGACCCAGATAGGGTTAAGTTTGAAAAGGCCAAACTGATAAGCCATGCCAAAATCTGGTGGCAAGAGGTTCAATTGGAAAGAAATAGAAGAGAAAAGGAGAAGACATAAGGAATTCCAAGTAGGGGATCTAGTGATGGTGCACTTACGAAAAGAAAGATTTCCAGTCGGTACTTACAACAAGCTGAAAATGAAGAAATTTGGCCCCTGCAAAATTTTGAAGAAACATGACTCAGGAAATGCATATGAAGTGGATCTTCCAGATGGTATTCAGATTTCTCCCATTTTCAACATTGCAGATTTAACAGAGTATCGTGATGATGGTGCAGATGAGGAGTTGGTGCTAGAACCATGTCTGATTCCTGCTTCTAAGAAGGAGGAGATAGAAGACATTCTAGATCATCGTGTGGGTAGGAGTACCAGAAATAGGCAGTATGAAGAGTATTTGGTAAAGTGGAAAGGATGGCCGATCGAGGACTCAACTTGGATTTCAACAGCTGAGGTTTCCCATTTGGGATTTCCTCTACCATTCATAAAGTGACAGGGTCACTTTTCAATCTACCCTGGGTGTCTGATGCAGGAGCATCCAGAGGTATAAGGGCAATCCTGTGTCACCCAAAAAAATGTACTTAGACTTAGTTTCTGTTTCATGTCTTTTCATTTTTGGATACCCATTTGGGTCAAATAAAGGTTCCAACTCTCACAGTTCAACTATCAGTGTGCTAGAAAATCTTGAAAAAATAGGAGCATGCAATTTGGCCATCATTTTGGTGACCTAGAAGGTGTAAATTGGCTAGATGAATGTAATTGTGATTTAGAGCATTCCAAAAAAAGAATCAGGTCAAAAGGCCCCATGGTTTGAAAGTTATTGCACTTTTTCGAGTTTTGGAGACCTCCTAAGAATGCTTCAAAGTCAGGTTAGGGGCATTAAATGACCTTGAAAAGGATTGAAAAATGAGGGACAAGTGAAGTTGGTCCATAGAGGTATAGAGCACTTCGAGAGCTTTTCAAAAATGTAAACGGTTTGTCAATCGGAGCTACGGTTCAAAAGTTATGCCTCTCAGAAGTTCGGTTACCATTTATGGATTCTTCTAGATTTGCACCGACTTCCACCGCAACTTTTGGAACCTTCTATTTGGTTGGTGGATGTCTACTAGCACTTTCTAGAATGTACTCCTAGTCCTTTACCCTCCAGGGTCTATTTAAGGAGATTTCTGGCATTGTAAAAAGTAGTTCGGAGTGGAGTTTGAGAGGAGGTACTGAAAGGAGAAATTATCTCCAGATTTATGCTATTGTAAGCCCTTAGGGCATGTTTTGAAGTTTATTTTCTTGTACTATTCGTACTAGCTTATTTTCTCAGTTAATATAATTTTCTCTTTTCTGTTGTGTCCATTCTATTCTTGGGTTGTGTCCCCATCAGTCTTTATTCATGTTTTTTTGTCAAGATCTCCCTAGCCTTCAAGACATATCGGTATGCTTCTTCCACACTTTCCAACTTCACAAAACTTATTTCATCTTGTATTCTAGATCTCAATTCATTTATGTACCTTACAATTTTCTCAACATCATCATCCACATGTCTAGATCCGATGTCCAATCTATAGAATTTCTCAGTATACTCTTTCACGATCATTGTCCTTTTGACTCAAATTTTGCATCTTTCTCAACAAGCTAACTTGGTAATTAGAAGGAAGAAATTTGTTCTTTACCTTTTTCACCATCTTCAACCAAGTTTTTCTCTTCTTCCTTCCTCTCTTTTTGTCTATAGGTTTGCAAATGCTCCCACCATAGTGAAGCATGACCTTTTAGCCTAGTAACTGCAATCTTCACCTTCTATTATCAGAAGTGTTTTCATACTTAAAGAACTTCTCCATATCAGAGATCCAATCCAACATAGCATTAGTATCCAACTTTCCATCATAGGGAAAAACTTCTACAATAGGCTTTGAATTTTCCCTAGACAACACTCTCAACAACCTTGATTCATCTTGGTCTTCTTCAGTTTTTGGATTAGGTTCTGGTGTTACTACTTCATCATCACTTACATCATCTATATGTGCTCCTCTCCTTTGGGCTATCTCTATAGCATCTAATCTGGCTGTAATTTGTCTCAATGTATCTAATATTTCTTTATCATCATTTCCTCTACCTTGAACCATCTTTACAAATTAGGTTCCTACAAGATCATAACCATCTGCAAGTTATAGGTCAAATCTACAAATTTTCAACCCTACAACCCAATTCACTCAGGGTTCTACATGACCCAATCACCACAAGGATGAACCTCAAGCTCTAGTACCACCCAACGCAAGGAGGGGTGAATAACTAGGGCTAGAGGCACACCTTGCTATCCAAACCACCTTGCAAGAGCTAACACAGCAAAAATGCAACACACAGAATAGCAACCAAAGGAGGAAGAAGAGAAAACACTTATTGATTCATCAAATAATCAACATACATGCCCAATTATAAGGCCTTATGGGTTACAGCCAGATACAAAATATATTCAAGATCAAAAATCCAACATTAGATTCATGGCTTTAGATACATATGCAACAAACTTTCCAAACTTTCACATCCTACTCTAGAATCCCTCCAAAAACTATGCTAACTCTAAGCCTAAACACTCTACATATACTTGCCAAAATGACTTACAGATCATTCTAGAACATTACATAAGAGGAAGGCCAACCCAATAACAGTTTGGACACATTCCAAGAAAATATCTTAACATAAGTGTTGCCATCAAAATAAATCCCACAAGTCGGCTCATAGAAATCATGTCCAAATGTTGACACTCAGCATAAATAGGAAAACTTGGCACATGAAGGGTCACTTGGCATACACAAGGTAGCTTGACACATGATGAGTCACTTGTCATACACTAAGTAACTCAACACATAAAGCAACACTTAGTCAACACTAGATTGCTACAGAAACTTGGCATCCACTAGAGCTATAGTAACTCGACATCCACTAGAACTATAGTAACTCAACATCCATTAGAGATACAGTAACTCAGCATCCACTAGAGCTACAGTAACTCAGCATCCATTAGAGCTATAATAACTCAGCATCCATTAGAGCTATAGTAACTCAACATCCATTAGAGCTGCAGTAACTCGACATCCACTAGAGCTACAGTAAATTGCAACAACATGCAGAATGAACAAAAATGAGTAGGATAACAAGGCAACCTAGAATGTTCCTGCATCATTGGATGTGCTTGGACTTGGCCTTGATTATTGTAAAGGTATAGCGTCTATACTTGGCCTATGAAGACCTTGGCTTGGAGGAGTAGCAGTTTTTGGTAAAGTCACCAATGTTTGTATAGCTAGTTAATCCTTAGGTTTTGTAGTCACATCTAACTCTTCAGTCCTATCCTTTTCTTGCTCTACATTCTCAGTTAAATCTTGATCTTGTGATGTAAGTGTAGGAGTATCTACCTAACCTATTAGAACTTGTGTTGTATCCTATGCTTCTATGGTAACTTTTGTTACAGACACAGTGTGTACCAATTTTCTGATATTGATCGTGGATAGCTCTTTTCTTTGATACACTACAAGGGGTAATGTAATTTTTATCATGGTGGATTGAGGAGGTGTTGTAGATGTCTCTTATGTCTGAATTTTCTCCCCTGTGGATGTCTTGTTTACCTTCTCAATCTCATCAACACTTACCAATATAGGATTTCCACAAAGTTTTGCCTAGGTAGTGGATTCTATCAGTATCTTCTTCAAGTCTTCCTCTATAAGGGGGTTGATTTTTTGAGTGATAGTGTTAGAATCATCCTTAATCTTTACATTATCAATTTATGTATTCAACTCATGTTGAGGACTAGCACTCAGAACTAGTGTATCTAGTACACTCTGTTTTGTATGTTACTCAATCTCAGTTGTAGCCTATGTATCTTCATTTGTGTCAATGCCTTCCTCATATGAAATTATCTTAGTGTCAACTGTAGTACCCTTAGTTACCTGTTGTTCTTCATCTTTGTCCTCACTTACCTCAACAAGTGTCTACTATATTGCCTTGGGTTTTATCAAACCATATGTATTTTGTACATAGAATAACATACATACAAGAATTGAACCAAATTTGCATTTTTCACTCTTAGTATTCCTTATTTCTCCTAAATTATTTGTCAATTGTTGCAATTACAACTCAAAAAGGTCATAAGTATGATGCTTCTTAACTATTTTATAGCCCATGTCAATAGCAATACAAGGTAAAATGTTGATCCGGCTAGATTGATAGAATTTGTGTGCTTTAATCCTCACTAAAAAAGCAAGTAGGGGATCCGAGATAGTGTCAATTGTCATTCCTCTTTTATTCCACATTGCCCCTGTATTCTTCTCAATAACTTCTTTTGCTTCACTCCTCATGGTTTTAGGTTGTTCTAGGTTTTGATACCTTGTTACCCTGTGGAAAATCTTCTTTGTGATCTTCACCAATCCATTGTCTAACCATATATAATTATAATGAACTATGCTCAAAACTATCTTTATCCATTCTATTTTGAAGAGGTGGAGAAATCTAGTGCACGAGTTAACCCTTTTGTCTCTACAATTTTGAATTCATCTTTCAATACTCCATTTTCACACAATTTCCCATAGGTTTCCCTAATCTCCATATCACCTATGCTACCCACCTTGCATGTGTAGCAACATCTGACATCTTGAATCATTAAAACTCATGGTGGTATCATCGATAACATACCAAATGGATCTTGCTTGTAAGTAATATCATGATTGGCTCTAAATTTTGGTTGTTTGATCTCATTTCTTATCAATTTTAAATTCAAAACTTTCTTACCCTCTTTAACCTTAACTGCTGAAGAACTAGATGCCATTATGAAAACCCAAGGTTTGCAAAAATTTAAATTATGTTGCTTGGCACACCATAAAGACCTTTGAAAAATTGTTGAGATGACGTCGAGCAACTATTGAACCATGTTTGCAAATGCTTGGAATGATCTCTTCAATTCACCTTTAGCTCTTCATGCTCTTCTTCAAATTTTAATGATGTCAAATGAGTACAAATTGGTCAAATAGACCTTAAAACCTTACATTTAACGCTTTGTGCTTACACAGTTGTAAGCTTAGCTTCAATAGAGATTTCAAAGCACTCAACTTCCATGTAGTTTCCTTTACACTTGGAAACCACTATGAGCTCAGCCAACACTATCACTAATGATTTCTCAGCACCAACTAACATTTCATTTGGTAGCTAAAGTGAAACTCTTCATGCTTGATAGTAACATGAAAACTATCACAACTTAAAGATTTCTTCCAAGTTATGATCACACTTTGCATCTTTCTTCATGCATATATAATCTTTTTAGAACTAAATCCTTGGAACTGATGTATAGTATGTATTTTAAATATCAGTCCCAACATACCTCATGATTGCTTAATTGGAGGTGGTGTGATCACCGAACCCATTGGGTGAAGCAGTCCCATCTGAACTTGATGTGTTGCAATCTTCCTTTCTCTTCCATGTCTTGTTTATCTCATCTCTGACATTCTCAACATCTACCTCTCCTTTTCCTTTGTTAAATTCACTGCTAGGTGCCTTTCACCTTTTTGGACAATTCCTGCTTATGTAACCAGTCTTTAAACAACTAAAACTTTTAGTTTTACTCAACCATCTTTTGTAGTCACTTCTGAAATGTGTTCTTATGCAATTTTCAGCAACATGTCCATACTCTTAACAATAGTGACAACTATACCTAGTATTATAATCCCAATTACAAGATTTTCCATTGTGCTTTACCTTTGTCTGCTTGCTTGATGACCATTTAGGATTAAATCTACATTCATATGCTCTACGTCCATACTTCTGATAGTTATAGTAGTATCCTTCAAATCTTTGTGTGCTTATGGTCTTGGTTCTTCATTCATGTACCTGATGTCCTTGTTTATTGCATTTATGGTATTGACCCATGAACTTCTACTTAGGATTCTAATTTACAGTCTTGCTCCTACAAGCATTAGAAGTATGACCTATCTTACCACAATTATGACAAATAGATTTGGAGTTTTTACCTTTTTTACTTCTTTCTTCACTAGTTTTGGATTATTCTCCTTCTTCAGTACTAGTGTAACCCTATCCAATAGTATCATTATTAGATCTAGGAGATCCCATCAATTGCTCAAAGTACTTGATAGCTTCACTAGGTTTGTTGAAGCTTTTAGCAAACTCTTTTTTCTCTTTTTAGATCATTTCTTAGTTGTTCATTCTACAACTTCAGTGTTGATATCTCAATATCCTTTGCATTCGGTTCATGATTTGCAATCACCATTTGAATCAATATTTTCAATTGCATTTTACCTCTGATGTTTTCTCTTCCATTCTATTGGTCAAAATCCTTTTTTCATCTTCAATGATGACTTTTTCCTCTTCAGCTTTCTTCTTTTACTCGATCACTTCATACAAAAATATTGATTGGACCTCTTATTTTCTCTTAAGATTTTTTACCACTTTAGTTAGGGTTCCATTCTTTTCCATCATATCTACAATTGTTGCATTAAATTCACTTGTGTTTCCATATGTAAACAATTCAGTAGTGTCAATCTCTTGATAATGTGTGTCATTCTCTTCAATAGATAGTTCCTTCCTTCTTTTCAATGATCACTTTAACTCACCTCTTGCTTCATTCAGTCGATGTAGGGAAAGTTGTATTTCAATCTTCTAGTTCTCAATATTCTTTCCCAACTTGTGGACTTCCATTTCCAAGATCTTCCCCAAAGCTGCAAAGCTTTACTTCTAGAGAACTGGGCTCTGATCCAATTGTTGGAAATATAATAGGGAAAGTAAACTCTAAGATGAAATCAACACTTAAAACTTTTGACCATAAAATCATTCACCTCTCATCCATCTCATAATTCAATAAGTAAATAGAAATACCAAATTAAGCATATACATCCATAGCATGAAAGTAAAAACATTCATCACATGTATGACACAAGATATTTGGTTACCCAGAAACCCTCCAAGGAGAGGGTAAAATTGGGGTAGGGATGACACCCACAAATCTCCACTACTATAGTAATAAAGTGTATCCAATGAAGGTTACAATGTTTTGATCATGAAACATGATCTACCCTATGAAAGATTTGCCCTGTTAAAGGCTTACAAAGATTGTTAGGTATCACCCTATTAGAAGTGTTCTTGATTAATGACTTAAACTTACAATGAAGTAAGCACTCTATTAAAGGATTTAAAATAGCCTACTAAGACTACTTTGTTAAGAGATTTAACTGATTCACCTATTAGAATGTTTCAACAATGATCCTTCGGTTAGCACTATGTTGCTTGATGATAAATCACCTCTTTCCTTATGTTTACTTGATCCTTTCTCATAAGATGTATCTTTGTTGTCTTCTAATTCCTTTCCTTTATTCTCCTCTAACTGATTTTGTAATGTATTTCAAATCACAACTCCTTAGTCACCATGAATGCTCTATTTGTGCATGCAAACCTTCTCTCTATTCTCCTTACACATTCATAAAAAGTTTAGGGTTTGTCTTCCTTAAGAAGACCTGGGTGACTTAGGGTTAGGTATGAATCAATGATTGTGATTCACCCATATTTTTGCATAATCCTTCCCTTTTTCTAGTTGGATGCATGTACTACATAGGGATTCACAATTAAGATTCATTCTTATCAACTAAGATTGCAAAACAATCCTTTAGTCGGCCCAAAAATGGTTTACAGAGAAGTTTGTGCCATTACAAATAACTATGTCAAAATTATATAACTCAACATATGAATTCCCTAATGCTTGGCATCAACTACAACTTCAATGTTGTAACTTAGCCTCTAAATGACTCGACATCCATTGATCACTCAGCATCTGAATAACTCAACACATATTATCTGCTCAGCACTTGAGTGAGTCGGCACTTACTAGTTACTTGGTACATATTGTTACTCGACACTTGAGTGACTCAGCATGCACTATCTAACATGTTATGCTTAGCATACATTACTTGTTCAGCATGAACTAAGTACATAACTTATAAATGACTTAAGGGTATAGACACTCATTTATCAAAACCAATCTGAGATCAACACACACCATTTTCTTTATAGAATATATTTTGTTGTTTTTTCCTCAATTAATTTTATATCCTATTAATTGATGACATGTGTAATATTCCTTGGTTTGAAGCTTGTTGAAATCCTTAGTTATAAAAGATTTCTAAGACTAGGAATAAGGGTCCATATTTTCATTTAATGAGCAGATGTTATATTCTAGCAGTCCATATCAAGTCCTCTAAGTTTTGAGTGTCTTGTTGGTACTATGAAGTATACTTTAAATAGAAAATCTTCAATAATTTGTCAAATTTTGGTTAATTTCACTCTATAATTGCAAATCCTAATGTATCAGTTTCAATGAAATTAATACAAGCAATCTATATTTGAGCATATTATTTTGGATCTTGTCTCTATTCTGGTGTCTTATGGTTTCTCTAAGTATCTTGAACAAGTTTTATTGATCTTAGTTGCATTCTAGTTATAAATGTATATCTTTTTGAATCTCTACCATTAATTCAAAGAATTAAGTAAATATTAGGTTTAAAATCGTGAAATCATAGGTTTCAAGAGAAAGTCAGTAGAAGGTTCTTTTAATGTTTGATATTTGTTCACGAGGTAAACAAAAGGATCATGTATTTGGATGTGTGATTAGACTCTAATATCTGATAGTGTATAAGGCACTAATAATTTGTTAAGGTGCAACAAGATCTTCATAGCTTGTCATGGTTAAAACCAAAATTATTTTAAACTTTAGGTTGTAGATATGAAAGTGCAAAACCTCACTTAGCTTATGGGTAAGTAGTATGTGTCATTAGGTCTTGCATTGCTATTTAATTTTCATAAGTGAAGAAGATATGAGGTTATTTTATACTTTATTAAGGGTTAGAGTGAAGGTGATATCATAGATAAAATAAAGATAATCTTAGGTGTAACTTCCTAAACCTTGCAAAGTTCAAAGAGTAGAAAGAAATATAGTTGCTTTTTCAGTTGGTCCTAATATTCAATTAAGTATGTTAAGTATTGGAAATAACCATTTGGGTAGTTAATTATTGTCAAATCATAAGCCAACAGTATGTTTGAGAAGACTATTTTTAAGTTTCTATAAATTAGATAATGTAAAGCATCATGGACCAACTCACTCCCATAAGGCAACTCTTTATTTTTCCTTCTTATTGTTATAACAAGATTTTCTTAAATAATCTTCCCAATTCTAAAATTCCCCTTTGACTCTTAAACAACATTCAATTCACTCCCACTACAACCATAACATTTTTTTAACAACAACTTATTCACCATCCACTTGGTTACAACCAAGAACTTCAGCTACGTATTCTATATGCATGACCTAAACCACATGTTCTCCTTAAATGCAACAACCTAATTCAAAATATACTTTATCAAAATTGCCAACCTAAACCCGAACTTTTCACCAACTTGACAACACTCAACATGGTTTAGGTCCTTCCTCTTTACACAATTTCAACATGACAAATGAATGCACAAGCTCTATTTGAACCAAAGACATTTGGACTCCAAGTTTTGCCACTGTAGTTATTACTGTTATGGGCCACTAATAGTTTTTTTGTATTATAGTGTAGAAAAAAAATGTCTTTATTTAGAAATTATGCTTTCCTTTATATCCTATAAATTCTTAGAAGAATTTACAACAATGGTTACTTCACAATAATACAAAACAAGGGTGGTCATGTAGCTGTTAAAAATATATGCATTGCACTCAATGTTGAGTGAATAAGGAGTAAGCCCTAGGTTCCCATTGTAGTCTTCTATTGTGGCTAAAGAGGAGTTTTCATGAGTAAATAGTATTTAAATCATGAGGAAAGTACAAGTATTTTCTTGAAAATAACACTTTTCACATGGAAAAGTAGAAAGCTTATGTAAAATAATAGATGCTGGCATAAATGATGGTTTGATGGTTGTTGTTGTTAGTAAAGTCCGAGTATAGAATTTATTGCATGATGATCAATTATTGTCTTGTCATTGATGTCAACTATTAACCTAATATTCTAAGTATGTTGCCTAGCATAAACATGGTGAGTAAAGTTTTGTAGTGAGTTTTGTTGGGTGTGATCATTAAAGAGCATTGGGGATTTCTTTGAAAATCCATGTTATAACCAATGCTACTAAAGTGAAGATACATATGATAAATGCATTATCAGTGCAACTACTAGAATAGTTAGTGATAAATGATAGGTGATTTGATCAATTTATCAAATCTACGATGAGTGAAGTGGATTGACCTCAAGATAATGTGAACAAGGTAGTGAATCTGGTATAGTTATGATCATAATTCATTGGTATGATAGGTAAAGTAGTTCCATGATGGAAAGGTGATCAGTGAACTAGTGACTTAGTTGATAAACAAGTTAAAGAGAAACAAGATCTTGAGTAATAATCAGTTAACTAGTGATTAAAGACTAGCGTTAAGGGTTGTAGTATAATCAATTCACCTAGTCATGATCTAGTGGCATGGATTCATGACTGGAATCACATTGTCTATTGGAAGTAACAATCAATTAACTGGTGGTTAGTGACCATTTTTCATCGATTTGATTTTAAACTTGGATATGATTTGATTTTTTTATTTCATTTGATTTAATTTTGGATAAAGGATTGAGGTAATGTAGACAAAGAACCTATGTTTTTGCAAACAATTGGATGTTAGATTGGATGATGGCATCTTTCTACTTGGAGATGAACAAATGATCCCAAGTGAGAATACAATATAAATATATGGACTCAATACTTGGCACTAGACAAATGGTACCAAGTGAGAAAGTTCAACTAGAAAATGTTTGCTAAGTATGAGGGTCTGATATAACACTTTGGATAAACCTTTCTACCTAAATAGTGGATGAAATCATGATGAAGGAGAAAGGATTGATGATCTTGACTCCAATTAGATATGGGAAATTTAAGATTACTAATATTGAATTAAATTTAAATGATAGTTCTCTTAGAAAAGAATATTTGTTTAAATAATGGAAGACTAAACAATTGGTTGATGTTTGATCAAGGATGAATGTCTAATTATATGGTTCAAAATATACTACTTTTTTTTTACACCAGTTATATTAATCCAATGCATGATTTTAGCATCATATATGATAGTACTATACTTTTCTTGATATACAATATCTTCTCTAATGGATTTCAAAGCATGTTGGTATTATTTATTGTTATGGTCTGCAACTTTCTTCTCTTTGTAGTCCAACAGTAATGAGATCTCCACTTTCTTATATTTTCTATATTTGTAAATAGATTATAAAAGCCTTAGTTTACCCATTCAAACAAATACTTGAAGGAAAAATTAAAATCCATTTAGAAATAAATTTCTCAATGTTTTCTCAAAATCTAAAGCTCTCTATTTTTAGGCAAAGATGATAGGCTATTGGAATTCTTTAGAATAACTTAGAGGGGGGTGAATTAGTTATCCAAGGTCCAAATGTACAATTAAAACTTTTCACAGATTAGTGAACCCATATCCATAAAACATTTTTATTATGCATGCATCCATTAGATCATACAATCACTTAAACTTGTAGGTTACTGTTAAATCAACTTTGCAAAAGTGTAAACATGAAACATAATAGATTCAATAACACATTTGACACAATGATTTAACATGAAAACCAAATTTTTGAAAAACCACCAGTAACATGCTACTCATTCTCACTCTTCTAAAGTGATGCCCTATGAAAGGCCAACCCTGCTAAAGGTTATAATGCACACTGTTAAATGTGACCTAGTTCAAGGATTTCAATCACCCTATTAGGAGTGAGCCTTATTAGAGGACTTTAGCTCATTCATTTGGAATGTCACCTAGTCAAAGGATTTAAAAATGATTGTTTGGTCAACTTTAATCCAAAGGATTTACCCTAGACTGGTACAATGATTAGAAAGTAATAGTAAGGCTTGATCTGATAACAACTTACAACACACTTGCAGATTATGAATCTTTTTTTCAATCCTCCATTCTTCTTGTCTTTCAAATACTTCAGCTCTGATAGCATGTTCACCCTTCAAGCATCCATACCCTTAAGCCTTCTTGCTTTTCTTGCCAATGCAAACACTTCTCTTAGATCACTGAATGAAGCAATACACTAGACTCCTTGTCTTCCTTAGGTTCTCACACATGACAACCCTTGCTTCTGACCAAACATCTCTATAAATAGAGAATTAAGGTTTTTTGTCATTCATCCTCCATCATCTATTTTAGGGTTAGGTTGGATTAGGTAGGTTTCAATGAATCTACCCATCATTTCATTTCATTCCCTTCTATAAAATTCTTCTTCAATCCTCTTTGAATTCACCTCAAAATGGTTCACCATGAATTCTATGCCACCAGCTCATCAACCTTATCTTCCAAATGGTTCATGAAATTAAAGAAATCAAACTTTTTAGCTCAGATTCATCAAATTCTTGATCTTTCTCATAATTCTAATGCTCAGCATTAACTGGCTTCTGGTGCTCGACACATACTACATTTCTCGGCATCCTCTATCAAATTATTTTCCATGAACTAAAGTTTACTGGTACTCGGCATCAACTAAACTTTACTCGGCTTATATTATATCACTTAGCTTACACTAAAATTGACTTTGCTCACCTCCAACTAATTTTCTCCTCGGCTTACACTAACTTTGCTCGGCACCTATTGTACAGATTGTTAAGCTTGGCATTCATACTTTTTTTAACTTGTTTTTCTGAACTTAATCAGTGTAACCATCCTTTGCAACCTTAAGTAGATTATCAATGCACTATAATACCACTATCTTAATTGATCCGTGTACTCCTTTTCCATATCATAACTCAACCTTTTCTTTAGGTGCTATTGTTATCCTCATTTGATCAAATCCTCTTCATCAATCAAACAATGATAGTACTCAAATCATATAAGCAATTGTCTTACCAGCAAGTAGTAGGTTTGACATTAGTGACAAAACAATGATTGAAACACATTTATCATACTTATATCAATTTGTTTTCAACATAGACTACATGTGTAGATGACAAAACTCAAAGATGACAAATGCTAGACACAGATGACTAGATATGATTTTTGTAGCATATGATTGATTTTTGATAGTTTTCTCATTTGTTTGACAAACTTTTAGCATCTTCTAACAAGTTTAGCAAACACAATGCATATAGTAGTAAAAAATAGTCCTATAGGGGAAAAGAATCCTTGCAAGATTCATGTGTAAAGGTCTTGGTGTAAATAAGTATTTACTATTTACACTTTACTTAAGTTTATGTAGGTTAATGCATTATTTTATTATTTTGTATTATTTTATTTTTTATTTAGGCGAGAAACTTAGGAGTTTGTGTACTCTTATGAGTTGTCATGTTGACAACACTAGAGTAAGCAACTCTAATTTAGCACATGGTGTCTACAAATTGGAGTTTACATCATTCACTGAGTTGTCATGTAGACATAACATTTATTCGCACTCTCATTTTAGCACATGTTGTCTACAACATTATTTTGTGTGCTACACCATTGTAGGTTTATCCTCTCATCATCACACTTACTCCTATACTTAATGGAGGATAACCCATATCTTGTGGACATGTGTCTGGTTGTATTACTTACCATGTTGCTAACTTCTATGCATTCTAGAAGCTTTCCAAAGGCCTTTGTATATAGGCACTCCTAGTGTACTTTCACATGGAACATGGAATATTGAATGAATGTATCATCATTCTGACCATACTCTTTTTGGTCTATTGTTGTGCTTGGTTTTGAGTTCCTTGATCTTGGGTGAATTCTTCCCTAAGGAAAATTCTTACAAAAGGAATTTAATGATTTGGTAAAAAACATGCTTTAAAACCTTTTCCCACAACATGATATCTAATCATCTCATACACTCTCATACACTCATGTAACCCCCTAGATAGTTCTTGTGTTTTTTTCTTTTTCAAGAGCTCAATGAGATATGACAGGGCCTATGCAATGAGCCCCAAGTTCATAGTAGCCACCTCCAAATTCTCAAGAGGATACTTAGGGTGAGTATCTTTAGGATTAATCATCCTCCCTCCTTGAACAAATAATATGTATCCTTTCAAAGTTGAACCGTGTAGAAACAACTTAATCAACTATATTAAAGGCATCTGCTCATTATTGTCCCCCATAGTTCTAAAAGAAATATTAAGGCCTTTGAGCCCTATGAGCACCCAAGATAAGGTAGTCCTACAAGAAATACTCAAGATGCTCTGTCATAGAAATTTCAAGAATGTATCAAAGATATAAATCTAAGATAAAATGAGTATGTCCTCTAAGACTTTAATCTCAAAAAGGTATTTATTTTTAGTGATTTAGAAGAGATGGATTATGCTTGTTCCCACTTGAGTTGTTTCTAGGAGATTTTTTTGTCACTAAGAGACTCACCAAATATTTAGCATAAAAGAATGGAAAAATGACAATTGAGGTCTCAATTTCTTATTTTCGGACGAGGGGAAAATAGCATACTCTCCTACTCAAGTAATTTTTTCTCAAACATGCGAGCAAGTTGTTCACTTACCAAATGAGTTTCTACATGCACTAAGTGTCACACATCTAGGTTTCTTATTTCTTGAATGAGAAAGATCATGCTCCTTTGGTTATCAAAAAATTATTTGCAAAATTAACTCCTAATAATGTTAACTGCCTAGAAAACACTAAAAAAACCATAGGTTCATTTTAGGTGTAGTTGAGTGTTTTAGGCAACTTACAAATCTACTTGCTTAGTACTTTGATGTCTCAAGCTTTTGATTTTCTTGTGTCTTAAAAAATCACATGTGAGTAGTTTTATTTTTTTATCTCCAAAAAAACATGATCTATAAGGTCATATTGTTAGCCAAAAACCAAAATTCAATAGAAAATAAATTAGTCTAAAACAAAACTTAAGGACTCTATAATAAACCTAATTTTTATATCGAAAGTACAAAGATAAAAAAACCCAAGTGGAGATGCCAAAGATTATAGATGATAAAATTACAAGTATAGAGATGACAAATTATGAAAAGTTGTAAAAAATATGCAAATTTACACCTGCCACATGTTATTTTATTTTGATAGGTATAAGTAAAAGGTTATCTTGCAAAGATGACATAATATCAAAAAACACAACATATTAAGTTTTAAAAAAAAAGTAAGCAAATCTTCAAAGTTTCTCCATATAAAACTTTATATCTATAAAAAAACACGAGAGATAAATAATAAAAAATTAATAGGAAACAATTTAAAACCCTAAAAAATATTCTCATTTGAACCAGGTGCAAACAACAATTTTTTGTATGTAGATAACAATCTATGGAGATATGAAAGTAAAAAGATGATAGAATCTAGTTGAATATGACATTATTTTTAACATAGATAATAGAAAATGTTTCTAGGCTTGCAATTTATAAATTTTAAAATTCATTTTTAGAACAAGGACATGGATCCCAATGGGTTTTTTAAAATGTATGTGATAAAATGTGACCCATTAGGGTCAAGCTTAGACAAGAAAATGTCAGTTAAACAAACATTCAACATCCAAAATTATTCACAAACAAAACTTGCATAAACTTAATCTACAAGTAATATCTTATCACAACCACAAAGCTTAAAAAATGCACCCCTGATATGTTGGTTTTCTTATGATGATGATTGTGGATGTGTTCTTCTAATATGCATATTTCAAATCTCACAATTCAAATTAGATATGAATGCAAGAATGATCAATGAATGAAATTCAAGATCCTAGAGTGATCAAGATTAAATGCTTTAAGAGGTAATCGTGGAATCAACTACTCTCAATGATTCAATTCAAATATGAAATATAGATAAACTAAGATCTAGATGAGTAAATGCAACAATAACTAACACAAGATTAAATGCAAGCTAGAAGTATATGATAACTAGTATCTAAATAAAATATTAAGAAGATATTAATGCATCTAAATACCAAGAAAAGGTTAGTATGCAAGACATCTAAATGATCTAAACAAAATACTAAATGCAATAGAATAAAATTTATAGCATAATATTAATGCAAATGGGAGATTAAAATTTTTTGAGAGAAGGGCTTTAGTTATAGCATTTTGGAGCCTTAAGGAGATGACATGTATGTGGCATACACATAGGTTCCACAAGGGAGACACATAAGCCTTGCAAAGTCTAAGTTTTCTCGCACATGTGTGAGAAACTTGGGGATTGAGATGTGATGGGTCATTGTATAATTAAAGTACATGTGTAAGTGTGTGTAAGAAAAAAGTAATAGAAAAAGCCAATTAAACACTTCTAGAAAGTGTGAGAGATGTCATAAAAAATGTAAGAGAGCCTTATAATTTAGGCAATTTTAGCATTATTTGAAAAAGTCAATATTACAGAATTGGCTAACATGTGTGAGTAAATAATTAGGACTAATGATTGTAGGTGTACACTCAGTTTGTGCACTTCTCTAAACACTTATATCCATGGTATTTCATAGATTGGAACACTTGAATGTTATCTTAGAGCTCCCTTTCTATGGAATGCAAAGGTGTGTGCTTGTGTATATGAGGAGCTCTCAACTGAGCCTTAGAGACACAACCCTTGCTAGTAAACCATGCAATGGGAGATTACTTAGACAAGAGAAAGATTGAAAATGTCCAAAAGAGCTCTCAAACATGCAATGCAAGAATGATCTATGCTAGAATGAAATGAAAGAGTGCAACTAGACTAAGCCAAATGAGAGTGTTAACACCATTTTAATTAAACTAGGTGATCTAAGCTATTGTAAAAGAAACTAGACTACTTGAAAATTGATCTAAGCTAATATGGAATGCAAAGAATGAGATGATAAGAATAGAAGTTCTCCACAAATGCTCAAAGAATCTATAAAAAAACTTGTAGCATAGCATTAGCTCAAAAATAAGATCCTTAGAGAGGGAGAGAGCTCTCCCTTTTAAAGGTGTACAGACAGTTGAGATCAAGATCAAGAAATGGATGATCAAGGGTGGGGGTTGAATTTTGGCATGATTCATGTGCAAGATCAAGTCAAACCAATGAAAAGGAGTTGACTTTTCATGTGAGACAAAAGCCTTTTATTTTAATTTGTAAATAGGAAAAATACTTTATGTGTGCACATTGAGTGGGTTAGGATAATTGGGGTCTTTTATTTAATTAAAAGGGGACATGTTATTTCAATAAAATATGGACTTAGAATATTATAGTCAAACTATAGGTTAAAATCAAATATAATGATTTTTAGCAATTTGGCCTGGGGAAATGATTAATTAATTTAACCAAAAAGCTAAGAAAGGGGCTAATAGTCTAGATGACCATTTTTAGGTGATTACATTTCCCTCTCTTTGAATAATGTGTGATCGATGTAGGAACACATGACATCAAATAATACATAAGCCAAGTAGTTAGCAATAGATAGAGAGATTTGATTCTGAAGAATGAAATGCATAGCAAGATAGTAAGTCCTAAATGTTTAGCCTAGTAGTGACAGTACTGAACACTATGAAAGAGAGGTGATATCAAAGCTCAAGAAGAGTAATAACATCAAGTAAAGAAGATAGATCGAGAGAAAATGGAAAGGTCGAGCATATGCTCCTGAGAAATAGATAGCCATAGCAAAAAAAGAAATTTGTATCAATGATAGAATATTCCTTCTCCCTTAGGATCGAAATCGAAATGAGGTAAAGTTGATGCAAAAATGAGAAGGTATGATCAAATCAAGATAGAACAAGGTCCATAATGCTAGATATGTGATAGAACAAGGTCCATAAGGAAGTGATAGAATTCCCCAGTTTGACTAGAGTTTGGCCAAGAGGGATAATGCATGAAAACTAGGTCAAATCAAGTAAAAAGATGATTTAGAAGTGAAAGATGTGAATTGAAAAGGTTATGAAGTGTATAACTGATGAAGAAATGAAGAAATGAAGATTCCCTGGTGAAGATTCAAGGATTAGACATCAAAAGTTCAACTAACTGCATAGAAGAAAACATAGTTTTAAAATGCAATTTTGACCATCAAGATAAACTCATATTTTGATTTTGATCCCAAAAATGAATCGAGGATGTCAAAATTAAGTCAAAATAGGGTCAAAATGGTATATAGATGTTATTATAGGATAGAAAATAGTTGAGAGATATCTAAGAGAAGATGACAAGGTATGATCAAGAAGAAGCAAGAGAAGATGGATGCAGTTAGTTGATGTGTCTATTAAAGATGAAGAGAGAGAGCTCTCTCCATATGCAAAATGCAAGACTAAGATAGAATGAGCCTATAATGTGAACTAGTATGAAAAATAGTTAACTTGCAAGCGATGCAAAACATTTCATGTCTAATTTCATCATTGAGTGTTATCAGGGACATCGAAAGATCATACAATGCTCACTAGTATAACTATGAGAATATGAATATGATCTATATGAGATAGGTATGTGAGAATCCAACCTAAGCATAAAAGACATGTAAGTAAAGATGACTAATGAAGTTAAATTCCCTAAGTTTATTATAGCAAGATTACACCTGTATCAAGGCATAATTGCCAGGATAACCCTCGAGTGATACATTGTAGGTCAAAGGGTCAAGTAGGACAAGCACAAAGGCTCTCAACACCTTGGACTAATGAAGTACACCCACAAGTAGAAAGAAAGTAAAACATGTCTCATGCCCCCATTCTTCTAGTTCATGATATCATCAAAAAACTATTAGGGAGGAAACACTTAGCAAAGAAATCATCATAGACAGCACACAAAGAAGATAAAGTTTATCAAATTCTAACAAGTTTATTGTGTGTGTGTGTGTGTGTGTGTGTGTGTGTGTGTGTGTGTGTGTGTGTGTGTGTGTGTGTGTGTGTGTGTGTGTGTGTGTGTGTGTGTGTGTGTGTGTGTGTGTGTGTGTGTTTGTGTGTGTGTGTGTGTGTGTGTGTGTGTGTGTGTGTGTGTGTGTGTGTGTGTGTGTGTGTGTGTGTCACATGTCCATTTCTTCAAGACTTGCATCTGATAGTGGAAAATATCATAGCATCTTAGACTGTAGGTAAGATATTCAAAAAAAATTAAGAAAAACTCGATGTCAATGGGGGGAAGTGTTGAGAAACATTAATTTTATATGAATTGCTAAAGAAACCCTAGTGCACAAGAAGACCCTGATAATCTAAGTAGTCATTCCCCCTAGACGGGGACAAGAGACAATTCCAAGCTAGGAAATGTGTTGTGAAATGAGTGAGCAAGACTGATAGACATAGGTGCAAGGGTCTCAAGTAGCACCCATTTTCAGGTTTTCACCACGTGGCATATTTTTTCAAGACTTTTTCAATTGTTTTGTATTTTTATTTTTATTTTATTTTTTGATGATGCATCAAAGAACCTATTGCTAGGTTTTCACTAAAATGATCTTTTCTTTGGGGTACGTTTAATATTTTTTAGAATTTTCTCAGGATCATATATAATTTTTTTTGGATTTGTTAGAATGATTTAGAGATTACTAGTTCTCAAGTAAGATCACATAAATTATCCCAATATCTAGCAAGGTGTAGAATATGGAGTAGAAACTAAGAAGACAAGATGGGTAGGCAAGAAAGAGTGAAGCAAGTGAAAGTGATCGTCAAGGACTAACTCCTCAAGAATACCCACACTAGGGAAAGATAGCCATATATAGCAGGTTTTGGATAAGAAATGGAAACCAATAAGTGAGATAGCATATGGGATAAGTAGTGGAAGCCAATAAGAGAGATAGCATGAAAGCATGTAATCCAAAAGAGTAGACATGTCAAGATATTTAAGAACCATGTTTTTTTTTATTGTGATCAAGACCAAGGGGTCAACTAGATAGGATGGAAATGGGATAGAGCAATAAGAATGAAGCTAGATATGAAGGCTATGAATGAATGAGAAAGAAAAATGGGGAATATCATGGATAAGATAGCCAATACACAAGGATAGCTCAACATTGTCAAGATCAAAGAGGGAGGATGGGATAGATTGATGATGGAAGAATTATGAATGATTCCTATTTGCCAAGTTTTCATCATGGTACTTATCCAAGGCACCAGAAGAAGTGGTTTCACCATAGGATGAATTCATTTCTCTTTAATTTTTCTACCAAAGTGCCATAAGAAGTAGTTTTCACCAAGGCACATTCTTTTCTTTTTCTTTATGAATTTTTTGAGAGAGTTCAAGCCTTTTCAATTTGAATGGTGCTCCTATTGGAAGGATAATTCATGATAAGCCAAGACCATAGAAAGTTATGCTCAAAGATGTCGATAAGGTGACACAAGGGAGACGGTAGAAAAAGATTATGGAGAATAAGAATTCATACCGTGAAAAGCAAGGAATATGGATAACAAGAAAGTGTATGCTTGAAAATATGGCACAAGTGTAGGTGAGAAAGTGGGAAAGATCAACATTGTCACACACCTTGAAGGGTAGTGGATTGTTGGAGGAATGATGGAGGAAATAGATTGAGGTTTAGATGTATGAGGTGGTCGAAGAATTCTAGAAGAAGATGGAGTGGAAGATTTAAAAAGATTTTGAAGAATATATTTGGAAGAAAATGGAATGGAAGCCTTTGGAAGCTTGAATGTCAACTTGGATTAATGTTCAATATTCAAGTCTTTCAAGAGAGACTTCGGAATCCATATAGATTTAGATTTTTCTTTGGATACTTTAAAAAATATTTCTTTAATGATGAATTTAGGAACCCATATTTTCTTTGATTTAGCTCTTTGGGGAGTAGACCTTTGCATTCTCTTGAATGTATTTTCTTTCTTAGAATTCACATGTCTATTAGATGGGACATAGTGATCTTTAATTGTAAATGGATTCTTGTGTTTGTTCTTAAGTTGATCATCTAGATTACTTCCAAAAGACTTGGGATTTGTGGATGAATGAGGCTTATATGAATGGTTTAGATGGAAAGGTGAATGAATATTTGTTGAGGATGAGTTTATTTTTTGATCTTTGGGTATGATAGGAGAGCTAGGAGTAGAAGTAGGAAATGGAGGATGTAAGGCCCCAATATGGAAGGAAGGTTTGAAGACTTTAGCTCAGATGCGTAAGGACCAAGGATAGAATTAGGAGATGTGAATGGATAGTGGATAGGGATGTCAACATCTTTAGAGTGAGCAACATGGAAAAGACCATCAATTTACTTAAGAGTAGCTTTGATAGGAGAAACACCTTTGATAGGAGAATTTGAAGCTTGAGAATAGTTTTGAAGTGGATATTGGAGAAGTAGAACAAGAGGAATACTTTGATCTTGACAAGTTTCTTTGAATAGCATAGGCATAGTGATTTTTTCATGATTTTTAATATGCTCAAGGGAAATAGTGGAAGTGATGTCTTCATCATATTTAGGAGGTGGAAAAGACATAGGATATGAAAGGGTGACATCTTAAAGGAGATGAAATGGTGCTTGATCTTGATCTGTAGCTTTCTAAGAGTCTTCTTGACATGGAGACACTTCTAAGGACAAGGGAGAATATGAGGTTTGCATGATAGGATCTTGATGAGATAATGAAGGACTAGCTAAATTGGGAATAGTAGGCATAGTGTCACATGAAGGTTGAGGATATTTAGTCTTAGTAGCATGGAAAAGGTTTGCAGCCAAATGCAGATTTTCTTGAGTTTCTTTTAGAGATAGCCCTTGAGGACACACATAGTCAATACGGAAAGAATTGGGTTCTTTATTTTATGGAGGCATGTTGGAAAGATTTGAAGTTTAATAGGTTCATGAGTGTTGGAAAAAGTAGGGGTTTCATGGAGACCATCACTAGACATAGGTTCATAAACATGATCTTTCTCAAGAGAAGTATCCTCATCACATGGGTCATTAGAGGTGTCAATAATCCCATTATCAATAAGATCTTGGATTTATATTCCAGCTTAATGCAATCTGAAGTACTATGCTCATTATGTTGATGATAAGAACAATAGATATCCAAGAATGGGTTTCCATATGAGCTAGACTTAGGCAATGTGATGAGCTTAGTGCCAAGAAGTGTTTGCAAGATGTCACCATAAAAATAATCCAAGGGAGTAAAAGTCCTCTCAAAAGTATGCCTAGGATATTCTTGTTGTTCATCAAGTGCATAGCATGCATCCACAATGGGCACCAAAAATGTGCGCTCAGTTTGTGCAGTTCTCTAAATCCTTCTATCCAAGGTATCCCATAGATTGGAACATTTAAATATTAGCTTAGAGATCCCTATCCATGGAATGAAAAGGTGTGTGCTTGTGCATATGAGGAGCTCTTAGTTGAGCCTTAGAGATACAACCCTTGCTAGTAAACTATGCAATGGGAGATTCCTTAGACAAGAGAGAGAGTGAAAATGTCCAAAAGAGTTCTCAAATATGAAATGCAAGAATTATCTATGTTAGAATGAAATGAAAGAGTGCAAATAGACTAAGCCAAATGAGAGTGTTACAACCATTTTATTTAAGCTAGGTGATCTAAGCTATTGCAAAAGAAACTAGACTACTTGTCAATGGATCTAAGCTAATATAGAAATGCAAAGAATGAGATGAGAAGAATAGAATTTCTTGAAAAATGCTCCAAGAATCTATAAGAAAATATACAACATAAAATTAGCTCAAAAATAGGATCCTTGGAAGGGTTGAGAGCTCTCCCTTTTAAAGGCATATGGATGGTTGAGATCAAGATCAAAAAATGGATGATCAAGGGTCGGGATTGAATTTTGGTATGATCCATGTGCAAGATCAAGTCAACCAATGAAAAGGAGTTGACTTTTCATGTGAGACAAAAGCCTTTTCTTTTAATTTGCAAATAGGAAAAAGACTTTATGTGTGCACATTGAGTGGGTTAGGAGTGTTAGAAATATTATGATAGGCTAAGTTAATGAGAGGGAAGGGGTGAATTAGTAACCTATAAAACTGAATCCTTAAATAACAATTATTTCTTCATGTGTATTTTGATTTAATTGCATGCATGAGAAACTAAAAATATTAAAGCATTCGTAACACTATGATACACAATTTGGTGACCCAGAAACCTTCCAAATAGAAAGTAAAACTAGGGTGGGGATAATACCCACAAGCTTTAGTATTGTAGTATAAAGTTGGCCTATTAAGGCTTACAATGATCATTTCTGATGATCTGCCATGTTAGGAGCAATAAGGGTTGCTAGGTCCACCTTGCAAAAAAAATTACAAACATACAATGAAGTATGTACTCGGTAAAGAGATTTACATAAGACTATTAAGACTACTTTGTGAAAGGATTTGACTAATCCACCTGTTAGGATGAAGTAGTAGTTGATCTCTAATCTACAACTTGGTTTTCTAAAAGAGATTCCTTTGATTATAGTAATCACCTTGTTGTGATAGATAAATCTGTGTTGCTCATTATACTATTGTAGCCTTTGTAATTTTCTCTTCTGCTCTTCTATGCTTATCACTTTATTCCACACACTTTGCATTGGATGTGAAACAATACATTACATATATACCAATCCAATTTAAAAATTACAAAGTCGACCACAATACAAGTTTACACAAAAACCACAAAGTTGGCTTAACTGCACGAACTCAGGTTCTAAAGACTAGCTTGGTGAAGTTTTGATACTTGGCATCCATTGTCAATGCTTGGCATTATCATGCACTCGATAGATGTAGAAGCTCGGTCCATACTAATCACTTTCAACTAGTCTTGAACTCGGTCTACACTAGTGACTTGGAAAATATTGTGAAACTTAGCATATAAACTAAATCACTCGATTCACACTGCATAGCTCGGTCAATGCTATCACTAAGAGCTCAATATAAACTGAGTCACTTGGTTAACATTGAGTAGCTCAGTTAACACTAGACTCACATCACATCAACTATGAACTCGATAAGCACTGCACAACTTGGTTTGCACTGATAAACTTGTCATACACTGAGATGCTTGGTTTATACTACTGATCAACACCTTGGTAGCAACTTATCAGCACAAACTGAATATTGTCCCTTGGACTCGGTAGCAATTGTAGATCTTGGTAGATACTGAAATGCTTGGTTAACACTATTAATTATACAATGTGCTTAGTAGATACTTACAATCTAAATAAGTGTATGTCACTAATAACAAACATGACTAAAATGTCAACAAGGAGAAATGGGGTCATTTGTTTAATTAAAAGGGGACATGTTCTTTTAATCAAATATGGACTTAGGATATTATAGTCAAACTATAGGTTAAAACCAAATAAATTGATTTTTAACAATTTGGCCTAGGGAAATGATTAATTAATTTAGCCAAAATGTTGAGAATAGGGATAATAGTCTAGATGACCATTTTTAGGTGATTGCAGTAGGAAGTAGGAATTTAGTCTTATTAATTTTAGTTAATTAGTGGATAGGTATATTAATTAGAAATTTATGTTAGTAGAGTAGGATCTAGGACTAGATTAGGATTAAATTAAATAAGATTTAATTTGATAAGTCAGAGATAAATCACATGGGTCAATGAGTTTGACTCAAAAATCACACAGTTAAATCCTGATAGCAATATCACAATTTGACTTGTTGTCGAAATTATCTCCTACTTATCAATTGATGAGCTTAAGGGGCTTTCTAATGAATGGTTCATAAGGCACAACACTTGGTGAAGGTTTTGAAAATGGGGTTGCAAGCTTTGGATTTAACCATGGAGGAAACTTCATAGCTAAGTGCGCTCAGGTTAGAGTAGCACCGAGTTGGGTGACCTCCTAGGAAGGCTCGATGCTTCACCCCTGTGAGAATCACCTAGATCCAATGAGTGCTAAGTGTTCCATTTATCATCATGAGAGATGGATTCATGTTGAATCACTACTCATGAAACATGGGTCAATGAGTTTGACTCAAAAATCACACAGTTAAATCCTGATAGCAATATCACAAGATTTAATTTATTAATAACTTAGAAGAAATTAAGCATGTGAGGGGAATAAATAAATAAAATTAATTTAAAAGTGACTTATGGAGAAACATGTATTAAATTGAATGTAATACATTAGGGGAGGGTATCTAAATTATATTTAAATATATTAGGAGAATTCAATATATTTAAACAAATTAATTAATTAATTATGTATTTGAGTATAACATATATAATTAATTAATAATTAACCATAGTGGTACAAGAAATATTAAATAAATTAATATAAGTGAAAAGGGATGGTTTTGGTTGTCTACACACACGAGATGTGAGAGTGGCCATAGTCTTTTCTATATAAATAAAGAACATTTATTAATAGAATAAGTGTAAGAAGAGAAGTTCAAGGTTAACCAAGTGTTGCCTTTTCTTGACTATTTGGAGTGAGTCTAGTTGTTGTCTGCATATATCTCAGTAATTGGTCCCATTTTTTCCTTTAAGTAGCTACTTATTATTTCATGTATCAAAAGAGAAATTAGATCCAGTGGGTCTAAGAAATGACCAATTATGCTTAACCACATATTCCTACACCTATGTTATTGACTTTACATAGGAAAAAGGAAAATTTTCCTATTTCATCATATACATCTCATGAGAGTTAGTTATTTTTCCTAACATGTTTGCTTCATATGCATTTACATCTTATCTCTCATTAGAATATAGATGTAAATGGGCTCTTGCAAGGATTTGAGCCCAACGTACTTTTGAGAGATAAGATAGTGGAAATGAATGAAACAGTGATTCAACAAGGAATACGAGTTAAATAAAATATCAAAGGAATGTGTTTTATTTCATGTCACCTTTTTTTCATTTGGATGCAATCAATAAATATTTAATTTCATATGAAGCAATATCACATTACATTTTTCATGAGAAAAGCATAAATGAAAAGAACAATTTTTAGCATAGCTATGGAAGAAAAAACATCAAATATATGATACTTCATTAGTTGCATCAACAACAAATAAGCATATGCATCAAAGATATAAAGATGTGATCATTTGGTATACTTAGAAAGGTTTCTCATGTTATTATTTATCCAACCTTTGTCTTTACATGTTAAATAGTATACCCTACATCATTGGTATACTCCTTCTAGCAAGAGCAAAGGCAAGGGTTGGATTGAGAATAATTATTTCACATGTTTTATATAAGTTTGTTACTTATAAGAGGATGGTTTGACTCATGAATATAAGATTAGGGTATTGGAAGAAGAGGAATATGAATGCTACAAAAAATAGAAAAAGAAGAGTACATGAATTAATAAGTACAATATATAGGGAATCTAATTAAAAGTTGAAAATAGTAATCATATGTATGTATGTACAAATGAATTCATGTGTTGGTTCTAACCAAGAAAATTTAATGGAATGAAGTTATGACAAATCCTTTTTTACAAGTTGCATTAAAACCTTTGAGTCATTAAGGAGATACAGGAGGTTTAATGAATTACACATACAAAAAAAAAAAAAAAAAAAGGAGTTCAAGGTTTAAAGATACAATGAATACCCAAAGTATCAAATTCAAAGAAATCTCCATAAAGTTTTGTATGTGAGCCCAGTGTGTGTAGAGATAGACAAGAATTAAATGTGCAAAAAGATGGTTTATAGGACATATAATATACAAGCCTCAGTTGTTTGTCTCAACAATATTTTTTATGAAATATAAAGCACTAAGAAAAATATAAATAAGTGAAAATTCTTGTAATTTTGCAAGCATGTGGAAGAATACATGTACAATGCTGCTATATTTTCTACTGAAAATAAGATATTTGAGAAAAATTGTGTTTATGGCTATCTCAATATAATTTCAAAGAGTTTCTCTTCTCAAAGATCGAAGCATACAAACTAGAAGGGTTGTGAATTTTGTGGTTAAAGGAACCCCTAAGGGTGTAGTAATGAAATGACTTATTTTTCTTGTATAACTACAACCAAAGATAGATAAAGTACATAAATAGATGGTCGGTAAACAACAATACAACAACAATGACATATAAGGAATAAACATGTTCCAGTTTATAGTTGCAAGTAAAACACTAAGTTGCCAAAGGAGGGTTGTCAAGAAAATTGTTACAAATTAAACCCTATTAAGTCATCCTAGTAATGACAAAAATAGAAAAACCTAACCATTTATAATAGTGTACAATAAAAACATAAAATGAAAGTTTTCATAGAAATCCTAGTGGTTTGAAGACCATGCATATACAACAAAAAACCTATGGGTTCTTAAACCCTCAATCAAAATGAACTCCTTACTGGGAAATCTCAATATTATTTATTAAAAGAATAAGGAAGTGAAGCCATTTATTGTGAGCTATAAAAAGAACTTAAGGGTTCCCATGTAGTTTGTGTTAGCTAACTGAGAGGGGCAAGGGTGAGGGTGGGGTGAATCGATTATGTCCAATTATCTCATAGTCCCTTCAAATTTTTCATCTACATCAAAGCAACATAAACATTAATAGCAATAAATTCAATACATTTAATCACTTGGTAGACATATCCAGCTTAAAATTTAACTCACACATCAACTTATTCCCAAACTATTATAAGAAAATTCCTTACATTACCGACTATCAATAAAATTCCAGTAATTACCTAGTGATATCTTAGTTATTACCAAGTTGCAATAAACTATAAAACATGTAAATCAATTTACAACACAAATAACATTGACACAATTAACACCGAGATTTTTAAAATGGAAATCTTGTTAAGGGAAAAATCACCTGGGATTGGCAACCCAAAATTTTCACTCTTCTGAATTGATCTCTACAAGGAGACTGCCTTTTTAAAGGTTACATACACTTTGTTAAAGTGACCTTGTTAGAGGATTTCACCAAAAGATCATCTAGGCCTACTCACTCCCTATCTAGGACTAAAAAGAATAGCCTAATTTAAAGGACTTACAAACACCACTAATCGATTTTGGATTAAGGTAAAAATAGGTTTTGAGGGGACCCAAAACCCCATACAAAAATAAAAAATCAACAATAAAGAGTCCACCCTGTTTTACAAGGACCTAAAACCTACAAGTAGCATTCTAACATAAAAAACTAGTTGGAAAGTAAAAACACAATAAAAGACAACCAGCACAGAGGTACAGAACTAGAACCAGAAACCTAGACTAGCAATCATAACCACCAAAAGAAAGATAGGAAAACCCTATCACTAGAGCTCCTCCATAGCCTTGGTCAATTCTTTAGTGGTATTAGTAATCCCCTGAAGGAGATCCTCAACAATGGGGATAGGGGCAACTTCAATGGCCCTTTTACTACTATGCCTTGTCCTTCTGCTAGGACCACCAGTCATTTTGGCATGCATAGGAGAGATAAGTTCCTCATTGCTCCTCCTTGCTAAACTAATCATTGCCACACATAAACTAGTAGTTATCATGTCCATCTATTGTCTGCTATCCTTGACCAGTTGCCTTAGGCTGGCTTCATAGGCCATTAGTTTCTTTGAAATATTCTTGATTTTCCCTTCAAGCTCAATTATTTTGTTTCTTTTAATATCCAAATTATTTTCCCACTCTTTAACATTTTTCTTTAATGAAATTATTTCATTATAGAGCCATGAATCAGCCTGCAAAGTCACATCCACCTTCATTTAGATTTTTCAAGAAATAAAAGCCTTCCACTAAAATTATTTGCCCTAGTCTCCTCATTCACACTCTTTAGCTCATGGTGACCAAAATCAATGTGGGTCTCTTCCAGTGTAGCCTCTTCCTGCTTAGATTTTTTGTACCCATCAAAATACTTTTCCTCCTTATCAAACACCACTAATTGATGTTACCATATAGTACATTGATTTTTTAAGAATAGCAACTACATTTTCTTGTTTAGATCATAGTTATTGCTCTTTCTTGGTCTTTTACTTAGCTGATTTTTAATATCACAAACTCTTCTTCTTCTCTTCTCTATTCTCTCCTCAATTCACTTTGTTGAACACTTCTTTCTTCTCTCACTTTCTTCAATAGTTCACACTCACTACAACTTCAACACTCTAGCATAATTGCCTTATGACCATCAACATGAGGTTAGCTCCACAAACTTTTGAAATCATCTCAGCAACCTAAACTATCATTATTCTCCTCCTTAAATATATTTCTTAATGCTTCCAAATCCTTCCATCTTTTATCGCTAAATCAAAATCGTTGATCTTAGGTTTACAATGAAATTCCTTTATACGATGAATTTAGACACATAGAAAATATAAATTTAATTAGAACTTTGTGTCCATCCTCATCCTTTGTTAGATTCTTCTTGAGTTTTCTCCATCATTGATCTAGCAATAAACTTTGACTCTCGCAATAGACCTTCTCAAACTTTCCAAATTTCTATCAAAATTTGGCCTTAGATTCCAATTTCTCAATCTTGTTCATGTAGTTGTCACTTGATAAACATTGCATTTACTCAGGCAACATATAACTTAGTTAGCCACTCAGTGAATATAGTCTCCCTTCATTAACCTTGTGACCCAGTTAAGCTTATGATCTTAACAATACATGATTGTAAAACAATCAAACCAATATTACATAATCAGTGTCCAACTCATTCAAGTAAACATTTAATACCTTGGAACTCCATTAACTATAGGAGAATTCATCAACTCTAATCTTATCATACTTTCTTCAAATCCTCTTCATCAATCAAATGACATGGTACTTTCCCCAGTTAGCATAATGTCTTAGCTAATTAAGACCTTGACATCAATGACAATATAACTACTAATGTGACTCTTTTATATACATTACTAACATCATCATCTATCAATCTCCCATTATCAATTACAATATCAGTTGGGGCTAATAATCTCCCCCTTTGGAATTAATGGAAACATATAACATAAGATTTTACATTACAAAAAATTACATAAGATAATCAAATGTATGCATTGGCAACAATACAACTTTGCAATTTTGGTTCTTCAAACTAATACCCGGTCTATATCTTTAGTAGCGATAGAACTTCAACTTCTTTCAACATTACTCCCCCTTTGATTATGATCTGCCATCTTCATCTGTGTATAATTATTCTCTCCTTTGACATAATTCTTCTTCATCAAGTTATTCTCCTATTTAGTATCTTCTCCTCCTCATAATTCTTCATTGTTTCTCTCCAGTATTTATCTCCCCCTTATAGTCTCCCCCTTTGATAAGAATGCAAAAGGTAATTATAAATTTCATCATGAAACTTATAAAACCTTGTAACTACCTATATACCTTGCATGTTCAAATTATATCGGATTCATCACAATTAACTTCACAACTTCAAAAATACTCCTAAAGTGTGAACACTTCTGCATCAACTCCAAAAGATATTTCAATTCATCCATCAATTGATGTAGCGTACAGCTTCATCTAGTGAATTTTAGATAGGGGAAAGACCCCCATTTTACCTCTTAGATACTCAAAAGCATCCTTATGCAATGGCCTAGTAAATATATAAGCAATTTTCTCCTCAGACTTTACATACTCAAGCCTTACTTTCTTTTCTTGTACTTTATCCCTCAAGTAATGATACTTGATTGATATGTGCTTTGCCTTTGCATGCATCACCATATTTTTTGAAATATTTATAGCACTTGTGTTATTGCAAGTAAATAGTGAAAAACTTAGTTACTTCTTCTTGCATTCCTTCCAGCAATTGTTTGATCCATACAATATTTGAATAATTGATTGCATCAGAAATATATTCAAATTTAGCAGTAGATTGTGAAATACAGCTTTGTTTCTTTCTTATCCATGCGATCGACTTGTCTCCTAAGAAGAATGTTCCTCCACTTGTTTTTTTTTGTCATCAACATTTCCAGCTCAATCAACATATGTGTAGAATTTAGGATCAAAGTCTTCCTCTTATTTATACCATAGGCCATAATCTCCAGTTCCTTTGGGATTTTGAATATCCATTTCACCATAGTCAAATGTGTTTCCCTTGGATTGGATAAAAACCTTGCAACAATTCCAATGGCTAGGGAAATATCTAGTCTACTATGTACAACATACTATAGCTTTTCAATCATATATATGTATTGTGTTTGATCAACTTCACTAGTAATGTCTTCATTTGATAATTTCACTCCCATCACCATAGGTGTACCAACTAGTTTAGACTCGTCCATCCCAAAAAAAATTGATATTTCCTTCACATACTTGGATCAAGTAACATAGATGTCTTTTGGTGTTTTACATAAGTGTAATCCTATGAAAAAATTTATCTCTGCAAACATTGACATTTCAAATTTAGTACTCGTTTGATTAGAAAATGACTTACTCAACATATCATTTCCTCCAAATTTTATATCATCAACAAATATTTCAGCAATTAACACGATATCTTGTACTTCATTCTTCAAATAAAAATTATTGTTTTCACTTGTTCTAACATATCCTAACTTAATCAGATAAGAGTTTTGTAATGCCCTATCAAGGGATCCAAAAGAACTAACCTAAAGTTTTGCTAAGTTTGCCAAACATTTTTTTTTTTAATAATAACATGTACAAGAATCATAAAGTAGCAGAAGCAATAACATACAATCATACATAAGAAAACATAATAGATTATATTCCTTAAGGATCCCAAGATGTTGAATCACATTTAAATTTAAATAATACTAAGTCCAATAAATAACGCATCCACGTGAAAGAATAAGTACAAGTCCAGTCCATTTAAATAATATACATTTGTTTCAAATGCCACTTGGCAATAAATTTGGAATGCACAATCATCCACTGTACATGTCACAGGGTATGAAAGGCTGAAAGAATATACATTTATAAAATAGATTACATCATCCCTTTCAGACCCATGAAACAAAATACAATACAATAAGTAAAAGCATACATCAAATAGACATAACCATCCATCATAATACACAAAGATAGAATGAAAGGAAATGTAAAACAAGAAACTCCAGCCATGACATCAATAGACAGATCTCAATGGTAAAAGTAAAAAGCACTACCACCTGACCTAGCGGTAATCCAAAAAGGTCTACTCCCACTGCATTGAGGAGATAGTCTCAAGTCCCAAACAAGATATCAATCTCAAAATAAAAAGTAATATCTAGGTCAAGGAAAACCCTAAAAGTAATCTAATTCAAAGGTTCCAAGATAAAATGACATCTAAACCCAGAGGCAAACAAAGACATGTAGGAAATCTATACTACTAGTGGGCAAGTGTCATTGCATGAACCAACTCTAGGGTTACCCAACTATTCTTTTAATCCTCTGGCCCCCTAGTGACTCTATGTGGCACTAGTATCCTTTTGTACTGACAAGGCATACTAACGATGCATGGTTGCAACCAAGCATCCTCTCTACTCCCATCGTAGTTTTACTAGCACTTGAGGCATGGGTGAGGAAAGACAAAGACTCTTATTAGGTTAATTTTACTCTCATTTAGTGTAGTGTTTTCACTTCTTAACTACTTACAATGGGTTACCCGTCAGCCTCTTTAGGGCCTCGACCTCCATTGCAAGCCACTTCCCAACTTAAAATATAGATTACCTACCCTAGGCTCATTAAAGTACAAATCAAAGAATCACAATTTTCACCTCAGCCCTATAATGAGCAATAGATCCAAACTCAACATAGAGCATACCAAACACATTACCATGGTTGAGTATAAAAGATCAAGATCAAAACATCGTCACAAAATCAAAACTCTCGAGCCTCTAGTAAACATCCTAGGACTAGTCAATACTCTAGTCAACCCAAACCCAAAACATAAGACAACATATAGATAATAGTGTAGTTTCACAGTTTGGTTTGATTTTAAAGACACACAGTCTAAGTTTACAGTTAGGTTTTGTTGGTGTAAATAAGTATTTACTTATTACACTTTACTTAAGTTTACTTAGGTCATGCATTATTTAATTATTTACTAGTTTTATACCTAGGAGTTTGTGTACTCTTATGAGTTGTCATGTTGACAACACAAAAGTAAGCAACTCTAATTCAGCAGATGGTGTCCAGAACACTAGAATTTGCATAATTAATTGAGTTGACTTGTTGACAACACAGTTATTCACACTCTTATTTTAGCACATGGTGTCTACAACATAGTTTTACGTGCTACACCTTTGTAGGCTTATCCTCTCATCATCACACTTACTCCTGTGCTTAATGGAGGATAATCCACTCCTGGTGGACATGTGCTTGGTTGTAAGACTTATCAGTGTGATGACTCCTAGACATTCTAGAAGCATTCCAGAGGCCTTTACATTCAAGCACTCCTAGTGTGTATGTACATGCAATTACATCAATTCATTTTGATATTATTATTCTAATCATACTTTGGTCTATTTTGTGCTTATGCTTGAGTTCCTTGATCTTGGGTGATTTTTCCCTAAGGCAAATTCTTATGGTTTAATTTCATTGTACGTTTTTGGTCTGATAAATTTTACTATATTCCCGTATAACTTAACCCATTTTCACATTTAAATATGAATGCCTTATTACCATAAACTTACAAAACAAATGTTATCTCTATAAAGATTTTCTTAAATTTTAAATAATAATTATTAAATAATTAGTTGGCAAGTATTTAATATTATTAAATCTTAAATAGAAAATTCCCATGATCAATATCTTTTATAATGTCCTATCGACAATTAATTAATTAATAACTAAATTAATTAAATTACTTGTTTACAATAATATTTCAATAAAACCCTCAATGATTTCTCAAATTTTAATAATTTAAGAAAAAATATTAATAACCATATTAAAAAAACCTTATTAAAACTAACTTTTAATTAATTACATTTTGACTATATTAAATTTTAAATATCTAAAACTTTAAATTTTAATTATATTAAAATTTAAATAAAGTATATATAACATAAATTAAAAATTAAATAAATTATATATTTTTTAAATTAATTAATAATTATAGGCATTTTTAGAGGCATGTCAGCTTGTCACCCTACGACTGCGGGTATTACTGCTATCATAAACAACAATTCTATGTTTTTATTGTGTGCAACAGTACTACCTATTGCTCACAACTTTTAAGGTTGTGGTAGGGATTGGGGCGTGGGGATTGGTGGCCCTGTCCCCATCCTTAATAATTTTCACAATTTATTTTTTAATATAATTTAAAACTCTGTCCCCCCTGCCGATAAAATATGAATTCAATTTTTTTTAATAAATAAACAAAATCACATTCCTAAAAATCCATATATATATATATATATATATATATATATATAAGGAATCTATGCAATTACTCTAATAGAGAAATTCTCATAAACCAATCAATTTAATATTCCAAAATTTTGATTTCTTTTCAAAACTATTCATGACTAAGTTATCAACTTTTAATCTATAACACGAGGGTTTTCTACTGTCTCGATTCTCATAATACAAATTGGAATTCAATATGAATATCAGTAAATCACAATGAAAGGTTCATCATAGATGAATTTTTAAAAAATAGATTCAACAGACATGATGTAGATAGAAATATCAAATTACATAATTCATTATGTGAATAAAGTACAAGATTCTACCTAAATTTGATGCTAATATGCAACCACTTGAAGATTGTGAGAGAGTTCTCTCTTCTCTCAAAACCTTCTCTCTGAAAAATCCCTTCTCCAAAAATTTTGGTCCTTGCGAAATGAACTCTCAATCTTTGATATGTAGTTCTCTCCTAAATTTGGGGCACTAATTGTGTGATCACGTGAGGGAACTCATTGATCACAATCTTTTAACCCTTTATTTACTTTTTGGATATTCATGCACACTTTTTGCAATTTAAAATATCTTTAATAAATTAATTTCTCTTTCTTTCTTTACTTAATTTTCGAAGCATTTTTTTGATAAAATAATTATTAACTTAAGTAATAATAATATTTAGCATTTATTTTAAAATGATCTTCTAAATATATTGTTATTAAATTAAATAAATATTATTACGCTGTAGAATTAGAACTATAATTTTCTCTTTAAAATTAATTCTTTTTATTTAATTAATTTCTTAATTAATTAAATATTGAAAATATCTTAATAATTTTCCATTAAATTAAATCCTTAATTAATAGAAAAATCACCAAAGACCTACAAGACAAAATATGAAAACCCATCATAAAATATAACATACAAAATCAAACTCAAGGGTTATAAACAAAAATTTACATCATATGATGAATTCGAAAGGGTAATCATCTCAGATACTTGTCCTAATTTTCTAGGACAATTGGTTTTAAGGTTAGGATTTGGACTCAAGAATTTATCTCCCCTGTCTTACCATTGAGATATTGTGATAGAGTATGCTCATCCTAGCAATTCAGGAAAGTTGATACCCAATACCTTCAATCTGCATAAAATCCACACATGTTCAAACACATATATTCTAAACTAAATAGGAAATGGAAGCAAGTGGTGCATCGTGTAGATCCTGACTAGTAGGTGACTATGACTCCCTTCCTTAACCACATCACACACCATACACATGCAGTATAAGGCAAGTATCCATAGAAAACACGTACAATAATCCATCTAACTAAGATCATTAAATAACTTGAATCACTGTAAATAATCATCATCAGAGTATAATCATGCATTTATGAAATAACTAGTACCAAGGTAGTCTCATCATATAATCTATTGTGTTATGAAAATAACATCCAATAATCTGGAAAATATTGTTACTAATCATCAAGCATAAACATAAACTGGCCTAAAAGAGTTTGGCAATAGAATCAGAAAATTTAACTAGGGGTAGGCACTACAAGTGTAACCTTTCATACCATGCTCTTGAGGCTTATTTCAATCCATACAATGCTTTGTTCAAATTGTAGACCATGTCCTTCTTTCCAGGTTCAACCAATCCTTTAGGTTGTTTATTGTAGACTTTCTCATTAAGTATTCCATCTAGAAATGTAGATTTAACATCCATTTGATATACCTTAAATTTCTTGTATGTAGCATAATCCAATAGATTCCTTACTCCTTCCAATCTTGTAATAGACACAAAAGTCTAAACATAGTCAATTCCTTCTTCTTGGACATAACTTTGTAGATCAATCTAGCATTGTTTCTTACTATTTCTCTGATCTCATTTAACTTGTTTCTAAAAATCCACTTTGTTCCAATCACATTCTTATATGTAGGTCTTGGTACAAGTGTCCATTTTTTTTTCTTCTCAATTTGATCATTCTTTTCATTCATAGTATTAATCTACCATTCATCATCCAATGCAACTTTAACTAATCTAGGCTCAAAACTGGCTATTAAACATGTACCTTCTCTTATTTTGCTTCTTCTTTTTACTCTAGCACTTCTATCTCCAATTATTTGTTTAGATGAATGGTTCTTTCTCACATATTTGGCCAATATAGGTTCAGTTCTTTGATTCTCAACATTTTCTTCACCCAGTAGGCATTTACCTTCCTATTCAGGTTGTATTGTCTAGTACTCAAGTGTAACCATATGAGGCTCGGTAACCACTATATGATGCTTGGTAGCTCTATTTTATAACTCAAGTAGAGTATCTAGTGCGTATTTATAGACATAAACAAACTTGTTGTTCTCTTCAGGTTCCTTCTTACTTTCCATATCACTATTCTTTGCAAACTCATCAAATCCTACATTTGCACCTTCAATCATCTTGTTAGTAGTCTTGTTCAAACATTTGTAAGTCATGCTCTGAGATTAATATCCTAGGAATATACCTTCATCACCTTTAACATCAAGTTTACAATTCCTAGCATCCTTGTGAATGTAACATCTACTTCAAAATATTTTGAAATAACTTACATTTGGTGTATGACCATACCATGTCGTGTTTGTTCCTTTCTTCAATTGAACTCGGTTGAGAGTGTAAACAATAATACGGATTGCTTCTCTCAATAATATATGAGAGACCTCCTTCTCAATCATCAATTTCCTTGCATAGTCCATGATAGATCTACTTCTCCTTTCAATAATATCATTCTATTGTGGTGTCCTCGATGTAGATAATTGTCTTTTGATACCATTCTTAGCACAAAATTTAGTGAATTCAACATACATAAATTTACCACCTCTATCAGATCTTCAACATTTCAAAGATTTACCAATTTCCTTTTCAACTCTTGCTTTGTACCACTTAAACATATCAAAATCATGTGATTTCACTTTCATGAACATTACAGTCATCATCCTTGAATAATTATCCACAAATAATATAAAGTATATATCACCATAGTAACTGTCAACTCCGATTGGACCACATAAATTAGGATGCACTAATTCCATAATATCATTGGAAGTGTGTGTCTTGCTAGAAAAACTAGACTTTGTCATCTTAGCTAGCTAACATTCTTTGCACATATAATTTTTGGGTTTTTACAGATTTGATAAGCCTCTAACTCTTTTCTTTCTATAATTTTTAACATATTTTGAAAGTTTACATGACACAACCTTTTATGCCATAACCACACATCCTCAATTCTAGCAAATAAACATGATTCAACTGTAGGATCAAGGTAGAACAAATTACCTTTTGTTTTCACTCTTGTTTTAATGCCTTCATCAAAGATCTTGACCTTTCTTTTCTTAAGTTCAAGCTTGTGACCTAAGTTATTCAACTGAGCAATACTCAAAAGATAATATTTAAGTCCTTGAACCCAATATGCATCATCAAATCTGATCTTGTAATTTAGCATTAGCGATCTTTTACCTTTTACTGAGTATGGAATATCACTACCAAACTTAACAGTTTCATCATCATCAATTTCTTCAAATTTTTCAAACTTACTTAGATCACTAGTCATATTATGTGAACAACCACTATTAATAATCCATAAATCATTCTTTGTAACATGAAAAAAAGGTAGTTTCATTCTAATACCTTTCACCATTTGGTTCTTCCTTAATTGAAACATAGGCCATTTCAACTACTTCCTTGTCATCATTAGAACTTGTCTTGGTATGCTCTCCTTCAACAATGTAGCATGACTTGTTACTTTTATCTTTGTAATCTATATTCTTCATGTACTTGTAATTTTTTTTCTCATTTATATTAGGCTTGCCTTGGTTAGGACATTTAGCAGCAAAGTGGCCAGCTTCATTACATTTGAAATAGATCAAGAGTAGTTTACCTTTATATTTACATTTACCTCTTGATAACCTTCTTACAAGAAATGCTTCAATCTCATCTAAATCATCTTCAGTTTCATATTCACTTTCTTCTTTGGTTATCTTTCTTTCTTTGGATTATTGATGGTTAATGAAGACTTAAAAGAATTTCCTATCATAACCATACTATTATCATAATTGCTCAACTCAAATGCAGTCAACCAACCAACTATACCATCAAGTGTCAGATCATTTCTATGCATACTCTTACTTCTTGAATAGAAAAAACTTTGATAGCATAAACAAAACAAAAAAAGAGTTCTCAAGACTTTACTTACAATTTTAGAATCTTGAATGACACCTCCAACAACTCTGCTTGCACTCGCAACATCCTTGATTTGGTTCACATATTGTGTTTCATTTTCACCTTCTTTTATTCTCATGTCATCATACTTAGCTCTCAAGCTTTTAGCTTTGGCTCTCCTTACATTGGCATCTCCACCATAGACAAGCTTCAATTTATCCCACATTTTCTCTACATTGGCACAGTTCTTGACATCATCAAATTTAGCATCATTGAGAGAAAATGCAATATCAATCATCATCCTAGTGTGATTCCTCTTTTTATTCATTTGATCCATAGTTAGAGGGCCAGTAGGTATGAGATTGTCTCCTATACCTAAAAGATGCAACTTCATTCAGTCTTGCCCTGCGGAAAAGTTCTCCTTGTTTTACTTTGGTGGCTCTTTCTTATACATCTTGATCTTTTTCTTAAGTTCTTTTAGACTTAGATTTATTCAAGCACTTAGCTCTGATACCAAATTCTTAACTAATTGGGGGGGGGGGGGAAGTGAATCAAATATATCCAGTTATCTCATAGCCCCTTCAAAACCTTCTATTAGAAAATACAATTGGAACAATTGTCATTGAAGTCAAACCTTATTGGTAAGTCAATTGCTATCTAAGTAGAGTGTCATATCAAGATGATTGATGAAGAGGATTTGAGAAGGAGAGATAATAAGAGGACCTAGAGGAAAGGTTGAGTTATGAGAAACTATAATGGGCACTTGAGCACTTGATCAGTTAAACTGTGACAAGATAATATGATTGTTTAATCATAACCCAGGTGGAGAAGATAGTTGTATTAAAGCCTAGACTAAATGATCAATAGAAGACCAAATGCATAGGCTTGATCAAGAAAAAGAGAAGGTTAAGGAACTAGAAGTATATGTCGAGTGACACTAGTGTTGACCAAGCAATAGTATAAGCCGAGCAGAATATAGTATCATCTAAGTAGTAGTATCAACTGAGTATCAGAAAGTATGTTGAACATAACCATTAGTGCTGACCAAGTAATATAGTGATGATCGAGTGTCAAAACCTAGTGTTATCCAAGTGTTAGAATTTTTCAGTTTGAGAGGAAATCTTGATTTCTAGCAGGCATAATTGAATTCTTGGAATAGGAAAAACATGTTGAAGATAAGGATGGATGACTTAGAGCATTTAATTCAAGGGAAACTATGTTTGTACATTTCTATGCATGGATTAAAAGAGAAGTTTATAGAAGAGAAATGAGGAGTTTAAAAGATGGAAGGATTCAATGAATCTGACCAAACCCTAAGATCTATGGAAATGTTTAAGCGATAAAAGATCTGAACTACCTATTTAACAAGTCGTAAGGGTGACCTAATTAAGGTTAACAAGTAGATGTTTTGTTGATGCTATTGATTTGAAAACTTAATCAAGAGGTTGAGAAGACTTATGAGGAGTTGTAGTCTGATCATTTGAAGGCATGTCAAGCATATCAGAGACAGAGCTAATAATGGAGATCAGTTAGTGGATCGACATATGAGCTACATTGTGATATGTATTTTCAAAGTGAGTTTTATTTATCAGATCAACATGTTGTTACTCTCTAACCATTGTATTAGTTTAAAATCCTTTAATCAAGGTAACATTATAATGGAATGTTCTAAAGCCCTCTAACAAGGCCACTCCTAACAAGTTGATTAAATCATTTAACAAGATCATAGTTAACATTGTGTTTTGTAACCTTTAACAAGGTTGACTCCTAAGAGAGCTCACTTCAAAATAGTGAAAAATTGGTGACATGTTACTAGTGGTTTTTCTCAAATTGGGTTTCCAAATTAAATCCTGGTGTATACTTGTGCAGATGTTATCTCAGATGTCTTGTTTTTAATGATTTACATTCTACAAGTTTTTTGCTATCAGGAAAGTGGACTGCAAGTTTTATGTTGCTGAATATTTGCTATAGAGACTGAGCTACTTAATGTTTAGATCTGAAGTATTTGAAATGATTAAAAGTTTAATTGGTACATCTAGAATTGAGGATAACTGATTCAACCCCCCCACCCCCTCCCTCCTCTCAATTACTCTAATTAATTCTAGCAATTGGCATCAGAGCATTGGTACTTGAACATAAAAATTTGAAGGTACTCAAAGACAAAGATCAAGATGTACAAAAAGGAAGTGTCAAGGTTGAAAAAGGAGAACTTCCATGCATGGCAAGTCTGATGAAGTTGCATATGGCAGGAATTGGAGAAGGAGCAACACATTATGTGCAACATGCATATGTAGAGATACGAAGACCTCTAATAGCTCAACAGATGAAAGAAAAGAAAGAACACAATTAGGAAATGTTGGAGATTGCATCAGCCATATGCTATACCAATTTTGATGAAATAAAGGAGTGCACTAATTCCAAGAAAATGCTGGATACACTACAAACTATCTACGAAGGAGACACAAATGTTTTAAGAGAAAAATTTAAAAGCTTGAGAGGAAAGTTTGATGAGATGAGAATGACAAAGGGTGAAACCATTTCTCAATATCGTGGATGAGTCAAAGAGGTGGTAAATGATATTAGAGGATCTAATAGAAAGATTGATGGTGAAATTGTGATCAGCAAGGATCTTACTTCCTATATATGCTATTAGATTCTCTGCAATACAAGAACTGAGATGTACACCTAGTAACAATCTGACTCTATAAGGATTAGTTGGTAGGCTTATTGCTTTTGAATTGTCAAACTTTGATAATTTTACTCCTACTACTATCGAATTGACTTCCAAATCTCAACTGGTTCTTAATAAGAAAGGAAAAGGAAAGTGGGTGAATAGTGATAGTGATATCTCTGATGATGATCTTGATGAGCTTGAAGCATTAATGGCTAGAAAATTTCCAAGAGGCAAAGGAAAATTCAAAGGTAAACTTCCCATAATATGTTTTTTTATGTAACAAAGTTGGTCATATTGTTGTAAGGTATCCTGACAAAGAAGACAAGGATGAACGAAAGGAAAGCAAGTGTAAAGGTAGAAGAGATGACCAAAACAATAGAAGAAACAAGGACTACAAAGATAAAGGTAAGAAATCTTGTTATATTGTTGAAGAAGAGACTAACAATGAATGTTTTAGTGCCTAACTCTAGTTTTCTTTTTGTTATATTGTTGAATTCTTTTAGGCCAATTTTCATGGTTACGTGATTTGATTTAGTGGTACTTGGTTACCTAATTAGGTTGACACTATTTACATATTTGAATTATATATTTGATGAGCTACTTAGATATTTGATGTGCTCATGGTTATTCTTTTGATTATGATGTTTTGCATACTTCATATAGTGATTTTAGTTGCTTTCACAATGAAAATTATATGGATGATTTATATATGGTTCTATGGTTACTTACCCCATACTTGCATGTGTATGGTGTACATGTATGTTGTATCTGATGTGGTTGAGGGAGAGACTCATAGTCACCTACTAGTCGGGATCTACACAATGTACCACTTCCTATCATTGTTTGTTTAGTTTAGATATATATGTATATATACATATATATGTATATCTGTGTGTGTGTGTGTGTGTGTGTGTATTCAGCTTTTATGCACACTGCAGGTACCAATCATCAACTTTCCTAAATTATCAGGATGAGTGTGCCCTATCACAGTATCTTAATGGTAAAAGAGGGGAGATAGTTATCAAGTCCAAATCCTAAACCTGAGCCTAATTGTCCTAGAATAAAAGATAAGTACCTGAGTTCTTCACCTTTCTAAATTCGTCAAAGTGACGTGAATTCAATATTTTAACCTTTGAGCTTGATTTGTGTTTCATCTTTTTAGTTGAATTTTATCTTATTGAGTTTAGTGGTATGTTGTGATTTTCGAGTATAATTATATCAACCAAAGAGAATATTAAATGATATAATAAAATAAAAAAATATAAAGAAAATTTAATTTTATTGCATTTAGCTAATTGAGAAATTAATTAATGGAAGAAATAAATTTAAAGATTCAATTAAAAGATGAAATTTGGCGCAGTTATATTTATTTAGTTTAATAATAATAAATTTAGAAGTTGCATTTAAATAATGCACTATATTTTTTATTATTAGTTAAATTAATAAATATATTTTCTAATAATGTCTTTCTTATTAAAAAAATAATGTGGGAATAATTTAAATAAAGTTTATTCTAATTAAAGGAAAAAAATGCAAAGGGAATTAAATAAATTTTTAAAAAATAAAAGTTTATTTTAAGAAGAGGCCTTTGCATGTTCGAAAACTGAAAACCCAGGGTAGAGTTAAACTCTTTATTAAGAGATTCGAGCTCATTCCTACACACAGAGGTTATGGGGAGAAAAATTTAAAATTGGAGCAAAAGAATTTTTGAAAGTTCCGTAGGGTTTGGATTTGCATGCATTCATGGGTTATCTCATATTTTAGTTGTTTTGATGTAGGGTTTGAAAATCCATTGTAGAATTTTATTAAAAGATCTATCTACTTCATGTCTTACTAGGTGCTTGCATAATGCTTATTAATTTTTTGTATTAATTTTTGGAAAAAGAATTATGTTGTGAATTTTGAAAAAGAAAGCTTATTAATCAAGAAAAAATGATTGGGGAAAATTGTAGAAAAATATTAGAAAAATATTATGATTGTATTTTTTTAAAACCCTTTCTAATATAGGGAAAATTCCATTATAGAAAATTGGAAGAAAACAACAAATTGAACATCTATGGTTTGAACTTTAAATTTGTCATGTGATTATCATGAATTTTATAAATAAAGGTAAATATTTTTCTTATTTCTTATATTTGAAATAATTTAATTGTAAAATTTATTGGAAAAGAAAAAGATTAATTGAGAGGAAAGCATGTTGTAGCTAAACTGATACATGCATGTTAAAACAAATATACTATATGTAGAAAACTAGGCATATTATGGTTGCATGATTTGAGAGATCAAAGGCATGCAAAAATACTAATTGTATGTTTATTTTTATTTTATAAAAATATAATTTAATTTTCAGATTTTTTTTAAAAATCTTTTTTATGATTAATTATTAAATTTAGAAAAAAAATTAAAATATTAATTAAAACAAGTATTGCTTATTACTCTAAAAATTAAATAAATAATTACTACTTATTTTCTTATAAGAGCATTTTTAATATTAATTATTTTTTTAAAAATTGAGTGGGTTATAACTTGTTATATATTTATTAATGCTAGTGGAATTATAAGTTAATAAATATATATTTGTGATGTAACTATAAATTTTAAGAAGAGTTATAGTTGAATTAACCATATAATCATCTAGTTCTCAATATCTAAATATTATGAGAGAAATTGAAAATAGTTTAATTATAATTATAATTATAATTTTGAGTTATCTCGAGTTGCATTATGAATTAAAAGAAAAGTAAATATTAATATTAGACTTAAATAGAAGCCAAATTAATATTTTAGAAATGAAATTGATATTAAGATTTAATCTAATAATATACATTTATGTTATTAATTAAATCATTCGTGATTTAAGATTATTTAAATTAATAACATGATAATATTGCATGATTAATAACCTTTATCCAACTGTGAAACAATTATGAAATGAAAACTTCAATTTGACGCAAATCAGTATTTATGGAGATTTTTCTTGTAATGACTAAATAACTACATTTGTTTTAAATGTATGTCAAAATCTCATGTTTTATCTTGTGGTGGTTGTTTTGGGGAAACCTAGTAGTTCAACCAAATAGGATTGTTTACCAGCGGCTTTAGAAGTGATAATTTTATGATGCTATTATGTGATGTTGTTTTGTCATGATTATTTTATCCCAACCAATGTACTATATTCATGTGTTTCTATGATGAGATTGAGTTCTTTTTTGTAAGATCATGTATTATGATTTTCTTGGTGTAACCTATGAGGTTTTTAATCAGTTATCTATTGGTGCTCTCTAGTTTCTTGTATAGGACAGAGGTCAATAGTGTGATTTTCTTGGTGTATCCTATGAGGTCTCGATCAGTTATCTATTGGTGCTTTTTAGTTGCTTGTATATTACTGAGGTGAATATTATGATTTTATGAGATATGTGTTTTATGAGCTTAGGGGTCTGTATGCTGGGAAGTGATTTGCAATGGAGGTCAGTGTTGAAGTTGATGAAATATCAACTCCATAGCTCCCAAGAATCACCTGCATGCAAACACCTATCATAGAAGAGAGAAGCAAAAAGCTATGGAGGCTAAAATTGCTAGATCCATAGATAATACATTCTTGATGAGAAAAAAGAGAGATTGCTATTATCAAAAGTGAATGAATAAATTACAAAGAGATATTGTCCTTATCAAAACCCTAACAGGTAAAACCTAGGTTGCATGATAATAATTAATAAAATAATTAATTATTATATGCCTAAAATTTAGCTTAAGTAAACTAGAGATAATAAGTGACTTAATAATTAAATCAAAATGATTTAATTAATAAGACAATATCTTATTACTCTAACACCCCCCCCCTTACGATAAACTTAGGGAGCAGTTGAAAACCTAGAAACTACTACTAAAAGAAAAGTCCCGGCAACAAGGCCTGATAAGGTACCCAAGCACAACCAAATCTTTGTAAAGAGGAGAAATGGAGAAAACCACATGGGAAAAACCCTATTCCAAAAAGAGATGGAAATAAAATGTTCTAGAAGATAGGAACAAAGGGATGATCATGAAGAACACCACTGAAACATGAAGCTACAAACACTGCCAAATTGTTGATCTGAAGAACCTCCACTATATAGAGCATGACCAAGTAGAGAAGACTAAGTCTAAAAAGCTAATCAATCAAAGATTGAAGGTATCTTCATGGCCTCCAAAAATAGGAACAAAAGAATGTCTATATGGTAAACGATCCATCTCACTGAAATGCATAGGTATCCAACCACTGCAATCACCTAGTACATAGGATCAAATACTAAATACATAGCTCACTCCATCAAACCAAGAAAGCAATAGAACCAACATAACCCCCCATAATGTTGAGAGGTAAGACATGAATACTGAAACTTAATGCAATATATCCTACAAAAAGAAGAACCATGAACATTGAGAGTTCAAAAGAAGTACAAACACCTATAATGTCGCATGTCATTGACACATCATGAGGCTAATGTTGTAGAAGGAACACTCACTTGACAAAGGAAGTTGGAAAATATGACCAACATGAAACCCCCCAAGGCACTTAATAATGTAGTGCAAGTACAACAAAATACAAAGATGTGCAAGATCCCAAAATGCAATAAAGTGACACTTTATCTCAATGTGTTTGTAAAAATACTACAAAAGGATGTCAACAAAGATCAAAAGAGATATAAGGTTGATACAATAGATAGTATAACCCATGAAAAATCATCTAAAATAACAAAATCAATCCTCAGACCTAAAACAACCAAGATATCCATTAAAATGCAAAAAATCAAAAAACTAAATGGGATGTGCCTAGAGCAGAATCTAGAAAAGAGAATGTCTCAAAATATGTCTCTTGGAGTGCAAAATTGAGCTTTTGACTTTGACAAATAAAAAAAGGCCACCAAACAGCATAAAAAAACTAAATAAACTACACCATCATGATGGGGTCAAAATTAGCTTTTTGATGCTTCTTTTGGACTGAAAAACAGAGTCCAGATGAGCAAATTATGGCCAAAAAACCACATGTAGGTCAAAAATGCATGAAAAAGAAAACTAAAAATTTATCGCCTCGGGATCTATGCCAAAATGCCAAAAAGCGTACCCAATAGCATTAGAAATTGCCTCAGGAAGCATGTCACTTTTGTACCAAAACTGTCTCAATTTGCGTGACCAAAAATATTGATTTGCGTGCCAAAAAACATCTCAATTTTTGTGCCAAAAATCACAAATTTGATGCTTTAAGAAAGATACAAAAATCTTGATTTGTGTGCCAAATTTATAAAAATTACTATCCTCAGCAAATGTGTCAAAAATCTTAATTTTCAAAATATTGATTTGCATGTCAAAATTAGAAATTCAATGCCTCATGAAACGTGCCCAAAAAAATTAGAGAATCAAAATTGGACAAATTTTATATGAAAATAGGGGTTTGTGGGTGCTCTGAGCTCAACAGTGATGTCTATTTGGGATCAAAGTGGCTTGAAAATTAATGACCCCTAGATTCAATACAAAATAACTCTAAAAATTAAAACCCCCTAAAAGAAAAACAAAAATCTGAAAGGCAAGACAAACTTCTCATAAATATAATAGGGGCATGAAGACCTTGAGCTCTGATACCATGTTGAAGTTGATGAAAGATCAACCCCATAGCTCCCAAGAATGACCTGCATGCAAACACCTACCACAGAAGAGAGAAGCAAAAAGCTATGGAGGCTGAAATTGCCAAATTCGTAGATGAGACATTCTTGATGAGCAAAAAGAGAGATTGCTATTATCAAAAGTGAATGAATAAATTACAAAGAGATATTATCCTTATAAAGGAGATCAAAATCCTAGCTGGTAAAACCTAGGTTGCATGATAATAATTGATAAAATAATTAATTATATGCCTAAAGTTTAGCTTATGTAAACTATAGATAATAAGTGACAATAATTAAATCAAAATTATTTAATTAATAAGGCAATATCTTATTACTCTAACAAATCAAAACCCTAACAGGTAAAACCTAGGTTGCATGATAATAATTAATAAAATAATTAATTATTATATGCCTAAAGTTTAGCTTAAGTAAACTAGAGATAATAAGAGACTAAATAATTAAATAAAAATGATTTAATTAATAGGGCAATATCTTATTACTCTAATAGTCGGAGCCCTAAAGAGGTTGCCTAGCAACCCATTATAAGTTGTATTAATAAGTGATAACATTTAATTAATGGGGTTAAAATGAATTAACAAGAGTCAATGTATTACTTCGCCCATGCCTTGAGTGCTAATACAGGCTAGGATGAGAGTAGAGAGGATGCTTGGTTGCAACCTTGCCTCATTAGTATACTTTGTCTATAAGAAAGGATATCAATGTCACATAGAGTCACTAGGGGGCCAGAGTCCAGAGAGACTGCCATGGTAACCTTAGAGTTGACTCTGTGATCACACTTTCCCATATACATATTAGGCCTCTATTGCCTCTAAGATTAGATGTTATTTGTGTACTTGGTACCTTTGAGATAGATTTCTATTAGGATTCCTTGACCTAGATTCTTGTTATGACTTTTAGATTGTTATATGCTTGATACTTAGGATTATCTCAACATGGTGGAAGTGGGCCATTTAGGTTCCACAAGGTCAAGTGGTAGTGTTTCTCATACCATTGAGATCCGACAACTGGATGTCGGTGCTAGATGTACCTTGTGCAGTTATTCTATTCTTCTTGTCTTGTGATTATATTCTATGGTCATATTTTGGTATATTTTACTTTGATTATTTGAGATCCTATGAGATGTTGTATCTTATCATGATGTATATTCTTTTAGCATTTCACACCCTATGATGTGTGTAGAGGATGAGTATGCATTTTAGTTAGGCCATGTGTCATCTTATGTACTTGTATATTCTTTCATGTGATTTCCTACCTATGGTTATTCTATGACATGGACTTTGTTTTCTTATTAGATGTAATCTTAATAAGACCTATGTGTGTGATTTAACGTTATGGAACCCTTGAGAGATGTAATTGCTATTGTATTTCTTATATATGTATACGAGGTATTGCTTCTATTATTTTATCTCTTGTTTTTTCTAATCGTTTAAAAAAATATTTAGAAAACTTAGTGACATTATAGCTTAATTTCTCTTGGGTTGCCTGGAGGGGCATTACAAGTCCGATAATAATGATGAAGAAGTTGTCTATGTTTCTATGAAAGAAGATCCTGATGAAGATGAGAAAACAACATTAATTTTATATGTGAGTAAAGGCGATAGATGGATAATTGATAGTGGTTGTTCAAATCACATGGTTGGTGATAAAAGAAATTTTGAAACTTTGAAACAATATAAAGGTAGGTGTGTCAAGTTTGGTAATGATGCACCATGTCTTGTGAAAGGTAAAGGATCAATAAAATTGGCTCATAAGATCAAGTGTGACACTGTTTATTGGGTAGAAGGACTTAAGTATAATTTTTTGAATGTTTCATAGTTTGATAAAATTAGGGTACAAAGTTTAATTCCATCATAGTAAGGCCAAGATATTTGATCCTACTACTGAACTAATTGGAAGTGGAGAATAGACAAGAGGTAACTTTCTCTATCTAGACTTATCTTATGAGACATGCTTGTTTGAACAATACGATGATATATGGATATAAAAAAAAGGTTATGTCATGTGAATTTTGATAATTTAGTAAGCATTAGTAAGATAAAAAGAGTAAGAGGGTTACCAAGATTGAAGAAACCTGATAATGCTATGTGTAAACAATGTCAGATGGGAAAAATGACAAAGTCTAGTTTCAAGAGCAAGACATACTCATCAAATGATATTTTGGAATTGGTTCATACTAACCTTTGTAGACCTATTGGAGTGCCAAGCTACTGTGGTAATAAATATTTTATTCTATTTATTGATGACTATTTTAGAATGATGACTGTGATGTTTCTTCGAGAAAAATATGATGCTTTTCAATTGTTTAAGTGGTATTTGGAAAGAGTTTAAAAGGAAATTGGTTAAACTCTGAAGTTCTTGAGATTTGACAGAGGAGAAGAGTTAATCTCTTATGAATTCAACATATTCTGCAATGATAGAGGAATCAAGAGGAAGATGTCAATACCCAGAAACCTCTCCACATAATGGAATAGCTGAAAGGGGGAACAAATCAATCATGGATTGTGCTAGAACATTGATGATGGAGAAGAATGTGTCATAGAAATATTGAAGAGAAGTTGTGAGTACAACAATTTATACTTTAAACTGAGTACAAGTGAAGAAAGGTACAAATATTACACCCTTTGAGTTATGGTATGGGTATGCACCTAATGTGAAATATTTTAAATTTTTTGGAAGAAAATGCTATATATCCAAGGACAATAGAAATGGAAAACTTGATGCTAAAAGTGATGAAGGTATATCCCTAGGATATTTCACTAAAAGAAAATATTGTAAGTATTTGAATTCTAACACTAATAAAGTTGTGGAAAGTGCAAATGTGAAAGTTGATGAATATGCAAAAAAAGAATGATGTAGAATGCAAAAAGGAACCTAAAGATTATAGCACATTCATAGATATGAATGAAGGTGTTCCCTACACCTTACCTAAGCTAGAGAGCAAGGCTATCGAGCAACAAAAAATTGTAAATCGCAAATTGCAACAATAGGTTGCTAAGCAATAAACTATAGGTGTCAAGCATCAGTAGAATGATGTTAAGATACAAGAAGAGGTACAAAATGAACTAGAAGAAGAAAGTATAAAAGAGCTTGCACTAGAAAAATATGTGAGAAGACACCATGCACCTAACAAGATCACTGGAAATAAAGACTCTGGAGTTATGACAAGGAAAAGACTAAGGAGTGATACATGTTTACTTTGTGAGTTTGAGCCTAAATCAGTGAAGGATACTTTGGATAATGAAGATTGGATTCAAGCAATAAATGAAGAAATTGAACAAAGAAAGAAGAACAAAACCTACTCACTAGTACCTAGACCAAAGGACAACAATTTTATTGGAATGAAGTGGGTATTGAGGAACAAGATGAATGAGAAAGTAGAAGTCACAAGGAACAAGGCTAGATTGGTATGAAAAGAATATGCACAAGAAGAAGGCATTGAATATGGAGAGACATTTTCCCCACTGGCAAGATTGGCAGGAATTAGAACCCTACTTACAAATTATTTAATGTATATCAAATGGATGTTAAATCTGCATTTTTTAATGGAATACTAGAAGAAGAGGTTTATATTGAACAACCAAAAGGATATATTGATCCAAGAAAGAAGAACATGGTATGTAAATTACACAAAGAACTATATAGATTAAAACAAGCCCCTAGAGCATGGTATGAAAGGTTGCATAACTATTTGGTAAAAATTGGCTTTGCAAGAACAAATGACAACACTAATCTATACTTGAAAATTGAAGGTGGTAAAGGGATACTATTAGCTAAAATATTTGTGGATGATATCATATTTGGAGGACAATATACATTATGCAAAGCATTTGCTAATGAGATGTAAAAGGAATTTGAAATGTCTATGTTTGGGGAAATCAAATTCTTTGTTGGTTTGCAAGTATATCAAATGAAGGTCTCTACATTACACAAACAAGATACATCAAGGAGATACTAAAAACCTTTTACGATGGAAGATTCAAGACTAGTCAACACACCTATGGGTACTAGATATAAGATGTCTAAGAATGATGATTCTACTAATGTGAACCAGACATTGTATAGATCAATGATTGGAAAGCTAATATGTTGTTCACAACAGACCAGATATTGTATTAGAAATTGGGATTGTTGCAAAATTTGATGCAATTCCTAAGGAGAATCATATGATGGCTATGAAAAGAATACTAAGATATCTGAAAGGAATAAAGGATTGTGGATTTTATTAGAAGAAGAATGACAAGTTTGAACTGAAAGTGTACATAGATGTTGATTGGGTAGGAAATGTTGATGATAGAAAGAATACAAGTGGTGGAGCTTTCTTTCCAGGAAAAAGATTGGTTTCATAGAAAAGTAAGAAGCAGAAATACATTTCACAATCAACAACAAAAGTTGAATATGTAGCAGCAACAGGTAATTGTTCTAATATTGTGTGGATCAATCAATTGTTAAAAGGAATGGAGGAAGAGATCATTGATCCTATTATTGTGATAACATAAGTACCATAAATATATCAAAGAATCTTGTGTTAATACAAAGACCAAGCATATTGCTAACAAGTATCATTACTTGAGGGAGTTGATTCAAGATAAAGAAGTGAGATTGGAATATGTGAATACTAAGGAGAAAGTAGTTGATATTTTCATCAAGGCCTTACCTAAGGATGCACATGACTATCTAAGAGGTAAATTAGGGGTTATTCCCCTAGCTAAGGCTACTTAAGCTAAGATAGAGCTCTACATCAAATGTGTTGATCAGGATATCTTACAAGTTGATGTAGAAAGTCATACTTTAGGATCTCCCTAAAATAGTGAGGGGAGAAGCACAAGATGTTATATTAGTCATAAGAAAAGATGACACATGGAGAATAAAATTCAAAGTACTAACAAGAAGATATCTACATGGTGAAGATGTATGAGAAAGATGAAGTGTATTTGGCATTGTTGTCAAAGAGGGAGATGTCATGAAGTTACCATCCAGAGGGAGAATATGTTAAGACATAAATAGGGAGATTTCATAGAGAGAGAGAGAGAGAGAGAGAGAGAGAGAGAGAGAGAGAGAGAGAGAGAAGTAAAGTAAAGTTGCAAATCAATGCAAAGTATTGTTTGCAATAAAAGAGAGAGGTGATTAGTTTCATGATCTGATATGATAGAGGGAGTCTATGTGTTTCATATCAAAGCTACACGAATGAGAATCAAAATGAAACAAAAAGGAGAGATTGTTGGACACTGAGAAGTAAATCAAAATGAATCTTAGGATATTAATGAAGATCTTATATTGAACACACACGGAGCTGCCTAAAGAAATTGAATGTTTTGGATTGCATGGTAACTAGAGGTGTTGCCATCAATGCCAAAGAAGGAGATTATTAGAAACTAAAATTAGAATAATTTTAATGTTGTCATTGATTTCAAACCATATTAGTGAGATAGTTTCTATTTGAGTAGAGTGTCATATCAAGATGATTGATGAAAAGGTTGAGTTATGAGAAACTACAATAGGCACTTGATTAGTTAGACCTTGACAAGATAATATGATCGTTTAATCATAACCCAAGTGGAGAAGATAGATGTATTAAAGCCTAAACAAAATGACCAAATGCATAGTCTTGACCAAGAAAAAGAGCACAAGATTAAGGAACAAGAAGTATATGTAAAGTGATGCTAGTTTTGACTGAGGGACAATATAAGCCAATAAAAATACATTGTCAATCGAGCATTGGTATCAACTAAGTATTAGAAAGTATGCTAAATAGAATAGTTAGTATCGACCAAGTAATTCAATGATGACTGAGTTTCAAAACCCAATATTGGTTGAGTGACAAAAAAATTCAAATTGAGAGGATATCTTGATTTCTAATCAACACAATTGAATTCTTGGAATATGGAAAGCATGTCGAAGATAAGGATGGATGACCTGGAGCATTTAACTCAAGAGAAATCATGTTTGAGTGTTTCTCTGCATGGATTCAAAAAGAAGTTTTTAGAAGTTTCTAGAAGAGAAAGGAGGAGACAAAAAGATGGAAGGATTCAATGAATCTGACCAAACCCTAAGATATATGATAATATTTTAGGGACAAAACTACCTATTTAAGGAGGCATAAGGATGACCTAATTAAGGTTAACAAGTAGATGTTTTATTGATGTTATTGACTAGTGAACTTAAGTAGGAGGCTAAGCAGATTTATGAGGAGTTGAAGTGTGATCGCTTGAAGGAGTGCCAAGCAGATTAAAGACAAAGATAATAATGGAGGTCAATCAATGGATCTACATATGAGATACATTATGATTTGTACTTGCAAAGCGAGTTGTATTTATTAGATTAATCTATTGTTACTTTCTAACCATTGTATCAATTTGAAATCGTTTAATCAAGGTTGACCCAATAGTCATTTGTAAATTCTTTAATCAAAGTGACATTTTAATAAAATGTTCTAAAGCCTCTAATAAGGCCACTCCTAATAGGGTGATTAAATCCTTTAACAATATCACATTCAATAGTGTATTATATAACCTTTAACAGAGTTGGCTCCTAATAGAGCTCACTTTAAAAGAGTGAAGAATTAGTGACATGTTACTGGTGGCTTTTCTTAAATTTGGTTTCCACATTAAATCCTGGTGTCATACTTATGTAGACATATCCAACTTAAAACTTAAAACTCATACATCAACTTATTTCCAATTTTTTATCAAATTGTTCCTTGCACTACCTACTGTCAATAAATTTCTAGTAATTATCAAGTAATATCTTAGTTATTACTAAGTTGTGGTAAACTGTAAAACATGTAAATCAATTTGCAACATAAATAACATTCACACAATTAACACCAAGATTTTTAATGTGAAAACCCTATTAAGGGAAAGACAACCTGGGATCGACAACTCAAAAATTTCACTCTTCTAAAGTGATCTCTGCTAGGATACTACCTTGTTAAAGGTTACATAAACTTTTTGAAAGTGACCTTGTTAGAGGATTTCACCAAAAGATCATCTAGACCTTCTCATTCCTTGTCTAGGACTAAAAAGAGTGGCCTAAATTAAAGGACTTACATTTAACACTAATTGATATTACCATAGAAGATTTCACAAATTTGTTAGGGTCACTTCGTGCTTCCAAGATTTTTTGCTACAATGGTTAAACAATAATAGTGTAAGGTGATTTGTTAAGAATAATAACTATATATTCTTGTTCAGATCTCAATTCTTGATCCTTCTTTGTATTTTACTTACTCATCTAATTTTGACTTTCACAAACTCTTCTTCTTCTCTTCTCTCTTTTATGTTCAGTTCACTTGGCTCAACACTTCTTTCTTCTCTAAATTTCTTCAAAAGTTTGCACTCATTGTTGCAATCACCTAAAAATGGTCATCTAGACTATTAGCCCCCTTCTCGACATTTTGGCTAAATTAATTAATCATTTCCTTAGACTAAATTCCTAAAAATCAATTTATTTGATTTTAACCCATAGTTTGACTACAATATCCTAAGTCCATATTTGATTAAAATAACATGTCCCCTTTTAATTAAATAAAAGACTACATTCTTCTAACCCACTCAATGTGCACACATAAAGTCTATTTTCTATTTACAAATAAAAAGAAAGGGTTTTTTTCTCACAGGAAAAGTCAACCCCTTTTCATTGATTGACTTGCTCTTACACATGGATCATGCTGTACACTCGAAAGTGTCCCACTCTAAACCCTTCTATCCAAACGATTCCATGAGTTGGAATGCTTGGATGCCGGCTTAGAGCTCCCTATCCATGGAGTGCAAGAGAGTATATTTCAAGAATAAGAAAGCTCTCAGATGAGCCTTAGAGATACTCTTCTTGCTAGTAAACCATGCAATGGGAGGTTCCAAAGACAAGATGCAAGAATGCAAATGTCCCAAGGAGTTCCTCAAGAATGCAATGCAAATAAAAATTAAACTAGGATGATAATGCAAAATGCAGCTATGCTAAAACATGTATGAGAATGTTACAATACCATTATTAAGCTATGTGAGATTAAGCTACATGTAAAAATGAAAGCTAAGCTAAGATGCTATGGTATGAGAGAATGTAGACAAGAAATAGAAGTTCTCCACAAAGCTCCAAAGAAACCTGTTAGAAAACCTGCAGCATAACAATATTCAAAATGAGGATGGATTGAGGGGGAAAGCTCTCTCCCTTTTAAAGATGTATGGACGGTAGAGATCAAGATGAAGATGGTGGATGATCAACGGTAGAATTTGAAAAGAGGAGTGATCCATGTGCACACACAAATCAACCAATAGAATATAAGTTGACTTGTCATATAAGACAAAAGTCACAAAGCCTTTTCTTTTAATTGCAAAATAGAAAAAGGACTTTATGTGTGCACTTTAAGTGGGTTAGAAGAATGGGGTCTTTTATTTAATTAAAAGGGGACATGTTCTTTTAATCAAATAATGAACTTAGGATGGCATAGTCAAACTATAGGTTATAATCAAATAAATTGATTATTAGCAATTTGGTCTAGGTAAATGATTAAATTAATTTAGCTAAAATGCTGAGAAGGGGGCTAATAGTCTAGATGACCATTTTTAGGTGATTACATTTGCCCCTCTTTGACTAATGCGTGATCGATCTGGGAACACATTATGTCAAAGAAAATTGAAGCCAAGTAGACGATGATAGATATAGATATCTGATTCCAAAGAATGAAATGCAGAAATAGATAGCAAGTCCTGAATGCACAACCTGATAGCGATAGTACTGAACACTAGGAAGAGAACAATGTTAGAATTCAAGAAGAATGCTAACACTTAGCAAAGTAGATAGATGAAGAGCAAGTGAAAAGATCAAACAAATGCTCCAAAGAAGTAGATAGTTGTAGTAATCAATGAAAGAGTATTTCTGCCCACTCGGGATTGAAATTGAAATGAGGTAAGGGGATACAAAAACTAGCTAGACATGAGAAAATTAGAATATAGCAATGTCCAAGATGACAGATAGATGATTAGAACCCAAGAATGACTATATGAAACTGATAAAATGCCCCAGTTTGACTAGAGTTGACCTTGAAGGATATAGCATAAAAATTAGGTCAAAATGAGCAGAAAGGTGATTTTAGACATGAAATACTGAATAGAAAGAGATACGAAGCATAGAAATGAAGATGCCCCAGTGATGATTCAAAGATTAGACTTCAAACAGTCAGCTAACTGCTCAGAAGAAGGTAGAATTTTAAAAGACAATTTTGACCATCAAGATGAACTCGAATTTGAATTTCGATCCCGAAAATGAATCTAGGACGTCAAAATTATTTAAGAGGTCAAAACTTTATATAATGTGATGACAAGATAGAAAAGAGATGAAGCGAAAGATTAAGAAGGTGAAAAGACATAAACAAGAAGAAAGTAAAGAAATATATGAAAGGAGTTAGCTGATATGTCCACAAAAAGATGAAGAAAGAGAGCTCTCCCCATATGCAAGAATGCAAGATTAAGCTAGAAAATGAACCTAAAATGTAAGCTAATATGCAAAGTGGTTTACCAGCAAGAAGCGCATAACATTTAGACTCTTAATTTCATCATTGAGCATTTATTAGGGACATCATGACATCATACAACCATCACTAGTATAACTATGAGGATATGAATATGATCGATATTAGATAGGTATGTGGAAATCCAATCTAAGCATCAGAGACATGTAAGTCAAGATAACCACACGATTAGATTCCCTAAGTTTAATTTAGCAAGATTACACCTGTATCAAGGCATAAGCGCCAGGATAAACCCTGAGTGCGGTCTTGCAAAACAATCAAGGATGATACATTTATAAGTCAAAGTGTTGAATAGGACAAGCATGAATGCTTACAACACTATAGACAAACAAAAGTATACCCACAAGCAGAAATCAAGAAAATATGTCCCATGCCCCCAGTCTTCTAGTCAATGACATCCTTGAAAGACTATTAGGGAGGGAATACATGGCAAAGAAATCATCATAGACAGCACACAAAGTAGATAAATGTCAGCATAGCTCAGTCGTTTAGGTGTTAAAGTGCGTGTGTGTAAGTCACTTGGCCATTTCTTCCAGACTTGATTCTGATAGTGAGAAATATCACGACATTGGAGACCGTAGGTAAACTATCTATAAAGTGTTGAAAAACACTTGATGTCAAAGTGGGGGAAGTGTTGAAAAACACTATTTTGTGAGTTTTCAAAGAAACCCTAATGCACAAGAATACCTCAATAGGCTAAGTAGCTATGCCCCCAAGATGAGGACAAGAAACAATTCCAAGCCAGGAAATGTGTAGCGAAGTGGATGATTGAGACTGATAGATAGAGGTGCAAGGGTCTCAAGTAGCACCTATTTCCAGATTTTCACCACTTGACAAATTTTTCAGGACATTTTCTGATTTTTAGGATTTTTTCAGGATCATATATGATTTTTTTTGGAATTTTTTAGAAGTTTTTAGATATCACTAGTTCTCAAGCAAGATCACATCATTTTCTCCCAATGTCTAGCAAGGTATAGGATATGATGGAGCAACGAGCCAGTGGATAAGCAAAGATGGATGAAAAAAGAGTATGAAACAAGTGAAAGTGATCCTCAAGGACTGACTCCTCAAGAGTACCCAAGCTAGGGAAATAGGTGAAATAGTCATATGAAGCATATTTTGGATAAGCAATGGAAGTAATGAGAAAGATAGCATGTAGGATAAGCAATGAAGCCAACAAGTGAGATAGCATGAAGATAAGTGATGGAAGCCAATGAGTGAGACAGCATGAAGTGTGTAGTCCAAAAGAGTAGCCATGTCAAGAGACCTATGAGAACCATGTTTCATTTATTATGATCAAGACCAAGGGGTCAAATAGATAGTATAGCAATGGGATAGAGCAATAAGAATAAAGCTCAAGATAGAGGCTATGAGTGAATGGGAGAGCACAATAGAAAATCTGGTGGATAAGATAGCCAATATGCAAAGATAGCTCAACATTGTCAAGATCAAAGAGAGAAGAGGGGATAGATGGATGATGGAAGAATTACGCATGATGCCTGTTTGCCAGGTTTTCATCATGGTACTTATCCAAGGTGCCACAAGAAGTAGTTTTCACCGTAGGATAAATTTATTTCTCTTTACTTTTGCTACCAAGGTGCCACAAGAATTGGTTTTCACCAAGGCACATTTTCATTTTTTTTCTTTTTTTTTTTTTTCTTTTTTTTTTTTTTTTTTTTTTTTTTGAATTTTTAGAAAGAGCTCAAGCTTTTTGAATGTAGATAATGCTCCTATAGAAAAGATAAGTCATGATAAGCCAAGACCATAGAAAGGTATGCTCAAAGATGTTGATAGGGTGATGAAAGAGAAATGGTAGTAGGAAGAGTATATGGAGGATAATAGTTCATGTATAGAAAGTTAGTGTAAGCTTTAGAGGATTTCATGAGGGTAGTTGAAATATTGGACAAGATCAATGTTGACACACACCTTGAAGGGTATTGGAATGATGGAGGAATCATGGATGAAGTAGCTTGAGGTTTAGATGTATGAGGTGGTAGAAGAGATTTGGAAAAAAGTGGAGTGGAAGGCTTTGGAATATTTTTAGAAAGATTTTTGGAAGAAGATGGAATGGAAGCCTTTGGAAGCTTGAATGTCAACTTTGAAGTATTTTCAATATTCAAGTCTTTTAAAAGAGACTTGGGAATCCACATAGCTTTAGATTTTCCTCGTTCTTTGGGTACTTGAGATTGCATTTCTTCAATGATGGATTTAGGAACCCACATTTGCTTTGATTTAGCTCTCTTAACAGTGGACCTTTGTAGTCTCTTTTGTGCATTTTCCTTCTTAGCATTCACATGTCGATTAGATGGGACATAGTGATCTTTCTTTTTCAATGGATTCTTATGTTTATTCTCACTTCCAAAGGACTTGGGATTTGTGGATGAATAAGGCTGATATGACTGGTTTAGATGGATAGATGAGTGATAATTCATCAAGGATGAGCGTCTTTGTTGATCTTGAGGTATGATGAGAGAGCTAGGAGTGGAAAATGTAGGAGATGATGGAACATAAGGTCCCAATATAGATGGAAGGTTTGAATGCTTTAGCTTAGATGGATAAGGACCAAGGATAGATTTAGAAGATGCAAAGGGATAGTGGGAAGGGATATCAATATCTTTAAAATGAGCAACATGGTCAAAGCCATCAATAGACTCATGAGTACCTTTGATAGGAAAAACATTTTTAATAGTAGCACTTGAAGCTTGAGCACAATTTTGAAGTGGATGTGGAGAAGTAGAACATGAGGGGATGCTTTGATCTTGACAAGTAGCTTTGGATAGCATAGGAAGAGAACTTTTCTCATAATTTTCAATAAGCTCAAGGGAAATGGAAGTGATATCTTCATCATACTTAGGAGGTGGGCAAGATATATGATATGGAGGGGAAAAATCTTGAAAGAGATGAAAGGGTGCTTGATCTTGATCTTTCTTAACATTTATAGATTTTTCTTTTTGAGAGTCCTCTTGACATGGAGCCACTTCTAAGGACAAGGGAGAATGAAGAGTGAATGGAGTAGTGCTTGGATTAGGCATAGTAGTGCATGAAGGTTGAGGATGTTTAGGATTAGTAGCATGGAAAAGGTTTGTAGCCAAGTCAAGGTTAGCTTGAGTTTCTTTTAGAGGTAGCCCTTGAGGGTATGCATATTGCATATGGAAAGCACTAGATTTTTTGTTTGATGGAGGCATGTTGGAAAACTTTGAAGTGTTAGGAGATGCATGAGTGTTGGAAGAAGTGGAGGTATCAAGGAAACCATCACTAGACATAGGTTCATTAATATGATCTTTCTCAAGAAAAGTATCCTCATCACATGAATCATTAGAGGTATCAATAATTCCATTATCAATAAGATCTTGGATTTTATGTTTTAGCTCAATGCAATCTGAAGTACTGTGCTCATTATGTTGATGATAAGCACAATAGATATTCAAGAATGGGTTTCCATATGAGCTAGACTTAGGTAACATGATGATCTTATTGCCAAGAAGTTTTCTCAAAATGTCATCATAAGAGTTCCCCAAGGGAGTAAAATTTCTCTCAAAAGTATGTCTAGAGTCCTTTGGTTGTTTCTCAAGTGAATAGAATGCATTCATGTCTTCATCATTATCTTCATCAAAGATAGGTTCATCATGAAATTTTGGAATAGGCTCAAAGTAGGTATCACTTGCTTGTCCTCTAAAGAGGTCTTTAGATCTAGAAGATGAAGACATTTGATGTCTTGAAGTAGAGCATGTAGACCTAGAAGAAGAGGATGACCTCAAAGAAGGTGACTCACATGCATGTAAAGACCTTAAGGAAGATTCATGTAATGATGCAATCTTATCTTCTAACCTTTTCTCAAGTTTAGAATTCATTTTTGTCATGCGCTTAGAGAAATGAAGGTAAGAAAGATCATTTGTCTCTTCTAGTTCTTTGTATTGCACGTATAGATCTTGAAACTCTTTAGTGACATGGAGGATATCATGATCATCTAGATTCAGTTGAAGTTTGGTAGCACAAGGTTTAGATCCCATAGTTTTAGATGCAAAGCCAAGCATAAAAGAGCCTAGAAGATAACTGTATGTTGAAACTATAGGAGGTAGAGTGTTCACTTGCCAAGATAGTAGAGAGAGATTAAAGTGACTTGTCAAACAATATGTCCAAGAAACTTACGACATGAATGACTCAAGTCAATAGCTAGGCAAGATGCCCAAATAGCCAAATAGATAGAGCAAGCAGGGTGACAAGTGAACAACTCTCCAACCCAAGAGTGTAGTCAAGAAATCAAGGCAACCATTTTAGCAAAAGGATAACTAAAAAGCATGCATAGACCATGAAGATAGAAAGACCAAGAGCACCAAGACCAAAGAGTCACTTTAAGCATGTTCAAGAACTAGAGACATAGAAAATAAAAATCAAATGATGAGACTCCCCTTAGCAAGCAACACAAGAAAATGTTTGCATTTGATGTTTTGACTTGGTTGATAAAGTTTGACAATAGTTGATAGCATAGCAAGTTTGATGTTCAAAAGAAATTTCTTTCCAAGCAAGATAGTGACACATGGAGTAGTCTTCAAACAATCAAGCAAGGGACAAAGCAACCTTGCATGATACAAGCATATGTGAGGTCTTAAAAGAAAGCTGTATAACTATCATCATGTGTATGTTCCAAAGATTTCCACAGGTATACCACATTCGAGAACACATCAAGCAATATCTACCTAAAGGACATGGTTCATTACTCAACAACTTGGCCCACGCTTGATGCTCCTTCACCTCACACCAAGTGGTTGCCCACAAGAGATATTGGCTTTGTCATGGAAGTGCCATAAGCACAACCAAGGGAACACATATGGTGAGTGTAAATCTTGGGGTGATCCGGGTAGTCCACTAGGATCGATCCTTGCACCAAGAAGTTGAGCGGCTAAAAAAAAGGTAGTTACTAACTTAGAGTTTTTAGATCGGGCTTCCGTTCATAGTGTTCCTCTTGCTCCCAATTATGGGACACCTCACCTTGCGATGAGTAACCGATCTCGCGATCACAAGAGTACCTTAAGCATTCTTGCCTAGTGATCTCCCTATGGTCGAAATTCCATAAGCGATCACACTAGATGAAGATAAACACTACGTATACCAAGGTTTTGTGTCCTTGATAGCCTTGAGTTTATAGTGGGTTGGAAGAGCCAGGTAATCGGCTTGTTCCCACTTGGGTCGTTCCTCTCAAGTTGTCCGAGAGCAGGCCCTCTAAAGGATTCTAACTACACAAAGAGTGGATCAACTTTTGAAAGTCAAGATTTTTGATTCACCACAAGGGTGAAGAGCATACTCTCCTATTCCAATCATTTTCTCCCAAACATGCCAAGAAGATTCAGCTACCCCTTGCTTTTGAAACCAAATGGCAAGTCAAGATTTCTGATTCACCACAAGGGTGAAGAGCATATTCTCCTATTACCAAAAGACTCCAATCACAAGTTTTATGTGCCTATAAAAAATGAACAATTATTAAATGCCACACATGAAAACAAAAAAGCAAGAAATTTTGGGTTTTTATGCTTTGGGCAGCCCTGCAAACAATCGTTAGTAGCCCTTGTGCATTTGAAGCTTTGACATGCGTTCTTTTTATGCAATGTTTCAATTTTTTTTCATAAGGATGGCAACCTGCAATCACAACTTGTTAGCACCAAAAGTTAGTGTGAAATAACATAAAAATATGCAATAAAAAGTGGTGAGTTGCTTCAAAAATCTAATTTATCTTCCAACCAAGTACATGCAAAGAAAGTGCAAGTTAATCACAAATGCTTTCATTTTTACTCTTTGGTTTTGACCTAGTCAACAAGATTGGAATTTTTTGCTATGATTTCGTATCCAAAAATGAAAATGAAAAGAAGAGACCCCTGTTAAAAATCAGAGAGATTTCCAAAAATGCAAGAAATTTTAAAAAATCTCTTCATTTGCTCCCTAGAGATTGATTTTGTCAAAATAGGCCAAATTTATCAAATCGAGTTTTTTATCCTTAATACGATCTCAAAATTCAAAACACAAAGAATGAACCCTCATTAGAATTCAAAAAGCTTTCTGAAAATGTAAGTTTTTCCAAAAAATGCGCTGATTTGTGATCAAAAATGGCTTTTTATGAAAAATAAAGAAAAAATCATAACTTCCGAAAATCACATCAAAATGCTCTGAAAATCGTACTAAAACATTTTGAACATATACCCAACTTGCAAAAAAAATTTTAGAACCAAACTCTAAGTGGTTTAAAAGATATGATCAAATCTTTAAACCAACTAAGTTTTTGGCCTTTAAACCAATTTACTTATGGGTTGGCCTTAAAACCAAAGTGATAATTCTACAAAAGCATTTCATTAGATCCAATATGCTGCTGTAAAAAACCAGAGATAAAAAATGAAAGCAAATGGAGCTAGAACTTGATTCAAGCCCCACGGTGGGCGCCAAAAATGTACACTCAAAAGTGTCCCACTCTAAACCCTTCTATCCAAACGATTCCATGAGTTGGAATGCTTGGATGCCGGCTTAGAGCTCCCTATCCATGGAGTGCAAGAGAGTATATTTCAAGAATAAGAAAGCTCTCAGATGAGCCTTAGAGATACTCTTCTTGCTAGTAAACCATGCAATGGGAGGTTCCAAAGACAAGATGCAAGAATGCAAATGTCCCAAGGAGTTCCTCAAGAATGCAATGCAAATGAAAATTAAACTAGGATGATAATGCAAAATGCAGCTATGCTAAAACATGTATGAGAATGTTACAATACCATTATTAAGCTATGTGAGATTAAGCTACATGTAAAAATGAAAGCTAAGCTAAGATGCTATGGTATGAGAGAATGTAGACAAGAAATAGAAGTTCTCCACAAAGCTCCAAAGAAACCTGTTAGAAAACCTGCAGCATAACAATATTCAAAATGAGGATGGATTGAGGGGGAAAGCTCTCTCCCTTTTAAAGATGTATGGATGGTAGAGATCAAGATGAATATGGTGGATGATCAACGGTGGAATTTGAAAAGAGGAGTGATCCATGTGCACACACAAATCAACCAATAGAATATAAGTTGACATGTCATATAAGACAAAAGTCACAAAGCCTTTTCTTTTAATTGCAAAATAGAAAAAGGACTTTATGTGTGCACTTTAAGTGGGTTAGAAGAATGGGGTCTTTTATTTAATTAAAAGGGGACATGTTCTTTTAATCAAATAATGAACTTAGGATAGCATAGTCAAACTATAGGTTATAATCAAATAAATTGATTATTAGCAATTTGGTCTAGGTAAATGATTAAATTAATATAGCTAAAATGCTGAGAAGGGGGCTAATAGTCTAGATGACCATTTTTAGGTGATTACACATGCCAAAATTCAACCCTCACCCTTTATTGTTTACTTCTTGATCTTGATCTCAACCGTCCATCTACCTTCAAAAGGGAGACCTCTCTCCTCATCTAAGGATCTAAGTTTTTAAGTATTGTTATGTTGCAGGTTTCTTGACATCTTTTCTTGATAGCTTTGTGGAGAACTTATTTCTTGTCTAAATTCTCTTATCATCATTCTCATATTAGCTTAGATTCATTTTTAAGTAGTTTAGATGCATTTACAATAGTGTAGCTTTCCTTTTGCAATAATCTAGATCATCTAGTTTAACTAAGATGGTTGTAATACTCTCGTTTGACTTAGCCTAGCTACATTCTTACATCTCATTCTAGCATAGATCATACTTGCATTGCATGTTTAAGAACTCCTTTGGACACTTAAATTCTTGTTCTTTTCTCCCATTGCATGGTTTACTAGAAAGGGTTGCATCTATAAGGCTCATTTGAGAGCTCATTTCATACTTGTTTTATGCCCCTTGGACTCCATGTATAGGGATCTCTAAGTCAACATTCAAGCATTCCAATCTATGGAATAACTTGGATAGAAGGGTTTAGAGAAGTGCACTTTCTTAGTGTACATTTTTTGCACCCACAATGGGGCAGAACTTTCTAGTTTTTCCTCTTAATCTGCATTTTTGCTTGCACCTTTTGTTTGTTGATCCTATCTTTTATTTTTTATTGTCATGATTATCGCGTGATACTTTCTCAGTATTGTGCCATAGTTCTCAGTACTGTCATGTGATACTTCATTTCCCCTTAATTTTTGACATAAATTTTCAACCAAAGGCCATATTGGCCTATGAATTCTTGTTTTTTTTTTTTTTTTTTGCTCGATTTGGTCAAAATTTTGACCGAATTAGGGTTTCCCAATTTGGTCAAAATTTTGACCAAATAGGGTTCAATAGCAAAAAAGAAAAAAAGAGGCAATTACATTTTCTTTTTTGGTGGAGGAGTTGGTTGGATGCACTCTACATGTATGGGAGCCATTTTGAGATAAGAAGTTTGCATTTTGAGTGGGTAATGTTCTGAGGAGGAGAAATGACTGCATAGTTTGAATCATAGTCACACCTGCCAAATTCTGCCACAATCATTACTAGTTTTTTCTCTAATAATAGATTGCATTTCTACCTACGTCGATTCACCTATCACTTCTTTTGGGGCCCTTTCGAATGCTTTGATGAATGTGGAGTAGAGTTAGATTTTGTTAAATTTGGAGAAGAGAATCAATACAAGGTTGTTCTTACACGATCTCAATATTCTCTGGCATTTGAGTAAGTATTAGCTCACTTATTACTCTTTCTGATCTCTTCCTCATTTGTTTCTTTATGTTTGTTTAATCTGTATACCCAATTGTGCTAGATGGTTTGCATTTGTAGTTAATGTGGAGGTGGGTTTGAGTTCTTAATTGATTTTTTAATGAGTTCATTGTTTGTTAAGTCCTGGATCTTCTTGACACTAAATTTTATATACTCTATTATTGTAGGTTATAGAGATATGCAAAAATAAAATAAAAATTTATCAGTCATCATTATAGCTCCTTTTTCCAAATGCACTGAGTGATCATTCCAAATCTAGCGTTATAGGATATAGTGATCAATATAGTTCCATTGCTCGTAGCCATAGCATAAAGAACCACATAGAGTTCCCTGATAGCTTAATCAATACAACTATAGCGATAAGGGTAAATAAAAATAGGGTTAGGGATGAGCATATTTCCATTCTTTGAAAGACATATTGTGTTGCATTCCTCCATGTTTTATTCTTCTTTAACAAAAAATTTAGCATTTGTAGGTTCATTTGTTGAGCAACATCCCTTTTCTCCATTCTACTTTGTTCTTTCTAGTCCAGTGATGCCAATGAGCATAACTATTATAAAAAGATAGCATGAATCATGTAGGAACAAATTTTTCAAATTGCACTACAATGCTCCACCTCTTCTTTCATAGTTGACTCTTTTGACATCCATTATACTGAACCTTCTATGGAGAAGACATTCCACAAAATTTCTTCATCAAATTCATACCTTTATGTCATGATTGGCTAGAAATGAAAATTTCAAGATACATATTTATTAATTATTGACTGCATTCACGTAAGCCACTCTCTTCCCAACACATAATTCCACAAACCAGAATTCATTCTCTATCCTATTTGGCCAATATAAAGAAGTGGACATAATTATTGTGTCATAGGAGAAGAAAAATATTGAATTTTTTGAATGTCTTTGATACAAAACAAAAAATATTAGCACTTCAAAAAATCGAGTATGCTTTTATCATCACCTTCCAGTGCTATCTCAAATTGTTAATTTTCATGAAAGTATTATCATAAGACCAATTTATTGTATTTTTTTTTTAATGAAGAGGAGGAATCAATATGTGGACCTCTGCAGAGTTTTTTATATAGAAGGCATAGCTAATGTAAAATCAATAATTATTTTCCCTACCACATTCCTATATAGAAGGTGTATATTGTTTGTAAGTTCAATAAGTACAAGGAAAAATACATTTTCTTTGGAAATGCTCAGTATAGGTGGATATTAGGTATAAAGACACAAAGATTTTGACACATAACATAGTTCATGAAGTATAAGATAGTAAAGACAAGCTTGGTTTTTTTTTTTAAACAACTAAACGACATATAAAGTGATATGACCCCCATAGATGCTTAGATCATAGAGTCATAATCATTTTTCCCAATATAGAAAACACCAAAGAGGAATCAGGATTATGGAGAGTTGTTCTCCAAAGGGATGTGTATCTTGACAAAAAAAGGTTTAAGCAAACATTGATTGATACAAAGAAGTGATTAGCATCAAGGGATAGTTCACTTTGAGGAGTTTTGCCTTTTGTGGAGGACTACTATGAACTCGTGACTCTTCATCTCTTTAAGGGTATTATAAAAGGATGGATCTATTCTTGGAGAAGGCATCAAATGACCTAACAACAATCAGAAATAAAATTAAGGAATCATAGCCAAATTAAGAGTAGAGATAAATATTTATAATATTAGCAAGTGTATTAAAAGATAAATCCATGAATAAAGTAAATTATAAGCACACACACATATATATATAATATGTGTGTGTACATGTCATTGATCTTTGTGAGCATCTAGATGCTTCTCTTATTATAAATATGTTGAGTTACTGGTTCAGATTTGGGGATGGGGACGGGTGCGAGTGTGCAAACCTGGTACTTGGTTGCAATAATTATTTTTAGGGGTTTGGGTGTGTATGGGAACATGTGTGTGTATATATGCACTTTTTTTACAAAAAAAGAAAGAGAAAAATACAAAATTGAAAAACTAAATAATTTCATTGTATGATATTTGATATTGATCAATGCCAAATGAAAAAAAATTATATAAAGCTATCAATGATATCATTTATGTCTATGTGTACAACTCCCAATGTATATCATTCCAATTACTGCATTACAAAATGTAGCTCATGAAATATGATTCAGTTTTCAGCAATTATCAAATACAAATCACCTTCCTTCCAAATGCCAAGATGGAGAGAAAATATTGTAACAACAAAATGAGAGGTAAAGATGAAATGAATGTATGTTTAAAGGCCACATATTGGTTTGTTTTAGGATTAGTATTTCAAAAAAATAGTTTTTTTAGTTAAGTTTGTGCCTACATTTTTTAAGAAAAGCTTGAGAGTCCACATAGGTGCACTTGGGTTTGTTAAAGTGGGATATTACCCTAATGAGTTTTTCCTCAAAATAGATATTGAAAGTATTATCGAGTGTCAACACTGACAATTGGAGAGATCTATTTTGGGAATGATCTTTGTTATGAAATTATAGTTTGAAGTCTTTTGGTTGTCAATAGTGAACATGATGAGGTCTATTTTCCATTACAAGTTGTAAAAAATTAACTGCATGGACCGTGATTGCTTAAAACATCACAAACCTGGATATGCATAAGTATTGGTTTACTTTACAAAGTCTTATCACAAATATAGGATAATAAATGGACATTCCAATCAATATATCTTATATATTTTTATACACAAATTTGTAATGTGTTTTTTTTATACACAAATTGGTAATGTGTGAAGATTGACCTTCCTAAATACTTTTGGAACTTTGTCAAACCACGATTTCAATAGAATGAAAATGGCAATCTGTGAATATTATAAATTGGTAATATGGAATGTAAATGCCAAAGATAAATGTATCATATATTTTTAATACAAAAATTGGTAAAACATGAGGATTGACCTTCAGTAGAAGCCCAGATCCAAGATTCCAGGATTTCAACAGAATGAAGATGGCAGTCTCTTGGTATCTTAAATTGGTTTCTTTGTATCTTATAGTCTCTTTGTATATTATATTTGTGAAGAAAAATTGGTAAACCAAGATTTCAATAGAATGAAGACATTAGTCTCTTAGTATCTTAAATTGGAATGAAGACAACAGTCTCTTAGTATCTTAAAATGGAATGAAGAAGACAGTCTCTTAGTATCTTAAATTGGTATCTTTGTATCTTATATTTGTTAAATTGGTCTCTTTTTATCTTTCTCAATTTGTTAAATTGGTCTCTTTGTATCTTTCACAATTTTTTTTTGATTAAGAAAATTAGGTTTTACAGGGACCTGAAACCCGAAAGTTTTACAGTATTAAAATTAAGACATTAAAGTCCAACAAACACAAAATAGCAACAAACAACCAAAAAGAAACAAAAGGCCAAAGGCCATGAGGCAAAAGCCAATGACCAGTCTGATAAGGAAAGCCAAACCTAATGGTTCTCCTTATCCAGATCCTACAAAGTTTCTGCAGCTTCATTATCCTTCTGGTTGTCCGCTCCTTCCTGGTTCATGTTCTGGGCTTCCTCCTGGTCCAAGTCATCCACCTGGTCCCTGGCAGCATTCAAATCAACCTCTTCCTTGCCAATATTATGGCTGGTTAGCTTCCCCGTGTTCCCATCGATGCCAACTCTCATAAGAGTATCCCCTAGGTTGACAATGTTCTCATTCAAAGTGTGCAGAGTGTCCACAATTTGGTTAGTTAGAATCTGGATGATGTTGTCTAACCTCTAGACTTTTTGTTCAACCAAGGAAAATCTATCCTCCTAATCATTTTTGGAGTCCTAGCGACTGCAGTGCTTTTGGCTATCATCTTGGTCGTTCATCCTTCTGGTGTTCTCCTAGACTCTATGGGGGCTCTAGCTGCAAACCTAGATATTATTTTCCTTAAGAACCTTGATTCCTAAAACAACCATTTGATAGATCAAAAGCTATCTATCAAGTCATTCTTCGCATTGTTCAGAAGGTTGAAGCTGGATTCCCATGTGTTATCAGACAAGACCAGCAGAGTGGGCTCAATAAGCTCATCATAATGGATTCTTCCATCGAGGTCCTCCATCACCTGGATGTTCATTGGCTCTCTAAAAATTCCTAACCTAGCAGTATCCATGTTAAAATTCCTCCAAGCCCTCCTCTTGTCCTTTATTATCACCTCCCCACTTTTTTCCGCAGTCTTCTCCTCAGGTAGGGAAGAGGGCGAGACAGGACTAGGAGTCTCGGAGGTCAGGGCGATGGGGTCTTCCTAAAGTAGGACTTTGTCTACTTTTCTTTTTTTGGGGTTATTCGAGGGAGCATCAAGGGTATCGAGGGTAACTTCCTCCTTATCTCTCTCCCACCCCTTTTCCTCATCCTTCACATTGTCCTTCCCCTTCGCCTTGTCCTCATCCTCAGACTCAATCTTAGTCTCCTCTTCATCTTCACTATCTTCTTTCTCCTCCTGGGGCTCTGGCTTGGGAAGAATGGTGGGGAGACCTCTAGGGCTCTTTCTACTAGGAAAGTGGGGGTTGCGGGTAGCAGAGATGGCTTTGGTGGAGTAATCCCCATCCTCAAATTTAACAACTTGAACATCCTAAGAGTCCAAACTAGCAGTGTCCTCCGAAGCATTACCCAGGTCACCGAGGGATTTTCCCCTGGTTTGAGCTTTTAGAAACTCATAAACCAAGAGGAGAAGGCCTTTGTGGAGGGTAGGATTAGTGATGGGTTTTCTCTTGAAACCCTCAATATTCTTAGACATGGAGGTGAAAAGAAAGAAAAGAAAGGAAATTTAACAACATGCCTAAAGTGGTTTAGCAACACAAAATGGTGTGTTCTTATCCTGTCGAACCTGGAGTCAAGAGTGATATACTCAATGAGAATCCTGAGAACATACCTCAATAATTTTTTGATGGATTCCATCTCATAGTAAGTATCAATCTTGATAAGTTTGTTCCTCTCAGCATCATACTTGACAAATTCACTAACAGCATTGGCCGACATCTTTTTATCCCTGAAGAAGTTTATGCCAACCTAAGGGATTTCTGTCACCTCTGCAATCAAGTCCTCAGTGATTTGGTGGGTGACACCATCAATTTTGACTTTCCCATTGTTCCATGTTTCCACCACCCCCTTGGTAACCCTAGCATTGAAGCCATGAAGCTTCTCCATGAACCTAGTTATACCCCCTTTTTCGAGCTTGTGCCAAACCTTCTCCTTCCCCTTCCACTTCTCTATTTCCCCCCAAGGCTCTCTTCTAACCCTTTCCCCGACCATGGTGGACTTCGGCTCTATAAAACCTATTCCTCTAGCAGAAATGCTGAGCTCATTTTTTGGGATGCTGAAAACAAAAATGTAATTATGATTTTTGGTAGTTCTATTCACGCCAGCCCTCGAAGTGTGCCATCCATACGCATGGTTATGACTTGAAAAGAGCTCCACATAACTTCTAATTACTCCCCTTCTGATGTGTGATTTGGCATATCTTTCCATAATTAAAAAGGAATGATATTAGTACCCTAGATTTGATCCTACTGGAGTAACTCAATCGCTGCTGCCAGGATTTCATCTCTGTTCTTCCATGTCATCACTGAGTTTTTGGTAATGGCATCATTGGCAAACCAGTCAGCAACCAAGTTGGCTTCTCGATAAGTGTGGCTGATGAAAGTCCTTTTGAACTTTCCCAAGTTAGATCTGAGGTCCTTAATGATGTTAGCAATCATCCAAGAGGGTGGGGCATATCCTTTGATACAATTGATAATGTTTAGGGAGTCGCCCTCAAGCCATAGGCACTCGATCTCGAAAGCCAGGGCCAGCTTAACAATCTATCTGGCCGCACTGGCTTTAGTAAAGTGATTGGTTTGGTGACCAAGAGGGAAAGAAACAACCACAATTCCTCCTCTCGAACTATTTCTAATGATGCTTCTTCTTCTGGTTGGTTTGAGATTCCCCTATCTTTCACAATTTGTTAAATTGGTCTCTTTCACAATTTGGGATGATACTTGGTGCTAACAATGTTGAATCAAATGAAACTCGATGTTGATGATTTTGAAAATTGGGGATTTAGCTACACTACCATCCATCTTTTGCATGTTGTTGAATGAAAGAATCTCTTGCTGACACATTTGGTATGATTTTGAAAAACTGGTTATATAGCTACCTTACATTATTTAGTATTGAATCAAATGAAATTGGTGTTGGTGCATTGATACATTTGGTTTTATTGTGAAATATTGAGTATTTACTTATATTTTGGTATTGTGGCAATGCTAATGCATTTGGTTTGATTATTTGATTGTGAAATATTGAGTATTTACCTACATTTTGGTTGCAAATTGTTTGAAAAGTAGCCAAAATTACATATTGCTTTAATTCAACAAAGAGTGGCATATAGCCACATTTTTATTGTAGATTGCTTCTTCATTAATTAGACAGTGGCAAGGTGTGGAAAGAATAAGGTCAGTCAATAAAAAGTGGTATTTTGTTTTTTATTGCAGATTGCTTCATTAATTAGATAGTGGCGGGGTATGGACTTCACTTTTATGGTTATAAGGAAGTAACAACTTAATTCCTTTCATAGAGATTTTCAATTATTATTTTGATATGTAATAATGAATATTTAACATGACATTCAAGTTGACTAATTCATATTGAAATGGTATGTTAAGTTTTTGTTGTAGCTGTGTTGATGCTATGAAGTATTTTGAATTTAAGTTGAAGTTTTGTTAATCAATATTATAAGAAGCATAGAAATCCTTTTTGTATAGTTTCCCTATAATATTTTACAATAGTTGTTTGCTTAACGTTAAACATTTTGTATTCCAGTCTAGTTTTTGCACATAATTTGTCCAAGCTTATTATTTATGGACCAATGGAACTCTGGGTATATTTGTTCATTTCTTGTAGTTTTTATGATGGTAACTACACATCATGCATTAATCATGTCTTATAGATGTTTTTTATGGAAATCATATTTCTTGTTGTAGATTTCCAAATACTTTATGGAGCGGGGTATTTCTTTGGAAACACTTAGGAGGAATGATGTTATGCAGATTTCATGTGCTAATAAGGTTGACTAAACTCAAGCTAGATCAGCTATATTAGTTGAATTTGTATAGTTTAATTTCTAGTTTGGCATACTTGAAACTTACATCATTATTTTTCTACACCTTGTAATCACATTTACATATAGAAAGATTGGAATGATTGTCAATTGTAAGTACTGGGATTTACAAAAGAATTTATGTTAGGTTAATTCTAAGCTTTTAATGCACTTTTAATTATGAACAAAGTAGATTATGAATGTTAGTACTAAGAAACCTCTTGCTTGCAATTCAATTTTCTAATATTTATTGTTTCTTCTCTATAGAAATCTTATTATTGAGCCACTGAATGGCCACAATAGAGTTCTTAAGTAGGAACTTGCATTTTATGTTCTATGTGCAAAAAAAGCATGGTGAAAAGATTCCTTATGGGCTAGATGATGTAAAGGGAGCTCAAGACATCATAATTGTACTAATCCAATTTTAATTTGATTCTTTGAAATTCATGTTGATGATATTTTTGGTAAATAAGCTTGATGTTGTGTAGGTTGCAGGGGAAATAGATAAACTTTCCATGGAAGAAGCTGGGTATAAAAATTGCATTAGTGTACTCGATGGTCCTCCATCCAAGGTTTCATTAAAAGATTTACCACCTCCAAGACAGGTTTGTCCTACCATGTAACCCCTTGAATACTAAATATTTATAACATATATTTATATTTATCTAATAATAGGTCACCATAGGAAGTATTTTCATAATTAGTTTTGGCTAAGATTATTAAGATAATGACTTTTTCTCAAAAAATTTGTTAAGATAATGAATTTTTCTTGAATAAATTTAATTACAACTAGGTGTTATATACAATTTATTTGGTATTAAATTTCAAGTTTTTAACTAATCAGTGTTTATAGTCCTTTATATTCATTCCTCAACATGGGCTTTAATGTTGTCCTGCCATATCATAGTAATTATTTTATTAGAACATTTGGAAGAAATTTTTAAGGAAAAAAATAAGGATGCAAAATTTGGGATATGTAGGACCATGATTGGCTTGCAGCCTATAAAAAACATGATTGCATTTCTTTTGATTAGGCTTTGAATAGCTTTTGACACTGTTTTCTTGTTCATTGGATTGAGTTCTTCCTTTTGAAGCCACTCTTAGACTAATATCATGTAACCATATCCTTTTGATCTTCTACTACCATTGTTATGCATCACCTTACAAAGTTGTTAACAACCATAGGATTATCTTTTTATTCTTCACTTATCCACTATGATTGTTGCATACATAGATATTAATTAAGTTTTTCATGCTTTATGACTTTCTTTGTCGGTATGCTCTAGGTGCTTTATGGCTTCTTTTAGTTAGGTTTAGTAGTAATAGATTAAGATGAAAATGCTACAGATATTAAATGTTGTAGTCAATAGGTCATTTGACTATTTGTGCTCCCTTGATGCTTCTTAAGATGTGATAAGAAACTTCATTGATACTTAACTAGCTTTTGGCATTCTTCTTGTTCATTGGAATAGGTAATATTTTGTTAGAATTCTTTAGAATAACTGAGAAGGGGGGCGGGGGGGGGTGAATCAGTTATTCAAGGTCCAAATGCCCTAATAATACTTTTTCACTACTTTTAATGAATCCATACACTTTTCATTCATCCAAACTTAAATCAACCATATTAGCAAGTTACAGTAAATCAACATGCAGAGATAAAACATGCAAGATCAACACATGACACAATGATTTACGTGGAAACCCAATTTGGAAAAAAGCACCAATAACATGCTACTTGATTTTCACTCTTCTAAAGTGATGCCTTGTTAAAATCCTACCCTATTAAAGGCTTACAACACACTGTTAAATGTGACCTTGTTAGAGGATTTCAGCAAACTGTTAGGAATGGGCCTGGTTAAAGGACTTTAGAACATTCACTAGGAATGTCACCCTGTTAAAGGATTTATCTCATGGTTATTAAACCAACCTAAGTCCATAGGATTTAAACTATCTATTACAATTGCTAGAGAGTAACAATAATGGCTTTTTGATCTGATACAACTTACAACATACTTTGTAGATTTCAGATCACTTCTTCAGTTCAATCATATTGCTTGGCTTTAATCATTTCAGCTCTGACAGCTTGTCTTCCTCTCAAGCTTCGTCTCCTTAAGTCTTCTTACTCATCATATCAATGCATCCATATCTAAGGTCTTCTTATTGAAATAGAGTAACTATGTTTTCTTTCCTCCTTAGCATCTCCTTCAGCATTTTATGTTTTCATGCTTGACCGCCTCTCTCTTTCCTTCATGACCTTATGACTCCTTAAATAGAAATATGATTTTGCCTTTGCCGCTTGAATCTCCCTCTCCAATTTTAGGGCTTCTAATGGATTAGGTAGGATACAATGTATCTACCCCATATCTTGTTCTTATCTAGAAACTTCTTCAGTTGTATCTTTTAAAAATGTTCTACATGGTGTTCTGTGCCACTAGCTCATCATTCTTATCTTCCATTTAATTCACAGACTTCTAGATAACAACCTTGTCGGCTTAGATCTGGCAAATCTTCGATTTTCAAAATAATGCAGCAACTCGGCATTATTGATTTACTGGTGCTCGGCACCTCTGTATTACTCGGCCCTTATATCTGCTCGGCACTTGTATTTGCTTGGCACTTCGCACTTGTATTTGCTCGGCACTTGATATCACTCGGCACTTGGTAAACTCTGTATCACTCAGCATCTAAAGTTTAACTTGCTCGGCTTCAACTAGGAGTCTATTCAGCACCTACTAGCTTTGCTCGGCTCCCTCTCTCTAATGATCTTAGTTGGGCTTTACAAATGTCTTAGCTAAAACCTTATATCTTTGATATGTTTTAGTTTTCCCATTCTCTGTGTCTTATATTATGTCATCAACAAACTTATTTCATCAGTGGCTTGACTGATCCTTGTACTTCATTACAACATCATAACTTCAACCTTTCTCTTGGTGTTCTAGTTACATCTTATTGATTGCCTCCTTCTTCTCAATCAACTAATTGATAGTATTTGGATCACTAAAGCAATTGTCATTCCTGCAAGTAGCAAGTTTGACATCAATGACAAAACAATGATTGAGAACATTCTTTACCAGTTCCATATGATCATTCCAACAATCTTCCTTATGATCTTTTCAATCATTTCCAACAATCTACCTCTTTGGCATTGATGGCAAACCAAACTGATCAATTTAATTAGCTTAGTTACCACAAAGATTGTATACATTGTCTGCTACTTTTCTTGGCTACTGCATCTTTACTACTGATCTCATATATCTCCCTCTTTCATATATATATCTCCCTCTTGCTTTGTATTGATCAGGTTTCTGCATATTTCTCCCTCTTTGACATAAATGCCAAAGATGTAGCATCTTTATCATGCAAAATATAAGCTTTGGCTTCTTGATGTTTTCTCCCTCTGTCACCATGCTTGTGATTGATTTGGAGTTTCTGCTCCTGTTGTCATCCTCTGCATCATTCTTTTGATATTTCAATGATTTATTGCTGGTGATGTAGGGCAGCTTCCTTGTTGCTTTAAACTACTTGAGTTAGGGGTATTACCCCCAACTTGCCTCTAAGATATTCATAAGCATCCTTGGGCAATGGTTTGGTGAAGATATCTGTAGTTTTTTCCTTTGTGTGAATGTATTCCAACTTCACTTGTTTGTCTTCTACCAATTCTCTGACATAATGATACTTGATTGTGATGTGCTTGGTTTTTGCATGCATTACTGAATTTTTGGATATGTTTATAGCACTTGTGTTATCACAATACAATATCACAGGTTTTGTTACCTCTTCTTTCATTCCTTTCAATAGATGTGTAAGCCACACAATGTTTGTGCAATTGATTGTTGCTGCCACATATTCTAATTCTGCAGTGGACTGGGATGTGCATATTTTTTTCTTGCTAGTCCTGGTAACTAGCCTTTTGCCTAGAAATAATGCACTTCCACTTGTGCTTTTTCTGTCATCAATGTTGCCTCCCCAATCTGCATCTGTATATGCATTGAGCTCAAATTTTCCATTCTTTTTGTAGTATAGACCAAAGTTATCAGTTCCTTTAAGATATCTCATTATTCTTTTTACTGCTATGAGATGATTCTCTTTAGGATTAGTAGAGAATCTAGCCACTATTCCAACTGCTAATGCTATGTCTGGTCTACTATGTACAACATATTGTAGTTTTCCAATCATGGATCTGTACATTGTTTGATTAACTTCAGCTGATTCATCATTTTTGGACAGCTTATTTCCTGTTGCCATTGGTGTGTTGACTGGTTTGGACTCCTCCAATCCAAATGTTTTGAGAATCTCTTTGATGTACTTTGATTGTGTCACAAATATACCATGTTTGAGTTGATGTACTTGTAATCCAACAAAAAATTTGATTTCTCCAAACATAGACATCTCAAATTCATGTTTCATTTTGTTAGCAAAGCCTTTGCAAAGCACTTCCTTTCCACCAAACACTATGTCATCCACAAAAATTTCAGATACAATAATATCCTTTCCTTCTTCTTCTTTGATGTACATGTTTTTGTTGTCATCAGTTCTTTCAAATCCTATTTGCACTAGACACTTGTGAAGTCTCTCATACCATGCTCTAGGTGCTTGTTTCAAACCATAGAGTGCTTTATGTAGCTTACAAACCATATCCCTGTTGTTCTCATCAACAAATCCTTCTGGTTGTTCAATGTAGAATTCTTATTCTAGTATACCATTTTAAAAAGTAGACTTTACATCCATCTGATAGACTTTAAAATCTTTATATGTAGCATATGCAAGCAAAGTTCTGACTCCTTCCATTCTAGCAACAGGGGCAAATGTTTCCCCATAGTCTAGTCCTTCTTCTTGAGCATAACCCTTGCATACTAGTCTAGCTTTTTTTTTGGTAATCTCACCATTCTTATCTAGCTTGTTTCTGAATACCCACTTGGTGCCAATCACATTCTTGTTAACTGGTCTGGGAACCAAACTCCAAGTTTTGTTCTTCTTTATTTGATCAATCTCTTCTTCCATAGCTTTATACCAGTCATCATCTTGTAATGCACCATATACTGTCTTAGGTTCAGATGTGCTGATTAGACATGATTCATGTCTCAGACTGTTCCTTGTCATTGGTCTTGCATCTTTGTCACCAATTATCTGTTCAGCAGGGTGATGTCTTTTTACATATTTGGATAATCTTGGCTCTGTCCTTGTTTCCATGTTTGATCTTTCAAATTTAGAATCACTATGCACTTCATTATTAGGATGTTCTTCATTTATTTCATGTGTACTGTCTTCAGAATTAGATTGTGCATTTTCTTCATTCTGCAACTCGACTTTTGAATGCAACTCGGTATTCACTAGTTGGGACTCAGCTGAGACTGAAATTTGTTGTTGAGTTTCAATTTTATTGACATCATCCTCATCAATAGTCATTCCTTCATAAGAATACACAAAGGTTCTGTATTCTTCCATTTTCTTTGGTTCTTGAGCTTGGACTTCTATGTGCTCATCAAAGTTTACATTTGCACTTTCCACAATTTTGTTAGTGTTAGTATTCAAACACTTGTATGCCTTACTTCTAGTGGAATAACCAAGGAATATGCCTTCATCACTTTTTGCATCAAATTTTCCATTTCTAGCATCTTTAAGGATAAAGCATTTGCAACCAAATACTTTGAAATGTTTTACATTGGGTGAGTGACCATACCATAATTCAAAAGGTGTTGTATTTGTACCTTTCTTGACTTGTACTCGGTTTAGTGTATGAACAGCTACACTTACAGCTTCTCTCCAATATTTTAGAGCAACAGTCTTTTCCATCATTAATGTTCTGGCATAGTCAATCACAGATCTATTTCTTCTTTCAGCAATTTCATTCTGTGGGGGAGTTCTAGGAGCTGACGTTTATCTTTTGATTCCTTTATCATTACAAAATATCTCGAATTCATTTGATGTGAATTCACCACCTCTGTCTGATCTCAGGCATTTCAAGCTCTTTCCTGTTTCCTTTTCAACTCTAGCCACATACCACTTAAACATTTGAAAAGCATCATATTTTTGTTTTAAGAACATAACAGTCATCATCCTGGAATAGTCATCAACAAACAACATTATTTATTTATCTCCTCTATAGCTTTGTACTTCCATTGGACCACATAAATCAGTATGAACTAACTCAAGTACTTCTTTAGATGTATAGTTTTTGCTTTTGAAGCTTGACTTTGTCATCTTTCCTAGCTGACTCTATTTGCACATGATATTATCAGGCTTCTTCAATTTTGGTAAACCTCTGACTTTCTTCATTTTACCGATATTGACTAGATTATCAAAGTTGACATGACATAATCTTCTATGCCATAACCATTCATCATCAAATTTTGCAATAAAACAAGAAACATCATCCATATCAAGGTAAAACATATTACTCCTTGTTTGATCTCCTTTTCCTATCAGTTTACCATCAGTATCATAGATTTTTGCAATTTTGTTTCCAAATTCTACTTTGCATCCTATATTGCCTAACTGTGAGACACTCAGAAAATTGTAGTTTAATCCTTCAACATAGTATGCATTATCACATGAAATTTTCTATGTGAGCTTAATGGAACTTTTTCCTTTGATTTGACATGGAGCATCATTACCAAATCTAACACTATTTCCATCATACTGAGTAAAGTTAACAAACTTACTTTTGTCTCTTGTCATGTGATGTGAGAATCCACTGTCTATGATCCACCTGTCATTCTTGTTCATACATGTTACCAGTGTTGTGGGCTCTTCTTCATCATATTAGTCCTTCATGGCTAAATAGACAACTTCATCATCAAAATTTTCTTCAACAATATAACACTTTTTGCCTTTTTCTTTGTAATCTCTCTTGTCATCATCTCTTCTGAATTTGTTTTTGTTGCCTTCCTTGTAATCCTTTTTCTGTGTACACCTGGCAGCAATATGACCTACTTCATTGCAATTGAAACAAATGATAGGCATCTTACCTTTGAATTTTCCTTTGCCTCTGTGAAATCTTCTAGCAAGCAATGCTTCCAATTGTTCCACATCTTCCTCATTAGTGCTACTATCACTGGATACATCTTCCTGATGCTAGATCCACATCAACATATGCCATGTTATCAATGTAATGAAAATTCTTGCTTGTTTGAAAAGGAACTGTGCAATATGCTTTGTTACTTTTAGCAAGCTCATAATGGATGTTATTTTCTCTGTTCGGCTTAGTAGTTGTCTTAATAAATAAAAATTGCACATTTAGATGGTAGATGCTCATGTGAATTTAGCATCAAATAGGAATTTTCTTCTTCCATCCCTAATTCTACATTCATCTTATGTTGTATTTTACTTTGCCAACTTGAACTTCACCTCTACTGTATTTTTTTTTTTTAACAAATCAGATTGGTCAAAATTTTGACCAATTCTTTGGTTGTGAGTATGGCACTCTAGTCCTTGATAGACCAAAATTGCTCAAACTTTCAACCACACTTCAATGGCCATTTCAATGAATTTTGGTCAAAATTTTGACCAATGGCCACCAATAATGCTCATACCAAAGGCAACCTATTTCAACTAGGTATTTGGTTGCAATTTCAAGCAATTGGAGGGTTCATCAAAATATTGACATCAAAAATTGTGACGCACCACTTGGTTGCAAATTTGACCAACATGGGTCTAAATTTCAACCAATTTTCATCTAAAGATGGGTCAAATTTTACTAGTGTTTTCCTATAAAAGTATCATGCATCCATATAGAGGTCTATCATACTAGTATACAAGAATCTATCACTATGGTATAGTGTGAAGTATCATATAGAGCACAAGCATCATACCACTATATTGAAAAGTATCATACAATATTCTATCAATAGAAAACTATTATCTAGATTGAGACTTGTTGTTGTTTAGATTCTTTGATCAATTTTTGGTTTTTAACAGTCTACTTTTCAGGTTTTTCATATTCATCATTGTCTAACAGAGGCTTATTGCAAGTTTTCACCTTGTTTTTGGGACTAACCTTAAAAGAACACATGTCAAAGCTTCAAATAAGAAAAGGCTACTAATGGTTGTTTGTAGGGTTGACTAAAAGCATAAAAACCAAACAAGTGCTTGTATTTCTCTTATTTTGTGTTGCGGCAATATCACCAGTTGTTTATCTTTCATAGGCACATAAGACTTGTGATTGTGGTCTCTTGGTGGTAGGAAAGTATGCTCTTCACCCTTGTGTTGAATCAAAAATCTTGACCTACCTTTATATTTCAAAAAAAAGAGGGTTAATTGAACTTGTTTGGCATGTTTGGGGGAAACAATTGGGATAGGAGAGTATGATCTTCACCCTCGCGGTGAATCATAAATCTTGACCCCCAAGAGTGGATCCAATATGTTTTAGTCTAGTATCCTTTCGAGGGCCTTGTCTTGACCAATCAAGAGGAACAACCCAAGTGGGGAAAAGTGAACCCAGCTATTCCAATCCACTATAAACTCAAGGCTATCAAGGACACAAAACCTTGGTAGATGTAGTGCTTGTCTTTGTTTAGTGTGAGTACTTATGGGATTGGGACCATGAGGAAAATGCTAGGCAAGAACTCTTAAAGTGCAAGGTGCATTACTTGCCACAAGGTGTCTCATAATAGGGTGCAAGAGGAGTACTACAAAAGAAAGCCCTTTCTAAACACCCTAGGTTAGAAGTTGCCTTATTTTGTCACTCAACATCTTGGTGCAAGGATCGATCCTAGTGGATTACCTAGATAACCCCAAGATTTTACACTCATCATATGTGACCCCTTGATTATGCTAATGGCATCTCCATGACAAAGCCAATATCTCTTGTGGGAAACCACTTGGTGTGAGACAAAGGGGAACTTAGTGTGGGCCAATTTTTTGAGTAATGAACTATGATTCTCAGGTGGATCTCACTTGGCATGTGTTTTCGAATGCACTAGACCTATGTAAATGTTCTTGCAAATCAAATATCTCGTTATAATTGGTAGGGATTTTCTTTAATATCACAATTTTTTGTTGACAAGGTTTCTTTTTCCCTTTAACTATTTGAGACATGTGAATTAACTTTACTATTTGCAAACCATATTGTTCTCTAATGAAAATTGAGGTCCTATACTATCTACATCACATTCTTCGTATAGGAGAACCTAATCAAAGATTTCATTTTTTGTTTCTAGTTGGTTTGGATTTTGGGAACGTATTGACTCTAGTCATTCAAGGGTGTGGGTGAGTTTGGACCTTGTAGAGATCATCCTTTTGGGTTGCAGAAGTTGCTAGGTAGATGTTTTTGGTGTGTGTTTATGAGTGTAGCTTGTGCTAAGGGGTGTAGGTCTAGGACCATAAGGAGTTTTAAGGTTTTATTTTAACCCACCTTGTCCTCTATCACATTATTTAATCCTCTTGAATTTATTAAGACTCCTAACATGTCATTTGGGAGTTGGAAAGAAAATAGATGTCAAAAGATGTCAAACTGGGCAATAATTGGGAAAAGTTGTCAAGAAGGAAAAATGGCCTAAATCATGCATATTGATTTCCTAGGGGATAAATTATGACTAGACATTATTTTTGGATCAAACTAGACAAGTTTGGAGGTTCCCAAGTGAAGGAGAGCAAAGTTGCTCAAGGGTGCCAACAATTGTCAATATTGTACAACTTTTTAAAAAGTTGCTTGACAACTTTTTGGCAAAAAAGTTGAAAAATGTAAAGAGAAGCTTGGTGGTTATTCCAACCACCTTCAACCTCTTTGGGAACATATAAAATTATCAATCAAACACATCCCAAGGGTTGGGAGCTGTATTTAGCAAGTTTATGCAATTGAATACATGATTTTCCAGTTCAATTTGAGACAATTTATAGAATTTGAATTGCATATATGGACAAATGGATTGAACCACCCAATCTGGTGTTGTATTTGTGTTGCTTATGTTTTTCAATACTTTTCTATTCAAGTTACTATTTTTTAAGTACTCATCTAACTAGGTTTTGAAATTCTTTTCTAAGTATCGTGTGTGTTGTTTCAGTCTTGACTGCTTGAGCAATAATGGCTCCCCCATGAGTTCCCACTGCAAGTTCTTCGTGGCTTTAGGGAAAATGAGAGAAGAGCCAATATACATAATATATATAAGTTTTGGGGCCCTAGAAAGCATGGCAAGCAATTTAAAAGTGATGCCCTAGGTAAGTTTGTTGTACTTGGTTAGGTGATCACAAAATTGGAAGAGAGGTTTTGGGGTTTGAAAGTGTCTGATACTTTAAACCAAGTGGTGTAGAATGAGGAGGGTCAAGTAGTGTCAATATCTACTAGAGGAAAAGGTCTCATGATAAGTTTTGAAGGGGGAAAGAACATACCCTAGCTAGACCAGTCACCATTAAATTGAAACCCTTAAAAATAGGCATAAAAGTTTCTTTCTGGTGTACAGACATCTTGAAGATCTAAGACCCACAAAATCTATGGGATTTTTTGAATAGTACTTGAATATAAGGTTTTTTTTCCACCTCCTTTGGAGAAAATTAAGAATAAATCCCAAAGACCCAAGTTGGAGGGCTAATCCTAGTATCCTTGTTTGTGGCAGTTTTGGCTTATGAACAAAGAACTTGATGACACCTTGTAAGATTGTGGTCTAGAATTCTAAGAGAAGTTTGACATTACTTACAAGATCCCTCACTCTATAAGTTTGATGAAATTGGCTAGAAAAATTACAAGTAAAAGGTTAGCAAGTGAGTTTAAAGAGGTATTTGGGTAAAGAAAGAACTATAACCATTGGTGTAAGTAGGTTGAGAGTGGATGGAGGATAGGATAGATTAATTTAGGGATTAGGGCTTCAAGGGATCCCTAATAGGTTAGGAGAAAGCCTGAGAAAGTCCTTAGGAAGATAAGGACTAAGAAATAATTTAACCTAGCATTACATTAGAGTGGTATCAAAGTGAGAAGACAACGGTTTGTGGGTAGATGTTTCAACTTGCAAAATTAGTTGGAGAGTCCAATATCGTGACCAATGTAGAATTGGCCAAAGAGATGGGTGAGAAAAAGGAGAGGAACAAGATCCTTGAAGAAGTTTTGGAATAAATGAAGACCAATTTGGAAGAAGTTGCTGAGGTAGCTATGAAGAAGGATCAAGAAGGTGAAAGTAGACCTTATTCTTGAACTTGAATCTCCTATAAATGAAGAACCATTCCTAAAAATCATCAAATCCTTAGGTGGGAATGCCCTAGAAGGAGTTGCTTTATTCAATGGAAAGATGAACCCTGAGTTGGTGATGGGAAGGGTTGAAGGAAAGGAGAATCACTTTGAATGTGAAGGTGTGAGTGAAGCACAAAAACTTTAATTATCCAATTCTAGGCTTGGGGGATTAGCCCTAACATGGTGGAAGTACCTCCAAGAAGAGAGGGTGAAAGTGCAAAAGAAGCCCATTGCAAATTGGAATGTCATAGTAACAAAGGTGAAAGAACAATACCTACTAGAGTACTATGATATTAAACTATACAAGAAGAGACAAATTTTGAAGCAGAAAGACATGAATATAGCAACTTACATTAAAGAGTTCCAAAAGTTGTGTTTAAGGTCAAGAGTGCAAGAAGATGATGACATTAAGGTGGCTAGGTATTTAGGGGGTTTGAAATAAAGCATATAAGAAGAGATTAATTTATGGACTCCTACAATAGTACATAAGTGTTTCCAACTTTCTTTGAAAGTGGAATAGAAGAATAGGAAGAAGGTAGACTCAAACTTCAAAGGTAGAGGTAAGGGAAGAGATGCAAGAGGTAGAAGCTATGGTGGAAGAGGGTTAGATTAATGTTCTAAAGGAGATAATAAGGTCACTGAGCAACAAGAGGGAAGTTTAGGAAGAGAAGGTTTCAGTAGGGGTAGAGGCTCTAACACTAGTTGGAGAGGAAGGAGTGGCAATCAAGGGAGAGGCTCCTACTTTGCCACTATGAAGTGTTATCATTGCCATCAATTAGGACACCCTACATATAGGTTCCCTGAGAAGAGCTCAACATCCCAAGGGAGCAAAAAAAGGGTCAATTATGTACAAGAGGAATCTAGTAGCAACAACAAGCACCCTGAGGTACCCCTAGAATCAAAGGAAGGGGAGAATCTGATGATAAGGAGAACATTGATTAAGGAGCCAATTAGAGGAACCAAATTAGAGGAGAGAACTCTTTAGTATCATATGTAAGATCATGGGAAAGGTGTGTAGGGTCATCATTGACTCAAGCTCAACTACTAATATAAACAATGAAGAGGCAGTCAACAAATTGAAGTTAAAAAGAATCCCTCATACCAAGCCATACAAGGTCACATGGCTCAATAAAGGACAACATATACTTGTTGGATAACAAGCATGGGTGGAGTTCACTAGAGGGAGACACAAAGATAGAGTACTATGTGATATTATTCCCATGAATGCATGCCACCTTCTACTTGGAAGGCCATGGAAATTTGATAATCAGGCTATACATGATGGGACTAAAAATTCCTACTCATTCAAGAAGGATGGAGTAACTTTCAAGATCCAATCCTTTCTAGAAGAGGGAGAGTTGAAGACCTTAGGACCAAGAGTGCTTACGGTTGGTGAGGAGTTCTTGTAGACTCTAAAGGAAGGAGATGGAGTTGGGTTTGCATTGGTTTTAAAACCTAAAGATGGAGTTTCTACCAAGAAAATAAAGATACCAATTGAAGTGCAAGAATTCTTTAAGGAGTATAAGGCCATTGTCAGTGATGGGAAACCTGCCACCTTGCCTCCCAAGAGACTTGTTAGCCACCAAATAGACTTTACCCCAGGAGCTATCCTACCTAATAAAGCTACTAGGATCACCATTAGGTATAGGTTCCCAATACCTATAATTGAAGACCTAATGGACTTTTTAGGGGAAGCCAAGTATTTCACCAAGATAGACTTGAAAATTGGCTATCATCAAATCAAGATGAATGAAGGGGATGAATGAAAGTCAACCTTTAAAACTGCTAAAGATTTGTATGAATGGCTTGTGATTCCATTTCATTTATCCAATGCTCCATCTGCTTTTATGAGGCTGATGAATGAGGTGTTGGAAAATTACATTGGTAAGTTTGTTGTTGTCTATTTAGATGACATCCTAATTTTTAGCAAAACTAAAGAGGAACATATTAGTCATCTATAAATTATTTTTGAGAAATTGCATGGTGAAAAGCTAATGATCAATTTGAAGAAGTGTGACTTCGTGAAGTAGGATTTAGTGTACCTTGGCTTCGTTCTATCTCAAGGTAACCTAAAAATGGATCAAGAGAAGGTAGATGCCATTCTAAGTTAGCCTACTCCTAAGACTGCATCATATGTGAGAGGTTTCTATGGGTTAGCTTAGTATTATAGGAAATTTATTAGACATTTCAATGGCATATGTGCTCCTATGTTGGACACAATCAAGGGAGGAATGAAGACAAAGTTCCTTTGGACCCCTCAAGCAGATCAAGGCTTTGAAAGATTCAAGAGGAAAATAGGAAAGCTGCCTACACTAGTACTTCCTAGTTTTGACAAACTTTTCCAAGTGGAATGTTATGCTAGAAATGTAGCCATTCAAGTTGTCCTAAGCCAAGAATGGAGACCAGTGGCCTTTCACAGTGAGAAACTCAATGATGCAAAGAGAAAGTAGTCCTCTTCTAACCTAGAGTTGTATGCTCTAGTCCAAGCTCTAACAAAGTGGAGGCACTATTTTCTCCCAAAGGAATTTTTTGTGTATTTAGACAATCAAACCCTCAACTTCCTTAATTCTAAAAACAAACTAAGCAGCAAACATATGAAGCGGGTAGAATATTTACAAGCCTACACATTTACAATCAAGCTCAAGGAGGGAGTGCAGAACAAAGTAGTTGATGCCTTGAGTAGAAGACTCCTCATAGTACAAGAGATTCATCTACAAAGCATAGGTATAAACAGCTTCAAAGATTTATATGTTGATGATGAATATTTTTCTCAAAATTATAAGGTGTGCAAGGAGTTTAAAAATAACTTCCATGATAAGTTTTCTAATTATACATTACAGAATGATCTATTATTTAAGGGTAGTCAACTTTTTGTTCCTAGAGGGTCAATGAGGGAGAATTTGACCCAAGAGAAGCATAATGGGGCACTTAGTGGTCATTTTCGAGTCAAGAAGACTCAAGAGTTAGTCACTAGGTTTTATTTTTGGCCTAGGATGACTAGAGACATTAAAAAGTATGTTAAGAGTTGCATAGTATGCCAAAAATCCAAGAGGACATCCTCAAATGCTGGTATTTACCAACCATCTCTAATCCCTAGTAGACCATGGGAATGTATAAGTATGGATTTTATAGTTGGCCTACCCAAAGCAGGGGTATGATAGCATCTATGTGATTGTGGATAGGTTTACTAAGATGGCTCACTTTGTGCCTTGCAAGACTATTCATGATGCTTGTTAGATAGTTAATTTTTTTTTTAGAGAGGTGGTTAGGATCCATGGGATACCTGGGAGTATTTTTTCAGACAGGGATACCAAATTCATGAGCCTCTTTTGGAAAACTTTGTGGAGAAGACTTGGAACCAACTTTTATTTTGGATTTGTCTACCACCCATGGATTGATGGCCAAACAAAGGTCACTAATAGGAGTATTAGTGACCTATTGAGGTTCCTCACAAAGGAATATGGGTAGACTTGGGATCAACTCATTGGGCAAGTTAAATATGCTTATAATGATATAGTGAATAGATCAATACGTAAGAGTCCCTTTGAAGTAGTTTATGGTTTGCATCCTAAAGGAGTTTTTGAGTTGAGAACCTTGAAAGATGGGATTCTAAGTAGTAGTTATGCTGAGGACTTTCCCCAATCAATGAGGGAATTCCATGACAGTGTAAGGAAGACATTGACTAAAAATGCTAATAGATTAAAACAAAAGATGGATGCCTCAAAGAGGGAGTTACAATTTTAGATAGGAGATCTTGTGATGGTACATTTAAAAAAAAAAAAATTATCAAAGGGGGTACCACACAAGTTCCACGTGAGGAGGGTAGGTCCTTGCAAAATACTTAACAAATATGGGGGAAATGCCTATAAGGTTGAGCTACCTAAAAACCTAGGTTTCTCACCAGCCTTTAATGTTGTAGATTTGGTTTCCTACAAAGGACCTTTCCTAGATGTTGATTAGAGCCTCCAAGAGGTCAGACAAGATGTAGCAGGCCTTCAACTAAGCCCTCCTCCACCTCTACAAGAAGCTAGGATATTGGATTCCAGAGTCTACAAGCAAACTAGGACCAAGGCCTACTTGGAAAATCTTATCCAATGGTTGGGAAAAGGTGATGATGATGCTACTTGGACTTTGGAGACAGACTTTAAAAGGTTGGGCATTGATCCAAGCCTACTCAATCCAACGATGGGTTAACTTCTTTTTGTTTGGGGGAGTATGGTGTAGGAGCACCTAGTCAAAGCTTTCATTTTTGGTTTCTAGTTGGTTTGGATTTTGGGCATGTAATGAATCTAGCCAAGTCAGGGGTGTGGATGAGTTTGGACCTTGTAAAGGTCATCCTTTTGGGTTGCAAAAGTTGCTAGGTAGATGTTTTTGGTGTGTGTTTATGAGTGTAGCTTGTGTTGGGGGTATAGATCTTGGACCATAAGGAGTTTTAAAAAGGTGTGATTTTAACCCACCTTGTCCTCTATGATGTGATTCAATCCTCTTGCATGGATTAGGACTTCTAACATGTAATTTGGGAGTTGGAGAGAGAATAGATGTAAAAAGATGTCAAATTTGGCAATAATTGGGTAAAGTTGTCAAGAAGGCACAAATGGAAAAAATCATGCATATTGATGTTCATGGGGCTAAGTTATGTCTACAAATCATTTTTGGATCAAACTAGATAGGTTTGGAGGTTCCCAAGTGAAGGAGGGAAAAGTTGCTCAAGGGTGCCAAAAATTGTCAAGATTGTGCAACTTTTAGAAAAGTTGCTTGACAACTTTTTGGCAGAAATGTTGCAAAATGAAAGGAGAAGCTTGGTGGTTATTCCAACCACCTAAAACCTATTTTTTAATCTATAAAATCATTAATAAAACACATCCCAAGGTTTGGGAGTTGTATTGAGCAAGTTTGTACAATTGAATACATGATTTTCTAGTTCAGTTTGAGACACTATAGAATCTAAATTTCCTATATGAACATATGGATTGAACCACCCAATACTGTATTGTTGTTTCTTATGTTTTTACAGTACTTTTCTATTCAAGTTACTAGTTTGTAAGTGCTCATCTAACTAGGTTTTGAAATTCTTTTCTAAGTATCATGTGTGATGTTTTAATCTTGATTGCTTGAGCAATAATGACTCCCCCATGAGTTCCTACCATGAGTTCTTCATGGATTTAGGGGACATGGGATAAGAAAAAATTTACATATTGTATATAAGTTTTGGGTCCCTAGAAAGCATGGCAAGCAATTTAAAAGTGATGTCGTAGGCAAGTCTGATGTACTTGGTTAGGTGATCACATAATAGGAAGAGAGGTTTTGGGGTTTGAAAGTGTCTAATACTTCAAACCAAGTGGTGAAAAATGAGGAGGGTTGAGTAGTGTCAACATCTACCAAAGGAAAAGGTCTAGTGATAAGTTTTGAAGGGGGAAAGTGTGTGCATAAAAGTATCACACTTCTATAAACCATTATTCTTGAGAGAACTTATGGAAGAGGGAGTCTCAAGAGCCAGCTTATAGCTCTCTCTATCTATGACGTGCAAAGGCTATGAGATGGTGGCTCTCAAATGAACCAAACTATGCAACCCTTGCAAGGTGCACCATAGAACGAGAGATTCAAAGAGTAGAGGCAAGAGTGTCAATATCCAAGAATCTAGAATAAAATACAATGCAAATGCAAGCTAACAAAGAGAAATAAGCTAAAGCATAAATGAAACTAAGCTAAAAAGTATTCCATAATGTAAGTAGAATGAGAGCTAAGCTAAAATGTGAAAATGCAAGAATGCTCCAAGTCTCCAAAATCACCAAGAAAACCTGTAGCATAACAATAGCATGAGAGACTAAGATTTTTTGAATGAGGAGAGAGCCCTCCCTTATAAAGAAAAATAGACAGTAGAGATTAAGAGGCAAGATTAATGTAATCAAGGGTGGAGTTTGAAAGTGGGAGTGATCCATGTGCACAAGCATCTCAACCAATCACAATTAATGGTTGACTTTTGAGAGGATTTGAAATGTGTGGAGGAGAATTAAAGTTATTTTAAAAATAGAAGATTCCCCTCACATAAGAAATTGTGCATTCATGTGTAGACAAAAATGTCTTTTCTTTTATTTCTAAAATAGGAATAATGCTTTATGTGTGCACACTTAGGATAAGAGATGAGTGAGGAATTTTATTTAATTAAAAGGGGGACATGTTCTTTTAATTAAATATGAACTTGGGATAAAGTGGTCATACCATAGGTTATAATAGAATAAATGGATTTTTGAGGATTTGATCAAAAATAACCATTAGATAAATTATTGAAAAATTCTAGAAAGGGGGCTCATAGTCTAGATGACCATTTTTAGTTGATTATAGAAAGAACATACCCTAGCTAGACCAGTCACCATTAGTATGAAACCTTTAAAAATAGGCATAAAAGTTGTTTTCTAGTGTATATACATCTTGGAGAAATGAGACCCACAAAATCAATGAGATTTTCCAAAAGGGTACTCAAATATAAGTTTTGTTTGCCACCTCCTTTGGAGAAAATTAAGACTAAATCCCGAAAACCCAAGTTGGAGGGCTAATCCTAGTAGCCCTATTTGTGGTAGTTTTGGCTTAGGAACAAAGAACTTGATGACACCTTATAAGATTGTGGTCCAAAAGTCCAAGGGAAATTTGACATTAATTTCAAGATCCCTCACTCTATAAGGTTGAGGAAATTGGTCATAAAAATCACAAGTAGAAGGTTAACAAGTAAGTTTGAAGAGGTATTTCGGTAAGGAAAGAACTATAGCCATTGGTGTAACTAGGTTGAGAGTGAATAGAGGATAGGATAGAGATCCTCTAGGGATTAGGGCATCAAGGGAACCCTAATAGGCTAGGCTAAATTTTGAGCAATTCCTTGGGAAGGCAAGGACTACGAAGCAATTTAACCTAGCATTACATCAATTCTATTCTAAAAATAGTCAAAAATCAACCCGAAACATAAGTTTTTCAGCTCAAAAGTGCATTTTTCACAATTCACTATTACTCTATTGCACGACTTTCAGAGAAATATCATACGACATTTTGTCACGTAAAAGTATCACCTATCTATTGTGAACTCTATCATCTGACAATAGTAAAGTCTATCACACTCCTTAATGGAAACTGTCGCTTAAAAGAAGAGTATCACCCAATTATTGTGAACTCTATCGTACGATATATTTTGTTGTTCTAATATCACTTGGTTCTCTGAGAAATATCGCCTAGTTTCTATTGCTTATAAAATAGAGGCAAAATTGCATCTTAGTTGATTTAGGGGTGTCCTCACTTCATCGTACCCAAATCTAGTCAAAAATCTCCATGTTAGGCACTGTTCTAAAGTTGAAAAGATGGGTTTAGTTTGCCAGATGCAGTCTCAAAATGTCGATAATGGTCACTTGTTGAAATTAGGTTACCTTTCTATGCTAGCTACCTGCTATCAAGTTTCTTTCTCACTCTCTTGACTTGAGTTGTTAGTGTTGTAAATTCTTGACCACTATCGACAAGCCACCTATTTTATCTTTGACAACTAATCATTCTTGACCTTACAAACTTCAAATCTAAAATTCTTTTCTCATCCTATTAAATGAAGACATACCCTTACATGCCAATTGTCACTAGGTTCCAAGTCAGTAAAGGTAGTCATCCTTCTTTCACCTTCGAACAATTGGAAACTCCACCTCATCACCCTCATGGACAACCTTGTGTGGAGGATCTTGTCCCTAATAAACCACAAGAAGCTAATCTATAGCTTTGAGAATTTGGTTGGTACACTCTTTGATACACCTAGGGGCGAAAACAACATGTCACTCACCATGCATCCAGAGGAGAGTAAACACTGCTTAGAAGAACAAGCCTACATGGAAAATAAAGAATGCAAGAGGCCATATATAGGGCTACTAGGGAGAGGTCTTATCACCAAGCTTAGACCGATGCTTATGCTCATGCTCATAATGCTGAAAATAGACATGGCTACCATAGCAATCCTTTTGATAGCATTCCTCTTGGTGGCAATGATGGAAACAATACACCTCTTAGAACTCCTAGAATAAATGACAGAGGGTGCCCATCACCACCTAGATGCTCACAGTCACATCACGAAAGTGAGACCAATGACAAAATTCCAAGCAAAGAACTCATGAGATTCCAACAATATAAGGTTACCCAAAGGCTAATGTTAAAATCCTTAGAACAAAATGGTTTTAATACATGACATCTAAGGGATGGAAACTCCCTCAAGACTTTGATATGCAAAGAATAATCCAAAAATGAGAACTTGTGGAATTTGAGATCGTAAGAGAGGAAATGTAAGAATTCAAAAATTAACTCGCACAACTACAAGTTTCTAAGGAATAACTCAAGACTTCCTTTGTTGAATCAATATGTGCTCTTCCTTTTGATAGAAGTCTTTATATGGTCTCATTTTCTAGGGATATATAGAGGTTCCCAAATATGATAAATATAATAGAAATGGTGATTCTCATGATCATGTAAGGCACTTCTATGCTATTAGTATGGACTTCATACATGAAGACACTTACCTCATGAGGCTATTTCCTAGGAGCTTGAGGGGCCAAGCCATGGAATGTTCACGAAACTGTCATCTCCTCTCAAAACATTTGATGAGCTCACACAATGCTTCATCCAACAATATTCTTATAAAATTCAACATCATGTTACTATGCTATATTTTTGCAACATTAAACAGAAACAAGGTGAACCCTTTACAACACACCTCCAGCAATGGAGATCTTTATACTCCAGGTACCCTCGGTAGATTCTTGAGACTATGAAGATTGAAATTTTTGTCAATACACTTGTACCTATGCTCTACTATGATCTTAGAGAACAATTATTCACATCCTTCAACACTATGGTTGAAAGTGCATACCACATTGAGGATGTTGCTATTAGAAAAGGTGACATTGCCTTGAATAAAGACAAAAATGGCAATGGGAATGGTAAAGAAAAAATAAGCCTCGGAATAAGAACAAATATGTCGTCAATGAAAGAGTAATGGATGCTCCTAAGATCAAGGAGTCAACCTTTAACCTTTCTAATGTCATTTATGCTGCAAAACAACAAGAGACTTCAAAGTCTCAAATATTTGATAAAACTAAAAAAAATTCTCAACCAAAATGTGTTTACAAACCTATGGTAGAATCTTATGAAGTGATCTTGAAGACCTTGCTTGAAAATAAACTTTTCATGCTTCCAAACAACTCCTAACCCTATGACCCACCCATCATACCTAATTTTTGGAGAGAGGATCATTTTTACAATTATCATAGGAGCAAAGGGCACAACACTAAACATTGTTTTAAACTCAAAGGTGTTATCCAAGACCTCATGGATGTAGGAAAAGTTGTAAGAGATGGCTTAGTCAAAAATTCTAATCACAAAGCCTTCAAACAACCCTTACTTGAGTATGGAAAATGGGAATCATCCAAGGCTAACAAGAAAAATCATGATGCAAAGATCAAATACACATAGACTAACACTGACAACGTCATAAACATGCTAGATCCTATTGAATATCTTTACATGATGGGTACTAAATTTGACAAGGAACCCAATTATGATATGCATGATGAAAGACTTAAGGTAGTCCTAAAAATGCGCAATGCTCAACAACATCATAGGGATACTCAGCCTAAGGTAGTTCTTAGAGTGGTGAAACCTTCCTCCTCACATGGTGAGACACTTAATGCTATCACTAGGGGAAAATCTAAATTTGTCCTTAAATTTGCAAATGATCCAAAGAGTGCCTCATCTTCCAAACAAGTAGCTAGCCTATCTATATCGAGCTATGATCTTGTCAGTTAGTTGCAAAGTACCCCAACACATATTTCAATCTTTAAGTTGTTAGAAATATCTCCTTTGCACAAGGAAATTCTTGAGAAAGTGTTATGCACAACCAACGTCCTCATGGATATTGACGCTGAGTGATTCCAAGATATGGTGAACCATATCTCCTCACCACATTACCTCACATTTTCTAAAGAAGATGACAAGTCACTCAATCATCCCCACAAGCTAGCCCTATACATAGATGTCCAAATCTTTTGTACTCGTGTTCGCTGAGTCTTGATAGACAATGGTGCATGGTTAAACATCATCTCTTTTAATGTTATTCAACAGCTAGGCATGTTTGAATTCACTATCAACCCTAGGCAAAATATCATCATCAAAGCCTATGATGAGGTTGAACGACCTTCCAAAGGTCTTATTGTACTACCAATCCCCGTGGGTCCTAATTTAAAAAGATGTGGTTTTCCAAGTTTTAGACATCCCACTAGCATATAATTTATTGCTAGAAAGACCTTGGATCCATGACATGTAAGAAATGTCATCAACGTACCATCAATGTATAAAGTTTCCCTTCAATGGTACCAAAATAGTTATTCCTGGAGATAATTCAATATCAATTAACACACTATCTGTTGTTGAAATGCTAGTCCTTCACAATCACTCTTCTCATAGCTTAAACCATCTTTCAAAGAGTGTGAACAAAAATTGAAAATGATGAGCCTTGTTATGGACGAATACACTCTGGACTCTATTATTTCTTTACTGGTTTCTTCTCAATCTTACAGGAAACCATCTAAAAAATTTAAGCCCTTAGCTTCTACTATGACCATTTTTGGAACCTTTGTCTAGTCCTCTATTCCCTTAGAAGAAGAAAAAGAAGAACAGACTATAAGGGATTGGATTTATAGGGAAGAGGAAGATATTGAGGAGGTTATGGTCACTACTCCTATTTCCCCAAATCACTATGGCAAAGGCTATAAAAAAAATTTTAACATGGGATACCATGGGAAAGGGTCCTTAACTGGTGATAAGAAAGCTCTCATAGAACCCTTAAGTCATACTAAGGGTCATAAAAACAAAGATATTGTTGGCCTAGGCTTTGGCCTAGAAGATGAATTACCAAGGTTCGATAGAAGGGCCCCCATGTTTAGTGAATCAGAGGATGATGACCCACCTTTTGTTGCTACTAGTCTATACAATGAAGATTCCATGCCTCCCACTTCCCTACTTTAGGTAGAAGAACATATGGTTACCTCTAATGATGCTAGGGCTTCCACCTCTAGACAACACCAATCAGATGAATCTGATCATGAAGATCCAAACAAAGGAAGGATAAGAGAAAACATTGCTTGCTTGATCACTAGGAATCAGAGTATAGAGTTTGGTGAATATGAATGGAAAAGTCTCTCAAATGCATCTTGTGAATTTGGAGTGGATGTCATCCATGCCTATGCTACCCAACCAAACAAGTCAAAGAGTCTAGTCTAGGTTCTTATGAATATGGTTTGAAATTCTCTCTAGTGGATCACGTTGGTCCCTCTAGGTCTATTCCTAATTTGGATTCCTTTGGAGCTTTCTCTATAGGCTCGACCTCTCATGTCACCAGAGATAACTCCTTCCACATCAACAACCTTGAAGCCTCCATGTCCCTCTCATTAATCCACCTTGATCTCATAGATTGGTTTTCTTAACACCAAAGACTAATTTTTTTTTTTAGAATGACTATGAAATTGCTTGCTACCTCAATGTCATTGAACCTATGATATCTTCCACTAGTGTAGCCATAGTTAACATGAAAAAGATAGATATCAAGTACCTCAATCAAAAAATCAAAAGAAAAACAAGCAATAAGTGTGGCCAAAAAAGTAAAGACAATGACATATCTAAAGGTGAAAAGATATTTGAGGCACCTGAGGATGAGGTACTTGGTACTCTATCAAGCAATTTTTAGGAAATATCTTCGATTCTTATTGAACCCACACAACCTATTAATCTGGGTACAAAAGAGTTCCCCAAAATCATTCATGTTGCTTAATCTCTATCGACTGAAGAAGAGGAGAACTTCACTAAGTTCTTTCAAGAGAAGAAAATAAAATTTTCTTTGACCTATTCATATATGTCTAGCCTTAACATATATTTAATCATGCATCATTTATCTATCTCTCTTGGTGTCAAACTTGTCAAGCGAAATTTGAGGAAAATGCATTCACACGTGGCTCTCTTGGTTAAGGCAAAACTAGAGAAGCTCTTAAGTGCAAACTTTATTAGAGCTATTGATTATGCAGAGTGTATTTCCAACATTGTACCCGTATCCAAACATGATAAGTCCATTCGAGTGTGTACCAATTTTAGAAACTTAAACAAAGAATGCCTTAAGGATAATTTTCCACTATCAACATAGACATGATAGTGGACATGACCACAGGTCAAGAAATGTACTCTTTAATGGATGACTTCTCTAGATACAGTCAAATCAAAATTGCTCCTGGGGATCAAGAGAAAATAGCCTTTACATGTGCATGGGGTACCTTTTGTTGGAATGCCATGCACTTTGGGTTAAAGAATGCCAAAGCTACCTATCAATGAGCCATGACCACCATCTTCCATGATATGATGCACAAAAATATGCAAGACTATGTTGATGAAACATTGGCCAAATCTAAAAAAGGGATACACATCTTGATAACATTAGTTTGATATTGGACTACATGGAACAATTTTATCTTAGGTTAAATCCCAAAAAGTGTGCCTTTGGTGTCACATCAAGAAAATTATTAGGCTATATCATATTAGCAAAAGGCATTGAATTTCATCTTGAAAAGGTACAAGCCATCATGGAAATGCCTCCTCGTAAAAATATCAATCAATTAAGAAGTCTTCAGGGACATCTACAATCCATTAGGAGATTTACTTCTCAGCTAGTTGATAGAGCACAATCCTTCAACAAGAACTTGCACAAAGGCTCCACATGTATCTAGAACAAAGACTGTCAACAAAGCTTAGATCAAATCAAAGGGTATCTGGCCAAACCTTTAGTATTGATGCCACCCATACTAGGAAAAACCTTTGATATTATATATCTTAGCTATAGATTCTTACCTAGGAGAACTACTACCACAAAGCGATGAGACTGGAAAAGAGAGCTATTTACTACAACAGTCACACTTTGTCAGCTTATGAGGTGAACTACAACAACATTGAGAAATCTTGCCTTGTAGTGGTATTTGCCTCCCAAAAGCTTAGACACTACATGTTGGCCCACATAGTGCATCTCATTGCAAAGATTGATCCCCTCAAATATCTATTGATTAAAGTTACGCTTACTAGTCATTTAGCTAAATGGTTGGTAATTCTCTCTGAATTTGACATTTAGTATGTTGAACGCAAAGCTATCAAGGGGAAAGCCATGGTTGATTAGCTTGTTGATTTTCCATTGCAAGATACAACTCCTACTTGATGGGCAACCAAAAGGCCATCTTTCTAAGTTTTTTTAATCTTGTTTTCAAATAGTTATTTACAAATATTCCTGACTTTATGGTGTCAAGCATATGAACTTATGACTTTTATGTAAATGTTATATTGTGTGTGTGTGCGTGTGTGTGTGTGAAGACATGAAGTAGAAACATGGATAGTTTAAAGATGCTATATTTGCTTGAATTCATTGACAAAAATGGCATAATGAAGTAGTTATACCTTTTGATAAATGTTTCCCCATCTATGCTATGTTTTGGGTAGTTTTCCTCCTGTAGCCATAAGATTTGCAAGAGTGGTAATTAGAACTTTACACCTTTTCTCTAATATTGTTGATGAAAATATATATGTATATGGAAGGTTGTGTGCACATTGATTATTTTGCAAGTGTTTGTGACATGTATTCAAGAGTCAACATTTCAGCATTGGAGTAGTCAATGTCAATCGTGGATTGCTAGACCTTTGCAAGTGGGGCAAATCATTTATTGTTTTCTATTGTTACAATGCATAGATGTAGCTTCCATAACTTGCTATATTCCTAGAAGATTTATTCGTGGTTAATGTTGTTTCTGTTTCAAACTTTATGAGTATGTAATTGATCCTCATTAATCAGGTGATCTTAGATTTGGGAAGTAGTTGTAGTTTCCTTTAAAATAACGGTTGTTCTAAGTTTGAGGGTAGTCAAGAAAGAATAGAATGAGTTGATTTTCATAGTAGCAAAGTGTGATATTATTTTTCAATCAAGTGTAATCTTTCACTATGAATGAATGGAATGCACAATTCAAGTTTATATCCCTTATCTTGATTGTATTTTCTATTCGCTTATCCAAGGGGAGTCACTTGGTGAGTGAACTGTTCTATTAGAATAGATTTCATTTCCTTGTTTATTTCTAAGGTAGAACTTTTTTGCTCCTATAGCCATTGGTAACATAATCAGTGGTTTGTTCTTGTAGCATAGGTGGTCAGAGTAGCTTCTATTCGTGATTGTATGCTTTCTTAGAGTAATTTCATTTATTGGCTCTAGTTTAGTTTTCATGAAGCTCAAGAATTTGAATTCCATAGGTTAGTCTTAGATTGAGAGATTTTAAAGCATATACTTTGTAAATGTCATTCCAAGTTTAAATCCTTAATCGATAATTAAAGGATACTGAATAATTCATTTAGAAACCAATTAGGGTGTCCAATCTTGAATAGGCAGTCCATTGCTATAGGTTTTTGATATTATTATTTGGCCAACCATTTTTGGCACCATTGCTAGGGATGGTGTTAATTTAAACTTATCTTGGTAGCAACATTTCCAATTTTAATATTCTAGGGCTTAGTCTTAAAGAATTTTATGCATAGAAGGAAAGACCTCGGCAAATTTCTTCTTTGTAATAATCAAGAAGATATTTTTAATCCTAAGCCTGAAGAACCTCACACTGAGAATGAAGAAGAAGAACCCTTTGAAAATCTATTTGTTGCTACTCAAGAATGAATACCCTCATCCTCTGAAGAATCCTTGCATTTAAATGATCTTTTTGCTGAACCTGACTACCAAGACAATCCACTTGCCCTTGTTATCTATCAACCACCACCACTAGGTCCTCCTCTGAAAATGGCTCAGCCTCAGCCTACATTTCCTTTTCCTATCCCTCCTTAGCAAGGTAATCAAAATTTGAAGAACATACCTTCTACTACACTTGCCAAGTTCTATGGCCTAATTACTAGAGACCCTGAAACCTTCCTCTTTGAGTTTGACATCCTTTGCAGAAGTTATGACTATACAATTGATGCCCACAAGCTAAAGTTGTTTCCATCCACCCTAAAGGAAGTTTCTCTAAGATGATTCATGGGGTTGGGTACCAATGTTGTAGCAGATTGGCCTATAATGAGAAATTTGTTTCTTACTAAGAATAAAGAATACTACAGGGGTCGAGATTTGAAAGGGGATGACATTTTCAAAATGTCCCAAAAGGAAGATGAAACCTTGGAAGATTATGTCTCACAATTCATGTTCAACCTGTAGTGTAACACACAACACTAGCTAAATGAGGAATCAAAGAAACATATTTTTCTGAGAGCATAAATGATGGAAGTATTGAGGCCCTAGATCTTATGGTGGGAGGAGATATCACTCAGAAAAATTGGACTAATATACATAATATATGTATGAATTATTCAAGGGCTAATATGAAGAAAGGTAGGGGACTTAGAGACCTACCACATAAGTCTAATGGTGGTTCAAGGGTATCTAAGATGGAGTTTTCCAACTTGTTGTCAAATTTCAAGCAAGACATCATTATTGATGTCACCACTCAATTGGATACCATGCAGGCAAGAAGGAAGAAGGAAAAAGTGGATGTCATGTTAGTTGAATATTGTCTACATTGTAGGGAGAAGAAAAGGAACTATAGATGCAAGTCTATTGAAAGCATGGAGTCACAACTAATGCTTACTGAGTTTAAAGCCATTGATGAAAATGGAGAAGTGGTCTACGTTGTTCAACGAAGGCCATGGGCTCAAAGACAAGGTATGCTACAAGATCCTCTCCAAAATTATAATAGTAACAATGAATGGAAAAGTTCTTAGAATACTAGTTTTAGTGGGAATAATAATTGGCAGCAACCTCAGCAAGGTTGGCAACAATCTCAGCATGTTTGGCAGCAACCTTAGTAGGGTTGGTAGCAACCCCAAAATTGGAATAACCAACCTAGTTAGCAAGCCTTAATACCACCATCTTAGCAGTAGGCTCTAATGCCTCCTCTTGTAGCCACTAATGCCTCCTCTTGTAGCCACCAGTACTCCCCCTAAGTAGACTTAGCTACCAACTTAGCTTGATCCTAATCCCAACAATACCAAACAACCAACACAATAATAGAGTTATGTTATTTCCTTGAATGATATCGACTTAAGGTTAGGCACTACTCTTCCTTCACCACAAAAACCTATAACAACCAAAGTTGAAGACTTCCTAGCTGAACAAGTGGATGTGTTAGTTTAGCAAACCTCTCCTATATCCAAAGAGCCTCTGTTTCCTCATAGGTTGATGGAACAAGGTCAGCCTACAAAAAACTAAGTAGTAATTGATTTGCTTAATCAACTAAAGCAAATGATAGTAAAAATATCATTACTTGATGTTATTAAAGAAGTTCCTACCTATACTAAAGCCATCAAGGAAGCATGTATCAAATAGATAGGAAGAATGAAGAAGGATTCCAAAACTATTCATGTCTTAGGACAATTGTTTGATCTAATGTTGGAGAAATTAATTGTACCCAAATATTCTAACCCTGGGAGTCCTGTGGTTATTGTTACCATTCATGGGATGCAAGCTTTAAATGCTTTAGTTGACCTAAGAGCATTCATAAATGTCATGACAAAGGAGTTATTGTTTCAATTGCATATCATAGGTCTCTGAGAAACACCAACCATACTTCAGCTTGTTGATAGTTCCACTATCAAGCCAAATGGAATGATGGAAGATGTCATAGTCACCTTAAACTCTTGTGAGTATCCAATAGACTTTGTTGTCCTTTTCGAGAAGGCTAACATGGGTGGATATCCTTAAATTATAGGGCAACCATGGTTAGCCACTATAGATGCCTACATAGCTTGTCAGTCTGGAAAGATGACAATATCCAATGGTATCCATATTAAGAACCTGACTTTATACTCCCCTGCTCAGCCATTGTTGCAAGATGACCAAATAATCTAGCCAGACTTGGGTGAAGATGATCCAAAGGTCAATTCCATCCATCAACTAATGATGATAGGTCAAGATTCATTTGTAGCCTCTCGAGAAGAAGATGAGATAATTTTGTCTATTATTATGAATGAGTATGGGGTAGAGTCTCAAGTATGTCCTCAAGCAGAATGTATCCTAGAAACAATATTACCACCTCTAAACACACCTCAGTATTTAGAAGCCTCCCAATTCCTTCACTCCTTTTTACCTCATCAAGTGGATTCTTCTCTAGTTACTCAATTATTCATGACAGATAATGTCATTAAGATGGAAGTTGGTTTAGAAAGATAGCTGGATGTAAACAATGCCTTATTACCTTCCCATCAAAAAATTGTGTTAGAATTACTGCAGGAGAATCAGAAAGCATTGCTTGGGACTACATGGCCATGAAAAGATTAGATCATATGCTCTGCACTCACAAGATCTACATCAGTCCTGACTTCAAACCTGTTTGATAGCATCAGAGGAGAATCAACCCTATTTTGAGGGATATAGTTAAGAATGAACTGCAGATGCTATTAAGTGTTGGTTTTATTTACCCTATCTCTGACAGCCAATGGGTCTCACCCCTAGTTATAGTACCAAATAAGTGAGGAAAATATAGAGTTTGTGTAGATTACAAGGAGCTCAATTCAGCCCCTAAGAAAGATCACTTTCCCTTGCCATTTATAGATCAAGTTCTTGACAACTAGTTGGCAAGAAATATTATACTTTCCTGGATGGTGTTAGTGGTTACAATTAGATACAAATAGCTCTTGAGGACCAAGAAAAAAAAATCTTCACATGCCCATGGGGAATGTTTGCCTAGTCAGTTTTACTGTTTAGCTTGTGCAATGCCCCAACCACATTCCAACGAGCTATCATAAGTATCTTTTCTGATATATCTATTGACTGTATAGAGATCTACATGGGTGATTTTATTTTTTACAGGACTACTTTTGAGGAAGAAAAAGAAAATTTAGAAAAGGTACTCAAGAGATGCCAAGACTATAACCTTTCCCTAAATAGTGAAAAATGTTTTATGATGATGGAAGAAGTAGTACTAGGTCATTACATTTCATCACAAGGCATCCAAGTAGATCCAACAAAGATTGAGGTTATCAATACCTTGCCCACATCAAAAAAGAAGAAGGATGTGCGAAGTTTCCTTGGACAAGCCAAGTATTACAGAAGATTCATCAAGAATTTTAGTCAACTTGTAACACCCCTTTATAACTTGTTAAAAAAGGATTCTAAAATTTCATGGGACTCTAAGTGTACTACATCTTTCCTACAACTTAAAGAAGTTCTCACCACAGCACCAGTTGAGAGGGCCCAATTGGGAACTACCTTTCCACATTCATACAAATGCCTCAAACTATGTTATAGGTCCAATGTTAGGTCAGAAGGTAGACTCAATTGAACATGCTATCCATTTCATCAGTAAAAATTTGCAAGGTGCAAAGTTCAGCTACACAGTCACTGAAAAGGAGCTACTTGTAGTTATTTGTGCACTAAATAAATTCAAACACTATATTACTAGATATGAAATATTTATTCATACTAACCACTTTTCTATAAAGTATCTGATGAATAAGCCTGCAATATCTAGAAGATCAGCATGTTGGTTGCTACTTATGCAAGAATTTGATATCACAATAGTAGATAAGCCCAACAAGGCCAATGTGGTAGCTGACTTTCTCTCTCGGATGCATGTCCCTAATGATCCTGCAGCCATTGACGATAGCTTTCCATATGAACATCTTTTCCTATTATCAACACAAAATCCATGGTATGCAAATATTGTGAATTACCTAACCATAGGAAAGATGCCAGTTCACTTCTCTGTTAAAGAAATAAAGTTACTAATTGAAAAGAGCTTTAACTATTCTTGGATTTATGGATTTATGTTTATACTAGTCTTGATCAAGTAATGCATAGGTGTATAAGGGAAGATGAAACATATGATATCTTAAGGGTGTGTCATGATGAGCCCTATGAGTGGATTGCCTTTAAAATATTGACTACCAAGAACTATTGGCCAAGTTTACATAAGGATGCAGCTAGATACACAAAGAAATTGATAAGTGTTAATGAATGGGTAGATCCACTAAATCAAATTAAATGCCCCTACAACCTCAGATAGTTGTTGCACCTTTTGATAAATGGGGGATTGATTTTGCAGGTCCTATTGAACCTTATTCACAAGGTAAATGTTATATTTTAGTTTGCAATAATTATGTAACTAAGTGCGTAGAGACTAAACCCACGAAACATCCAAGGGATAACAATGTTGCCAAGTTCTTGTATGAATCCATATCTACATGGTTTGGTGTGCCTCAAGAGTTGACATCTGATCATGGAGCTTAGTTTACATCTAATATGATAGCTACTCTCATGGAGGAATATATCATTTGGCATGGTAAATCTTCACCTTACCATCTGCAAGCTAATGGCCAAGTAGAAGTTACCAATAGGGAGTTGGAAGCCATTTTCACCAAAATAATAACACTCCATAGGAAGGATTGGGCCACACACCTTCCTGAAGCTCTTTGGGCTTATAAAACCACTTGGAAATCTACAATGGGTTTCACTCCTTTTGAGCTTGTCTATGGTAGGTCAATTGTAATGCCTATGGAGTTTGAATATAAGACATTGACGATTGCTCTAGATCTTGGTATGGAACTTACTATTGCACAACAAGACCAAATTTTGAGTTTAAATGGCCTTGATGAATAGCACAAATCTACATTGAATAACACAGAACTCATCTAACATCAACAGAAATAGTGACATGATAATTTTATCAAAGACAAAATGTTTGTTGTGGGGGATTGAGCACTTCTTTACGATTCCAGGTATCAACACAATCCATGAAAGTTTCAAACTCATTGGTTAGGACCATATGAAATTGTTGTTGTATTTCCAAATCGTGTGGTCCAATTGTCTACTATTGATCTTATTCGATTCAAGTTACTTGTCAATGGGCATTGCCTCAAACTATACAAAAAACCAGTCAATTGAGAGGAGTTCCTGCAACAGTTTCAACACAGTGAAGACATCCTCGTTCCTATAGCCAAAGAGTCTAGGTCTTCTACCCCAACTTCTATTGATTCTTGATTCCATTGAAGATTCCCATAATAAATGTTTTCTTCTTGAAAGTCATTTCTCCACCATACACTCCACCTCACCCTCTCTCTTCACCATCTTTCCATCCATCACATCACTCCATCAATTCAAGTGATCTTTTTTAGAACACTTTTCCTGCAACACTCACTAGGTTTGTGCCACATAACCCTGTACATATTTTATTTTATTCATTCTTTATTAGGAATTTGTGTTGTTTAAATTTACTATTCTTGCATATCCTAGCTTGGTAGGATCGAGGATATTCATTTTCCAAATTTTTAAATTGTAGGTAAACCTTGAATTTTTTGTCTTATGATATGACTATCATCACATGTTTGATGACCTTTCCTTCTATAATTACATCATTAAGGAAATTAATGATATTAAAAGTTGAAGCCTAACTTTTAATGATATATTAGCAACATGTTTGGGGTGACATGCCTTTACATGAGCAAAATATTATGAGACTTGATGCAAGAAAAGATATTATGAGATTTTGTGCATTAAAAAACTTTAATTCCAAGAAGCACGTAGTAATTATACATTGTTTTTTCTATATGTAACATTTGGTGCCATGAAACTGCAAATTTTGTTAATTCACCATTGTTGAGTTCTGAGAACACCACAATTCTACAAAAATTATTGTTCATAACAATAGGAGGAGGTCTTCACAGATATGAGCCAGTGGATCACAAGGTTTTGTTGGGTGATGCGATCAGTTGTGAAATGTTCAAAAGAAAAGGATGGTGAGACTACTGCCTTGGTCTTAAGGAGTTCGATGAAGAGCTTGCTCTTCAATTTATAGGGACCTTAACAAATGGCTTTGCAATGGTCAAAGGACTAAAAATTGAGTTTGCAAAAGATGTTGCAACTGAAGTCACTGGGTTACCCTAGGAAGGAGAAAATTGGGTAGAGGATTTTGATTTACGTTCGGCTAGGGCACAATTCAGTTTGCACCCTAAACCTTTGCTGGAGATAGATAAGAAGCAAGGAACTTCCAGATTATCTTTACCCTTGGAGTTTATTCAGCCAACAAACTTCATTATCTAGTACTTCACTTGTGAAGGTTGCTACAAGTACCTGCATGCCCTACATTTCAAGATTTTGGCTCATCTTGAGCACAAAAATAGACCGATAAACCTTCCTAATTTCCTATTTAATATTGTGAAAAACAAAGCTTCTTTAGTATAGTCAGGAAAGGATCAGTTTGTCTCCCATCATCGTTTAATAAAATTAATTTTGGAAAGTAAATTAAACAAATAATCAATTGGGACATGGGAAGAGTTTTTACAATTGAATGAGGTAGAACCTAGATTGGTCAGCCCTAGAGGCCAGGGTGTTAGGCGAAGGAAAAGAACACCCACTAGTTTTTGCAAATTTATTCCAAGGAAAAAATGTTCCCGAAGCCTCTCCCTCCAGTTCTAGACTATCTAAGAAAAGAATTTACAAAGTTGATGCCTCCATTTCTAGCAAGAAGGAAAGTAAAAATAAAAGAAACTACTAGTGACCCCAATACCCCATTGCCTGTAAAAATCAGGTCCACCATTAAGGAAGGAAAGGGTAAAGTTGTGGAACCGGAAGAGGAAAAATTAAAACAACAACCTGATAGTGATAATAATTTTAATGCAACCTTACACTTTCCTAGGGAGGAAGCTTTAGAAAAACCTCCTGAAGCAGCTATAGAAGAAATGACCATGAGCAGGAGGAAATGAAAGAATCCTTCATGCACATCTACACCCCCTACAAGAAGAAGTGTGAGGCTTTCTTAAGGTAATAAGATTTCTAAATATTCAGTTCCAATAGTTAACCTAGAGTCCTTTGAGTTTGTGAAGGAGTCCTCTTCGGAGGAAAAATTTCAACAAAATATAGCCAGTGACACTAATAACTAGAATCCACAACTAGAAGTTGACCGTAGTGTTAACTATGTACTTGTTGATAGTGATAAGGATTCTGAAGAGTCTAAAGTGTTTGAGGAGTTTGAAGAAAATCTTCTTATGCAAGGCACTTGTAAGAATTCAAAAAACCTTCCTTCTAATGAATACCCAGAATTTAAATAGGAAATTGTTGAAGTGCTAGAAATGCTCAATTAGGATGGACTAGATATGCTGACTAAAGCAGTAGTTGAGTGTAGTAATGAGGAAAATGTAGTGACAATGCTTGTTCTATGGAAGGGAGAACCCTCCATGTCACAAAGTACCGAAAAAGTTCCTCACCCAACACCTAACTGGGTAGATATTCTCAGCCAAGAGCCATTACCACCACCTAATTTGTCTACACCCCTATCTGTAGGGATCAACTTATATCAACAATTATTGTGGGAAAGATCATAATGGAAGTTAGAAAGAGAAAAATTAAAACATGACATTGATGAGCAGGGCCATCAATTAAAGCAAAGCTCAGATGAAGAGGAGGATTGGACAAATCACAGGGTTGATTCTTGAGCTTATGGCATGTAGAACACCATCTCCAGTGTATGCATTATTCCTCAAAGAACAACTTGTAAATTTCAAATTGACAAGGATTGTGGAAGGGCTTAGTCCCTCCATTTCAACTCCTCATGAATTTTATGATGCATTCTAGCTCGTTCCAATGCCTCTAAAGAATTTGTTGTGTAAATTATATCTGCATAACCTGGCAGTGCCAAATGATATAGAGTGGAACTCACTCCTTTATGTAGGAGATGTGTAATTGAGGGTAGTAATGTCTTGGATGCAAAATGAGATAAGTAGGGAATACCAAGCTATGTCATACAAGGACAACAAAATGACAACTCCTTTGTTAATGAGACTAGAAGTTCAAAATTCTTGGAAGACATTTTTGGACTAGATTTCTATTATAGGAAACCCTAGTGGAGCTAATAAAGTATACTTGGTAAGAGAGCAAGCCTTTGTAGATTGGGAGCAGTATTCATCTTGTGATGTTGAAATAGAAATCGTTGCTTCAAGACAAAGATGGAGATAGATGCCACATGACCTGAAGATAAGGGAACCACATTGTCCTCAAAATTAACTCTTGTCACTGTTAGAATTCCATGGTATGTCAATTTGGAAAGAAGTCTAGGCCAATAATGGCTTCCATTAAGGTTTCAACCTGCCATTCTCCTGCAGCCATTACTAGAAATGAACGACAAAACAGAGGATCATGATATGTCCATGGAAGTTTGGTGATGGAGAAGGCTCAGGAAAAATTATGGATACTTTGATTATGTTAAGAATGAGCATGGGGAGAGGATAACTAGTGATTGGAGAGTTCATGCCAAAATCAGGAATTTCATGGTTGTTGGGGACCAACAATAGTTCAATTAGGGGGGATGATGGGCCTCCAAAGGCCATCTTTATAAGTTATTTTTATCTTGTTTTCAAACAATTATCTTGCAAACAGTCATGACTTTATGGTTTCAAGCATATGAACTTATGGTTTTTATGTATATGTTATATATATTTGAAGACATGAAGTAGAAATATGAATAGTTTAAAGATTCTATATTTTCTTGAATTTGTGGATAGAAATGGTATAATAAAATAGTTATACATGCTGATAAATGTTTCTCCATCTATGCTATGTTTTGGGTAGCTTTCCTCCTGTAACCATAGGATTTGCAAGATAGTTATTAGAACTTTACACCTTTTCCTCTAATATTGATGATGAAAAAATATATATCTATATGGAAGGTAGTGTGCGCATTGATTATTTTGTAGGTGTCTCTCATAGGTATTCAAGAGTCAACCATTTTAGCACTGGAGTAGTCATAGCCAACCATGGATTGCTAGACCTTGGCAAGTGGGGAAAATCATTTATTATTTTTTGTTGTTGCAGCGCGCTTATGTAGCTTCCACAACTTGCTATATTCCTAGAGGATTTATTCATGGTTAATGTTGTTTATGTTTCAACATTTATGAGTCTATAATTGATCCTCATTAATGGAGTGATATTAGATTTAGGTAGTAGTTGTAGTTTCCTTTAAAATAGCGATTGTTGTAACTTTGAGGGTAATCAAGAAAGAATGCAATGAGTTGATTTTCTTAGCAGAAAAGTGTGATACCATTTTTCAATCAAGTGTAATATTTCACCATGAAAGAATAGAATGCATAGCTCAACTTTATATCTTTTATCTTGATTGTATTTTTTATTCACTCATCTAAGGGGGCCCACTTGTTGAGTGAATTGTTCTGTTAGAGTAGATTTCATTTCCTTGTTTATTTCTAAGTAAGCTAGAACTGTATTGCTCCTGTAGCCATTGATAACAGAATCAGTGCACTGTTCTTGTAGCATAGGTGGTCAAAGTAGCTTATGTCTATGATTGTATGCTTTGTTAGAGTAATTTCATTTACTAGCTCTAGTTTAGTTTTCCTAAAGCTCAAGCATTTGAATCCCTTAGGTTAGTCTTAGATTGAGAGAGTTTAAAGCATATACTTTGCAAATGCCATTCCAATTTTACATCCCTGGTTGATAATTAAATGAGACTGAATAATTCATTTAGAAATAAATTAGGATGTCCAATCCTGAATAGGCAGTCCATTATTTTTATTTTTATTTTTGGCGAAAGGCGGGAAGCCATTGGAAATATAATTATATTAATAAAGCTAGTTCAAGGGCTCGTGAAGGGAAGAACTCAGCAAGAAACCCTTCGGTCTTTACCTTAATTACAAGACTTTCCTGGAGTATAACTATACATTTCTACAATATTGATTCCTTCGCTGAAAGTTACATTTATGAATAATATAAATTCACACGTTCACAAAAAGCACTGAATTCATACTAAGAATAAAATTGTGAAATTGACAACTTTACACCCCAACAACCTTAGCCTCAAATTGGTATGAAAAAAATGTATTACATATCCAAATAAAAAGAAAAAGAATCTCCCCAACTATACCAACATGAGACCATATGTAGTGCTTGCCCCTAGTTCGCATTTCTGTTATCATTGTCAAACTTTTTTTAGGCTAGTTTTATGCTTATGATTAGTAGCATTGTTTTGAGTTTATTAGATATTGTTTTAGATTCAGTTAATTTTATGATGAGATTACTTGGTACTCTATACTTCATGTATGCATGATGATTATTATAGTGTTTTTAGTTATTGATGATGATTAGTTAGATGGATTATTATGTGTTTTCTTATGGATACTTACCCCATAGTGCATGTGTATGGTGTGTATTTTTGTTTTCTTTATGTATGGTGTTCCTGATGTGGTTAAGGAAGGGAGTTGTAGTCACCTACTAGTTAGGATCTACATGATGCACCACTTCCTACCAAATCCTATTTAGCTTAGTATAGATCATGTTTGTACATGTGTGGATTTTATACAGGTTGCAGGTACCGGGTATCGACTTCCCTGAATTGCCAGGATGAGCATACCCTATCGCATTATCTCAATGGTAAGAGAAAGGAGATAAACTCTTATGTCCAAATCCTAAACCTTTAATCCATTTGTCCTAATTGAAAATTAGGACAAGTATCTGAGTTGAGTACCCTCTGAATGCGTTAGATGACATTAATTCATGATTATAACCCTTTGGTTTGATTTGTGTGTGTTTCTATGATGGATTTTTGTATTTTACTTTATGAGTTTTTGGTTAATTTTCTATTAATTAAGTCTAATTAAAATATTAAATTAATGATTTAATTTAATAAAAAAAAATTATGATATTTTAATATTTAATTAATTAAATAAAAAGAAATGAATTTGAAGATAAAAGTTATAAGTTTAATTTTAGAGTATGATAATATTTATTTAATTTAATAATAATATATTTAGAGTTTAGGATTTGAGATTTGACTGGGGTATGCCCCTTTCATGATGTAATAATATAGGACGCTTGTCCCAGGGTAGATTGGAGGTTTTCTTCTTCGTTCTTTCCTACCAGTGCTTGTTTGAATGGAGTTAAGCTTATTTAACCTTTGATTTAGATTAATAAAAGTAATCAAGGCCTTGGTCGTTTACCAATTTTATATATATATATATAGAGAGAGAGAGAGAGAGAGAGAGAGAGAGAGAGAGAGAGAGAGAGAGAGAGAGAGAGAGAGAGAGAGAGAGATTATTTTTAAATAAATGCCAAATAATATTATTATTTAAGTTAATAAATATTTTATCGATTAAATTTCAAAAATAAATTAAAAAGTAAAAGATATTAATTTAAGAAAAAGTTGTATGTTCGCATGATGTATGCATGAGTTGAAAATATAAGAAATTAATTAAAAGATATTTTAATTACATAATGCATGCATGAGTATAAAATTTAATAAATTAATTAATAGAGAAGTCAAGTGGAAAATTAAATAAAGTAATTTAATAATTTATAAAAGTGCATGGAAAAGATAAAGGAAAGATTAAGGAAAGTTAATTTAGAGTTAGAGTCTGGTGAGCATGGAGTTCTGCCGAGTGAATGCACAATTAGTGCTCCGATTTAAGGAGAGAACTCTTTATCACAATGGAATGGTTCATTTTCGGGGGAGACTAATTTGGACGCGAATTTTGGGAGCAAATTTGGAAGCAAAGTTTGGAAAGGAAATTTTGGAAAAACTGTTAGAGAGAAGTTCTTGGATAGAAGTGAATTCTCTTGCAAACTTTTTGGGCATTGCAATTTTAGCATCAGAACCAGGTAGGTTCTTGAGTCTTATGCACCCAGTTAAAATTAAGATATCTAGATAATCCTGTCTTCTTCGTGATTGTTGAGAACAAATTCTCTAGATTTCATTGTATGATTCTTTCGCTCTCTTTTTTAAATCTTATGATATTTGTATTGTATCTCATCTCTATAATAAGATTGAAAAAAAATTAAATCAATTCGAAAGCCTCGTCCATAGGTAAAGGGAAATTGTAATTAAAACGGGAAGGGTTTGAGATTTAAAAGAAAATTTAATTTAGAAATTCAAATGGTTAATCGAATCTTTTGATCAAATAATTTGGAAAATTTTGAAATTGGAAAAATAAAATTCTAGGTTGGAAAATTCACATGGTTAATGATATTTTCTCTATTAGATTATAATTGTAAATGGTTATTAAAAAAATAATAATAATAAAATTATATATATTATTACAACTTTGTGGGGGAGGTCTTTTTTATACAAAAATGATTTTTATATAAATATAAATTATATTTAAAAAATAATATTAAAATGTATATATTGGGAGGGGTTGTTTTACCCCACCCCATCCCCACTTACTTGTATTGTCGGTGGCAGCCACACCCGCTGTTGTAGGTACTGCGACTACCGTCGCAAGCCTTATGACAGAGGGCACGGCCACATGACCTATTTAATCAAACCAACGGCAAGTAATAAAATGCGCTATGTTTAAGTTTTATTTTGTTATAATAAAAATTTAATTATCAATTTTATTAAAAATATTTGTTGACTAGTTTTTATATTAATTATTAATTTAAATTAATAATATTTATTAATAAGTTTAATAATATTGTTAATTTAATTAATAATATTTATTAATAAGAGTTTAATATTACTTGTTATTATTTAATAATTATATTAACAAGTTATATTATTATTTATTAACTTAGATATTAATGTATTTAAATAAAGTTAATTTTTAATTAGTTTTCTATAAATTATTAAATTAATTAAATTAAATTAAGATTAGTTTATAATTGAAGTAATGTAATGAACTATTAATCAATTTAAATAAATAGAATTTAATTGAGATCGAATTTGGGGGGGGAGGAGTATTTAATGGAAGTGAATTTATTTTATAATGATAATGATTTCTAATTGAATTAGAATTAATTTATTGAAAGATCATTAGTTATAATCTTAATGATTTAGTAGTTCAAACATTTACCCATAGAGTATTTTAAGGAAATTGATTTCAGAAAAATTATTATTGGTGGGGGGGGAGGGTGGTAAATCCTTATTTTTATTCAAATGGATACTTAGGTTAACTATACGAAAACAGAGAATACTTTTACTTGAAACATACTTTGAAACAAAAACTAAAAACTTTACTGATTAACTTAACTGTGTGTCTTTACAAAACAAACCAAACTATTAGATTATTCTATCTTCTATGTGATGTCTATGTTTTGGGTTTGGGTGGTCCTAGAGTGTTGACCAGTTTAGGATGTTTACCTGAGGCTTGGGAGTTATGTGATTGTGATGTTATGATGTTTTGATCTTGATCTTGATTACTTTTACTTAACCATGGTATGTGATGGTATGCTCTATGTTGAGTGTGTTTATATTGCTGATTATTGTTTTCAGTGCCTTGTGGAATGGCAAGATTTATGCTATGATATATTTGACTTAACCATTTTTGAGTCCTCGATCAATTATACTTGGGTTACTTTCTAGTCGCTTTGATAGGACTAAAGTGTTTGCTATGTTCTTGATGATGCCATGTTGTGACATGTTTGACTTAACCATTTTGAGTTGTTGATCCATATTATTGGGATACTTTCTGGTTGCTTGTTGAGAACCAATGGATATTGTGATTTATCTTTGATGCTTTCCGATTGCTCGTAGAGAATTGATGTGATTATTATGATTATCTTTTGATGCTTTCCAGTCACTTATGTATGACTAAGGTGATTTTATATGATTTTTTGATTTGTGATTTTATGAGCCTAGGGTAGGTAATATATATGTAGTGTTGGGAAGTGTCTTGCAATGGGGGTCGGAGACCCTAAGTGGCGTCGAGGGTAACCCATTGTAAGTTGTTTAATAAGTGAAAATATTACACTAAATGGGGATTAAAATGAACCTAATAAGAGTCTTTGTATGTTCTCGCCCATGCCTCGAGTGCTAGTACAGACTACGATGGGAGTAGAGAGAATGCTTGGTTGCAACCTTGCATTCTATAGTATGCCTTGTTAGTACAAGAGGATAATAGTGGCCGAATAGGGATCACTAGGGACCCAGGGGTCCTAAGGGACTACTCAGGTAACTCCAACGTGATTCGTGTGATGACACTTGCGCACTCACATAGTAGGCTTCCTATGTGTCTTTGTGTGCCTTTGGGTCTAGATATTGATCTATGTTGGAACCTTTGAGTTAGATGCTTTTAGGATTTCCTGGACTTAGAGAGTATTTTGATATTTGGTTTGATATCATGTTTGGGACTTGAGACTATCTCCTCAGCATGGTGGGTGTGGACCTATGGGTGCCACATGGTTGGGAGGCATAGCTACCTACACCACTACTAGGGACCAATGTACAAAGACAATCTATTGTCCTAGTGTGACCATTGTTGGATGTGTTCACTTGGTACTTTGGGTTTCGGAGTATGCCTTCTTGTGATTTATGCTTTCATTGGGATGCTTATTTATCATGTTTAGATAATTTTATTTACTAATGTATTTCCTTATATTGATGATTAGCATGTGATAGGTAGTGTTATCTACTTTGTAGGATCATCTTATGCTTTATTCTAGCATGGTAGATTTCCTTAGGCTTATGTTGTAGCATGTTTTAGTAGTGACATCCCTATTAGGATAGTACTGATGATTTGATCAATGGCTTGGGATGTTACACACGAGGATGGCTAGGGCCTACAATGGTCTTATGATGCTATTGACGGTTGGGAGGAACCACGTACTTAGTTAGTTATGTTTTATGATGGATAGTTGTATTTTATGATGGATGGATGTATCATGTATGGTGGATGGTTTCATTTAGTTTATTGTACTTGTATCATGGATTCGAAGAGGATGATGTATTTCTATTTCTACATATGTATATTCTTTTAAGCCTTTCATACCCTATGACATGTACAGTGGATGATTGAGCATTCTGAATTTCATTTGCCAAGAGGCATTTGGAACAAATGTTTATTATTTAAATGAACTTTGGACTTTTAATTATTCTTTCATGTGGATGTGGTAGTTGTTAGACTTAGTATTAATTAAATTTACATATGATTCAACATCATGGGATCCTTAAGAAATGTAACCTGTTGTGTATGTTTTTAGTTGATTGTACGTTATTGCTTCCGCTACTATGTGTTTGATATGAATTATTGATCTTTCTTGTTTTAAAAAAAATGTTTGGAAAACTTAGTAAAACTCTAGGTTAATTCTTTGCAATCCCTTGGTGGGGCGTTACACCACAAAATCACAAACTAGTAGAAGGCATGTTCTATCCATTATTGCTCTCACCAAAAAACCAACTATACAAGTATGTAGTCAATCAATACAGTTCCCACTCCATCTGAGAAGGTTCCAGATCTACCGAGAGGTCCAACCTACCCAATGGGTTATCAATCTGCATAATACTAATAGGCTACCTAGTTAAAGAACCAACCATTTTAATTTGTGCCAATACCTCATGATCATGCATCATAAGTTCATCAACTTCTCTAGCCTTGCCTTTTAACTCTTCACAAGCCTATTGGGATAAATAACCTCTATAGCACTAGATTAAATGCTCCACTTGTCCTAAATTACCACGACCCAAAGCTTTGGAAAAGGATGCCATAAAATCTAAGAAGTCTAAATTACCCTTATCTTGCAAAAAACCACTCACCCTTGCAAAAGGTAACACACCCACTGCTAAGACATACTCACGAAGAGCACTCCTAAGACCTTCCATTCCAAGCAAATTACGAAAACCAAGCTTATCTGCAACACCCTCCACCAGAATCAAATATTGAAGGAGGTCAGTAACATAAGTAAAGAAATAAGATAAGATATGAGATGGGAAAAAGACTTGTGGCCACATTGAACAGAAAGGTGTTGAACCCAGAATTTCACTAAAATAATGCATGCAAACATCACAATTTATATGCAAAACTTTAACTCATTTACTGGAACACTACCAAACCATGGGAGTTCATGTCCTCTCCCCAAGATGAACATTCTAAAATATCTGCGCTTACTTTCCTAAATAACCATGATCCCAAATTCAAAAAACACCAGGGAAACTAAAGACAAAGTTGCATATTTATCAAGCTTCATCATGCAAGCAATTAATGAACACACATACTAAAAGCCACCTTTTGAATGTCGTGAAATGATCTCAAACTCCCATATTCATCCATGTAATGTACCATTTTTGTCAACTTGCAATTCATAAATCTCCAAATCCACTATCAAATCTTCAATTAACTTATGTTGAACTTAAAATTACAAGTTGACATAAACACATCCAATCTGTACTAACCATATTAAACACTGGCATGAACACCCAATTAATATTTCATACCCTATTAAAACTAGACCTGAGCAATCCAACCAACATTAACCAACTCACTCAGTAAATACCAGACGAAATTAAATCGGCAATCACTATTCCCATTCACAGTTGGGAAACTTTACATTAGGTCTGTACTGAGTCACTCAGTAATCAAAGAACCTAACCTAACTCAGTCTACTCTTCATCAGGTCATTCGGAAAACTCTGTACCGAGTCACTCGATAATGAATGAACCCAACTAAAGTCGATCAACTCTACCTCAAGTCATTCAGCTAGCTCCTTACTGAGTCACTTGGTAATCACTAAATTAGGTCACTCAGCAAAAGCTACACCCGAGCATCTCCAACAACACTAAACCAATTCACTTGGCAGACACTAAAGCACATCACAGTCACTCGACAAACACTAAAGCACATCACACATTAAGAGTTGTGGTCAATTTTCAACTTCTGAAACCTCTCCCCTGTTAAAATTCTCTTTCTAAGAACTAGCTTTTGGCAAACTACTAAGTTCCAATAGAATTTGTACACCCTTGAATTTCTCAAATCTGCTTGTTGAAAAGAGGTGGCCAAATACCCAAGTTCTATTCTTACCGAGTATCTCACCTCTTGATCAGGAATCTATATTAATTCATCATTATTCTTTATGTGCAACCTTCATAAAATGATAAATGGATCAAACTGGTATTAAAAGGTTTGCTCTTGCTAGATTAAGGAAAATAAAGTGGGAAAGTTGGTAGGTATAAACTCTGTAATAATTGCCTCAGTAGTCTTCAAGTTGCAACCAATATTGGATAAATTATCTACAACCTAGTTTCCCTCTCTGAGAGTATGAGAGAAGGACATCACTTTAAATTTATCAATCATTTCCAAAGCTTTTTCCATAATATAACCAAACTTCTAGTTCTCTGATTTTTTCTTTACACATGAATTAATAACCACTGAAGAACCCCCCTCAATGTGAATATTAACTATGTTTAGTTGAAATGACAGTTCTAAAACAAGTAAGATTGCCATGGCTTCAACTTTTTTATTTGTACCAATCGACAATTATTAAGCCAACATACCCAACACCCACTCATTATGATCTCTTATACACACTCCAACTCTCGATTCACCAGGATTACCTCTTGATCAGCCATCAAAATTTAACTTACAAACTCCCCTAGCAAGAGGAATCCATTTAACCATCTTTCTGTTAAATTTCTCACAAGGACCATTAGATGTAATGAGTTGGTAAGAAGGAGAGGGTAAAGAAGCCCATCTATTAGCCAAAGCAATATCCCAACATGTGACAATAAGATGTTCATAAGTTCTTTTGATATAGGCTACCACAACTTCTCCCACTGCAATTTCTAAAGCTGACAAGATAGATTCTAATGTCAAAGATTGATTTCTAAAAATCCTTTTATTCCTTTCCCTCCAAATTGCCCAAATAACTATTGTTGGGATACACTTCCAAATACATGAGTAATAAGAGTGATTAATTGGAGTTGGCCAATCTTGGAACATATCCCATAAGGTGTTTGGAAGGGGCATGCTAAAATTTAATTTTTGCAAAATGAAGATCCAGCATTGATATGCCAATTTACACTAAACAAAGAGGTGATAAACATTCTCCTCTACCTCCATGCATAAAAAACATTTCATATTATAAACAATATTCAATTTTGATAGCTTTTCTCTTTTTGTAGGTTTCTGATACTATTATTTGGCCAATCACTATGCAGATTGAATTTCTTGATGCTTCCATCATGTATATCATTAAAAGAACCTGAAAGATGTTCTTTGATGGTTCTCACACCCAGAATGGGGCTGGTGCAGGCATTCTATTTGTCACACCTCATGGTTACACAATCCTTAAGTCTCACAAACTCTTATTTCCATGCACTAATAATATAGCAGAGTATAAGGCTTTAACACATAGGATTAAAATGGCTTTAGAATGGAGGATCATAGAGTTGCATATCTACAAAGACTCCCAGCTTGTTATTAACCAAGTTAATAATGATTATCAAACTAAAGATGACAAGTTGGTACCCTACAAGAAATTGATTGATGCTCTATTGAACTACTTCACATTTATCACATTTTAACAAATTCTTAGAGCAGAAAATAAAGCTGCAGATGCTATGGCCACCCTAGCATCTATTCTTCAATTACAAGAACATGAATCACATTTTGAGTTCCTAGTGGAAGAATTGTGTCACCCTACATATGACTCCTCTGACAATCATGTGATATACATTGTTGTTGTTCATGACTCCTCATGTTACTTCACCATTTTTTCCTACCTGTGTGATCAAATCATTCATGAAAATCTCATGTGAAACAAACAATTCCAACTCCTTCGAAATTCCTCACACTATATAGGAAGAGTTTAGATGGTCTCTGGTGACAAATTTTGTGGGGCACACTCTAATGGCCTTGCAGTTGCTTGAAAACTACTTAGGACGAGCTACTATTGGCCAACCATGCAGGCTAACGCTATTCGATATGCTAAATCTTGTAAGAAATGTTAGCTACATGGTAACTTGATTCATGCTCCTGGACGTGAGCTTATACCTTCTATTACATATTGGCCTTTTCAATAGTGGGCCTTTGATTTGGTGGGAAAGATTCACCCAAGATTGTCCAGTGGGCACAAATTCATTATTACAAAGACTAAATACTTTACAAAATGGATTGAAGTTATACCTTTGTCTATTGCTATAGGCAAGCATATTGCCTTATTTATTCTCAACCACATTATTTGTCACTATGGCATCCTATCCTCCATCGTTATTGATAATGGAGGACAATTCAAGAATAAGGACCTTAAACAACTCTATAAGAAATTCAAGATCAAATGACACTAGTCCTCAATATATCCCCAAGGGAATGACCAAGCTGAGGCCTCTAATAAGACATTACTCAAAATCCTACATAGAACAGTTCACAAATCAGGTAGAGATTGACACCTGCAGAGCAATCTGACACTATGGGCTTACAGGACCACTATGCATACTCCTACCAAGGCTACACCTCTTTCATTAGTCTATGGTTTTGAGGTTTTCTTACCCTTAGAAGTTGAGATTACCTCACTATGAGTCTCCCTACATGGGTTGATAATTGATGAAGACCATAGGGCTATGAGAATACATGAGCTAGAAACCCTCAATGAGCATCGCAAGGATGCTTTTGATCACATGAGGGCTTATAAAAAATAGATGTCTACTACCTACAAGAAAAAGGTTCATCCTCGTGAGTTCCAAGTGGGTGAGCTTGTGCTTCAAGAAAACCCCAAAAATTAGCAAAATAGAGAACAAAAAGGGAAATTTGAGCCTAACTGGTTGGGTTCTTACATTGTCATAGCAGCGTTTGGATCTGGTGCCTATTAGCTTTCTACTTTCGAAGGGGAACAACTTGTTGAGCCTATCAACATTCTACATCTTAAGAAATTTTATGCTTAAGGCTCACAACTCAGCTATTTGTATATATCTATTGATCTTGAAAAAATCTTAAAAATTAGAAAATGTCCTGAAAAATGACCATCTTAGTGAAAACCTAGCAATAAGTGCTTTGAAAAAAATACAAGAATTTGATAAAAGTCCTAAAAAAATATGCCAAGTGGTGAAACCCTAGAAATGAGCGCTACTTAAGACCCTCATAGCTATGTCTATTAATCTCAATCATTCACTCCACAATACATTTCCTAGCTTGGAATTGTCTCTTTGTCCTCGTCTCAAGGGCACGATTGTCTTCTTGTATGTTAGAGTTTCTTTGGAAAACTCATACAAAATGGTGTTTCTCAACACGTCTCCTTTGATATCGAGTGTTTCTCAACACTTTTTAGATACCTACTATCTAGGATGCTACGATATTTCTCACTATCAAATTTGAGTCTCAACAAAATGGCCATGCGATACACACGCATGCACTTAAATATTAAAATTTATGAGCTATGATGAACTTTGTCTTCTTTGTGTGCTGTCTATGATGATTTCTTTTCTGAATGTTCCCTTCCTAATAGTCTTTCAATGATGTCTTGGACTAAAATATTGGTGGCATGGGGCATATTTTTCTTTCTTTCTTCTTGTGCGTATACTTTGTTAGCCTAAGGTGTTTAGAGAATTCATGCTTGTCCTACTTCACACTTTGGACCTATAATGTATCATCCTTGTTTGTTTTCACAAGACCACACTCAGGGGTTATCTTGACACTTATGCCTTGATACAAGTATAATCTTGCTATACTAAACTTAGGGAATGTAACTGCATTAGTCATCTTGATCTACATTTCTTTGATGCTTAGGTTGGATTCCCATATTTCTATCTGACATAGATCATATTCATATCCTCATAGTTATACAAGTGTTGATTGTATGATCTATCAATGTCCGTAATAATGCTCAATGATGAAATTAGAGTCTAAATGTTTTGCGTCCCTTGCAACTAAACCATTTTTGCATACTAGTTTGCTTTATAGGCTCATTCAAGATTAGTCTTGAATTTTGCATATGGGGAGAGCTCTCTCTTCATCTTTCACAGACACATCAGCTAATTGCTTTCATATTTTCTTTGCTTCCTTATTGATCATATCCTTTCATTTTCTTGATCTCTCATGTCATCTCTTTGCTATTTTTTCATCAGAAGGGGTTAATCTAAATCATCACATCTAATCTAACCAAGTATCACATTTTCAAAACAATAGTCTACATCATAAATATGAGAGCTAAAACTACCCCTGAGAGAGATTCATGAGCATATAAACATGAACACAAAACTGAGCATACATAAACATGAGCAGAAGATAAAACATCACATAGAAACATAAACTCAAACGCTAAAATATCCAACCATCACATGAGCATAAAATGACATAAACGAGACAAGTACATCGATCAAATCCAGTATCTCATATATATCAAATGTGTTAGAGTACATATACAATATAGGATCCAAAACTTGGATCAATGTCTCAAAATACATATAGTTGTACAAAAAAATGTCACAAGGACATTAGCCTAGACCTAGTCCTAGACCTAAGACTGGCTTCCTCCCTCATGAGTAGGTTGTGTCTAAGGAGGATTTGCTAATGCCCTCAATGATGCCTGATATGACCTACCATCCCTCTCCGAGTACATAGGTACCTGTCTATCCACAAGAACAACATCGATGTACACCCTATGGTAGTAGACTGCCCTAGCTATCTGTCACTCTACCTCCCACTAGGCCTTTGCTAAATCATCCCTCAGAGATCGCTCTCGGCTATCTTCCTTTGCTTGAACATCCACTAGTTGCTAGTCTCTAATTGTTATGGTTGTCCTCAACCCTTGTAGCTTTGCCTCCAAGGCCTGAATCCTAGCATCTTGGTCATCCTCCCCATCTCCCCTGGTAGGTTTCTCTTGTTGTGGCTATGCTCGCTCCACTCTCATGTGTCTCAATGAACACTCCTCCTCCTCCTCCTCATCCTTGCTATCCTTTTCTCTCGTAGCTTGGACTCGTGTTTGTCTCTTCCCAACTGCTCAAGAACTACTCCTGACCTCCATCAACCTACCACCCCTACCTTTTCCTCCTTCGTCATCTCCACCATCTCCCCCTATCCTACTACCACTGATGGTGCATCTGGTCATATAAATCTTAGGAAGGGATGTCTCTGCATCTCATATAAATATGTTAGATCTGCGCCTGCATCTGCCAACTCTGGGTGGTAGTCCTGAGGCTCCTGAATCAATGTTTTTGTGTCCCTCAAGGTAGTCTGGTAATCCAACATGGGTAACCAACCTCATGATTCCTCCTCATAGAACCACACATAGGTGGTGGTCTCCATCAAGTTCATCTATCACTGACCAAACTTCTACCATACTCGGTTGATATCAAATTGCTCTACAATCTCTGAGTGCCTCCCAACCAGTGGCCAACTATGGTGCATGTACTCAAGTTCCCATGTGTCTAACCATCTGTGACACTTATGATATGAACACTAGATAAAAGAGGTAAGCTCATCAAAATGACGTCGGTAGTATGTCTCATCACCATTGTGACTCTGAGGGATGAACCTTGTGTATCTAAATATGAATGGCTCACTGCGCTCTCATGAGTGCACCCATGGTTGTATCACTGTGATATGCTCCCATGCCCATATCTAGGCCAACACTATACTACATAACCAATTTTGCCCCTCTCGGTATGCTATCTCGTGGAGCTCATGATACATGTCAACAAGGATAGTGGGTCCCTATGCCATCCTTGGGGGCTGCCCAATTAAGTATGCTACCAATTGACCCCAGCCTAGAGGGAAGCTCTTCTGGCCCATGTCAGTGACAAGCGCCCAGGAAACCAGTGAACAAAGAAGGCATGGTAATGGATACTAGTCTTCATACTCGTCTATGAGCCTCTCCCAACTCAGGTGGTAGTCTAGGATAGTGACACCCTGAAATAGTTGTTATACTACCAACCTCTCCTATGCCAAGGTCTGATTGTAATAAACCTGTGTCATGCAAAAACTCATGTTAGTACACCTCATATGGATAAACAACAACTTGAAAATATCAAATCCTAACAATCGTACTCATAGGATCTCCATGACATGGTACACGAAGAATGTGATATACATCCTCCAAAGTGATGGTGACCTCACCAGTAGGCAGATGGAATGTGGTGTGCTCACTATGCCATCACTAAGCTAAAGTAGTCAACAACCCATGGTTCACTCGTATATGGGGCATGCGTGTTAACCACCTCAATTCCATGCTCGCTATGGTGGCCTTCTCATCATCCTCAAGATGACGAAGGATGCGTAGGGCTCTGATTAAAAGGACAAGAAAGACAATCTGCAAAATCGAGTCAAACAAACATCAAAAAATTTAGTATCAGCTATACATAGATCAAGAACATCATTAGTAAATTGAAATGATAGAAAACAATGCTCACACATGAAAAAAATTAACACCAAACATTCCAAAAAGCTCAAAAATAACTCGTACGACACTTTTTATAATATGCAGGCGATACTTTTTTTGATTAAGTATCGCATGATTTTTTTAATACTACCCTGGCGATACTTTTCATTTGTGCTAGAGTTTGCACCATGCCATGAGATTTTGGGGAGGGTTAATACGATATAACTTCTTAAAGTGTGCGATACATTTTGTGTGACAGAAGTATTGTATGATACTTCTCAAAGTATTCGTGCAATATTTTTAATGTATCACACAATTTTTTTGTCAAAAACCCTAAAAACATATAAAAATGTGTTAAATGCTCAAAAAGCATAAAATTTTTGAAGACTTACCGGGGCCTCATACTTGGTTGGCAGGTTGTGCAATCGACTGCTCTCAAAATGGTGTTTATGGGTCAAAATGCCAACAAGCACCATGATCTCTCTCCAAATTGCTCAAGAGCTCTCCAAAATCACAAAAGACAAATGAATTGAAAACGACCCTTGGACCTGTTATATAGTCATCCGATCCCATTTTGACTCATTTTTCAAACTCATCAAAATTTTGCAAAAATTGCACCCCTAGCTAATTTTGACGTCCTGGATCAGTTTTCAAAATTGAAATCAAAATTTGAGTTCATATTGATAATCAAAATTGTATTTCAAAATTCTGCCTTCTTCATGTAATTAGCTGACCTTTTGAGCTCTAATTTTTGAATCTTTGTTGGGGCATCTTCATTTCTCCATGTCTTCTTCATTTCTACACTTCATACCCACTTTGATAACATCTTTCACTTATAGATCATTTGTCTTCTTGATTTGACCTAATTTTTATACTACATCTTTCCCGGCCAACTCTAGTCAAACTAGGGCATTCTATTGCTTCCTTATAGTCATTCTTTGGTTCTAATCTCATATCTGTCATAATGGACTTTATTATATCTTGATTTAATCATACCTTTCTCATTTCTACATTCCCCTTACCTCATTTTGATTTCAATCCTGAGGGGGCAGAAATACTCTATCATTGCTTGTTACAACTATATATTTCTAAGGAGCATATGTTTGATCTTTTCATTTGCTCTCAATCTATCTAATTTGCTTAGGTGTTAGTACTCTTCTTGAGTCCTAATATCTTCTCTTTCCTAGTTTTCAGTCCCATCTCTATCAGGCTGTGCATTTAGGATTTGCTATCTCTTTCTACATTTCATTCTTCGGAATCAAATCTCTCTATCTATTGTTGCCTACTTGGCTTATGTATTCTTTGATGTAATGTGTTCTCAGATCAATCACACATTAGTCAAAGAGGGGCAAATGTAATCACCTAAAAATGGTCATTCGGATTATTACCCCCCTTCTCAACATTTTGGCTAAATTAATTAATCATTTCCCTGGGCTAAATTGCTAAAAATCAATTTATTTAATTTTAACCTATAGTTTGATTATATATTTGATTAGAAGAACATGTCCCTTTTAATTAACAAAAGACCCCATTCTTCTATCCCACTCAATGTGCACACATAAAGTCCTTTTTCTATTTACAAATTAAAAGAAAAGACTTTTATCTCACATGAAATGTCAACTCCTTTTCATTGGTTGACTTTCTCTTACCCATGGATCATGCCAAAAGTCAACCCTCACCCTTGATTGTTTACTTCTTGATCTTGATCTCAACCATCTATCCACCTTTAAAAGGGAGAGCTCTCTCCTCATCTAAGGATCCAAGTTTTTTAGTATTGTTATGTTGCAGGATTCTTAATAGGTTTTCTTGATAGCTTTGTGGAGAACTTCTTGTTTTTTTTCTAAATTTTCTCATCACCATTCTCATATTAGCTTAGATTCATTTGTAAGTAGTTTAGATGTATTTGCAATAGTGTAGCTTTCCTTTTGCAATAATCTAGATCACCTAGTTTAACTAAGATGGTTGTAATACTCTCATTTGACTTAGCCTAGTTGCATTCTTACATCTCATTCTAGCACATATCATACTTGCATTGCATTCTTGAGAAATCCTTTGGACACTTGCATTCTTGTTCTTGTCTAAGGAATCTTACATTGCATGGTTTACTAGCAAGGGTTGCATCTCTAAGGCTCATTTCATACTTGTTTTATGCCCCTTGCACTGCATGGATAGGGAGCTCTAAGCTGACATTCAAGCATTCCAAATCTATAAAATAACTTGGATAGAAGGGTTTAGAGAAGTGCACTTTCTTAGTGTACAATTGCAACTTCAACGCTTAAACATAGTCCCCTTCTAACCAATAACATGAGATTAGCTCCACAACCTTTCGAAATTAGCTCAACAACCTAAACTATCATTGTCCTCCTCCTTAAATAGATTTCTTAAAGCTTCCAAATCCTTCCATCTTTTTTCACTTAATCAAAATCATCGATCTTAGGTTTATAACTAAATTCCTTCATACAATAAAGTTAGACACATAAAAAACATAAATTTATGTAAAAATTTGTGAAAATCCCTATCCTTCTTCAATTTCCTTCGTTAGATCCTCCTTGAAATTTCTCTCCATCATTCATCTTGCAACAAACTTTGACTATCGCAGTAGACCTTATCAAACTTTCTAAATTTCCATCAAAAGTTATCCTTAGATTCCAATTTCTCAATCTTGTTCATCTGGTTCTCACTTCGTAAACATTTCACTTACTTAGGCAACATATAACTCAGTTAATATTGACTTGCTTAGGCAATACTGTGTTCTTCACATTTTTTGCAATCACTCGGTGAATACAATCTCCCTTCATTAACCTTGCGACTCAGTTAAGCTTGTGATCTTCAATACTTCTCAACAATACATGATTGTTAAACAATCAAACCAATATTACATAATCATTGTCCATCTCATTCAAGTACCCATTGAAAACCTTACATATCAACTCTAACTTCATCATACTTTCTTCAAATCCTCTTCATCAATCAAATTATATGGTACTTTTTTGAGTTAGCATTATGTCTTATCCAATTAAGGCCTTGACATCAATGACAATATAACAAATGGTATGACTCTTTTAAATACATTAATAGTATCAATTGGGGCTAACAATTTGAGGGTAAAAAGGGCAATTGTAGTGGTTTGTAGCACACCAATTAAGATGAACACGCAATATAAGTATAGTTGTGACAAATAGTGAAAAACCATGAAAATAAATCAAAGTTTTAGACAAAATAGAAAACCCTCATAGGTATTCTAGAGAAATGCAAGACGACACCATAAACCCTTATAGGTTTGAAATGCGAATCTAAAATGAATCAATTCTCTGCAACCACCTACATATTGATGGGAGTAACAACAAATACACAAGAATAATGACCTCATAAAAGTCTACTTGTAGGGAAAAGATTTTTAAAAGAAACAAGTCGAGTTTCCTCAACAAAGATATTTGAGTATACACTAGAGTAACATCCAAGCAAGAGAATGAGATGTAAATTTTATACGTAAAGGAAAATTATCTGAATATTTTCTATAGACCCTTGCATTTTAAGGACAACTCACACAATATATACCCTTATAAATTTATTACAAAAACAATAGCCATATATTTCATCAATAAGTTGGGGGATTAATGTTGTAAGAGTAGCAATAGGAAACCCTTTAAGACTTCAGGAAACAAAGTTAAAGAAAAGTTTGAACATCATAACATACAAGTAGCATTATCACATTCCTTTACTAAATGAATGTATAGGTCCCATCTCATACGTGCAGAAGTAAATGTTTGAAATGCAAGGAGAGCGGCCATAAAGTGTACAACAAAGAAATGGAAAACAAAAAAGATCACATATATGTAAAAACCCTCAAAAAATGTGTAAAGAACTTCACAAATATCAATATGGGAGCTTGTGGATTTGAGAAAGTAAATATACCTACAAAATAATGATGGAATTTGCATAAAGAAAGATCGAAAAGACCACATTCATAGAGGTCATTGAAATGTACATGGGAATAGATTTTAAGGAATAGATCAAACAAATCTCAAAGAACTGTAACAATGACAACAAGATGCAATGAAACCCTAGGATGATGGTTTATGCTCCAAGTTTCTTGACTTTTTGAAAAGTTAAAGGACCAAAATATTGTGTAACTATAATCAGGGTTCAGTTTTGAAGGAGCTAATACCATAATTCAACCTCCTTACTCAAGGTCATTGACATACCAAGTGGGTCGACAAAAATATTGAAAGGCATCCTACCTTAAAAATGTTTATTAGTCTTGCCATCTTTCTTAGGTTTTTCAATGTAATTTCATTGAAGATTATAAAATATATTGCTTATTTTTATTTACATTCAATGATATTTTTTACATTACTGATGAAATAAGTTAAAATTATTTATTATTTGTATATTATAGTAACGTAATTGTTAACCTCATAATGGTTTTTGACACTTGAGTGCCAATACACTTAACTACTTTCTATATATTGGAGTTGAGTACACCATGTATGCTGAGCCACAACAAGAGCCGAGTTAGGAAAGACTTCAGGTGCTGAGTGATCTTCATGTACCAAGTAGCCTTCAGGTGCCGAGTGAAGATCAGGTGTCGAGTGAAGTTCAAGTGCCGAATGACTTTAAGTGCTGAGCAGAATAAAGTGCCGAGCAGATACAAGTGTCGAGTGATATTCAAGTGCCGAGTCATAGATGATGCCGAGCAATACAGAAATGAAACAAGTGCCAAGTAACCCAGTTTGTTATTAGTGCCGAGCATCTGGAATCAACAAGTGCCGAGCAACACAGAATGTACATATGAGTTTGTAACTTCGTTGATTCATATGTAAATAATTTTCATGGCCGACATGTGACAAATCTTGAAGGATTAAATGATAAGATCAAATCTTTTATTTCTCCTATGCAATCTACATGCAGCCAATAAGAAAAATGATGAAGGCATGCAACCAATGGAAGAAGTGCAAACAATGAGCGGGAAATAGAGATTGAATATGGATCGTAGATCCATACCTAACCCTAAATCCTTGAATGTCTTTATAAGGAAGAAAAAATTTCATTGTAAAATATATGAGTGGATATACAAGGGTGTGTAAGGAAAACTACTTTCAGAGTAAGGACTATCAGATCACAAAGGATCAAGATCAGAGAAAGCATATCAAGTGCCTGTATTCAGCAATCGAAGGATTGTAATCTATCAGGTTTATTGTACCTAATACTTTCTAGCAATTGTATTAGAATGAAAATCCTATGGTAATAGGTTAGCTTAACAACTATTTCATAGATCCTTTAAATAGGTGATTAAATCCTTTAACAGGGTGACACTTCATGTAAAGTGTTTGTAAAATCCTCTAACCAGTTCACTATTGATACAATGTAAAGCCTTTAACAGGGCAGGCCTTTAACAGGGCAGACCATCAAAAGTGATTAAAACCTTACTGCTACAGCAAATTTTGTGGGTATCATCCCCACCCCAATTTTACCTTCTTATTCCTGGAGGGTTTCTGGGTTACCAAAATCTCAAGTGTTATGTGGTGATTCTTATGTGTTTCTCATAATTGTTTGATAGGTTTGTATGTATGCAATCTACTTTCAGTTTAAATATTTTAAATACATTACTTTTAATTCACCCACCCCCCCCCCGCCCTTCTCATAAGCATTCTTCCCATTTGAATATTCCAACAATTGGTATCAGAGCAGCTGGTTCTCACAAAAAGAAGTCTAACAACTTGAAGAAAAAGATCTAAAGATGGAAGCCTTCAAACTTGGGAAGATTATTGAAAATCAAGTGATTGATGTGCAACTGGCTCTACACAGAGTAGAGGAAGTAAGGGAAGAATTGAGAAAATCCTTGAAGAGAAGGAAGGATATAGCCATAACTGAAAATGATATAAACTATAAGGAGATTGATACCACAAAACTGTGTGCCAATGGAGACACTAAAGAGTTTGATGCAACAATAGTAGAACTGATGGAGAAAAGAAAAGTTCAAGCAGAGGAGATAAGATCTCTCAAGATGGAACATGAATCACAAGCCATAATGATATGTGAAATCACTGAACAAAAGAAAAGAGCAGTTGAGGATAGAGTCATGATAGAAAATGACAAAAGAAATCTTGCAAACAGGCTTGAAGAAAAATGTACTGAATTAACAAGGATCTCAAATATGCAGATGGATACACTTGCCCAAATGATGAACCTTCATCATGAACTCAATATGAAAGATATTGAGATCTCTACTTTGAAGATACACAATGAACAACTACAGAATGAATTGAATAGAGAAAAAGAGGTAGCTGAGAATCTCAACAAGTCAAGTGAAGCCATCAAGTATTTTGAACAGTTGCTGAAATCCCCAAAATTTGCCCATGATACATCAGGACTAGGATATAACAGCACTAAGGTTGGAGAATCATCAAAGAGTGTCGAGCAAAAAGATGACATAGGTAAGAATTCAAAACGCACTTGTCATTACTATAATAAGAAGGGGCATACTACTAATATTTGCAGGAATAGGAAATTCAATCAGCCAAATACACTCAAGAGCAAGAGTTACTGTCACAAGTGCAACATGCAAGAACATATGACACAAGATTGCAGATCCAGAGTTACAAGGACACAAAAATTTGATGGACACTGTCACAATTGCAAGAAGTATGGGCATAGAGCATTTGAATGCAGATCAAAGCCTATATGGACATCAAATTAACCAGCAAAATCAAAAGGGAATGAAAGTCACTATCATTGGGATTACAACACCAGGTATAGCTGTCATTATTGTCAGGAATATGGACATATACCACAAAACTGCATAAGAACACATTTCAAAGGGAACTGCAAAAGATGGTTGAATCAAACCACATGTTTCAGTTGTTTGAAAGTTGGTCATATCAGCAGAAACTGTCCTACAAGATCAAAGGCACCCAAGACTGAAGAAAATAAGGGCAAAGAAAAGATTGATGTCGAAAAGATAAGGGGGCAAATAAATAAAACTTGGAGAAAGAAAGATGAATGCAACACATGAAATGGAGGGATCACTTCACCCAATAGGTCAAGTGATCACATTTCATCAAACTAAGCATAAGAAGTATACAAGATTGATATACAAAGCTATATCACACATCAGTCCCAAGACAAAGAAGTAATGCAAAGTATAAATCTGCATGAGACAAGATGTCAAGACAAAATCTAAATGATGTTGCCAAGCTATCTTTGGATGCTAAGTTAAACTCCAACACATGTTGAGCTCCTAACAATGACCGAGTTGATGATTGATGCCGAGTTAGGTTAAAATTTTTCAGAAGCCAAGTTGGCAGTTGAGCATTTAATGCAATAAAAATAGGGTATATTATCCCGATTCTAATCAATTTTCCTCATCGCGATCAAGAAGCAAAGAAGAGAAAGAGAGAAGAGCAACTTCACAGCATATAATCTATCATTTCAATCAAATTGCAACATCTCTCAAAGTGTTTTCATCGATCTTGAGGTATTTTTCATTTGTGCCGAGCTACGCAGTTTTATATTTCGTAAAAAGGAAACCCTAGTTTGCATAAATGGCGTCAAGTTCCAAGAAAATCGAGCACAAAGAGTCATTTGAAGTTCAGTTAGTGTCCAATGAGGTCAAGCAACCTGATTTTTGACCATTCCTGAAGTTGCTTACAAAAACGACCCAACTGAAGCTCTCTCCCAAATACCCCCAAAAGTTGTAATGGTTCAAGACACGAGGAGATGCTACAATTGTAAGATAGGAGCCCTAGGAGATATGGAAATAAGGCAAGCCTATGAGAAATTGTGTGTAGATGGAGTCTTAAAAGATGATTTCAAAATTGTTGAAAGAAAGGGTTTGACCCGAGTTTTGAGCTTTCCCACAGTATTCAAGACAGAATGGGTTAAACTTGTGTTAAGCAGAATTCATGGTGGAAGTTTATGGTTAGAAGATACTCCCATCAAATTAATTAAAGAAATCATACATAGAGTAACAGGGTACCCTACCCTAGATCGGTTCAAAACTTTGAGAAGTGAATCGAAGGAGGTTATTGAAAAGAGCATTGGTGCTCAGTGGAATAAGAGAGGAATGACAATTCACACAATTCAAGATCCTCTAGTTGAGTTTGCTGTTAGAGTTATTGCCCATAAGTTCTATCAATCTAGTAGACTCAACAGTGTGCCGTGTATTGCACTAGATGTAGGTTACAAATTGGTGAAAAAGGATCATACTTATGATCTTGCAGAACTACAACTACAACAGATTACTGAAAACCTAGCTGCCATAAGAAGGACAAAGGGTGCTCAATGCAAATTTGGAGCAATTCTAATTTGTATATTCTTCTATGTTCAAAATGAGTTTCCCTCTTTTGTAAAAATTACATGGAGGAATGATAGAACTATCATTGCCCAAATCAATGAATATATAGAACAAATGGGAGAAAATTTTGATACCCTGATGACAAGTTATTTCAAAGATTTCAAGAAATCCATGAAACAAAGGGTGAGAATACCAGTTTCTTTGGTAGAAGAACATGTTAATGATATATGCTTCTTGGTTGATATTGAGTTCACATACATTTAAGCTGCAATTCCAAGAGTGAGATGGCTAAGGCCATTTGGATATGAAATCAATGTTGATGAGGCATCTGCAACAATAACTGCATTATTGGCAGAAGCAACAGATAAAAGTGCTCCACATTTTGGCACTTATGATGTAGTAAGGTCAAAAATAAACATGGAATTAAAGACTGCTTCCACATGAAAGAAGAAAGACAAATTGTTAAAGAAGATTAAGAAGAAATTTGGTGAAGAAATTGAGGCTGAAGTAGAAGAAGAAGAAGAAGATGATAATGATGATGAAGATGAACAAGAACAAGGCCCAATGGAATTAACTCAAGGTCTGGGTGAAGACAAGGAGGAAGGTGCAGAAGACAAAGAAGCCAAGGAAGCACCAACTGAAGCTGAGACAAAGAAAAGAAAGGCAACAAAATAGCTCCAGCTCAGCAAAAACCAAAGAAATCTGCCATGCCATCACCTCAAAAGCCTACAACACGAGCTGCAACAAGGGCCTCCACTCAAAAGGCTAAAGAGGAAGTTACAAAGAAGAAACCAATCAAGGAAACACAGGAAGAGCCGAGGAAAAGAAGAAGATATGTGGCTTAACCTGATTTTGATGAAGAAGATCAATCTGAAAAGGTAAGCCATTCTTTAGTTGATACTTTACGTAAAAATATTGGAAATGGTGATTTAAGCAACTTAAATAATGTTGATTTCAATAAGTTTACTAAAGAAGAACATAATAGGATAGAATAAACAGTTTATGGAATGATGGCACAGTTCAAGTACACTCCACTTGAACTAGATGGACAGTTGCCAAATGAACTGTCTAAAATTGTAGAAGACAGATGACATTTTTGTTTGAAAATGGAAAAGGAGATGAGGGAATCAACCCTAGCAAGTGTATTGCCAGATTTGACTAGGGAACAAATAAAGAAAGCAGTCACAAGACATAATAATAGGTTTACACCTAAGTACAAGGCATTCTTCATACTCCAAAACAAGATGGAAGAAATTGTTCAAAGAACAATGAAATCATTGAAAAACTTGTACAAAAAGATTGAAGATTTTCTTGAAGAAGAATACAAGGAACAAGCTACTGCTCCACTAGAAGAGAGGAGAAAAAGGAGAGATGATAAGACAGTAGTAGAGAAGGGAGAAGAAGAAAAGAAAGTAGAAGAAGAAAATAAGGTAGAAGAAGAGAAGAAAGAAGAAGAAAAGAAAGATGGAGAGGAGGAAGAGACACAAAAACAAGATGTATCGGCAACAGTTGAGCAAGAGTAGCAACCAGATCAAAGTGTGCAAGACACACAACTGCCACCCTCTAGCCCTCCTCATGTACCCATCACACCTGCAAAAACTGTAACTATTGTTGATGTTCCTGATACTTCTGGTCAGAACATCAATCCATTAACTGGAGAAGATCTCAAAAGAATCCTTGACCAATCTACACAACAAGCAATATTATGTGCAGATCCAGTATTGGTCAATATGGATGAATTGCAAAAAATAGTAGAAAGCACAGTTAGAGATAAGGTGAATCCACAAGAACCACCTTCCATCATCTCTATAGCTACTAGTGGTCAACTTCAAATGCCAACAGTTATTTCAATAGGCATAGTTGACACTATAATACAGAAGCCAAGTGTAGCTGTAGAAAAAGGAACAGAACAAACAGGACAGACTATTACATCTAATCCTACAACACAAACACAAGGTGCACTTCCTAAGATCACCATAATTGATCAAGATAGTAGACAACAGGAGGAGAAAACAGTGGAAACCCCTAAAGAGCAGGAGACAATACAAACATTGATAAATTTGCCTACCTCAGGAACTCCTTCACAACAGCCATTGCAAATATCTGTACCAACATCTAGTACTACAAAAGATGCAAGGGTACTTCACTATGGAGACCCTGAATTAGATGAGGAGATAGTCATACCAGGCTATGACTCAAAAACAATAACCATTGATCAAATAAATAAGGCGCAAGAAGCACTAAATAGAAAAAAGAGACAAGAGATACTCAAGAAGGAGTATAAACAAAAGAAAACACTACATGAGATTAAGGACATCTTTATGGATGCCTTTAGTTTGCAATCACCTGATGAGTCAAAGCATATCACGGAGCAATTATCAGACATTGTTGACCAGGTGACAAATGAAGACCAAGAAACAAATGCAAAACTTATGGAATGGTCTGAAAGAAAATTTCAAGGGAAAGTGAATGAGAAAGTATCTAGTGAAATAGCACTTTCACAGGTTGAATTGGAAAAGTTAGTAGACAAAGTGAAAAAGGTACTTGAGAATATATTCGCATTGTACAAAAAGTTGTGTGACTTTTCATACTTCACACAAGAGACAAGCCAAAAGATACTGAGCTTGGAAAGAAATTTAAACATTTCAAGCATGCAACTATTAAATGATCCAGCTCAAAGTGAGAAGCATTTTGCTCAATCGCTTCACACTCACAAAGAATTAGCAGTATTAACAATAGATGAGGCCAATATCAAAGCAAAACTGATACAACTACAGTCCTCCATTACCCCACATTTGGAATTACTCCATAAGGAAAAAGTCTATGTAGAAACCATTCTCAATAAAGATTCTAATCTTTCTACATCAGATGGACTTATTCATCTTGTTGTAGAGACTGCCATCCAGCATAAGTCACTGGAAATTGCTTTGAACAATTGGGATGCAACTCTCAGGATGATTATGGAGGTAAACAACACATTTTTGGCGAAATACGGTCTTAACCCTTAAAATCCTTTGACATAAGTGTCAAAAAGGGGGGAGATAAGAATAAAAGGAGGAGATAAGAATAAAAGGGGGAGATATTAACTACAGAGGAGATACTATATGATGTATGAGGCACAACCAACTCAGGGGGAGTTACAATAATTTTGAGGTATATATTGTTAGTTACAAATTTTGATCAAGTTTTCTTTAAAAACTCTATATATACCAAACAGATTAGTTAATGTACTCACAAGGTCAATTAAGTGTTTTTGTCACTCATGTCAAAGGGGGAGATTGTTAACCTCATAATGGTTTTTGACACTTGAGTGCCAATACACTTAACTACTTTCTATATATTGGAGCCGAGTACACCATGTATGCCGAGCCACAACAAGAGCCAAGTTAGCAAAGACTTCAAGTGCCGAGTGATCTTCATGTGTCGAGTAGTCTTCAGGTGCCGAGTGAAGATCAGGTGCCGAGTGAAGTTCAAGTGCCGAATGACTTTAAGTGCCGAGCAGAATAAAGTGTTGAGTAGAATAAAGTGCCGAGAAGATACAAGTGCCAAGTGATATTCAAGTGCCGAGTCATAGATGATGCCGAGCAATACAGAAATGAAACAAGTGCCGAGTAACCCAGTTTGTTATTAGTGCCGAGCATCTGGAATCAACAAGTGCCAAGCAACACAGAATGTACATATGAGTTTGTAAATTCATTGATTCATATGTAAATCATTTTCATGGCCAACATGTGACAAATCTCGATGGATTAAATGATAAGATCAAATCTTTTATTTCTCCTATGCAATCTACATGTAGCCAATAAGAAAAATGATGAAGGCATGCAACCAATGGAAGAAGTGCAAACAATGAGCGGGAAATAGAGATTGAATATGGATCGTAGATCCATACCTAACCCTAAATCCTCGAATGTCTTTATAAGGAAGACGAAATTTCATTGTAAAATATATGAGTGGATATACAAGGGTGTGTAAGGAAAACTACTTTCAGAGTAAGGACTATCAGATCACAAAGGATCAAGATCAGAGAAAGCAGATCAAGTGCCTGTATTCAATAATCAAAGGATTGTAATCTATTAGGTTTATTGTACCTAATACTTTCTAGCAATTGTATTAGAATGAAAATCCTATGGTAATAGGTTAGCTTAACAATGATTTCATAAATCCTTTAAATAGGCGATTAAATCCTTTAACAGGGTGACACTTCATGTAAAGTGTTTGTAAAATCCTCTAACCAGGTCACTATTGATACAGTGTAAAGCCTTTAACAAGGCAAGCCTTTAACAGGGCAGACCATCAGAAGTGGTTAAAACCTTACTGCTGCAGTAAATTTTGTGGGTATCATCCCCACCCCAGTTTTACCTTCTTATTCTTGGAGGGTTTCTGGGTAACCAAAATCTCAAGTGTTATGTGGTGATTCTTATGTGTTTCTCATAATTGTTTGATAGGTTTGTATGTATGCAATCTACTTTCAGTTTAAAGATTTTAAATACATTACTTCTAATTCACCCCCCCCCATCCCCCCCCGCCCCTCTCAGAAGCATTCTTCCCATTTGAATATTCCAACAGTAATTAATATTAATTAATTGATATTTTATAAATAAATAAATAAATATTAAATATTAAATACAAAAATAAATAACTATACTTTGATTTTTGAAATAAATGCTAAAGAAGCCAACCAAGAGTGATCTATTTGACTTAGAGATAAAAGAAGGAGAGGTGGAAATTTGTTTTTGCAAAATGAAGACCTGTTAGTTAAGGGGGAGTTTTCAAATTGATGATGCTTTGAAGATGTAATGATGGCCATTTGGTGTTGTCACATGTCTTAGAGTTCATTTCGTAAGGACAATAGAGTGATTCATTTGAGTCTTTTTAGGGAGATTTGGAGTACAATTTGAGTTGTCACTGGGAATCTATGGTGAGAGTAGTCTTTTACATGTTCTGGAGACTTATTGGAGTAGTTTGAGGGCCTCTTTAAGAGGTGGGTTTGTTGACATTTGGTCCAACATTTTGGAATGCAATTCCTATTTTCTTGTTTTTTTGAGAGAGATTGAAAGGATATATTCTCCTCTTTTGTACATTTTAGAGTTTAGATTTTGATGCAACTTGTGTTTAATGACATTTTGTCCTTCACATTGTGCATGTAATTACTATTGTATCACATTGAGGATTGATGTTTTTTGGTGCCTTTGGACTATAATACAACAAACTTTGGATCTATTTTGGGGTTTATTTCATGCGTGCAATACATTATTGATGTTCATTTTTATGTTTCCTTTTAGAAATCTTAAGTTGATGTCTCATTTCTACACCTGTTGCAACATAGGTTGTGTAAGTGATTGAAGAATATTAGTTGTAATTATATTCTTATGATATTATACAACAAATCCTTCTTATGAAACATTTTTATGCAAAATAAATTTCTTCAAGGTTGTATCTAGTTGTCTACTGTCTCATTGTGTTTAAAAAAATACAAAGTTCTATATTTAAATTTGGTACATCACCTTACTTTCAGTTTACTTATTATTTCACTATGAGTTCTCCTCTATCCCTCTTCCTACAAGGTTCAAACTTTATTAGTTTAGGTGAAGTTTCCAATTAGGAGTTGGCCTTATGTAGAGGTTCAATCAAGTCATAGGTTACCTATAACCTTTGGTTGTTCACATGTTACATCAAAAGTGTAGAGTGTTTTTGAGATTTACCAAGGGTGGACTTTTGGGAGCTACAATATGTTTATGTTGAATGCTATAGGATTTTATTTCTCTAATTTTAGTCAAGGGATGCAATAAAACTAATTACTCTTGAAATTTTAATTTGTCATTCCTCATGTATACAAAAGATTTTACAAAGACCACATCATTTTGTAATATATTCATACTATCATTATATTTACAACTCTAAAGAGACAATTTACTTTCTGATATTTACTTTTATTTCATTCATTTATCTCATGAGGTGTGGATGAGTTATTTATCTATTTAAGTTATATTCTTATAGGATGATATGGCAACATTATTATTCTTATGACATAATTGGGGCCATTAAGGTGATTTAAATTCACTTTACAATATGAGATTTAAGAACTTGGTGAAATCAAAACCTAAAATGCCCTAGTTAGGGAGAAAATCTCTAAATGAACTACATTTAGATTTTAGTTAGCCTTATATTTAGTTACATTTTTGAAATATGGATCTTAACATACAATTAGAGTCTAGGGTTTTTTTTGTTGATTTGTGATGAAAATTTAGACTTTTGGGAGTCTTGGTTTTTGAAGTCAATAGAATTGTATAAAAGTATATATTTTTAGATATAGATCAAAATAATAATTAGGGAGCATTAGTTGATATATCATTAAAGTTGAGAAATTATAGTTTAGATGCATATTATTTAGAGAAGCACACATGGCCTAGAACAAAATAATAAGAAATATGTTATGTCTTAAATGATCAAAATGGATGATCTATAAATTTCACGAGGACAATAACAAAGTTTTGAAATTAAGTTCTTTCAAATCGACTATACAATTAGGAAAAGCTAACAATTTCATAGAATAAAGTTGGGGCATGAATTTTAGTTATTAGAATCAACTTCAGTGATTTATTGGAAAGTTTCAAACTAAAGATGAGGATTATTAATAAAAATAATAATGAATAAAATATACCTTAATGTACCATTCATTTTTATTTACTCCAAGCATTATGAGCAATCTACACCATTCCACATGGTGTATGGATATAATATTGATATGAATTCAAGCCAGAACCATGAGAATTGTAACCTTCAATCAAAATACATTATCATAATACCCACATTATTTTAATTTGTGAAGTGAAAGAAAATAGTCAAAAAATAAAGAACAAACTTTTCAAAAAGATACCAATAAATCAGTCAAAAGGATTAATGTATAACCATTAAAAAATGTAGGATGGTTTTTAATTTTACATATTGCACTATCTATTCCAAAACATGTTGATAACATATAAGAGCTCTATTAGTGTTCTTAAAAGGTAACAACCAACATCAAATCCTATTATTTTGTTGTCCATGGATTCCAAGCCTAAGATTTATCGGGTTTCCAAAGAGAAGAAATGAACGTATATAAAAATCCTAGTCTATTAAGTTCATAACCTTTTTGTAAAGAATAATTTTACTGTCATTGTGCATTGATTGTGAAGATAACTAATAAAAGACATCAATTTAAAACTAAGTAAAACAATGTGGAGACATTTCTTACATTGGAGGAGTAAAACATCAAGCAAAAGAAAGCACTGCAAGAACCTTAACATAGAGACAATGAAGTCATGAATTCATTATGAACTAAGTAAAAAATAAAAATGGGAGCATACTTGACATGGAGAGTTGGAGAAATAAAGCCTAGAAAGAATATCAAACGAGAAGAAAATGACCAAATTTGAAACTTACAATAGAAAAATGAAAACATCATACCTAGAGCATCTTTGTTTGAATCTGAGTGGTGACATTTGCCAATGCTAACATCACACTCTTTATGTTGAATAATTAAAAGGTTTGCATATGGTTTTTTTTATCGCATTTCCTTGTTTTATTAACCATTGTCATTGAAACCTGTGAACCAGACTTCATGAACATGTTTACCTCTCCTTAGCATGCCCAAAGTAAAAGCTCCAATTGTCAATAGTTGATTTTTAATATCCAATAACTTACAATTATTGTAATCCCAAGACCTTTACTTTTGTATTTTTCCTCTATATTTGTACATTTTCTTGCACAAGAATTTGGAATGTCTTTGTATTCTCCAATGTGAGCCTACTAAGAGTCATATTTTATAGTCAAATATTCAAAACTTGCTCAATCACCATTTAAATAGCATGAACAAAGTGAACCCTAATCACCAAGTGCAACCTTTAGTCTCCAATGTTTGTGAATCAAAACTTTGGGAGTTTGGTGTTTGAAGTCAATAGAATTGAATAAAAGTATATATTTTTAGATATAGATCAAAATAATAATTAGGGAGCATTAGTTGATATATCATTAAAGTTGAGAAATTATAGTTTGGATGCATATTATTTAGAGAAGCACACATGGCCTAGAACAAAATAATCAGAAATATGTTATATTTTAAATGATCAAAATGGATGATCTATAAATTTCACAAGGACAATGACAAAGTTTTGAAATTAAGTTCTTTCAAATTGACCATACAATTAGGAAAAGCTAACAATTTCATAGAATAAAGTTGGGGCATGAATTTCAATTAGTAGAATCAACTCCAGTGATTTATTAAAAAGTTTCAAACTAAAGATGAGGATTATTAATGAAATAAATAATGAACAAAACATACCTTAATGTACCATTCATTGTTATTTACTCCAACCATTATGAGCAATCCACACCATTCTACGTGGTGTATGGATATAATATTGATAAGAATTCAAGCTTGCACCATGAGTACTGTAACCTTCAATCAAAATACATTACCATAATACCCACATTATTTTAATTTGTGAAGTGATAGAAAATAGTGAAAAAAAGGGACACACTTTTCAAAAAGGTGTCAAAAAATCAGTCAAAAGGATTAATGTATAACCATTCAAAAATGTAGGATGGTTTTTAATTTTACATATTGCACTATCTATTCCAAAACATGTTGATAACATATAAGAGCTCTATTAGCGTTCTTAAAAGGTAACGACCAACATCAAATCCTACTAATTTTATTGCCATTGTGCACTAATTTGGAAGATAACTAATAAAAAGCATCAATTTAGAACTAAGTGAAACAATGTGTAGACATTTCTTATATTGGAGGAGTAAAACATTGAGTGAAAGGAAGCACTGCAATAACCTTAACATAGAGACAATGAAGTCGTGAATTCATTATGAACTAAGTAATATAAAATAAAATGGGAGCATAGTTGACATGGAGAGTTGGAGAAACAAAGCCTAAAAAGAATATCAAAGGAGAAGAAAATGACCAAATCTGAAACTTACAATTAAAAAATGAAAACATCGCACGTAGAGCATCTTTGTTCTAATCCGAGTGGCGACATTTGCCAATGCTAACATGACACTCTTTATGTTGAATAATTAAAAGGTTTGCATATGTATTTTTTATTGCATTTCCTTGTTTTATTAACCATTGTCATTGAAACCTATGAACCAGAGTTTGAACATGTTCACCTCTCCTTAACATGCCCAAAGTAAAAGCTTGTCAATAGTTGATTTTTAAGAACCAATAACTTGCAATTATTGTAATCTCAAGACCTTTACTTTTGCACTTTTCGTCTATATTTGTACATTCGCTTTCACAAGAACTTGGATTGCCTTTACATTCTCCCATGTGAGCCTACTAAGATTCATATTTAATATTCAAGTATTCAAAACTTGTTCAATCACCATTTAAATAACATGAACAAAGTAAACCCTAATCACCAAGTGTGACATTTAGCCTATTGTGAATCAAAACTTTGTTTTACCTGCTATAGCTTATGGAGTTGTGAATTCTCCTATATTAGTAACTATGGAGGCCTCTACCACCATCTACAACACCAATAAGACCATGCCAAAATAATCTTCGCCCTAAACACAATTGAAAAATATATAGGTTCTACATTTTACATATTAGAAACAAACTCTATACAAATAAGTCTAACAACTTGATTAGTTGAACAACATTCGCGAAACATTTTTAAAACAATATTGACATTATTGTAATTATTTAATAAAATTACTTAATCCAAATCTAATAACATCTAGAGTATATCATAAACCTCATGGTCTAAATTGTGCATTATTTTAACTACATAATCTATCATTAAAGATTGAAAAAGCTAAAGCAAATCCAAAAGAAGATTAAAAAGTAAGAAGTAAGGCATCCAAAGATTATCCAATCCAATGGATTAGGGTTGAGACCTAGTGGGAGCCCACACTTGCATACAAGGGCACCACGTTAGGTATTTCTTAAAACGGGCACAAAATTCCCTGTTTGCTTTTAATTTCCCAAAAATATCAAAATGAATAAAAAATAAGTTAAAATAAGGAATAGTGGGAAATGTAAGGATAGCCCACACCCCATACCAAATGCCACGTGTCTCCTAAAAGGCTGTCTGTATGGCAACAGTCCTACGTGGCATGTGGTGGCAGAGCCGTGTATTGCAAATTTTGTGCGGGTGATAATGGAAGTCCGGCGTGCATGGGATGAGGTGGACAAGTGGATATTGCAAAGTAATAAAATATAAATTGATAATAATATGCGCATTTCTCTCTGTCTCCTTCCATATTCTCACCTAATGTCAAATGCAATTGGGGTTTGTTGAGAGAGTTAGGTAGCTGAGCTTTCCTTTCCTTTCCTTTCAATTCCATTCATCTGCGCGTTTGATGCTCTGTGTTTGGCGGACTCCAGAAATAAGTGGAAATTGTTGGTCGATTTCGCCCGCGATCCGTCTGAATTTGAGGAGGTGTGTATGGTTTGATAAAGGTTGGGGTTTCCTGTGATCTGGAATTTGTAGATGGTTAATGGAAATGTTATTTATTGTTCCCGATTTCTTGGTTTTGTAAATTGTCGACTCTTGTTTTCTGTCTGAAATAGCTGCGTTTACACGATTTCAAGGTTCTTATGGGAAATTGTTGTGGTATTGGCAGTTGTTGTTGTTGGGCGTCGCTCCTTGGTCGCTCCGGAACTTCTTGTGATGGCCGAGGATTGAGATGTTACCAAATGGCTGTCAATTGATCGTATTGAAATAGGGCTTCTGCAGAGGTGTGGAAATACTGGGTTTGTTCTAATAATGACCGGAAGGCAGAGTGTCTGAGGGATTGAGAAGTGCTTCTAATGTCCGGTTTTTGACAGGACTGTATACACCGAGTTTTGGGACGGGGTTAGGATTAGGGTTAGGGATAGGTTGCGGTACAATTGTGAACAGAAGCAATGCTTATCAAGGAGGTTGTAGAGGTCGAGGAGTCGGAGGATAAAGAAGAAGAGAGTGAAGAGGTAGAGGAGTCGGAGGGTAAAGAAGAAGATAATGTGAGTATTGACAGGGTTGCTAAAAGGGCAGTCGTGGGAGCTGGTGCTCGCGTCCTCTTTTATCCAACACTTTTGTATAATGTTGTTCGGAACAAGCTTCAAGCGGAGTTTCGATGGTGGGACATGGTTGATCAGGTTATTTGTTACTTATTTTATATTTTTATGTATTGATCAGGTTATTTGTTTCCTATTTTGTATTTTTATTGATCGATCTTTATGTTAAAAAAAAGTTAAATTGCTGACTTTTGAAGGCATTATATATGTTATCTCTGAAATCTACTTTTTAAAATTTCTCAGAGGAAGATCCCTGAACTTAATATAGTAAAAGCTGCTTGATAATTTTTCCTTTGACATTAATCGAAGAATGCTGATATCCTGCCCATAAGAAGCGATTCTACTTGGTCAATTTTTAAACTCACGGACGCCTCCACTTATTTTTCAAACCTTCATGTTTCATTATTTGTTTTGAAATGGGCTCAGCATATTTGTTGCGAATTTGCCGTTTTCTGATCATTTATTTTGGAAACCTGCACGATTCCTTTTCTAGTAATAATAGTTTCTGCATTTTCTGACAAGCTTTCTGTTTATTAAGCTTGTTTTCTATATTTGTTTGCATTAGAATTATTATTAATTGCGTTGCTTGCAACACTTTTCTTTTTCTGAGCTCCACATGACTTCTTGGTCCTGTGGATCAATGTTCTCATTTTTGTGTTTCTTTTGTCTGGATTGATACTTTTTGTCCCCGTAATATTGATTTGTCATTTTTATTCTGGGATCAAGCCATTAGGGCTAAAATTGACTTTTGCATGGTTGTGTCTTCCTTATTTTTTTAAAGTAATATGGATTTGTCATTTTTATTCCAGGACCAAGGCATGGTTTTTGCAGGGTTGTTCTTTAGATCCGTCTTTTTCCAGGCTGATCTTTTTATTGATTGTGTATTTATATAGTTTTCACGTTTCCATTATCTTGTATCATTTTTATTTAGATATTTCTAAAATCCAACAACTTATACACTTCAAGTTGATTTCACTAAGTTTTCTGATGATATTATTATGGTTTTGGACAAGTTCATGGTCATGTATTCTGTTTATTCACTGTACTTCGCTCTGGTAAGTCATCTGTTTAAATTTAATAAGTCTTGTCACATTACACCATGATGTGGAAGGGTTGAGTGCCTCATTTTCCAGAAACTGTCATATATTGTTTAAACCTATTATCAATTGGCTGTTAAGACTAGCTCCCATTTCCTATAATTGCATTTTGAAACTAAATGGTGGATCAGATTGCTACTCATGTAAGATCCATTCAATGCTCATTGGAAACCAATATCATTTTAGCTGCTGTATCCTTGAAGTATAAGATTTTATGACAACTATTGCTTAAAATTTCAACTATTCTTATCTTTGAAATGTTATCTGGTTTTGAAGATTAGTGGTACCTTGCACTTCCTAAGTAACATAGAGCTCTATCTGGGCTTATTCTCCAAAGTTTCTGTTTTTTGTTTTTCAATTTATCCATCTTCTCTGCTGGGAGGTAATATAAGTACAAGACGGTAATGATACAAGCTAATATTTGTAAGATCATAGGTACTGGCACAGAGTCCTTTGGATATCTCACAGGCCACATTAGATCCAGGTTAAGATAGATTTGTGCTGGTGGTAAACCCTGTAGTACTTTTTTGTCAGCTGTTGCAGTAGTAAAACAAAAAGTACATTGATGAATATAAATGAATGTCTATAAGATTCTGAATGCGTTTGAATTTCCTCAGTTTCCTGGCTAAAGAGATAATTTGGTCCTCTCTGTGTTTCAGTATCTCTTATTAGGCGCTGTTCCATTTCCTAAAGATGTTCAACGCTTGAAGGATCTTGGCGTGGGAGGAGTTGTTACGTTGAATGAGTCTTATGAGACATTGGTTCCTGCCTCCATGTATCAGGTGATCTAATTTTTTTCGATTGGCATATTTAATATGTAAATGATGGCTAAGTTTTCAAAACTTACCTAAGAATTCGATTTCCTTAGGATGTCAAGGCTTGAAGTTTTACTATGTTGAAGCATAGGCTAGTGCTTCCCAGCTATTACATAGAGTATTACAAGAAGTATTACAAGTACACTCATTGGTTTAGTTACTGTCTGTCCTTGGTGTAAAAATGAAGTAGTTGTGTTTGGATTTATTGTAGTAAATTTTCATCTTGATATTATATAATAATATATGTACAGTATACACACAGACACAGCATATGAAGATTGAACTACCCCTTTCCCCAAAAATTATAATTAATGTTTTTGGACGTCCTTAATGTTTGCCTTAATGATGAGTAATTACATGTTTTCAACTTAAATCTATAACAATTACAATGTCATGTTTGGGTTGTCTATTTTTTTGTGAAGTGTTTTGCTTGAATACAGATCCCTGCACTATACATATGTATATTAGCTTACTGTACAATGGATGAGAGTATTTAATGTGTTTGATAGATTTATATGACTGATTTTTTGTATGCACTTCTTGAATTTTATGTGGTATTAAAGCTCCATTTTTTGTTCTGGGCCCTGCAGAACAGATTCATAAGCATTTTGTTGGTTAGGGCATATTTCAGAAGCTGGAAATACATGCAATTATACATCATTTAGTTTCCATGAATCAGTAGATAGAGTCTTGCAATTTCTGTATTCACTATTCCAGCCCACATTTTAATAAATCTGACATCAAGGCTGGGGATTATTTCAGTTTGCTCTTTTTAAAATCAGTTTCAACCTGCCTTTTCTGCAAATTGGAACTTTCAGCAAGTTCTTTTGGCTTACTAAGTAGGGCGCCATGTACTTGTTGGACTAACCGCCAACATGCCCCTCTGGGATTTGTGACATGGCTCAACTGCCTTGTGTGTTCTATAAGTCTAGTAATTGTAACAGGTATTGGTAGGTCAATCTTTTGGTGCAACAACTGCCCTGGCTTGTAACAAGTGGTATCGGAGCTTGGTCACAGGTTCAAATCTCTCCGGAAAATGTTGAGCGGGGATTGTTGAACTAACTGCTGATGTTCCCCTTTGGGATTTGTGACATGGCTTAACCATCTCCTGTGTTCTATAAGTCTGGTGAATGTATTGGGCATTGATTGGTCTATCTTTTGGTGCAATGGCAACCTTGGCTTGTAACAATACTTCAGTGCCAATTAAAGCTATTATCCTTCATTTTCTCTTTATATTTTGATTTTGCACACTGATTTTCATTTTTTTCTTTTTAAGCTTTTTTGTAAATATTTTAAAGTGACGTGTAATTATATTATTTGGGAATAATTAATTATTTACTTTAATCATTGGTTTTTAAAAATCGTTCGAAGAATTTTCTTTAAATAAATGACATTGGAAGAAGTCTGTAGACTGTTTTGTGGGTTTTACATAAAGTGTCTTGAAATGGAGCTTCTAGTTTGAAAGCTATATTGTACCAAAAGCATATGTTTTTCAGCTGCATCAATGTAAAGCTTTTTAGGGAGTCCACTAGTTATTTTCCAATTTGCCTAATTTTATAAAAATGTTAGGGTATTTTAGGGCAGCAACTAGTGGATGAAAACATATTGGCTCTTAATAGTTTAGCAGCTTCCCATCTCTGCCCAAAGCTTGATTTAGAAAGCAATCCATATATGAGTAGCACTATGCTGGTTTTAAGTAATTTGTTAGTTGCATGCAACTTTATACAGAATGTTCAAGGTTCAGAGGCTCTTAAAGTAGTATGAAAAATTATCTTTACAATTGTTGAGATGTATGCTGTCCTATTGTACAGATGCAACAAGTGTTTTTCCATAACCAAAGAAAATGACCCATTTGCAAAAGTGAGAAAAAGAAAAGTGGGACATCATTTTTTTATTTACATGACATTGATGATTATTAATATGTCTAGCACATATTCATGTTCATATTTTGAAGTGTCACAGTACCTTGATTTAATTATCAAGGTTCAATGATGATTTTCATTTGTTTAGTTTTCCTGTTGCTGCTAATGTTATTTAAATATTAGCTCTCTAAGGTGTAAAATGATACTTTATAAATAAAAAAAATATCTGTTATTTAAAAAAAAAAATTTCATACATAATATTTTCTATGCCCACCTCCCCAGATATTTGCAAAGTTTTTCACCATCCTGGAAATGTTGGCTCTGCTTCAGAAACTTGAAGAAGCATAGACTATTGTTGATGAATGGAATGCTTCAGTTTCTTACAAAATTTAAGGCAGGAATGTTTGCCATCTGGAAATGAAAAAAGTCAAATAATGTTGGTAGCCCATTACTAGCTGCTGGCAAGTTTTTAATGAGAGAAAGCCGAACTTCAAAATCTTATATGCAGTATGCAGTTTCTTCACTTAGGGATTGAAACAAATTGTCTAACTTAGCCTTCAGTCAGACAAAAACAAAAGCGTTTGGAATATTCTAATCTGAAATGCTAAGGACAATTAATGGGAGAGCATATTTATTAAGAGTCATCATATTCTTACTGTCTTACTGATGAAAGTACCGAGGAAATCAAAGTTTCTTTCAAAAATGAATAATGGATGAGTATACATTTAAGGAAGCAGCATATCTTTTTCTTCCTCAATGTGGCTTGAAAAAATAAATTAAAAGAAAGAAGGAAAATAATGTAATAAGATAAGGCATGTGGACAAGTTTGATTAAGTTAACCCGGTCTTAGGTGATGTTTACTGGATTTCCTAGATATATATGGTATAAAATCATTCAGGTCTCTCCTGGAAACATACAATATGCGATCATATTTATTACAGGATGTCAACATGCCAATAATTATGATTATTTAAATTTCTATGCTTTCTACCATGAAGCATTAACATGATTTGTAATATGCCTTCAGAACAATCATTGGAAAGCTAAAAGCCTAAATGTGAAATTTGTGACACTGTTTCATGGTGTTCCAAAGTCTGGGATTGGCATTCTGCCCAGGATCTTGATTATTGCTGAACGAGTTCTTTTTGAACTTTAGTATTTAGATTTTAAAGAAGAGATCAATTTGAATATTATATTAGCTCATTTTTGAATTTTCACTTATTTATTGTACTGTTCTAATTATGTGGCAGTATGTTGTTACTGTGTCTGATTATTATCAGGCTAATTGAATTATTTTCAAAACTTTTGGCTAACAATTTTCTGCATAATGCTGTTGGAGGTCCCCTTTTTAATGATAAATGATTAATGATATATTTCTTTATTGTACCATGCCATCTGTTTCAGGAACAAGGCATTAAACATCTCGTGATTCCCACAAGAGATTATCTTTTTGCTCCTTCATTTGAGGACATACATCGAGCTGTGGATTTCATTCATGGTTAGCAATTATGTTTTCCTTCACTTGTGCACTTTTAATGTTCTGTTTAGGTTAAAATTGTTTGAATGCAAAACAATCTCGCTTTTGGTTTCTCCTACTTGGAACTGTAAAACTACAACGTGTGCCTGATAAATTTAACCAACCAGTTTTTTCATGTGTTGATGTATATCAGTACACATCTTTGTTGGACTGATTTTTCCCCTGTAGAGCTTATCCTTCCAGCTAATCTAGATTTGTTTACTCTTGTGTAACTCTTTAATGTTGTAGTACTGTGAAAAGTTTTCTTGTTTGTGACTAAAAATGCAAAGTTTTGTTTGCTCTGTGAAAGATTTTGGGTGATGTTATTGCATGAAGTTTCCAAATCTGTTGTTGCTATTGATCTTTGAATTGGTCAATTTCTACTTGTATGATTCATTAAGTTTGTTTCAAGTATAGTGCTCTTTTGCAAAGGTTGTCAGTTTTTCTTGTTAAGTGTTTCTTGATTTTAATAATTTCATGCTTGATTGAAAGATTTGTTGAACCATGTTTGAAACATTTTTCTTGACTTTCTGATAGTGAGTGCATTATGTACTTGATTTGCATTTTCAAGATTTTCTGTTAATAACTTAATATAGTCAAATTGTGACTTTTTCTCAACAAATAATCAATAGGATTATAATGGAATGCAGTTTATAATGCATCTATGGTTAGTTTTTGCATTAAATGGCCAAGGCCATGTGGTTCTCATCGTTCGGTAATAATATATACTTGCTGATATTTTCAAGAGGTGAAACATGACTTATGCCTTTGTCTTGGGAGACAATTTTCTTAGGCAGGCCGACTTTAATTTTCAGCATGCTAGCTGTGTAGTAAATGCCAAATGATCAGTTTAAATGAACAGTTCAAGGCTGGTGGATTTTTTTAGCTGAATTATATTTATTCTCTTCCCACAAGGAGTTGATCCTGTAGATGGATGTAATGTTGCCTACTAACACATGAGTATGTACAGGAATAGCTCGTTGATTGCCATGGGGAGATGACTTTTATGTTAATAAAGCAGCAAAAGCAATCTGCTTTAGTTCAAACATGTTCAGTAGCATGTTGTATGTATAGTTTATTTGCATAAATTTTATATACTAATCTGGTAATATACTCACCTTTGTTTTACCCATTCATCAGTCAGTTCACCTTTACTCTTATTGAGATATAAACACTTTGATAGTTCCGTTTTGGCTGTGTGCATGTTCTCTGGACATGGTTTTGTGGACTGCTCTTCTCTAAACTAGTATTTAAAAATCTCACTATCACGATAATGGTTCATTTGTAATACAGAATGATTAGACTCTACACCAATAACCTTATTGAGATTTAAAGAGCCTTTTATAGTTCCATTTTTGCTATGTGCATGTTTACTCTGTAGATTCTAACATAGCTATTCTCCACTGTACAAATAGCCCCATTTCATTGAGATAATTGATAGTTAGAATTAGGATATTTAAGTAGTGCATATTTTTCTTCTTCTTTGCTGGCTTTGAATTATGAATTGTTTTTCCATTTCACACGTCCAACACTTCTTTCTCTTGTTGCATCTATGAGTTTACAACTACGATGTAAGTTTTACGTGCTCCTACAAGACTAGTTGCTTGAAGTTTTAGTGATTCATAATCATGTTGGTGTTCATACTGGTTTCACTGGGATTCTCCCATGCCATCCCCTCTTAGTTTGTCCTGTTACCTATTGGTGTTTGCAGTGACTCCAATGTTTTAGTAATTTGCATGTGTTTTGAGGATCCTTTTACTGTAAATATCTTAATAATAATGGTTGGTGCCTGTACTACTAAATGTTGAAATGCATAATGGTGTTAAAATAAATGGGAAATGGGTGAGTGAGGAGCATTATTTAGATTTAAAATGATAAATGGGTGGGAAGAGGATTGGATAGCTATGCAGGAAACATGGAGGTGAATTAAGTTACAACAGATGGGAGTAAGTTCCAATTTTTTTCATAGGGCTAAAATAATGGTGTTCAAATAAATGGGAAATGAATATGATAAAGTACTGGTTAATGGACTGGGCAGTCCACTCGACAAGCTTGGAGGTGAATTTTGACCACAGCATATGAGATAACTTTTTTTTAAATTGTTAGAATTAGTTCAGCGTTGGGCCGAGTAAAGTCTATTGTTATTTTTTCTCTTTGATGCTCTTAGCACTGTAGATATGTAAATTTTCCTGGCAATTTTAACAACCCAACTTAATGTGCAAAGCATTGGAACTAGATTGATATTCAGAAGCCTGATAATATTTCATATTTGCATTTCCCTCCATAAAGACTTGTACTTCTGAAAGCTGTCGTTAGAATGGGAAAAGTTTTTTATATACTTCTAAAATTATGAAAAGAGTGGAAAATTATTTTTTATGCTTCTGCACTGATTTATGGGGATTTTACTGTCTTAGAATGGGGATTTTTTTTTGTTGGATATTACGTACCTGTTAAAATTGTTAAAAAGTGGCAAAATTATTTTCTGTGTGCCTGTACTGATATTGTGCAATTTCTCTGTCAATTGTTTTAAGTCTGCTTTAACTGAATATGAGATTCTATCGTCAATAGAATGGAAATGTTTTTTTATTTATATTTATGTACTTCTGAAAATTAGTGAAAGAGTGGAAAATTAATTTATATGCGCACTGATTTTGTGCAATTTCTCTGTCAATTTTTTCAAGTTTGCTTTATAACTGAATATGGGAATTTTATTTTGTTTTCGTTTCTTGAATGTACAGATAATGCAATTCACGGGAAGACAACATATGTTCACTGTAAAGCTGGAAGAGGTCGAAGTACTACAATTGTTCTTTGTTACCTGGTATTCTTTTATGCTCGCTACAATTTAAATCTCTATCATTGTTAAAGCTGCACAAAAGTTTCCTCCTATAGTCACATTTCCCATATTCTGAATTTCAATATAAGTGCCAACTTGAATTGAAGATCTATATGTTAGAGATGCTTTTTCCATGTTTGAAGAATTTTAAAATCTACATGAAGAACTATTAAATCAGCTGCTATTTTCCTATATGGTTGCAATATGTCTGAATATATCTAGCTTTTTAGAACTGCCAGTAGTTGATGTTGAAGTAAACTCTATTTTTGCAATCACTTAATCCTCTTGGCAGGGATCTTATCGCATGACAAAAGACACCTCTATGTTCTTAGACTGTCTTGAATAAAATGTTTATTCCAATAGTTGTACTGAATCATTTTCTGAATTTCAGTGGAATGTCAACCTCAATTGAAAGAGCTATCTGTACTTAATTATTGTTTTAAATGCGCGTTATGCTGTATAGGTAGTTGTGGTTTTGTCTGGCAGATACAGTATTGATACCATTAAACTTGAGCATAAAATCCCTTTTTACCAATATGTAACAGGTGCAATACAGGCAAATGACACCACATGATGCATATGCATATGTAAGGTCCAAGAGGCCAAGAGTTTTGCTGGCAGCTTCCCAGTGGAAGGTTAGATAGAAAAATATTGTTCATTAGTGGAAACATTTGTCTCTTAAATGAAATCTAAATATTAGTGTTTGCAGGCTGTTCAAGATTACACTAAGCGGATAAATCAGAAGCAGACAAAATTGATTGTTCCTGTTGGATTTTCCTTGCCAAAACAGTTTCCTGTGACGCCTCTATACATATCCCATACATCATACGAAGGCAATCTAACAATGAACAAAACAGAGATGAATGTATGTTATGATGATTCAATTGTGATTGTTACAAGTGCTGATCTTGAGGGATATAGAAGTATTGAAAGCTCTGGTCTCATTGGAAACGATATATGGAATGAACTAGGAGTGACTTATCGAGTCAGTTTTGTTGCCGCAAGAAGAGTCATGGGAGTAGCAAGAGCTTCAGCAGCACTTGCAAGGCTCTCCTACCTGTGGCTTGGCTGTCAGGCTGAAAGTAAATTGTGCTCAAAAGATCTGCCCGTGCCATCACTAAAGGCTTTGCAAACTTTTGAATGCTGCTCATCGGTAGCAGAGCAGTTGTCAGGCATGAGGACTGATGTTCCTGTATGTCCACAGGGTATCGTAAATTGTTGAGGTATTTATTAGGCTTTAACGTTTCATGCATTGAAGAGTCTGTATGTAAACAAGAGTTGTGTACCATTTCTTTTCTTTTTTAGTCCATGGTACTTAAATTGCTGCCCTTTTTAAGTTATTCTGTTAGCTTGCACAGCACATCCAGGAAACAGGGCTCAGTATGATACTGAAAGTTTGATGCTTGTAAGGGAATTAAGAGCTTGCCCTTAATTCAGGCATTGGCATGAGACAGTGCCAACTTACTTGGATAAGTTGCATCTAAAATAAGGCGAGTGTAGTGCCTTGCAAATAATTGCACTACAAATGAGCATTGATCGAGCATGTTTTAGTTCCTCCTAACGGAACAACATGACAGTGTCATAGTTACAGAAATGTATATGCTGACAACTAGGATGTAAGACAACAATGTTTGTTACTGCATTATATATGTACAGGGTTTCAGTGATAACTCGCAGTTTAATAATCTTAATATATGCAATGTTCTTGTTGGTTGATTGCTATTCATCTGATCTACGTTGGTAGTCAACAGTAAGCCAAGAGCTGCTGCTGCCTGTCATTCTTTTTCTATTTACTAATGTGATTAGTCGTTCCTATTGTACAGTTCATGCAATGTGTATTCTTTATAGGGTTATATAAGATTATTTTGGTGCTTTTTTGTGGAGGATTTTTTAATTTACAAAATTGTGTGGCTACTGATATGTGAGCACACGTCTGGAAGTTTAATATTCAAGAATTGAGGGTATCTATTTTGCTAAAATCTTCCAGAGCATCATTTCCACTGAGGGGTATCTATTTTGCTAAATTCTTCCAAAGCATGATTTCCACTGAGGGGTATCTATTTTGTTATTGTTAAATTCTTCCAGAGCGTGACTTGAATCTGATCTTATTATGGTGTGGATTCATTTAGAAATATTCAACTTCACAAGTAGACTAATGGCCTAGGGCCCCTTGCTGCTTTGGATTTTTGACTTGCTCATCTAACAAATTTTAAATTTTATGAGGGCTTTTAGGGTAAGTGGAAATTTTAGCAGAGTAAAATTTGGTGGTTTTGGCATTTGCCGTGGACAAGAAATGATGATGATAATAACAAGGAAAGTGTTTCACTTATCAATGTATGCTTGGTGTTATTCGGGAAGGGAGCTTGATTTTGCCCATAAGTGGATTCAATTTAATTAGTGTTTATGTGGACCACTTGTATTTGAATAGTGTTATCCGTTGATTAAAAATATTCTAAATAAGATTTTAATGTTCTGAAGCTGATGGTTTTTAATGGATAAACATTATGAATAATGCATTCCTAATCCATTATGTGGGTAATTGGCCAATGTGGATGATGTTTTTATAGATATTCAAAATATAACAATCTTGTCCCACACACTGGACTTCTCGTTGTATTTGCATTTGCGGCATCTCTGATTAAATAAATCATCAGAATAAAATATAGAACAAATTGATTTGATTGCACGCCCCTCGTTTCTAGAAACTGGTAACCAAGTCATGGATTTTTAGTTGTCGTTTATGCAGCCCCTCGTTTGGCACGTCATGTTGTTGACAAAAGTATCAAGAAATATCAATTTACTTGAGTAAAGAATATAGGAATTGTAGTAGATTTGAATTTTATGCAACTAAGTAGATTACAATAAATGAAGGTTTTTATAATAAATCAAACTAGAGTACATCATTATCGTTAAAGCATGATAGTTATATGGCGGACTTTATAATCCTTTCCGAGGATTGATAAAATAAATAATGAAATGGATCTTAAGAAAGTATTCGGCAGAAGGATCAATTTTGAGGAGATTCTTGTCGTATTTTGTTGAGAGAGACGTTACAAATTGATCGCCTTGTCCAGATATTCGTGCTGTTGTCTTCGTTTATGTAGCCTGAAAAAGACCTCACTAATTTAACTAAAACCGATGCAGGCTTTTTCCAAATTAAATCGGCATTCTTCATTTCAATATTTAATATAAATCTTATTTGAACATTTTTTAAAAAATTTGCAGGAATACTTATGCATTCATGTTAGTGCTAATATGACATTAACACTGACCAATCAAATCAAAGAATTTAAAAGATTATATGAAATTTTAAATGTTAATATTTTTTTCTAATTTTTCATTATATTATAAATCGCATTTTTCATTCATTCTATTGGTCCATACTGTTTGCTTCAACAAAAATACAAATATTTTTTAACAACTTCATCATGGACAAGTTGATAAGATTTTTTTTAAATCATTTTACCCTCCCCCTCACACATGTCTAATCAATATAGCAATATTCATCTTTGTATTTGAATTTCTAATTTTTTTAATAAAAATAGTTAAATTATTACTATTATTTTACTTTTATAAAAATAAATTAAACAATATTATTTTTAAATTATATTTTATAATAGTGTTTGTAATATGTATAATTGATAAGTGTTATAATTTATAAATTATATCATTTATTATTAATAATATTTTTTATTTAAACAATTTATCATTTAGTTTGACTATATTTAAAAATTATATATATATTTTTTAATATTAAATTAATAATTATATTTTACATCAAAAAAAATACTAAAGGAAATATCCACAAAAAAGAAATAATTCAATTCTAAAAGATACATAAATTATTATTAAGTTTTTATAAATTATGTATTAAAATTAAATAGTTTATTCTGTTTCTTATTTATTACATAAATGTGAGTTTTAATATAAAAGTTAAATTCTTAGTTTCATTAATTAAAATATAATGTATTTTTATCTTTTTATTATGACCATGATTTTATTTTGACTATTTGTTTTATTAAAGAAAATAATTATATTTAATTTTCTGTCTCTCACACAATTTATGTTGGTATCACTCTATCTTAATATTTTATCTCTCTTCCTCTTCCTCCTCTATATTATCTATCCTTTTTCCCTCTGCATATATGTTTGTTGTTATTGTTCTATACTACTATTTATCTCTATCGTAGTTTTTGTCCAATGTTAATGATTAAAAATAGTGTGACTTCCATTTGATAATCAAGATGAGAATAATACATAGTTGGGGGAGTTTTTCAGCTTCTTATGGTTCTCTAGTAGCATGCATAATATGCTTAAACATATAATGTGATACTCCAAATGCTTCATCACTTCTTCAAGTTCTATAATTCAAATATTGGTATGAATATCTTTCCTCATTGCACATATTTTATGTTGTCAATGTAGAAGTTGCAAATTTGTCTAAAGCATATGTATTGATCGTAATTGTAATCACCTAAAAATGGTCATCTAGACTATTAGCCCCTTTTTCAACATTTTGGCTAAATTAATTTAATCATTTACCTAGATCAAATTGCTAATAATCAATTTATTTGATTATAACCTATAGTTTGACTATGCTATCCTAAGTTCTTTATTTGATTAAAAGAACATGTCCACATCATCCATATACTCTTCCTACTACCATTTCTCTTTCATCACCCTATCAACATCTTTGAGCATACCAGTCTATGGTCTCGACTTATCATGACTTATCTTTTCTATAGGAGCACTATCTACAAACAGCTTGAGCTCTTTCTAAATTTTTTTTTTAAAAAAATGAAAAAAAATGAAAATGTGCCTTGGTGAAAACCACTTCTTGTGGCACCTTGGTAGCAAAAGTAAAGAGAAATAAATTTATCCTATGGTGAAAACTACTTCTTGTGGCACCTTGGATAAGTACCATGATGAAAACCTCTAAGGCTCATCTGAGAGCTTTCTTATTTTTGAAATATACTCTCTTGCACTCCGTGGATAAGGAGCTCTAAGCCGACATCTGAGCATTCCAAACTCATGGAATCGTTTGGATAGAAGGGTTTAGAGTGGGACACAATTCGAGTGTACAGTAGTATGATATTAAGTACTTAGTGTCATATTGGGGACTTTGGCCTCTTATTCTTGAGCTTGAATGCCCAAATATATAATAATATAACATGAGAACTTAACAACAAAATATGAGCCATCCTATCAAATCACAAGTGCATTTCTAGGCAAAAATTAATGCATTCACAATGTTAATTTAGAACTATTTAACCTTATTCTCACTCATCTACACCTCTACAACCATTATGCGTTAGGCAGGAACTATGACGGATTGTGTCTCTTGTTTACATATTGGCATTGGCAACATTAGTTTTTCGACACTATAACGTTGGCAGTGACTATTCTCCATATGATTATATTGGGAGAAATAATTTAGATTTTCTTGAATTGTAAAAAATTAATTAGCAACTTTTTTTCATATTTATTTATTTATTATAATCGACAATCTAACAAGGGTTTTGACCCTTGCATAATCATAATTTGAAGATGTCAAGAGGTGTTGACTTTTATAGGCCATCAATGTGTTATTAATGATGTATGAATAAAATTATTGTAAAAAATAGTATACTAGTACAAAGGCTACTAACTCTTCTCAAGAGAGGGAGGGTTGTTCACTAATAGCCTATGGGGAAGAGTGAGTTTGAAGAACTAGTTTTCTTGTGTTGTTTGATGACTAGGTGATGTTGTCCTTACAATGTCCACCACAAAGGGGAGAAAATAGTAGAACTATATTTAGATATTTGTCAACACAGTGGTTGACTTGGAGTTAAGTAATAATAGAAGGTGAAGTTGAGATGGTCAATGAGTCATCATTTGCATCTTTTCACTATGTGACAATACCTTTACAACATAGAAGAGAATAGTTTGTAGTGAAATGTCTAGTACAAGAGCATTGTTGACATTAAAAGGAGAGATCCTCATAATCTGGCAATCGAGTCTAAGCATATCCTCAACCATATTCCTGGATAGTGGTGCAGAGATATTTATGTTTTCATGCAATTCATCTACATTTTATCAAGTTTAAAATTAGCTTGATGGGTTCTTATAGATTGGACAAGAAGTTAGTTGCATGGAGTTGAGCTAGAAAGATCAAAAAATGATGTTACTATAGGAAGATTGTTGGATTAGGAGAAGTTAGTTGTATGGGGTTAGGGATAGAAAATAGAAAAACTTGATGGGGGTATAATAAAAAGATTCAAATAAGTTACAATGATAGATGAAGGGTCAGATATAAAAGATATGGAGTGGTGGTGTCTATGAATGTTCAAAAATAATATCGAATTAGTTACAACATCTAGAGAAAATTAGAAAGGAACATCTTAAAACAAGATTAGAAAATGTCTAGAAGATGGAAGACATTGGTTGAGAGAAAAATGAATGGTAGGGAAATCTATAAGAGGTACACATTTGTGAGTATGTTGATAATTAGTGTTACGATTGTGATGTACATAACTCAATATAGCTTGTAAATAAATGTGTTTTTTAATAACTTGTAAAGAAATATATTTTTTAAAATATGTGTAAAAGCATGATCAACATCTATGATTGGGATTACACAGTCGTGGAAAGAAAATTGGCAAATGGGAGGAAGGCGAAGGAGAAAACTGACAATTTTGTTAGTAATAGCAAAAAGAATTGGACAAATCAAATAATTTGCTAGTTTTGGTTATTATTATTATTTATTATTTATACATCCTACATTATTCCAACCTTTTTAATATATGATGCACCTCGAGTATGAGATAAAGGGAAGATCTTATGACAAATTATTAGTTTGAAATAGATTAACCTTCCACTTGAACATGTGGATTGAAGGGAAGAATTCAAATAAATAAAATGGTATTTTATTGAGTAAATCTCACTTACATGATAGATAGAGGGAGTAGCACTATAGAGATAAATGTCACATTTTTTATTTGGATTTGGTTAATTTATTTAAAAGAATGAAAGATTAATTTTTAAAAATATTGCAAATTTATTTTAGTAGTTTGAAGATAAATTTTGTGATTTTTTCTAATTACCACTAGTCTTCATGACAACACTAAAAACAAAGAAAAGGAATGTCTATATAATATATTTTATAGCCCAATCACAAATCATAGATGAAGCACACGTTCGAAGGCATACAACATTTTCATAGCACAAACATGGACTATTATAGAATATTCTTTATAATCATGATTCTTTGATCAAAGAGCTACCCTTAATCATATATACTTCCTAAAATAGGCGATGCAAATAATTAGATTATTAGCCCTCACATTCATTTGTTAACTTAAGCTTAATGTTGTAGCATTTATTAAGGTTAAACCATAAGATTAGTTTGTTCCCCTTTACAATATATTCCTTTGTAACACTTTACAATTTATAGTTCATTTTTTAAAGTTTTAATAGAAACCTTGTAACATGGGATGACAAGATTGCAACAAGAGAAGATTGAGGGTACAGTGGCAACCCTAATATTTAAGCCTCCATTTCTCTAGAAACGATAGAGACTATGAGTGAAGGTGAATGGGAATAGATGGATGGAAAACCATGATAAACAAGAAAAGGTCATAAATTTTTGTAGATCATAAAAAAAAAAAAATGGTCTAGGTGTTGAAATTTCAATTTTAAATCAATTGTCTTAAGCCTTTTCCATTGCCTCCTACTTCTCAAGAGTAGCCAACAATGAACAACTAGAAGATTGCTTTGCTTTTTCATCCCCTAATTTGTTCTAGATGTGCAATAGTTGCTAGTGAATTTATTGTTGGTAGGTCAATTTAAACTCTAAGTATGAGAATACTTGTGTGGACATGCAATAAACAAAATGGAAGAATACTCCCATTAGCAAGTTTTTTTTCTAATATTGTTAATAATTTTGAGCAAGAGGATTTTTGCACAAGAAATAGTGTTTGTGAGTTTACATAGAGTAGTAATTGCTCCAGACATTTTGTTTTTGCAAGTGCAAAATAGTTAGAGAGAGTCCAAAAAGCTCCATAGTTTATTGGACGCAACTCTTGATTAGTATAAGTTTTTTCATAATCAACAATTAGTAGTTTATTTTGAGTTTTTAGTTTGTTAATTTTACAATAAATTTTATTTGTGAATCAATAGAAAAGAAAAAAGAAAGTTTCATGTCTTCAATTGTTTTTTTGTCTTTTTTCATTGGTATTTCATTGTGCATTGTTAATGATTAACAAATAGAGTTGCAAAATATTTATCTTACAATCTTGTTCTTGGTACTAAAGCATTTTAGTTTCCAATTTTAGGGATTTCCTAGGTTATGTAGTGGGTAGTAAAGATATTTTGTGAGTGATTTTACTTCTAACTTGGTATTATAGCCATTTGGCTCTAAAATGTTGTGATTTTTGACATAAGATATTTTGCATATTAAAGTTTATTATGTAGGAAAAATGGCTAGAGATGAAGGAAATACCTAACTATGATCATTATCCTTTAATGGACAAAACTATGATGTTTAAGAAAAGAAGATGAAGGTTGTAATGGTTACAAATATTTTGTGAATCTCAAGATAAGTGGTTTTGTGGATATAACTAACTCAACTCTGCTTGCATCCTTCACAAAAAATCAAAAGACCTAGTTGAAGGAGACAAGAATAAAGGATGTAAAAGCATTAAGCTTGATAGAAGGTCAATTTGGTTAGTTTTAAGCCTAGATCAATATCCAAGTTCCAAACTAGAAACAACCACTATTATATTGCCAACTACTAGTGTTATTCACCAAGCATCTAAAGGTAAGTGATCATTTTTTGAAGTATTATAATATTTTTCAAAAAAATCTATTTATAATTCTTAGTTCATTTCTATTAAGGAGACCTCAAATATCTAGATTGTAGGTCCCAAGACTAATGAATCTTTCAGTCTATTATTATTTTTAAATAAGTATATAGTTTTGTATAGACCTTATTTTGCCAGAAGTGTAAAAAAAGATGACATGTAAGAATCTTGAATGCGGCGAAGGCCAAGAGAGACCAACAAAATGCAAAATCTCAAACCAAAACTTTTGCTTCTATCCTAAACCTTATATTCCTAATTTTGTGGACACATTTTATCATAGGGTTCCAAAGAATACCTAATGGTGTGGAGGTGTCCACTGTTGGCTCTCCCATTAGTTCCCATAAACTTCACTTTCTACAAAATATTTCTAAGCCTTGACATTCTAGCTTAGTTTCCCATATCATAATCATATCTGCCTTGAATGTATTAATGGAACACTTAACTAAGCATTGTTTGTTAGGGGCATTACAATCCCCCAATATTCTAGGTTATGAGTTTCATGACTCATTAAGAAGGCACTTCCCCCTCCTAACATACATTGTGGCTATCTTGGCTTGGTCTACAACTTGCACGTCTTCCTTCCTATTATCAGTTAATAGTTTCCTTCCTCTCCTTCTACTAATCATGGCACAATCCTCCCCTCTTTTTCTAATCCGAGCTCCGCTAGAATGAGCTTGCTACCAGCCTCCATCTCCTTTTGCAGATTATGACCTATATCATGGTTTTCTCATCCTCCTCATTGAGTGCATAAACAACTCTTTGAAGAACTTTGACTTTTATCTTGATTACCTTCTGAGATCAAATCCAGTCCCAAACATTCACCCAATTCTTTCCATCCTTCCTTACATCCTAGAATATCATTTTACCTTTGATCTCCAAGATCATCTCGTGGTATGCTTTTTCCTTCCTCTTCCTCTAGAACATTCAACATGGTCTCCTTAGATGGATCCATAGCCCATTCTATACGAAATCTTACCCTTCTTAATATTTACTAATTTCGAAGTGAACACCCTCTTTACTGCTTCTACTTGATGTAACATATTTTCTAGAGATTCCTTAACATTTATACCTTGTAACATCCTTTGTTCACTCTCCTCATGGCACCTCTCTTTTGTGCCTTGATTACCAGTTTCCGACCTCATTGCTAATCCATCTTCCAGTTGTTACTTGGATGCATACAATAGGGATTACCTTTCCCTTCCATACTTATCACTTTCTCCTCTACATTAGTTGTCCCCTTTGATTTCTTCTAGAATTACATTCCCCCATCCTCACCCCCACTATTACTCCTTCTTCAACCTCCCACCCCTCTAAGGCGGGTTGCTCATTATCTAATATGTTGAATCCCCCTTGATGCTCATCTAGCTAAATCTCTATTCCATCTTTGCTTGGTGGTTTCCTAACATGGGGTTCCTCATTAGCCACATGAAAAACTTGCTCTAGCAAACCTACATATTCCCCTGCGGTATTGCATATTTTCCTAATAGTCTCTTTATTGAGAAACTCTACTATTAATTTTGGTAACAAGATAACCCTCTCTACTTGGAAATCTTTTAAATTTGTCAGTTTAAAATTCAATTGCCAATCTAAGAAAGCAACGAGTAATCCTTTAAAATGGGGAGTACTACTTGATGAAAAATCCCTTTTCATTTTTTTGGCTATTACAATCTGTATAGAGAAGATTATCAGAAAAAATAACTAACACCTACTTTGAGGGGCTTTTCCTTGAATCTACAAACTCAAGCCCTCATTTTGCCCTGGCCCCTCTGTCCGTTTTCTAGAAACCTCGAGTTTATACTGAAATTCCTTAATGTTCTTAGATGTGAGTGAATTTCTATTTCTAGAATGATTGAGAGGATCTTGGGCCGAATAAGGTTGGGAATTGGTTTTAGGTAACCCTCCTCGCCATTTTGCAAAATTCCAACATTTATTCTCCCTCCACAATGACACCTCATTCTCTATTAGAATTTATCCTCTTTTTCTTTTTATTTTATTTTATTTTGCCCTTATTTGCCCTATTCCCTGAATTGATTGCAGAGAGCCCAATCACATATTTTGTTTACTTGAAAGAATAGTACTGATGATTCTTTCGTTGTCTATTGAGATTATGCATATCCATTTCTTTTAGCATTACAAAACTAGCTTTGCAAACAAAATTCTTAGAAAATGGAGGACATTCAAATAAATGCTTCCTTATCGCTTTAGTCTTTTCCTTATTACTGCTTCTCATGGATATCTCTCAATAAGATTGCTCTGCATTGTTAGCAGAGAAAAGCTTTTAAAGTGTGATGTTATTTCTTCTTTGATGGCACTGACATTCTTCTTGAATCTTCTTCCAAGGAGAAGAGTGATTCAGGATTTGTAACTAAAATGAAATTTTGGCTATTAGATTTTTTTTTGAAAAAGCATTATGTTTTTGTTTGAACTATATGATGGTTGTAATTTTTGAAAAAATTATCTACATTATCATATTGTAGAGGGAAAAATTTATTACATTAAAAAAAATTATTTCCACTTTTTTTAAAAATTGAAATTATTAAAAATCATTGCACATAAATTGATTAGAAAATCAATAGAACTGTTTTATTATCTTATATAGATTATCATTTTATGTTTTGAATTACAATATTCAATTTACTACACAATAAATAATATTTATTACAATTAAATAGTGTATTCATAATCATGATTAGGATTATGATTAGTTTAAAGTTTAGAGATTCGTAAAAATTAAGACTTACATTGTAAGGTTAGTATGAGGTTTTTAAATGAAGAAAGTAGTGAATCCTAAAATAAAGTTGCTAAAAAACAAATTAATATGAGTGATAAATTTTCAAAATTTATTAAAAAACATATTGATAACTCAATGAGGTTTGTAATATATTTATTACATTTTATTAATCCATACTATAGTAAGTTAAATATACAAATTTAACATATTGAAAAGTTGTATATTTAAAAGTGGCAATTTAGATATTTAATGATAAGATTGATAATAATATTTAATGAATGATTTATGAAAAGTGTTTATTACTTTTATGTTACTTAAAGTTTAAGAAGAAAATATATAAATAGTAAATTGTTTATAATTGATTTGTATATTTTGTAAATATCAAAATAATTATTTATTACAACAAGAACTCTACAAAATTTGAAATACATTAATATAGCTTAAATTAGCATTATGAACATTTAATGTGATACTTTTACACTTAAATTTACATATTAACTTATTATAACATATTCACTTCTTTGTATTCCATTATTATCAAACTAGAAGATTCAAACTAAGAATATGGATTTAGTTTTATTGCTCGCTACTTTGGAGTAACTCTTCATATATCAAAATAGTACTACCAAGAATATGTTACAAGATATGAATTATTAAGCAAACATTGGACCATAAGGATGGCTTAGAAAACGTTACGTATTGGCCTAAAATAATCCCTTCTCTCATAAATGCATACAATATTGAGAGTCTACTCGATATGACATTTCCCACCCTCTTCCCAAATGGATCGACATAAGACATGAAACCATGTCTTAGGGATATGAAAATCCATGAATTTCCAAGTAAATCTAAGACTGGATTGGAATTTTCTAATGCTGATGCACAACCTATTTTTGACCCATCTCCTCATAATTCTAGTAAATTTGAGTAGATTATGCCTACCAACACTAGATGAGGAAAACTTTGTTCCCTCTCCTGCCATCCTTTGGAATGAAGAAGGACCTCCACTAGAACAAGATAATGAAGCTTCTACATCCCAACAAAAAGAAGAGTTAGATATTAAAGATCCTAATATAGAAAACATTCCCAGAAAAAGAATTGGTATTTATTGAAATTATGTGGCTTGCCAATGTCTTACTTGGTAATCTAGCTTTTAAAAATTTGGTGCAATGGATTGTTTAGTTTGACTTTTCAAATTTAAATAGTCTAATTTTGACAATATTTTCTATAAGATTTTGATTGTTTTCAAGGCATATTTGAAGTGGTTATTTATTCCTGGTGTACTTGGTCTAAAATGAGCCTTTTGAATTTGAATGTGTTTAATTTTGACAAGATATTCAGATGTGATCTTTTTCCTTAAAAAAATATAATCTATTGATTTTATTCAGATTTCTTGTTTTCTTATTATGAGTTTAATTACACTTAATGAGGTTCCATAGCCAGAGATTTTGAAGGCATCCCCAATTTCGATATTAATTCTCCAATCTCAGGATAAGGCACCACCAAGTTCTAATAATCATTGCAACAAGCACTTAGAGTGCAACAAAAATGTAGTCAATGAGGAATAACTTAATAAATAGGCTTTTCTTTGCAAAGGTTCTATAACACCGGGGGTTCCAATGTATGTTGTAACACGTATTGATAATTACAATGGGCAACCATGGAACTAAGATTTCAACAAAATTATAACAATAGTTCATGCATCACTGTAGAGTTGAAGATTGTTGGTGTAAATACGTATTTACTATTTACACTTACTTAGGTTAATGCATTGTTTTACTATATTGTATTATTTTATTTTGTGAGACACTTAGGAGTTTGTGTACTTTCATGAGTTGTCATGTTGACAACACAAAAGTAAGCAACTCATGGTGTCTACAACACTGGAGTTTGCATCATTCACTGAGTTGTCATGTTGACAACATATTTATTCGCACTCCCTTTTTAGCACATGTTGTCTACAACATAAATTAGTGTGCTACACTATTGTAGGCTTATCCTCTCATCATCACACTTACTTCTGTGCTTAATGGAGGATAACCCATATTTAGTGGGCATGTGCCTGGTTGTATGACTTATCATGATGTTGATTCTTAGGCATTCTAGATACATCTTAGAGGCCTTTATTTACTAGCACTCCTAGTGTACTTTTATACGTATATTGAATCGAATACATTGATATTCTGATCATACTCCTTTCTGGTCTATAGTTGTTCTTATGTTTGAGTTCTTAGTTCTCGGGTGAATTTTTCCCTAAGGCAAATTTTTACATAGTATCAGAGCTTGGAGAATCTCTCTTCACATAGTTGTTCGAGACCATTGTTGCTTCAACATCTCGACCTAGATCTAGAGTACCGCAAAAATTGAGAGCGTCTAGAGACAAAACGAACCTCGCCATTGCGTCTGAAAAGTCGATTCGGTGCAAATCGACTATAAATTTGGCTATCTTAGGTCAAAGTCGATTGTGAGGCAAATTTATTTTGCAAATTGGCACCCGGAGGGCCTAATTTGCAATTCGTGTATGGTCATTTTGCAGATCTAATTAATTGTTTTTCGGATTTGTAATTTAATTAATTCTCTGCATTTTTTCGAAATCTACATTTTTTTTTCGATTTTTTTTAAAGCCCAGTTGGGCTAGCAAAGCAATTTTATTTTGCAGAACCGGGTAGTCACACCCCGGCCCTGCAATTCAGAGGGAATATTCGTTATTCCATTCGGTAGGCTTCATAAAATTCCCCTGGCATCAGAGAATATTCTATGGCATTGAACCGACCAAGCCCTAATTTCTAGCACACAAATTTGGCGAGCTTCACAAACTTTGGCGACCGGGATTGGCCCCACCCTCCACACCAGCAAACAAACATTTGGGCCAACACTTTTAGTTTGTAAGCGACAAGTTTCATCTTTTATATACTGCACCGTCCCCTGTTCCCATGCATGTGGGATTAAAAAAGGTGAATTCCCGATGGTAAAACTCGATGACAGCGACAACTTCAACATCTGGCGCCACAGAGAAGAAATCTAGTCCCCTTGCTAACTTTCCGGTCCATGACTTAATTTTGAAAATTGTGCAAAGACTCTAGCGTCATAATACCTCCTCCCAGTGGTCGTTGAAAGTTCCCGGGCCGCACATAGACTTCCTTGTCAAGTTGCCACGTGACAGCGCTAGAATGTGCCACATCGTCTACAACCTAACTCTATAGCGACCTCACGTCGAGCCATGCAGACAAATAGCATAACACCACACAACACCTTGTCAATGATAGCAACTGCACAAACCCACGTCACCTCAAGCGCCAGCTAAGATCCACGTAAGGGAACGACCTGCCACGCAACAGTCACAGCAACTGTCACACGAGCACCACATGAACCCACCCTTTGTTCGCCACGTGTAAACGTGGACCTACAGTCAACACACGTCATCACTGCCTACGTTAGGACCGTATTGACATGCAAGTTGCTATGGTGGACTGTCCACATCAGCAGAACCCTAAGTGGCTTTTTTTTTGCTGACATCATCCAGACACAAGGAAAAATTTGACAGTTGTTTGACCATCATTTTCAGATTTTTTTATAACTACTACAGCGACCATTTGACCATCAAATTTAAGCACACAATTTCCTGCCCAGACCCCTCTTTAGATTGCTTTTTGGTTTGGTAGCCTGACTTTGTGAGCCTATAACTTGGTCATTCGGACTCCAAATCAGGTGCATTTTTTTTGAAATTGGGTAGAACTTCCTAAAATTTTTAGTGGTCTTTTTTGGTTTTGATGCAACGATTTTTCAAAAATTGCATTTTTTGGCAATTGTCCTTGCTCAATCCTACATTTTGCAACTGCAAACGCTCTGTACGAGCTCATCTAGACAAGAAAACAGGTTCTATTTTTTTGAAAGTGCGTTATTTTTTTGTCTACTTTCCATATCTGCAATCAGATTCTAGAGTTATGTGGACAAAAATCTCACTTTCAGAACCAGGGTTTTTCCTGCATTGTAATGTTTTGATTACTTTTCAGAATTGTTGTATATCTGAGCTATAGTGCTTAGTGACAGATTTGAGCCTCAAAAGGCAGTTGTAAAAAGCAAAATCAGAAGTCCACTTTGTTCATTTTGACAAGTGGCCTATTGTACATGCACTACATATAAAGTGTCAAAAGCATCTTTTTTGGAGGGTCTTTTGATTGTGTGAAAAGGGGGGGTGTGTACTGTGTATTGTGTCTCTCTTTTGTGCTCTTTTTATTTTCTACATCATGGGTTCACCTAAATGTCCACTTCTAACTTCACGCAATTATTCTACATGGAAAGATATTGCATGGAGTAGATTAATGGCAAAAAGTCAATCTTTATGTTGATGGTACAATTCCAAAACTCACTAATGCTAAAGAACTCATTGATTGGAAAATTATAGACAATCAGGCTTTAAGAATTAGCAGTTGTGTACATAGAGATCTCTTCTTCCACATTGTTAGTTTTACAAATCCAAACTTGCATGGGATAAACTTGAATCATTGTATGGTAAGGTGTATGAGGAAAAGGGATTTTAGATTGAGGACGATCTACTTCTCTTGGATCCAAAGAACTTTGACACAATTCAGGACTATATCAACAAAGCCAATGAGTATAGGGCACTACTTAAAGATTGTGGAAATCCTGTGAAGGATGACAAGTTGATTCATCACATCCTGAAGAGGCTACCTTCAGAGTATGCCTCCTTTGTTTTGAGTTATAATACTCACAAGTTAACCATGGGAAGTGCTTACCAAAAGCCTACATTTGATGCATTTGCAAAGATGTTGATTGTTGAACAATCTCACTTGATAGATTTGAGACTTCTCACAACATCAAAGACCAAAGCCTTGGTGGCTAGTGATGAGCACCAATCAAGTCAATGAGGGAAAAGTTCTAGCAACAACAAGAAGCAATGGAAGCAAAAATCACAAACTGAGACACAACAATCCTCCTCACAGCAAGACAATTCTTCTTCCAACAAGAGGGGAAGTAATGAAAAGGACAAACTTTTTTGTGCATATTGCAAAAAGCCAAATCATGATGAGCATCATTGCAAGACTAAGCAAATCGATGAGTTGGAAAACCTACTCAAGAAGAACAAAATTCAAGTGCCAGGTACTTCCAAGGATTCAATTCCAACCTCTTCAAAGCAAAAAGGGCAAGCACTTATGCCAAATACAAGTTCTTTTTCGGAATGGATTCTTCACTCAAGTGCCTCCTATCATATGGGTTCTTCAAAGGGAGACTTTTCTTCATTGAAGTAGTCACATGTACCGCACATCTTCGTGGGAGATGATACTAAAATGGAAGTTGAAGGGAAAGGACACGTGGAAATGAAAAATGGGAAATTCAAAGATGTTCTCTACATTCCAAACCTTAGCTCTAATCTCCTCTCAGTTTACCAAATCACTCACCTTAGAGATGGTCACAAAGTTGAGTTCCTTCTAGATTAAGTGATGGTGGGCAGTCTTAGAGATGATTCATTGGTTGCAGTGGGGGAAGTCAATCATGACAAAAGGCTTTATACCTTCTCCCACTTTGTGCCTAAGTCTCCTTCTCAAGCCTTGTTGACTCACTCTACTTCACAAGTCAAACTATGGCATGATTGGTTTGGTCATCTTGCCTTCCGCTACATTCAACAACTTTGCTCAAAACACATGGTCAAAGGTCTACCTAACATCAACTTTTCTAAGGGTGAGTGTTCATCATGTTCAGTGGATATGCATCTCGAGGAGAAGTATGATAAAAGGAAGTCTTCAAGAGCACCAGTTGTTCTTCAGTTGGTTCACATGGTTTTAGCAGGTCCTTTTGAAGTGACTTCAATCAGCCAAGGCCGCTACATCCTTACTTTCATTGACGACTTTTCCTGTTTCACATAGATCTGCTTCATCATAAGAATTAAGTGGTTGACAAGCTTCAAGCCTTTAAGAGTCATGTTGAACAAAAATCAAGGAAAGCCATCAAGGTTCTACGGATGGACAATGAAAGCAGATATGTGGATAGAAGACTTAAGGACTTTTGCAAACTTGAGGGAATTGATCTTCAGAATCCACCAGCATTCAGTCCGCACAAGACAAATGTTGCAGCACTGAGGATTAGAACTCTTAAGTCCATGGCAAGTTGCATGATTAAAGCCAAGTCTCTTGATCCTACACTAGAAGTCGAAGCTATCAGCGATGCTACTCACAAACTTAACAGGTCTCCTCATAATGCCCTAGATGGAAAGACTCCTTTTGAGGCATGGTGTGGCAGAAAACTAGTTGAGTCACTTCAGAGTCTTCAGTTGTCCAACATGGGCAAACCTATCTTCTAGGGGATGCAAGGCACCACCACCTAGGCCTTGTACTTTCATCGGATATGAAGATGGTGCTAAGGCTTACAAACTTATGGATCCAGAGACTCATGATATTTTTGAGGAGAAGGATGTTCACTTTGAGGAAAGTTCACCCAACTTATCCTCTAATCCTCTCCGCACTTCATACACAGTGGAAACTAATAGTGACACCAACGGTAGTGCTTCAACAGATTCAAAAACGTGGGGTTCTATCGAAAGTTGCAGTGAAAGGTCACGACATCAGTGTAGTCTACATGCATACATTGCCACAGTGATAGGTCCAGCACAACAGGGTACACATTGTCTTTCAGTTTCAGCAATAGAAGATGACTACATGGTAGACATTGCAAGTTTGTTCGTGGAGTCGCACACTGCAAATTTGAGAGATGATCTTGATGATTTACATCTTTGATGAAGATGAAGATGATCCTTCTACAGTTGTTGCGAGGGCTTACTTTGACCCTCATGTCCATTCTCTACACGATCGATCTTTGCAGGTTGGCGTGATTGTGAATCCTTATGTACAACAGTTGTCAAAAGTCTCTTTATCAGTTGAGGAGATAGTTGGCTCATTGGGATAGGTTCAACAGACATCCTTGCCAGAGCTGCATTCGTTCTTTTCAACACAGTTGGAAGAGGCGATCATCAACATCAACACAGGGACACTTGAGCAAGTTTCAAGGCCACCATACATCTTTAGGATTGCACCTTTGCCAATGTTTCTTCCAAAGGGAAGGAACATCATTCTACACTCATGGACCGACTTCTTCCTTAAAGCAGCACTCACTGGTCGACATTCTTCACTTGGGGGGGGGGGGGGGGGGGGATTACCTTGTCTCTCTTCTTCTTCTTTCTTATGGGGGGATTTTTTCCTCTTATGAGGTCTTGCTCTTCTCAGTCTTCACTATTGTATATACTTGATGTATGTCGTAATGGGGGGGGGAGAGTCTTCCTTACTCCATCCATCCATGCATCTTGTCTTTTCATCTCTCTTTTTGGGGGAGGGTTTTTCCCATGAGGTTTTCCCTCTTTCTCCGCTTTATGAGAGATTGCATTTCATTATGTACATGGGTACCTAACATGGCCTAGTAGTCGGGACCCATTCTGCATTTCATCCTAGTTTTCATAAGCTTAAGGGCATTCTCTTAAGATGCATTTAAGAGGGGGTGTTAGTGTAAATACATATTTACTATTTACACTTACTTAAGTTTACTTCGGTTAATGCATTATTTTATTATTTTATTTTGTGAGAGACTTAGGAGTTTGTGTACTTTCATGAGTTGTCATGTTGACAACATAAAAGTACACAACTCTATTTCAGCACATGGTGTCTACAACACTGGAGTTTGCATCATTCCCTGAGTTGTCATATTGACAACACAATTATTCACACTCCTTTTTTAACACATGTTATCTACAACATAAATTTGTGTGCTACACCATTGTAGGCTTATTCTCTCATCGCACTTACTTTCGTGCTTAATGGAAGATAACCCATATCTGGTGGACATGTGCTTCGTTGTATGACTTATCATGATGTTGATTCTTCAACATTCTAGATGCATCTCAGAGGCCTTTATATACAAGCACTCTTAGTGTACTTTTATACATACATTAAATTGAATACATCGATATTCTGATCATAATCATTTCTGGTCAACAATTGTGCTTGTATTTGAGTTCTTAGTTCCTGGGTGAATTTTTCCCTAAGGCAAATTCTTACAAAGATGAATACGCTCATAATGTCATTGGTTGTTACCATACAAAAATCCCAAAGATTGACACTATCAAGGAAACAATTGACATTTGACAAAATAAAGAGGCAATGCTTGACATTCATAACCATCTGTAGAGTCAAATCATTAGATGATCTTCACATTCACCTGATGCTCTCCTTCGAGAGATACTCCAAAATGCAAAGCAACTAGTACACAAGTCTAAGAAAAAAAGAGGAAGCTTGGCTGCTTCAACTCTCCCTTGAACAAGTCAAGCTACATGGGTTGGAGTCAATCATCTCCTATAAGTATCTGTGGTTACACGTTGTTAAGCATCTTTTTTCAATTATGACTTTGAAGAACTAAACTCATAACTTGCTACTTTGTTTCATACATTGTATAGAAACCCATATTATTATTATTTTAAAAAGTTTATCTATACTTTGGACACCCCAAGAACAACTTGTTGCAACATGTAGACTATACCCAACTTACCAATTAAAATTGAATTGTAAAACTTTTGGTTCTTCACATTCACCAAAAAAGAGGATCTTTATCTTGATTGTTCCTACATAGTCTAATGTGATCTTTATTCTTGATTGTTCCTATAGTATATATTGGTATCGGCGTAATCATTGCACCTCCTTTTAGTGCAAGTGCTAGTTTAATCATTCCATCTATAATCTAACCAATCGTGTCCCTGAAAACATATTTGAATCCAAGTATCAGACCATATAATATGGTGTAATGAATTGCAAAAAAATGGAATATCTAAACATATGATATCACTATGGCAACAATGATGGATGGTCCTTACGAAATCCATGAAACAACCATAAATAGAGACAAACTCCTTGCAATGCATTTAATCAGATGAGTATGGTCCTTGTGCATATATAATCCTGATTTAAGATTCCTATCGAAGTTATGACCATGAGTATGATTTAGAGGATTTAATCTTACACTTTTAGAATCCCCAAAAAAATGTAGGGTAAATCATATTGTTGTGTTTGGTATACAATTTAGAGGATTTAATCTTACACTTTTAGAATCCCCAAAAAAATGTAGGGTAAATCATATTGTTGTGTTTGGTATACAATGCAAATGCAGAAGGATTACTTCCCCAACATGGTAGCTTGTTGAGAGTCGTATATTTTCAGATTTTGTATGTTAATACAGACCTCCATGATAACCCAACAAACACAGACGAAATCTTGTTAACTAAAATAGAGACTAATATTCATTTCTTTACTGTTGTAGCTTTATCGTACTTCTGATTCGTATGGATCTTCTTTGGTCGTTTGTGGACGTCAGCATACTGTGAATTGACCTTTTTCATTAAATAAACATATTGTATGGACAAAAGATGACTTCATGTTTACTATTTCACCAAATATGACTCAACAACTGTCCGCCCAAACTTCTCTTGTATATCGTTAGGAGTTTCAATCTGCAAAATAAATGCAAATTACTGTAAGGAGGAATGACAGAAAACAACGGTCAAGTTTTTTCTCCAAGTATATAACAAATTGTATCAAACCATTCGAGTAAAATTACAACCAGAAAATTGGGTACATGTTCTTCTATGTCTATAGTTCTTCAGATTTCCAAACAAACAAATAGATCGGTCTTAGATACTTGCGAAGAATAAGAAATATTAGAAAGCAAAACACAATGGATTTCACACTCAAAAAATTAAAGGCAGGTTTGTAAAGACACAAATACAGCCCTTCAAAACCTAGAAAAAAATATTTAAGTTTACAGTTGTGATGGAATTGGAATAACAATAAAGCTGGAGATCAATCAGAAAAAGGAGGATGAAAAAACATAAAATGCAGTTCCTCACACCAAATTTCAACAATGAACTGTCTTGAGGAGTTTATATATTGCTTTTTGCTGTAACGCACCATTATTAACTAGTCGCAAGAAAAACAACTTCTTAGAAAAAGAATGAACTAAAGAACACTTGAGAAAACACATACCATATTTAGTGCTTTGAAAAGAGCTTTTACAGTATTCTGTGGATTTCTTGAACCGATAACCTGCAAGTAAGAAGCAAGTCATGATTCCACTAGTAATTTGAATTGCCTAAATTATCCTTTTCCAACCCATTTATCATAATGTCAGTGCAGAACTGTACCTTTGATTTTACATTCTTAAGGCCACACAAAAAGAGTATACTTTCAACTGTTTTGCCTGCCCTCATCCCTGTGTTAATAGCACCAGGCCACAGGTATATCTGCTAATGACAAGGAAAATAAATGTTCAAGGTTAGATCATGTAGAGGAATGAATCAATGCCTGGTTTAAAGTTTTTCAATAAAACGATATATATATATATATATATATATATTGCTTGTAAGCAGAGGCTGTGTTTTATACGACAGTCCACAGAGAGTAAATATTGGATGAGAAACAAGAGAGCTTACCCAACCAAACCAACCCCCAAGGACAAAATGGAGAAATAACAAGATGGCCAAAACGTCTGATTTCAATTAAATTACCTTAGTCTTCTTAAATTGAGCCTGTACAGCGTGGGGAATGGTATGCTCCTTGAACCTTTCTATGTAATGGAGGTTCTGAAAGCTCTTTGCATAAGCCTGTGAAGAACAGTAAAACATATGTAAAGCACTTCTACAGAAAAGGAAAAGAAAATTCTGTAGATACGTAATGACTCAAAAGGGACAAAAGTGCATCTTAAATACAAAATATTATCAAAACCATACTTTTAGACAGACATATGTATCAATCTCTGAGTCCTATGAAAGAAAAATATTCTATTTACCAGTCACTTTGAAAATACTCTATGATCAATCCCTTGGTCAGATTATGCAATTCACTAATTCACTAATGATATATTTCCATCGTTCTGTCTACAGTTAATAATATTCTGCAGTACAGTCAATAGATCAGTCAAATTTCTAGCAATAGGAATACATTATTTGCCTCACAATGGTTAATGTCCTCAACTAGTTTGAAGTATGCTACATTCAAGTGGATTGAGCTATTTATACTTGTCCAAATGGTCTTTTGTTTGTCCCAAGTTTTGACTGTTCCAGCTACCTAAACTCCCATGTTTTTGTCATAATGACTTGCTTCTGCCTACAATGTCGTTTTTCCTAGGTTGTCAAATTATAAACAAAAATAGGTATGGATAGGTTAAGATATGTTAGTATGATAGATCTTTAGAAAAGAGCAGCACCCATTTACGTACATCCACACAACAAACATATAAAATTAGAAATAAACACATTAAAATTAAAAATATAAATTATAATTATATGTAATATATATTAATATATATAATATTTGTTTCCTGTCACACACACCATGCCACATATACAGAATGTTCCTCCCCTAAGGCAAGATTTGAAGCAGTCCGTAATTTTTTAAGCACTCGATAAACTCACACATTCAACAGCAACCCCAAGATAGCCTGACCAATCCTCTACTAAATATTTTACTAATGCAAGATTTACTTAAAACTCTTCTTGTTGATCACGAAAATGCAAATAGATCCAGACGAGGGAAGGATTTCACTAACCACAAAAATGTAAAAATCATTGCTTAAGGTTTCAGACAAATGAAATGTGTCAGTTTTTCCCTATCACTGGAATGTCACTAACACACTACATCTAACATGGATTCATCGTGAAAATGCCATGTTGGATATGGAAAAGCTATTGTTTGCTAGTTCTCAATTCGTAATAAATTGGACAAAGAAGAATCCACAAGTGCATTGTTTCAAAATATGATTCCAAAACATTTCCTACCTAGACTAAACCTAATTTCCTGCCAGTTTAGTAACCTAGCTTTTTTCCTTCTGAATTGCCAGTGTGCCTTCTTCTCTAGATGTTTCCACATGCTAGCACCTTGAATACACTAGAAGTTACCAATAACTTCTTGCCAACACCTAAAAAGCTAGCCTCACATCCCAAACAAGTACTGCCCCTTCAAATTAAACTAAACAGGTGTTAAAAACCTATGAATACTCAATTTTTAACATCCTTCCTTTGCTCTATTTTTCTGCCAAACGTGCAGACAAACAAACTACCTCACTTTTTCAAGTCATCTGTAGTGTCCTACCTTGTTTGCTACTAAATTTTTGGCTTTTACCACTCATTGTGATTTGTCAAACAGCTTTCTGTATGTTTGGAATATTGTTTAAGCTCAATGTATTGATTCATATCAGAGGTAGCAATTATGCAAATTAAATAAGTACAAAATATCATTCAGCAGTTACAGATTTCAAAGATGATTTCTGAACTTAATTGCAACAATAAGCATCAATTGATGAATATCTCAAAGCTCAATATTCCAGAAATACAATAGGAAATGGACATCTTGCTGCAATATTGAGTCAGAATATGATGATGACCTGGATACAATGTGGCATATTACCAATTATTGAAGAAAAAACATGAAAGACCTTGCATCTACAAGGTAACTGGTTATGCAAGAGGGTGTTGTCCCAATGATGTCCAAGCCAGATAAAGGAGCTGAGCTTTCTACTATTTGAACTCCCATGCCAAAGATATGTAGTCAAACCTACATGCCAAGAAATGACCTGCAATGTCATGAAATCATCAAACATATATTGGCTCATAAACATCTCCAAACTGTTGTCAAAATACCATGGCATCCCTATGCACCTTGCACCTATGTCCACGCCCAAGATAAAAAGAAAACTTGTGCCAAGAATAAGGGAAATCATACCAAAATAATCCCAACAATGTAGATGCCAAGATATCTCAAAAAACCATGCCAGACCAAATTCGAGCAGAAAGAAAATAACTAATGCCCAACCAAGGAGTCTCACACCAAAGTTAAGTTTAATATTTCACAACTCCGCACCATGCAAGAAGTCACTCCAATCAATCATCAAATCTCACACCTTGATGTGATTATCCATGCCAAGAATGTGTACAAAACCAATGTAAACCTTGAATTGCCAAACTACAACAAGACATGAAGTAGCCCACACCTAGAAACAGTCTTTAATGTGTCCTGGATCCTGTAAATCATCCACTGAAAGGAACCACTTGAGAATTCTCAAATCTGAAAACACTATGAAAAACCTGTAAGATATTTCTAACAAATACCAAAAAGAGTAGACCTTTCACTATCATAGCTAGTCTTCTTCAAGAGGAAGTTTGTCCTCAAGAAGGATGAGATTAACCAAGTCCAAATCTCTAGAACCACTCTCTCAGACAGAAATATCAGAACCAATAAACTCAACACATTGAAATGAGCCTCAAAATCCCTTTGTATAAGCCAACACCATAATTAAGGTTTTGCACTTCTTAATTTAAATTTAAGTTCACCATGTTAATGTTTTTGAATCAGAATACAAAGAAATGCAATATAGTGAACTCAAAACACAAAAGAGATGACACAATAGGCTATCATGGGAAAAACCTCCTACTTGAGGGAAAGCCCATCCACACTCGAAAAATAGATTCTTTATTATAAACCAAAATCAATAAAGAGATCTTAAGCTTCTGATTGTTAACACTTAACAATCACTTGATAAGCTTTATGCATAATAATGAAACTGTAAGTATCTCACAGATACTTATAGCAAACAGTATGACTTACAATAATATATCAATCATAAATTGATCAAAAGACATAATAATAACACAACTGTGCCTCATGTAAACACCCACAGTAATCACATCGCTCTATACATCCAGATGTCTTGTACTTTCTGAATATTTCTCACACACATACAGCAGTATTACAAAGAGTAATATATGCTCACATCTCTGTGAATACAAAAACTGTATAAAAAGCCCAAACCTAATAACCACAATTGCCATGAGAAAGAATTCTTTTTTTTTTTTTTGTCTTCATCAAGCTGGAGCCAAAATGGCATCTCTTGGAAACTGACAGGTCCCTTGCGGAAGTTCAAAAGACAACAGTTACACAACCCCAGCTAAACTGATAGTACATGTCAATCATCAATTATTGACAGTTCATAATTTGAATGGACAACAGGTAGCTCACTGCAAAGCCACGATGCCAAGTCATTGTCCATCCAGCAAATACAAGGATGACAAAAGAAGTGAATAATAAATAAGAAACAAGGCCAGCTGGAAGACATCCTAATTGTCTTAACTGAAGACACCTCATGATGCAAAAATTGACAACACACGATATCATTTCGCAATGCTGCAGTGATGAATGAGGTAATAGTGATATGAGAAGGAGAGAATACAAACGAAACTGATCAACCATAAGATTTTATATACATGATGACACAGCTGAAAAGGAACTGAAAACATCTCCAACAGATAACAAAGACCATCTGCAGAGAAAAGATGAACAGAAGAATAGGTGACCATCAGAGGTATGAACAATGTCTATTGCTGCTACAAGAATTTAAACACACCTGTGTCTCCCAAGGCACCAGAAAGAAGTCACTTAATTAATACTTCAAATCAATATCTTGTCTCCCCTCATGCGAAGCCCCTACTATAGATAGGGGTCAACATTAAGCCAGATCGTGAATCTCTTCAGCTAGTAGTAAACAAATTGTGAATCTCCTGTAGGTGAGGTGGATTGGCCCAATCAATTAGCTAATATTGATTAGGGAATGGATAGCAAGATTCTCCAGCAGACATTTAATTGTTGGACAGCCCTAAAATATATTTCTTGCCCCCCCCCACCCCGGGGGAGAATCTGATTACAGCAGTTGGCCGGATTGGTGGGAAGAAGAATTGTGTCATTTAGGAATCCATAAGCCCCGGAGACTTCATTTATAAAAATTAAAAAGGTTAAATATTTAATTTGATTTTAGTATTTTAACATTATTTAATATCATATCTCTAAACGCCTTATGTTGCCAAAAAATCATCAATTTTAGCAATCATCAACTGTCCAAACAAAGTAACTCTGCCAACTGACTAAATCAGTGTCTAAACTGACACTGTCAATAGTAAGTACAAACAAATTGTCTGAAATCCCTCCAAAAAGTGACAACTCAAATAAATCCTCCGAGCTCACTGGCAACATCAAAATACTCTAAACCAGCTGACACAAACCCTGCAAGACAGCACCAGCTGCACTAAAGTCTAACAGAGAACCCCAAAGAAATGGGCATCACATCATTCTCATAACTTCAAACATTTTTGGTTCACTTGCAAATTTGTACATTGACTGTCAAAATCTCTTCTTTTTACTCTTGTTCATTTTCTTGAAGTTTGTCTATATATTTTTGTAAAATTCTCACACATTGGATTTCCCATTCTCTTCCTTTGTCCATGCCTTGCATCAAGAGAGGGGAGGGTGAAATGTGGGCACTAGTTGGTCAACACGTTTGTTCCACACCACTCATGAATTTCTTGGTAATTGTATTCTTAGATAACAATTTATAGAGGAAACTTAAGATTAACAATGTCATCAATGATGATAGTCTCCCAGCCATTGAGGCAACTGACATCTACTTTGACCTAGATTGAGTAGGCAATAATAACAAAACAGTACAAACAAATAATCACAATCACACCAAAATAAAATATATGAAACAAAGTTGTATCAATAATAACATGGCATTAAGTAATGAAATGGAACATTAGCATCTAATATAAACATAACACTGGGAAAGATGCTCATGTGATGATTGTCTGATCATAAATATGGTCAGCCAAAAAGATGCAATTGGACAACCATGAAACGATTAATCAAATCATATATTGCACAATATATTCTTCCAATACCCATACATAGAAGAATATAATTAGTCAGTCAACACAATATGCCAATATATCTAACTCAAATATATCAAGATAAGCATGATGGAATTGTTGTAATTAAATACTAAATCAAATTGCCAATAGTACACGTATGCTTTAATAATTTAATTGACTAACCAAGGAATACAATGAGTATTATGCTATGTTAGTGATAGTAGGTACTCGGGCTTTTTTTGTATTATATTGAACTTTTATCAGTTGATAATTTTTTTTGTTTTTCTCTGTAGTATGTTCCAGATTGTTATAATACCAAATACAGAAAAGCATAATTAAAAATACACAAGGAAACACCCGCGATACAACTTCAAAAGATGATTAAGTCACACAAGTAAAACAAAATAGTGCATCACATTTTTCCACCACAACAGGGGAATACAGAACCAATGCTGCTGCAGAGTAATCAAAGCATTTTAGTGTTTGAGCGATCGAAGATTGTGCTATATTCTTAAGTAGATCAAGTAAAAAAGGAATAACTCACCCTCTGAAGAGCAACTGGAACTGCTGTACCTTTCCCTTTTCCATAGCCAACTACACCATTAAAGTTCCCACAAGCAACTATGGCAGAAAATTTATGCACTTGGCCTCCCTGCCAGACGTCAAGAAACGTTCTATACATTGGCAATGAGTATTAAACTTCTCCAGATTACTCATGGTTTTCAAATAGCAAATGTATGTGTGAACAGAATTATGTAAGTGCTAAAGCATAAACAGAGAAAAAAATGGAACTAAAATCACCTTAGTAACTTTGCATGTCCGATTTACATCTATGAGCTTTACCTCAAAACCCTGAAACATATGGGAAAAAAAATCAACTTTCAGCAATTTAAAAAGGACACAAAATCCAAGAAACATTGCACTCGTGGAAGGGAAATAAGAGTAAAATTCAAGTATTATCAAGAAAATTATGAGAATAAATCTAATGCCTCTCCAAACAAGCTATTTGATCACGGATTGTGCAAAACCATATTCTTTAAATACATTATCCTTTAAAAACATTATTCTTTAAACATGCCAATCTCTAACATGAATATTTATCCTGTGCTGTACCTGCAGCATATCCTGTTAAGCAGGCCACTTCATAATCTTGCATGACCTTTTTTGGATTCAACTAGTTTGGACAAGGAAATACTTTCCATTTAACGTCTCCAAAGAGTCCCTAACTGTTAAATCTGTAACTTCAATATTATACTGATCTGATTGCACAAGATCATTCGGATCTGTTCTTGCATGAAAGGCCTATTAATACTTGCTCCTTGTATAAGGCATGATCGGTGTCTCCCTTGGGTGATGATATTTAAGTATGAAACTAAACTAACCTTATTTCAATAACAAACAAACATTATCTTCCTTTGGCGCCGATTATGGGAAGTCAGGTAAAGGCTGATCTAGATAGGGTCATGTCCTTTGGTTATGTGGGGTTTGGTTGTAGTTAAAGGACACACAAACAAGTCTGCTCCTTTAAGCAAGTCTGCCCCTTACGAATTAATGCAGAGATAAAGAAATTCAGAATAATAAATATATTATAGACATTTCTTCATACAAGCCTGATTAAGGAAGATCATCTTCAGCAAGCATAGAGAAAGGTATTATCTCAGATTTGATCACTTAAAATTTGCAGAAACTTTACATGATATTAGAGCTCTGGTAGTCAAACCTAGGCTCTGCAAATTAAACAATCACACTTGATATATATCTGACATCATTCTTCTATCTTCAATGGCATACACAATCAGACCCGAGGACAGGTTTGATGGGAAAGAACACGTTGATGCTTGGAAATTCAGAATCATGATGATTCTTGAAGAAAATGATGTAAAACAATTTGTTGATTCAGCATCCAAACAACCTGTTGTTGAACCTAATAAAACTATATGGAGTAAAGGAAACAGGAAAGCCATGCAGATCATATTAGATGGAGTAAAAAATGAAATAGTAGCCATGCTAACGAAACATCAAACAACATTTAATATTATGAATGCATAAGGTCAACAATGCAACTAGAGTCCTCACACTAAAAAAACAACTAAGTCATATATAGATAAAGAAGGGAGAATCAATGAATTTTTACTTACTAAGGGTTGCCAATCTAAGAGATGAACTTGCAAGTATAGGAACCATAATTGACGACAAGGAACTAACACTGATGGCTATAGATGGGTTACCAGATTCATGGGAATCGTTCGCACAAGGAGTAAGTGCCAGAGACAATCTTCCTAACTTCAATAGACTTAAGGGAGAGATTGTCTTCAAAAAGAATCTAGAAAACTTAAGAAAGGGGAAAAGTTGAAAACTAAAGACAAAGAACTTCATGTTCTCAACACAAATTCCTATAAGGGTAAGAAAAAGCATTTCAAGAAGAAGGGTAATCAAATGAATGACAAACTTTAGAAAGATCTATACAAAGTAAAGTGCTTCAAATACGAAAAGTTTGGACACTATAGATCTAACTGCCCTGAGAATTCTAAACAACAAGTAAACTGTACAAACATTACTAAAAAAGATAACTATGATCTTGAGAATCGTGTATTGCATTCGGCACTATCAAATAAAGTATCAAGCAAGGCATGGGTGATTGATATTGGATCATCCTGACATATTACAGGATACAAAGAAGCACTACACTCTATATCTAAAGAAGTTGATAGCAAAGTTACCATCAATGATAATTCCACTCATTCAGTCAAAGGAATAGGGAATTGCACCTTGAAACTAAAGGCGAGTAGTTCTCTACATCTCAAAGGAGTACTCTATTTACCAGGAATAAAAAGGAATCTAATCTCGGTTACAACACTTGAAGATGATGGACATAATGTTGCATTCATCGACGGTGAAATAATGACCTGGGCTAAGATCTCATTTAAGAAAGTAAAATTGATTGGTCAAAGAAAGGGGTACTTGTATGAATTAAACTCAGAACCTAGTCAACCCATTCAAACCTTAATTCATGAAACTGCCGATATAAACAAAATATGGCACAGAAGATTAGGACAAGAAAATTTCAAAACTTTATCTACTATGGAGAAGATGGTTATTGGTTTAACTAAGTTAAATAAAGATCATTCAAGTATATGCAAAGGATGCGGTCTGGGTAAGAACACCAAAAGTCCATTTCATGATAGCACTAGAAAAACTAACAATGTTTTGGAATTAATCCACTTAGATTTATGTGGACCTATGTTTGTTCCTTCTCTTGGAGGATTCTAGTACTATATACTTTTTATAGATGACTTCTCTAGGAAAACTTAGATTTACTTCTTAAAATGTAAAGAATCAGAAGAAATCCTTAAGAAATTTAAAGAATTTAAAACCTTAACTTAAAACTTAAAAGGGCATAAAATTAAAACTCTTAGGACTAATAATGGAGGGGAATATACCTCAGATTTGTTTAAAAATTCTTGGGTAAGATTGTGATTGTTTATTTGGATGATATTCAAATATTCAGTAAGACTAAGGAAGAACATCTTGAGCATATTAGACAAGTATTGCAGAGGTTGAAAGAGGAAAAGTTGCTGATTAATCTGAAAAAGTGTTCTTTTTATGCAAGAAGAGATTGTGTATTTGGGATTTGTGATTTCAGCTGATGGATTGAAGATGGATCCTGAGCAGGTTAAAGCTATTTTGGAATGGCCTACACCTGAGAATGTGGGTGAGGTAAGATCATTTCATGGTTTGGCTAGTTTTTACAGAAAGTTTATAAAAAATTTCAGTGCTGTTTGTAATGCTATGACTGAGACAATGAGAGGAGATAAAAAGGAATTCAAGTGGACACAGAGCTGATAAGAGTTTTAAGACTTTGAAACAAAAGGTTGTTGAATTACCTATATTGGCTTTGCCTGATTTCAACAAAGTATTTCAAGTTGAATGTGATGCAAGTGGTAATGCAATAGGAGTTGTATTAAGTCAAGAAGGTAAGTCTGTTGCTTTCTTTAGTGAGAAGTTGAATGATGCTAAAAGGAAGTATTCTGTGTATGATCAAGAATTTTATGCCATTGTCCAAGCATTGAAGAAAGAGAGACATTATTTGATTCCTAAAGAGTTTGTGTTGTATACTGATCATAAAGCTTTACAATACTTGGGAAGTCAACATAAATTGAATCAGAGACATATGAAGTGGGTTGAGTACTTGCAAAATTTTACATTTGTAATTAAGCATATGAGTGGAGTTGCTAACAAAGTTGCTGATGCATTGAGTAGAAGGCGTTCTTTGTTGACTGAAATGAAGGTTGAAGTTCTTGGTTTTGATGAAATGAAAGAGTTGTATGATGCTGATCCTGATTTTTCTAAGGCATGGAGAGAGTGCAGAGCACCAGATTTGACAAATCACATCGAAGCTGCAAGAGCTATCATATTTGATCAAAATCTCGAATATTATCTTTGGGCAGAAGCCTCCTAAACTGCTTTCTATATTCAAAAAATAAGTCCTCACTCCTACCTTAGAGATAAAACTCCTGAAGAAGTCTTTACTATGGTTAAACCTAATATAAGTCATCTTAGGATATTTGGGTGCCCAGTATATATACATGTTCCAAAAGAAAAGAGAACTAAGTTAGAACCCTCTGGGAGGAAAGGTATTTTTGTAGGGTACAGTGAAACATCTAAAGCATATAAGATTTTCATACCTGGTCAAAAAAATATTGAACTTAGTAGGGATGTAATTTTTGAAGAAGATTTAGCATTCAAAAGAGCCCGATGTTCTGGACATCCCTCTCCCTTACTTAATTCTGAAGAAAATACTGAATATGAGTCTCAAAGGGAGAACATTGAAGAAATTGAAGATGAAATTCAAAATCTCAATCTTGAAGACACTCAAAATATTAAGAAAAGACCAATTTGGGCTATTAAGATAGTAGACGAAGCACAAGACTTCGCTGCACCATTTGGAACATTTAGAGAAAGCAAAAGACCCAAAAAAATTCTACTTATGCAACAAACATGAATGATTTGTCTAAATCAAAACCAACCAATGTTTCAGATGCTATTAGACCTACAACTTCGAAGGATGCTGTGACCGAAGAATACCAATCTATTATGAAGAATGATGTTTGGGAAATTGTTCCAAAACCTGAAGAAAAATCTGTTGTTTCTTCCAAGTGGATATTTAAAATCAAGCATGTTGTTGACGATAGCATTGAAAAATATAAAGCCAAATTCGTAGCCAAGGGATTCTCTTAGAAAGAGGGGATTGATTATGAAGAAACCTTCGCTCCTGTTGCCAGATACACCTCCGTAAGAGCAGTCCTAGCTATTGCAGCATTGAAGGGATGGAAAGTACATCAGATGGATGTAAAAACAACATTTTTGAATGGAAAGATTATAAAAGAGGTATATTTGAAGCAACCTGAAGGATTTGAAACTCATAACCCTAAAATTTTTGTTTGCGGGCTCAAGAAAGCTCTCTATGGGCTTAAACAAGCTCCAAGGGCATGGTATAAAAGAATTGATAAGTATCTCACCGGATTAGGATTCTCCAAGAATGAAGCTGATCCAAATCTATATTATAAAAGGGATAAAGATGGTATGGTAATTTTGATTATGTATGTTGATGATTTACTAATAATAGGTGATGATCATCTCATAGATCAATGCAAGAAAGATCTAATCAAAGAATTTGAGATGAAAGATTTAGGACTCCTTCATTACTTCCTAGGACTGGAAGTATGGCAGAATTTTGACAGCATCATACTCAATCAAGGAAAGTATACATTAGATATCTTGAAGAGATTTGGAATGTGGACCTGCAAGCCTATGTCTTCTCCCATGGAGACTAATCTACATAAACTTAAGGAAGCAACAAAAAAATCACCTTCCATAGATTCTACTCTTTACAGACAAATGATTGGGTCTCTTATGTACTTGGTAAATACAAGACCTGATATTTGTTATGCTATTAATGCATTAAGTCAGTTTATGTGTGAGCCAAAGGAGATTTACCTAGTTGTAGTCAAACATATCATAAGATAGTTACAAGGCACTCTTAACCTTGGGCTCAAGTATGAGAAAGTTGAATTGGACCTACATGGATACACAAACTCAGATTGGGCTGGAAGTGTTATTGACATGAAAAACACTTCAAAATGTTGTTTCAGTTTAGGCTCAGCAATGATATCATGGATATGCAGAAAGCGGCCTTCAGTAGCACAAAGTTCCAAAGAAGCCGAATACATTGCAGCATCAATGGCCTCTCGTGAAGCAGTTTGGCTTAGAAATTTACTTGTGGGATTATTTGGTCAAGCCATGAATCCTACGATTATTCATTGTGATAATCAGAGTTCAATCAAGCTTTCTGTGAATCCAATTTTTCATGATAGGTCCAAACATATCAAAATTCCTTACCGCTATGTAAGAGATATGGTAGATAGGAATACTATAAAATTAGAATACATTTGCACTGCAGATCAAACAACAGATATTCTTACCAAACCTCTCTCTTGAGTGAAGATAGATCACTTCAGGAAAAGACTTGGTATGGTTGAATTGTAATACATTTGTATTCTTTAAATTATTAATAAAATAATTTTTATTGTCAAGCTATTGACTGTTATGGGTTCCACCATTTGAATTCATTATCTAAGAGGTGACGACCTCTAAGATAATGAACACTTGTATAAAAGACATTATGAGAGATGACGATCTCTTAGATAATGTGCTAAACAATAGAGATCTACTGTCAAATATAGATGAGTTCAAGATCACATTGTGATGTAGACACTGTTATGCCTATGAGTCACAATTTGGATAAAGGAAGAATTTTATTATTCTCCGGAGTTTATCCTGTGTTTTAGTAGATCTTAACTGAGGATCATGTTGTAATATAGGAATGCTAGTACCTATGAGTCACAACTTGGATAAATGAAGAATTTAATTATTCTTCGGATGTTATCTTGTATATTGTATTCTTTTCAATACTATTACCACTAGTATCAGTGATATGTCATATCAAAGGTATAGTAATATGACATAGTATCATGTGTTAGATGATACCACATGCTAAGAAGATTCAGATAAATATAGAGTATCATTCTATGCTTATTCATCGTAATTGATGATGCTAGATATGTTATCTCTTAGTATTATTATCAAGTTAAGAGGGAGTGTTAAATCTGTAACTTCGATATTATACTGATCTGGTTGCACAAGATCATTCAGATCTGTTCTTGCATGAAAGGCCTATTAATACTTGCTCCTTGTCTAAGGCATGATCAGCGTCTCCCTTGGGTGATAATATTTAAGTATGAAACTAAACTAACCTTAGTTAGTTTGATAACAAACATTAATTATCTTTGTTTGGCGCCAATTATGGGAAGTCAGGTAAAGGCCAGCCTAGATAGGGTCAAGGGACATGCCCTTCGGTTACCTTATGTATGCGGGGTTTGGTTGTAGTTAAAGGACACACAAACAAGTGCAAGTCTGCTCCTTTAAGCAAGTCTGCCCCTTACAAATTAATGCAGAGATAAAGAAATTCAGAGTAATAAATATATTATAAACATTTCTTCATACAAGCCTGATTAAGGAAGATTATCTTCAGCAAGCATAGAGAAAGGTGCTACCTCAGATTTGATCACTTAGAATTTGCAGAAACTTTACACTAACTGCTATGCTATGACAATAGATGGCTACTATTGATTTATTTAAACAACAGTCTATTGGACTTGAGAAACCTCCTCAGAGAAAATCTTGATCTAGGCATTTGCTACCGAAGACATGTTTCAAAACAGCTAGAATGAATTCTCATTTGTCTATGATATCTCCATTATATAACTTATTATCAGCTTTTTATGTATTGAAAAACCATCAATATAAAAGCACAAGACAATTTCCCATGTTTTAATTTTTGGTCAGAGAAGAGTGAGGCTTGAGCCTTCGAACATAAATCTCAAAAATTTACAGATCAACCCCCCGCGCCCCCCCCTCCCCCCCCCCCCCACCCACCCGTCTCTACCTTGTACACACACATCAAGGAAAGAAATTGTTTTAAATAGTTATGATGCAATGCATACTGTCAAGAAGCACTACACGTACGTGATAGTTAAGCATTAAGGAAGCCCAAGTCTACAGACAAATGTAAACAGCATGTAACTTACCAAACTGAAAGTTCTTCTGGTTTTTGCAATTTCTGCAATAAACTATGCATTAAACCTTAACACCTTTTGCTCCCCAAGAACTTTGCGTGGGCAAGCTTAAGAGTATACACTGAAAAGTGTAAACTAATATTAGAATATTATATGCTTGCTAGCAGCAAGTTACACAACTCAATATTGCAAACTTTGTGCATTCCGCTCAAATCCTCACCACCTGTATCAATTTCCAGAGAACCAATCGTATCTCTACTTCAGTTGTTTACTTATATACCCTAAGTTCATACAGAATACATATTTAATAACTACCCTTAAAATTCAGCATTCCCTACTCCAATTTTGGAAGTTTCAAGAAGTTAGGTCTGGAACTAGATGTCATACAATGCACAGTTCTTAAGAGTTGCGCTCCATTATGCATTAAATCCTTGTCCTCTAAATTTTTATTACCAGGAAAGTTGAAGATATTAAATGAATCCTCAGTTGAGTTTAAAAATTCGGAAATAGTAATGCAAAATCGATCACTTATAGTGCAAAGTAACCTACCTTTCTATACAGAGGCTGTTTACTTTCCTCTGTTAATGTTTGTCTTTGTTCCACAAGTTCCTTGATCTCCTCTTCCAAATCTCTAGACTGTTTGCCAAAGCTCAATTCCATCTGTGCAAGTTTCTTCTTAATTTCTTTATCTATAGCATGAATCTTTTCACTGAGTATTTCATCTTTATTTTCATCATCAGAAAGATCTTCATCCTCCTTATCAGTAGCAGCTTTTTCATCAGTCTTTTCACTTTCTTTATCCTCTTCGCTGTATTCATCCTCTTCCATATCATCTGTAGGACCCATATCCTCTTGTTTGATAACTCCCCAGTTAGCACGGTTTTCAGGATCAAATTTCTCTTTCCATTCCAGTTGCTTAAGAGCTCGCTGAGTCTTCATCAAAAGCATGAATCGCTCTTTTCCAGTGGCTTTCTTAAGCCGTTGCATTAACCAGCCAACAACCTTATATTCATATGACATTGCAAAGTTCTTTGCTTCAAACTGATCTATCGCATCCATCAATCTATACACTTCATCCAAAGTACCTGCCAATCGATTAATAAGAATAAGAAAACCAGTGCAAGAACTACAATAAAGTTCCTTTGCGCTATCTCAAACACAGCATACATCTTTCAGAAATGAGATATTCTTAGAATTAGAACTCCAATAAATCAAAAAGAATACAATTGTGGAGAATCAAATACAAATAAGATTCTAAGAAAAGAATTCTATATTATTAATTTTTAAAAAAGAATTCCAAAACAAATCACATCAAACTCCATAATTAGTAATTCCAAGAAAAGGACGAATCCTCCAATGACACCCTGTGTTCTAGTCTTCCCTAATATTTTAAAACCACAGCAATGATCACAAAGGACTAGAATTTGAAATCAGTATGAAGTATGCAACCACGCATTTGCAAGTGTTTCCAAAGAAATAGAACATTATCAAAACACACATCATTGAAACCAAAACCATATATCTTGTAAACGTAATGAAACACCCTGTCAAGTTTTCGAAAAAGACTAGTACCAATTACAAATAATTTTGACAAATAAAGTCAAAATAAATAATTCAAACCAATAATGAAAAGTAAGCAATAAACTTGCACTCATTACAAGTAATAGTTTGTGATCTTGACGCCTCTTCAACGGATAAGAAGGAATTCCATTGGCACAGACCATGGCAAGAGAAACAAGGACAATCTGAATTTGGCTGGTAGAGTTTTTTTTATTAGATTAGATAAGATAATTTTATTAATGTCCAACTAAAGACCGCAAAGGGTTAAAGGGACTACCGAATGAAACAAAGAGAGCCAGCCCACAGCAGGAATACCAAGCAGTATCCGGAAGAAGCAATGAAAACAGGAACAAAATAGAAGAAGTGGGGGGCTGGGGCAGAACCCCCTGGAGCCCCACTAAGAATTCTGAACAGCAGTAAAGAACTTCAACATTAAAAGATAAACCACAGGGCAAGACGGAGTCCTGAGCCAGCTCTAGGTAGTCCTCAAAGATAAAGACTGCAGCTGGTAAGAACCCATCCTGGGCCTCACGCATCTAGCACAAGGGGCGAGGACAAGTTGTAGCTTGGTGCTAAGCACCGAGTGAATCCCAGTGATGGAGAAGGAGGAGCTACTTACTGGTAAATTTCTTTATAAAGGATCACTGTACTTTCGATTTAGATCTACAAATAAAGCAGAATGGGAAGCCTTACTCACAACTCATGGAAGCTATTTCCAGAATATAAGGAATCTACTAATTGAGGGAAATCCTTGGTGGTCATCAAATTTGTGCATAAAGCATCTATTCCTAATTGGAAGCTTAATCAGTTTTCTAAATAACTGTCAAATTAAAAGGAAAATTTGCTGCATGCAGTTTTTCACATTGCATATGCTACTTAAATGCAGCAATTCATTATTTGGCTAAATCAGGTATACATAATAGCCTATAACTGTAGTATATAGTCATCTCTGCAATTCTTGGAACGATTTGGATTGGCACCTTAGCTATCAGTGACCATGAGTCTTATGCTGATCACTCAGTGTGATTTTTAGCCAGTACAATAATATAGTTCAAATTATTACTTTATTTGTCCTTATCTTGTAATACCCTGCTTATGAGTATGGGGTGGTTATATTTCTTGTTATTGGTATTTATTACATGGAAGTGTCAATAAGATTTTACTGCTCAAAATTAAGTAGAAGGTATAGTGGATTGGTAAAAAAAATTGACCCTTCAGGATTGCAGAGGTATACAGTGAAGCATGGGAAATCATGTTATTAAATGGCCTCATAAGGAAAATTCTTATGTCTTGTAGAATTGACATATTATGATACTATTCAGTATTCTGCTGCAAGTTGTGGAGGTATTAAGTCAAGCATGGGAAATCATGTTATTACGCCTCATGTAGCAAGTTGTTGCGTCTTGTAGGATTGGCATTATGTGTTATAAGTTGAGTATTTTGTGAAGCTTATGACAGGCACACTAGTTATGGGTTTGTATAGCCAGTGGCATTGCAATATTGCTAGCTGGTATGGCAAGTAAGAAAAGTTCGAGTGAGATGAAAAATATAATGCCTCATACTGTCTTGGACGAGGATTTTTTCTTGTGATTCAAAGTTGTCATAGGTTTTGTTAAAAAATTAAATATTTTGGTCTATGACTTTAGTTTGAGATTAAATATATCATTTTTGGGTTCTCCTGTTGGCTCAAGCCATCTTGAAAGAAACTATTTATACAAAACCTATAGTGAAGTCATTCTCTGGAAATAGATATCCACCACTACCTTGTGAACAGACTTAATCTCATTATCAGTATATTGATAGGGAAGCTGCATTGAGAATAACATAATGAACTACAGAAGAATTCAATCTGAAGTTGAAATATCCACTGGAACAGAGTTCATTTTATCAGATGTTTCAGTTTAAAAAAGAAAAAAAGTAGCAGGCTAAGTTATTCTGGAGGTGCATCTCTTCTTTCCAAGTCCATTTGTGATGAGCGTGCTGAGTTGGTTATTCTCATCTGTCAGCAGAGAGTTAATTTCCCAGGTGGCAACAGGAACAGTACATCAGTAATCACCTTTGCTTCCCAGTGGTTGTCCATTTCTTTCCATAATGTGAATGGTATGTCTAATGGAGGACTTGGTGCACAGTGTGAGCTCTCTTGCCAAAGAGATGACATTCTATACTGTTCTAATTCCAAGGCTCTGTTACAGGTGCTCTGACAGCATCAGAATTTGACGATTGGCAGCTTTATCTGAAACCATTTCATTTATTTATTCATCCTGTTTTAGTGAAACTGCTTCAAAAGTTTTTGTCAACTATGAGTGGGACAATGGAATTCTGGCAACTGTTGCTTGCAATATTTTTGTGCATTGAAGAGGTATTCAGAAGTAAATGGCATATACTTCAGCTGTCCATTCAGTGTGTGTGAATCGAGCTGTGGTATTGGATGGATGATGTTAAGGATGCAATATTATTGAATTGAAAAGATTTGAGTCGATCATGGTGTGAGGGTGCATAATATTTTCTGAGTTGTGTATGCTCTGGAGTGGAAATGTATGAGGTTGTGGAAATGAGCATGTAAGCTATGCATGTGTCAGATCTCTATTCATGGGTATTTAGATACTTGCATAGCTTCACATTAATGAGTGTTGAGTAAATCATGCATGGTGTTTGGAGTGCTGAGTATGTAATGATGAGTGTTACTGAGTTTTGCATTTGAGTTGGTGCTTCAGCTGATCAGAGTTGGTGCTTCAAGGAGAATTGATGCTCAGCTAACTTAAGTGATCAGAGTTGGTGCTCTCAGTGAGTTGGTGCTCACTTATGCAATCTGGGTTGGTGCCCATTTAATTAATGAGACCTGTTGATGTGCCATGGTTTTCTACGCAAAAGGATTTTCCACATAATATCTGGTGTTCTCTTTGTTCATGCTTTCTCTCTATTCTATTTCTAATTTTATGTGGTTATATATGTTTAAAAAGTTCAAAATGGATTTGAAGACAAAATTACCTTTCCACAGAACAAAGAAGGATCTGATTCTCTTCCGTGGGACTTCTTAGAATGGAAACAAGGTAGAGATAAGAGAAAAGTTTATTAATGTCCAACGAGTGACCACAAATGGGTCAAACGGACTGAGGGAACAACAAAAGAAGAACCAACAGCAGGAACACCAAACAGAGACCAGAAACCAACAAAAAGAAGACCCCGACAGCCCAGGGGGGTGGGTGGTGGTGGAAGGGACAAGACGGTAACCGCACCACACCAAACACAGCTAAGAAGCCGACGGGACCAAGAAAAACCTTCAAACAGAGGGGTCAACCATAGACATGGTAGTGATAGTAGGGCGATGCCAACGGTGCTGCTGCCTCTGTAGGTGTCTCAAACCGGAAGAGGAACCGGATCTGAATCTTCGTCTCTATAAATAGAATCTTTGAGATCTCATAGATCTAGGCTGAAAAGGTGAGTCCAAGTGTCGTTTGGTGCTGCGAACCATCTCTGAGAAGAAGGGTAATGATCTGTTCTGATAGAGGGCGCGGGGGAGCTGAAAGAGTGGTCCCACAAGCGAACAGCCCCTGAAAATAAAGAACCACACATCACTAATTTGTGCCTAAAGAAGGACGAAATGAAGCAAGACTCCTTAAAGACACAATAGAACCTTGCTCTGATCTCATAGTATACAGGACAGCGTAAAAGAAAGTGCTCCATTGACTCCACCTCACTAAGAGTGCAAAGCTTACAAATCTTGTCACATCTCTCGAACAAAAGGTCAATCTTGACACAACGATGATGAGAACCAACTCTAAAAGACCTAAGAGGAATCCTGAGGGAGTGTTTCCGGTGAAGAGAAGTATATAGAAGGCAAACAATGATACCACCCTGAATCTCTAAAAAGTGTTCAGCATAAAAAGACATCTTTAGTCGACACCCCCTATGAGGGTTAACCCAAGTGGTGTGAATGTATTGTCTATAGATATCATCTCTAACGCATCTGTTCAGATCTTTTCTAGTGGGGAAAAGGTGGGGTAGGGCATCCAAAGAATATTGGAATGGGGGAAGGTGGTCAGTCAAGATCTCGATGGGCTGATAGTGCTTAGAAGGGAAGCAGCCCCATCAACCACCCACAAGATTAATTGTAAGGAGCAGCAAAGAAAGCAAGGGACTCAAACAAATAGTAGGCCAGGTATGGATATCTCATGCAACCCTTTCTGGAGTCAGCAAAGCCATGAAGACAATGTAGGAACTACACAAGGTCAAAGATTGCCTCGAACATGAAGGGGTGAGCCCAGAACTCAACATGAACAATACTATGAGGTGTGGACCGTGTGCATCTGATAAATCCTTGAAGGAGGATCTGCACCTGCTCAATAGAGGTCCATTCAAACTCCAAAAGAGAAGACCCCCAAACTACATATCCATAAAGAATTGGGGGATGCACAAGAGTGTCAAGAAGTGTCATCTTGGATGAGATTCCTAGAAGCGATGTCTGAAGCGCTGTCTCTCAAGAAGAGCTAAGGAAATGAACCCTTTGTAGATATGCGGTTGGATAGTAGGCGAACCAGAGAACCTGACCCCTTAGTAGGTATAGGCTGAAATAATCTCGATCTTGGAACCCTTGAAAGTGAAGTGAAGATGGGAAGTCTTAAGGCAATCGAAGACCATTACCTTAGTCTTAACTAGGTTCACAGATGAACGTCTTAGGTCACAAAAGGAGGCTAGACAGTCCAATTGTCTTTGAAGGCCCTCAAGGGAGGAGGACAAAAGAACCACATTATCCACGAGGAGCAAGATATGAATCAGTACCCGATGAAGATGGCAACCATCACTCATTGGAAAGTGATCACAAAGAAAGTACTCAAGCTGATCAATATATATCCCAAACAGAGTAGGGGGTAAGGGACATGCCTGATTCGCTCCAATAGTGCTACTAATGAAGTTGGAGGAGCCAAGAGTCCTAAGACTACCAAGAATCAGCTCATAAAGTCTCATGGTAGTAGTAATAAGTATGCCCGAGGTGCCGATGTCCTGAAGTCTCTGAAAAAGTGCCCAATGGGAGACCACGTAGAAAGCTCTACAAAAGTCAACAAAGCAGCGATAGTCCTTTGAGGAGTGAGAGTGAGCCTCCTTAATGACAGTGCAAAGAGTCAAGATGTGGTCCATAATTTGGTGATCTTGTCTAAAACTTGCCTACCTTCTAGCTCTAGCTTGTCGCTAATTGAGCTCTCTAGAAAGAAGGATATTAAGGGTCGTAGCACACAACTTTGGGAAAGTGTGGTAGGTCGTAATAGTTTTGTAGTTACAAGGATTAGAGGCAGGCCTGTTTTATGGATCAGATGGATTATATGATGGGACCAAGAGGGACAGAACCCTAAATAAACCACACAGTTCACGAGCTTTGAGAGATGAGAAACAAGAATTGTAGCACCAAGCTTGAAGAGCTCAACTTGAAAGCCCTCCTCATCAACAACCCTACTAGTACGCATGTACCTAATGGCCTCCAAAACAATCGAACAAGTGAAAAGGTGGCACGTGGAAAGTGGGGTGGGTTGGATGAGAGTTTGGTCGGGGATATCATACAAAGAGGAGCAAAGGGAGAATAAGGTGCATTGCACAAGCCTGAGTGGGTACAGGAGGGAAAAGTGGAGGGCAGATTTGTGATCAACAATGAAATGGCACTTCTTATAGTGGAGGAAATAGGACAGTTGCAAGGAGGGGAAGGAAGGCTGATGGTGGATGAAGGTGTGGCGAAGGTGAGAGTCAAAAGCCTTACAATGCGCATCATACCAATGGTTCATAAGACAAAAAAATCTAGGCTTAAGACCAGAGGGAGGATAAAACGTAATCAATGATGTTCGCCATACAACAATGAGGTCGACAAGAGAAAGCATGAGATCTCATAAAGCATTGGATCCCATTGCAAATCACAAGGGCAGAGGACATACAAAGCTGAAGGTGTTTCTTGTACTTGATGCTGAGTCAATAGAGGATCTATGAAGGCCAGACACACTAAACTCAATGTCCTAAGTGTAGAAAGAGTTAGTAGCTCTGTCATGAAGTGGAGCCTGTCCAATCTATGTGCGGGCATTAAAATCCCCAAGAATAAGAATGTCACAGTCGGTCAAAAACTAAGAGATGTTGTCAAAAGTATCAATGTATGAGTCTCCATCAATGTCGTTATGAATGGCATAGGAGGAGGAAGCAGGGTTAAGTAACAAACTGCAATAAAAAGATCCCTAAGATGACAGGTAATGTGGTAAACACGAATCCACATGAATCTAGCCCAAGTGTCAGAATAAAGCACCGAAACCTGACTCACACCACCAAGCACAAACACCACCCAAGAATCTAGTCTCCATTAAAATCTGGAATGCATGGAAGGAGGCAAATCTGGTTGTCATGGGTCTCTTTAAGATAGAGTATATCTAAGGTACCTAATGCATCAAATAGCAGCCTAGGGAAGACCAGAAAGAGCCATTGCCAATCCAGCAATTAAGCATAAGGTTGGAATCCGTAGAACCCCCACACATCCTCAAGTTACGTAACCATAATCTAGTAGCCTCAGGATGACTCTTTGACCAATTGGGTGCAAAAGAGTCCTTGATGACAGAATTTAAGTTACAGATTACAGTCCATTTTCCATGTTTCCTAACATTGGCCACCGAGATCCTGGATTGTTTAAGTTCAGCAACCTGCAACTTGGTCAAATCTTCATCAAGATACAGTGATACACCTTAGAAGGCAACGGGAAAATCTTACGTCTTGCTTTGAGAGTACAGAGGCAGTCAACAATGGATTGAAATTGGATAATCAGAACATAATCAACCCTAAACCAAGCTCTGTCTGAGACGATGCCTGAAAGACTCAGATGTTAAGGAAGGTGGCAGCAGCTGCCATACATCCTGTGACAATTGTGGAGGTCGGCAGAATCTGAGATTGAGTTCTTTCAATCTTTGTGACCTTTCTTCAGTGATTTCGGATTGTACTAGCGCCTTGACACTAGCAGAAAGAGGGGAACCATTGTTACTGTTGCTGCAAACTGATGCCCAGGACTGATGTTTCTTATCAGTTTTTGAAATGAGGTTATTGTGAGAAGATAATAGTTTGGTATGCTTGGCCCTGAGTTCAGAAATATCAAATTCCTTGGTATCAGTCTATGTAATGTTGGTACCGATTAGGTGACGCAGTTCAGTGTTTTCAGTGACCAGACTAGAAACCGTAGCAGATAGATCAGAAACTAAGATTTTCAAGGCAGCATTGTCATTCTCAAGCCTCACCAAGCGTTCCAAGATATCATGAACTGTGGTCTCAAAAAGTTTCAGACAGTGGTAAGTGACGAGGAATGGAGTTTGCCTGGTTTACAGGAGGGGCAGGTTGCCATTGGCGAGAGAAGACATTGTGAGACTAGCAGTATAGAGCAGAGTAATAACCCACAACCACCCAGAGCACTATACAACAGGAACCAAGAAAACAAGCATAGGGAACAAAAACACACAACAATAGTAGGACCATGGAAAACACAATCGTCCAAAAGAACCAACACAAACGGGAGGAAACAGCCTCGCAAGATGAGGAATGCCAACAATCACCTGAAAAATATGAAAACAGAGGATGGAACCCACGGGAAGAAGCAGTTGAAGGTCATCATTAGGAACACTCGACAATCATGACAAACAAGGAACATAGACAAGCGCGACAACAAGGAAAGATGTAATGAGGAGTGATGGAATGCAAGCAAACAAGCCAACAAGAAGACAGAAGAGTGACTGATGCAGCACAAAGCATTACAGGAATGGATGAAGGAACAAACCATCACAAGCACAAGAAAAGGCAAAGGCATGGGCACAAGCACGAGCAAAGGGAGCAAATCATGAACATGAGAAATGGATGAACGAACACGAGCAGAGAAAGGGGGGGCAAAGAAACATGTGGGTAACGAACAACCAGGTCGGTAGCTAGGTGCTAGCAACATTGTCATGGACAAACAAGGAGTTAGTGAGCAGCAAAGGAGTCGTCAATCACGGGGTCACAGGTGGAAGTCATTATAAAAGATTTTCTCATTTCAGATGGTGCAAGGACAGAAGAGGGAAATTTGATTTCGGTGTCCATATACCAACACATATAGACAAGTGGTGTGGGTGCCCTGTAGAAAGGTTTTCTCATTCGAGATGGTGCGAGGACAGAAGAATAGGAGGGGAAATTTAATTTCAGTGTCCAACATACCATTAAGCATAGACAGGCAGTATGGGTGCCCCCTTTGCAAAATTCTTTGCTAGAGAGCAAGAAAGAAGGATGGGACCAATGAAGAGCATATTAGAAAAGCAAATTAAAGTCATTATCTATAGGAAGTTTCCTCGCCCATCAACATCCCCATATTTCCAACTTCAAAAATAGGCGCTCTATTAATCTGCAGCTTCCCAAGATCTCATGGTCTCAACATTGTTGGGACATTATTCCAAGAAGAAATCAGTACTAAAAGCAATCTAAAGCAGGGTATTTTCACAACCAATATTAATGGTATGGTTTGAAGAAGAATGGAACCCAAATCCCCAAACAAGAGGAGAGTTAGAACAAATTGGAAGAAAGGAGAGTTACAACAAACGTGTTGATGTTAGTTTTTGTACCACTACATAACATATTAGCAATTGAATATCTGATACGGAGTATCAAACACACAATTCCTCTCTTGAAAAGTTAATACTCATGGGACATGAGAATAACTCCAATGTTCCTTACACCTGTGGATACTAACTCAGTATATCGATGTGATTTGCTGGTAATCACGTAGGCAGGCTTACGTTATTCCTTCAAGGACAACTTGGATTTTGGGATGATGGTAATGGTGATTCAGTATGAGTGCTAGATGATGTTGATGGTGATGGAGAGTGAGTGTTCAAATGGCTTATACTTTCTTAACCTTCTTCAAAACCTCGACTAATCAACTACTCACTATTCTACTCCTACTCCTATGAATGGAAAGATTAGCAAATGGACGGGGATCGAATTTAATGAAAGTTTACCGACGGCTCCACCCTCATAGATGCAATGATTCAAAGGAAAAAGAACTAGTTTATCACACAAGGCTTCCCAACAAGCCACTAGGATGCTAGTGGCCTAGTTATAGATCCCTATCAAACATCTACTAATATCACCATACAATTAGCCATCTACTTCTACTCTCGCAACATGAAATGAAATCCTACTTTTAATTTGAGAGATGAGAAGAACCATGCAATACACCAAAATGATCATGTATATCCACCATGCAAGCCACAACAATGAATAGAGAACAATTTTGATAGTATTTTGGCAACAATTCTCCAACATGAGCAAAATAACTCCCTCACAAATGAAAGCAAAATAGCCTTATATAGAGGCTCCAAATTACAATGAATGGCCGAGATTAAGAGGCAAAATCAAGGGCCAAGATTATATCTTACAAACCCTAATTAGGGTTACCATTATTCAACCAATTACATGAGGGCACCAACTTTGTGGGCCAATGAGAAAATTACAATAATTTGTCGACCAATGAGAACATAGGACACTAGGCATGATTTGATTGCATTCACATGAAAGTGCCACCTCATCAACCTTATCTTATAAATTTATTCAATCCTTGAGATAAGGTGAAGCCTTGGATGCTTGAGCTTGTCCTTAGAAACTTTCTCATCACCGCTCGAACCTACTTGTACTTGATGTCCTGACCTTGAAAGGATGAGGTCTTCATGCACTTGGGGTAATCTTACCTCGGCCTCGATGGCTTCCCTGGATGTGAACTTCTTTACAACTTGAGAGCTTTGCTCTTGGCCACTACTTTGAAATCGAACTTAACCTCCCCCATTATCCTTGTCTTCCTGGTCTTCCAACCTTCCCATTCGAATTCAACCAAGCTAGCTCGCATCAATAGCCAAGCCTTGCCTAGCCTCAAATATTTTCAAATCTCTTCTACTAATCCGCTCTTTCTTGAAATTGCGGAGCTTCTTGAATCTTAATCTTCAATCAAATTTGCCTTTCACCCGATTTCATTCTTCACCAAAGCTCGCACTTCAACCTTTGCCAGCTTGCGATCAACTAGAAGGGCTAGGACCCCACGTGGAATTGCTTCTAGTTTTGCACTGCCCTAAGTTGTAATTCTAGATTTTCACTTATAATTCTAGCCCAATCAAATTTGCCCCTTCCATTTGCAATTTCATCAATTAAGAAGTACATCTAGTTTTTGGATTGCATACCTTGAGCTAGGCCCATGATCCGGCTGAGAAGCACCATGAGATCGCCATATTCTAATTTGAAGTCTGCCACTGTGAGCCTCGATGATCTAGTGACTCCTTTCTTTCCCTCGTGTAGCCAATCCTGTTTTAGATGCATGAAATAAGCTTCCTAGTTATCCTAAAATGACTTGGCAGCCTGATCCATCATCACCACTGTCATGCTCTTGTACGGGGGAACGTTAAATGCTTCTTCGATCGCTTGTCCGCTAATGTTGGCCAACACCCTGTTCTCTTCATCAAAAATGATGGATTTCCTAATCAATTCAAACTTGGATGCACACTCCATAACCAATTCTAGACAAGGCAAGGTAGGAGGAAAAGTTGCTGCATGTACAATTCCACTTCTGTATATATTCTTTGCCATGGGGGATTGTCCTTCCTTTAATCTATCCTTTAGTTGTATCATATTTATTGTACCGACATTGGTATCGGTTATTTGCCTCATTTTCAAGAAGAAAATTGTTTTGGGCATCATATCCTCTTTGTCTTTCTTAGTGTTTGTTCCCTTAGGGTTCTTGCTTGCACTGACATCTACCATTCTAAACACTTATTTCTGCCCCTTCATTCTAAGTGATATGGACTACACTTATCGATCTCCAACCTTCTTTCTATTGATGGATTCTAACTTATTTTTGCCTTGCCAAGTCCTATCACTGCACTTATCAATCTTCAATCTTCAACCTAGGGTGGGACTACCACTTATTTCTGCCTCTTCGTGCCTTAGGATGGACTACACTTATATCTCCCAACTTCAACCTAGGGTGGTCTAGCTTATTTCTGCCTTTTCAAATGTCTTAGCATGGATTCTACCTTTATCAATCTTCAATCTTCAACCTATAGATGGGATGATGAAGTGGTGGATGATGAATGCAAGAAGAACCAAGAGAAACAAAACTAGACAAGAACAAAAGAGCGAAATCCACTTAAGGACCACTTTCAACTCTAAATGAATTGAATTTACCATTACCAATGGCCGGGTCTTCTTTTGAATTTCATATCAGACCTAAGAATTTCAAGCCCCGTTGCAAATATTGATGCCCTAGTTGAAGAAATCAAAATTCTGCCCACTAGAAATTGCCGCATGCATTTGCAAAAAAATCAGCCTTTAATCACCTATTTCCTTTGCCAAATAATACTGTCTAGATCTGATGCAAAATCGCAGCTCCTCAAGAAAATCAAACTTCCACAAATTTCGGCTCCACAAAAAATTGCAGCTCCACAAAATTCGCAGCTCTCTATGGAAATCAGACATCAATCAAGAATCATCTAGGGCAAGAAAAATCAGATCTGCCTTATAAAAATCGCCAAGAACTGCCCTAATAAAAAAAGGCCAAGGAAGAAGAGCTGCTCCCATATGCAAATCTGCCCTTTGCCAAAAATCGTCCAAGGAGGAAGAGCTACTCCAAGCATGGAAAAGGAAGATGGAAGAATGAGGAGACAAAGTGAAGGAGAGCCTTCTTATACCCAATTCACTTGCCTCCCCTAGCTGGCCGATTTGCACCTAGGAGAGGCAAAAAAGCCAAAAACATTAATTAGTGCACAATCTGGTCCCACTTAAATGATAAGCCAAAAAAATTTTTTGCCACAATGAGATTTGCATTATTAAATTGCCGGTTAGACCAAAATTGCAAAAATAAAATTAATAAAGCCTTGGAGATGCTAAATGTTTTCATTTAATGATGATTTAACAATTAATATATCATTAAAAATCAGATTTGGCAAGCCAAAATTGATTTTTTCAATTTTAAATTACTATTATCTTTAAAGACTTTAAAATCTTCAAGGCAAATTTAATCCATTTAATGCCAATTTTTGCAATTTAATCTAAATCGATTTTGCTATGCAATTTTAATTTTTAATCATTTATCTAGAATCCAAAATCGATTTTCCTATTTGATTTCACCATCACAAACTTTATTTTCTTACCGAAAAAAAAATTCAAGATTTTCCCAAAAAAAACCAGATCTAACAAAATTTCATTTTTTGAAAATTACTCAAGTTTATACAATTATATCCAAATTTTCAAAAAAATCGTCTGAGTACCCAAAATTTTGTAATTTTATCTTGGCAAGTATATTTCTTTGAAATTTGTTCGCCATAAGTATAAAATTACTCGTTTTGGAAAATCAAAATTAAAACTGGGTGAAAAAACAAACCTAAACCTCCTCCCTCCTAGCTTGAAGGTGTCCAAGACATAAAATTTTCTAAAATCAGAAATTTTTTGAACAACTTCAAAAAATTATTTATTGCCAAGGTGATCGAAAAAAAGGGGGTCCCCAAAGTTCTGGGGCGATGGTGTGAAAACTTCACAACAAAAAGGATTTTTTTAAAATTTGATTTTAAACAAAAAAGGATCAAGCAAATCAAAGACACAGATCACAAGTCAAATGAAGCACAACTTTTGGAAAGCAATGTAAATACACAAAGAGGAGTTGAAGTAGGTCAAAATTTGGTTAAAGAGAAAGCGGAAGAGGACAGGAATATAAGCAATGGATATATTGATCTTCCTCAACATCGGGATCCTACTCCACCTATGTTGATGTATAGCATGAGTTGAAGTAATATCAAGTGCTTTAATATATATATATATATATATACATTAAATTGTTCAGAAGATAAACTTCATAATTATCGAGCTCATATATTAAGAAATTTGTTATTATTATTGGGGGGGCTTTGTATTCATATGGTCTGCCGCCGATTGCAAAGAAAAAGATATTATATGGAAGTCGACTACATTTGTTGAAAGACAAACTAATGATTAGTCATGCCCACATAGAGGCATGACCCTATGTGAACTTTGGCCATGTAGAGTCACATCTCCATGGGGACATGACTCTCCACCTTATTATAAATATATCGAGCAGTCGTTGGGATTAATATCAATATACGGCATAAACAATCCCAGCAATTACCCTCCCTCCCTGCAGGTCATTATAATCAAGATCACCGAATCTTGTTGGCATCGAAGTCTGAAGACAACATTAATCAGATTGCTATTCATAGGTCCCAAGATCTGCATCATTTAAACATCACTATAAGTCTAAGATAAAAGTAAGACAATTTGTATTTGTGCAAGTCTGCTATAATAGTTTATTTCTATCAGAAATCCTATGCATTAACATGGTATCAGAGCCATCCTGATAAGAAATTGTATTATTCATTAAAACTAAAATCTCAGATTTCAATATTAGAATTTTTATTCTCTAAATCAAAATGGTTAATCACGTAAGATTAAAGGATAGACTTGAGGGAGCATCAAACTTTTCATTATGGAAAATTCGAGTCATGATAGTACTAAGAGAAATGGATTTAGAAGAGTACATAGAATCAAACAAATCTATTTCTGAAAATGAACCAGATAAAACAACATGGTGAAACCACAACAACAAGGCCATGAAAATTATTATAGACTTGGTGAAGGATCATATTCTTCCTTCTATATCGAGTCTTAAAATTGCTTTTGAGATGTTCTCCATTATAAAGAATACTTTCGAAATTAATAACACAAGCAGATTGCTAACATTGAAGCAAGATCTACATCACATCAAGATGAATAATGGAGAAACTGTTGCGTCCTATTTCCTAAGAATCTCAAAATTAAAAAATCAACTTGCGACCATTGGAACGAAGTAGATGACAAAGAACTTAGCATTATAGCCCTAAAAGGACTACCACTGTCTTGGGAGACATTTATTTGTGGACTAAGTTCTCGACCAGATCTTCCTAAGTTTGAACTACTCGAAAATGAATGCACTCAAGAAGAGTCAAGATTAATTACGAGAGGAATCATTTCAAATGAAGAGGGAGAATTTCAAGCTCTTCAAGCCAGTATCAATAATAAGGGAAAAAGAAAGGGAATTCATCAAGACAACAAGGAATTCAACAAATCAAACAAGAAAAGAGATTGGTCCAAAGTACAATGCTTCAAATGTGACAAATTCGGTCACACTCATAACTTCTATCCAGAAAAGGAGAAAATTCAAGTAGCCCTAGCAGAAGTTAAGAATGAAAAGGATGAAAATCTAGCATTTTAAGTTGTTGAACAAAGAGATAAAGTGGAACGAGAATCCCATGGTGAGGAATTAGAGGGAGAGTGATACATTTCCAAAGTTCGAATACATAAGTGGCATATGCAATGTTGTACTCAAATAAATCAGTTATCTATAAATTAAGTTTTTGAATCAAAGATATGGTATATCAACATTGATGAGCAAACAACAATTATTCTTACTCAACCTCTTGCCAATGTTAAATTGGAATATTTCAAGGTAAACTTGATCTAATGAATATTGCACTTAAGTTTCAATTTATGTGTGTTTATACTTCTAAGTTGAATCGTTGCATCAGATATGTAATGAAAGATGATGATCTTTCAGAGACATATATATTTTTGTAAGGTGACGATCTTGCAAGTGATAGGCCTATTATTATAACAATTTTGTTCCAAATATGCCAGAAGTCATTGATAACGAATGCATTATGATTACTCTAGATACTGTTTTGGACAATTAGAGATCATAATATATGTTATGATAGTGTTCATAGCATGGTGATTTTGGTTATTTGACAAGTCACTATTTCAGAGTGTTAAAGTCAGATAATGCGGACAGATATTCTATATTCTGATATCTATTAACGAGTTTATTACTTCTCCCTTGCTAAGAGGGAGTGTTGATGTATAGCATCAGTTGAAGTAATATTAAGTGCTTGAATTCATGTTTTATGTGAACTCTGTTTTACTGGTGAAACATATATTCCTATATATATATATATACACACATTAAATTGTTCACAAGATAAACTTCATAATTATCAGGCTCATATATTGAGAAGTATGTTATTATTATTGGGGGGCTTTGTATTCATATGGTCTGCTGCCAACTGCAAAGAAAAAGATATTATATGGAAGTCGACTACATTTGTTAAATGACAAACTAATGATTAGTCATGCCCACGTAGAGGCATGACCCTATGTGACCTTTGGCCATGTAGAGTCACGTCTCTACGGGGACCTGACTCTCCACCTTATTATAAATATATCGAGCAGTCGTTGGGATCAATATCAATATACGGCATAAACAATCCCAGCAATTGCTCTCCTCCCCTGCAGGTCATTATAATCAAGATCACTGATTCTCGTTGGCGTTGAAATCTGAAGACAACATTAATCAGTTTGCTATTCACAGGTCTCAAGATCTGCATCATTCGAACATCCAAGTCTGAGATACAAGTAAGACGATCTGTATTTGTGCAAGTCTGCTATAATAGTTTATTTCTATCAGAGATCCCATAAATTAACAACCTATAGAACAAGAACACTTGTGTATACAGTTGGGGAAGGATTATATTCAATCAAAAACAGAAAACTTAGCACATAAGGTCATCATCTGTAAGTTTTGGGCTTCCTCTATCTCAAATATGGCATTACTAGAATAGATTAGATATCATTGGAAGGAAGAGCAAAGTGTTTTATCCTGGATAACTCTAATGGGGTATTTACAGTAAATTTTGCCTCAAAAGAAGATAGGGATAGGACTTTTAAATATAAGTTTTGGTTTTATTAAATGTGTGGATTACATATGAGATCATAGGTACCCAATTTTTCAAAGGATACATTAAACATTAGATTCACTCCCTTTTGGATAATATTCGAAAACATGCCTATGGAATATAGAAAACTCAATGTATTGGAGTTTATTGGTAATTAGTTAGGGAGCTTCCTCACTCTTGATACTTCTGGCTTAAATAATTTTTTTCTTCCGGTGAGAATCTGCCTTCTGCTAGACATCACCAAAACCCTAACACGCTCTGCAAATATTCTCTACATATGAAGGAATGGGTGCAAAAAAACTATTATGAAAAGAAGAAAGACTTGTTAACGAAATATGAAGAGGTACTAGCCATGGAGGAAACCGTCCAGAGAGAAATCAAGAGAAGTGTGGCTTGAAGATAAAAACCGTAACACTAAATTCTGCCACAACAGTACGAGGAAGAAGAGCATTAATAGAATACAAAAAATTGAACACTGAAAACAATATTATCATTGAAGATCCAACAGAAATCAATACTAAAGCGGTTCAATATTTCCATGATACTTTAAACAGGATATACAAGGCAGATCTCCAAGCTCAGAGAATTATGCTTGCAGGAATACCGAAAATAATCACAACGGCATAGAATAATTTTATGAATTCAAAAATGAATGAGCAAGAAGTCAAAAAAGATCTTTTTCAGCTTCACCAGGACAAAGCCCCTGGTCCAGATGGCATCCTGTTGCTTTCTTCCAGATGTGTTGGCATATTGTGGAATCAAATCTAACAAAAGTGTTGGAAGCAGCGAGGAATGGAGGGATATTCTTGACAGAAATTAACAACACATTCGTAGCGTTAGTTCAGAATGCCTCAAAGCTAGAAGATTTTAGACCTATTTCTTTATGTAATACAATTTATAAAGTCCTCACCAAGGTTTTAGCAAACAGACTTAAGTGCTTTCTGCCAGATAATCTCTGAAGAATCAACCAGTTTTATCCCACACAGATCCATCTCTGATACAGTTATCATAGCACAAGAAGCAATTCATTCTGTTCAAAGATCAAAAGCACCAAGTATGATTCTCAAATTGTTTATTAAAAAGGCCTACAAAAAAGTTGACTGGAGACTTTTATGTAAGTGCATTGTAGCATTCGGCTTTAATAGAGCATGGATTAATATTATCTTTTATTGCATTTCCATTCCGCTGTATTCAATACTAGCTAATGGTTCACCACAAATTTTTTTTTGAATGCTCAAGAGGCATTGGACAAGGGGATACCCTATCCCCATTCCTATTTACCATTACGGCAGAAGCTCTAGGTAGGAGTTTACACTTAAGCTCAGGTGGAAGGAAACATTTTGGGGATCAATGTAACCACTTCAGTGGCTCCAATTGCTCATCAAAAAGTTGCAGATGATAATTTGCTCTTTGATAATGGGGAAAAGGGGGAAGCACAGGCCTTCAAGGAAGTCTTGAATACCTACTCTTGTGCCTTGGTGTAGAATATAAATAAGGAAAAAATCAATGTCATTTTCTTTTCTGTGAAAGCAGAAACAGGAGAAATTCTGCAAACTTTGAGTTTTCATGAAGGGAAACTACCACACTCTTACTTGGGTGTTCCATTGGATAAATCTTTGAGATATACTAGACTATGGGATAGCATAGGAGAAAGGATAGCTAGGAAACCAAACTCAAAGAAATCAAAATGGTTATCTTGGGCTGGAAGAATTGCTATGTTGAAAGCAACAATATCAGCAATACCAAATTACCTTATGTCTTGTCTCTCTTTATCTACAGAAGCACATGGTAAGCTGATCAAAAAATTGAGATCTTTCTTTTGGCAAGGGACTGATACTAACCAAAATATATGATGATTGCTGGGAACAAAATTCGCAAACCAGTAGAAACAGGAGGTGTGGGGGTTAAAAACCATGGTAAAATAAAGCGTTGGGGACAAAACTGTTTTGGAACTTTTCAAGCAACCAAATTTGGAATGGGTAAGACTAATTAAAGGTAAACATTTCCCTCTAGTAGAACCTTAAAATTATTTAGACAGAGTTCTTTTCCAAGGGGATCTCGGATCTGGAATTTATTCCTCTCCTATAGATCGGTAAGTATGGATCAGATATTGTGGAATGTGGCTGAAGGGAATAAGGCCCTTTTTTGGAGGGACTCTTGCAGAGGTTATCCAGCTATTTCACAATTAATGGATACAAATAGAATTGTGCATATTTGTGAGGCCTCATGGAGACAGTTTATTAAGGACTCCCTAGATGGGGATGGAAATCATGGAAAGAGTTGCCTCTTCCACGTGAGGATATAGAGTATTTGAAAAGAATATTGGAGAATAGGCTATTAGCCTTTAGAAAAGAAGATGATGAGGTAATTTGGAATGGCTATAAATCAGGCTATTACAATGTTAAAGAGAGTTACAATTTTTGGTTTGAGCAAAGTGGCTTACAGAAAACTGAGATTCCCTTCCACCTGTGATGGAACAAATAATGCATAACCAAAGCAGGAATCTTTGCTTGCACAGCTCTTCAAGGTAGGATTTTGACATTTAAACAGGTCAGGAAACTATGATTTCAAGGCACTTCAATGTGTGTTATGCGAAAGTAAGGAAGAATCAATAGACTGTATGTTGCTCCATTGCCCCTTTCCACTGAAAGGATGGAATTGGCTGTACGCTGGGTTACACTGGGATTAAGCTATACCAAAAGACACAATGTCATTGTTTAAAGGGTGGCCAAAACTCTTTCCTTATAGTATTTTTTTGAGTTTGTGGATAGTATCACCTTCTTTATTGATTTGAGAATTATGGAAAGAAAGAAATTGTAGAATTTTTCAAGGGAAATATAATGGATTGGAAGCAATGGATTAATAAATTAGAAGCAAGTATAGCAGAAGTGGTGAATTCAAGAGTTAAGAATGCCAGAAGTAATCATATGAATCACCTAGTGCGGGATGACATGATGACACGATGCTGGTTTGGACTAAAATGACCTATTTTTGTAAGGGGGTCATTGAAAAATAAACAAAACATAGAAGAATGTCATTGGATACCACCAAGGCAGGGCTGGGTCAAAATGAATTTTGACGGTGCATCAAAAGCTAATTCAAGAGTTTCGGTGGCAGATGTGTCATTCATTTTGGAAAAAGGAGAAATCGTGGCAAAAGTGGCCAAACCTCTGGATATAGATACCAATAATGTGGCAGATTTCAAGGCATTGGTAGAGGGGCTGCTCTTACGTAAGGAATTAGGAATGATAAAAATGGAGATAGAAGAGGATTCAGCAACAGTTATCAATGCTCTCAGAATGAGACAGTCCATCAATTGGAAACTTAAATCATTAATTTCACAAGCCCTAGAGTTATTGGATTGTATTAGCAACACCACCTTCAATCATATTCACAAAGGAGGAAATATGATAGCTAACAATTTTGTTAATCTAGGGGCAGATGGTCAATCAATCAGAAGAACTCACATATAATTAGTGCTATTGTCTGGTTGGAGTCACCAGTAGATGATATATTTAAAAACAAGAAGGGGGAAAGATTAGAGAGGAACGAAGAAGAAAGAGAATGAGAGCTTCAAAATTCTAGCTGTTCAAATAGGAACGTTAAGTTTGCAGGAGAAATGCTAGATTTTCTCTTAAGGTCCTTTCAATTTAATATTTTACTCACAAGAATAAGGCCTACAATATTCTAGCTGTTTAAAAAGGAACATTAAGTTTGTCAGAGGGATATTTGATTATCTCATATCGTGTTTTATGTCTTATTAATTTAATATTTCATTCACTAGATTGATGATATTATGAAGTAATTGGTAAAATACTTTCTTGTTATTAAAAACGATCGAGAGGTCAATATATACAAGAAGAATGAACGATGTTTCCTTAGGAAACAATCGTAGAAAATAGAAACATTCTATTCTAGCCAATAGAAAACTAACAGTTATCTACAGATTGACTAAATATTAGAAAGATTCTAATATTTACAATAGATTACAAATAGATAACCATTAACTAATAATAGAAGTTATCTATTATCGCAATACCCTCCCTTAATGGTTAATCTATTGACAACAGCAAGCAGTCCTCCGAATTTGACAAATTTATCAGGACCAAGAGGCTTGGTGAGAATGCCTGCAGTATGATCCATTGTAGAAACATACTACAAGTCTATTGTCCCGTCTTCAACTAGTTATCGTATGTAGTGACAATGAACATCCACATGCTTGGTTCGTTCATGGAAGACTGGATTCCATGCTAATTTGATAACGCCTTTGTTTTCAACAAAGTGGTCGGTCCTATTGGTGACATTTGCATATCCCCAAGCATTCAATGAAGCCAAACAACTTCATAACCTACCTTGATTGTTCCTCTATATTCAGCCTTTATAGAGGAGAGAGAAATTGCTTGCTGTTCTTATTGGCCCATGTCACAACACCGGATCCCAAATTGAACACATCTAGAAGTTGACTTTTTATCATCAATAGAACCTGCCCAATCTGAATCTGTGAACCCACTGAGTTTAGGATTAGAACTCCAAGAATAAAGAAGTCCATAATCTGAAGTGCCCTTCACATAACGAAGCACATGCTTTGCGGCCATCCAATGATCAGCGTTGGGAGCTGTCATAAAGCGAGAGATGTAGCTGACTGCGAAGTTGATATCAGGCCTAGTAGCAGAGAGGTAGATGAGGTTGCCTACTAGTTTCTTGTATGTGGTATCATCAATGGGAGGAGAATCGGACTTGGCTAATAACTTGGGACCTTTCTCCATGGGTGTAGATGCAGACTTGCAATTCTGCATACGAAATTTGTTTAACAAAGCCCTGGCATATTTGGACTAAGGAATGAATATACCAGAAGACTGTTGCCAAACCTCAACACCTAGGCAATAATACATGAGCCCAAGGTCAATCACATCAAAAGATTAGCATAAATTCTGTTTGATTCCCTGAATCAAAGATGTCGACTGCCAGTGATGATCAAATCATCCACATAAATAACCAAAAGGATGATGCCATTGTTAGTAGTCTTGATGTACAAATTTGAGTCTGAAGAACTCCTCTAAAAGCCTTCATCACTAGGATACTTATCAATTTTCATGTACCATGCCCTAGGGGCCTACTTCAAGTCATAGAAAGCTTTCACCAATATGAGAACATGATGTTCTTTACCAGCAACCTTGAAACTAGGAGGCTGCGCCATGTAGACCTCTTCATGAAGATCACCATTCAAGAAAACACTCTTGGCGCCCATCTGATGGACCTTCCAGACAAACTGTGCTGCCATGGCTAGGACTAATCTCATTGTGCTCATCTTTGCAGTAGGAGCAGAGGTCTCCTCATAATCAATGCCCTAAAGCTGAGAAAAGTCCTTTGCAACTAAACAAGCTTTGTACTTATCCAAAGAACCATCAAATTTGTATTTGATTTTGTAAACCCATTTACAGCCAATGGGTTTCTTCCTTGCTGGAAGATCAGAAAGGACCCAGGTGTTATTCTTCAGCAAGCTCTATTGTTCAGATTTCATGGCCTGTTCCCAATCTAGAATTCCTTTAGCCTTGAAATATGTTTGAGGTTCAAAGTTCAAACACACTATGAATGTTGGCCATAAGAGCAAAGTTAACAGACTCTGTCTGTTCGCTCTTTTTCCGAGCAGTTGTCCCATCAATCAACTCATCCTCACAACGATCAGCAAGTGTCTTAGCACACCACTTAGGCCAGAGAGGAGAATGACCAACATTAGTATCAGAAGATGCTCTGTTACTAGGTTCCTCATATGAAGAATTTGGATCAAACTCAGGTGACGCATCTACAAATCTAGGTGATCCTACAAGAGAGGTTGGAGGTGTCCGTACAGGGATCACTGGTATACCTAGAGCTGCAGGAACTACTAGAGCCCTCCCATCACGTGGACTGTTGGTTCCCAAAACTGCAGATTAGAAATCCAAGAGCTTGCCACTTCTCCGATAGGACTTCTCAATCAGTTTTGGCCAATGAACGGAAATCACTTAGATTCCCCTGCACTTCGAGCTTCGCTACACCCAGGCGGGTAAACCTTCACCTTGAACGTTGACTACCCAATTCAAGGGTTTTCTATAGCGAATTTTAAACTTTACGAGTTCCTCGGTTGGCAAGGTCCTTGAACTCGATCAGAATGAAACTGAAACTGGATGCTAAATACTTGATGATTGAATGTTTTGTATAAATTTTGTAAATAATGGAATTGATGCTTGTAGGAGGAATATATTGATTTTCTGACTTCAACAAAAGACCAGTGCCTTTGCTCATCCGGGCGATAGAGTCAACTTCAGAGAATTTTTACATACAACTTCATAATGTTCAATGCACTTGTACTGCCAATAATTTTGATAATCTTGATGCGACAGACCAATTATGATGCAATCTTAAATTAGTCCAGATTGAATTTTAACTCTACTGAGACAAACTAGACACAGCTGTGGAAACAATTAAATATTTCACAACACCTGCGATGATCAAACTTAAAATGCTAATTGACCATGTCCACTTATCTGATAACAAAATCACATACAGAATTTTAAAATATAATTATGAAAGACGATTCCCCTGTGGTTTAAATCTCTACGCCATTAACAACAAACAAAGAACATTTTTATTTTATTATTAAAATAAAATAATTTTATAATAATAAAATAATAGAATTTTATTATAAAATCATATTGAACCCTTATTCCTACTCACAATAAAATATAAATATAAAATGCCTCCTCTCAATATCTGAATGAATGTTCGTATATGTTCTTTTTAAAAATAGCTTGCCCCTTATTTATATTTTAGATATAAGGAGGCGTGACTTTTCAAATGAAAAATCATTTTATTTCGAAACATTAAATCACACCTCTTCAGATTTATTTTAAAATTGCCGGCACATAACCAAATTTTAATTTGTAAGATTATTAACTTTCATTGCATCGGACCACTTTATAATTGCTCCCCGAACCCTTTCAAACATTTATGGTATCTCAATAAACTGTAACTGAAGATTAATTTGCTGCTTAATCACTTTGGTTTCTTGTGTTATATGTACGATTCTCCTTTTGGTAATGATTTTATAATGTATCGAATGGAAAATAATTTTTTTGGCTAAATACTGGATATCGCCTGTATGGAGCCGTCCCAAATTCTGCCTGCCATATCACGCTAAAGTCAACGGGTTTTCTCAGACTTTCAACTGAAACTCCTCACGCAAGTGGAAATCGACTGAACGTTTTGGTATTCCACATAAGAGACTACTCCCGATGAAAATATCTCACAAGATTTTTTATTAACTTCCATACTGGTAGTGTTCCTTGCTCTCTATCATGATGTGGTTTCTTTCAATGCGACTCATCGTATTTGCTACATCCTTTTGAGACCCGATGGTGATACAAGCATTTTTACTTGTTGCCATCTATCACACAGAAATTTAGAGTTTGTTGTCATGTATAGATTTATATTTGCCACTAATAACTATTTCAACATTAAGACTCTCGATGGCATCCCATCCCTTTGATAATTACTGTTTGATAATATTGATTCCACCAATTTTCAACTCCAGTCCTCCTTTAATAATTACTCTTGATACTGATTAAGTTTGTTGCCGTGGATCTGTATCACCACAATGTGCTGCCAATGACCATCAAGGGAAGAATATGAGGCTTTGAACATAGAGGATGGTCATAATCTGTTGAGGAAATGTCTGTTAAGTCTGATCCTATTCTCATCCTATGCTCCGTGTATGTTGTCATCCATTGCTTGTAAGCATTCTAGCATTTTTGTTTTATGTTTTACTTCCAAATGAGATGATATATTAAATGGAATGTGAAATAGTATTTGCAGAAGTCATTGTTTTCTTAGTTCATCCCAAGATGTCCCTGCATACTGTTCTGGAGCCTTACATATCCATCTTTCTAGTTCGACAAGTCCAGATTTAATATACTTCACATTGCTAAATGAACAACATTCACATTGCAGCAATAGGCTGTTGAAAAGCCGCTCATTGATGAATGAGAAAACTTGGGTAAAAGGTGGTACATGATTCTCACACAGTTTATTTAACAAAGTGTTCAAAATTTTCAATAATGTTCTGCCAATGACTGCTCAAAGTTTGCTGAACAATTCCAACCATGTTTGATGATCGCACTCTTTTTCCATACTTTCTCGGGATGTTCCTGGTGCTTGAATGCAACCAAAATATTATTGTCATAACTAGACAGTGAATCCTTGATAGGCAGAGAAATGCATGGTCAATAGCGCTGAAGACCTTGTCTTGCTCTTGACACTTCTATGGTTCTGCTATATTAGAATCTGATGTTATAATATTTTGATCCTCTCATCCAAGTCTCCTTAGCCATAATCCATAAAAACTTTCCACTTTTGCCCAATCTTAACAAAAATTGGAAGCTCAATTTTTGAGCTCCACCAGTGGCTCTTTCTGGGGACGTATGCTCCTTGTGAGCATAGCGAGATCTCAGCTATCTCTGGAAGAGCAGACCGAGCTTTGATGCTTAATGATGCAAGGTGAAACTTGAGTGACCCCAGGCTCCCCAAAAAATGAATAGATCCTTCCCTCTATCAAATACCTTATTCTGATCAAGTAACACTTTCAGCCCTGCTGTATTGATGCCATCACTTCTATGGATGATACATATTTCTTCTACTTTACCAATGCATTCTTTGGTATCTATCTCATGCTTAGCCCTCACAAAATCATTAGGTGCCTTATTATTTTTGCTGAATGGAGGATTGCTAGAGTTACATTTTTTATCTGTTATACAACCATTGGAATACGTCCTTTTCACCTGATTGTCTTGCACACAATCTGTCCCATCTTCAAGATGTTTCTTCTTACAAGAAGGATTCAAAGATGGTTCATATTCAAGGGATGCTATCTACCTATCATCAATAATTCCATCAAATGTGACATTAAGAAAATTTTCAGAACTATTTCTCAACATATTATCCCCATTATGCATGGCAGATTCCACCTTATTGCACAACTCCTGCTCATAGGATGAGCTGAAAGACACCTCACCTTCTGAATGTATATCATGAGCTTCATCAATTCCAAAATCAGACCGACTATCTTCATCATGATACAGAGGGATTTGGCTATATGGAAAATCCTCTTCATACAATGGATTTGAGAACGTGGTGAACTCAGGGATATCTCCTTCTGCTTGCTCCTCAAACAAAGGGTTTACAAACATAGAGAATTCAGGCATGGCTTCAAAAGAGCTTTCACCCAGTTCATTAAGTGTTTCATCAAATAGTGTACTAACTTCATTGCTTTGAGAATCATAATCTGCTTGACCAGCAAGGGGGATATCTTCATCATCAATATACTCTAAAACTTCTTCCTGTTCATACATTGTGTACAATTCTATTTCATCTTCATAATATGATTCTTCAGAATGATCACTTCTTTCATCCAATACCTCCTTAGAATGCATTGATTCATCAACTTGCTCACCATGGTGATTTGAGAAAAAATTTGGACCATTTTTCTCAACATGCTTCTGATATTCCTGATCTAACAAGGCTGAAATCTCTTCCACACTTAGGGAATCCTCTTCCTTATTTTCACATTCATCATCATCTATAGGCATATACGTATCATCACGAGCTGATTCACCTTCAACATGTTCAAAAATTTCATCTCTACTTGAATCTGAAACTTCACTTGACCCATTTGTTATTTCAGTCCTGCATTCATTATCATCTGCAACCAGCTCTTTATCCATAAGTTTAAGAAAGTTAAGAAACTAACAATCATATAAGAGGCCTAATTCCCGCATCTTGTAGAGAAGATCAGATGATGGAGGCTTGTATTCAGAAGGTATTTCTTGATAAGCATTAAACATTCTCAGAAAGAATTCTGTTGCAGATTCATCTTTTTGCTTTTCTACATTCAAATATGCATCCAAATGAGATATATATCTTGGACTTTCATCAATTATTTGGAAGAGAAGCATCAAATCAGGATCTTTTGGTGATATTCCCAACTCACAAAACTTTCGTATCAATTCCTTGTGTGAAGGCATGATGTCTGAAGGTATTTCTCGAAAAATATCCCCCATTCTTATGAATAAGTGTGTCGATGTCTCGCCTTCATATCTTTCCAAATTGAAAAATGAATCTAGAGGGTGTATGTATTCCTCCTCCATGGTGTAACATAGATCCATCTCCTGATCAGAGTAGATATTCTCCATTGTGCATGATCAAATTATTTCCCTATGAGTCCTTTCCCTCAACAGAGTTACCAACTGAAACTTTATCCAATAGAGTCGCCACCTCTTTCGAGGAATGTACTTATCTTTCAGGTTCTTACTTCCAGCAAAGTACACTTCCAATCAAACTGTTACAACTATTTTTGGATACTAATCCATGAACTTCGAAACTCTGGGTAACTGCAAAACACTTGTTGCGAGCAAATTTTCCCAGCAGAGTCACCAATCTGTTGGTTCCCAAAACCGCAGATTGGAAATCCAAGAGCCTTTCACTTCTCCGATAGGACTTCTCAATCAGTTTTGGCCAATGAACGGAAATCACTTAGATTCCCCTGCACTTCGGGCTTCGCTACACCCAGGCGGGTAAACCTTCACCTTGAACGCTGACTACCCAATTCAAGGGTTTTCTATAGCGAATTTTAAACTTTACGAGTTCCTCGGCTGGCAAGGTCCTTGAACTCGATCAGAATGAAACTGAAACTGGATGCTAAATACTTGATGATTGAATGTTTTGTATAAATTTTGTAAATAATGGAATTGATGCTTGCAGGAGGAATATATTGATTTTCTAACTTCAACAAAAGACCAGTGCCTTTGCTCATCCGGGCGATAGAGTCAACTTCAGAGAATTTTTACATACAACTTCATAATGTTCAATGCACTTGTACTGCCAATAATTTTGATAATCTAGATGCGACAGACCAATTATGATGCAATCTTAAATTAGTCCAGATTGAATTTTAACTCTACTGAGACAAACTGGACACAGCTGTGGAAACAATTAAATATTTCACAACACCTGCGATGATCAAACTTAAAATGCTAATTGACCATGTCCACTTATCTGATAACAAAATCATATACAAAATTTTAAAATATAATTATGAAAGACGATTCCCCTGTGGTTTAAATCTCTACGCCATTAACAACAAACAAAGAACATTTTTATTTTATTATTAAAATAAAATAATTTTATAATAATAAAATAATAGAATTTTATTATAAAATCATATTGAACACTTATTCCTATTCACAATAAAATATAAATATAAAATGCCTCCTCTCAATATCTGAATGAATGTTCGTATATGTCCTTTTTACAAATAGCTTGCCCCTTATTTATATTTTAGATATAAGGAGGCATGACTTTTCAAATGAAAAATCATTTTATTTCGAAACATTAAATCACACCTCTTCAGATTTATTTTAAAATTGTCGGCACATAACCAAATTTTAATTTGTAAGATTATTAACTTTCATTGCATCGGACCACTTTATAATTGCTCCCCGAACCCTTTCAAACATTTATGGTATCTCAATAAACTGTAACTGAAGATTAATTTGCTGCTTAATCACTTTGGTTTCTTGTGTTATATGTGTGATTCTCCTTTTGGTAATGATTTTATAATGTATCGAATGGAAAATAATTTTTTTGGCTAAATACTGGATATCGCCTGTATGGAGCCGTCCCAAATTCTGCCTGCCATATCACGCTAAAGTCAACGGGTTTTCTCAGACTTTCAACTGAAACTCCTCACGCAAGTGGAAATCGACTGAACGTTTTGGTATTCCACATAAGAGACTACTCCCGATGAAAATATCTCACAAGATTTTTTATTAACTTCCATATTGGTAGTGTTCCTTGCTCTCTATCATGATGTGGTTTCTTTCAATGCGACTCATCGTATTTGCTACATCCTTTTGAGACCCGATGGTGATACAAGCATTTTTACTTGTTGCCATCTATCACACAGAAATTTAGAGTTTGTTGTCATGTATAGATTTATATTTGCCACTAATAACTATTTCAACATGAAGACTCTCGATGGCATCCCATCCCTTTGATAATTACTGTTTGATAATATTGATTCCACCAATTTTCAACTCCAGTCCTCCTTTAATAATTACTCTTGATACTGATTAAGTTTGTTGCCGTGGATCTGTATCACCACAATGTGCTGCCAATGACCATCAAGGGAAGAATATGAGGCTTTGAACATAGAGGATGGTCATAATCTGTTGAGGAAATGACTGTTAAGTCTGATCCTATTCTCATCCTATGCTCCGTGTATGTTGTCATCCATTGCTTGTAAGCATTCTAGCATTTTTGTTTTATGTTTTACTTCCAAATGAGATGATATATTAAATGGAATGTGAAATAGTATTTGCAGAAGTCATTGTTTTCTTAGTTCATCCCAAGATGTCCCTGCATACTGTTCTGAAGCCTTACATATCCATCTTTCTAGTTCGACAAGTCCAAATTTAATATACTTACACATTGCTAAATGAACAACATTCACATTGCAGCAATAGGCTGTTGAAAAGCCGCTCATTGATGAATGAGAAAACTTGGGTAAAAGGTGGTACATGATTCTCACACAGTTTATTTAACAAAGTGTTCAAAATTTTCAATAATGTTCTGCCAATGACTACTCAAAGTTTGTTGAACAATTCTAACCATGTTTGATGATCTGTAATGTTCCCATTTTAGCAGTTGACCAAGTGTGTGTGCGTTAGCCTTGTTCTACATGGTCCCGAGGGCTAACGAAGGGTTTAATGGAATCTTGGAGTGTTTTGGCCTAGTCATTTCTAGTTTGGGCCAAAACGAAGTTGATTTACTCAGTTTCAGGCATACTTACTATTTTTAGTAAGTCGGCAGGACACAGTGCAGGTCAATTTTGGTGATTGGATTCGATACTCCTCGGTGAGAGCTTTCCGATGAGCTATCACTCGCATTATTCGGAGTCCGATTGCTAATACATTTTAATGCCTGAAGTTTTATTAAAGTAACGTCTAATTTAATTGTAAAATATTAAAGTGTTACTTTAATATTTATTTTATGGTGATGTGTACCCAAGGGAGACATAAGGGGTATTTTAATATATGTTTTATATTACACATCTTTATCCCACATTGCCCATATGAGTTGAACGGACCCGTGGGAATAGAATAAAAGAAGCATTTGTAGCTTCATTAGACGAGTTGAATATGAGAAGAAATTGGTGTGTGAGTTGCAGCTTTGTTCTTGGCATTTGAGGATGTCTATCCTCTCTTGTAACATTCTAGACGTCATTCCCTTGGGGTTTGGCCTTTGGAATTCTTTCTTATTGGCTTCATTATCAGGCAGTTTAGTTGCATTTCTGGCTACAGGCAGATTTGATATTTTGCTCATATCTTCTTCACTACTTGTCCGACGCTTATGTCGCTTGGAGGGAATGGTATTATGAAGGTAGTGGACTGATTGGAGGACAAAGCATTGTAGCAGCAAGTTCGTAAGCATGGGCTGGAGTATTATGACAATATTGCTGAAGTAATTAGTGAGTTGATAAATCTGCCATGTATTTGGTTTTATGAATTCTGAAAATAACATTTTATTAGCAGCAGTTCATTTCCACTTTGCATATTATTGTAGTTTCTTTCTTGTTTATGTTGTATGATACCAATTCCATGCACGAAACACAACAAACAAATAAACGTTTGATTTCCAGAGTTATAAGGGGTTTTAAGAAGTTGAATGCAAACTGTTTGACATAATTCCTTTCAGCAATTTGGTTTAGTTTTTTGGGACATCCAGGGGTGCCCATTACAGTGGTATCAGAGCTATAAGTCCTGCCATCCTGTGGAGGTCTTATAGGGAATTTGGAACAGCCGGATAGAGGGAAAAAGTAAGTAAAAAACACAGGCTAAGCATTTATGTTTGAGCATGCGACAGGGGTCTTATAATTTCCGCGATACCAGAGCAAGACAAAATAGGATTTCAGACTTGCAAAGCAAACAGTCTAGTACATCCGTGCAGGGGGACATTGAATTCAACCATACAGACACAGGGAGATATTCTGTGATCAGGACAATAATATGGGTGATCGAGATGACAGGAATATAGGATTAGGCGGAGGCAGAAATGCTGGTCCAGATCAGGGGGAGGTACTGTTCCGACAGTTACTGGATACATTAGAGCAGGGGCAGCGTATGCAGCAGGAGCAGAATAGGCGAATGGACATGATGTTGCAGCTCATGGCTAGACAGATGGGTGTCAATATTAATCCAGATGATGCCAACAATAGAAACAATAACAACGGGGGAAACAATAACCATGAAGGCCAAGGCAACAACAATGGTCCTGAGAATAACATTAATGGTAATAATGGACACGGCAACAATGGGAATGAGGCTGATAACTTTAGACACGTTGCACGCCCAGCACGGACTACGAGCTCAAGACCTCTTCTACCCACGTTTCCACCCAGAGATCCGGTTCAACCAGTAAACGAACCACAGATTACCGAGTTACAGGATCAGTTCAGGAGGGACTGGGAGGCTAGTGGACCAGAGTTTCAGGCGGATATTTCTCTTAGAGATTATATGGACTTGAGGATGAGACACATGCCTAAAGCAGGAGGGAGGAATCAAAACTTTGAGCTGAGGAAGAAAGTTGGAAAACTTTCTTTACCTTATTATGATGCTTCAGGGAAGATGACTGCACGAGCTTGGGTGCAGAAGGTAGATACATACTTGCAGCTAAATCCTATGCCTGAGGAGGAGGCTATCAAGTATGCGGCTATGCACTTGGATGGCGTTGCACATGAATGGTGGCATCATGGCATGGTGACTTTGGGGCATAATCAGATTACATCCTATGAGGAATTCACCGAAACATTGATTGGGAGATTTGACACTAAGGATCCCGAATTACATTTCAAGGAGCTAGCACAGTTAAAACAGTCAGGTTCTGTGGATGCTTACATTGCCGAGTTTCAGCGCTTGTCTGTACTTGTTACTGATATCTCTCCTAGGAGATTGGTGGTGTTATTTTGTGATGGTCTTGCTGATCCATTACGAGGTTGGGTGAAGGGACATGATCCACTCACGTTAGCTGAAGCAACTAAAAAGGCACGAGATTTAGCCCCTTCGGTATACAAAGGAAAAAACCATTCAACAGATTCTTCCTACCGCAAGGACAAAGACAAGAAATCATTTCAGAAAGAGTATAGCAAACCCAAAGAAGGATCAAAAGGACTAGACAATGAAACCTTGAATGAACTTCGAAAGAAGAAGCTGTGCTTCCATTGTAGAGAGCCTTGGGACTTATCTCATAAATGTTCTCTCAAGGCTAAGGCAAATCGAATGGAGTATTTTTCAGCAGAAGAGTCAGAGTCAGAAGGGGAGGATCAGCACTCCGATTCAGATGAGGGTAACACTATAGAGGAGAGCAACATTCCAAAGGATGATAGATCGTTGGCACGCTTGACAGGGGCCCAAAAGGCAATCACATTTAAGGTCAGGGGTACTATCCAGGGGCAGAAAGTGATATCTCTTATTGACACTGGGGCTACACATAACTTCATAGATGCACAGTTGGTAGCCAGGAGAGGGTTACAGAAAGAGGAGCATGATGGGTTTAGAGTCATGGTGGCTAACGGTGATAAGTTATTATGCACTCGGAAGATATCTAATCTTCGCATCAGGTTTGGAGATGGCTACGAGTTGGAGGATGAGTTCTATGTTGTGGACATGGGAGATTATGATGTCATCCTCGGCATGACATGGATGGCTTCACTAGTTGAGTTCACACTCAATCTAGCGAAATTGGAGATGAGATTCCAGCATGAGGGCAGAACTGTGGTACTTAGAGGGCTTTCAGATGGAGGTTGCAAAGTAGTGTCCTTGAGGAGAATGCAGAGACTTTTTCGTCATGATGACATAGAGTGGGCGGCAGAGTGCCACATTATGCCAACTTCACCAGAGCCACAAGAAAAGAGTCATCCACTAGATGTCCACAAGATACTTGATAGACACGCTAAAGTATTTAGCAATATTCCTCATGGGGTTCCTCCTGACAGAGGGATGGAACATGTTATTGAGCTCGAGGAGGGAGCCAATCCAGTTATGATTACTCCCTATCGTCATCCTAAGAAACACAAGGATGAGATAGAGAAGGCGATTAAGGATTTGTTGGAGATGGGGCATATTAGGCCCAGTAAGAGCCCTTTTGCTTCAGCAGTAGTATTGGTAAAGAAGAAGGATGGGACGATGCGCATGTGCATCGATTACAGGGCACTGAATAAGAAAACAATTAAAAACAGGTATCCCATTCCTAGGATTGATGAGTTGATTGATGAGTTGCATGGGGCATGCTTCTTCACCAAAATTGATTTGCGATCCGGATACCATCAGATCAGGATGAGAGCAAAGGACATTGAGAAAACAGCCTTCCGATGTCACTATGGCCACTTTGAGTTCATGGTTATGCCATTTGGTCTAACCAATGCACCTGCTACATTTCAAAGTTGTATGAACCAGGTATTCAGGAAGCAGCTGAGGAGATTTGTCTTGATCTTCTTTGATGACATCTTGGTCTTCAGTAAGACCTGGGAGGAGCACTTACATCATCTAGAGGAGGTGTTATCTATTCTGGAGAGAGAGTCATTGTATGCCAAGGAATCTAAATGTGAGTTTGGCATGACTGAGCTCCTTTACCTGGGGCATATCATTAGTGCAGATGGCGTTCGGGTTGATCCCGAAAAGATTAGAGCTATTGTAGAATGGCCTACTCCCACAAACCTTACACAGCTTAAGGGATTCTTTGGTTTATGTGGTTTTTATAGGAGGTTTGTTAAGGGATTCTCACAGATTGCTACACCCTTGACAGATCTTACCAGGAAAGGAGCCTTCGTGTGGAAAGGGGCAGCACAGAGGTGTTTTGAGCATTTCAAGCAGGTAATGTCTTCATGTCCAGTTCTAGCTCTACCGGATTTCACGAAGCCTTTTGAGCTTCATTGTGATGCATCAGGTGATGGGATTGGAGCAGTATTGATGCAGGAGAAGCATCCCATTGCATTCGAGAGTAGGAAGCTCCGAGGAGTTGAGAAAAGTTATTCTGTCTATGACCGGGAGATGTTGGCCATAATGCATGCATTGGCCAAATTTCGATCATATTTGGTAGGTGGACGTTTTGTGATCAAGACTGATCACAACAGTATTAAATACTTCATGAGCCAGCGTGATCTTAATGACCGGCAACAAAAATGGGTGACTAAATTGCAGGCTTATGACTTTGACATAGAGTTTGTCAAAGGTAAGAAAAATGTGGTGGTCGATGCCTTATCTTGGAGACCTCACTTATGTGCTCTGGCAGAGATTTCAGGAGATTGGAGAGATCGGATTATAGAAGAGTATGTCGGAGATGCTTGGGCTTCTGGATTGATTTCAGGTACCATACAGGATGATCGCTATGAGGTGATAGATGGATTGATCAGAGTTCAGGACAGGGTTTATTTGATTCCGTCATCACATTTGAGAGAGGCGATACTGAAGGCATTTCATGATGCACCCACAGCTGGACATCCGGGGGTCTTCAAGACCTACAGGCAGATCCGAGAGCGGTTTTCATGGAAAGGGCTCAAGGATGATGTTCAGATATGTCAGGGAGTGTGTGGTTTGTCAACAGAATAAGGGAGAACACACATTTCCTGCAGGTTTATTACAACCCTTGCCCATTCCTGATAGGAAATGGGAAAGTATTTCGATGGACTTCATCACTGGTTTACCACGAGTGCAGGGAAGGGATTGCATCTATGTGGTGGTGGACCGCTTGACGAAGTTTGCTCACTTCATTGCTATTCCGTCCACTTACACGGCAGCACAGGTGGCAGATCTTTTCTTTAAAGAGATATTCAAGTTACATGGGTTGCCCAGATTCATTGTCAGCGGCCGGGATAGTAAGTTTATGAGTGTTTTTTGGCAAGAGTTGTTTAGGTTGTGTGGTACAGATCTTACACCTAGCACTAGTTATCATCCGCAAACAGATGGGCAAACAGAGATTGTGAATAAATGGGTGGAAGGATATTTGAGAAACTATGTAACTACACAACAAAAGGCTTGGATCAGATGGTTGCATATGGGAGAGTATTGTTATAACACCACTTATCATATGTCCATCAAGATGACTCCTTTCATGGCACTCTATGGTTATGAAGCACCTAGCTTCATGGATTTAGTTTTGGGGGACAGTAGAGTGCCCAAAGCCAAAAACTTATTGCAGGATAGTCAGGACATCCTGACTGTGCTCAAAGAGAATATACAACAGGCCCAGAATCAACAGAAATTGTATGCTGATCAGCACCGAATAGAGCGCAGTTTCAAGGTAGGGGATATGGTTTACTTGAGGCTACAACCATATAGACAGTCATCGCTCAAGAAGAGCGAAGCTGAAAAGTTGAAACCTAGATTTTATGGTCCCTACAGGGTGATTCGCAAAGTGGGCAAAGTCGCCTATGAGCTTGAGCTTCCAGAGGGCAATCGAGTGCACAATGTGTTTCATGTGTCTAGGCTTAAGAAAGCCATTGGTCAGAGTGTAGTGCCTTCTGCAATTTTACCCCCTTTGGATGAGGAGGGGAAGCTTGTGTTAGTACTTGAGGCTATTCTGGATACAAGAGAGAGGAAGCTTAGAAATAGGATAGTGAAGGAGTATTTGGTCAAATGGAAAGATCTGCCGGAGGAAGATTCTACATGGGAGAGTGAGCAGGTTATTCAGCAGGCTGGACTGAGATTGCTTGAGGACAAGCAATTTCAAGGGGGGCGGACTGTAATGTTCCCATTTTAGCAGTTGACCAAGTGTGTGTGTGTTAGCCTTGTTCTACATGGTCTCGAGGGCTAACGAAGGGTTTAATGGGATCTTGGAGTGTTTTGGCCTAGTCATTTCCAGTTTGGGCCAAAACGAAGTTGATTTACTCAGTTTCAGGCATACTTACTATTTTTAGTAAGTCGGCAGGACACAGTGCAGGTCAATTTTGGTGATTGGATTCGATACTCCTCGGTGAGAGCTTTTCGATGAGCTATCACTCGCATTATTCGGAGTCCGATTGCTAATACATTTTAATGCCTGAAGTTTTATTAAAGTAACGTCTAATTTAATTGTAAAATATTGAAGTGTTACTTTAATATTTATTTTACACTTTAATATTTATTTTATGGTGATGTGTACCCAAGGGAGACATAAGGGGTATTTTAATATATGTTTTATATTACACATCTTTATCCCACATTGCCCATATGAGTTGAACGGACCCGTGGGAATAGAATAAAAGAAGCATTTGTAGCTTCATTAGACGGGTTGAATATGAGAAGAAATTGGTGTGTGAGTTGCAGCTTTGTTCTTGGCATTTGAGGACGTCTATCCTCTCTTGTAACATTCTAGACGTCATTCCCTTGGGGTTTGGCCTTTGGAATTCTTTCTTATTGGCTTCATTATCAGGCAGTTTAGTTGCATTTCTGGCTACAAGCAGATTTGATATTTTGCTCATATCTTCTTCACTACTTGTCCGACGCTTATGTCGCTTGGAGGGAATGGTATTATGAAGGTAGTGGACTGATTGGAGGACAAAGTATTGTAGCAGCAAGTTCGTAAGCATGGGCTGGAGTATTATGACAATATTGCTGAAGTAATTAGTGAGTTGATAAATCTGCCATGTATTTAGTTTTATGAATTCTGAAAATAACATTTTATTAGCAGCAGTTCATTTCCACTTTGCATATTATTGTAGTTTCTTTCTTGTTTATGTTGTATGATACCAATTCCATGCACGAAACACAACAAACAAATAAACGTTTGATTTCCAGAGTTATAAGGGGTTTTAAGAAGTTGAATGCAAACTGTTTGACATAATTCCTTTCAGCAATTTGGTTTAGTTTTTTGGGACATCCAGGGGTGCCCATTACATGATCGCACTCCTTTTCCATACTTTCTCGAGATGTTCTTGGTGCTTGAATGCAACCAAAATATTATTGTCATAACTAGACAGTGAATCCTTGATAGGCAGAGAAATGCAACGTCAATAGCGCTGAAGACCTTGTCTTGCTCTTGACACTTCTATGGTTCTGCTATATTAGAATCTGATGTTATAATATTTTGATCCTCTCATCCAAGTCTCCTTAGCCATAGTCCATAAAAACTTCCCACTTTTGCCCAATCTTACCAAAAATTGGAGGCTCAAATTTTGAGCTCCACCATGGACCTATTGGAAGTCTAACTCCCAAATCATGAGCCTTTATAGGTTGGTCTGCTGGATCAAGAGCTAGAGAAACAGGCATGAATGGTTCTCGCTGCTCATCAAAGACTACATCATGACTATACAAGAGACTAACGTATCCAACAAGCGTGAATTTCTGACTCTTGGCATCCAACTTGGTGTGTGATGCATTAGGGATCCAAACAAAGGCAAGAGAGCCAAAAACCATCAAGTGACTGATTCTAGACTTGCGACTTGACCAGGCCTCTTCCAAAGTCTTACCTTTAACCGCCACTATGGGTGACCAATTCAAAAGATGAACTGCAACGTTAACTGTTTCTACCCAAAACTTCTTCGAAACATGTCTATGTGTGAGCATGGATTGAGCCATCTCAGTGATTGTTCTGTTCTAGCGTTCAACTACATTGTTTTGTTGTGGTGTGTGAGGTGTAGATAACTGACGTTTGATGCCATGAGTATCCAAGAAGCTAGAGAATTCATTAGAATAAAATTCCCCCCCATTGTGTGACCTAAGAGTAATAATAGATTTCCCAAACTCTTTTTCAACTAAGTTTAAACTTTTGAAATACAGTAAATGAATCTGATTTCTTTTTAAGAAAATATACCCACATTTTTCTACTCAAATCATCAACAAACAATAGAAAATACTTGGACCCAAGAACAAAAGGAGTGGCCATAGGGTCACATATCGGCATGAACAAGCTAAAGTACCTAAGAAGCTCGCCATGAATTGCCATTGGTGAAAGGTGTGCAATGTTGCTTCTCAACCTGGCATGCATCACAAACTCCAAGCTATTGAGTGTGAATTTGTGGCAAACTAAGGACAAGCTATTCTCGAGCAAGCTGAGAGAGATAATGCACATTCAAGTGCCCATACTGCTAATGCCAAAGTGCACTGACAGAAGACCGTCGAGCAGCCATAGCTAAGTCCTGAGAATTGGTCTCAAGACCTACTGCAACAATAGACTGAGTTGCCCTATCAGTGATGGTGCACTGATGTGAACTAAAGGCGACATCCAACTGTGAAGAATGTCACAGCAACTGACTGACTGACAGTAGATTTAGTTACATCCTTGGAACGTAGTACACATCAAGGAAAATGAGATTCCTCCCAGTTGACTGAATTTGAATATTGCCTTTGCTGACAACAATGTACTCTTCTCCGCCACCAAAAATAATAGAATTTGAATAGGGCTAGTAGTCAATGAACCAATTTCATCTAGTAGTCAATGAACCAATCTCTACGATGGATGAAATGATGAGAGGCACCTGAATTAATGTACCAAGCAGACGACTTCACATGATCTACAGGTCTTTTAGCCATGAAGGCGTAAAAGGCAAATTATGTTTGCTCAGCACTGTTCGCTTTGGGTTGCGAACTTGATTGCTTAGATTGGGCAGCTACGCATTTCTGACTTTCAACCTTCATGTGACCAAACTTGTGGCAATAGTTGCATTGAATGTTCTTCTTCTGGGAGCCTTCTGAAGCTAGAGCATAGGACTTCTACTGAGAATACTGAGAAGACTATTGAGACTTACCTTTATCCTTCTGAAAGGATTTACCAGCAAAGGCTTGCTCTATGGAGGTGGAGCTGTAACTGCTATCGAACTATTATTTCCACCGATCTTGCTAAAGCAAAATTGTACAGAGATCTATGAATTTCAGATCAACACCAATAGAAGTGATGTTGGGAGTCTCGATAAAATGCTCGTAGGACTTGGGTAAATTCCAGAGAGTTATGAAGACAATGTCCTCTTCCTCCATCTTGTGACTAATGGCAAGCAACTGATCACGGATTTCCTAAATCCTATTCAGGTGATCCTAGAGCGATCTTCGCTCATCCATCATAATAGAAAACAAAGAGTTCTTCAAAAAGAAAGCTCTACATTTGTCAAAAGTCTCATGAAGGTTCTTGAGATGCATCCATATCTCAGTAGTTGTCTTGCTAGATAGAATCTGAGAGAGCTAACCATCAACTAGGAATAATTTGAAAAGCATCACCGCCTCCTGATTATTCAGATCCCATGTATCCTGATCAGTACTAGGGGTTGTCAAAAGTTGTGTAACACCTAGAACAATCTAATCAGTATTCCTAGGAATAATTTGAGAAGCATCGCCACCTCCCGAATATTCAAATCCCAATATCCTGATCAGTAGCAGGGGCTATCAAACAATGTGCAACACCCAAAACAATCTGATCAGCATCCCGCTATTCAAAATTTGCTATTATCTGCTGCTTCCAATTGTTATAATTTCGACCATTGAATTTTGAATTACTCTTGAGAAAAATATTAATTAGAGATGCCATAGTACATTTTCAATGAAAAAAGGTGAAAATTTGTGAAGGCACATACTTTGAGGCAACAAAATGGAAGACCTAGAAAAATTGAAGGGGTTCCCAAAAGAGAGTTCAATAAACCTAGAAAGAAACTATTGTCATTTTTCGGATCCTCTAGCTTGAAAATTGAAGCATGAAAATCGAGGCACCCAGAAAAATCTAACAACCCAATTGAGCTCTCAAAAAACCCACCAAGTATTTATAATAAAAAAAAAAATCAAATAAAAAAATTAGTGTTTCAAACAAAACCCTGGTCGACGGCCATGGAAGGAAAAAGTTGCAGGAAAAATGGTGACTGCAGGTAAAAAATGACCGATTTCTTCCACAAGGAGGGGTTTCCTACCGAGACGTCACAAAAGATGAAGAATCTGACCCCAAAAATGGTATTTTGTTGCAAATATAGGCATGAAGGATTTGCAAAATAGTTGCAAAAATGGTTCGCGATTTTCCAAAACTTTGTTTGCAACCAAGGAATACCTCACGTCTGAGACTGAAAAAATATTGCAACAAATCATATGAAGGTTTGCAAAATATCAAATGCAAACCAGGAACAAACCAAGGAAAACACAATTCGTATATGGTTTTCCAGTCGCGATTTGCAAAAGGGTTTTTTTCAATCACGATTTGCAAACACTAGTATCAAAAAACCCTAGCCAAAACTAGGTATTTTGTGTGAAGTTTTTGCAAAATTCTGAAGTGAATCAAACTTAGATTGTACCTTTCTTATGTTTTTTGTAGATAATCTTCAATCTACAGTCTTGTTTGAATGGAGAAATATAATTTTGGAATTGCTTATAATTTTTGCAAGTCATCTTAGGGCAGTATTGATTAAGGAAAAGACTTCTATGTTTTGTGTGTCCTTAAACCTTCGACCACAAGCTACCTAAATACCCTACCAAAAGGGCATGTCCCTTGAAGGGACATGATCCTATCTAGGTCGGCCTAGAATGCTTCCTCAAGATTGCCACCCAATCAAGGTAAAGAACATGTTAAACAAACTTAACTAAAACTAGTTAAGGTTAACACAATTATTTACTCCAAGGGGCATTGATCATGTCTAGAAAGAACAATATATATTTTCGGCATTTCATAAGGTAGTTAATCAATGCTAAGGTCTGTGCGATCTGCACATTCAGAGCAATATGTAATCAGAGTTATAGTTTTAACACTTCCTCTTAACTTGATACTCATACTAAGATATAACATATCCAACATCATCAATTATGATGAATAAGCATAGAATGATACTCTATATCTATCTGAATCTTCTTCTTAGCATGTGGTATTATTGAACACATGATCCTATGCCATATTACTATTTCTGTGATATGACACATCACTTATACTAGTGATAACATTATTGCAATGAATACAATATACAGGATAGCATCCGGAGAATAACTAAATTCTTCATTTATCCAAGTTATGACTCATAGGTACTGGCATTCCTATATCACAACATGATCCAGAGTTAATATTTACCAGAACATAGGATAAACTCCAGAGAATAATAAAATACTTCCTTTATCCAAATTGTGACTTATATTCATAAAATTGTCTTCATCTAGATCTTGACAGTAGATCTCTACTGTTTAGCACATTATCTAAGAGATCGTCATCTCTCATAATGTCTTTCATACAAGTGTTCATTATCTCAGAGATCATCACCTCTTAGATAATGAATACAAATGGTGGAGCTCATAACAGTCAATAGCCTGACAATAAAATTATTTTATTAATAATTTAAAGAATACAAAAAATTCATAATTCAACCATACCAAGTATTTTTCTGAAGTGATCTATCTTCAATCGAGAGAGAGGTTTGGTAAGAATATCTGTTGTCTAATCTACAGTACAAATGTATTCTAACTTTACAGTATTCCTGTCTACCATATCTCGTACATAATGGTAAGGAATTTCAATATGCTTCGACCTATCATGAAAAACTGGATTCACAAAAAGCTTGATAGAACTCTAATTATCACACTGAATAATCGTAGGATTCATGGCTTGACCAAATAGTCCCACAAGTAACTTCCTAAGCCAAATTGCTTCCCGAGAGGCCATCGCTGCTGCAATGTATTCTTCTTTTGTGTAACTTTGTGCTACTGAAGACTGTTTTCTGCATATCCATGATATCATTGCTGATCCTAAACTGAAACAACATCCTGAAGTACTTTTTCTATCCTTAACACTTCCACCCCAATCTGAGTCTGTGAATCCATGTAAATCCAAGTCAACTTTCTCACATTTGAGCACAAGGTTAAGAGTGCCTTGTAAGTGCCTCATAATGTGTTTGACTGCAACTAGGTGAATCTCCTTTGGCTCACACATAAACCAACTTAAGGAATTGACAGCATAGCAACTACCAGATCTTGTATTTACCAAGTACATAAGGGACCCAATCATCTGTCTGTAGAGAGTAGAATCTATGGAAGGTGATTATGCTGCCGCTTCTTGAAGTTTATGTAGATTAGTCTCCATTTGAGAAGACATAGACTTGCAATTCCACATTCCAAATCTCTTCAAGATATCTAATGTATACTTCCCTTGATTAAGTATAATGCTGTCAAAATTTTGCCTTACTTCCAATCCTAGGAAGTAATGAAAGAGTCCCAAATCTTTCATCTCGAATTTTCTAATTAGATCTTTCTTGCATTGATCTATGAGATGATCATCACCTGTTATTAGTAAATCATCAACATACAGAATCAAAATGACCATATCATCTTTATCCCTTTTATAATATAGATTTGGATCAGCTTCATTTTTGAAAAATCCTAAGTTGGTGAGATTCTTATCAATTCTTTCATACCGAGCCCTTCAAGCCTGTTTAAGCCCATAGAGAGCTTTCTTGAGCCTACAAAAAAAGACTTTAGGATCATGAGTTTCAAATCCTTCAAGTTGCTCCAAATATACCTCTTCTGTAATCTTTCCATTCAGAAATGTTATTTTTACATCCATCTGATGTACTTTCCATCCCTCTGATGCTACAATAGCTAGGACTGCTCTTACAAAGGTGTATCCGGCAACAGGAGCAAATGTTTCTTCATAATCAATCCCTTCTTTCTGAGAGAACCCCCTAGCTGCAACTTTGGCTTTATATTTTTCAATGCTATTATTAGCAACATGCTTAATTTAAATATCCATGTGAAAGAAACAACAAATTTTCTTTCAGGTCTAGAAACAATTTCCCAAACATCATTCTTCATAATGGATTGTTATTCTTCTGTCATAGCACCTTTCCAAGCTGCATGTTTAATAGCATCTGAAACATTGGTTGGTTTTGATTTAGACAAATCATTTATGCTTGTTGTATAACTAGAAAATCTTTTGGGTCTTTTGCTTTCTCTGATAGTTCCGGATGGTGCAGCGAAGTCTTGTGCTTCCTCTACTGTCTTAATGGCCCAAAGTGGTCTTTTCTTAGAATTTTGAGTTTCTTCAAGATTGAGATTTTGAATTTTATCTTCAATTTCTTCAATGTTCTCCCTTTGAGACTCAGATTCAGTATTTCTTTCAGAACTAGGTAAGGGAGAGGGGTCTTCAAAACTTACGGCTCTTTTGAATGCTAAATCTTCTTCAAAAATTACATTCCTACTAAGTTCAATATTTTTTTGACTAGGAATGAAAATTCTATATGCTTTAGATGTTTCACTATACCCTACAAAAATACCTTTCCTCCCGGGTTTCTAACTTAGTTCTCTTTTCTTTTGGAACATGTATATATACTGGGCACCCAAAAATCCTAAGGTGACTTATATTGGGTTTAACCTTAGTAAAGATTTCTTCAAGAGTTTTATCTCTAAGGGAGGAGTAAGGACTTTTGTTTTGAATATAGGCAGCACTACAAGAGGCTTCTGCCCAAAGATAATATTCTAGATTTTGATCGAATATCATAGCTCTTACAGCTTTTATAATTGTTCTATTCTTCCTTTCTGCTATCCCGTTTTGTTGTAGGTTAGGAACAGTATACTCCCTCTTAATTCCTGTTTCTTTACAAAACTCTTTAAACAAATCTGAGGTATATTCCCCTCCATTATTAGTCCTAAGAGTTTTAATTTTATGCCTTGAAAAGTTTTCAGTTAAGGTTTTAAATTCTTTAAATCTCTTCAGGATTTCTTCTGATTCTTTGCATTTTAAGAAGTAAATCCAAGATTTTCTAGAGAAGTCATTTAGGGTCCGTTTGGTTCCTGGAAGATGACAGGAATTGGCTTTTTCAAAACCCGGATTTGAAAATTTGTGCGTTTGTTTCAAAATTTGCAAAATGGAATTAGCGTACGAGACTTCCAATTTTGCCTCAAAACCAGGTTTTCCAACTTCCTAAAAAAAGTAGGAATTGAAAACCAAAACCTGGTTTTGTTTTTTAAGGAGTGTAAAAACAATAGATTGGACTACTTTTTGAAATTTTCCTTTAACTCCAAGTTTACACATAAAAATGTGTCCTCACACGCATCTTCCGAGTGAAACAAACGCTTTCAGTAAAATCCCAAAAATCGGAATGAAGATATACAAAACCTTGATTTGGCTAAACCAAGGTTTGTAGAGATCCAGGTTATTTAAATTCCACGAACCAAATGGACCCTTATAAAAAGTATATAGTACCAGAATCCTCCAAGAGAAGGAATAGACATAGGTCCACATAAATCTGAATGGATTAATTCCAAAACATTGTTAGTTTTTCTAGTGCTATCATGAAATGGACTTTTGTTGTTCTTACCCAGAGCAAATCCTTTGCATATGATTGAATGATCTTTATTTAACTTAGTTAAACCAGTAACCATCTTCTCCATAGTAGATAAGGTTTTGAAATTTAGATGTCATAATCTTTTGTGCCATATTTTGTTTATATCAGCAGCTTCATTAATTAAGGTTTGAATGGGTCAACTAGGTTTTGAATTTAATTCATACAAGTACCCTTTTCTTTGACCAATCAAGTTTGCTTTCTTAAATGAGGAGTTCTTAGCCTAGGTTATTACTTTACCGTCCATGAATGCAACATTATGTCCATCATCTTCAAGTGTTGTAACCCAGATTAGATTCCTTTTTATTCCTAATACATAGAGTACTCCTTTGAGAAGAAGAGAATTTATCGACTTTAGTTTCAAGGTGCAATTTTCGATTTCTTTGACGAAATGTGTTGAATTATCACCGATGGTGACTTCTCCATTAACCTTTTCTGATATAGTGTCTAGTGCTTTTTTGTATCCTGTAATATGTCGAGATGATCCACTATCAATCACCCATGCTTTACTTGAGACTTCATTTGATAGTGCTGAATACAATACATGATTCTCAGGATCATAGTTATCTTCTTCCCTAGTAATGTTAGTACAGTTCACTTGTTTAGAATTCTCAAGGCAATTAGATCTGTAGTGTCCAAACTTTTCACATCTGAAGCATTTTATTTTGAATAGATCTTTCTTAGTTTTGTCATTCTTTTGATTACCCTTTTTCTTCTTGAAGTGTTTCTTCTTGTCTTTATAGGAATTTGTATTAAGAACATGAAGTTCTTCATCTTACATTTTCAATTTTCCTCCTTTCTTAAGTTTTCTAGATTCTTCCTAAAGACAATCTCCCTTAAGTCTATTTAAGTCAGGAAGATTATCTCTGGCACTTACTTCTTGTTCGAATGTTTCTCATGAATCTGGTAATCCATCTATAGCCATTAGTGTTAGTTTCATGTCATTAATAATGGTTCCTATACTTGCAAGTTCATCTCTTAAACTGGCAACCCTTAGGAAGTAAGAATTCATCGATTCTCCCTTCTTTATTTGTATATGATTCAGTTTTCTTTTTAGTGCTAGAACTCTAGTTGCATTGTTACCTCATATGCATTTAGTAATGCATTCATCATATCAAATATTGTTTGAAGTTTCGTTAGCATGGGTACTATATCATTTTTAACCCCATCTAATATGATTTGTATGGTTTTCTTGATTCCTTTACTCCAGATAGTTTTATGAGGTTCAACAGTAGGTTGTCTGGATGCTGAATCAACAAATTGTTTTACATCATTTTCTTCAAGAATCATCATGATTCTTAATTTCCAAGCAAAAGTGTTCTTTCCCATCAAAACTGTCCTCGAGTTTGATTGTGTATGCCATTGAAGATAGGAGAATGATGCTAGATATATATCAAGTCTGATTATTTAATTTCCAGAGCCTAGGTTCGACTACCAGAGCTTTGATACCATGTAAAGTTTATGCAAAATTCTGAAGTGAATCAGACGTAGATTGTACCTTTCTTATGCTTGTTGTAGATAATCTTCAATATACAGTCTTGTTTGAATGGAGAAATATGATTCTGGAATTGCTTATAATTTATGCAAGTCATCTTAGGGCATTATTGATTAAGGAGCAGACTTCTATGTTTTGTGTGTCCTCAAACCTTCAACCACACCCTACCTAAATACCCTACCAAAAGGGCATGTTCCTTTAAGGGACATGACCCTATCTAGGTTGGCCTAGAATGCTTGCTCAAGATCGCTGCCCAATCAAGGTAAAGAACATGTTAAACAAACTTAACTAAAACTAGTTAAGGTTAACACAATTATTTATTTCAAGGGGCGTCGATCGTGTCTAGAAAGAACAATATATATTTTAGACATTTCATAAGGTATTTAATCAATGCTAAGGTCTATGTAATCTGCACATTCAAACCAGTATGTGATCAGAGTTATAGTTTTAACATTTTGAAACAGATAAATTAAGGAAAGAATAATTTCGAAAATAAAGGTCTGAATATTTTGCTAAGAAATTATTATTTTCGAAAAAACTTCAACCTTGCTCTGATACCATTTTAAAAACTAATTGGTAAAATACTTGCTTATTATTAACAAAGAACGAGAGGTTAATGTTTACAAGAAGAATGAATGATGTTTCCTTAAGAAACGATCATAGATAATAGAAACATTCTATTCTAGCTAATAGAAAACTAACAATTATCTACAAACAAACTAAATATTAGAAACATTCTAATATTTACAATAGATTATAGATAGATAACCATTAATTAATAATAGAAGCTATCTATTATCGTAACAGATAAAAAGGAAAGGTGGCAAGGAAATTAAATTGGACGCTTTCATTGCAAACAAAACCTCCAATTCCAAATTGCCTAGCCAAATGTTTCAAAGAAAGGAAAGTTATTATGGAGAGATTGTGAAAAGCTTGGGCAATTATAACAGGATGTGATAGCTCTTATGCGAGAGCCTTGGAAGAAAAGGTAGCAATATATAAGATGGAGATCATGTGTGGCAAGGAAGTACGGAATAGAGCGATTTTAATGATTTGGTTGCAAATTTTAGCTAAAAGAACAATTTTGCTAGTGGAAATGATAATTTCCCTCTTATTTCCTAGGCACAGGGTAGATTGACAAAATAGCTATCGGGGAAAGAATTGCTAGAAAATTGATTTGATGGCTGAAGTTAGGGGAATCGTCAGGATTAAATTCAGGGCCATCATTATAATTCTTTTAATAGCTCTTCAAATTGGTGCAGCTAAAAGTCAAAAAAAAATTTGAAGGCGGTCTTCTACTTTCGCACAACATAAAAGTCGCAGATAAAGGTAGAGAGGACAATAGGTGCAGTCTGTTAGGTGTAGTAATATAGAATCCCCCATTTTGCCTAAGATTGCAAGTCTGAAGAGGCAAGTGGCCTGTTAGTACTGACACTGATCAGAGGTTACAGGAAATCTTGCAGGATCCACATATAATGGTGATTAAACTGGTCTTGGGGATTTTCAGAAATGACTTCCTTGGGGAAAATCAAATATATAGAGTCAATACGGATATAATGGCAGTATTTCTGGCAATACTACTTCATGTGGACATGACAAAGAGAGTTACAGAAAGGATTTGCAGGAAAATTATCCAGCGGTACTTTTTGTATAGACCTAACAATGGTGCTAAGAAACATAGATGATTGTGCTCACCATTTTGAGACCCAAGGTTTATGGTGTTGCAAACATTAATGTTAAAGTTGTAGCTTCAGTCAGATTGATTCGATCTAATATACATTATTGTTATTGGTAAATCATCATTTCCTATATATATTTATCCATGTTAAATAATATATATTATTGTATACAATGCATATATATATATATATATATATATGTTATATTAAATATATTATATATATATAATGTTATACATATTATTATTATTTATGTTAATATAATATTATTAAGTGATGATTACACCATAGAGACATGTCTCTTTATCAGACATGTCTCCTCTCATATTTATATGAGATCCAAATCTACATTTGGAACATATCAATTACAATGGCAATATTAGTACGTTTGCAGAAAACGATCCATGTTACTCAACTTGGTATCAGAGGCAAACTGCAAATGTAAGGAAGCAATTTGTTTTGCATGAACTCTTCATTACAATTCAAAATATCATGTATCTCCATAACCAGCTTTGGAGGAAAAGCATGAGAAGTGGAGCAGACTATATATAAAACTACCCAGGGATGCAAGGAAAGCATCGAATCGATAAAGGTTGCTGCAACATCAACCATACACTGCTTACGGTAGAAGAGTTATCACGGTAGCAGTGTTGTTGCAGCTGGCTTTCGTATCGGAACCACTTAGTTATCTCTTTTACTTGTGCCGCTAATAACAACACTTCTATACTCCTACAAAGCCCTATAAGACAAGGCTGGAAAGTTCTTGATAACAACCAGCGCGTTCTTGCTTTTAACATTTGCCTTCACGAAGACAGGTTAGCAGCTACTGTATAAACAATGTTCAGTGGAAAAATATTCCACTGTGTAACTGCAGGACAGTATAAATCAATATTTAAGAGGTCCTGATAAACACCTATGTATTCTGAATACTTGGTCAACCTCTGCGTGTATGCTCTATTTCGTCTTCTTCCCAGGGGTGATGTGAAGCCACACGGTCCAGACAAGAGGTTTTGATGTTTCACCTTTAATATTTCCACCCAACAATCAAGCATGAGGCGGCACTTGTAGTTTCTGTGTACTACGAACACCATCGCAAATATAGAAATGACAGAATGTGATTCTTGTATTACAACTGCTGAACTGGTCCTTTTCTCCTTGATTCATTGTCGCAAATAAAGCAAACCGATAGATATGTAAATGTTAGCATACATATTTCATCAGACCTAATATTCTATCGCAGGATTAAGGAACGAATAAAATAATAAAGGAGGTTAGAAGGTCTATTCAACTCATCCATTTACCAAGTGAAAGCAATCTGCATCAGCTATCAAACCCCTCATTAAATGTCAGGTAATGGAGAAAGTAAAAAGAAGTAGCAGGAGGGTCGACCCGAATAAGTGATGGATATGGATTATTGGGGCTGGCTGATTGAAACTCGAAGACTTATTTCGTTCCTGCGAAGATTTATGAATTACAATCGATGACTAATAAATATTGTGATGCCCTTGTCTCAACAATATAATATGTTCTTGCTCAATTGTTCGTATGGTATTACTATTGTGGCTAATGCTTGCCGTCAATTAATAAATTTGTATCTATGAGTTATATCAAGCACCAACAGTGCTCAACAATATGGCTGCAAACTATATAGTCATATTATTTGTTTGAAGGACTATCTTTGCAATACCATTAGATTGAATTGGCATCGATTAATAGTCTGTTGAAAACTATAGTTGCGCCCAGAGTAGTTGTGAATTCAATGTAGGCAGTGGATATATATATATATATATATATATATATATAGATAGAGAGAGAGAGAGAGAGAGAGAGAGATTGTTAGGGATTGCCGGTTCAGACAATTAGAAGCCAACAGATACACTGATGATTACAGACATCCAGGAAGGTTAGAAACTAGTATGACTCTTTAATTTCTTTGATTACATGTTCTCAAAGTCATTCAGTGCTTTGTGAGAATTTTGACTCAATTATAAATAATCAAACACTACGAACAAGAAATTGTCCTCAGATTCGTAGATAGCCTAGCAGGGGAAAACAGTGCTTGATAAATTTGATCTAAAATATTACTCAATAAAATCAGAAATTCAAAAAGTTTAAACAAACAGGAGAATTAGTTTGAACTTCAAAATAATTAGTCTTCAACTTGTTGATAGCCCACTGTTTGGTGTAGATGCATAGTCATCTTTGACAATCCACTCTTTGAGTTGATTGATGGGGGACTTCCTAGTTCTGATGAAAAAAAAAAGTGATGACAATATTAAGATATGAGATCCATGTATGATGTTCAATCATGAAGTGGTACCAATTGATTTTCTTAAAGGGGCATTCAAAATTATTGGTGGCATGATGGTTGGCTTTGTGGGTTCACCACAAAGAGAGGAATAATATTATGATTTAGACATTGACGTTATTATGGATAATATTAGTTTTGGACTTCAAGCATTGCCCAATGCCCTCTAGCCAAAAGACATATGATGATCAGACTAGCAGCACAGCAACTTGGTGGGGTTGTTTTTGGGGTGATGATGGGAGATATATACCATTAAAAGTTATTGACCTACAATGCAAAAAAAAAAAAATTATTGATTTTATCTTTCCATTCAACCATCTTGAATTGTGTTCTTACAAGTGGATTGGAGGGAGATTTGAACAAGATATGAAGTTCGATTAGTTGTTTGGCTCTTGGATAAGTGATTTCGGCTGAGGAAATGAACTTTTTCATCTTGGTTGAGGACATTAAATTTTATTGTTGGTTTAATCCAAACTTAGCAGTTGAGATATGGTATAATTCCTATTACTTAGTTCAAGAAGCGAAAACTCACCCATAGTAAATGTGAGAAGTAAAGTAGTTGCCCCAAATAATCCAAGTTAACAAAGTCAATGATACATACGGTCTACTGGATGAGATCTTAAACGAAAGTCTTAAGCTGGATGCTTTTAGAAGATTGGAATACAATGGAGGGAAGAGTTTTTATTCTTCTATGACAACTTATACTTCATTCATTCAATGGTGGTAATATGAGAGATAGCAACGATCATGTCCATACAAACACATGCTAAGAACACAAACGGAATACAGGCTCACTCCTAAAGCAAATTGGAAGAAATGTCTTGACTCTATAAAAGGGAATGAGAGGAAATTTTTACATTGTGGGGGGATAATAATAACCAATGTTTTGTTTCCACTTGAACCATCTTTAGAGGGAGATGACAAAGAAGGGATATCATCAAAGTTTCAAGTTTGGATCATCCTTTGATTTGATGCAGCCTTTATTGGAGCAACTTGTATTAATGATGGTGATGCACAGATAAGTTTTTACTATTCTTAAGTATTATATTTATCTATTCATTATAGTCTTTATGTCATTTGCAGTTTCATCTGTGTTATATGAGTTATTTTTCCTTGATCTTTTCCTTTGCATCTAAAGTTGATCTTGTAGGAAAAGAAGAATGGCACATTAGGCAGCTTATGACAGTAGCTTCAAAGAAGTTGTGATCGAGTTGGATAAAGTAAGGCTCTTGAAACAAATATCTTTGATATTATGAGTATCCTTCTATATTAAGAGGGAGTATGACACTTCTTTGAAGGCAACACAGGAGCTTAGAAGATTGATACTCAGAGGGAGTCTAGAAATACATGTGGGTGACTACATGATTTTCATAGGCTTACTCCTGAGTGCATCATGGGGAAGTATTGACTTATCACTAGACAATCGGAAGATTGATATCAGATTCAAAGTGAGTCTAACATGACTCCTTGGGGGAAGAGAGCCTCTAAGGGAGTAACTACTGGACTTGACTTCCTAGGATCATTGTTCAGAGGGAGAATTTTGAGGTGCAATCCTTTGTAAGTGATATCTTCTCTATGAGGAGAAGTTCTAAGTGAAATTCCTTGTAATGCATTCTTCTATGTGAAAGAGAATTGAGGTGAAAGCCTTTGTACCGCCCTCTAACTTGATTCATGGTGGTTACTATTTCGCATATGATATGTAATGAAAGGTGACGATCTTTCATGTGTGTAAAAGGTCACTATTGTAAGGTGACGACCTTACTAATAGTTTGATCTATCTCCTAGATACGCTACATTAACTTGTAGCACCTAAATGTGTTGGATGTCTAGGAGCAAATATCATCATGGTTCTTTGGGACGGATTTTGCCGAACACCATGATAACCAACTTGTTATGGCTCTTTGGGTTGGATCTTGTTGGACACCATGACATAGTTACTATTATAGACCACACTTAAGGTAGTGTTCAAGCTTATATTAAAATTATGAAAATTGTTTCAATTGTGTGTTATGAAAGGTGAGAAATTTAGCCTCATAGTGAATTAAATATCATACTGAGATGATATCTCTTCATATACTTGAGAGCATAATGTGTTCTACAAATCCTCCCTAGCTAAGAGGGAGTGTTAAAGTTATAGCTTCGGTCGGATTGATTTGATCTAATATATATTATCGTTATTGGTAAATCAACATTTCCTTTATATACTTATCCATGTTAATATGTATATATTGTTATACATATTATTATTTATGTTAATATTAATATTATTAGGTGATGATTACACCATAGAGACATGTCTCTTTCCTCTCATATTTATATGAGATCCAAATTTGCATTTGGAACATATCAATTACAATGTGAATATTAGTACATTTACAGAAAACAATCCATGTTACTCAACAATTTATTGTCATCCTCCAATGAGATATCCCATCTTGGAAATTGAGGATCAGAGAAATTTTTGTTACGTGAGGCTGGATATACATTATGGAGTTGATTTCTTGATGAAGTTGTATGATAAGTTTAGACACAATACAGGACCCACCTAGGGTTAGGGACTTATTTATCTTTCATAACTGTGTTATGTGTTACAGAAAATGAAGGAATGCAGAGAATGAGGAACATGGAAGCCAGGCTATCAAAAAAATTGATAGCCATTATCCCCCATCACACAGCATAGAACCATGGGATCCAGATTGGTGAGTTGAGCACGTAGTCATGTGGTCTCCACAAGAACATGCAATAATTCAAGCCAAAAAAAAATTGTTGACTGCCCATCTGGAGAGAACGGTAAACCTAAATATAGATGCTACAAAAGGATGTAGGAAAGGGCATGGAAGGAAATGACTCAGGGGAGGATAGGAGACAACAATAAAAATCAGAATGGGACATGGCAAGGAGAAGAAGATGCAAAGCATGAGCAAAAGCAAGGGAGACTAGTTTTTTCTTATATGCTTGGATGTTCTTAGTTCTTTTGTCCTGACTTTGATACTGAGATATCTGCATAAGCTTCCACAATACAGTGGTTTTTCTCAAAAATCATGGATGGATTTCTCCATAGACTTTTACTATTTATTATACTTTTATCTTTATCCTAAACTTCTTATGTTTTAATAAATTCTAGATCTAGCCTTTTATCGGTTTAAGAAAAAGCAGAGTTCCTAGACTTGCCCAAACTCAAAGAGTCACGAGTCAAGTGATTGTGGGCGAGTCCCAGGGACTCGGACTCAAACTCAAACAAGTCTTCGCTAGGACTCCTTGAGTCATGGTGAGACACAAATCAATGCATAACTTGCCCGACATAGATAATTTTATGCAAAAAAATATTTAATGTTTTAAGTATTTTTTGTTCTATTTCTTCATTGTAACCCTAAAAAGCATTTCATTGCATTGTGTTAAGAAGAAAAGAGAAGAGTGAGAAAGAAGAAAAATAAAAGTCCGTAGAAGTGCAACCAGCAAGGAGGTAGAGCTAAAGGTCTTCAACAAATCATATTGGAACAATGTAATACTTGCATTTGGAGCATCAAAGAGTCCATGCCAACAATTGCAAAAAGTTCTAATCTCATTACAAATTTGTCTCAAGAGGTAAGTGTGAAATTTAGTGGATATTTTGGGTTTGTTTTTTTGTATTTTTGATAAATAATCTTCGTTGTTTTTCTTAAAACTTTCCAACTCTTGAAGTTGAATGTTTTCCTTTCAAATCCAATTTCAAACTTCAATAAAAGAACAATAGAAAACCCTACTTTTCTTTTAGAAATTGTTACAAATATGTATTTACAATATTTCTAAAAAATGAAGGTTTTGTTAATTTCTTTAACTTTGAAGTTTGAATTAGAACTTGAGAGGAAAATAATCAAGATTGAAGAATTCAAAAGTTTTTAAAACCCCACATTTTTTGGACAAACCTTACTTTTTGTATTAGTTTATAAAACACAAAGCACAAATCACAATTTTTTCCCAAAATTGTCTAATTGTAGCATCTCCGATGCTTTGAAAACCATATCTTTTCTCAATGCCTACTCCTAATCCTCCACCTAAACCTAAGCCTAACAAAATAGGTAAAAAAATGTAGCTTGGCAATACACTGGGAAATTTCCTAGTAGAACAAGAGGGTAAGTGAAATGTAAATAGTGTAGAGTGTTAAATTGTAGTTCAGTCAGATTGATATTCATAAGTTCATTAAATGGTAAATCATCATTAGATAAATATTCTTTATATATATTACACATTATATTATATATATAATAATTTATATATATATTATACATATGTTTAGTTATATTAAAATATACTAAAAAATGATGATTAGCTATAGAGACATGTCTCTTCATGAGACATGTCTCCTCCTCCCCATATTTATATGAGATCCAAATCTGCATTTGAAAACGATCACTAACAATGGCAATGAAAATTACATTTGCAGAATTTGATCCATGTTACTTAACATGGTATCAGAGCAAGGTTGCAGATGTAAATCAAAAGAAGAGTATAAGAAAGGGATCATTCTTTGTATAATAAGGCACTTAGCAATACATATAATGCAGAATCTAATCAAGGTGATCGAAGAACAGAGCGTTTCCCATCCTAGTGATTTGGCATCCACTGCATTAGCACATTGAGTCGAGCAATACATAGATTAGAGTATAGACACAGAATTAGACAGGCTCACTAATTGTTTTTGAAGCCCATCTTCTGATCATGATCCAACAAGTGCAATCCGCATACTTAGATAACACCTTGATCATCATGTCGAGTGTCACACAAATTGTTGCATCCTTCAAATGACAAGAGGTTTGGTAAAGCATGCATTGACCCCTGCCAGCGCAAGCCTCCCTTTCATACCAAGTTGCTCTGACATAGGAGAGCAGATTGAAATCACCGCACATCAATATAATCAGATCATGGACCTAAGATGGAAAATCTATGCGGCTTCACTCATCATTAAGTTGCCAATCTAATTTAGGCACCCCGACGAGGTTCCTCTATAGGGACATTCACAACAATGAGAGCTTCTGCGATTTCCAATGTCTCATTGACACCATTTTTAGATACGAATTGACATTCTACATCCGCCCATTTTGAGAATGCCATTTTGATGCACAAGCCAAAGCTCTCACCATTCCCAAAGCAGTTCACATGAAATCTACTCACCAAATTAGTCTCATCTGCAAGCTTGGTCCAAGATTGTTGATCACATACAAACCTCAGCGAGAAAGATCGAGAACTATCAACTCTCACACAGATTATGAAATACAAAGGACAAGTCAGAGAACACCCTAGATTTGAGCTTAAAACTCATCTCTCCCGAGCACCCTCAGAGATCAGTTATGATATGATTAAGGAGATTGACTAATGTTTAAGGTTGAAAAGGTGCAACTTGATATAGAAAAGGAGCCGTGAGATATGACTACTCCAAGAAACTACTCTAAAGAATACATTATACTATAAATGAAATATGACAAACGTCCCTCACTATACATTATGTTTAAAGAAGCGAAGGTTGTGATCATAAAAAGGATCGTGCTTTGCTTACAAACACAAAAGGGTGTTATTTAAGGTTATGACAGTATCATTTTAAATTAGTTTATTTGAGGATTGGAGGATCATGCAGAGAATCATAAGGTCATTAGGAGTTCCTGACTGTACGGCAAGTAAGAGTGTCATACGACATTGACATAGCCTTACTCCAACTGTACAGAGTCAAATTACCCGGTGACCCACTATGAACTAGGCTATAATGTGAAATAAAGAAAGGTAAAGGCGATATGTAAGGATGGGCAGAACCATTGAAAAGTAAAGATGTCGCACGAAGTACATGCTTATGAACATCAATGCGGGTAACAACATATTCAATGCATCCTTAATTTAAATTCAAAAGGTATGTTCATAAATATTTTTCTTATTTAACTTGAACATAATTATGATATGTTAGATAGTCCAAGGTAATTATATATATTTTTTAATTTCTTGCACTATTAACATATTATGGTGGATATTTTGTTAAATATAAAGAAATTCATTATGGGAGAATGAAAGGTAAAGATTGAGTATTATGTTTTCTTTCCTTTTATTGGAAATATAAACTAAAGAGCTATGTTAAAATTATTTATGTTATTGCTAACATTCTAATGAATGTTAACATTCTTAATTATATTATATTGAGGATAGAGAAAATATTATGTAAATTCTATTATCCTTATGGTGACTAATATATTATTCGGTTATGTAAATAACTATGTTTGAAATACTTCCTTATTCATTATTTGAGTAAAAATTCATACTCATTGTTTGTTATTTGATAATCAAATAACATGTTTAAAATATATATTGAAATGATCTTATTTATGATCCTTGAGTATTTTGTTTATCTAATCTTTGTAATATATCGCTTACTTGTTTTTTCTATACGAGCATTTGCCTTGATCTTTTCCTCCGAGAGTGTTCTTGTAGGAAAAGGAGGATTAATATCAGATTTAGAAAAAGTCTAACATTTTCTTAAAGGGAAGTTTATTTTAGAAGCTTAGAAGGTTTATGTTCAGAAGGAGTCTGACACATTTGTCAGAGGGAGCAGATAGAGGATATGGTTTCATCAACTGTCAGTGATATTGACCATATTGATTCAGGGGGAGTAAACAAATGTTGTGATGGAATCTTCAGTGATCGATAAATTGTAACAGTCAAGAGGACTGAAATTCAAGCAACTATGTGAATGAGCCTACCCCTTGTGTACATCATAAGAAAGTTGTGACTTTAAATTAAACTATCTACGAGTCTCTCTTTGATAAATGAAACTTGACGTATGAGTTGTAGAGTCATTCAAGTGGCACAATCATACTCAATCAAGATATTGGCATATTGTGGACGAGCTTGTGTTAGCTTCTACCATTAAGCTTAATGGATGTTTGGAGCTTCAATGGATGAAAAGAGCAAGTTGGAACTTAGAAAGAAGTCATCAAATTTGATGTGATGTAAAAGTGTTCAATGATATAAGAGTGGGAATTTTACATTATGGGGGGCATAATAGGAAATGTTTCATTCCTACTAAACCATCCTTAGAAAAGGAGACATTCCATGACCCTCATGGACAGATAAGTAATTGTATCTTTTACATTTATCTATTCATTTATTTGTAATTCTATACATACTATAAGGGTTATTTGCTTTGATCTTTTCCTTTATGTTTGAGGATATTCATACAGGAAAAGAAGGTTGGTACTTTACATCTGCTACCAAATATTGTGCAAACTAAATCTAATGATAGTAGTTCCAAAGACCCTAATGATTAAGATGGATAAAGTGAGGCACTTGAAGAAAACATCTTTGATGATTAAGATTATGAGATTCTTCTACATTAAGAGGGAGTATGGCACTTCTTTGAAGGCAACGCAGGAGCTTAGAAGATTGATACTCACAGAGAGTCACTTAGAGGGACTCTAGAAATACATGTGGGTGACTACATGATGTTGATGGGCTTGCTCTTACGTATATCATGAGAAAGTGATGTCTTATCACTAGGAAATCATAAAATTGACATCAGATTCAAAGTGAGTTTGACAAGCATCCTTGGGGGAAGAAATTCTCGTGGAAGTAACTAGAGGACTTGACCTCCCAGGATCGATACTCGGAGGGAGAAATTCTGAGATGCAATCCTTCATGGATGATATCCTCTCTATGAGAAGAAGTTCTAAGTAATGCATTCCTGTTTATTATTGTTTTAGTCTTGGGTCAAGCTATGATATCTTGGTTTAGTAGAAAACCACCAATTGTTGACTTGAGTTCTATTGAAGCTGAGTATGTTGGAGCACGTGAAGCATATCAAGACTCTTTATCACTATATAAGAGATATGGTTGGCAGAGACGTTATCAAATTAAGTTATATCAGTAAAAATGAGCAAAATGCTGACATTTTTACCAAGCCTCTTGCGAAGTTGAAAATTGTGTACTTCAGAGGTAAACTTGGTATGACATTTTTGTAAATACATTTATTAACTAATATATTCATGAATATAAAATTGTGCTTGCAAGCTTGTGTTGTGAAAAGTGACGACTTTTCTTGTGAAAGGTGACGACCTTTCTTGTGTTCTAATCCTATTGAAAGTGACGACTTTATTATAGTTGATCTGTCTTCAAACAGAAATGTTTGAAGTTAGGGTTATCCTTGTTCTTCGGGCCGGATTTTGTCAAACACCATGAAAATGAATTATGGTTCTTTGGGCCGGATCTTGCCGGACACCATAATTTAAAACTATCATAAACCACAATTAAGGTAGTGGTTTTATAGTTGCTTCAATTCCTTTTATAAAAGGGGGGGTTAATAAATTTAACCTCATAGTGAGTTGAAGAAAATTCCAAATGTTAAATATGTTAATTTACATATGTGTGTTGATGAATTCATATTGATATGCCATTTTAGGGATATTATAGTGAGATGATATCTCCTTATACTCAAGAACATAGTATGTTCTATATCAATCCTTCCTAACTAAGAGGTAGTGTTAAATTGTAGTTCAGACAGATTGATATTCATAAGTTCATTAAATGGTAAATCATCATTAGATAAATATTCTTTATATATATTACATATTATTATATATATAATATATATATTACACATTATATTATATATATAATAATTTATATATATATATATATATATATATATATATATATATATATATATATATATATATATATGGTTAGTTATATTAAAATATACTAACAAATGATGATTAGCTATAGAGACATGTCTCCTCCTCCTCATATTTATACGAGATCCAAATCTACATTTGAAAACGATCAATAACAATGGCAATGAAAATTACATTTGCAGAATTCAATCCATGTTACTTAACATAAAGAAATCAATAATGGTGGCATTAATACATTTAAATACTACATAGGATATGTTGCCATGAAATTGAGTCATGCAAAGAAGCACCTCTCAAGGTTGTTTGTGAATGTTATGTGCAACTAGAAACATTTGAGGAATTAAAGAAACAAAGAAGAGGCAAATGGAGGAGTCAACTAGTACTGGTTCTCATTCAGCCCCATCTGTAGGTTGTGTTGGAAAGGGTTCCTCCACTCCTCTATTCCTTCCTGGTTCTTCTGCTAGTGCTAAAGCTTCTACTTCTGCTCCTCATAGCGGCACTGTTAGCTTTGGTCCTAGAGTTTGGAAATCTAGGCTGGATAATTGTTTTGTGCCACGCACTACTATTAGTTCACATCTCTCACTTGAGAGCATGCTTTGAAACAAAGAAGTCCAGGGTGCTACAAAAAAAGCAATTCGCAAATTTTGGCACTTTTGTAACATTCCATTTGTTTCAACCAGGTACTTTTGGTACTTTTGCAACATTCCATTTGTTCCTTTCTATTTGATTGTTTTATTAACTTCATAGTTTGAGCTTGCTTTGTCTCATGAATTATAATTTTATCACACATACTTATTTAATCTATTTGTGGCACTTCTCCTTATTAGCAAGGCATGATATATGATGTAAGAATTTGTAGGGCAGGGTTTAAAGCCCCTATTATTGCTGAGTGAAGTAGTGCCTTTTGTTAAAACTGTTAAAAATATAAAAGTTGAATTAGAGGACAATCTAGTGTTATGGAGCAACAAGGATTGCACCATCATGACCAATGGTTAGACCGATAGGAAGAATAAGACACTCCTAAATTGTCTTGTTTCCTATAGAGATGATTCATCATTCTACTTCCTTGAATGCATTGAATAATTTGAATTATGTTATTTTATTGATTCGTCATTAGTTTGCTTTATTTTCAGGTCCACTGTGTTTCTTAAATCCATTGATGCTTCCTCAGATGTAAAAAATGCCACATAGTTATGTGAGAGTATTAAAGAAGTCATACATGAGGTGGGGGAAGAAAATATGGCTTAGGTGGTGATGGACAACACAACATATTCTATTGTTGCGGGTAGACTTATGATGGACACCCAAAAAAGTATTGGTCTTCACATGTGGCCCATTTCCTTGACCTTATATTGGAGGATATTAGCAAGCTTGAATAGTTCAAATCATGTGTTGATAAGGCCAAAGATATTAGCAAGTTCATCTACAATTAAGCATTGGTCCCGCATAATGAGAAAATTATACGGGGTAGAAGGAGTTGGCTCGTCCTACTATCACAAGATTCACCACAATTTTTTTCACATTAAAATCTTTGATGCAGTCAACAACATCTTTGAGGTGCATGTTTGTTAGTGAGGAATGGACTTCTTCGACCTATGCTATGAGTACTACAAGGATGGATGTAGGAGATTCCATTTTTTATGAGCCAGGTTTTGAACCCCTTGTAAGAGATCATGCAAGTAAATTTTCAATAGATTGTATATTGTGATTTAGTATTACTGTTAATTTATATGCATACTTTTATTTTGTTTGCAACTTTGCACTTTTTCTTATTTTCATTCCCACTTAATGTTACTATTTCACAATATTTGCAAATCATTGAGCCCCTAGTAGTTTACCTACGAGTTAAAAATGGGGAGAAGTTCACTGGAGCTACGTATATGAGGGAATGAATAGGGCCAAGGAAGCCATTAGCTCTATATATGGAGGACGTGAGAGTAAGTATAGCCCCATTTGGGTAGTAATTTATATAAGATGGAACCTCCAATTTTACAAGCCCATCCATGTAGTTGTTGATTACCTCAATTTGGCATACCATTTTTGCCTTAATTTCAAGGCAAATGAGATTCTTATTGGGCTCTCTATTTAGTGATAGAGCGGATGACTGCTAGTGATACTAATATTAGAAGTACACTGCACGAGATAGAGGCATTTGATAATGCGCGAGATGAAGATGTTTGGTAGTCAAATGTGCAAAGTTGCTCGCATAAAATTGCAGCCAAATAAAAAATATGTAAGTGCATAGTTTGATTTTGGAAATGAGACTGAATTTTTTTTCTTTTCCTTATTTCAAATAGATGGTGGCAAATGTCTGGGCCAAAAACCCCAAACCTTTAGAAAAATACCATTTGAATATTAAGCCAGCCATGCAGCAATTCAGGTTGTGAACACAACATGAGCATGTTTGAGCACATTCACTCGAAAAGGCGCAATAGATTGTCCATGGAGAGGTTGAATGATCTAGTGTTTGTTCATTACAACCATCGGCTAAGAACGAGATGAATTATGGACCGTGACACCAGCCCAATTATGCTAGAGAAGGATAATCCAAAACCCAAGTGGGTTACAGAGCCTACCAATCATGTCTTTGCAGATGAGGACCTTAAGTGAATTAACTAGGAAAATCATGAGGCTATGATTCTACCCATGGCAGAGAAGGACAAAGCATGATTGGGATGGTTGATGTTGGTCATAATGGCATCTCATAGGCACAAACTATGGTTGTTCAATCATCCAAGACCTACCTTAGACACCATTGTAGGAGGGATGCAGGCTCCTCTGAGGCTAAGGCTGAGCGATAGACTTGTTTTTGTTTTCATGTATGTTTGGAACATTTGATGTCATTCATTTCATATTCCACGAGTTTTAAATACATTTGACGCTATTTATATGTATACACAAGTTTTTTATTTCCATCAACTACAATTTGTGTCTGTACTTATTTGATTAATGTATATTTATGTATATGATCAAATTAGCTTCTATTTAATGATGTTATTGTGTCTTTAAGCTTTATTCAATAAAGGGTGCATGAAACATATTTTAAGACCTTCTTGGGTATTTTTCACTTTGTCAAAAAAAAATTGCCGAGGCCTAGGTCTCAAGTCAAGTCAGCCTCCTTGTTTCCGAGCCAAGTCTGAGTCTACGAACTTTGGTTAAAACTACCTACTAACCAAATGTATAACTTAAGAATGAGGATTCCAACGAAAAAGGAAGCACTACGATTTCCCTATAACATTAAATGGAACAACGCACCACAAACACTCAAGGTGATTAGTAATCTTAGAAAGAAAATTGGGATTTTTTCCTTTACTAATAGTATACATAACTTTTTTTGATAGAAGACAAGCTAGCAACCTTTCAAGTCATGATAATTGATCGGGAACAACTCCTGTATGGCGGTAAATACTAGCATAATAAATTCTCAATTGAAAATTATCAACTAGATTTAGAAATGTTTGTTATCGCTATTAGGGAAAAGATGTAGTTTTGGGCATAGAATGACTCAGAGTTTAAATAGTTAGGAACAATGTTTTTTAATTTTCAAAACTTATCCATGGCTTTTAGTACCCATGGGAAAAAGGTGTAAACTTTTGGGAATAAAATCCCCACCAACTAAAATCATTAGCTCCCATAGGATGGCTAAATTGCTAAAGAAATTCCTTATTATATATAGGAGCACAACTACATTTTATAAAGGCGCAAGATATGAAAACTCAAGATTAACAAAAACTATATTTCCTGGAGATGTTCTCCCGAACTATCATCACAAAAAATATTGAATTGATACATGATTATTTGATTATTGGAGGTTACCCATCTAAGTTGTTTGCTATTTTACAGATTTTAGTGTTTATTTCCAAGAAATGTTATAACATGCTCAATTTCATATCCAAGGAGTTTGTATCAACCTAGACATGGTTTTGACCTGCATCGCGTATCCTTCTCTATTTTGTCTTTTACTCCAAGAAAAATGATCATTACAAAGTGTATCAAAGTTAAATTTCAGTCTTCTTTGAGAATAATGATTTCTTAGCATATTTTACGAACACTTATGATTCAATGTGGATCAATAAAGAATTGTATTGCAAAATTTTGAAACAGGATTTGGGTTCATTAGTACAAAAATATGTAAAATGTGTGTGTGTGTGTGTGTCTAAAAGAATGAATTAAGATTAGAATACCACACAATATCTAAAAGCCAACAAAAACACTATAAAATTGTAATCATAGCATCATATCTATTTATTATCAATGCCAATTAAAATAATGTAGAGTTCAAGTATCATTGTTTTCACTTTCAACAATTAGAACTTTATAATAAGTTGAATCATCTAATGTATTATCTAAATCATCATCTTCTTCGTCTTCTTCTTCTTCATCAAAGGCATTAGTTGATTCACAAACAGTGCCAATGTCAATGGAATCAGCTGCACTAATAACATTCTTGCTTTCCAAGTTGTCAAACGCTTATTACTTTTTCATTGTACAAAGAGCTTGGTAGTTTGTAATTAACATCCTACTCGAAAAATGTTATATAAGTAGCTTGCAACTCCCTTCACCTATTAAAGATGTTGTTTAATGTTTAAAATGTGATCTATCAATATATAGAGCTTCCAATCAATCAAACAAGGATCATTATCAGCAATTGGATATAAAAGTTTAACTGGAAAAAGTCTCGGGGGCTAGTTAAATTTTATGTAATAAATATCTGAACTTCGGCAAATTTGTTTTTAATGTTAAAGATCTTTATTCAAATTCTGTAATAATTGTTTTCTACACTAAATTATAGAGTGTTTCTTAGTGGAATTGTGGAACTGTACCTAGTTCACACTTAGTGTGCCTAGCTTTGCTCTAGTTCGACCTAGGTTCAACCCCAAATGGAACCCAAAAGAGAACAGAGTCCGGGATCAAGGAAAGGTTTGAAATTCACCTAGTTCGAAGGGAAAGGGGGAGTACTGGGAAACTAAACATTTTAAGATAGAGTTTTTCAAAAAAAAAATAATACAATATTATTAAATAAATAATGATACTAAAATCATATATTACAATTAGTACTAAACTATAAAAATAAGAAATAATAATAAAATAATTCTTTTATTATATAAATAATAATTAAAAGAGATATCAATATGATATAATCTATTATCAATTGAATAAGATAAATAATAATAAAATTACAATGAATGAATAAATAAATAAATAAAATTACAAGAGACAATATAGTAGAAGTATGCTACCTTTCTAAACAGGACTTAATTAGAAATGATAATAAATATAAAACAAACAAATAAATAAAAAATATACTATAAAATAATATAAATTAACTAAATTAATGAAAGGTCCAAAGGCACATAATAAAGAGATGTAACTCTTTCAAAACAAGATATAAGAGGGAGGAGAGTTTCATTTGAAAAATAAAGGAAGAAGGAGAGTAAAAAGGAGAAGTTAAAGAAGGTTTAATAGAAGACGAAAGGAATGTGAAGAAAATAAGGTAGTGGCTTTTTTTTCAAAAGGCAATAATGATGAAAGGATGTGACTCTTTGAAAGGTTTGTAACTATTAAGAGTTGGGACTTTTCAAATGGATTGTAATTATGAAAGGTTATGACTTTTCTAATGGATTACGATTATGAAGAGTTGTGACTTTTTGAAAGGATTGTAATTATGAAGGGTTGTGACTTTTCACATGCATTATGATTATGAAGATTGTGACTTTTTGAAAGGATTGTAATTATGAAGGGTTGTAACTTTCCAAATGGATTGTAATTATGAAGAGCATTGACTTTTCAAATAGATTATGATTATAGAGGGGTGCAAATTTTTTAATTGATTGTGATTATGAAGGGTTGTGACTTTTAAAGAGACTGTGATTATGAAGTGCTGTGACTTTTTTGAAAGGGCTATAATTATGAAGGGTTGTGATCGGTTGTGACTTTTCAAAGAGACTGTGATTATTAAGTGTTGTAATTTTTTTGAAAGAGGACCAGACTTACATATATGCTAAGAAGTATGCATACATTCAATAACAATAAGGAATTATATAAATATAAACATGTTAACAATGATGGAATCATAACCATATATTTGTTATACAATATATGAATATATTTATATTTTCATTATACAAGAGGTATTGGTCTTCTATAGTTATATTTTCATTATACAAGAAGTATTGATCTTGTATAGTCTATTCATTAATCTCTTGCTATATCCTGAAGTTGATGGATGGTGTTGTGTAGAGAAAGGTGGAGTAAATCTAGAGAATGTATCAGTGTCAAGCACCCTACGACAAGTAAATCCACACTCTTCCTAGGGTTAGGTTTAGGAGAGAAGTAAGGAATCAAGACTTGAACATGTTAATTAAAATTTATTAAGGACTTGGATGCTTATTCAGAAGCATTACATTTAACATATATTTTCAACATAAAGATAATAATATATATTAAGTTAGTTCTTTAATCACTCATTAGTGCAACCAAGCAGATAGGGAGTGCATAGGGGAAGGAGTAATTCGATCACTTTGGGGCAAAAGAGTACCAATACGGGTGAGAACCATAAGGGAGCCTCAAGTTGATTGTTTTTGTACTCGAGCAGCAGTAATTCTACCATCTGCCTTAGGGTTAGTAATTAGTGAGAGGATTAGAGAATTAATGCTTAAGTATGTGTCATAAGTCAATTATTGTTTCTAAATATGATGATGATAGTGAGTTGAAATTCTCTAAAAATGAAACAAATGTAATCCAAACCCTAATTGGTAATTTTGAGAAAAATTTACGTAAGACACTATTAGGGGTCATTACAGGATCTGAGTCCACTTATGAAAACAAATTTGTTTTGTATAATGAACTGCAGAAAGTGGTTGCACCAGCAGTAAAACAAATAGGTTTATTGACTTATAGGTGATTCCAGCATAAGAATTTGTAACAAGGTCTAATAACTCATCTTTTCCAATCCAGACTCCTCTGCTGTTCATAATCTTGTTAATTCTCTTATTTGAGATTTCGACTTTAAAAATTAAAACATGTTGCAGTTGAAGAGAAGATTTTGTATTAATGCATGTTGCACCATTTTCAGCCGTATTGCTGATTTTTAGTCTCATTTTCAATGCATATTTTTTAGCACAAAGACTTCTAATAAGCCCCAGTCTGGGCATTAGATATTCATATAAATGCACTTTCTTTTTGGGTGGATATTGGTTAGAGGAAACAAATAAAACTGGCAGCTTGCATACATAATAAGCCACATGCCAGCAACTTTCCTTTTAGTTAGCATTTTGTAGTGAATTAGGGATAACCTTATTTTCTTGGCCAATATAAAATATGCAAATAATGTCTCTTTCTTTGCCTGTGTATATTTTGCCTCCATTAGAATCTAATACCTCTCCACAAATTTGATGTAAAAGGAAAGGGTTGATCATTACTTTATCATCTGTTGTGATATCCAGAATAAATGAAGGAGCAAAATCGGCAAATGCTTCTTTATTATAAGTGAATTGTTTTTCATCATGGTAAAAAAAGTTTTGAAGTGACCCAGAACCCTTTAACAAGATGCCATAGCAGATAAGTCCAAAAGCCAGGGCATTAAGCAGTACAGACCACAACCAAAAAGTTGCCCACAGAATAAGACATAGAAACCAGTAGCAAAAAGACAGAAAAAAGAACTAGGACAGAGCAGGAAAATCTAAAAAAGATGCTTCAAAGCATCTGCCACTTCCGCCTCAAGTTAGTTCATGTTCAGTGCAACTTTCTTCAGCTCCTAAATGTCTTGTGGAAGTTTTTCAGCTTTTCTTTTTAAATTCCATCTTGTTCTTTTGCTGGGACCAAACGCCTCATCTTGACCTTCCTGTTTGTCCATCTCCTAGTCCACTGCCAGCTTTTCCTGGTCCATGTTCTCCAAATTCCCTCAATTGTATTCAGACTATCAACTGCAGTCTTGATGACTTTGCAGCTTAGATTCGTAATGGACAGCAGTAAGCCATTTAGCATGTTCAATTTTTCCTCAATACCTTTAATCTTTCCCTCAGTCCTTTTCAGCTTTCCAATGGCATCCACTATTTTGCACGGACAGTCACTTTTTCCTCAAAACCTTTAATCTTTCCCTCGGTCCTTTTTCAGCTTTTCAATGACATTCACTATTTTGTGTGGATAGTCAACCACCAAATTCTTCTCATCTTCAATCCACAGCTCTTTCTCTCTATTATCTTGTTTTGCGCCCTTGTCAGTATCACCAGCCTCTAAAAGATATTGATTGCTACTTATAGCCCTCTGTTTAATATGAATCCATTTGATTTCATGGGAAACCCACTTTATCAGTCTAAAAATAATCAATATCTCCATTTCTAGCAATAGATAGAATATCATCAAGGAATTCCTAGTTGGTTTAAATAGTGAGAATTAGTGCTGATTTCTAAAAGGAACTTGGGCCTACATTACCTCTCGATGGCAGAATAAGAGGCATAAGAGTCCTTTGATGCAAGGGAGACCAAGGTAGCATTTTTACCATACCATAGGGAGGACAATCCATTGCCAAAGATTTCCCCCTATCTGTCGCAGGGTACCAACTATATTCTTAACTTGACCCCTTTTCTTTCCATGTCTGGGAACAGGGGAGACCGATTTTTCTTTGCCCTTCCCTCTATCATTCTTCTTTCCAGGTCCAGAGGAAGGGGGGACAGATTTCTCTTTGCCCTTGATAATCCCTTCATTGTTACTCAAGGGTTTAATTTTAGCTCTAATGTTCTTTTTAGTCTGTTTTGAACTAGACTCAGAATCCTCATCCTCCATTCCAGTATTCTATTCCTCCTTTTCTGAGTCATTAGTTCCCAATTCATCTTCATCTATAATCAAAATAGGGGATGAATTGAAAGGACGGGACAAGCCTCTCACATGCTCATAAATTAACACAAGAAGCCCCTCAAAAAGAACAGGGTTCTTATTAGGGCACATCCTATGATCCCTAATGCTATTATTCAAAGTTGAAAGCAAATAGAAAGGTATAATTATACTCACCTTGTGTCTGAAATGATTAAGGAGGGCAAAATGGTGCCCAAAAGCCATGTAATCCGCTCATTCAGTGTAATATATTCCATTATAACCTTCAACACCTTCCTTCAGACTGTCATGATCTTGGATGTCTCATAGTTGCTCTTGGAAACCCTAACCATATTTTTCCTTTCCTCCTCCATTTTTGGGAAATTTTTGACTGCCATTTAACAGTAACTTCTATCTCTGAAGAATTTAAGACCATATATGGGAAAACCTGTAACCTAAAAGACCAGATTTTCATCTATAGTCACACTCCTTCCAAAAAGGGGAATTTTCCCTTCTACCCTCTGGCAAATATATGAGTGATTTTGGGATCCCAGCCATGGAGCTTCTTGATGAAAGGGGTCACCCTCCTTCTCCAGCACCCTCCATATGGTAGCATTGTCTTCAGCGCCTCACACTACATGGGTTCTACCCTCCATCTTTCTCCCCCCATCTTCCAAATTTAGCTTCAGCATTTTTGGGCAGAAAAGGTCTGAATGAAACACTTAACCAAAGAACCCTCCAAACTACCCAGAAAGCATGGGAGAAATAAAGCCAACAATCAGCATAAAATCCCTCCGCAGTGTACACATTTTTGGTAATAACTACAAAAAGGTTTTGAACTGTGATTGCAATCATTATCTGAAAGGCATATCTCTTCCTTTACCATGAATATGATCATACAACAGCAAGGCACTGATGTCATTGCCCAAATCATCACCCTTGCAGTTATACCCGTCTTTAGCACTGAACCCTTTGTTACCAAAAGAATCTGCCACTTTGTTAGCTTCCTGGTAGGCATGGGAGATATAAAAATTATCAAAGGACCATATGATATCCCTTTACTTATTAATCCAAATGTTTATGGCAAAAGACTGTTTAACATCCCCTTTCGAACATTGAATTACATTGTCCGAATCATCTTCAATCAAAACATTTTAGCATTTGAGAAGGTGAGTGTAATGTCCCTTTTTTGGGACACTAGAAATATTGAAGTCTTATTTTATAAAATGTTAAAATTGACTATGAGACGTAGACTCAAATTATTAAAAGGTCAATTTAATGTTATAAAGAAGGCAAAGGATCAAGAAGGAATAAGATGAAATGCCAAAGGGAAGTTGAAGAGTCACAAGGGAATAGGACGAAAGCCAAAGGGGAGTTGAAGAGTCTTAGTTTGTGTATTAAAAAAGGAAAGAGGCTCACTGCTGGATATGCTTGATTTATGATTCAGTTTAGTTTTCTCTATTGTGAGTGTTTTCAAAAAGCTTCAACTTTCAACTAATTTGAGGACGTAGCCCCTTGTACTCGCAGACAATGGATGCAAACCCATTGTCTTGGGAGACATCAGTTCAGGTGTTTCGCATGCACTTACAAGTTCTTATTCTAGTATTCCAATCTGACTATTAATTTGTATTAAGGATTGAATTCGTAGTGTTGGTTATTGTATTACTGTTGTATAATGCAATAATGAATTTTAAGGAGTTATAAGAGTTTGCTAATTTTATCTTACTAGTTTGTAACTCATGGTTATATGCTCGACATCTTGAATGTTATTGTGAAATAACTGGTTATATTCTTGTGGAGGATCTTCTGGTTTTATTATAGTATTGTATTCCATTTGCCTATATCTAAGTTTGAATGTTATATTCAAAAAGTAGTTAGTCAAATATTTAATGGGGTTTTCTACTGGATTTGATTGTGTTGGAACTTGGAATACATTTGCAAAGTTTTAGTTCTGAATATATTGTTGAAAGAGAAATTTAGTAAATATCCAGTTAGGGATATTTCAGTGGTATCAGAGCCGTGCATCCTACCATCCTGTGAGGTTACTGAGTTTATAAAACTTAGTACTCGCATTTGCACTTTCAGCACTGAGTTTCAGATTGATACATCAATTTACAGAAGATTAGAGTTCCACCTCAAGAAGAAGAGTGATTGAAGGTTCAGTGGCCAAGACAAGTATGGCCTAATATAGGGTATTAACACTGGTGAAAGTCATTTTGCATTTAGTTGGGTAGCTGTAGCATCTGCAGATACCAGTATGGGCAAACTATAATACACCATAGCCGTATCAGAGGAAAGGTGAGATCAATACCAGCTGAAGAAGGGTCGGGTTGAGAGCCATGTGACTTCCAGCTGATTGTGGGAGACCAATGTGGTAGGTCTATTGTAACTGTGTTGGGCAGATACAAGTCACGCATGACATAGGAATAGATGACAGAAGTTGGAACAAAGAATTCAGAAAATCTTCTACCACGCATATCTTGTAAGATAGTCAAATAGAAGGAAATTGTGAAGTTTGTTTCCCTTGAGCAACTCAACAAAGAGCAGAGTTTCGTGTATTTGGTTAGAACTTGAATGACACAGCTTGGGAGAGGCGTTGGGTGTTTAATCAAGCTTTCTCAGAGAATCACGAAAACTAAGCAAGAGGGTAAATTTTGGAGCTGGAGACTATACCTGTTGATTAATAAAAGTCATTCGTGAAAATTGAAAGAAATGGATTTCTGGCCGTCGCAAAGATATTTGGGAAATAAGAAATTACAATGAAGTGTAGACGGATTCAAGATTGATATCAATTTAGGGAGTATTGAAGAAAAGCTTTACGACTCCTGTGAAGGTTAGAAGTATTGGATGCGGAAGTGTTATTTCTTCTTACACCACGTCAAGGTCCCACTAGCGGTGATAAGAAGAGTCGAGTCACTCAGGGAAATATATATATTTCCGTCAAAAAGAAATTTATACCAAAAAGAAAATTCATAGAGAATGGAAGCTAGAGAGTTCGAAATTTCACAAGACACATACAACGATTCTAAGTTGTTCTTGTCGAAAGATTAGAGGTAGATAGTTTGTGCATAACCATTCCAAGTCGCTCACGGCAAGACTGTAAGACACGATAAGGATGCTATGAAGTGGGAATTTAGTTTGCATCCGCCAAAGGAAAATAAAGTAACGTAGAGTGGAGACGATCAGGAATCTTTGGTTTTGTGGATACTGCTAATCTCAAGAAATTGGAAGGAGCCGCTAAACCTCATTCAGTAAAGTATACACATATTCAAGAGTTCTGAAGATTTGAATCGACTCCAATACATATCATGTGGAGAGCATCATATTCAAGTTAGTATAACGCCATCTGCGGAGGGGTCTTAACGTTTCAGTAACCGCTAGAGGATTAGTAAATGGTAAAGTGAATTTTAACTCATGTTTGCCAATTGCCTATAAACCGAGATTAAATTAGATAATAATCTCTTGCTTGCAGTGGTATGTGGTTCATGACACTTGTCGATGAATGTTCATGTGTAACTGTTGTCGGTTCCTTGTCTAGACATTATTCTGTTGCATGGGACTTCGATAGTCTGAGGTGTTTGGGCTTACAGGTGTCAAGAAACAAGGAGAAGAGTTAAGAATAGTTAAACACCTCACCTAACAGCCCTGAGCCTGATGGATCCAAAGTAGTATATGTGAAGGTCAATGTATCGATTTATCCCACTCAATATGCCTAGGACGGATAAATAGCTGATTGTGTCTTATCAGACAGGGCTCTTCACTGTTCATGACTTGGATTCCTCAGTATATTGAACGATAAAACAACTATCTATGTTACTACGAATCATATTAATGGACTACTTTACAAGGTGCACTCACTGCTGCTGTTTGGATCGTGTTCTCTCAACTTATGTGGAATAACATGTGGAAGGCTTGACGCCTCTAATGTGATCAGGGGATGTGGCTGTGGGGGTTCTATTAGTTCAATAAGTTGGTAGTTGTGTCTTTGATCCAGCTGAAGATGACTTCAATATCACATCTCAACGAGTGACAACATTTGAAGGAGACAGTAATTGATGCATCAAGGGGTAGTGAATAGACAAGAATTATTAATCGGACATTTAATCATCATTTCTTCTTGGACTTCAATTATCCATCTTACCCTATATTACTTCTGAATGAGTGGCAATCTGTGATATCCATTCAAAAGAGGCAGTTATAGATGCATTGAGGGGCTATGGGAAATGGTAATTATTAATCAAGACATTTACCCTTCATGCTTCTTATATAACTAAGCTTTGCTTTGGCTGCATCTAAGGATACAAAGGGGCCATATTAAATCTCATACAAGCTGGAGCAGATGTCAACTCTATAGAAAAAGAAAATGGAGTGACCTTGAAGGTTTGGCGTCAGTGGGTCATGAATCCCTGATATCAAAAGTATGTAATAGTGGTAACTTTCAGCAAAGGCAGTAACACCGTATTCAAAGCAGTGACCACATTTTAAAAAAGGTATATCATACTTTTGAATAGTGGCAAGTGTCTTTGGGTGGTCTCGACATATAGAAACATCTAATTCCAACAAGCGTACATCTGATTAAGAACACGATGCATCAGATCTTAGATAACGTATAGAGACAGTGACCAAATATTTCTATTCAAAGCTTACAGTTAGATAAAGGAAGGTGTTGGTATTGTCACAAACAATGTTGCTAAGTATCGTGCCCTCACTCGAGGATTGGAAGTGTGTTTAAGAATGGGAACCGATTGCATTCATCTCAAGATAAGCGGAAGGCAAATAATGATAACATTGCTGGCAATAACATTACACAGATAAATTCAGAATTACAGTCACATCTAGCGTGCCGCAGAGTTCATGGTTTGAAAAGTCAATTAACAATACCTCAAGGCAGCAAGCAATCTCAACCCAAAACTCTCAGGACATTCCTTGTTATAACATTTTCCAAAGTGCTACAACAGCATTGTTAAAAATCTCTGTACACCAGTTTCCTTCAGTTCCAAAGGGCATCCATTTTGATAATTTGGCAAATAAAGGATTTTGGGGTAAAATCTTAAAAGATACTATGAAACTACAAGAACAGTTAGCACAGAAGTCTAAAGCCGACATGAGAGCAGAAATCCTTGACTTATGGAGAGTATGAAGAAATTCCTACCAAAATTCAGAATGAGTTATCATTCAATGATTACTTGGATTTTCATTTAGAGCACCAAAATAGGACTGACACGACAAAAAGGAAGTAATTTGAATTAGCACAGGATCTCCTTGCAAAAGACCAGTGCAAAACTATGTATGATGAATGTCCAGCAGATCAAGGTCATCAAAGTGAGGTTTTTAAAGAAGAAAAGTAGTCAACTACCATTGATTTACAGCTTTCCAACGATCACGTAGAAGATGTTACCTAGGGTACAAGTTTCTATGTTGGTGAATTGGAGGTTAGTGTTGACAAACAGGCGGATGAGGACGGTTGCACACGAGGTAATAACAAATTGGAGATTTTGTGTGATGAACCATATATTACCTACGCCCACGACAGAAATTCAGAGGAACGATCCAAGATGACACTACAAGACAATGAGTTATATCAACATGATAATGAAATGCATGCATTTAGAAACCAGCTGAAGGTTAACGAAGAAATGGTTGTGGCACCATTGGTACATTATGACAGCACTCACAAGATGGTGGAAGATCTCTACAAAAGGGTTCAAGAGGCAGCGGAAGCAATTTGGCTTGTTTATGATTTGCAATTGATCAAACAGCTCTTGAAACTATAAAATCGGATTATTTATATTTGCTTTTCGACAGGGATAACATTCTTGAAGTTGTTGGAGTACATGTTGATCAACTAAAAAAGGAAAAGAACGGGATTATGGAGCTCAATAGGGAGCTTAAGTCTACCCAGGACGCATTGGATAAAACTCGATTTTCTCTTCAGGAAGCAAAAAATCAGATCAGGGTCACGAAACACTCTCGGGAACATGAGGGTAAGGTGAGGCAAGAGTTTTTCAAAGAATTCATTGTTAAGCTTGATAGCATTCAAAAAACTTATGACTTGGACAATTGTCCTAAAAGACCAAGTACCGAAGCTTCAGATCTCATTCAGCTTATCGACAACCCCGTGTTTGAAGTTGATGCTGATTGGACCTCCGATAATCCCCTGTTTGAGGTAAACGAGGACTCTCCTTTTGTTTATCATGAAGAAGATGGTTCTGATTTCAAGATGTGGAATCCCGGTACGATTCCTAGCAATGAATATGGCTCACGGGATGGAAGTGGTGAATTGACTATGGTTGTTCGTCATCAGATCAGTCCTAGTAGGATTCTCGATTTCACACCATACAGGAGTTGGTTGGATTGCATACATCATTCTTTGGGTAGTTTTCGGTGTAGTATGGGGGAGAGTTATGTGCTGATCATAGGGAATGCTCTTTCAGTTTCATTCTTATTCATAGTACCTAAGTACTCGGAGATTCTCCAAATTGAAGATGATAGTTTTGTAGAAGTTGAGAAAACCAACTTCACAGATCCTCAAGAACACCTGCATGCAAATATCCTACAATGAAGAGAAGCCAAAAAAACGGGAAAAGCAGAGCTTAGAAGTTCTCTAGAATGTGAGAGCAAAAATGTATTCTAAGTTATGAAAACAAAATACAAAAGTTCAACCTTTTAAGGTGAACGAAACCCTAAAAGAAAGAAAACTAGGTTTGCGCATTATAATTAATATAAAATATTAATTATATGCACCTAAGAGAGCTAAAGCAACTAGAGTAATAAATAACTTACTCTAACAAGTTTGGTATTTGTTGTGCCCAAGGTGTTACATTCGATTTTTGAGTGGCTTGTTTATTACATCATCTATTTAAGTCGGGTTGTCATCATCTACTGGGTTATGCATAGTTCACTAATAGATTTCTATCTTATCATATCGGCTGAGTATGACAATAGGGTTTGGGATCCAAGTGTTGATCATATGTATTTATGGCTTGTTGAGGACCTTACTATAATTCCATTCAATTTGAGGTTGGATATAGTGATGATCAGAATTGTTCAATTTATAGGTGCAGAGTTTTTTCAGAGAAATATATGGGATCGAGGGATCCGGTTGAGAAATAGATTGCACAGTGACATCTTGCTTCGCAGTGTGACCGGAATTGTTTTCAGTTTGGGCTACAAGGCCACCTGCAGACTTGCATGGGATCCTGGTATTGATTGCTTGAGGACAAGCAATTTTAAGGAGGGGAGATTTGTAATGTCCCCTTTTTGGGACATTAGAAATATTGAAGTCTTATTTTATATAATGTTAAAATTGACTGTGAGACATAGACTCAAATTATTAAAAGATCAATTTAATGTTATAAAGAGGGCAAAGGGTCAAGAAGGAATAAGACAAAATGCGAAAGGGAAGTTGAAGAGTCACAAGGGAATAGGACGAAAGCTAGAGGGGAGTCGAAGAGTCTTAGTTTGTGTATTAAAAAAGGAAAGAGGCTCATTGCTAGATATGCTTGATTTATGATTCAGTTCAATTTTCTCTCTTGTGAGAGTTTACAGAAAGCTTCAGCTTTCAGCTAGTTTGAGGACGTAGCCCCTCGTGCTAGCAGACAGTGGATGCAAACCCATTGTCTTGGGACACATCAGTTCAGGGGTTCTGCATACGCTTACAGGTTCTTATTCTAGTATTCCAATCTAATTGTTAATCTGTATTAAGGATTGGATTCATAGTGCTGGTTATTGTATTGCTGTTGTATAATACAATAATGAATTTTAAGGAGTTATATAAGAGTTTGCTAGTTTTATCTTACTGGTTTGTAACTCATGGTTATAAGCTCGATATCTTGAATGTTATTGTGAAATAACTAGTTATATTCTTGTGGAGAATCTTCTGGTTTTATTATAGAATTGCATTCCATTTGCCTATATCTGAGTTTGAATGTTATATTCAAGAAGTTAGTCAAATATCTATTGGGGTTTTCTACTGGATTCGATTGTGCTGGAATACATCTGCAAAGTTTTAGTTCTAAATATGTTGTTGAAAGAGAAATTTAGTACATATCCGGTTAGGGATATTTCAGTGAGCCAGTCTGAAACCTTGATGGGCCCTTGTGGCTTCAGCTAGGTGGTTGGTCTAGCCAGTCTAAAACATTTAAGTAAATTGTTGAATTAAAATGAGTTGCATATTTTAATGGACATGTTTATTGCTGACAATCATATATATGTGTCATGTTTTCTTTTTTGTTTGCACATAAATGTGACATTTGAGGTGATGGCTATGATCAACTTGCTTTCCATAGGCCTACAGTGTTAGTCAGAAAATGAATGGAAAGATAACAGGCAGCGGTTGCATAATCATTCTTGTCATTTTGTTTAATGATTAGTTTTGTGGTTTATTATTTTCACTTTCCAACTAGTATTTCTCTTTACTTATAATTTACTCTGTGTGCTAAAGTGCCTATACTTGGTTTTATTGGAACTAGCTCTAGTGGACAGTCTTTACTTTAATGATTAGTTATGTGTTTTATTATTTTCACTTTCCAACTATTATTTCTCTTTCCTTATAATTTACTCTGTGTGCTAAAGCGCATATACTTGGTTTTATTGGAACTAGCTCTAGTGGGCAGTCTGTACTTTAAAACAACTTTTCCCTGTTCTTTTACATTAAATTTCAACCTTGTTCCATCGAAACAAAATGTATATTCTAGTTGCATTGGATCTGCCTTTTATTGACAGCAAGGATATTCTAATATAAGTGCAAAACAATCCTTAGGTTATTTTTTGACTGTTAGTATTCAAGTATAAAACTATGGCTTTGGTAGCTTTGGTAGCTTTGGTTGTTGATGGACCTCCCATCAGTTCTCATCATTATCAGACTTCCAATAACATTAAAGTAGAATGATCATTCAGTCATGTTTCTGGAATTTCAAGGGTGTGGGCAGATTGGTAAGGCTTGATTGGCCACCAGGCTGTGCAATGTGGTCAAAATGAAAGGTCGGATACCATATACAAAGTGAGGACCGAACAAGGGAGTCTCACATGCCAAACAGGTGTGCTGGCTAGACCAGAACCTTAAAAATTACCAAGGTTCAAAGGATGTACATGTTTTCTAATACTAACTCCTTGACCTTTATGTTTTTTGTTTTATCTGTGTTTGTGCATTGATTTTTAACAATTCTTCCTTTGAATAATTTTTGCAATTTGAACATTACTTCACTATCTTGGGAAGGCAAGACACCTACATATAAGGCAAGTCAACTTGAAGGCAGTCACTGGGTATTTGTGCTCACGTATATTATGCATATTCAGAAGTGAAGGTATGAAGTTTTGGCTTCTCTACTTCCAATTCTCACACCAAAGGAGTTCTATCTTGTGCAGAAACTATATATGATAATAAATATAACTGTTCCTGCCTAGCCAAATAATAAAACTATCCTAAGTGATGCAGCCTAGACTAATTAACGCCTTCCTATTGTAATCAATATCCCCAGTCTCTCCATTGTTCAGACTTCTCCTGGTAGAATTATTTGTATCTGCATCATCGTCTTTGGGATGAAGCAAGCGTTGGTGTCTGATTGACAAGCTCACATGAAGAATCGATTGAAAAATCAACATCTTTCTGGACACAATATACTACAATAAGGAGCCCCGATCCTATGACTCTTTATAGGGAATAACCAGATACGAGAAAAGTCCATAAAAGGGATCCCTCGGTGACAGAAATTACATAATTCTTCTGCGTGTTTCCTTCAGCAAGAATCAATTATAACTCAACATATGATAAACAGCACATGAGAGGAATTACCAAAATATTACTAATCCACCAACATAATCTATTGAGCTAGGATCAAACAATGTCTTAGCTAAAAACTCCTCACGAAACATTATTTTATAAATAAACAAAACCTTTTTCTGTGCATTTTATTTGTTTGAGGGGGGTTTCCCCATAAACTCTTTAGGATAAATTTGTAAATGGTTTTGTCCAACGTTTTGAATGAGCTACCTCGCTCATTTTTATTTTCCTGAAGATGGTGAGATGGTTCATTCAGATTATCCTAACACCAAAATACAAAAAAATGTTATCAAGAAGAGTTCTAGGAAGGTAAAAATCGGTGCCATAAACGTGCAAGCAAACGCGTTGAGTAAAAATGCCTCGTAAATCACAGTTTGACCATATAGTATAAATCATATGTTCATTTTGGAACACAAATTCAATCAGAGCTGCAGAAAAAATATTTTATGTATATAAAGCAAGCTGTTGTGACTTATCGGACAGAAAAAACAAATTCGTATAGACAATTGTTGTTCAAAAAAAAGTCAAGGGAAATGCCCGCAATTGAAGTAATTTGATGCGCTAGTCCTCAGCTGAAACCTCTCTGTTAACTTATTTGTATTACTTATGGATGCTGCGACTGCATATGCATTATTATATCTTCATATACGACTCGAACACAGTTAGCAGCACTAGCTTTTCACATTCCATACTATTGAGTTCATAAAGATTATGAAAAAAATTGGAGTAGTGCCTTTTTCTACTAACATTTGGGATCGCACTGCATGATCCATCATCAAGGTGAGGCTGTTGTACTTCATAATAATAGCAGTATTATAGTGAATAAAAAGGAACAGAATACCTGCATTACCGAGACTGCGCAAGAGATTTTCATGTTTTTCCATGCATTCCTCAAACCTTTTCTCTTGCCTCTCTTCCTCCTCCTCGGCCTGCAACTCACTCTCCTCATCATCATCGAAATCGTCGAAATCGTCATCAGAATCGTCCTCAGAATCGTCGTCCTCATCTTGCCCTGCCTCTGCAGAGGGCTCTCCTTCAGTGCTCCCCAATTCCAACCCCATATAATTTTCATCTTCCTCTGGTGGTTCTCCCCTCTCCTCCCTCTCCTTCCTTGTGCGCTCTAGTTCCTTCTCGAGCTCGGCTAACAAGCCATCCATGTCGTCCGGTTCGAATGTGGAGAAAGGGATGGAGCGAAAGCGTATACTCGCATTCATGGAAAGTGGCGATTTGGAAATGAAAGAGGAGAAAGGTTTCGCAGACTGGTGGGCAGCATGATCCAGTGTGAGACGCGAAAGAGAGTGAGAGTAGCTGTTCTTGAAGCTGCGTGTACACCTATAAGCACGGAGAAACATTCCAGCCCATCCTCCTCCGACCATTGCTCTGTTTCCGCCTTCTCCAAGGCCTTCACCCTACTCCAACGCACGTTACAACGGCATTTCTAGTTTTGTAAATGCTAAATAGCATAAACCCATATTCATATTCCTGTAACGGGGAATTTTGCATATTATTATTTTTACAAAAAATTGGCTGAAACAAACAAAAATAATAATAATAATATGTGAGGTGTAAATTTATTTTGATGTTTAGAAATAGCACCACAAACAAGGCCTAAAACTCCTAATATATTATATTTAGGTACAAATATGTACAATTATTGTTGTCTTCTATTCTACAATAAAATAATAATAATAAATTATCTATTTTCATATGTATATTATTCTATAGATCTTTATAGCTATTGGTGCATTATATATTACAATTAAAAAAATTATTAACTTCATGTGTTATAAGATGTGCATTCTCTTTCACACCATATTACATCTTTATGCATTTGTTCCAATTACTACTATACTTGCATATATAATATGGTTTATGTAAGGGGCGAATAGCCTAGCTTATCTAGTGTAGTGGTTGAACTTGAGGTCATAGGTTACTCCCATGGTCTCAGGTTTGAGATTTGAAGCATTTTATATGAGGGAATTTGCAATGTCGTTTTCATTGCAAATTCTCAATACAACATTCGCCCATGTGCAGACAGGTGTTAAGGAGTTCGTGAATGGGGTGTTAAATGACTTTGAATGATTTTATGAAATCCCCTTCATAATGCTAAAGTGTTAAATGATAGCATGCCCAACATCAATTGAATTTTATAATGAAATGTTATATTATTTTGGTAAATAGGGGATATATGAGTTTTCATCGTCTATCCTTTCATGAAGAGTTAATGTCACAAAAGGGTTGTTATGCATAAATCAAAGTATTGTTCATATGTTCCTATATGACGTATGCAAATTTTTAGGGGCATACAAATAATACTAGTTTCAATTAGTTCTTAATAACCATTGTAGACCATATTTAGAAATGGTAGTGATGTCATTTATTTCATGCAACATTTACATACTATTTGTACCATCTTAATATGGATGCACTTGATTTTGAGACCTTTTAGACCTCCTTAGCGTGGTTTTTGTTATCTCTCTCTCTCTCTCTCTCTCTCTCTCTCTCTCTCTCTCTCTCTCTCTCTCTCTCTCTCTCTCACTCTCTCTCTCTCTCTCTCTCTCTCTCACACACACACACACACACACACACACACACACTTTTAAGTCATCTATCATCCTTTGGCATAGTCCTTTAAGTGTTATTTTATCACCTTTTTGGTCATATCTACTAGCAGTTTCAGTTTTTCCTGATTCTTTATGCACCTTCTCTGAGGCCTTCAGGACCCCTTTCTGGGAATCCCCTTAGGAATAGGTTGATTTAGGTTGACCTATTATGGGTATAGGTCAACCTATTCCAGAAAGAAGTCAACCTAAGTTGACCTCTTCCCGAAGTGCCTCAAGTTTGCCAATTGCTCTCTCTCTCTCTCTCTCTCTCTCTCTCTCTCTCTCTCTCTCTCTCTCTCTCTCTCTCTCTCGCTCTCGTTGGCTTGTTTTGTTTTTTTATTCTTAAAACTTGTATATAAGGAGGCTTGAACTCTATATTTCATCATTCATCATTCTACAAGAAACCAAGAGAAAGCATACACATGTTCACGAGACTTCAAGTATTCATCAATTTCAAGCATTTCCTTCTTGCATCAAGCTTCTTTCTTCAAGGTGGTAGTAGAGTTTGACTTCTAAGGAGGGGATCAATCATTCCAAATCATTCAAGATCTTCCATCCTTCATCATGACATGTCACATATGTTCATATTCATGAATTTTTGGCTTCTTTGAGTCAACACTATTACATTAACATACTTGATCACATATCAAATTCAATTTAATCTACAAAGATAATTGTGTCTTTCATTTGATATATTTAATCCTACCACATGTTATTGTTTCCTTTATCAATACATTTACATCTCAATTTTAAGGTTGATTCCTCAATCTAGGGCTTGACCAAGGCAAGTCCTCATCCACCCATATTGTGTGCAAGAGCAGGATAGTTGAATTGCTACCACATATTTAAAAATCATTCTCTGAAACAATTTCAAAGAAGTTGGGTCAAATTTTTTGTCCCTTGGGAACACGGTGACTTCGTTGTAAAGCATCTGCAATATGTTGCACCAGGTCAATGTCTTCTGAAGAGCTCAAGAAAAAGAGGATTTTCTGGGTTTTTTGTTGTGATCATGAATCTGTAGTCAAAATTTTAGCCACAATCCTATATAAGTGATTTTAAAAGAAAAAAGGCATATTCCTCTACACATTTTGAGGTAAGTACGTTATCATTTATTTTGAGTCTAGACCTATTCTGATATATTAATTGGGTTAATTGCATATATATAGCACTTAGATCTATTTTACTCTTTGCATTTAATCAATTAGCTCAATTTCACATTTACATTTATGCATTTTTAATCAAACTTTAAATTGCATGAAAGAGGACTTTATTGTGGACTTCCTTGATATAACTTGGGTCTAGATTTGGCATGCCTTTATCCCTTTGGGTTTTGCTAATCTAACTTGGATTATATTGAGAGTTATCTTTGAAAGTTTATCTTTCTTTGTACTCAATGTTAGTGGAAAGTGGAGGCCCTATCCTTTTGAGGGCTTCCATCTCACCACTAAATATTCTGGTGAACCTAACATCCTATACCTCTTTCTTGGAGTTAGGTCTTTATCTCTTCATATCTCTCTTATTTTGCATTAGTTTCACTAGACATTTTGTTGAACTTGATATCTTATACCTCTTTTTTTTATCTTGGAGTTAGATCATGGTCTCTTGAAATCTCCCTTTTTGACTTTGAAGTTATATTCATTGATCTCCATTTTTACATTAGGTTTTTACCTTCTTTTGGTGAGCTTGAATTGTGCCCCTTTCTTTTCTAGAGTTAGATTGATTCTTGGTGTATCTAGATCTACGTTGTATGCTATTGTTTGCATTAGTGGATTTTAGATCTCCTTTTTCATTTATGTTATTGAATTGCATTTCATATATTTGTATTTTGAAAGTACAACAAAAAATGCATCTAGTTCATTATTGGATTTCATTACTTTCATAATCATTGCATTTACTTTAAATGGGGTGCTTATCTTTATTTTTAACATATCTTCATGATAATGTATGTGATGAGGATTCAATGTGTTCCTTCATTGAGGCTCATCTTTTTAAAGATGATGTTGATCAATCTCTAGTGAATCATGATGTTCCTAGTATAGATAATCCTACTATTTGGAATAGAACCTTAGATAAGGGCATGGATTGCTCCCTTCCTCATGAATAAACCTATATACCATTTGATGATGGCATGGTTATATCTTCTAATGATCAACCATTTTCTATGCATTTCATTGACATTACTTTTATAGATGAGGCCTTGATGAGTTATGTTTTCTCTTCACTTAAGTGCCTTAGAGGTGAAGGAACACCACTTGGATTCTTCTTCTTTCTCCTTTTAAAACACGTCTCAAATAAATTTAGGTCTTGTTGAAAAAGATGGTAATTATGACCTTATTTTCACAAATCCAACCTTAAACCATAAGGTCCTTAACCACATTAACCCTATGGGTGGCTTATCAACTCTTCAAGATTGTGGGACCTTATATTTCACACCAACATTATTTAACAAAACATACATTCTTGGCTTTGGAAATCAAACATCTTTATTTAATGAATGTATGCACGTGGAATGGTTCTCTTTACATTTCAATCTAAATTTTTCTATGCTTCATCACATTTATAAGACTAATCCATATCATTATTTTTGTTGTAAAGAATTCATTGTTTCTTGAATGTTTCACATGAATTGTAATGACGAATGGCATCTTTTTCATGATCACTCTACTTGACACATAGACATCATTATTATGTTGCTCCTCACTATGTAATGTTAATCCTATCCTTTGTAGTCTCATTGTCCTACTTTGTGAGTGACATAATAGTCATTTCCCCTATCTCCTCACTTGGGGGGCAAGGGCTTTATTTCCTTTTTCTATCTATATAAAGATACATTTTCTCCCTTTGTTTTTTTACCTTCTATAGGATGACATATTTTCTTGTGTTCATTTATTGTGTTACTTATGATTGACATCCCAAGTGCAATCTTATGCTTCCTTGAAATCATATGTCTAGTATAAATTAAAACCACTTAGGCAGACACAATGTGTCCTTCTTCCCTTGTTCAATGCATATAATATCCTTCATGAATTTGCATTCTCTTATAAGTTGATGTTCTATCTTGTATGCATTTATTGTGTTGCATAGATATTAGCATCATGAGTGCTATCATATACTTGTAAGTGCATCTTTTTTATAAATGATCTATCATTTAGGACATAAATGGATTTTCTTCTCTTTTCTCTCAACGGTCCATTATCCCTTTGTTGTTCCTTTCACAATAACTATGTAGGTATAACATGGTATACTTTCATGATAACTATTTGTACCATCTTAAAATGGATTCACTTTCCTTTTTAAGACCTTTTAGCTTCCTCTCCATAATGCCTTCTTCAAACCATGGATGTGTCTGTACTCGATCTCCTTTTCTCCTATTTTGTTCCTCTTTCCACTGTGTTTCTCCTAGTATCTTCCTAAGCTTCTTGTGGTTCCTCTAACCTAACCTTTGAGACTAGGTTGACCTGAATTGGACTAGGTCAATCCAAGTCCACCTAGTCCTCGTAGGTCAACCTAGACTAGGACTAGGTTGACCCAAGTCAACCTAGTCCCCAGTGGTTTTGGGGCTTGGGGCCCGAAAGGTCGCGGAGGTTTAATAAATTTTCTTTCACTCTCCCATCTACTTATATTGTTTCATTGCCCAAAAACTCATATATAAGGAGACCTGGAGGCTTCATTTTCATGTCTCATTCATTCATGCACTCAAGTATTCAAGATTTTCAAGCATTTAAGCAATGATATTTCTATCTAGCATTGAACGATCCTTTATAAACATTTTCTCTTCAAGATCAAGCTTATTTTTGTTGTGGTTGATGAAAGATCAACCCCATAGCTCCCAAGAATCATCTACATGCAAACACTTGTCATAGAAAGAGAAAGCTATGGAGGCTAGAATTGCCAGATCCATAGATGAGACATTCTTGATGAGCAAAAAAGAGAGATCGCTATAATCAAAAGTGAATTAATCATTCAATTACAAAGAGAGATCACCCTTATAAAGGAGATTGAAACCCTAAAAAGGTCTAACCTAGGTTGCATCATAATAATTAATAAAAGAATTAATTATTAGATGCCTAAAGTTTAGCTTAAGAAAATTGGAGTTAATTAGGAGATATCTAATTACTCTAACACCCCCCTTAAGATAAACTCGGGGAGTAGCTAAAAATCTAGAAAATACTATAGAAAGTAGATTTAGGTCCCAGCAACAAAGCCTGATGAGGTAGCCAAGCACAACCAAATCTCTGAAAAGAGGAGAAATAGAGAAAACCACATGAGAAAAACTCAACTCCAAAAAGAGATGGAAAACATGGTAAAAGAAACTAGTGAAGGACTGAAGAAGTCTCCAAACAAGGGAATGTCCCAAAAGATAGGAACAAAAGATGATCATGAAGAATAACATTGAAGCATGTAGAAGTTGCAAAGCTCTGTCAAAAGTAACTGTTGATCAAACAAACCTCCATTGAAATGAACTTGACCACGTAGAGAAGATTGTAATCTGCATCAAATTAGGAGGCACATAAAGGCAAACAACTGAACTCAAAGATATAGATAGCATGAGACACCAAAGCCTAAAAACTTGATCAATCAAACATGGAAGGTTGCAACCAAAGTAGGAATGAAAAAAAGAGTGTCTACATGGTAGATGATCTATCTCACTAAAATGCATAGGTACCCAGCCACTGCATCCACTTAGTACATAGGAACAAATACTGAATACATAACTCACTCCATTGAACCAAGGAAGCATGAGAAACAACAGAGGAACCCCCCTAATGCAAACAAGGGTGAGGTGATAGGCAACTGGAAAAGTGGGCCAAAATAATTCTATGTCAAGGAACCATGATCAAGATGCACAAGAGAATATAAAGAATATATATGTGTGTACCGAGGTGATCAATCTTAGACACGTCATTAGGCTAATGTCACATAAGGAAAACTCACTGGACAAAGGAAGATGGAAACACAGGCAAAACATCAATCCCCCATGGCACTTTAATTAGAGTAGTGCATGCACAATAAGGCACAAGATATAATGAATCACAAGAATATAATAATCTTCATGAGTGTCCTCAGATGACACTGCTTGAATCAAAAGGCAAAACAAGGCAAAACAACTATAACAAAAATATAGATGGAGTATGACACTTTATCTTAGTGTGTTTGCAAGAATGCATACAAATGATGTTTAAATAAATGAGAAGAGACATAAGACTAATACAATAGATAGTACAAGTCATGACAAATCATCTGAAGCAACATAATCAATCCTTGGACTTAAAACAACCAAGATATCTATCATAATGCAAGAATGTAAAAAAATGAATAGAATGTGTCTAGAGTAGAATCTAGAAAAACAACTGACATCGCTAGAAAGAGCTCAGAAAGACCTTTCCAATGATGTAAAGATTTCCCAAATTGGAGATCGGATACGCAAGATATGTCCCCTAGAGTGCAAAATTGTACCCCTAACTTTAATAGCAGAAAAAGCCATAAAAAAAGCATCAAAATTGAAAACTAACTATATCACTATGATGGGCTCAGGACCAACTTTCTGACAATATCTTGTTTGTAAAAATTGGAGTCTGTACGCCTGAGATATGAGCAAAAATGCAAAGGTAGGTCCAAACAGAGCCTAAAGAGGTGAAAGGATATGTTGATGCAGTGTTGACATGGTCCTAATATCAGCAAGTGACGAGCCCAAATTTGATGGTCAAATGGTCGTCGAGGCAAAAAATGCCTAAAAATAACTCATGCTAGATAAAAAAACCATCCATCGAAAACATGTGCCGAAAAAAGGGCCGGTGTCGGATAAAAAATTTGGTGGCCAAAAAAACCATTCACCGGGAAGTATTGCCACGTCTTAAAGAGATTCATTGGCAAATAAATGACCATGCCAAATAAGTTTTCCTAGATAAAAATAGTGAGAAGACAAAGGCATCCAATAAATGCCTAACCTTGCATGAGTATGAGAGCTTGCAGTCCAAGGTGACAGGGAGGTGTGGACCCGCAAAATCACAAGAGAAGACCATATAAAATCTAACCATTAAACAAAGTTGTGTGGATGCCTCCATTGAAGCCACATGCCATGGTGGACAATGAGGCTACAGAGGTTTTGAGAAAGCCACATGATCAGAGATGCTCCACCAGGGTGCTCAAACCATGGAACACAAATCAACATAAAAATTTGTCGCGTGGGGTTCAAGGAACTTGCCAAAAATCAAATCACCAAACCACCAATAATTTCACTCCAATAAACTCAAAACGTCTAAAAAAATGCATGCACATAGGTTAGATCACATGTAGGACTGCCCAATAGAATAATTCAATTCACACCAAAAATCGCTAGCATGGACTTTGGCTTGGATTACAAGTTTGAAGATGAAAAGAAAACCATATCAATGCAAAGAAAACTAACAATGGGAACACAACCATCACAATGGTTAATCTGCCAAAATTGTTGTACCCTTCAAACAATGTCATCATGGTGGGTTGTATTGAGCAATGGGAGAACCAAGACATGACCCATGCAATACACCATTTGAAACATTGCTTCCATAAAAAACAACTGTGGGATCACCAAAAAGTTTGATTTAATCTATGGAAAATTTGCCAACTAAATTCCTCAAACCTCTAAAAATTGCCTTTGTAGACGTTGAAGGGCTTATTTTTTAAAAAAACATGTTGAAGCCCATTCATGGCCAAAAGAGCAGGTTGACAGTTCCCATGTGTCATGCAAAGAGGTGGATGTGCAATGTTGGGTCAAAGGTTAATGCAAACCGTAGATTATTTGAAAAGAATGAGCGCTACTAAAGGAAATTTGCTTCTACAAGGGCCTATTAAAATCAATGATCACTTAAAAAAAGACTGGAGTCAACTCGCAGAAGTTGGCATTGACAAAGGATTGATTGTTGGGGATTAATGCCTCCACATCATAAAGAAGTAGCCCAGGTCCAAACTGCCAACAAAGGAAAGAATTACTCCAATTAAGAGCACTGATTTTTACTAGGGAACAAAAGTCAAGAAAGAGGCACTTTGAATCTGCCAATCCACCATAGAAGGTGATAAAATCACTTAGAGCACCAAACTACTTTCTAAAAACCATGAACCACAAGGTGACTCCACCATCATAGAAATCAAGTGCTAGGTAGACCACGTTAGAAGATTGGTGTACTCCAAGGCATGGCAAGGCCCAAGAAAAGGAAATGAACTAAAGTGACTTCAAAACCAATCAGAGCAACAAATATCGCTCCAATAATCAATGTGTTGGACGATAAAAAAAGGGCCAATAAATTTACACTATCTCTAAGACCAAGCGTCCCTAACAATGCCCCCACAAATCAAAGCATTGAACATGCCAAAATATATGGCTCCACCAAAAATTGTGTCCCATACCAAGAGCTAAGACATAATGAGAATCCCAATGCATGTGAATCCAAAAAAGCCCAATAAATCCACATGAGTGAAAAGGTGGGGCTTGAAAGCCAATCATGCAGCATGGGCCCCAAGGCTTTTTTGAGTGCAGGGTCACATATGAAGAGGAGGCACCAGAAAAAAGGTATGATGCTAAAATTGAGGAAATGTGGCACACTCCAAATTATTTTTGGAGAATAAAAAATAATCATCGCCTCAATTTTTGAGCCTTCATGCAAAAAAATTTGCCTCTAATTTCAATATCATCCAAATTGGATGTATTTTATATGGAAATGGGAGTTTTCGAGTGCTCTAAACTCAATGGTGATGTCCATTTGAGCTCAAAGTGCTCCAAAAAATAGGTTCTCCCCAAATCCAATACAAAATCCTCTAAAAGCTACAAATTTGAAAATTGATGCCAAATCTCTCAAGAACAAAATAGGGGCATGGAGATATAGAGCTTTGATACCATGTTGTCATTAATGAAAGATCAACCCCACAACTCTCGAGAATCACCTGCATGCAAACACTTGTCACAGAAAGAGAGAAGCAAAAAGCTACGGAGGTTGGAATTGTCAGATCCATAGATCGAACATTCTTGGTGAGCAAAAAAGAGAGATTGCTATAATCAAAAGTGGACCAATTATTTAATTACAAAGAGAGAGCATCTTATAAAGGAGATCGAAACCCTAAAAAGGTCTAACCTAGGTCGCATCATAATAACTAATAAAAGAATTAATTATTAGATTCCTAAAATTTAGCTTAAGCAAACTAGAGTTAATTAGGAAATATCTAATTACTCTAACAATTGGTGGCCATCAAGGGAGGATATCTGCATTGAAGCATTCATCAGTTTCTTCATTGATGCACTTTTACATCCATGACACCATAATGGGATTATGGTAGATCCATTGCAAAATGTGGAGATACACTACATTCCTAGTTCAAGCTCTACAATAAACTTACATACAAAATCCTTATTGACAAGGGTTTCAAGCATGGTGAATCCTAATATTTATCTTTTATTTTAGTCATTTACATTTCTCAATTATGGTTAATTCTTTAACCTAGGGCTTAACTAAGGCAAGCCCTCATCAAACCCCAACCACAAAAGCCTTATTTTATGTGTTTATCTGTAGGATACTAGTTGGAGCTTATAGATCTAGAACTTACTTTTCAGGAGCTTTCTAGAGAAGTTAGTTGCAGATCGTCGGACAACATCAACCTAGTCAAAGGACACCTTTCCAAGTCAACCTAGACCTTTCGTAACCTTTTCTAGGGATATTTCTGGGTTTTATTCCTTTTGTCATTTTATTTTGAGATCCACAAATGGATATTCAGAAATAGCTTAGATCTGTGAGTTTCAAAGCTAAAATACATCTTCCAGTAAGCATTTAAAGGTGATTCTTTCATATCTTATTTTCTTTCAAATCTTTACCCTATATCTATATCTTAATTGGGCTAATTATGTTCATATAGCATTGAGATTTACTTTATTTAAGTAAGTACGTTTAATTTCATATTCACATTATCCTATCAAGGGCTAACAAGTACATTTCCTTGTATTGCATTCCTCTTTATAATTTTAATTTGGTATTGTTGCCCTTCTTCCCTTGGGCTCAAGCTAATCAAATTTGGGTCATAAGTGGAATCATTTGAATGGTTTAATGGCCCTAGAAAAGTGGAGATCTGCAATCCTATTAAAGTGTCTTCATTTTCCCCCTAAACATTTTGGTGAACTTGACGATTCCCCAATTTTTTATTTTGGAGTTAGATTCCTTTAATCTCCCTTATGTGGTATTCGCCTTACCTATAAATTTTGGTGAACCCAACTCCGTCAACTCTTTCTTCGATGGTGTTAGATTGTCTCTTTTTCATTAGATTTAGGTGTTTACCTTCTTTTTGGTGAACCCCTTTTTCTTTCCCCTTTTAATCATAGAGTTGGATTTGGATACTTGTGTATGGTTAGATCTCTATTTTATGCTCTTTATTACATTTGCATGGTTATATCTCATTAGGTTTTCCTTTTGTGATCTCCTCTTTTATGAGCTTAATTACATAAAGTCCAACCTATAATATTCCCATTAGGTGGAGATATGGACTTGTGGGCTCCTTTGATCGTAATTCCTCTTTTCTTCCTAGGACTTATTTACTCATGATCTTAATCCTACAATGGAGCATAGCTCTTCTCACTCATCTCATGATAAAGTTGATGCTTTAAGAGTTTGATCAAAACATAGTCCAGGAAGATGCAGAGGATGTTGGCACAAGAAAAAATGGAAAAATATCAAAATCCATTTTTAAGGTATTTTCTATGTTCTAGTATTTTGCATTTTCGAAGGCCTCTGGGGCATTTATGGGCTTTAGCAAGGTGCTACACTTAATACTTCAAACAAGAAATGTAGAACTCTAGAAGATCTTCCCAGAAATTTTGACAATTCGTGGTTTTAAGCCACAAGTAGAAAGTTATGACTTCTACAAGTAGACATAAATTTTAATATAGATTTTTGTAGTTTTTATAGTTGTTAGAGTTTATTTTGTAATTAATTATCTTGTGGAATTTTTGTTTTCATATCCAAGGGATAATGGTGACCCTTGGGATCCATCAAACTTGTATATGGGATCCATCAAACTTGTATAAAATCTATTTTTTGAAATGAATGGATAATTTTTGGGCTTTCATAAACATCTACTGTTGCATTTTAATTGCTTTCAATTAGTCACACTACCACAGGTTCTACGCCAGGTATTGTAATATGATTTCCTAATTCAGATCAAGTTTCCTCCTTCGCAAGTTGATAAGCTTTCTAATGAATTTCATAAATTGTAAACTTGGCTTGCTCAAGAAAATAAAAATCTCGATAGTGTTGTCATTATTGAAGCTCTTAAGAATCTTGTTAACAATGATGATAATAACCTTTCTATCTTGTGTGATATATCTCACCCTATTAGTACTCATGCTAAGTCTTAATGATGTAATGTTCTCAATAGATAGGGTATTTTCCTCCTTCCACAAATGTTGAACCTTCTATTCCATATTTTACCACTCTTTCTAGAATACCTACACATGCTCTGCCTCTTATGACTACTTCTTCATAACTTTCTGCTACTTTAATTGTCAATCTTCCTAGCATTTCACTTCTTGTAAGTGTTCCTCCTACTTCTGTTCCCTCTTCATTACCTTCATATAATGTGGTCCCTTTTACTTATTTGAACCCTTTACTCATTCCTTCTAATCCTTCATCGACATCCTTACATATTCCTTTCATTTTCTTATAACTTTCCTAATCCATCTAGCATACTTATGCCTACTAGCATTTCTTATGATCCTACTGTTAGTACCTTGGTTCAAACCATTACTGATTTACAACAACAACTCACTAAATTAACTCAATCTAAGCACAACATTCCTACATGTGATGTTGCTAATCCCCTTTCCTTAGATATCCTTCATGTTATTACTCCACAACATGTTGAGGTACCTCATCTTGACACTTATACTAGTAAGGGAGATCTTGTAATTCATGTTTAAAAATTCCAAACTATGTGCAATGATTTTTCTCATGACTATAGGCTTATGGCTGAGTTGCTACCATGTGCTTTTATGGATAGAGCCTTGTAATGGTATTTCTCTCTGCCTCCTTATTCTATTGATTCTTTTCAAACTCTTGCTAATGCTTTCACTCAACAATTTCAAAATAATATTGGTCCACAAATTTCTTTAACTGATTTAATATATTGTAAGTAGAATATTAAAGAGAAAGTTACTGAATTTATTGGTAGCTTTAAACATTTGTATGCTCAGATTTCTTATCCTATGCCTGATCATGATATTCAACATATCTTAATTTCTAATTTACAAAAAGACATTAGGGATAAGATCCTACTTACTAAGTATACCTCCTTTTCACATCTATGTGCAGTACTTCACCATTACCTATTACAAGCAAGTAAACTTGAGAGCTCTACTCTGATGGTTCATGCTTCTAGTGATAAGGGTGATGCTACTGCAAATTCAAAAAATTTCTCTAAACCTAACAATTTCATCAAAATCAAATCTACAAATATAGTTGTTGATCAAGTGACTACTACATCTAGAGGTATGCCTACTTTTTCCTTTGTATATCATCCTAATAATCACTATACTCAATTATCTGAGCCTTTGTTTGAGGTGATGACTAAATTGATTCATGCTTGAATACTTGAACTTCCTCCTATTAATCCGATTAATCCTAGTAATTCATTGTCTAAATCTTTTGATTCAAATGTTTTCTATGAATATCATCGTTAACCATGTCATGATACTCAAAAGTGTTATGGCTTGAAGAATGTTATTTAGGACCTTATTGACTAGGACCTTATTGATTCTAAGGCCATATTTGTTGAGGCTCAAGTTAGTAAAATGAATAAATTTGTTGCATTGCTTAATCATAATTTTTTGATTTATACTAATCTTTTACCTTCACACTTAACAAATATTATTAATCAACCTTCTTCTGATCACCACATTAGTTATGAAGAGAAGATACAAGAAGCAAATCATGTGGTTAATCATGTTGAGTTAGCACCTCAACCTCTAATTTCTTCTCAACCTAAACCTAAATAGATACCTCTTATTAGCTTTAGTCAATCTGATATGTCTAAGGCACCTAATGGTCTTCTTTACATCGCTGCTAGAGTTGCTCATATTCCTTCTCATGGTACTTTAGTTGATCCTTCCTCTATTGTGAATGTTATCATCGAAGAACATCTTTTTAACGAAGGATTGCATAGAGATACTTTTGATACAACTCCTATGTGGATTCAAACTTGCAATGGTTTTCTTTATCATCGTCAAGGTTCTGTCACTTTACTTGTTACTCTATCAGGGAAAGTTGTATTTACTACCTCTATTGTTATTCCTACTTTTGATCAATTTCAATTTAAGCTTGGTATTCCATGGCTTTCTTCCGTGGAAGTCTGTCATGCCCAAAAATTCTAGGCAAAAACTCCCCAATATTTTTTTCTTTGCTCCTATGGAAAAGGGTGGTTGGAGTCATAACAACTCCCTGATCTCTTCTCCTACATGCCTAGGTGCTCTTACCACTGGTCGTGGTTTTGGAATAGGTGGTCGCTCCAACGAGTGCACTGATTCTACCTCACGATCATCCTAACCCTCTGCATGACTAGGTGGGGGACTCCTACTCCTTTCTCTGATAATAATCCTATGTCCCTCTAAAATTTGTTCCTCTAGCAGTGGTGCTACAAGTGGTAGCCTCTAATGAACTACTCCAATGAGGTTTTGGATAGCATTAATAATATCCTAGTCGAGGTTTTGAGGCTACTCAAGCAGATGTGCCTCAACTTCTTTCTCTACCTCAACATGCATTGCACATGCATCTCTAGGGACCCTAGCCCTTCGATGACCATTGCAGGTAACAACAGGCATCCTACACAAAGTTGAAGTTTTCATGAGTTGAAAAGTAATGGGTTAGGCTCCTAGTGTTGAAACTAGGCTATGATACTAGAATGTCATGGCCAACAATTCTAGGCAAAAACACCCCAATTTTTTAAAAACTTTTTAAATTTTTCTATTCTCATCTCCCAACCTAGGCCTCGATGAGGGCACCCACTGAGGTAGGAGAACTGAGGCCCAAATGGGTTATAATTGCACAAATTCACAAATGCATAAACATCATAATGAAAACATGTAACACCCTCAACCATGAGCTTCACAATGGGTCACAAATGGAACCATAAACAAAGGGTGAAGGTGGGCTTTCCAAGAGGAGATTGCCATACCATTTCCAATAACATAACATGAAATTTCAAGGCCTTCACAAGGCTTTACAATACATTCTCCATTCACAATAACTTCCCTTATCTTCCCAAACACCAAATGATGATTATTATGGCATCATGAAGCCCATACTCCATGAAATTCCTCTCTGCTCCATGAGAAGAGGCTCTCAACTACATTGTCAAGCCCAATTAACCCCTTCACCCAAGGCTACTCTTCCCTCCCAAGGGTGAGTGAAGCCTTCACACCCAAAAATAACATTCAATCCAAAACCCACAACAAGAAAGAAAATACCATGCAAGAAAACTTTTAGACTCATCCCAACACAACATGAACACAATCTTCAAGCAATATGAAATTACATTCCTACATGTTCATATTTGCAACAGCATTATACAAGTTTCATTTGAAAAGAAATTCCATGAAAAGATGCACCAACCTTGGTTCTATGAAAATGGCAATGAATTTTGAGAAGAGCTATTTTTTCACTTAGCTTCCAATCTCCAAAACCCTAGGTGTCTCTAAAATTAGAGAGTGGGTGAACATTCAACTAAGTTTCCCAAAGCCCTCTAAACTATTAGATTAAATAATTAATTATTTATTATTTATTCTATTTACTTAAGCTTACTTAGGTAAATGCATTTCATTTATTAGTTGTAGTCTAGGAGTTTGTTATAAGTTTTTGACAATACGAGAGTTTGTTCTCTCCTAAGCCATACTTATCCTCTGACCTTGTTTGAGGACTTTCCACCTCATGTGGATGTATGCTTAGTTGTCACACTTATCTCCTAGTTTCTTCTAGCTTGTTCTAGGAGATTCCTTGAGCTCTTTATATTCGAGCTCCCTCATTGTATTTCACATCAACTCATATTGCATATTGTAAATAGATATTTTCTTGTGTTTGCATATTTTCTTTCTCATGTCCATTTAGGGTTTTTCTCTTGCTCCACGCTCTTCCTTTCTTGGCTTCTCTTTGACAGGTTTTTGCATGCAGGTGATATTGGGCATCTTCGGAGTTGGATTTCATCAACTCCAACATAAATAGGCCTCCAAAACCTCTAACTCACCCACTATCTCAATATGGAAAAAACATAAGCCTCTTTTCTCTTATGCTATCGTCCCTTCCCAAAAATGTAAGCTGGCCAAGTATGAGGGTGAGGGAAATGTCATGCGACAGCTCCATTTTGACAAATTTTGGAAAATGACTTGTTTGGAGGGTCTCCAAAGTTATCTAGAACTTATAATGGTTAAATTTAAGCTCCTAACTTATAACACTATCACATGGGTACCTAATTTCCACTAAAATGGCACTTTAGGACCACTTTTTAGCCCTCTAAGGTCACTAGGAATTTTGAATTCGAAATTCAACTTGATGGGGACTTCTTCTAACAACTCTTTCAAGTGGGGTTAACTTGGGTACTCCATTGGGGTTAATTTTTAGGTTAAGTTCTTACCAAACCCTAATTGACATGTCATTTACACATGGACATTACAAGTGTCAAGTGACACAATAAAACACATTGCAATGACATGTCACTAGTTACAAGAATGCATTTAATCTAAGACACACATACAATTCACATTTACAAATTAAAGCACATAACAACAAGGTTTGAATCTTTCCATTAGATTCAACCTTGGATTTACTGTATTCACATATGTTTAAACCTTGGTTCTCTGATTAAATTCCATGATAAACTTCCTGCACACTAAACTCGAGCATTAGTAGTCCAAGAAAAAAATCACATATAAATATACACAATAGATCAACATTACATAATTTAATTCAATATTTGGCATGCGTGATTCCTTTTCAATTAACTTTCCCTTTCTAATTAATGTCATATAAAATACATGCAATATTAAATCCTCATGATCTATACATCAACATCAATTCTCACTTTAAACATAACCAATTTAACATTTCGAGTATCATCGTGATTCAATTTCTATCATAACAACAAACCACTGGAAACATATATGTTCAATCATCAAAACATATACTATAGGTCCTAGTCCACAACATAAGTAAAGATCATCAACATGTAATTATCATACATCATCAATAATGTGAATCACTATCTGATCGAATCCAAAAGTATATCAAAACATTGAATAATAAGGTCTCAAACTATGAATATATCACTATGCTATAATAGGTCAGGGTGAGGCCTCACAAAGTCATAGCTTATCCTATTCATAAATTCCTTAAATTTCCTTGTGATGGAGACATTATTACTATTAATCATTCTCTTTATAAACCATCATGTCCTAGAGATTATGTTAAGATTGATTTTTATTTGCCATCTTATCCTGAGAAACCACTTACTTGTCCTAATAATCTTTATAGAAACTACCAATATATAAAGTAGCTAAGATCATGTAACTTAGTCTTCCTAAATTTTGTTCACCTACGCCTATCTTGCTTACTTCATCTCCTTATTCTACTTCTGAACCTATTTTACCTTCTACATCTATTCCTTTGGCAACTATATCTGAACCTATTGGTGTTGCTTCTTTAGAACCTATGGTAGTTGATCCTAATCCTTATAATATATCTTGTAATCAACACACTTGTCAGCATCGCAAGAACCATCAAGCTGAAGCTAAGGCCAAATCATGTTCTCTTACTTCTCAACCTACATCTTCATCTCAACCTTTACCTTCCTTAGATAAAATCATGCATGAGCATTTGAAGGAAACTAAACAAGGTAACACTTTGCATATGGATAAACATGATGATTTTATTAATATGTTAGATGTAATTAATCTAGATATGGAAGATACTTCAAATGATGAACATGTTAGTAGTGACGAAGAATTGACTGATATGGATAAGGATTTTCCTAACATGTTCTTAATGTACCTTACAATGACTTCTAGTACTGAGCATAGTGACTCCCAAAGTCCTTGCTTAGAACTCGTTTTGATTCCTACAGTTAAGAATGTTGTTCCTCTTATGAGTCATCATCCTTCCCCTAGAATTTCCGACCAAGATGGGGGGTGGCGGGGGGGGTGCATGTAGAACACTTGATGTAGACTTCATTCATCATGGTAGTCTTTGTGTTCTTGTGTTGTGTTTTTTTTATATGTTTGTTTTCTTTTCTTTAGACAACCCTTGTTGCTTTGTTGAGCTCAAGAGGATAAAGTAATTGCCCTTTCACATACATTCTTCTATTTGTATCTCTTTCCTCTATAAGTTGTTATATGTTATGTCATAGTTGTGCTATTGTCAGTGATCTTGTATAGTCTTCTCAATTGTTTATGATATGGTAGCAGTGATTATTTTTGGTCTCCATGTTATTGGACCAAAAAGACTCTCCTTCGTAACTCTTACATGTCTTTTCCTCCATTGTTTTATAGTTTGACTTCCTTTGGGGAATGATGATATTTTCATACTTGATATTATATTACATAGTATCATATGATTTTACTTACCCCAAAAGTTAGTAGATCCCTTTGTGCTCTCTCTTTTATTATGTGCTCATTCTCTTGATATGTTTCTCTTCTTGGGGGCATGTCATAGTGGAAACATTATTTTATGGATGCATGTACATTTTTTTTAAAGTCATTTTTCCCGTTAAGTTGTTTGCAATTTCTTTAATGTGAGGGCATACACTTGCTTATCATTTGACCATGGAATATGATTTTGTGTATAGCTTGGAGTACTTCAACCTTTAGTGCTTGGTATATATGATTTCTAAGGTGTACCCAAATCTATGCATTGTTATTTCATGTTTACCCCTCTCTCACTTTTTTCTTCTAGTTTTCGAGAACTATTGTCGGTTCTTGTGGACTTGGTCTCTTTTTGGATCTCTCTCTAAACTATTGACAATTTAGGAGGCCCAATACTTGCTTTGACCTTTCTTTTGATTACTAACAATCTAGGAAGCTTGGTCTTGTTTCAGTCCCTAAGGACACATACATCCTTATATGCCCGAGTCACTTTTCGATTCTTCTTTTTGGGACATGGAGTTCCTTTGAAGTTGAATCCCTTGATGGACTGACTAACATGCCACACACACTTTCTAGACCATTTGGTTCATCTTTGATGGATTTAGTAGCATGTGACACACACTTTCTAGACTATTCAATGTCATCCTCTCTTGTAGAGACTATTTCCCCTTTTTCTTTCTCTTGTGCGGTTCACAATAAGGCAAAAAAACCTTATTGGGCAAGTAACTACACCCCATTTTTTCATAGCGTGTATCTCTCTTATTATGATTTTAGATGTGACAAAGACTCAACTTTCTTGGGGCTTGATTATTTTATTGTCCTCCTAGATCGTTATAAGATTTGCTCTTTTGCTCTTGATCTACTTTACCATGAGTTTGAGGAAACCCATACTCTCGCTAAAGTGGGGGCTAAATATACCATCTTAAAATGGACACACTTTCCTTTTTAAGACCTTTTAGCTTCCTCTTGATAATTCCTTCTTCAGACCATGGATGTGCCTGTGTTCAATCTCCTTTTCTCTTACTTTCTTCCTCTTTGCACCCTGTTTCTCTTGGTATTTGCCTGAGCTTCCTATGGCTCCTTTGACTTGACCTCTGGGACCAGGTTGACATAAGTTAACCTGGACTAGACTAGGTCAACCCTAGTTAGCCTAGACTAGGACTAAGTTAGCCCTGGTTGACCTAGACCAGGACTAGTGGTTTTGGGGCCCAGGGCCTAAAAGGTCATGGGGATTTAATTAATTTTTGTTCACTTTCCTATTGGCTCGTATTTTTTTCCTACCCAAAAACTCATATATAAAAAGACTTGGAGTCTTCATTTTCATATCTCATTCATTCATGCACTCAAGTAATCTGAGCTCTTGCTTTCAAGTAAATATTTATGCCTTTTGTATTCAAGGAGCTTGAGTATTCAAGATTTTCAAGCATTTAAGAAAGGAGATTTCTATCTACCATTGAAGGATCTTTTGTGAGCATTTCCTCTTTAAGATCTAGCTTATTGTTGGTCATTAGGGGAGGAGATCTACATTGAAGTATTCATCATCTTCTTTATTGATTTACTTTTACATCTATGGCACCATGATAGGAATATGGTACATCCATTGCAAAGTGTGGAGATACGCTACATTCCTAGTTCAAGATCTACAATACATTTACAAACAAAATCCTTATTGACAAGGGTTTCAAGAAATGTGAATCTTAATTTTTTTCTTGTATTTCAGTCATTTACATTTACATTTCTCAATTACATTTAATTCGTTAACCTATGTCTTGATCAAGGAAAGCTTCATCAAACCCAACCACAAAACCCTTCTTTTCAATGTTTATATGTAGGACACCTGTCAGAGCTTACAGATCTGGAACCTACTTTTTGGGAGTTTTTTGGAGAAGTCAATTGTAGATTGTTTGACATCATCAACCTAATGGAAGGGTGCCTTTCCAAGTTGACCTAGACCTTTAGTGTTCTTTTTAGGGAGATTTATGGGTTTTGTTCCTTTCATCATTTTATTGCAAGATTTATGGGTTTTGTTCCTTTCATCATTTTATTCAGAAATAGTTCAAATCTGCGAGCTTTAAAGCTAAAATACATCTTCCTCTATGCATTTCAAGGTGAATCTTTCATATTTTATTTCCTTTCATATATTTACCTTATATATATATATATATATATATATATATATCTTAATTTGGCTAATTGTGTTGACATAGCATCTATATTTACATTATTTAAGCAATTAGTTAGATTTCGCATTCACATTATCCTATCAAGGGCTAGAGAGTACATTTGCTTGTATTGTATTCCTCTTTATAATTTGAATTTAGTATTGACACCCATCTTCCTTTGGGTTATAGATAGTCTAATTTGGGTCATAAGTGGAATCATATTTGGAAATTCCCCTCTTTCCCTTTCATACATATTTGAATGGCTTAGTTAACTTGGAAAAGCAGAGATCTAGATTCTTATTAAAGTGTCTCCATTTTCCCCCTAAAAATTATGTAGGTAAAACTGTGGGAACTTTAATGCATTTACATTCACTGGTCTATAAAAAATATAATATGAATCTAGATTTATCAATCACATACTAAAGGGATATATATTATAATTAGATACATCACACATACAGGGATGACATTGGCTCAATATGCAAGGCCAAAGATACTATCTCATGGTGTCATTGTCAGGGATATAAGTACACACTCAATTCCTATAATTCATAATGGATTTACTCGACACCTATTAGTAAATATTCAAACATCAAGTGTAGATTCTCAATATATATAGACGAAGCACAAACAAGCAAAAGTCACGTGAAGGAGAAAAGGACACCATATAGATCTTGCAAGAAAGTGACTACAACTTTGTTCCATCTTCGTACTAGCACCCATGGGAAATCCAAACATAGCATGTGTGAAATAAAACATAATAGCATATAAATATACAATAAATTATTTAAATTAAATCATTATTTAGTTATTTAACCATTATTCTATGCATACATCAATAAAAGCTAACAACTAAAATACCCAACAACATATTTGGCACAATATATAATGAAATCCCATAAAATCATCCTGATATAAAATAAATCATTTTGAATGAAAAATACACTAGATAAAATCATAAATCATCATTATAAATATATGATCAAAATACCATTAACTACATAATCTAACATATAAATCAACACTATTGTAGTAACCAAAATAAGGTGCAACATATAGTACAATCACTAATCACATCATAAGGGTACTCATGGAATAGATGACCACTGTCACATATCTTATTGAAACCATAAAAACACAACATAAATCTCATAAGTCAAATGCCAATCAAAACCAAAACAGTCATCTTCGAAAGGACACAAGAATCAACTATAAAGGGTGCATCTCACAAGATCACATAAAAGTATAGCAACTAGATAATCACAACATCTCAAGATCAACTCAGTTGATCACACAATAAGCTTAAATCATCAAAATCACATCCATCAAGATGGAATAAAAAATCATATGGAAGAGGCACTACACTCCCTATGGGCCAATCATGGAAAAAGTTAATAAAGTTGACCTCTTCTAGAATAGGTCAACATGTTCCTTAGGGAATTTAAATCCTTGGCCCAATTTTGCCGCATGATTTTAAATTTATTTATTAGGTGTTCCTGACAACTTGCTTTGTTTTCACACCCAAAAAGTTGGTATAAAAGGAAGCTTAGGCACCTCATTTTCACATCAAATACCATCCATAAAAAATGCACATGTACAAGAAATTCATTATTGATCAAACTCAAGTGTTCAAGCATTCAAGCAAGCATATTTCCTTCAAGCACTAAAGGTGTTCAAACATTCAAGGATTCTTTGTGAGTATTTCCTTTTTAATATCTATCATTTTTTTGGCCATCAAGGGAGGAGATATACATTAAGGCATTCGTTATCTTCTTCATTGATGCACATTTACATACATAGATCCATGATGTAGTTTTGGTAGAGCGATTGCATTTGTAGAGATTTCTTACATCCATTGTTGCACATTCAACATCTATAACATTCAAACATTAGAAATCCTTATTGAAAAGGGTTTCCATGTACAAGGTGAATATTTATATTTGTCTTGCTTTCATTTACACATTTAAATTACATGGTTGATTCCTCGATCCATGGCTAGCCCTCATCCACCCAAAACCCAAAATAAGACTTTCTACATTCAAGAGTAGGTTAGTGGAATTGTGATTGCATATTTGAGAAACATTCACCAATCCATTTTCAAAGAAGTTGGGTTGAAGTTTCTATAGAACCCAAGAGTACAATGACATTAAATCATTGTCTTCTATAACATGGTGATATTTTTTACGTCTTCTTTAGACCCTAAAAAATAGCATTTTTTGGGTTTTGGTTATGATAATGAATTTGTAAATAGAAGTTCCCTTACAATTTCATATTCATATTTTTTGGAGCAAAAAATAACATTCATGACGCAATACAAGGTAGAAGAATCCCCAAAAGTGATGTCCTAGCCCCCCAACTAATAACCACACAATGAAAACGCAACACAAGATCCTAGCTAGTCCAGATCTACACTTTGGTAGAAACCTTCAAGGAAGACCTAAACTTGTACTCACAAGCCCACCAAGAAATCTCCTTATCTCTGAAGCCTCAAATACTAGCCCTTCTCAAACTTTACCTAAGATCCAAGTGTAAATTGCCTCACATTCAATGCTCTATCCACACACTTAGGAAAAATTTGCTCACTCAACTACTCCATCTTCTCCATGCTGGATCCCACACTCAATAATGACTTAAGACTCTGCAAGGCCCCCTACTTATACCCAACTAAGCCACAAGTCATCCTAAAATGTTACAAATTAAATAAAAGCTTGCATTAAATGCGCATTTAAGCCACAGGTCAGCTTACAACAAAAATTAAATACAACCAAATTAAATGCCAAGGTTGGCTCACACTAGAAACTGAACATAGACAACTTAGGCAAAACTGGAACAAAGATATGACTAAGCATTAGAAAATCACTTTCGAGTATCAACAATTATCAAGCTAACATGATAGGTTAATACTTGGTTAACATTGTAATTCGGTTAACATGATAGATTAATACTCGATTAAGACTGCAACTTAGTTAGCACAACATGTTAATACTCAGTTAAGACTAAAACCAAGCATCATCAAGCTCCCAATGTATGACAAGTGCCTTCGATGACCGAGCACCTCCAAGATTGTCAAGAACCTTTTCTTTGACCAATTAACACTCCAAGTAGTCTCCAAAGCAACTATGGAGCGTTCCTCCAAGAACTCCAAAGTAGTTACTGAGAAAACCCATGATGCTCCTGCATTAGATTCCCCATGTAAATAGAAAAGTGTATCCCACACTTTGATGCTCAAATAAAGATCCAATCCAATCTTCATCTTCATCAAAGGTTTATACTCTATTAGGGACAAGAAAACCAATATGTAAATCACCCACATCTGTATCATTATGTCAAACACTAGAATATCCTCAATCTTAACAACCCAATCAACATGCTCACTCCTAGGAACAAACTAAACATAATGCTTCGCATGTAAATCCTTATCCATGTCCACCATTAACAAATCAAGAACATACAGATCAATAGTATCATGTAGATCCTCAACCATATTAGTAAAATCTAACTCCACATCCAGAACAACATGATTATCCATGTCCAAGTGCTCTAGAATTTCCATGTCAAACTCAACCAATCGATCATGAAAAATAATCTTTGTCCCAACATCAACAAGATTAGGAACCTCTTTAGCAACAACCACAAGTTTCTCTATAGGTTTCACATCAGACTCCACAAACTGATCAACAAAACCAAACTCTTCCACCTCAACCTTTTTATGTTATCTTCTCTATTGAAAAAGTCTTCTAACTAGCCATACAACTCTCTTTTGGATTGGTAGACTCCAGCTCCACAAATCTGTATGAAACTCAACCATCTATTTTTTAACTTGATCAGTCAATCTAGCTTAAAACCAAATAGACATCTCTAAAATTTTCTTCTCCATCACATCATAGAGATTCACAATCATCCCAGGGTCCAATCTTCTTGGAGACATCTTCCAAGCTCTTTGCAAACCCTTTGCAAAAACTCCTTCCCATGCACCTTGTAATAAACCCAAATTGTTTATAAGTCAAAGTGCAACCTACTACCTTGCATGAACAACTAGGAACAAATCACAAGTCCAGGAACACAAATTTTCAATATACATCACACAAACTTTTTGCGATCATGCTCTAACAAGATCAACCATCCATCTTCACTTCCATCAATCCATCTGCAAGTCCTCTATAATTGCAAGTTAGAACCACAATCTATCACCTCACAACCTAAGACTCCATAAAGAATAATCCATCACCAAATCAAGATCTTCTTAGATCAACTTCTCTCAATCCAATCTCCTGGTGCAAACTGCCTCAACTTTGGCAATCTATCTACACACTCAGGAGCAATTGTGCTCTGATATTATCTGATGTAGTACAAGGCAGGAGAATCCCCAAAAGAGATGTCCTAGCCCCCAACAAATAATCACATAGCAAAAGCACAACACAAGAAATAAGATCTGATACCAAACACAATTCTTTATTCATAAAATAATTAATTAAATGCAATGTGCCTAACTACAAGGCCTTTCAGGTTATGGCCAAATACAATAGTAATTATAATAGTAGTTCTACAAGATCCCTCAAGATCCAACCTAGACCCCAAATCCCAGCTTCTCCAAATCCACACTCTGGTAGAAACCTCCAAGGAAGATCTAAATTTGTGCTTGCAAGCCCACCAAGAAATATCCTTGTTTCCCAAGCCTCAACTACTAGCCCTTCTCAAATTTTATGCAAGATCCAGGTGTAAACTACCTTACATTCAACACTTTGTGGACAAACCTAGGAAACTTTGCTCTCTCAACTACTCCATCTTCTCCATGCTAGATCCCACACTCAATAATGACTCAAGACTCCATAATACCCCCTACTTATACCCAACTAAGCCACAAGTCGGCCTAGTATGTTATAAATTAAATAAACCCTTGCATTAAATGCACATTTTGTACACTAAGAAAACCCTTCTATCCAAGATATCTCATGAATTGGAATGCTTGAATGGCAGCCTAGAGCTCCCTATCCATGGAGTACAAGGGGTATAAGACAAGTATAAATTGAGCTCTGAAATGAGCCTTAGAGATGTAGCCCTTGCTAGTAAACCATGAAATGGGAGGTTCCTTAGACAAGAACAAGGATGTAAGTATCCAAAAGGAGTCCTCAAGTATGAAATGAAAGTATGATCTTTTCTAGAATGAGATGTACAATGTAACTATGCTAACAATATGATAATGTTATCAAGCCATGCTAGTTAAACTAAGTGATTTCATCTATTGAAAAATGAACTAAAATACTTGCAAATGGCTCTAATCTAGTATGAGAATGGTGATGAGATAATTTAAACAAGAAATGAGAAGTTCTCCACGAAGCTCTAAGAAATCTATTGAGAAACTTGCAACATAAAAATAACTCAAAATCAGGATACTTTGAGAAGGAGAGAGCTCTCTCTTTTAAAGGTAGATTGACTATTGAGATAAAGATCAAGAATTAAATAATTAAGAGTGAGGGTTGACTTTTGGCATGATCCATGTGTAAGAGAAAGTCAAGGAATGAAAATGAGTTGACTTTTCATGTGAGACAAAAGCCTTTTCTTTTTAATTTGTAAATAGAAGAAGTCTTTATGTGTGCATATTGAGTGGGTTAGAAGAATGGGGTCTTTTATTTAATTAAAAGGGGACACATTCTTTTAATCAAATATGGACTTAAAATAATATAGTCAAACTATAGGTTAAGATCAAATAAATTGATTTTTAGCAATTTGGCCTAGGAAAATGATTAAATAATTTAGCCAAAATGTCGAGAAGGGGGCTAATAGTCTAGATGACCATTTTTAGGTGATCACACATTTAAGCCAAAATTTGGCTCACAACATAAATTAAATACAAGCAAATTAAATGCCAAGGTTGACTCACACTAGAAACTGAACATAGACAGCTCGAGCAATGCTAGAACCAAGATGTGATCGAGCATCAAAAAAAAACTTCCTAGTATAAAAAACTATTAGGTTAACAAAACATGTTAATATTTGGTTAACACTGCAACCAAGCATCACCGAGCTCCCAATGTATGCTGAGTGCCTTCGATTATCGATCGGGCACCTCCAGGATAGCTAAGTGCCTCTTCTTTGATCGAGTAACACTCCAAGTACTCTCTAAAGCAACTACCAAGAATTCCTCCAAGATCTCCAAAGTAGTTATTGAGAAAACCCACGATGCTTTTACATCAATTCATCTACACATTTTAGAGTGAGTATCTTATCACTAATTTCATTTTTTTGTCTAGAGTTATTTTCAAATCTTAATTGGCTCGATTTCTTACATTTAGCACCTAGACCTATCTTACACTTCTAATTAAATCAATTAAATCAATTTTACTCTTACATTTACAAATATTTAATCAAATTTCTATTGCATGAGAGAGGACTTGCATGTATACTTCCTTGATGTGGTTTGATTTTACATTAGCATCCCTTTATCTCCATGGGTTTTGCTAATCTAACTTAAATGATATTGAGAGTTATGTTTCAAAGCCCATCTTTCTCTTTTATTTAATGGTTTGGTGTGAAAGTTGATAGTTAATGAATTGATCTCATTATATTAGCATTTTAAAATTCATTGATTCTATTTTCCCTTAAAATAGTAGGTTTTTGTATGATGAAGAGTCCCCATTCTTGCAATATTTGCATCTAGCAATCTAGAGTCACATGACTATTTGTTGACAAAGTTTTCAATTTTATGGTCTTGTTGGTGTCCATGTATGGGTGCATCCTTCACACATAACATGAAATGGATGTGTTCATTTCCTCAAGGAACTCTATTACAAAAAAGTAATGTAAAACTTTTCCAGGCATTATTTAATTATTAAGCATCATCATTTGAAATGCGTTGATTGTATGGTTGAAGTAACAAGTACAAAAAAATATTTTTGACATCTTCTAGTCGTGCAAAGCCATAAAAGAGAATTGGAAAATTTATTTCTTCTGAATTGGTATCCTAGAATATGCCTAAAGGTTTGAAACCTTTTGATGCTACATTTTCAATAATGATCATATCAAGATCTTTTATTGAGTGAAGGTTATTGAAACAATGGACAAGTGATTCAATAATGGTCTTCATATTCAAATAATATTTTATCTAAATGTGTCTCTTCTTTGATTGTTGTCTGATTTTTTCCTTGGTGGTGAATAAATTTTCCTAGTCTTTATTAATGGAGATGTTCTCTTTTATATATATGGTTCATAACATCATTAATAATGTATGACACATACAAGTCTAACATTTCCTCGTGTATAAAAAATATAATATTGTAACTTGTGCTTTAATCTAACTATTATCATTTTAGTTTTTTTCTATTTATCTAGGTGATGTTTTATGCACTCTATCAAAATTCACTATGACATTGATAACAATACCATCTAATCCATATTGTTCTCTTTTATATCTTGGTTTCTTGATTTGTGCAAAATCAATATGAATTGAGATAATACTTTCTTCTAGAGTAGTTAAGGAATGGACACAATCTCTAATCATTCCACGGAGAAGAATAAAGGACTTTCCCAAGTATATTAGCTTCTATATACTATTTACAAATGGCTTCACCTATTTAAATTATGTTTATGTTGGTTAGGATAGAAAGGAAAGGAAAGGCATGTACAAATGCTTTATCATCTTTGTAGACATCTTTGTGGAAACACAAAATCTTTCAAAGAGTACACGATTGGGTAGGTGTATCCTTAATACTTTGCAAAATAGCCTGATGAATTTGTCAATTGTGTTATTTTGTGTACTTGCATGCATGTCTATTAAGGTAGTAACTTCACCTTAGCCTACAAAACTTAAACCTTCTCTTGGTCTTCTTATGTGGATGTGTTTAGTTTTTATTCATTTTGGATCCAATATCACATGGTCACATGTTATTTCCAGTTGATCCATATCCTTGTTGTGGATTTCTACTTTAAAAATTTGCAATTAAAGATGAAAATATGACTTATTGTGGATAATTATGTAATTTGTACAATTGTAAAACTTGCTACATTGCAATTGTTTATTTCCTTTAATTAAAATGTGTCTATCATAACTTGATGAAGTCTGCATTGTCTTCTATGAATGTCACTAGAATGAGACTCACCTAGTTTTAGTGGCTTGTAATGACAATTATGTGACTATTTTTTAGTCAAATTAAGTTAATAGATTCATTTGATTATGTGAAATTGTAATATACTTTAGGTTTTGGTTGTGAACATGTTGGCCATATGTATATTTTTATCTGAAATGTGTAGGAGAGCCACAATATGCAATATTTAGAACCTTTAAGGCAACTTTGAGAATATGGTATTCCAATATTAGATATCAGTGTTTGCACTTGTAGAAGAGAAAAGTTATCTATTGTATAAGGGTATTGCAATAACTTGAAGTCTGACAATAAAAGGTTGTTTTGAACTCTTAATGCATTAGCTAATAATTTAGCTGCAAATAATTATAAAGTTATTGTATTGTATCTATTATCATCTAGGAAGGCTATAGCAACAAAGTTGTTCTCACTACATGGAACAATGAATGCACTAAGCTGACTAAGACTAATCTTGTTAAATTCTTTAGTAATTGTGTTATGGTGTAGGAGCACCAAGGCTAACTCCTAGCCCTAGTTCCTCATTTTGGTTTTTGGAATGTACTAACCTTAGCCAAGTTAGTTGGGTGTGTTTGGACCTTAGAAGGTCATGTGAGTTTGCTTCTAGATGGATTTGACTAGGCTCAATCCATTCTAGATATTTTTGCTTGCTTTGTGTTTGGGTTTTTAGGAAGAAAGATTAGGGTTATGGGTCTTATACCCTAGACTTCTTGAGAAAGTATGGATTTGAGCTTACTATGTCTTCTATGGTCTATCTACATCTTTTTGTATAGGTTGGAGGCCATATGTTGTCATTTGGTACAAAGTTGGGAACGATGTAAATTGTTGCAAAAGTTGTCAATTAGGTCAAAGTACTCCAAATCATGTGAGTTGATGATCTAAAGGATAAAACATTCTTAGACATCATAAAGAGGTCATAGTAGACCTATTTGGAAGGTTCCAAGTGCTAAATGTCAAATTTGCTAGGAGATGCAAAATGTTGTCAGGAATTTTGAAAAATTGCATGATAATTTCTTGACAAGAATGTTGCATATCGTAAGGATGGAGGTGATGGTTATAATAACTATATGAAACCTCTAATAAAACCTATAAAACCATGAAGAAGACCCATTCCAATGTTTTTATGTTGTAATAAGTAGATTTTAAAAATTGAAAGCCATAAAATTTTGTTCCAGAATTGAACAAATGCTTTAATGGATTGAAAGATCTTTGTTTGGGTTGGATCCTTGTATTTTATTTTATTTTCATACATTTTTTTAAGATTGAAAGTTGATAGGAGTTCTTTTTTTCATAGTTTGAAAATCATTTGTGAATAGTTAGTATGTGTTCTTGTTTTGACAGTTTTGTGAAAAATGGCACCCCCATGAACCCTCAACGTGGAATCACCATGGCCTTGAGGGAGATGGAAGTGGAGTCCTTGTATAGTATAATTAGAAAAGGAGAAGTTTGGACAAGCTAATTTTCTATTGTTCAAATGATGCCCTAAACAAGCTTTCAATGCATGGATAGGCAATCACAGTGCTTGCAAGTTGTGTTTGATAGACTGAATGTTCTAGAAAGATTAATCTAAGAGTTTTAGAAGGAGGAGGTATGTACAAGGAATCTATGTGTGAGATGCGATGTTTCCAAGACAAGATTTTATAAGTGTTTCATTAGACCCTAGTAAGTGTTGATATGAAATGCATGAAACCCTTACTTTTAGGCATAAACATAGAAAAGTGGTGTACAGACAAGTTGAGAACCAGAGACCTAAAAAATCTTGAATTAATTCCAAAAGGGTATTCATATTGGGAATTATCTTTCCATTGTATTAAGGGAAATTTGGAGTTATAGCCCAAAAAACAACTTTGGAGGCCTAATTCAACTAGGCCTAATTAGGACAAATTTGACAAATTTGAAGGAATTGATAGTGAAAGCTATAAATTTTGAGACCAAAAGGATAGGGGAAGTCTAAAATAGCTTAAATTGAGTCCCTCACTCCAATTTGAAGGTAAAATGACCCTTCTTGGTGAAATTGTGAGTTTGGAGAACAAGTTGGAATGTCTCTATGATGGAAGCAAGTTGTAAAAACATTGGTGTAGCTGGATATGGAAGTGTGGAGGATTAGATAGAAATCATCTTGAGGTTAGGGTGATAAAGGGGAACCCTATTAGGCTAGAAGAGAATCCTAGGTGAGTCCTTAGGGAAGAAAACGACTTGTATCATTCCAACTTACATCACGATCCAAGTATCGATTATGTTCCAGTGTAAAATAGGCACTTGTAGTTGCATATTTTTCTATGCAGTGTGTGTTCTTTTTCTTGAAAAGATGAGATCATAGCATCCAAACATTGGAATAACATCATGATAAATATTAGATATAATAAGGTGAGATGCATCTTTGTTAAAATTCAGATATGGTTTTTCTCATGTCAATTACCATAGAATTTTGGGGATCTTCAACCATTGTGCTACTAGCCATTTCAAATAGACTATGTCATCCAAAAGTCTCATTTTTCCATTTGCATTCATTTTTATTCCTAAAATCTTCATTCTACCTATCAGTATGTGGTTGTGTCATGTACCTTGTGCAAATAATATAGTATGATTGGTGCAACTCATATTGTAAACATCTTAGAAAAATAACACAACCATTGTGTAGTCAATGCAAGAAATGGTTGAAAAGTCCACTATAAATTTCATTAGGTATATATTGGAAATGAAGAAAAACATGAATTATGTTATACAAGTAGTCGTTGATAGTGTAGTTGAATGAATCAATTCAAAAGAAATGGTTGTCTAGGGATTTGTTAATTGAAATCATATGTGGTTAAGCTTCTAATTCATATTTTTCTATTGTAAAAATAAATTGAGACTCTTTTATTATATGGGAAAAACTTTTTGGTAACATAGTGATCATTTGATTAGATAAGGGTTAAACAATTTTGTGCTTGAAATGCTTCAACTATATATGTGTTGTATATTGAGAGGGTTTTAATAGATCATCCCAATGGTGATTAATATAATTACAAGAGTGGTCCTCTTATTTACAACATAATCCAAGCCCTGTAAAATAGAAAATATACATTCTTAAATAATTATGACTTTTTTTGGGGTTTTTAGAATTTAGGAAAATAAATTTGAGGGCTTTGGAATTATATTCATTACCCTAAATATTGCATTTTCACAAGATTTATAAGCCGTCATTAGATGGGCATTCTAGAAAGAAAAAATATGAAGACATTATCCATATTTACTTCTAGTTATGGGCTTAGCTATCATATCCTAGGTGTCATGACAAAGACAAGGTAATACCAAAGACTCAACTAGAAAAAATCCCTGACAAAGCATATTGTTGAGTTTTAGTAAACAAATCACTGTTGCAAAGAAAGTGACCACAATTATAGAAGGATAATTTGTATTATAATTTCTTCATTTTTTGTTACAATTGCATTTTTATTTTAAAAATCCCTTGCAAAATTGATTATTAACTATGAACAAGTACAAGATTAAGATTTTAGTAAACAAATGACTATTGCAAAGAAAATTACCACAATTACAGGATGGTAGTTTCTATACTAAATTTTTCATTTGTAGTTACAAGTGCATTATTGTTTTACAATATCCTTGGAGATTGATTATTAATTATGAACAATGTGGTGTATAGGTCAAACAACCCTGACTAGGTATGCCAAATTGAAAATCTTGTAAGGTTATAGCAATTGATTACTTACCTAGGATATTGTAGATGTACATACATCATGAATGTCAGATAGAGTCTGCAACCTATAAAACATAAAAAATGAGAACACAATGTCAATATGTATCATCTATAAGAACAAAACTAATAGAACTTAAATGTAATGATTAAGTAGAAATCATGAAGTCCTAGAAAATTCCTATTATGCATCACACTCCATCAAGTTTGAGTAGGCTTCCATTTGTTTTGTTAGAAAAGGAAGTGTATTAAAGGTCTCAACATTAAGTATTAGAGATGGGAATGTGTTTGTAAGCTTTGGTAGAGGAATAGTTACATGCTTAACAATTACATATACTTGATTGACCATTAGTTTTCATGTTTATCAAAACAATGTTAGTACATGTTAAATTGATCACACATTTTTGGATTTCATTTCATTGATAGGTGTCCTAAGAATCATTTTAATGAACAAAAGAAAGGAAAAAAATAATTCTTTATGCATTCTTCATATATTCTAGCTCCTGAATGTTAGCAAGTTGTAAAATAGGCTTACTTAATAGTATACTATTTTCAATCTTGTGGTTGTTTATGATAGTCTATCCTTTATAGGTACACATATTTAATTGTGTAAGGATATTGAAGAGTTTCAACAATTATTATATAATTGATAGGTCTATGGATTTAGAATGCAAGTGTAGAAAATGGCCTTCTTTGAGGCAAAATTGACTTGGAATAAATAATTGATAATCAAAATGGGAGAAACATAATGGTGTATAAGACCTTTTTAATAGCTATCACTATGCAGGGTAGCATCAAAATCAATTGTGTAAATAACATATTACTAGCACTTGCACCTTTGAAGGGTGAAAGGGTTATGTGTGTGTGTGTGTGTGTGTGTGTGTGTTGAAAGAAGAGATTGATCAGATTAATGAAACCTATAATGGAAAATCATTATTTTGTCAATGATATCAAACCTACTACTTCTTGGTGAGACAATTGTTTTTTTGGTCTGAATGCTATCATTTGTTTGATTGATGAAGAGGATTTGAAACAAGATATTTTTTAGTGGCTAATATTCACAAACTAGCTAATTTAAGAATTTTTTGGCTAGTAATATGGCTAATAATTTAAGATTTGATATAACCTATATTGTCATAGTTTTATAAAATTTAGTTATAGAATGTTTAAAATCGCTCGATAATTTATTTTTTTGAAAAATTTAAACTTAAATATTTGCCACAATATTCATTACATGATTAAATTTGAGTCACTAAATATAATATATACGTGGAGAAATTAAATTGAACTGACCAATAATTATCATAATTATTAGTTACTTTAGGGATATATCACCAATACTTAGTCTTCACTATTGATTTAAAGTATATGTAACAATCCTCATAATGTGCCATGAGGTAAAAAAATGTTCAATTTTGATTTGCAATATTCCATGGTGATTAATGAACTTCCTATTATTATTGAGATTCATCAATATTCTATACAAAAAAATTATGATTCAAAAATAATCGCCAATATTAATCATATTTAGAATAAAAAATTGAGAGATTCACTAATAGAAATAAATATTTTTTTCAAAATAATGAAAGATTCACCAATATTTTATATCTTTTTTTGGAGGTGGCTTTCTTAAAATTTACCCTAATTTGAAAAGAAAAGATAACAAGATTAGCTAGAGAAAGGTTGAGTTATTTGGTGTATAAAAGGAGCACTAAGACCAAGTAAGACATTGATACTATAGTGTATTGTTTATCTACTTAAAGTTTGTAATGAAAGGTTACTCAAGCAAAGACTGGAAGAAGATCAAGTAAAGAAATGTGTTTGTCAAGCTTGATCGAGTATATAGTGTAACATGAGAAAATTTAGTGCAAACCGAGTAGAAAAGAGTAGAAGCTGAGTGAAAATCAATAAGTGCCGAGAAAAGAAGCAAAACAGTGGAAGCCGAGTGAACTAGTATTGGCTGAGTGATAGTAAAATGTGTTAAATTGAAGATTTGATGAATTTGAGTTGACAAAGTTGATTTCTTGAATTATGTGAAGCATGTGGAAGATAAGCTTGATGAGCCTGAGGTACATAATTAAAGACAAACCATTTCGAGGTGAATTAAAAGAAGATTAGAGAGGAAGTTTCTAGAAGGGACTAAAATGGAAAAGTGGGTAGATTCATTGAATCTTTCCTAACCCTAGAATGGAAAATTGTGGTTAAGTGACAAAAGACCTAAATTCTCTATTTGTATAGGTAGCAGGTCGAAAGTAAAGGTTATCATGTACGAGACCTAAGGAAGACAAGAAGTCTAAGGTGTTGCTTCATAAGATGGCTAAAGGGATGAATCTGCAATTGGCATGTTGAGCAAGAAGGCTTAAGGAGTTGAATGCTTGAAGGGCGAACAAGATATCAGAGATGAAGAGGATGAATGCCAAGTAGAATGGAGGATTAAAACAAAGATCTATAATATGCAAGTGAGTTGTATTTTGTTATTAGATCAAGTCTTGTTGTTACTTTCTAACCATTGTATTAGTCTGGATAAATCCATTGGGTTAAGGTTGACCTAACAGTCATTTGTAAGTCCTTTAATGGGGTGGAATTCTAATGAAATGGTCTAAAGTCCTCTAAAGGCTCACTCCTAATAGGGTGATTGAAATCCTTTAACCAGGTCACATTTAACAATGTGTATTATAACCTTTGATAGGGTTGGCCTTTCATAGGGCATCACTTTAGAAAAGTGAAATTTGGTAGCATGTTACTGGTGGTGTTTTTCCAATTTGGGTTTCGATGTAAAATCCTCGAGTCAAAATGTATGAATGAGTTTGTGGCATTTAATGTTTACATTACTACAAAGTTATTTTAACCTAAGACAACAATATGAAAATGTTTAAGGTATTTGATGATCTAATGGATGCATGCATGATATGGATATATGGATATGAATTTGTTAACTGCTAAAAAGTTTTATTTGTATATTTGGACCTTGGATAACTGATTCACCCCCCCTCTTAATTATTCTAAAGAATTCCAACAATTGGTATCAGAGCTAAGTACTAGTGAGTGTTTAGTTTAAAGGTACTAAAAGCTAAAGATCAAGATATACAAAAAGGAGGTACCCAAGCTCAATAGAGACAACTTTCCTACAAGGAAAAGTTTGATGAAGTTACACCTAGGAGGACTTGGAGATTATGCCCAGTAAACCATCACTACTGAACATGTTGATCCTGTTGGAGCCCCTATTGTTGATGATCTGAAAAAGAAGAAAGAACACAATTAGGCAATGTTAGAGCTTTCCTTTGCCATAAGCTACTCATAGTTTGATGACATCAAAGGATGTGATACTGCAAAGATTATGTGGAATACTATACAAATAATTTATGGAGGAGATAAAAATGTTTTGAGGGCCAAAGTTGAAAGTTTAAGAGGTAATTTTGATGAAATGAGAATGCAATAAAGTGAGACCAAAGTCCAATATTGCATAAGAGCCAAAGAAATTGTTAATGCAGTTAGAGGATAAAATGGAACATTGATGATGAGACTATAATAAGAAAAGTATTGAGAACATTGCTGCCTATCTATGCTATTAGAATCTCTACAATTCAAGAACTGAGGTGTGCCCATGGTAGCAATCTAACTCTTGAAGGTTTCATTGGTGGACTCACTACTTTTGAATTTTTTAATTTTGATAACTTCAAATCTGAGAGTATTGATTCTTCTTTCAAAGCTAAATTGACACTAAAAGAACCTAAAGATACGAAGAAGAAAAAGGTTAAACATGTTTCTAGTGATAGTGATATAGATGAAGATGATGTAGAAGAGTTTGAAGCATTGGTAGCTAGACGATTCCATAAAGGTAAAGGAAAATACAAAGGTAAGCTACCTATGTTGTGTTTCAATTGTACCAAGGTTGGTCATATTGTTGCAAGGTGTCCAGAGAAGAATAATAATAGAAGTGGAGACAAATATAGAGGTAAAAGAGATGAGAACAAAAAAGATTACGAAGACAAAGGAAAGAAATCCTGCTACATTGCTAAAGAGGAATCAAATGATAGATTTGATGACCATGATGACAAAATTGTGTATGTTCCTTTGAAGGATGATTCTGGTGAACATGAGGCAACTGCATTAGTGTCTTATTGAACAAGAGTAATAGTTGGATCATTGATAGTGGGCGTTCACATCACATGATTGGAGATAAAATTAGGTTCATTATCCTTGAATATTACAATGGAGATAGTGTTAGATTTGGTAATGATGCACCCTGTTTGATAAAAGGAAAAGGATCAATAAGATTGATAGAAAAGATCATGTGTGACAATGCTTACTATGTAGAAGGACTTAACTATAAATTGTTGAGTGTGTCACAATTGAATAGTTCAGGTTGTAAAGTTGAATTTGATAACAGGAAAGAAAAGATCTATGACAATAATGGAAAATTGACTGGAATGGAGATCAGACTAGATGTAATCTATTTTATCTTGACATTAATGATGCTAATTGTCTTGTTGTATAATTTAATGATGTGTGGCTATGGAAAAAGAGGTTATGTCATGTTTATTTTGATAATTTAATCATTATCAGTAACTACTGAAAATAAATGATCAATTATATATTGTCTTTGATGTTACAAAAAATGCCATATATTTACCGGTTAGTGTATGTTGAGCTCACTCAGGTGATGAAGACAATTTCCTGTGTCTACCAAGCATTCTAGTGTTTTCCAAGTTAAGAAGATAGTGTATACCGAGTTCACTCAAGTGTCAAAGAGAAGTTCACAGAAGTTGAGTGTTAATTGAGCTCACTCAGTTAATGAAGGAAAGTTGGATGGAAACAGTGCTAACTGAGCTCACTTAGGTACCAAAAGAAGTTTGCGAAGATGCAGTGTTAACTAAGTTCGCTTGGTTAACATAGGAAAATCATTTATGAGTTAGTGTCTACTGAGCTAGGTCAGCTAATGAAGGATTTTCTTCTTTTGGCATATTAAGTTTAACGAATTTGTTTGCTGGTTCTAGCTGAATGAGGATATGAATATTAATTATTCTAAGGTGTAATCAAGCTAACTTGATAATGGATAAGGTATAAATATAAGGTCAAGTTGAGGATTGAATGTGTGAGAGTTTATGGAAGATTAGAAGATGCTTAGAGGAAGTGAATTGGAAGGATAAGTAGAATATCCTTGAGGAGCTACAAAGATACATTCGATCCGAAAGGATCAAGTATTTGAGCTAGAATTGAGATCTAAAATGAGCAATACAGTTGCATCATAAATTGAGTCATATCATTGTTACTCTCTAACCATTGTAGCAGTGAACTAAATTTCTTAACAGAGTTGGCTTAAAAACTATTTGTAAATCCTCTAACAAGGTGACATTTCTAGATTGAAGTGTCTAAAGAGCTCTAACAAGGTGATTAAATCCTCTGGTCACACCTAATATTGTATTTTTTAACCTTTTATAGGCTTGGCTTCTAACAAGGCTCACTTTAAAAGAGTGAAAAATAGTAACTAGTTGCAATTGGTGGTTTTTCTCAAATTGGGTTTCCATGTTAAATCTTGGTGTCACTTATGTTCATGCTATTTCTTTTATGTGTATGTAATCTGAATCATTTTGTTAATTTAGAGGACAATACCAAAGGAAGAAATAGTGGTATTGTAAATAGATAATAAACAATATCAAGAACTCAATTTATTCATAATATAAAATTAAAATTTTATACAATTGTGGACAATCTTGTAAGTGAGATGTATGCTTGCAAATCAATCAAATTTGGACAAACCCATGGAGGAGTTGTGTGTCCAAGCTCATAAAAGTTGGGCTATCCCATGAATGAGATGTATGCCCATGAGCTCTATAGGAGTTGGGCAATCCCATGGTTGAGATGTCTTCCCATGAACTCCGTATATAAGATCTGATACAAATTGGCAATCTCAATAGATGAGATGTATGTCCATATCATTCTACCTTGTTGAATTCGACTTGAGCCTCATAATAAATCTTCATTGAAGTTGAAAGGTCACTTTATCTACATCTTCATTAGAAATTTAATGGACAATTCCAAATTGAAAAGTCAGTAGAATTAATTAAAGATAATAATTAATTAAAATATATGATTTAATATAATATGCTAATTCAATTCTGATAATTCCTCTTTCCTTATGAGGCAATGGGGCTCATTGCCCCATCATCTTCCAAATGAAGTAGCAATGTCCACGTGAAGAGAAGGCTCTAAATCTAGTTCCTGGAAAGGATTCAAAAAATCTCCTCAAATTTAAATTAATAAAGACCCTCAACGGTCAATAAAACATAGTGGCTGATGTAACTGTAGTCAATTCTCTTGATTGGCTTACGAAAGGATGGATAACAGAAATGAAATTCATAAAACTGGCTCAACAATAGGGATAAGGGATAAGTATTATACTAACCTTGTTTTTGACCATCGATTTCAATCTAAGCCTGATGTATTGTGGTACTTACAGACTGAAGAAATTATAATGAAACAAAATTCAAAATTGTGTGGAAATGACAATAGTAAATTCCAAAATTTTCCTCTTCATTCAGTTGATGCTTCAAATATGTAGGTGCTTGATATCAAATTTTCCTCTCGAGTGCCTAGGAACTTGGAAATTGAGATCAATTTAATATCTGTTCTTGAAGAGAACAACAAAAGGAAAAAATTGAAAATTGAGTGCAAGATGGATATGAAGCAAAAGTGTCATCCTATCTTGGATATAAAATCATGCAAAGAGGAAAAGGAAAATGTGAATCATGAATTGTAGCAGAGTAGCATGAAGGATGGTGGAGAAGGAAGCCAACACAAAGGGATTTCATCAACAGAGAAGCTTCACCCTGATCTCTAACCACCTCATCTTCCACCAGACACGACAACTAGAAATGTAATTCAAGAGAAAGTTTTCCATGATTTGGTTTTAAAGGAAGATCAAATGTTGTGGAGACACTTAGTTTTAAAGGATCTTCAAAATTTACCAGACTTGGAGACACTATCGTCAATCTTGTTGTAGGGATATGAACTCTTCTAAAGGTGGCCTCTAATTTAGTTCACCATGCTTTTGGAATTGAGAGCGATACAGATATTTTTAGAAATCTATTATGATCATACACAAAGAAGCCTATGGGATGGAGGAGGAAACCAAATTTGAAAACTATAGCTAGAAGAGGAACCTGAACCTAGCTCTGATACCACCAAACCAAATCATTTTGTTAATTTTAGAGGACAATACCAAAGGAAGAAATAATGGTATTGTAAATACATAATAAACAATATCAAGAATTCAATTTGCTCATAATATTAAATAGAATTTCATACAATTATGGACAATCTCATAAGTGAGATGTATTCTTGCAAATCAATCAAATTTGGACAAACTCGTGGAAAAGTTGTGTGTCCGAGCTCATAGAAGTTGGGCTATCTCATGAATGAGATGTATGCCCATGAACTCTATAGGAGTTGGGCAATCTTGTGGTTGAGATATCTACCCATGAACTTCGTATTGATACAAATTGGCAACCTTTGCAAATGAGTTGTCTCTACATATCCTTCTGCCCTTGTTCAATTCATCTTGAGCCTCTTTATACATCTTCAAGGAAGCTAAAAATTTATTAGATTTACCTTCCTATTAGAAGCTAAATGGACAACCAAAAACTAAAAGGTCATTGAAGTTGATTAATATTAATTAAAAACTCATTTATTTAAATGTCAAATCATTTATGATCATTCCTCCTTTCTTATGAGACAATGAGCCCCATTGATCCATCATCTTCCAAATGAAGTAACAATATTCCCAACACCATACAAATGAGTCCCTTGCTCTTCTCCCCTCTACTCTATTCTTGGAAATTCAACATGTTCTTTGGACTGCCAGTATTCTCAGATATACAACAAAAACTTGAGGGCGCAGGGAGACTTGATATATGAAAAGTTCACCATGGAGGATACAAGAGGGGCCATGCATTCCTTCGATGATGTATCCATTAGATGCAACCATTTGACTCAGAACTATGGCATGGATAATAGTATCATGAAGGTGGCTGACTAATGAGATGTTATAATCTCCATAGTGTTAATGAACTGGGAATAATTTTAGAATTAATGGGCTATTGGACATAGTGAAATATTGGAGTTATGGGTTCAAAAATATTATTATCAAGAGGTACTCTGAATACAATAGTAGACAAAGATGGTGACCTCCTTATAGGGCTAACAATGGTAATAGAATTACTACCTTTGTTTTCATTGTTTTTATTTTCAAATCCATGAAGGGCTCGGCAGTGCTCAATGCAAATCCACCATTTTCCTTCTAGTCATTTGATGTTTTCTCCACAACTGCTGGCTCCATAGATCTAGTGGGATCACACTTAAAAGGGCTAGTAATGCTTCCACATGAATCATCTTCTTTCATAATTGCAGTGTATTTGTGTTCTTGCTTCTCTTTAACTGATGCAACATTACAATCTACCTATGTGTCTTCTAATGGAGGCATGATTTCTACATCTTCTTGATATAAACAACAAACAATATGAAGACAACATAAACAAATCCATTTCCATGGATGATATCTTTGTGAATCTTATTACCACTCTGTGAAATCTTTAAATTTCAAGTGTAGCCACCAGAGTTAACGCAGTCCTTGGAATATAACCACTGTGTTGAATTGACACCTCCTTTGTTAAGGATTGTGATTTGGCTATTGGTCCTATATAAAAGAAAGTGATCTGTTTAATAAGTCACTCATATATACTATGAAGATCACCAAATATAGTCCTACAACAAATTTGTATCTAAGAGGAATTGTCAGATTTCTTTGAAATTGCTATTGCACATTCAAATTTCATGAATACAATATATAATAATTTTCTACTCTAATCCACTTGACATCTTCAACAATGACTATGCATGGTGATTGGATAAGATTTATCTCTAATCACGATATTTGACTAGTGATCTTCCTCTTCCATAATATCTTACATTTTAATTGCATATTTGATCTTCTTTTGAGTAGATACTTCTTCTTTGATGGAAAATATTGAATGAGACATTCTTCATAATTAAAATGTTACAACTAGTCTCTTATTTTCTTCTATTCCACATGCTGCAACAAGATTCAAATGTAAATGATCAAACTAGGCTCTAATACCACTGATCTGAATCATTTTGTCAATTTAGAGGACAATACTAAAAGAAGAAATAATGGTATTGTAAAGACATAATAAACAATATAAATAATTCAATTTACTCATAATATTAAATAGAATTTCATACAATTATGGACAATCTTGTAAGTGAGATGTATGCCTGCAAATAAATCAAATTTGGACAAACTTGTGGAGGATTGTGTCTGAGCTCATAAAAGTTGGGCTATCCCGTGAATGAGATGTATGCCCATGAACTCTATAGGAGTTGGAAAATCTCGTGGTTGAGATGTCTGCTCATGAACTTTGTATTGATACAAATTGGCAATTGATACAAATTGGCAACCTCAGCTTACAAGTTATCTCTACATATCCTTCTGCCCTTGTTCAATTCATCTTGAGCCTCTTTATACATCTTCAAGGAAGTTGAAATGTTATTGGATTTACCTTACTATTAGAAGTTGAATGGAAAACCAAAAATTGAAAGGTCATTGAAGTTGATTAATTATTAATTAAAAACTCATTTATTTAAATGTTGAATAATTTTGAATCAGTATGCAACTAAGTTAATTAAGGTTAATCACAAATAATATCTTAATTTTTTCATGTTGAGTATTTGTAGAGTAACAATTTTTATTTCAGTGGATACTAAGTTACAACATATTGTTAGTGTTGACCAAGTGCTTGTGTGTTAATCAAGTTACAATAGTTTCATTAGAGTTTATGTTTTGTATTGACATCTAAGGGATCTAGGATCTATTTTTGTGGTAACTAATTCACCCCTCCCCTCTCAGTTACTCCTCTTATATTTCCAACAATTGTTATCAAACCTTTTGGTGCTTACAGAGAAGGTTTCAAGGACCTAAGCTAAAGATCAAGATATCTTATAGAAGGGAGATCCCCAAGTTGAACACAGATGACTTTAATACATGGCAAGAACTTATGAATTTACATTTGGCAACCATCAGTAATTCAAGTCTAGAATATATTAACTCCAAGTATGTGGCACCTATTGGAACTATGACTATTGAAGAAATTGTAGAGAAGAATAATCATAACATTATGATGATTGATATTGCTTCAACTCTCAACTATGTTGAATTTGATGGAGTTAAAGATTGTGGTACTGCTTATGAGATCAAGATCAAGTTCAAAGCCATCTACGGAGGAGATGATAATGTAAGAATAGCCAAAGATGAAAGCCTTATAGGACAATTTGATCAAATAAAGATGAGAGAAGATGAGAACATTGCAAAGTACAATGATAGAATCAAAGCCAGTGTTTGTGCAACCAAAGCCTCAAGAGGAAAGATTGAAGATGAAACAATGATAAGTAAGTTTCTCTAAACACTTTTTCCTATATATGAAATCAAAGTTTCAACAATTCAAGAGATGAGATGAAATCCAAATAATGATATAACATTGGATGCAGTAGTTGGAAGATTGACATCATTTGAGCTAGATAACTATTTCTAGTTCTAGCAAACTTGTGTCTACATTTGAAACTAAGTTGTCACTCAAGGAAAAAGCTAAAAAGTATAAAGGAAAATAATCTAAAAGTGAAGAGGAAGACAATTTTGACAGTAATCTTGAAACCATTGAAGCATTACTTGCAAGAAGGTATCCCAAAGGCAAAGGAAAGTACAAAGGTAAAATTCTTTTAATCTCCTTTTCTTGTGTAGAAGTTGGTCACATTGCTGCAAGGTGTCCAAATAGAGAAGACAAAGATGAAAATAAGAACAACAAGTATAAATGCAAGAAGGATTTTAAAAGCTACAAGGACTATAAGGATAAAGGTAAGAAGTCTTATTTTATGGGTAAAGATTCAGATAATAGTGATGATGATGAATGGTCTATATTGCTGTAAAAGATGAATATGATGACGAAGAAGATAAAATGGCACTTATCTCTCATGTTAGCAAAAATGATACATGGATTATTGATAGTAATTGTTCACATCATATGACTTGTGAGAAAATAAGGTTTGAGCATATGGAACACTATGATGGTGGAAGTGTAAGATTTGGAAACAATGAACCATGTTGCATAAAGGGAAAAGATTGTATCTCACTAACCAATGGACTTAGATGTGATAATGCTTATTGGATTGAAGGACTGAAGCATAATCTACTGAGTGTGGCATAGTTGAATAACATTGGATTCAAGGTAGAACTAATGAATGGGAAGGCCAAGCTGCAAGATGGAAAAGGAAATCTAGTTGGGTCTGGTAACCAAACAAAAGGTAACTTATTCTACGTAGATATTAGTGAAAGTTCATGTTCCATTACTCAATTAGAAGAAAGCTAGTTATGGCATAAGATGTTGTGTCATGTAAACTTTGATAACCTAATCAAGATAAGAAAAAACAAAAGAGTGAGAGGTATTCCTAGTTTGAGGAAACTCGATATGGGCCTATGCAAAAATTGCCAAATCGGTAAGATGGGCTAGATAAGTTTCATGAGCAAGAACTATCATTCTGAAGAAGTCTTGGAGCTAGTTCATATAGACCTTTATGGACCTATTGGAATTGAGAGCTAGAGTAGAGATAAGTACTTTATTCTATTTTTTGATGATTATTCTAGAATGATGACTGTAATGTATCTAAAAGATAAGTCTGATGCCTTTCAAAAGTTAAAGTGGTATTTGGAAAGAGTACAAAAAGAAACAAGAAAGAAGCTGAAGTATTTGAGATCAAATAGAGGAATTGAATTCATTTCTAATGAGTTCAATGAATTTTGTACTGAAAGAGGAATAAAAAGATAAGTATAAGCCCCTAGTACACCACAATAGAATGGTACAATAGAAAGAAGGAACATATCAATCATGGATTGTGCAAGAACCTTGATGATAGAAAAGAACATTGCAATCAAATAGTGGAAGGAAGTAATCAGTACAATAGTGCATACCTTCAATAGAGTACAACTAAAGAAAGACTCAAATCAACCTCCTTATGAACTATGGTATGACTACTCAAATCAACCTCCTTATGAACTATGGTATGACTATGAACCTAATATAAGTTACTTGAAAGTATTTGGTAGCAAATTTTATATTCTGAAAGAGACTAGGAAAAGTAAATTTGATGTCAAAGGTGATGAAGGCATATTCCTAGGATATTCTAGTAGAAGTAAAGCATATATATGTTTGAATTTGACTACTCATAAGATCATAGAAAGTGCACATGTGAGAATTGATGAGTTTACAGAAAAGAGTTAAGAAGAGGGCAGCAAAGAACCTGAAGATTATAGAAAGTTTATTTAATTTGAACCTGATACATTGCCTAATTTAATTAGAAGTCAATAGACTTCACCTCCTCAGTCCCCAAAATCTCCAAAAGCTACTGAGTTGTAGCAAGTGCAACTTGAGTCACAGTTTGAAGAATCTGAGTCATAGTTAGAGGCTATCGAGTTATAGTCAGTGCAACATGAGTCTGAATTTGAAAGACCCAAGTCATAGACAATGGGACTAAAGCATGATGCAAAAGATCATGGTGAGGCAAGTGGAACAAGTTCTAAATCCAAAGTACTTACATTAGCAAGATATATTAGATAGTACCATGCACTAAATCAAATCATTGGAGATAAGTCAGATGATACAATGACAAGAAGCAAATTGAAAGGTATACATGTTTGCTTACTAAATTTGAACCTAGATTAGTTAAATATGCTTTAGATAATGAAAGCTAGATTGAAACAATGAATGAAGAAATAACGTAGATAGAAAGGAATAATACCTGGACTCTTGTTCCTAGACCCAAGGATAAGAATGTAATTAGCACAAAGTGGGTTTTTAGAAATAAGCTGAATGAAGATGGAGAAGTTTCAAGAAACAAAGCATTGTTAGTATGTAAAGACTATACTCAAGAAGAAGATATTGATTATGGTGAAACTTTTAATCTTGTTGTAAGATTAGAAGGTGTTAGGACCTTACTTGCTTATGTTGCACATGAAGGATTTAAATATTATCAGATAGATGTGAAATTTGCATTCTTGAATGGAATTATTGAATAGGAAGTCTACATAGAGCAACCTGAAGGTTATGTAGATCCCAACAAAAAGGATATCATTTTAAAGCTACATAAAGCATTGTATGGACTCAAATAAGCTCCTAGAGCTTGATATGAAAGACTTCATAACTATTTGATGAAGATTGGTTTTCAAAGAACAAATGATAACAATAGCCTATACATCAAAGAAGGACCATACAAGATGATTGTGTTGGGAGAAATCTTTGTGGATGATACATTGTTTAATGGAAATGATGACTTGTACAAAGCTTTTTCAGAGGAAGCAAGCAAGGAATTTGAGATGTTTATGTTTGGAGAGATAAAATTCTTTTTTGGATTATAGATTCAACAAAAGAAAGATGGTATCTACATTACTCAATCTAAGTATATCAAGGAGATACTGAAGAAATTTGGAATGGAGGATTTAAGACCAATTGGAACACCTATGTCTACTAGACATAAGCTTTCCAAAGATGATGATTTCGAGGAAGTAGATCAAACCACATACAAATCAATGATTGGAAAATTGGAATATATAGTGCATACAAGGTCTGATATTGCTCTTGCATTTGGTATGGTGGCAAGATTTTCAGCTAATCCTAAAGAAAATCATATGATGAAAATCAAGAGAATCATGAGGTATTTGAAGGTTACTAAAGACTATGGATTATGGTACAAGAAAGGAGGCAATTTAGATTTGAAAGCCTTCACTGATCCAGATTGGGCATGAAGTGTTGATGATAGGAAGAGCACCAGTGGTGGATAATTCTTTCTTGGTAAGAGACTAGTGTCTTTTAAAAGTAAGAAGCAAAACTACATTTCTTAGTCTACATTAGAGGTAGAGTATGTTGTAGCACTAGTTAATTTTTCCAATATTGTTTGGTTCAAACAATTATTGGCAGTTATGAAGGTAGAAATCAAGGATCCAGTGGTTATCTTTTGTGATAACACCAATGCAATTAATATATGAAAGAATCATGTGATGCATACCAAGACCAAGCACATTGCAATAAAATATCCTTTTATGAGAGAATTGGTGCAAGACAAAGAGGTGATATTGGAATATGTGAATACTAAAGAACAAATTGCAGACATATTCACTAAGCCATTACCTAAGGATGCATTTCTGTATCTAAGAGGTAAGTTAGGGTCATTCCCCTATCTGAGGCTCACTAAATGAATTTTAGTGATGTATCAACTAGAGCATGTTGAAGATCATTCAAATTGATGCAGTATTGAAAGGGTGGATTGCATATGAATCTATACATGAGGTATATTGGAATTCACTGAATATTGTCTTTGGCATAAGATGTCAAAGAGGGAGAGTTCAGTCATATATCACATAAATTTTATAAAGAGGGAGAGTTTACTATCATAGTCATACTTTAGAGAAATTTTCTTTGAAGATGTCAAAGAAGAAGAACTTGGTCTGATATCAAAAGGACATAGTTTGCTATCAGAAGAAGATGTTGAAAACAAAGTTTGTTGACAGAGGGAGAAATTGTAGGCAGAGGGAGTTCACACTGATAGAGGGAGTTCTCATGGATGAGAATTAGAATGAAGCTAAGGATATTATCCTTACTATTATTTTTCTCTAAAATTTCATTGTAGTATGACATGTTGTCTTACCATCAATGCTAAAGAGGGAGATTGTTGAAAATAATTGATAAATTGTATATTGTCTTTGATATTACACAAAATGTCATATCTTTACCAGTCAGTGTATACTGAGCTCACTCGGGTGATGAAGACATTTCCCTGTGTCTACTGAGCATTCTAGTGTTTTCCAAGTTTAAAAGATAGTGTATGCTGAGTTCACTCAGGCATCGAAGAGAAATTTGTAGAAATTGAGTGTTAACTGAGCTCACTGAATTAACGAAGGAATGTTGGATGGAACCAATGCTAACCAAGCTTACTCAATTACCAAAGGAAGTTTGTGAAGATGCAATGTTAAACAAGTTCACTTGGTTAACAAAAGAAAATAATTTCCGAGTTAGTGTCTACTGAGCCAGGTCGACTAATGAAGGATTTTCTTATTTTGGCATATTAAGTTTAATGAATTTGTTTATCTAAGGTGTAATCAAGCTGACTTGACAATGGATAAGGTATAAATATAAGGTCAAGTTGAGGACTAAATGTGTAAGAGTGTATGGAAGATTAGAAGATTCTTAGAGGAAGCGAATTGGAAGGATAAGTAGAATATCCTTGAGGAGCTCCAAAGATACATTCTATCAGAAAGGATCAAGCATTTGAGCCCGAATTGAGATATGAAATTAGTAACACAGTTGCATAAAAAATTAGGTCATATCATTTTTACTCTCTAACCATTGAAGTAGTGAACTAAATATCTTAACAGAGTTGGCTTAACAACTATTTGTAAATCCTCTAACAAGGTGGCATTTCTAGATTGAAGTGTCTAAAGACCTCTAACAAGGCCACTTCTAACAAGGTGATTAAATCCTGTAACATGTTCACACCTAACAATGTGTTTTGTAACCTTTAAAAGGGTTAGCTCCTAATAGGGCTCACTTTAGAAGAGTGAAAAATAGTATCTGGTTGCAATTGGTGGTTTTCTCAAATTAGGTTTCCACATTAAATCTTGGTGTCACTTGTGTTCATGCTATTTATTTTATGTGTATAAAACTAAGTTAATTAAGGTTAATCAAAGATAATATCTTAACTTTTGCATGTTAAGTATTTTCTGAGTAATAGTTGTTAGTTCAGTGGTTACTGAGTTACAATATATTGTTAGTGTTAATTGAGTGCCCGTGTTCATTGAGTTACATTAGTTTCATTAGGATTTACATTTTTTATTAACATCTAAGGGATATGGGATTTATTTTTGTGGTAACTGATTCACCCCTCCTCTCTTAGTTTTGATTAAGTAAAAACAACTTTTAAAGGACCCAAAACCTTTGTAACAATAGAAGTCTAGAGATAAACATGAGAAAGGAACATCAGAGAAAAGTATCCAAAAACAACATGAAACAGACCTCCAACAAAAACATTCATGAGGTCACACAAGATAGAGCTAGAAAAAACAACAAAAGTACAACAAAGGAATAACAACCAACTAGCTAAGAAGTCTTTATTAGGTCAACAACCTAATCCACCAGAGTTTGCATGTTTTTAGCAACAACCAACATCTCGTCCTTCTTACTAACTTCCTCATTCTTCTTAGAGTGAGCACGGGTATGTTTACTTGGTCCTTGAGTCTCTACCCTCAGAGGGGAATCCTGGCCATTATCAACTTCATTCCTCTTCAAGAGGTTACTCACATTGTTTGCCAGTTGTTTGAACAGTTTATCCAAATTGCCTAGCTTAGTTTCTAGTTTCGACACCTTCCCCTAAATGCTGCTTATATTTTTATCCAAGACCCTTTGTTTAGCTTCCATCAATGGTATCTTATGCATAAGATTTTTCACTTCTTCTACATTCCTATAACCTCTGAGAGCTTGTCAATATGTTGGCCCAATGTTCACTCCCTTTTGAAGTTTTGCTGAGTTGCTCCATTTCCTTGCCCAGTTGCTCCTCTTATATTTCCAACATTAAAATGAAAAGAGTCAAAGGTTTGCCAAAACTGAAGAAACCTGATAATGTGGTTTGCAAACAAATGTCAATTAGGAAAGATGACAAAATCTAGTTTTAAAATTAAGACTCGTATCTCAAAATAAGTTCAAATTTGTGTGGACCAATTGATTTGCAAAGCTAAAAAGGTGACAAGTAGATTATCCTATTTGTTGATGATTATTCTAGGATGATGAGAGTTTTGTTTTAGAAACAAAAATTTGATGCTTTTCAAATGTTTAAGTGGTACTTGACAAGAGTTGAAAAGGAGACTGGCAAAATCTTGGAATGTCTGAGATTTGATAGAGGTGGATAATTTACATCAAATAAGTTTGAGATATTCTGTAATAATAGAGGAATCAAGAGACAGACTTCTGCACCTAGGACCTCTCCACAAAATGGGATTGATGAAAAGAGGAACATATTAGTAATGGACTGTGCTAGAACACTAATGACGGAGAAGAATGTTGCTTTGAAATACTAGAGAGAAGCTGTAAGTACATTTGTCTATACCTTGAACCAAATGCAAGTCAAGAAGGTACAAATTCCACACCTTTTGAACTATGGTATGGATACTCACCCAATGTAAAATATTTTAAGTTATTTAGAAGCAAGTGTTACATTCTTAAGGATAACATAAATGGTAAGTTTGATGCAAAAAGTGAAGAAGGTATATTCTTTGGTTATTCTACAGGAAGTAAATCTTATAAGTGTTTAAATACTAACACTAAAAAAGTTGTGGAAAGTGAAAAAGTAAAGTTTGATGAATATTCAAAGGTACATGAAGCTAAACCTAAAAAGGAACTTGAAAAGTAAAAATCCTTCATATATTTTTATGAAGATATGCCTATTGATGAAGGTGTTGTGAACCAAGTTGTAAATCAACAACAACAAGTATCAGTGGCTGGTGAGTCACATACAATGAATGACAAGTTGCATTTAGGAGCCGAACTGTCTTCAAGAGCCAAGTTACAATCAAAATTCGAGGTATATTCTGACAAATATTAGTTTGCATGAAAGGAATGCCAAGTTACCTAATAGAGAAGTGCACAATGATTTTGAGATTGAACTAAATGAAAGATCTAATGTCAAGGAAAGGAGAATAGAGCCAAGTATCAAAGTATGTAAGAAGACATCACCCGACTGAAAAAATCATTGGAGATAAGAAGACAAACCAATGAAAAGGAATAGGTTGAGAAATGAATCATTTTTGTTAAGCATGCATGAATCTATGTCCGTGAAGAATGCATTGGAGAATGAAGACTAGAATCAAGCCATGAAAAAAGAGATTGACCAGATTGAGAAGAACAAGACTTGGAAATTGGTACCTAGACCAGAGAATAAGAATGTTATTGGAACCAAGTGGGTATTTAGGAAAAAATTAGATGAGAATGGTGAAGTCACAAGGAATATGGCAAGAGAAGTTTTCAAAGGATATGCACAAGAGGGAATTGACTATGGAGAGACATTTTCCCTAGTTGCAAGATTGGAAGGAGTGAGAACTCTGCTTCCTTACTCTGAATACAAAAGGTTTCAAAGTCTATCAAATGGATATGAAGTCAACATTTCTAAATAACATATTAGAAGAAGAGTTTTACAAATAATAGCAACAAGAAGAATATGGTATGCATATTACATAGAGTTTTATATGGTTTAAAGCAAGCCCCAAGAGCATGGTATGAAAGGATTCACAATTATCTTGTGAAGATTGGTTTTGAGAAGACTGATGATAACAACAACTTATACTTGAAGATTGAAGAAGGTAGAGAAATTTTACTAGCTGAAATATTTGTTGATGATATCATATTTGGTGGACCAAATGCAGTATGTAAAACATTTACAAATGAAATGAATAAAGAATTTGAGATGTCTATGTTTGGAGAGATAAAGTTCTTTGTTGGTTTGAAAGTATATTAGATGAAATGTGGTATTTACATCACTTAGTCTAAGTATCTTAAGGAAATATTGGAAACTTTTGATATGAAAGTGTTGAAATTTACAAGTGGGAAGATTTACTTTTGAGAGGGGGGGGGGGGGTGAATCAAAATTAACAAACTTTAACCTTTAAAACTTTTAACTAAGATCAATCACATGCATCTAACATCTTCTAACAAACATGAAAGTGAAGACATGCATGAAAATAGATAACACAAGTTTGGATCACCCAGAAACCCTCCAAAATGAGAAGGTAAAACTGGGGTGGGGATGATACCCACAAATTATCATTGCAACAATAAGGTTACAAAGTTTGACCATCAACAGTGGTCTGCCCTATGAAAGACCTACCCTATTAAAGGCTTTACATCTTGTTTAAAGTGACCTGTCTAAAGGATTTACAAACATTCACTTGGAATGTTATCACCATGTTAAAGGTTCTACAAAATAACTGTTAAGCCAACCTATCTTCCTAGGATTTTTATTCTCCTAATACAATGGTTCGAATGTATAGTAGAATGTGTTGATTTGATGACTTACAATGTTCAATTGCTGATTCTAGATCCTTGTTCTACTCAATCTGTTCTAATCCTTCTTGATCTAATATATCTTTGTTCGAAGTGATGATGCTCTATTCTAACCAACTGATTAAGCAATGCTATTCTACATCTAAGTCTTCTTACCCCTTAAAACTTCACTAGCATTCACTCATGGATTCCCACTTAACCTCTTTCACTTCCTCTCAATTCTCTCTCTCTCTCTCTCTCTCTCTTGAATTATGGGGCTTCGACCTCCTTATAAAGGTTTTCAAGACTTAGGGTTAGGTATGAATCTACTATAGATATTCATCCATCTTTTCTGCTCAATTCCTTACACTTTTCTTATTGGTTGCATGCTCTCTCCATTTTTCTGATTGGTTGCATGCAAATTACATAGGGAATGTAAAAGATTCAATCTTATCTTTAAGATCCTTTGAGATTCATGTTGAGTCGGCTCAAAAATGGTTTTCATCTGAGTTTGTGAAGACACAAACTCATATGTTGATTTTGTGTTACTCGACATTTACTGATTGTTGATGCTCGACACATATAGGATTTCTATCTTGCTCGGCTCCTATAGTAACTCTATTTTCCTTGACACTTATACTTTTCTCGACACCTATAGTGGCTCAGAATCACTTGTCACTCAACACTTGAAACTTGCTCGGCACTTGAAGTTCACTCGGCACCTGTTGAATTTCTAGCTCAACACAGATTGTAGCTTGACATCTATATTATACTCGACATCAACCTTAGAATTTTTAAAAGTGTTTAGACACTCAGTTTTCAAAACCAATATGAGGGCAACAACCTCCCCCTTTGACATGAGTGTCAAAAACACTTAACTAAGCATTATCAATCTGATCTCTATGAGTATAATATACAACTTGTTTGACATATGTACAAAGCTTCAAAAACTTGTTCAAAATTTTGTAGAAGACTATATACCTCAAAAACTTGTAACACCCCCTGAGATGATGTGCCATTTCTGTATCCAAAATTCCTTATGGTGGATTTGACTCATGTTGTTTCCATGCTCTAACTTATCATTCTATTTTTGCTCCCCCTTTCACACATCTTCCCTTGTAGTTTTTGTATGCTTTTGGATTGATCTCCTTATCTCTCCTCAAAACTCAAAAACTCAAAATTTAATTATCTACCCCTTTAGGTATCTTGTTAGAGTAATTATTTGTTCTAACTTATTAATTAAATCACTTTGATTTAATTAATTAAGTTGCCTATTACTCTAGTTTTCTTAAGCTATCTTGTAGGTGCATATAATTAATATTTTATTAATTATATTGTGCAACCCTAGCTTTTTTAGGCTTTAGTTTCCCTTTTCTAGTTTCGTGATTCCTTTATAAGGATTCACCTCTTTGTATTTTAATCATTCACTTATTGGATTATATGAGATATTGCTCTTTGCATGTCCATAAGATGGATCTGGCTTTTTGGCCTCCTTGATTTTTCCTTGCCTCTGTTCTTTGTTTCATCCATGTGACAGGTTTATGCATGCAGGTGTTCTTGGGAGATTAGTTTTTCACCTAATCTAACATGGTATCAGAGCTAGCTTGCTGCTCGCTGTTCGTGGTTTGTTGAAGCATTTTAGAAGCTGCATTTTTCGGAGCAGTAGGAGGCTGTACGGACAATTTTTTTTTTGGGGCACTTTGGGCTCAAACAGACACTTCCATTGGATCTCGAAGGCCGTTTGCAGTCAAAATCCATATAAAATTTGTCCATTTTGGACACCGTTGGTCTGGGAGGCAAAAAAATTTTGTCCGACAGGGCCGTACGACCCCCCTGCACACGTTTCAAGGCGTCAAAAATTAAAAAAAAATTGCAAAAAAAACATTTTGCGGCAGTTTTAGCCGCGGCGGTTATTTAACCACAGTGGAGCCGCTACCGGTCATTGCTGATGGCCACCGCTGGCGGTCCACCAGCGGCCCGTAGTGGCTCCGCCGGCGGCCACCACCACTGCTCCCCCCCGTGGTGGCCCTACACCCTCCCGCTGCCCGGCCGCCACTCCACCGGTGGTTGAGGGATTTTTTAAAGATTTTTGTTTTTTATTATTATTTTTAATTAAAAAATAATAATTTTTTGCATTTTCAGAGGCCTTGGAGGTTTTTTCTTCCGTAACTTGAGCATACGGACGTATTTTTTTGATCTGAAAAGTACGCTGGAAAGCTGGTTCTGAGAAAAAGATGATGGTATAGGCTTTTTAAAGTTTTTCTATAGTTTGGTTACCTATTTTGGCAGTCAAAGCTGAATGTTCTGTTTTGCACTCCGGGAGGCGTATCTTGAGCATCCGATCTCCAATTTTGGACTTCTTTATATCGCTGGAAAGCTCTTTTTGTGCTCTTTCCAGTGATGCTAGTTGTTGTTCCAGATTCTATTCTAGGCACATCCTATTCAATCTTTTGCATTTTAGCATTCTGATGGATATCCTAATTGTTTCAGGTTCGGAGATCGATTTTGTTGCTTCAGTTGCTTCATTTTGGGCTCTACCTTCTGTTGTTTCAGCCTTATGTCTTTTTTGATCATTGTTGATATTCATTGTAAGCATTTTTATGCAACGCACTGAGATAAAGTGCCACTCTTGCGTTTTGGGATCCTTTTCATCATTGTGATTCGTTGTACTCGCACTATTATATAAAGTGCCATGGGGGGGATAGTTGTTTGCCACTTATAGGCCCTCTTTCTCTTTTTTCTCATGTAGTGTCGATGACACGTGCCTTTATTGGTGTCTGTACCTCACTCTCGATGTGTCTGGTTCCTGTGTTGTAGGAGATTTTTTGGCCCACCTTTTCAGCTGCCTGTCACCTCACCTGCCTTACGGGGAGGTTATATTGTTGTTCTATGCTTCTTTGGTTGATGGTTCGTTGGTGTGAGCTATGTATTTAGTACCTGATCCTACATACTAGGCGATTGCAATGGCTAGCTACCTATGCATTTCGGTGAGATGGATCATCTACCATATAGACACGCTTGGTTCGTGCCTTCTTTTTCCATGGAGGTTCTACAGATCAACATTTTGACAGAGTTTTGCGATTCTTCATGCTTCAATGATTCTCTTCTGATCTCTTTGTTCCTTCTTCTGGAACATTCTTTTCTATCTCTTTTTGGAGTAGGGTTTTTCCCATGTGGTTTTCTCTATTTCTCCTCTTTATAGAGATTTTGTTGTGATTGGGTACCTGATCTGGCCTTGTTGCCGGGACCCAATTCTCTTTCATAGTTGTGCTAGGTTAGCTTCCTCCCAAGCTTCGCTTAAGAGGGGGTGTTAGAGTAATTATTTGTTCTAACTTATTAATTAAATCACTTTGATTTAATTAATTAAGTTGCCTATTACTCTAGTTTTCTTAAGCTATCTTGTAGGTGCATATAATTAATATTTTATTAATTATATTGTGCAACCCTAGCTTTTTTAGGCTTTAGTTTCCCTTTTCGGGTTTCATGATTCCTTTATAAGGATTCACCTCTTTGTATTTTAATCATTCACTTATTGGATTATATGAGATATTGCTCTTTACATGTCCATAAGATGGATCTGGCTTTTTGGCCTCCTTGATTTTTCCTTGCCTCTGTTCTTTGTTTCATCCATGTGACAGGTTTATGCATGCAGGTGTTCTTGGGAGATTAGTTTTTCACCTAATCTAACATATCTCCCCCTTTGGGTCTCATTTATTATCTCCCCCAATTAAATCTCCATAGTTTATTATATCTCCCCCTTTTTGATACTTATGTCAAAGGGTCCTATGAATGAATTGAAAACTTAGCCAAAATGGATTTATTTATCTCCATAATGATTTTTAGAGCAGCATCTCAATTGTCTAATGCAATTTCCAATGCTTTAAGCTAGATGGTTGTCTCTACTGCAAGGTGTACCAGGCCTTCCAAAGTAGAAATATTAGGGTCTTTCTTCAAAACATTTTCTGCATAGGCCATTTCTTTGTGCAAAATTTTCATGTGAGGGGTTATTGCAAACTGGATTTGTATTAGTTTGGCCTTTGTGTTAGCCTCATCTGCTATTAGTACAACTAGTTCCCTCTGTGTATGAAGCATTGTGGCAAAATGCTTCTTACTTTGAGCTGGATCCTTTGGTAGCTGTGTGTTAGATACTTTGAGGTTCCTTTCCAAGCTCAATATTCTCTAGTTGGTCTCTTGTGTGAAAATTGAGGAATCACACAGTTTGGAGTACAGTGAGAATATATTCTCAAGTACTGCTTTCACCTTCTCAACCTTCTTAGCCAGTTCCACCTATGTCAGTGCTATCTCACCGGATATCTTATCATTTACCTTCATCTAAAATTTCTCCTCATACCATTCAAGTAATTTAACATTGGTATCTAGGTCTTCATTTTGTACCTGGTCCACTATGTTGGATAGTTGCTTCATGATGGGCTTTGTCTCATCAGGTACTTGTAGGCTGAAAGCATCTAGAAAGATATCTTTGATTTCTATCAATGCTTGCCTTTGCCTATACTCATTCCTGAGTATCTCCTACTTTTTATTCTTCTCTAGTGCCTCTTGCACTTCATTGATCTGGTCAATGTTCATTGTCTTATAGTCATAGCTTGGTATGACTATCTCCTCATTAAGTGTAGGGTCTCCATAATGAAGTACCCTTGCTACCTTGGTAGAGCTTGAGCCTGGTGTTGATATTTGTAGAGGTACTGCATCAGTTCTTGACTATTGTGTGGTTCTAGGAGGAGTGCCTGTAGTAGGAAAATTAACCAATATTTCTATTGCCTCTTGTTCTCTCTCCTTAGGGGTCTTCTCCTCTTCTTTGTCCTCTTTAGTTCTACCTTGATTAATTATGGTGATCTGAGGAGGTGCACCTTGACTTTGTGCTACAAGGTCAGAGGTATCCTTCTGTCCTATTTGCTCCTTAGCTTGCTCCTTGATAGTTGAAGTTATTGATATTGTGGTATCAACCTTAGAAAATGCATCTTGTGCTGGTTGTTCTTGTGGTTGTCCACTTGTAGCTGTTGGAGTTTGTGAAGGTGGTTATTGTGGATTCACCTTCTCCTTTGTTATCTCAACTACTTCCTTTTGTAGTTCCTCTACACTCATCAAAACTAGATTGGTGCACAATTGTGCTTGTAGTGTGGTCTGGTGAAGGATCTTTCTAGGATCCTCTGTAGTCAATGGGTTAATGTTTTGACTAGAGGTGTTAGGAACATCCTTCACAATTATTGTCTTTGTAGGTGTAGGAGTCACATGTGGAGAACTAGGTGGTGGCATCTATGTGTCCTGCACACTCTATTCCTATTGATGCTCTTCAACTATTGCCATATCACCTTTTTGTGCTTCCTTCTCCAATGTGACTTCTTTCTTTTTTTTCTCTTCTTCTTCCTCCTTTTCATCTTCTTCCTCTGCCTCATCATTATTCCTTCCCTCAAAGGGATCTTCTTGTCCTTCCTTGACTGTCCGAATGCCATAAATCACTTGCCACATGAGAGTGGACTTCTTCACAACATCTATTTTATTTTGTAAAATGCTAAAAGCTCTGTATTTGGGTGCAAATTTCCTCCCATTTTTCTTGCTTGCCTTACTTATTTGACCTTTAGTGAGGTCAGGCATTACACGAGCCAAATTTGACTCCCTTATTTCCTTCTCCATTTTTAAGCAATAATGCCACTTATTTTCTACAATTGTATGTAGTTCTTTAGGTATAGTATTATCCAGTTCAAGTGGAGTATTCTTGAACTTGGCCATCATAGTGTAAATTGACTCTTCCAATATGTTTTGCTCCTCTCTACTTAACTTATTGAGATCAATAGTTTTCGATCTAGTCAAATCAAAATTATCCCTAATATTGTCACAAATATTTTCTAAGTCTAATTTTGTGGTGTGACTTACCACTTTGAATAGTTCATTATCATCAAAATCTATCCTTTCCTCATCTGATTCTGGAGGTGCCACATATTTCCTCCTCTTCTTTCTCTGCTGGCCCTTCCTACTCTATAGCTTTCTTCTTTTCCTGTTCTTTGGCTACCTTAGTTGTGGCTCTTGTATCTACCCTTGTGGTAGGTTTGGTTGGGCTTGGCTTAGCCTTCTTTCTGCCTTTAGGCTATGTAGCTGGCTATTTTTGTGCTTTCCTCTTCTTGGGTTGTGCTTTAGGTGCTTCTTTTTCTTGCTCAATACCTTCTTCTTCTTCAACATCTTCACCCATGCCTTGGGTTAGTGCTAATGGTCCTTTCTCCTATTCCTCTTCATCTTCTTCTTCCTCTACCTCTGCTGTGCCTTCTCCAAATTTAGCTTTGAGCTTCTTCACTAATTTATCCTTTTTCTTCAATGTAGAAGCAGTCTTTAGTTCCATGTCTACTTTGGATCTCACCACATCATATGTGCCAAAATGTGAAGCACTTTTATCTACTTCTTCTGCAAGTAGAGCTGTTATGGCTGCAGATGCCTCATCAATATTTATTTCATACCCAAGGGGTCTAAGCCATCTTACCCTTGGTATGGTTGCTTGAATGTAAGTGTAATCAATATCAACAAGAAAACATATATCATTTATGTTCTTCTCTACTAGTGAAACATGTATCCTTAGTCTCTGTTTCATTGAATTCTTGAAATCTTCAAAATAACTAGTCATAAGTGTCTCAAAATTGGCTCCCATTTGTTCAATGTATTCATTTACCTAGGATACAATGGACCTATTTTTTTTCCAGCTAACCTTTCCAAAAGAAGGAAATTTATTCTGTACATAGAAAAATATGCAAATCAAAATTGCACCAAATTTGCATTGGGCTCCCTTTATTCTCCTTATAGCTCCTAATTTTCATTGATTTGTTGTAATTGCAGTTCTGTAAGATCATAGCTATGATCCTTTTTAACAAGTTTGTACCCAACATCTACTGCAATACATGGGACACTATTGAGTCTGCTAGATTGGTAGAATTTGTGCGAAATGATTCTGACAATAAAATTGACAAGAGGATCCTTAATGGTATCTATGGTCATGCCTCTCTTGTTCCATTTGGCTCTAGTATTCTTTTCACTGGCTTCCTTGGAGTCACTCCTTAGGGTTTTGGGCCAATCTAGGGTTGGATACCCTATTACCCTGTGAACAATCCACTTTGATATCTTAACTCTGCCATCTTCTAACCACAAATTGCCATCATGAATCCTACTCAACACAATTTTGATCCAATCGGTCTTAAAGATACTAGGGAACTCTAGGGCACTAATTAGGCCCTTCTTCTCAACAATTTGATATTCTTCCTTTAAGACTCCATTTTCACACAATCTATCATATGCTTCCCTAATTTCCATGTCTCCAATGTCACTTATCTTATAGTTATAACATCTCCTAAAATCTTGCACCATTACTACCTTAGGAGGAATTACGGATAGGGCTCTGGCTAGGTCATTCTTATAGGCAACTTTAGGGATAGGTCAAAAATCAGGTTGCTTAACTTCATTTGACACTAATTAAACTTCAAAAGAATCTTTCTCCTGAGGTTTCCTAGAACTAGAGGCCATTTCTTCTACTAGGGTTTAAACATGAATAAATTTTGAAACTGTATAGCTTGGCACTAGTATAAATACCTTGAAATCAATGAAACTATGTTGAAATCTGCTCAAATGCTTCAAATTCTACTTGGAAATCATTTTGCACTCTTCTTCATCTTTGCTCTTTTCTCACAATGGGGAGAAATGATTCAAAATGCGATCATATACCCTTATTTCATAACATTTAATGCTTAGTGCATTTACAACTATCCACTCAGCTCCTTAAGCATTTTTTACTTACTCAGCTTCCATTTTCTTCCCAAACACTTGGCATGTACTAGATTTTCTCTTACTAAGATTTATTACAAATTTCCCTTTCGCTTGGCATCCACTACTAACTTACCTACAACTAACCACTCAACTTCTACTGACTTTGATAGACAACTCGACATCTAAAGGTAACTCGAAAACACTTGTGAAAACTTGAAATTTTAACTTTGCATCTCTATTCATGTTGATATTTCCTTTTCAGTACTTGCTTGTCTTGGAACTGATGTATGATAAAGCATTAAATATCAATTCCATATGCCTTCTTTTTCTTAGTTGGATGAAGTGTGACCACTTGAACTTTTAGGTGAAGCGATCCCTTCATTAGATGTGCTACGTCCATCTTTCTTCTTCCATGTTTTACCTGTTTCTCCTTTAATGTGTTCAACATCTACCTTCCCCTTTCCCTTGTTGAGCTCTAAGTTGGGTGCTTTTGACCTTGTTGGACAATTTTTTTGATGTTTCCAGTCTTCAAACAACTGAAGCATGTAGTTTGGCTAAGCCATCTACTATAGCTTCCTCTGAAATGTGTCCATGCTCTTGACAATAGTGATGCCTTTTCCTGGTGTTATAGCCCCAATTGTAGTGATATGCATGATTATTTGATCTTTCTAGTTGATAGGCTTTGATCTGCACTCAAAAGCTCTATGTCCATACTTCTTGCAATTGTAGTAGTGACCTTCAAATCTTGGTGTGTTGATAGTTCTAGTCCTGCAGTCATGTGCTTGATGTCCTTACTTGTTGCACTTGTGACAATGACCCATATTCTTAGGTTTTTCATGTTGATGGGTATTCTTTCTCCTACACAAATTAGAGGTATGTCCATTTTTACCACAAAAATGACAAGTGGGTTTAGTGTTTTTACCTTTGTCACTTCTTTCTTTTGCAGTCTTGGATGACTCTCCTTTTTCAATGCTAGTGTATCCTAGTCTTGAAGTGTCATTGCTAGCTCTTGGTGATTTTAGTAGCTGTTAAAAGTACTTGATGGCCTCATTAGGTTTGTTTAAGTTCTCTACAATCTCATTTTCTCTTTTCAAGTCATTTTGTAGTTGTTCATTTTGCATCTTCAGTGTGGAGATCTCAATATCCTTGACATTCAACTCATGATGTACATTCATCATCTGGCTTAGGGTGTCTAGCTGCATGTTGGAAATCCTTGCAAGCTCAATTGACTTTTCCACTAATCTATTGGCAAGGTTTCTCTTGTCTTCTTCTATCATAGCCTTATCTTCAATGACTCTTTTCTTTTGTTCAGTCACTTCACAAAGCATCATGGCTTGCGATTCTTGTTCAATTTTGAGAGTTCTAATCTCTTCTGCTTGAGCTTTATTCTTCTCCATCAGGTCTACTATTACTACATCAAACTCCTTAGAATCTCCATTTGCAAACACTTTTGAGGTGTCAATCTCCTTGTACTCTGTATCATTCTCAGCTATGGAAATCTCTCTTCTTCTCTTTAAGGATTTCCTAAGTTCTTCCCTAGCTTCTTCCAAAGAATATAGAATAGATTGTATCTCAATCACCTGGTTCTCTATGATCTTCCCAAGTTTGTAGACTTCCATTTCTAGATCTTTTCTCCAAGCTATAAGGCTTCTCTTTATTAGAACCAAGCTTTGATACCAATTGTTGGAATTTACAAGTGGGAGTATTTACTTTTGAGGGGGGGGGGGTGTGTGGGGGTGGTGAGGTGGGGGGTGAATTAGAAGTAACAAACTTTAACCTCTAAAACTTTAAACTGAGATCAATCACATGCATCTAATATCTTCTAATAAACATGAAAGTGAAGACATGCATGAAAATAGATAACACAAGATTTTAGTCACTTAGAAACCCTCCAAAATGAGAAGGTAAAACTAGGGTGGGGATGACACCCACAAATTGTCACTGTAGCAATAAGGTTACAAAGTTTGACCATCAACAATGGTCTACCCTTTGAAAGGCCTGCCTTGTTAAAGGCTTTACACCCTGTTAAAAATGACCTATCTAAAGTATTTACAAACATTCACTTGAAATGTCACCTTGTTAAAGGTTCTACAAAATAGCTATTAAGCCAACTTATCTTTAGAGGATTTTCATTCTCCTAATACAATGGTTAGAAATTATAGTAGAATGTATTGATCTAATGACTTACAATCTTCAATTGCTGATTCCAGATCCTTGTTCTGCTCAATTTGTTCTGATCCTTCCTGATCTAATATATCTTTGTTCGAAGTACTGATGCTCTGTTCTAACCAACTTATTAAGCAATGTTGTTCTACCTCTAATTCTTCTCACCCCTTAAAACTTTGCTAGTATTCACTCATGCATTCCCACTTAACCTCTTTTACTTCCTCTCCTCTCTCTCTCTCTTGAATTATGGGGCTTCAACCTCGTTATAAAGGTTTTCAAGACTTAGGGTTAGGTATGAATCTATGATCGATATTTATCCATCTTTTCTGCTCAATTCCTTACACTTTTCTTATTGGTTGCATGCTCTCTCCATTTTTTTGATTGGTTGCATGCAAATTACATAGGGAATGTAAAAGATTCGATCTTATCTTTAAGATCCTTTGAGATCATCTTGAGTTAGCTCAAAAATGGTTTTCATCTGAGTTTGTGAAGACACAAACTCAGATGTTGATTCTGTGTTACTCGACACTCACTGATTGCTAATGCTCGACACATATAGGATTTCTATCTTGCTTGGCTCCTATAGTAATTTTTTTTTGCTTGGCACCTATACTTTTCTCGACATCTATAGTGACTAGATATCACTTGTCAGTCAACACTTGAAACTTGCTCGACACTTGAAGTTCACTCGGCACCTGTTGAATTTTTGGCTCGACACATATTGTAGCTTGACATCTATATTATACTCGGCATCAACCTTAGAATTTTCTTAAGTGTGTTGACACTCAATTGTCAAGACCAATTTGAGGCCAATAGGAAGATTCAAAACTAGTTAGCACTCCTATTATCATAGGAAAAACTTTCAAAGACTGATGATTGATGTGACAACTAGTCTTGCTCCTACCCTGGCTTCTTCTAGGGTATCCATAGGTCTTTCTCTTGACCTAATAGGGTTTATAGTTACACCACTCTCCTTAGGATCCTATCTATGAGATCCTATCCCATTCAACTAGTGCACACCAATGAGATAGAACAACAATTCTTCCACTACTTCCTAGGCTTGTTAGCCCTTCTTGCTTTCTTGACAACTCCAAAATCATACCTCCTTTTGATAAAAAATCACCCCATGAACACGAATAGGTATTTTTGGAGGTCATTTGAATACCTTCCAAGATCTAAAACTACTTTGGAGATTGGAACCCTAATCGAGTTCACAAAAACACAACATTTGCTCCCAAAACTACCAAACAGGGCTACAAGCAATTAGCCCTCCTAATGATGAAAAACTAGAAAAAATTGTAAAATTCCTTAACAATGGGGTAACCTAATCACTAATTTAGACACCCTTTTTAGAGAATTAAAGGATTCTTAAGGTCTCAATCTCTTAAGACATCTATATAGTACGACCTATAATAGTGCCTAAAAATTAGGGTTTGCATAGAATTTAAACCAGTCTGATAAGAATTGAGTATTTCCCTCCATAGAAAATTCACCAATGACTCCCCTTGTAGTTGTTACTTCAAAAAAAATCCCTTTATCACATTCCAAGCTTTTATTAAAGCATTCCAAGCATTCAATCCCTCCTAACACCCATGCATTCAACTATGATCCCTAGCCATACATCTCTGATTCACCTAGGGCATCACCACAAATACACTTCCCTTACTTCCTAGGGCCCCTCCTTTACTATATAATATGTGAAAGGAGTCATATTCCTAATCCCAAAGTCCCATACAATTTCCATGGTGGGAAGAGGAGCTATGACTCCATTTCACTTAGTTGTCTGATTCAAAACAACAGACATGCAGGAAGCAAAAGGATTTTATTAACCAACAAAAAAACTTATCAAATCACAAACTATTAATCTATATAATATTAAAATTAAATCCTCTAATATTTCGAATTACTAAAAACCAAATTTCAATCCATGAAAGTGCCAAAATACTCAGAAGGCATAAACTGTAACTAATTACTTGTTGTTCAGTCCGTACACACCAAAAACCAAAAAACTTTCGACCCTTTCAAAAGGTTGAGTGTGGCCTTAAATACACATCCAAAGTTCAATCCTAAATATTTCAAATAGTTACCAAGCTCCAACTACAAATTTTCTCAAATGCAACAAAAGGTTGTCAATGTTGTCAATGACAACATTGACAGTTTTTGAGCAACTTTACATCTTTTGGAGTTTGGCTCTCAAACTTGTTCCAAAGATTACCAAAATTTACCAAAAGCCTTAAATTGACTTAAAACATGTATAAAGGACCTTTAAACACATAATTTTACATTCTACCCTCCAAAACACAAAAATTCCTATTTGACCTAATCATGCAACTATGAGCAATTAAGGTCTCATAAGGCTTCCTAGTCTTGACATACCTCAACTTATGACTAGGTTAGTCCCACTATTATCCTAGTGGTATGGATAGAACCACTACAAGAAAAAATAACCAAGGATCCCTAGGTCTATCATGAGTCCTACCTAGGTGCCCCTACACTAGTGATTCTGTTGAAGTAAATCCAACATTGTACAGGTCTATAGTTGGCAAGTTGGAATATGTAGTACATAGAAAACTTGATATTGCACTAGTTTTTGGAATTGTTGCAAGGATTTTTGCAAATCCTAAGGAGAATCATTTGATGGCTATTAAGAGAATTATGGGATATTTGAAAGGAACAAAAGATTATGGTCTATACTACAAGAAGAATGATAAATTTGAATTGAGAGCCTACACAGATGTTGATTGGACTATAGCATTTTTATTGGGAAAGTGATTAGTCTCATGGAGTAGTAAGAAACAAAATTGTATATCTCAATATACTACTGAAGCTTAATATGTGGCTATTGCAATGAATTGTACCAATATAGTATGGATGAAATAGCTACTCAGAGGAGTGAAGGAAGAAATTAATGAACCCATGGTACTTTATTGTGATAATACAAGTGCTATAAACATATCTATGAACATTGTGATGCATACAAAGATGAAAAAAATTGCAATAAAGTATCATTACTTGAGAGAATTGGTTCAAGACAAAGAAGTGAGAATGGAATATGTGAATACAAAAGAACAAATAGCTAATATATTCACAAAAGCTTTACCTAAGGATGCACATGAATATCTTAGAGATAAACTAGGGTTGATACCCCTATCCAAAGATACTTGAGAAATATGAGTAGTGCCTTGCATCAACTAAGATGAATGTTGTATCTTACAACTTGATGTAATGGATCTTACTTTAGGAGCTACCTAAAGTAATGATAGAGCTCAATCAAAAGATTTATAGTCATATACAAGGTGGTAGAGGAAGAACTTGAATTGATTATATCTGCATGAAAAGATGACAAGGCTTTGGAATTTTTGTCAAAGAGGGAGATATAAGAAAGAAAGAGGGAGATATAAAGAGGGAGATATAGGAAAGAGGGAGAAATTCCTAACAAGAGAAGATATAAGTCAAAAGGAGAAGATATGTTGAAGGAGATTGACAAAGCTTACATTACCCTATACAGAGGAAGGACATACAATGATAGAGGGAGAAATTTTGAAGATATTAATTTTCTTTTTTGTCTTGTTGTTGGTATTGGTTTTCCATCAATGCCAAAGAGGAATATTGTTGAAAGAAGAGATTAATTAGATTGATGGAACCTATCATGGACCAATCATTATTTTTCCAATAATTTCAAACCTACTACTTGCTGGTGAGAGAATTTCTTTTTTGGTCTGAATGCTATTATTTGTTTGATTGATGAAGAGGATTCGAAAAGAGAAGATAACAAGAGCACTTAAAGAAAGATTGAGTTATTTGGTGTATAGAAGGAGCACTAAGATGAAGTAAGACATTGATACTAAAGTGTATTCTTTATCTACTTAACTATAATAAAAGGTTACTCAAGCAACGGTTGAAATAAGATCAAGTAAAGAAATGAGCTTTCCAAGCTTTGTCGAGTAAATAGTGCAAGCCAAGCAAATTTAGTGCAAGCAGAGCAGAAAATAGTAGAAGTTGGGTGAAAATCAATAGGTGTCAAGAAAAGAACCAAAATAGTGGAAGTTGAGTGAACTAGTATTGGCTGAGTGATAGAATACTGTAAGTTCTAAGTGATAGTTAAATGTGTTAAATCAAAGATTTGACGAATCTGAGTCAACAAAGTTGATTTCTTGAATTATGTGAAGCATGTAGAAGATAAGCTTGATGAGTTGGAGGCACATAATTTAAGATAAACCATTTTGAGGTGAATTGAAAGAAGATTAGAGAGGAACTTTCTAGAAGGGACTAAAATGGAAAAGTGGGTAGATTCATTAAATCTTACCTAAACCTAGAATGGACAATTGTGGTTAAGTGACAAAAGTCCTAAATTCTCTATTTATAGAGATAGAAGGCCAGAAGCAAAGGTTTTCATGTGCGAGAACCTAAGGAAGATAAGAAGTCTAAGGTGTTGCTTCATAAGGTGGCTAAAGGGCTAAATCTACATATGGCATGCTAAGTAAGAAGGCTTAAGGAGTTGAATGCTTGAAGGGTGAATGAGTTGTCAAAGATGAAGAGGGTGAATGCCAAGAAGAATGAAGGACTAACACATAGATCTGTAATCTGCAAGCGAGTTGTATTTTGTTATCGGATTAAGTCCTATTGTTACTTTCTAACCATTGTATCAGTTTAGATAAATCCTTTGGATTAAGGTTGATCTAACAGTCATTTGTAAATCCTTTAATTGAGTTACATTCTAATGGAATGGTCTAAAGTCCTCTAAACAAGGCTCACTACTAATAAGGTGATTGAAATCCTTTAACTAGGTCACATTTAACAATGTGTATTGTAATCTTTAATTGGGTTGGTCTTTCACAGGGAATCACTTCAAAAGAGTGAAATTTGGTAGCATGTTATTAGTGGTTTTTCCCAAATTGGGTTTCCACGTAAAATCCTTGTGTCAAAATGTGTGAATGAGTTTGTGGTGTTTTATGTTTACATTAATGCAAAGTTATTTTGACTTAGGATGATAATATGCAAATGTTTAAGGTATTTGATGATCTAATTGATGCATGCATGATATTGGTGTAATACCCCAAAATTAGCACATTGCCATATTAACCAATTCTAGTCTATTCAATTCTTCCTAAGTCCTATTTTACTAGGCAATTCTAAATAATCGCTACTTGACCTTGGTGTCAAATGTAGAAAACCCTAAACTGCATTACTCACAGTATTTATTTAATTCCTAAGTATCAACTCAAATGAGCTATAATAAACCTATTGATTTAATTAAATTAAATTATAAGTGTTCATATTTTAGTTATATTAAAATTACCTCTTTAGCTAACATACAAAGGAATTAAAAATATTTGATTTAATAAGATATCTCCTCTTTTTAATTATTGAATTTAATTATTCAATTAAGTAAAGTTTATCCATTTATGAGGTCATATTCTATTTTATTAAATTAAATATCTCTCCAAATCTTCTCTTCAGTTTAGAAATGGAAACTCTGGCTGAACTAAAATTAGAAAAGGAATTAAATCACTTAAATCCTTATTCCACTCAAAATTAAATCAGTTAACTCCTTTTTACACTCAAAAGCAATCAATTAACTCCCTTTTCACAAGGAATCTTCCATTATGACTGAGTGTCATCTCCAATCTTGATCATCCATTCCAATTGATCTTGACCGTTGATCAATTATGGGGTTCTATTTAAGAAGCCTTCAATTCCTCATTACAGAGGTTGAAGGGAATTTGCATTGAACTTATGTTGGAATATCCACTCATTTGCTCCTGCATTCTTAGCTTAATATTCTTGTATCTCAATCTCATATAGTTTAATAATGCATCCATTTAGATTAATTATTCTTTCTTATTCTTAGAATAATCTTCAATACATTTAGATTAATCTTGAATATCTCATATAGCTTAAAATCCTTCATTCTAGAGGTTTGGTTGCTCGCTTCTCATTTTGAAAGCAAAGGCAAATTCTAGTTAAAAGGCAACAAGTTGGACTGTTAGATTACTTAGATGAATAATTTAATATTCATTCTGGGATGATCTTTCAGATAATGACCATGTTGAAGTGTGTGTGAGGAATTGAATCCTGCATTTCACATATACATTTTTGGCACCCACTTTAGGGAAAAGAAATCAAAATTTTTGGCCTCATTTACTCTATTTTTTGCATTTTTAATGATTCTGTCACAATCGTCCGTACCATTTTCCAATTATTCATGCAAGAAATCTCATTTTCACATGAAGAAATGAGGAATTTCTCTGCTCTCATTACACTTCCTCACGTGAAAAAGTGCATAAATGAGTGGTTTCTCGCATGGTGCACATCATTTTCTTGTACAGGCCTGTGCATGATTTCACACAAAATCTTGCAACAACATATGCAAATACAATTTCTAGAATTCAGATTTATCATAATGCATTTAACTAGTGGTGTTTTTTGAAGCATTCTCTTTCTAATTTCTAGTTTTAAAATAGCTTGACAATGGTTTGTAGATGCATGTAAAAGACACCTTATCAAAAAACTTGAAACAAGCACTAATTGTGTGATTGCAAGATGCTTTGTCAAAGATACACACGTTGAAGACTCATTTCAAACCCACTTAAATGTCATATTTTCTTTCATTTCTTTCCACAAATAGTGTAAGTAGGGCTTGTGAACTTGATAGGGTGAAAGATAGGGGAATAGGGGAGTATGCTCTTTACTACTTGAAAGTGATGCCCATGAGTAAATTAGAAACCTAGAAGCCTCTGAAAGATGGTACCTGAGGGAGGCAAGCAAGTTAGTGGTTCTCCCAAACAAAGCCTTTAATGAAGAGATGATGATTTCCTTTTAGGGGATCAAAGTCTTGGGATAGGACAAGGTGGGATCAATAAGCTAACTCGGTGATGAACATGCTTTGGTAAGGTGACAAGGAAGAGGAGTATGCTCTTTCCCCTTGAAGGAAATTAGAAACTTGGACCCTTAGATCCAAACCACTAGTCCAAGTCAACTTTTAGAGGGCCTACCAAAGTGATCCAACCTCTAGGAATAACCCAACTGAGCACACTCCTTTCACTGGAGATTCCAACTCACTATAATAAAGAAGCTTTGTAGAGCAAAAGACTCCAAAGCCATATTAATTTCCTCTTCTTCATTCTAATATCACATATCAAGAAGAGGCTCTATTTGTTGCATTGGCGTATGTTAGCCTCAATCTTGCTAGTCAAGTGTGTGCACTTTCAGATGCTGGTGTGGGTTGCTAGCCTTAACTTCACTTGTGAAGCCATCGGGGGTTAATATGAATGGAAGCCAAGTAAAAACCTCTTAGTTGCTACCTGGTTCAACTCCAAAAGGGGGCAAGGGGAAGAATCTCTCCTGTAGAACTCACCATAGGGATATACCTGGGCATTGGAAGGTGGTATACATTCTTGAAACCTGCCACAAGGGTGTTCATTCAATGTATATGTTATTGAGCCCTTGGAATACACCAAAAACATGGGCACCTTCTAGTGGGGTGACACGACTGTGTGAGGTGAATGCATGCACATAAGTTGTGGGACAAAGGTTTTGCTTCATTTGCCATTTTTGGTTATAGGGATAAAACATGTTTGTTATTGAGTCTTTTAACTTGTCCAAACTTGTCAAACAAACAAAAGCTCAAGACTCCCCCATCCCTTTGAGTTGCTTTGTCCTCGGTTGGATTGTTTGCAACTACTGCTTGATTCCCATGTTTATCTGAAAAAAAAAACTATCTTTTTGAAACCAAAATGTTGTTCAAAAATTTGAAAATCATCTTGATATCTATCTTAAATCTATCAAAACAACAAAAAATCTATCCAGAACTATCTGAAACTTGTAAAATCTCTTCAAAATTATGTCTTAGTTGTCAATTTGGTCCTTGTTTTTGTGCCTAGTTTTGCAAAATTTTGTTCAAGAACCTTTTTGAAATCACACTTTTTTGCACAACCTTGTCCAAGTCCTCATGTAGTCTTGTGCAAATCTTTGTGCAAGATCTTGCAAATCTGTCCTTTTATGTCAAAATCCTATCTTTTTGTCAGTATAGCACATCCTCGCACAACTCTGTACAAGTCCTCACATGAGAAAACTATCTTAAATTTTCTATTCTAAATCTTTGCCTAGTTCTTTGGGCCTTTTTGCGTGATTCCCTAGGAATATTTGCATGGGATCTTGTCTTAAAACTATCAAACTATTTGTCAAAACTATCTGCACTCTAAGTCTGGTCTGTGCCTACAACTTTTTTACCTCTTTTCTATTTGTAAACAATGTCAAATAGTGACATCTTGCTTAGCTAAAAATTTGTGACCTATATGCAAATAAGTCTTGTCTCTTAGTTATCTTGTTTTTGTCCCCTTTTGTTTGTCATACTTAATATCATGATAGTCATAATCTTTGGCCATTCTAGCAATTACTCAAACAACTCGTACCCTAGTATACAATACTCTTATCTTACTTTTTTGAGTATATGTTCTAGTGTGGTCCTTGTCTAGGCTTTCACTTTTTGTCCTTCTCTATGACTGTGGCAAAAAGAAGAAAAAACATGTTTTATCCTTCTAGATTTAGATGAGGTAGAGCTAGGGTTCATAATCATGGTAGAGGTCGCTCTTCACTTTATACATGGTCTATGTCCAATTCATCTAGTGAGGAGTTTTCATGATCTCCTTCACCTGTCAAATCTCCTCATGTTCAGAGATTATTTTCTATAAACTTACAACAAACTAGGAACCCCTTATATCAAGAGGATCCTAAAACTAGCAAAGGTCATACATCTTGTAACAACACAACTGAATTCTTATTTAGACAACCTTTTCAACCAACATACACTGAAACTTATCACATCCCTAAAATGGTTGATCAAGAACTAGAACATGGAGAACATAGTAGAGACCAAGATCAAAATAGGACTAAAACACATAGGGATCCTTTTATTGATGAGAATGAAGAAGAGGTAGAAGTACTCCCAAGCATGTCAAAAAATGTCATAAGGACAAAAAATTCTAGAAAGTCATGGAGATCTTGCTTAACAAAGAGAGAGAGAGAAATACTTTCTCAAACTTGCTCAAGAGGGAGCCAAGCTACCTTATCACTTTAATGTTGAAACTATCATTACACCTGAAGAGCAAACTAAAACATCTAAATTGAAAAAACAACTAAAGATCATGTAAGACCAACTAGCCCAAATGATGCATGATAAAGACAAACCTACAAAAACATACACTCTAGATGCTCTTTGTCCATTCCCTTTTGGCAAGAGTATAGACATGCCTCCTTTTCCAAGAGGATTTGAGTTTCCTAAGTATGATAAATACTTTGGAACTATAGATCCCTAAGATTATTTGTGAGAATTCAGTGCCCTATCTATGGAATTTATGCATAATCATACATATCTCATGCATCTATTTCCAAGAAGTTTAGGTGGTCAGGCTATGGACTGGTTTTCATGCTTGCCTACAGGTATCAAAACATTCAATGAGATTGCAAACCTATTTGTCCAACAATACTCTCACAACATACAACACCTGGTTAATAGTCAAGACTTGTGTAACCTTAAGCAAAGAGTTGGGGAACCTTTCCTCACATTCCCTTAGAGATGGAAACAACTTTACACCAAATACTCATGTAAAATCCTCGAAACACAAAAACTTGATATATTTATGGAGAATCTTTTACCTGATTTTTTTCTACTTCAAGGTCCATGCACCTTTGAAGATATGGCCAAAAAAGCTATTTGGATAGAGGAATTCATGGTAAAAAAGGGTGAGTTAACCTTCCAAAAGGATACTAAACAAGGATCCATCTCTAATAAGGACAAATCCAAGTATGTGAACAAAAATTTAGAGGTAGCTTCCAATCTCACATACAATCTCAAAGCTTCCAAGAATGTTGAGAAACTTCCTTCTGATAACAAGACCTTTGGAAATAAACCAAAGAGCTCATCTTGGGTTACACACCCAAAATGAGAAGTTATACCTCTTGGTGAACCTTTGGATGTGGTCTACAAGACCTTGCTGCAAAACAAGCTCATTTCTTTGTTGGATAACTCTCATCCTTACAATCCACAACCACGACCACCATGGTGGAATGAAACTACATTTTGTGAATATCACCAAAACAAAGGTCAGAAAACCAACAATTGCATCAACTTTCATCACAAAATCCAAGACCTAATTGATGATGGTGACATTGTTGTGGATGGACATAACAAGAATGTAGATCACAAGGCTTTCAAGGAGCCATTCCCATCTTATGAAAAAGGAGAAAAAAAAAAAAAAACCTCATAACAAGATCAACTATACGTACTCTAATGATGATGATGAGATTGTCCACATGGTTGAACTTGTGGATGTTGAGTATTGTGAAATTATCGCCATCAAGGGAAAACAAGATAAAACTAAACCTAAGACACCATTTGTCTTAATGAGTCTTTCTTCCAATACATCTAATGACGAACCATCACAATCTTGTGCCAATACTATTACACACTCCTACACTAAGTTGGTACTATTCCAAGGCCCTACATCTTCTACTCTTGAGCTAGAAGAACACAAAGACAAACCTCTTACTAGTCCATTTGGAAAAGGAATAAAACTTGCAATAACTTATGTGGCTACTAGCTACAGTATCCTTGATTAGATACAATGAAAAAATGCTCAAATCATGATCTTTGAACTGCTCAAAATCTCGCTCGCTAAAAGGTAGATTCTCGGCAAAGCCCTCAGTGAGGAAAACATCCCTCAATATCTTGATCTTGAGAGGTTCCAATCTATGGTAGGTCATCTAACCTCACCTTACTATGTGTCCTTCTTTAAGGAGGACGATAATTCACTGAGTTATTCGCATAATCAACCTCTACATATTTAGCTCATGATACACTAGAAACATGTCCTTTGTGTGTTCATCGATAATGGAGCTAGTTTAAACATTGTCTTAGCTACTTTGCTCAGACAAGTGGACTATTCTATAAAGTCCATCGATCCCTATCATAAGATAAACTATCAAAGCATATGATGAAATTGAGAGAAAATCTTTAGGTCTTGTGGTGTTGCTTCTTCATGTTGGTCTTGTAGAAAGGGACGTCACTTGTGAGGTGCTCGAAATTCCTTTAGCTTACAATATTCTACTAAGAAGACCATGGATACATGAGATGTGAGCTATGCCTTCCACTTACCATCAATGCATAAAATTCCCATTTCATGGCTCTGAAGTCACCATACCTGCAAGTACTAGCTATACCTGTAACATGCTAAAATCTGCTAAAAACTTTGTACCTGCTAATAGGGAATCTATAGACCATCATGATAATAAGCTGAAGCAAATTGAATAGTCACTCAAGATGAAGGAAAATAGAATGGATGAATATCACATAGAACTAGTTCTGTCTTTGACATCTCTTCTTGAGTCTCCTCGTCATTATGGGAGACCATATGAAGTGAAGAGACCTTTTATGTTGACACCTCAAACTAAGTATAATGGTACTTTTGTCAAAGCTACTATTCCTCTCAAGGAGGAAGCTAAAAATAGAGCTATTTCTACATGGATATATAAAGAGGAGATTGCTGTTGACCTCATAGAACAGTCTCATGAAATTACTCTTGAAAAATATGGTCCCGGTCTTAAACTCATGAAAAATTTTGGCTACAAAGGAATTGTTCTTATTGGATGCAACAAAAATGGTTTGATTGATCCTGTCAAAGCGATAGCTAGAAGGAATTGAGACACATTTGGTCTAGGCTTCAAGAAGATTCCCTCCATCTAGGAATTAACAAATTCATATGAGAACATGAGAGTTCATTTGAACATGAGTCACAAGTTGAGTCTAATGACCATGAAGATAATGCTGACAATGAGGATCCTTATCCTTATCCAATTCCTAATAATCTAGCTAAATTCTTTGCAAAACCATATGACTTTGTACCACATATTAATGCCATGGATGGTGATAGTGATTCTTCTAATAATACTACTGATTCACATCTTACCCAACAAGAACAAGGAGAGTCTAGCCATGCTTTACGCATTGAGTACCTTTGTAAAAATCTAGATAATGAAAGAGAGTTTGTTCCTATCACTATTGGGGAATTGTATATCTATCTCTATACAGTATAGATTCTCGAGAGTATGAATTCGACTCTCTTTCAGAAGCAACTATAGACAAAGATATAGATCAAGTTCATGTTTATGAAAACCTCCTTGAAGCAGGTGAATCATCTAGAGTTAGGTCAAATGAGTCCTATCCAACTAGTTTCCTTGAGTCCTCGAGTCTTCGATTAATGACATTAGTACTCAAAGGGATTTGAACACACTTGTGGACAAAACTACTCTAGGTCTCAAATTGCTTGTCCAAGAATTTAATGATTATACTGTGAACACAACCAAACCAGCCACATCTCTTTCACTCACCTATCTTGAGCTCATAGAATGGAATTCCAATGCATCTATTAAAGTCTCTACATTCAAAAATGACTATGCTCTTGCCTATTACTTAAACACTATCAAACTGGTAATGTCTTCCACCAATGAACAAAGTGTCAACATGACTAAAGATGACATCAAATATCTTAGTCATATTATAGTTGGCTCTTGATTTAATAGATTTGAAAATAACCAAGAAACTAGACCAACACATCTAAGGATAGCAAATTCCTATAATGGATGCACTTTATTGTTGATCTTGGGCCAACTATAAGGCTAGTTCCTTCTTCTTCTTCAAGCTCTGCAAGACCTAGGCGGGTGGACCTCAGATTCTTTATATGGTACTAGTGTAAAGGCATATAATTGAATCTAAATAACAGATAAAATCCCTTAATCTTCTATGTTTATGTAGGCATTCATGGGTGAAATAGCTAATAGCATAGCACATGAACCTGATAAACCAAGTTAGGGAAAACTCTTTTAATTCCTTAAACATAAAGGGAAAAGATATTCAATTAAAGATTTGGATCTCAACATAACCCAGGTATGCAACAACAAAGAATATGCAACCTCTAAGCTGACCAGTCCCTTATCCATTGGGCATCAACTAAATCTCAACATACACATGGACACCTGAAGCATACTCATATATCTAGACATCTGATCTATCTATCTAACTTGCAAATAGAAATTAGTCGTCATAAAAACTCTGATACTTATGGTAATATCCTCCTAGTGAAACCTGCAACCCTGTTAATGTAAACAAGCATTTACTTGGCCCTTTGTTCCAATAGCAAATTTATCTGGACATACAATCTTAAAGGATTTCAATTGAGTTTAAGCTCTTAGCTCTTAAACATAAAACATTGCAGATAATAGAGGAAGGAGATGAGAATCAGAATGAAACTAAGGAAAATGAAGCTCTTGTATTAATTTCATTGAAACTAATACATCATATATATATCAAAAATTAGAAAATACACAAAAAGATGACTGTGTAGTATAAAATGTTTCAAAAGAAATACAATACTACTATTCATAACAGAGGAACACTGAGAATGGTATCACATCAGTCAAGAAATTCTCCAACTCTAGAACCTATCTGGTCTCACAATTATGAGAAAATCTCAAACAAATTGGAACCCCTAACAATGAGTAGAGAAGAAAGATATATACAAGAGAAGATATTTCAAGATCTAGAAACTGAAATTGACATGTGTCCCATTGAAAATGTCTTCATTGTGATGTTGTTGAAACTGAACTTCTTTCATCTGCCTGCAATTAAAACCATACATGATATAATCAAAATATTTGATATATCCCCCAAAACAATCAGCAAAATATCTCCATAAACAATCAGCAAAATAGCTCCATAAGAAAATATCAGATACACATCAAATCTAAGCCAAAAGCTTAAAATCTGATTTTGGTATGTCACTTCTGCTTTTTCTATGAAATTCAACTATTCTACTGGCAAAACACTTAATTACTTCCAACTGCATTTAAAACAATCAAATCATCCTTATAATTGATGATAAAATCAAATATGATGAAATTCTGGCTATATTTGATCTTAATTTCATCTGCAACAATAACTCTGCATTTTTCACTGAGATTTCTCCGAAATCACAAAACCTCCTATAGCTTCCTCTAGTGAATACCTACACAAAAACTGATTGTAGAAATGGATAGTTTGTCTCTTTGTGGTTTTGAAGGTATATTACACTGTACATTTTGGACAAAAATCATGCCTTTGAGATTGATTCAAGATTCCAGGCCTTGAACCATGAGCATAGCATTAAAATTGAAAAATTGAAAATCTTACATAGTTAAAACTATATAGAAACATTAAAATAATTCAAATCCTCAAAATTTGAACCTCTGTGCATTTGAAACATGTCTAAATTTTATTTTTTATATTCATTTTCAAATCACCTTTCCACTTGTCCACTTCTTATTTGCTATTTTACCCAGGTGGGCCCCACAACTCCAATGCCTTTGAACTATTTAAATTTTCCTCTTAATACTTTATCCTTATTCACTTCATAACATCTTACCTTTCTTATTTTCTCCCTCTGGTCTCACAACAACATGATGAAAACATTAACATATTATTAATATTTTAAACCTATAAACTCCCCTTGTAGCATCTTGCCCTTCTAAATCCATATCTCCGGTCCTACGAATCATGGCAATTTTGCTCCTTTACAATCTTACAAAATTCATAAGATTGTAAACCTTCATCCTTGGCCTCCTAATCTTATGACTTTAGCATACCATTGAAGCCCTTCCAAATCTAGCTCCTGGCCACACGATAGCTTGCCACATGGAATCCATTTTAGCATTTCATTTGGTCAAAATTTTGATCCTTATTCCTCCAGGCTAGTCATTGGCAGGTTTCTCCAAGCAATGAGCTCAATGTCTCACAAGGCGTGTGTCTTTGAAGATACTTATCTCCTGTGTCTTTTGGCTTATAAAAAGCTAAATCAACTACCGTGTCCCCCATGTGAGATAAAAAGAAAAAGCTTCCACTTTGGACGCAGACTTCTTTTCATGCTCATGGACCATCCCCTTACCTTTGCTGCCATAGACATCTCCCTCAACGTAGAGCTCCTTCTTTATTGATGTGGGCTACTTCAAAATGTGATTGCTACTATGATGCTGCCTCTTCACCTTGTGGATTCTTCCTTTAATGCACATGAAATTCTTTTTCTGTAGGCTACCCTTGCCTCTTGCCTATAGATCTCCTATTCAAATGCTCCTTCTAGCATGCTGGTCTTTGTTGCATATAATGCATGGAGCCAAAAACCAACCTTCCTTTCATGCTGTGGAGATCCTTGTAGATGGAGCTTCTTTTCTTCAATGCCACAATCTCATCTCTTTGGTTTCCCATCACAATGACCTCCCAGTTAATGAAAATAAATCAAAAACCCAACAGACACTCCATCCAATTTGCCTTCAATGTCTGTTCCTTTTATTAAAATGTTGCCTACAAAATAGAACACAACCAATGCACTTCATTCATTACCACATATTTTCTTAAAATATCTATTCATCCTCTATATCTCAAAACATTTAATGCACACTTCTAACCTATAAAATTAAATAAATAATCCCTTGCACATATTCGGCTCCACTGTTATTCAGAATACATCTAATCCTACACAATGATTTGGAAAAAAATGACGATATGCATATAGTGAACATTGTAGCAATTAGAATTGTTACAATTTCCCTTTTAAAGACCTTAATTTACACACAATCTTCTTCAGTCTAATGGAATCAGTCAGACCCTAAAGTGGGTCTGGCTAAAAAAATTCATTTTCAAACAACTGACATTGCAAAGTGATCCATTGATCTTCTCAGATTGACTAAAATCAAAATCAAGCACTTAATCATCATTTAAAACTCATTTCATCATTTATTTGCAAACTATGATTCATTGACAACAAGGCCTATAGGGTGGCTTTAAAAATTGACCCAAATAGATAACAAGGCTCTAAAAGCTAATATGTTGATAGTCTGTTATGTATTCTTGCATCTTGTCAGATCTCATGTCATGATGACACCTAGGTCAAAAGATATTGGCATCCAAAGTTGCCCAGTTGAAATTGCCTATAGGTCAACTTGTCAGAAAACTAGAAAATGTGTTTGGTTTGAGCCTTGAAAATAGAACAAACAGATGCCTAAAGGTACAAAAATTGGGGAATTAGTTCACTGCCATAAGGGGAATATAATTATATGATTTGGGCTTATGAAAAACTATGGGACACATTTGGAAAGTGTGCAAAATGGGCTACTCATAATTGCAGGATAGGTGACAACATCAGAAAAGTGTTTTTTGCAAATGAGATGACCGTGAGAAAGTGTGTAGACCTATTCATCAAGGCTTACAAATTGGCACACTTTAAGTATTTTTGGAGTAGAATGTAGTGGTACAAACTAATTGATCTAGGAAATCACATATTTAAAATTATAACATCACAAATAGGGGTACTGACCAATCTATATTCATGACATCAGTAAAAAGTTATAAATTGCATTTAGAATCACGTTTGAAAATTGATTAAATGAATTCATCACAAGATTGAATTCAGAGCATAGAAAGCATGTGACCTTTAGAATGCAATGCAAAAATAATTTTATCATTTGGATAAACTGAGTCAAAGATATGATTGGTCAAATAGGGCCTTCTAGAACTATGCACAATTACACCAATGCGCAAAAATAATACATCAACTTTGAGGGGTTCAAAACCTAATCAAACAGATTCAAAATGAGCTAAAAATTGAAAAAAAGGCTCTTTGTTATTCATATTAAACATCCCCAAAGTGGTGGGTCATGAAACATTTCTAGGTAGAAGATATTCAAAGGAAAACTGAGCTACTGTATAGTGTTTGACACAAGCAAAAATGCAGAAATGAACACTGCTCAAAACAGAACTTTGCAGAATCAATCAAGATGACAAAATAAATAAAAAACACATGCATATGCCAAATAAAGGGTGTTAGACAACTAAAACACCGCCTAGGCCTTGAAATGACAGTGAGTTACATATGCAAGAAAATCATTCATTGGAGCTAGATTTCAAAATTTCTTCAACTTGTGACTCAAAACGAGCATGCAATTTTGATTCCCAATAGGTTTGATGGTGAAAAACACATTGTGGCAGTGTTGGAACCTAAAATAGTAAAACACATCCAAGGACGAAAACCTCTTTGAGGCACCTACAAATGAGATATTTGATGCACTTCCTAGTCATTTTCAGGGAAGTTCATCAGTGTTGATAGAGCCAGGACTAAATCTTGATCTTATAATACGTCACTTGTCTATTGCACCAGGAGTTAAACCAGTCAAACAAAAGCTTAGAAAAATACATCCTCATGTTGCATTCTTGTCAAAGCTGAACTAGAAAAGCTTCTGAAAGCTAGTTTCATCTGAGCTATTGATTATGTTGAATGGATATCAAACATCCTTCTGATCTCCAAGCATGAAAAATCTATTAGAGTCTGTACATATTTTTGAGATATGAACTTAGCATGTTTGAAGGATGATTTTTGACTCCTTAACATTGATATGATAGTGGACATGATGATGAGATATGAAATGTACTCACTCATGCATGGATTTTTTGATTATAATTTGATCAAAATTGCACCAAAAGATCAGGAAAAGATAGCCTTCACTTGTGCATGGGGAACTTTCTATTGGAATGTGATGCCATTTGGATTGAAAAATGCTGGTGCTACATATCAAAGAGTAGTTACTACAATTTTTCATGACATGATGTGTAAAACAATGGAAGACTATGTGGATGATACTTTGGTTAAGAGTGTAAAATGCAACACTCACCTTCAAGATTTGGGACCTATTCTAGATCACATGGAGAAATTTAGTCTGAGATTTAATCCAAAGAAACGTGCATTTGGTGTAACATCTAGGAAACTACTTGGTTATATTGTCTCTACAAAAGGAATCGAGGTTGATCCTAAGAAAGTTTAAGCAATCATGCATATTCCTCCACCTCATAATATTAGTTAGATGAGGGGCTTACGAGGAAGACTTCAATCCATTTTTAGATTCATCTCACAATTGGTGGATAGGTCACAACCTTTTACCAAAACTCTACATAAAGGTGTGAAATATAATTGGAGTTAAGATTGTGAACAAAGTCTAACATAGATAAAGAAGTACCTTGCTCATCCACCAATCTTGATGCCTCCTATTCATAAGATGCCTCTTATTTTGTACATCTCAGCAACAAAAAAATCTCTGGGTATCTTTCTAGCTCAAGAAGACAATAATAATAAGGAAAGAGCTATTTACTATCTAAGTTGCACACTGATCTCCTATGAAATGAATTATAGTATCATTGAGAAGGCTTGCCTGGCAGTTGTCTTCTCTTCCCAAAAGTAGAGACACTACATGCTTGCTCATACTAAGTGACTAGTTGCTAAAATTGATCCATTGAAATACTTACTTAACAAGGCAACTCTAATAGGGAGGTTGGCTAAGTGGGTCATGATCTTAAGTGAGTTTGATATTACATATGTTGAATAGAAGGCTATTAAAGGACAAGCAATTGCTGATCAGTTAGTAGAAGTACCAATGCAGAGTCTTCTTCCACTATACATTTGATAATCAATTCTAATTCTTACACACCGAAATTGGGTGATGATCTATGACAATTCCTTTACACAATAGGGATCCGGTGCTGGGCTACTATTCATAACACCTAAGAGGTATTCATTTTCTAAGGCATACAAGATTTTGTTTCCTTGTACAAATAATATTTCTGAATATGAAGCTCTCATTAATGGCATGAATATTGTAGTTGAATGGAGAGTGGATCAATTGAACATCTTTGGTGATTCCTAGCTCATAATTAATGAGGTCAACAATGTAAATTAGACAAAAGATGAGAAATTGATCCCATATAAAGGCATTGTGGATGACATGAAGAAATACCTTTCTCATATCACTTTTCAACAAATTCCTTGGGTAGACAACAAAGCCGTTGATGCCATGGCTACTCTTGCTTCCATGTTACAGATGCCAAAGAATGGTCTTTGAAACAATTTCCTGGTGGAAACGTTACTCTACCCTACCTATAACTCCCCTAAATCTCAGATGATTTTTTCTATTGTAGGACATAATTCATCCTGCTACCACCATATATACTCCTATCTATGTGACCAAACAATTCTAGATGGTCTAACTCGGAATCAAAAATGTCACCTTATCCGTAATGCTTCACAGTATGTTATTATTGCTGATGACTTATTTAGGAGAGGTCTTAATGGAACACTCCTTAGATGTTTAGAACCTAATGAGTCCAAACACATGTTAATCAACATCTACAAAGGCATTTGTGGATCTCACTCTAATAGTTTGACACTAGCTCATAAACTTCTTAGAGCTGGTTACTATTGGCTGAATATAGAGCAAGAGGCAATCAAATATGCCAAGTCCTATAAAAAATGTCAGCTCCATGGGAATTTGATTCATGCTCTAGACAGGGAGCTAATTCCATCTATCATGTTGTGGCCATTCCAACAATGGGCATTTGATCTTGTGGGTCAGATTCACCTGTCATCTTCAAATGGACACAAGTTAATTATTACAGCTATAGACTACTTCACTAAGTGGGTAGAGGTAGTTCTTCTCTTTATAGAAAATGGAAAAATTGTAGCTCTATTCATCATGAATTACATCATATGTAGGTATGGTGTACCTTCCTCCATTATTACTGACAATGAAGGACAGTTTAAAAACAAGGATCTTAAAGAGTTATGCAAAAAGTTCAGAATTATGCAACATTGGTCTTCTATCTATTATCCTTGGGGTAATGGTCAAGCAAAGGCATCCAACAAGGTGATACTTAGGATCTTGCATCACATAGTTAGCAAATTTGGAAGGGATTAGCATCTTCTAATTAACTCAACTTTATGAGCATACAAAAAAAGTATTAGAACTCCAAGAGGTACAACACCCTTTGCTTTAGTATATGGAGTGGATACTGTGCTTCCTATTGAGGTTGAGATTCCTACTCTAAGAATTTCTATTAAGGGCCTGATTACTAAAGATGACTACATAATATCTCAGCTTCAAGAGCTAGTATTATTAGATGAACGTCAACAAGTGGTGTGTGATCATATTTTAGCTTATCAACATCGTATGTCCAAAAGTTACAACAAGAAAGTTAACCCCGTGACTTCCAACTGGCTGATCTCATTATGAGAGAAAACCCTAAGAATCAACAATAGCAAGTAGAAAAATGGAAGTTCAAACCCAACTAGCTTGGTCCTTATATAGTCACTGCAGTTTTTGGATATGGTGCTTACCAATTTTATACAACCGAGGGAGAGGTGCTCAAGGAGCCCATCAACACTCTTCACCTAAAGTGATTCTGCAGTTGATCTGGTTTCAAAAGCTCTTTGTATATATCTGAATGTCCTGAAAAAAATCTAAAAATTGCAAAAAGTCCTAAAATAAATCTATTATCTTGGTGAAAACTTAGAAATAGGTGTAGACACCTAAATCATTTAGAAAATAAAGTATTTTTATTTTCTGAAAAAATTCCTAATGCCATCATCATTTATTAATTAATTATTTATTTAACTAATTAATTTATTTTTATGCCATTAAATCCCTTTATCTTAATTAAAAATATTTAATTAAGGAATCCCTCCCAAAAATGTTTAAATTTTATTTAAACATTATTTCCTTATTTATTAATTATTTAATTAATAAATTGACCAAAAATCCCAAAATAAATAATTTATTTATTTTTTGCCCAAAACTTGACCAATTTCCTTAAGGCCACTAACCTCTTCCAAAATCTTCTAATCCTTCTTTAATTTCGATTAAAGGCTAATCCCATCATTTCCTACCCTTAATCCCAACTCAAAATATTTAATTAAAATTAAATATTAATCCTCATGTTTATTAAAAAGGTTTTAATATATATCTCCTCAACCCAAACCCTTGAAATAAATAAGACTTTATTTATTTCCTAAAAATCTAATTTATCCTCATCCTAAGAAGTTCTAGACTCTTCTAGAAAGTCTTCATCCTCATCCTAGGAAGTTCTAGACTATTCTAGAAAGTCTTTATCCTCATCCAAAGTCATCTTTAAACCTTATCCTAATCCCCTCCTAACCTTGTCACATTCCCTAAACATGGGTTAAGACTTACTAACCCAAGCCAAAGTTAACAAATATCTCCTCCTTCACCCACCCTCATTAAATGCCATCCATTTGCCCAGCCCTAAGCTAATCCTAAACCATCCTAATCCATCCTCTAATCATTTGCACAATCCTAAACAAGCTTAAAACCTTCCTAATCAAGCCCAAGTCGAAATTCCTCTCATCTCCTTCAAAATATCCCAACCATAAAACTTTATGAAGCCCACTAGGTCATAAATGACTCTTCCAAGCCCTTTCATTGCTCTTACAAGCCATTATGAGGGTCTTTATGAATATTTTATCTCTTAAGCCTCCTTTGTTGACTCATCCTTCCCCTTTTCTCCATCCTCTCACCTTGTGACATGTGTCACTCCCTGATTGGGTGTAAGGAAGCACAATCCATATGCTCTCCTCTCATGCAATCTGAGCCCTCCATGAGCTTTTTCCCATCTTTGCATCTTAGCCCTCAATCCCTCAAGCCTCTTGCTTATAAATTGGATCCTTCCCCTTTGCAAAAGAACACATTCCATGAAGTAAAGTCATAATTCCATTTTAAGAAGCCATTTTACATCAAAACCATACACTCACACCCAAATTTCAACTCCATTTGAAACCCTTTTTGAAGCATAAGCTTGAGCATACATCCTATCTATTTAGACAAAGCCACTCAACAAGAGAGCTTCTCATTGAGAGAGCCCATTAATGGCTCATATTCTCAATTGAGAGCTCATCTTAGTCTATCTTGAAGTTTATGAATTTTGTTTAGTTTGTAGAAGCTTTATTTAAATTTGGTTTCTATTAGCATACTAACATTGCTCATATACATTTTGGCACGCCCGGTGGGACCCCACATGGGTCATCTTCATTAGCTTTTTTAGTCAAGTTTTGTATGTCATTTGCTAATTTTGGATAATTTTGCTTTTTTTTTTTGTGATTGGTAGGATTGTATAAATTGGTTTTGTAGGTCCACATGAGCATGAAGAAGACAAAGGAACTCATAGTCTATCTCATAGTGTTTGCAGATTTTTCAAGCTTATAGGTGGACAAAGCACTTGGAATTCTTCTTCCTCTTCTTGTCTATATTCTTCTTATTCCATCTACTTCTTCTTCTTCTTGTGGGAGATTTTGGCCATTTTTTTTTAAGGAAGCAAAATCATACACACTTCTTTTTAGTGCTTAAAATGAACCCCCAAATCATACTTAAATCCATTAAAAACTAAAAATTTGCAAAAAAAAAAAAAATTTTAACAAGTGAAACTAAACCAATCCAATCATTTGCATCCTTGAAACATCAAGGTTTTAGATGCATTCATGCAAAGTTAGGAACACTTCATTTTTGAGAATTTAAAAAGAACTTCAAGTTTCCATTTCAAAAGGTTCAAAATCAACACTAAGTGCACACTAAAATCTACATCAAACTCAAAGCATCAATCAAGGATAAAATGAACCTCATTTGCAAATATTTTAAAGTTCTTTTAAAAATCTCATGAAAACTAAGAGTCCTAAATGGTTTCCAAAATTGTCCTAAAAGCTTTGTTATTTTTTCCAAACAAATGTCTTGTTGCAAAATCTTGAATGTTTCTTAGGTTTTTCATGCATCAAAACAATCTAGGAATATAATTTTTGGGCTTAAAACATGCAAAATAGAACACAAAATCTTGAATGAAAACCAAAGTCCAAAGAGTCATTTTCACTTTTGAGTCCAAAACAATCTTGAATGATCTAAAGTTAAAACAAAGCACTTCAAAGTTCTTAAAAAAATACACAAAATCTCAATCTTGAATACTCAAAGGAAAAAACTTGAATGTTTAATCACTTGTCTTTGAATGCATGTTGCTAAAATCACTCTTGAGTGCCATGGATTAAAATCAAGTTTGTTTTTTTATGAATGCATGATTAAAAGAACAAATTCAATCTTGAATGCAAAAGGTCAATTGATCATTACAATATCTCACACTTTATCTTTTGGGGCATAAAAAGAATCTACATTTTAGAAACTTTCTAAGTTATAAAAATAAATAAAGACACTTTGAGTGAATTTGTTGTTGGAATCACCCACTTTAATCACCCATCATTCTAACCATTGGTTGCAATATTAGCGCCATATATGGAGATGGTTCTACCTAAGAAGGTGTTAAGTGCTCCACAAAAATCATATTCCACTCACTTGAGTTTTTATTGGTTTTTCTAAGATAGAAAATTTCTTGAATGCACATTAGTCTTGCTAACACTTCATTTCAATATAGAAATTGAACAAATCTTGACGTGGAGGGCCTCTGAGTGCGCGCTTGAAACTAAGTTTTACACATCTTTATTTTGGACTTAAAACAAACTCACACTCAATCTTGAATGCCTTAAAGAAAAATCAATCGATACTTGACGTGGAGGGCCTCCAGGCGCGTGAGTTTAATTTTGTTGACCCTAAATCTTCTTGGTGTATTCATTCTTCGATTGATTTTACTTTTGTCAACGCTTCAAGTAGGAATTAAATATTTGCATCCTAAACATGTGTGTTTGCAAGGTCTAAATCCAAAAAACTTAAGCGTCAGTTGGAAAAGAATTCTGTCTTTTAGCCCAAGATCATCCAAGTCTTCTCTCCCCTTGTCATCTTTTGAGGCCATCTTGGGTGCATAAGATTAGGATCCAAAATCTTGTTTAAATTCTAGGAGGCCTACTTGAAGATTTCATCACCCTTTGGGACGACCTCAACTCCAGCATTTCGACAGAGTATAAAGATCGGGAGGTGAATCCAAAGAAACCTCTCTTGGGATCAAGATTTTGTCACTCGGGCTAAGCCTCAAGAAACTTTATAGCCTTGAGAAGTGAAAGAGGAGAAGTGGGTTACCACTCCTCTCGGATGTATGACATCTTTTTGTTTTCATCTACGGATTTGGGCCTCATGTACCTTGGATATATCAAGGACTCCCTAGCTAAACCAACTGTTAGCCTTGTAGACAACCATCTAGGGTGTTAATGTGTTTGAAGTGACTGATCGAAACATTTGTAAAACATACACACTCCTTGGCTCAAGTATCACATTCTGAGAATCAAAAACTTCTATTTGGTTGTTCCTATCTATTGCTTGGCTTTTTACTTGTTGAATGAATGTTTTCCAAACTTGGTCAATCCTAGCTTAGGGCATACTTAGCGTAGTCACTGCCTGTTCCAGAAGTTGAATGAGTTGAAGCAAAACAACCAAAATCCCTCTAAGCCAAGCAGATTCAGGAATTTATGTCAGAACAACCCAAACCCAAATAGAAGTTTCACAAAGCCAAACTCAAGCCATCTCAAGCATACCAAGAAATTGCAGCTAAGAAAAAGGAAGTAACACCAAGCCCTTGAATTGTCAAACTCCACAAAGCAGAAGACAAAGCTGTCGATGAAGCCCTTCAAGATGCCTAGTTAGATCGCACTATCAAATTTAGCAAGCATCTAGGAGTTAACCCTACTTATGCCTTACCAACTAGGCATGATTTCTATGATTAGGCCCCCTTGTTCCTCCACATCTTCTTGCATAAGCTCCACTTTAGAGTCATCCTTGTAGGTAAGCCAGCCACCCTTAGTCATCCCCTTAAGAATTTTAGCTCACTCATCTCATTTAGATCTTTGCCTTAGAACCAAACCAATCCCCTCAAATGTAGCTAGCATCCCAAAAGCCTAAACTTCACATCCAAGCCTTCAAAATTGTTGTCACCTTGCCAAAGTCTGCCATTCCTACCATCTTGCAAATCCACCAATCTCACCAAGGTTATCCCTTTGACAGAGCTTTGTCTAGGGTAATCTAGCTTTGTCACTTGTTATCCCTCATCACCTTGAGCTAAAGGTTGGGATCCACAAGTGGTCAATCTCGTGTTTTTCCTAAAGGATTATTAGTCTATCCTTAAGTTGATACAATCACCACCAAGCTTGCACATAGGAAAGCGAACCTTTCATGATTTGGTGACATATATTTGAAGTTAGAATCCCCAACCCAATCCTCCTTAGGTTTTTCATATAGCTTTGCCTCAACCCAGGAAATCATTTGCATAGAAAAGCCTTCCCCCTTGGCATCCATAAACATTGTTGCATCTCATCCCTAGGAACATTTTCATGCCACCCGTCACTCGCTTAGCTAAGAAGAAGAAAGAAACAATGGAAACCTATCATTTGGATCAAATAGCATCGCTCCGCTTGAGCACTTAACCATCCTTTAGCCCAGAGAACACTATACCATCACCTACTGACATTGAAGCTTTCATGAACCAAACAGGAAATGCAGTATTGGTGAACACCATTATAGACAAGAACAAAGAAATAATCATGGCTAACTTTCGAAGGGACAATATAGGAGCCTTTGACTTTGGAAGACCTCCTCCCTTATCAGATCCATCTCACCCATTGTTTGGACAACTACCACTCCCAATAGGCTCTTATGATTCAGATTATCCTCAATATGTGCCAAAAGAAGAGCCTCAAGCCAATCCTTATGATCTAATAGACCCAAACATACCAAACTCCACTCAAGTTGAAATCTCCCTTCTGCAAGCCAATCCAGCCATCACCACTCTACCATTGGTCCATACCACTCCATCCCAAACCCCCTTTTCCCAAAACACCTCATCATTCACTCCCTTCACTATTTCTATTGCTGCTCTCCAACCCAACCTTCCAAATCCACCCATCTCCCAAATCAGTGCTAGCATCTTTGGCCAACCTCAACAATATACAACTGGGATGCCACCCATGGGGCCAAGTAATCAACCTTTCATCACCCCAGCTTGTTTACCTCATCTCAAAGCACAATTCCCTCATTTCCACTAGGTCCTTGGAGCTCAGTGCCATCAGCCACAAATCCACAAGCTATTGCCCTCACTCCACAAAGCTATCAAACCCCACAAGCTACTACCAATGTTCTACCAAGCTCTCAAGTGACCCAAGCTCCTGCCACCACTCTACCAAGCTTTCAAATCTAGCCACCAAGCTATCACACCCCATTAGTTCCATTTCCAAGCTTTCAATTCCCACCACCTCCACCACCAACTAATCCATTACCTCCTATTACTAACTATTTTTCTATGCCACTTCTAGGAGGAAATCCACCACCACCAACCACCAATTACTTAGCCTCTTTTTCCATACAGATACCTTCCCAAATGGGGGCACAACCCACATATATTGGTCAAACTTCTCAAATCCAAAGTCAAGTTTCACAAGCTCCCCGATCCTTTCCCCAAGCTTCACAACCATCTTATACCTTACCTCCACAAAGCAATCCATTTATCCCACAACTAGCTTATGTTCCTCAATCCCAACCTCCAATCCAATATCAACAACAAACCTCACAACACATGCAGCAATATGTGCCACCTCCACCTCAGCAACCCATCATCCACCATTCAGTTGCCCAAGCCATGTACAATCCCTACCAGCCCATACCTCAAAGCCATCCATATTTTATTGCCCCATCTAGCACATACCTACCTCAAGGAACTCCTACATTGGGGGCGCACCAGCCATCACCCATTAATTCAGAATGGGAAGCCATGAAGACAATTTTGAAGAACATCTAGGAGGGAAATGATCCAAAAACCTTAAAGTTTGAGAATGTGTGTCCTTACCCATTTGATAGAGCAATTACCATGACACCATTTCCCAAACACTTTGAGATACCCAAGTTTGACAAATTCAGAGGAAAAGGAGACCTTGTCACACATATCAAAGAATTTTACATGCACTGCCAAGAAGTGGCATACGATGATGTCTTCCTCTTGTGTCTCTTTCCCAAAAGCTTGGCCGGACCAGCTCTTGAATGGTTTTATAGAATCCCATATGGCACAATTAAAACTTTGCTGAATTGTCTGAGGCATTTTTAGCCCAATATGCCCATCTTATCGAAACAAAAATATCAGTAGTTGATCTTGTCCACACTAAGCAAAAAGGTGGAGAAAGCCTTCCCGAATATGTGCAAAGATGGCAAACCCTTACCACTCACATATCTTGCACCTTGCCAGAGCGCCATTTGGTGAAAATGTTTATTGATAATGTCCATCCTAGCTTGGCTCACCACATGACCATGAATTTTTTGTAGACCTACAAAGATATCAAAGAGAAAGGACTCACTAAAGATGGTGTGGTCAAGATTTACAAAGAAGCCAACCAAAATCAAACACATTCAAATGACAAGTCTAGGTATTGGAACAAGAACAAGCACATTGCAACAGATGGGGTCATTGACACCAGACATGTGAATATTGTTGGTCCTTCCCAAAATCAGTCCAACCCACCTTATCAACCAAACAATCAACAAGCTATCAAAAACCAACAATAGAATCAACAAAGCTTTCAAAGCCACAATCCAAAGTCCAACTTTCAAGGGTCTAATAATCAAAGTAATACCATCAATGTAGCTGCAGGACCAAAGCCCAAGTTTCAACTTGCACCTCAAAACTATACACCCCTTGGTGAGCCATTGGATGTCATTTTTGAGAAATTAGTCAAGGAAAACCTCATCAAATTTCCTCCTACCCAGCAGATCAACCTAGGCTAATCCAAAGCTGCATGGTATAGAGACAATGAGTATTGCAAGTTTCATAGGGTGAAAGGGCACACCACCCTCAGATGCATGAAGTTGAAAGATTATGTGCAGGACCTCATTGATAAAAAAGAAATCATAGTTGGAGCAAAAACCTCTCCCAATGTAGGCTTGTAGATCTATGAAAATGCTTTTCCTCCTCAAAACAACCAAAATCCTGGAAAAGCACCTATCCAAACCAAAAACAACAACACCAATAACTGCCAGCCAAACCAATAGCATGGGAAGAACAATGACCACACTTCATCCTACATAGACTATGGTAGCCTCATCAGTTGTATATCTAAAAATGAGCCTTCTATCAATGTTATCAATATCCAAGGCCCAAACAATGAGTGTGCAGTCACCACCAGAAGAGCGCGATTGAACATCGCAGCCCCATCAGTCCCATCAGCACTATCAACCCCAGCAGTATCATCAGCTCCATTCAAAAGCTAATACAATATCTTGGAACACCTCAAGAACATGCCAGCCCAAATCTCCATTTTAGACCTTCTCCACACTAGTCTTGTGTACAAAAAAATCCTTGACAGTGCTCTCATAGAATCCCGTGTCCCTTTAGATATCAACACTACTGATTTTAATAATCTCATTGGACACCTATCCTCCTCATGTGCCCTATCATTCAAACCCACCGACATACCCGTGGTCGAGCCAGATCACACCCTTCCACTTCGCATAGCCATCATGGTATCCAATTTTGCTGTAAAAAGAGTAATGATAGATAATGGATCAGCCTTGAATATTTGCACCCTAAAATTCATAAAGCAAGTTAGGTATACTAAGGAAGATATCATCAGTGAGGTTATCACCATCAAAGCTTATGACAACTTGGAAAGAACCATAGAAGGAACTATTTTGCTGCCAATCAAGGTTGGGGCAGTCATCCAAGAAACACTCTACCATGTTATTGATCTAAACCTACCATTTAACATCCTCCTTGGTCGCCCATGGATTCATGCCATGAAAGCCGTTCCATCCACTTACCATCAGTGCGTCAAATTTCTGCATCAGGGCACTGAGGTAACCATCCATGTCGATCCAGAACCCTTTTCTTATTGCAATGTCATTGAAGCTTCATACACAAACCATTTCCCTAGAATTGATATTGGCACAGCCATCGCCAGCTCATCCCACACTTGTAATGACCCAGAAACCATCCTCGCCTCCACCTTGTCTACCGTGAAGATCAATAAATAAGGCTGTGGAGAGTATAGTCTATCAGCCGCATTTGCTGTCGAGGCACTCCCACTTAATCCACATGCCCATGGATGATTGACATATCAAAAAGCTAAGGAGATTCCACCTCATTGATACAAACAGTTTGGCCCAACAACCTTTGTATCCTCAAAAATCCCTCTTCATGAGGAGCTCACTCCAGATATCAACAATTGGTTACATAAGGATGCACCTCCAAGAAATCAAGCACGCCTTGATCACTTTAGCCAGAAGTATCCCTAAGAACATAAGCTCATCACTGACAAATGGAACTATCAAGGTGGTGGTCTAGGACCAGAAGAAAGAGGCATGCAGTACCCCATCGATGCACACAAGTGGGAATCGAAGTCAGGTCTTGGCTTTGGCATACCCACAACTGGGGGCACCAATGAGAACAGTCACACTTTTTCAAACATTCACAGCGACCTTGTCGAAATTGAAGACATTCCCAAGGAAGTTGAAAAGAGAGCCTACGATGATATCCCAGACCAAATCTTCCTCAGAGACTTTGTTCTCCAAGAACTATCCATCCATTTCATTGACCTACCACTCACCCATCCACAACTCATAGATTGGGACCAACCAAGCATCATACACATTGATGAGTTCACATCAGAGGAAGGGCTTCTGAGATTCATGGGAGCTAAAACTCCTCACAAGCAAACAAAGCCAAATTCTACCTATATCTATAAGCTAGATCCCAAGGGGTATTTTGGAGAAAATCCCCAACCTAGTTCCGATACACCCAAAATTGGAACTAAGGTGAATCTGGGACTAGCTAAGGCAGGGAAGAGAACCCCTCAGCAAGAAAATCTAGAGTCACAAGCAGAACATGAGGATTTAGCATTGCCTCCTCAAGATAATCAACTAGAGGTGTCTTCTATTCTAATTGAGGATACTAGAGAAGTCAACATTGGTTCTTCAGAGATCCCCAAACTTGTTCACATTGCTACATCCCTATCACAAGACCAAGCTGACCTCCTCTTTGAGGTCTTAAGAGAGAACATTGGCCTATTTGCATGGTCATATTAGGACATGCCAGGACTGGATCCAAAGCTTGTAGTTCATCATCTTGCAGTCGATCCAAAGATCAAGCTTGTGAGACAAAAACTTAGAAAAATGCACCCCAAGGTGGCATTACTGGTCAAAGCTAAATTAGAAAGAATGTTAGCTACTAAGGTTATCTAACCTATCAACTACTCAGAGTGGATCTCCAACATGGTCCCCATCACTAAGCCTTTCGGTGACATCATAATCTACACTGATTTCAGAGATCTTAACAAAGCTTGTCCAAAAGATGATTTTCCCTTGCATCTGGTTTAAGGTTGCATCTAGCATAGGATTGCATTACATAAGCACATGGTTAGATTGTAGATCTACTTACATCATTTGTGATTAGAAATTTTTGGTTTCTTCAAAGTTTCATGCTTCTCCATGGCTGCACATGCATTCAATTCTTTGGTTTGTCCTCTCGATCTTGAAAGAATACCTGTCACTATCAAAAATAATAGAACACTGCATGAGATGTTAGTTCATTCACATTTTGCATTTCATACATAATTTCATGATTCATCTCATCTATGCTACATTCACACATCACATCATATTTGCATTCAATTCATAAGCTTAAACATCTCATGTACGTCAAACTAAAAGAGAGAAATTGGCACATACAATGGTACTCGAATCAAAATCTCACACACACACACACACACACACACACACACACACACACACACACACACACACACACATATCATAAGTGTACATCAAGTGCAAAACTAGATGCTACTTGAGTGCTGTCAATCTCAAAAATGATACAACACAGTGCTAGTTCACCAATCGATACATAGCCAGACCAAAATTGGGGCAAAAGAATCTAACTCTCCCCTTCCTCCTCACCTCTCACTGGTAGCAGAGGAGGAGGAGGATGAGGAGGAGACATCTCAGGTTTCACTACAGGCCATGTACCTCCTTACTTATATTATGAAAACTAAGGCACCTGCTCAACCTCATCTAGTACAACTGCTACATAAGTTGCAAAATAGTAAGTTGGTCTAGCTGACTGTAGCCAGATCTCATCTTGCTACTACTCAAATCTCCTATCTACCAACTCTAACTACTCTAGTAGCTCGTGGATCTCATGCTCCTTGTTTGCAATCTAGAGGTCTCTCACAACTACCTATATATGCAACTCTCCTAGCTACCACTATGCAATTTATATCCGCTCTCTAGCCCTCCTCAGAGCCTCTTGGGTCTGTGCTAAAATATCCCTACCTTGGGTTCTTGTAGCAGGCTGGTCCTACATATCCTTATCCCCTTGCTCAGTTAACTGCTCAACTGACCATTGCTCCTTTGTGTGAGGTCTCTGCGTGTCACCTCCTATGTATCCTAGAGATCCCATCTCCCCTCATGGCCTCCTCTACCCTATCCCACTACCACCCACACTTGGGTCCACTCTCATCTACCTAGGTGGAATCTATACTTGGCCTGTCCTATGTCTCACCTACTGTGGTGGTCCCTGCAGTGCTTGTATTGGCTAGACCAGTGCAGTCATCCCCATAGGATTTGCACATCATAGAAAAGGATGACTCACAAAATGGGCCTGATGAGCCGGAGTCATCCCTCTGTCTACTACTGCCAGTAGGTAGTCCCACTATGTCACAACCAAGTTGCACACATCTATCATAGATCTCGTTGGATCTAACCTAGGGGACCAGGGACCATCCGTGATCCAAATATGTTGCTAGCCATGTGTAGAAGTAGTACTTTTGTGAAATGTCCTATAACTACCCATACTATCACCATACATGAGCAAGTGGGAATCTCTCTACTATCTACACAGGTTGACCTATCAGTGGTTTCAAAGTGAACATATACCCAAGCTCCTGGGGTGCATCATCCCAATCCTTCGTCTCTCTCTAGGGCTGCCATACTACTACTGCCAAGTCATCAAGATACCCCCTCCACTACTTAGTCTTCCCTAGATCTATCTAGGTAAGATGGCCTATGTATCTACAAATGTATGGGTCCATGGGCTACCTCTTATCCGCAAAAATAGGCCTCATGACTGGCAAGTTCTCTTATTGTGATATCGCTATCAGGATTTAACTGTGTGATTTTTGAGTGAAACTCATTGACCCATGTTTCATGAGTAGTGATTCAACATGAATCCATCTCTCATGAGAATAAATGGAACACTTAGCACTCATTGGATCTAGGTGATGCTCACAGGGGTGAAGCACCAAGACTTCCCAGGAGGTCACCCATCCCAGTACTACTCCAACCTAAGTGCACTTAACTATAGAGTTTCCTCCACGGTTAAACCCAAAGCTTGCAACCCCATTTGAAAAACCTTCACCAAGTGTTGTGCCTTATGAACCATTCGTTAGAAAGCCCCTTAAGCTCATTAATTGATAAGTAGGAGATAATTTCCACAGTAAGTCAAATTGTGATATCGCTATCAGGATTTAACTGTGTGATTTTTGAGTCAGACTCATTGACCCATGTTTCATGAGTAGTGATTCAACATGAATCCATCTCTAATGAGAATAAATGGAACACTTAGCACTCATTAGATCTAGGTGATACCCACAGGGGTGAAGCATCGAGACTTCTCGAGAGATCACCCATCCCAGTACTACTCCAACCTGAGCGTGCTTAACTACAAAGTTTCCTCCATGGTTAAACCCAAAGCTTGCAACCCCATTTGCAAAACCTTCACCAAGTGTTGTGCCTTATGAACCATTCATTAGAAAGCCCCTTAAGCTCATCAATTGATAAGTAGGAGATAATTTCCACAATAAGTCAAATTGTGATATCGCTATCAAGATTTAACTGTGTGATTTTTGAGTCAGACTCATTGACCCATGTTTCATGAGTAGTGATTCAACATGAATCCATCTCTCACGAGAATAAATGTAACACTTAGCACTCATTGGATCTAGGTGATGCTCATAGGGGTGAAGCACCGAGATTTCTCGAGAGGTCACCCATCCCAGTACTACTCCAGCCTGAGTGCGCTTAACTACAGAGTTTCCTCCATGGTTAAACCCAAAGCTTGCAACCCCATTTGCAAAACCTTCACCAAGTGTTGTGTCTTATGAAACATTCATTAGAAAGCCCCTTAAGCTCATCAATTGATAAGTAGGAAATAATTTCCACTATAAGTCAAATTGTGATATCGCTATCAAGATTTAACTATGTGATTTTTAAGTCAAACTCATTGACCCATGTTTCATGAGTAGTGATTCAACACGAATCCATCTCTCATGAGAATAAATGGAACACTTAGCACTCATTGGATCTAGGTGATGCTCACAGGGGTGAAGCACCGAGACTTCCCAGGAGGTCACCCATCCCAATACTACTCTAGCCTGAGCACGCTTAACTACAGAGTTTCCTCCATGGTTAAACCCAAAGCTTGCAACCCCATTTGAAAAACCTTCACCAAGTGTTGTGCCTTATGAACCATTCATTAGAAAGCCCCTTAAGCTCATCAATTGATAAGTAGGAGATAATTTCCACAGTAAGTCAAATTGTGATATCTTATGCCTAGATCTAAAGAACATAGACCCTAATGCCCATGCTCTTACTCTTATGGTACACAATCTCATGCATCTTGTGGAACATGTGTATGAGCATGCATTGACCCCATCAATATCTCTTTGGGGTCTCCAACATCATCTAGAGCATCTGGCCTGACCCACACTCTAATCCATGTTGGCCTTTGTTAGGCATCAAGAAACAATTGATGAATATCCCCAACACCGCTGGCAATCTGTGCATGTCTCTATATGTGTAGACTAGCTCCTCCCACATGATGGCTCTACCCATGATCAACTCCTCCTCAAAGATGGCCCTTAGTGCTTTTGTACCTATCCATGACACTGTGTCATAAACTACTCTCGGCCTGTGGAAGAGCATAGTATCCAGTAGATGCCATCTGGTATAATAGTCATCTCCCCTTGTGGAAGATGAAAGGTGTTCGTCTTCGAATGGAAATGTTCCATGAGTGCTGTTAGAAGGCCGTGATTCACCAAAACTGGTGGAATTTGACAAAGATAAGACAATCCCAATCTGTCAATATGTGCCATATCAACATCATCAAGCTACCACAACAGAGCTCGGTAAGGCAGGAAATGGGATCAAAATTTGACATCGGGAAATGTAACCTACACACACAAACACCAAATGCAAACAATTAGTCTTCAATAAATGAACATGATGAAGGAAAGCACAAAATTGCACTGCAAAATCAAAATTCATATTTTAAAACTTGCATTTAACACTAGATTATTATGCAAACATGCAAGTTCTCATGTGAGATTGCACATCTTTGCACGAGGATACGCTTTGTTGCGCAAAGGGCAATCAAACTATGGGTGAAAAGCACCCACAGATTAGGGCTTTCCTCATGACATATGGGTATCTCCCAAGTGAGAAAGCCCATTACCCCAGGCAAAGAAATACGTACTTGGTACTTCTTTGCGTGAGATCTGATTAGGCTTGCTCGAGGAGAGCATCCTTGCGCAAGAATTGATGCACAATAAATTAAATAAAATCTAAAAACATGCTAAAAATACCTTGAAACATGTGCAAAATTAAATGCAAAGCAAGGTTATCAACTACTCACCAGATGTCCATACTCTGCTGGCTCATGTCGTTGGGAACGCTTGAATCGATGTATAGACAAGGAGACCACCATTTTCACCTCAGAGCTCTCTTCTCCACAAAAGAAAAAAGTGCAAATGATTCTAAAATGACCCTTTGGGCCCTTATATAGGTTTTGACCTAATTTTTTGAAGTACTCTAATTGGCATGAAAATCACCCCCATGGCTAATTTGACCATTCTGAAACCATTTTCAAGATCAAATTTGAACTCTGACACACTTAAATAGCTAAAAAATGCATTTTAAAATTTTGGGACTGACACGATTAAACGATTGTGCAGTCCAATTTTTTTGATACTTTGTGAATCTTGGAATATTTTCAAATCACATTTTCTTCAATTTTTTTTGTAAAAAGTCAACTCTAGTCAAATTTGGTCAAACTTGATCTTCTGGACCTCACAATCACTTCAGATTGACTCCAAATTTTCTTCTGATCATTTTGATCTCTTCTCTATTCTTCAAAATATCATATTTCTTCTATATCTCTTGATATACTGCTCTGCATCTCTATTTTTGGTGTGTCATCTTTTGATTTGACTCCTGAGGGGGCAGGATGATTACATCATTGAATTTGAATTTCAACTTATTCTGAATCTTATGTCCTCATCACTCGGGGCATCTCATCACTTGGGGAATCTTGCTTCCCTCTATCTGACATCTATGGCATCTATCTCATCTTTTCATCAGTTGATCACATCTTATAGAAATTTTTATCAAACCTCAATGGATAGGTATCGGGATAGTCTAAACCTTGACTCTTGAGGATCACACCTCATTTTGGGGATGATTCTATGACTCACGATTGAATATTTTATCTTATATGGACCAGTATTCAGGTGCTTTATCTGGACTCTTGAGGATTAAGCTTTGTTATGTAGATAATTCCAAATTCTTGCTAAGAATTGAGCTTCATTCTAGAGATAATCCTATCTTTTTGTTGAGAATTAAGCCTCACATTGGGGATAATTCTATGAATCTTGATTAATCTTGTCATCTTTTAATTTACAAGTATTGGGAAAGTCTAAACCCTGACTCCTGAGGATTGAGTCTCATTCTAAGAATAATTCTATGAAATTTGACAATCTTTGTTATATCAATTTCAGTATCTAGGTGTTCTATTTGGATCCCCTAAGGTTAAGCTTTGTGTTGGAGATAACCTTTAAAAATTTATCAATTTTGGTATCTAGGTGTTCTATCTGGATCCCCTAAGGTTAAGCTTCATTCTGGAGATAATCTTTAAAAGCTTATCAATTGGTCTTTGTATCATCAATTTTAGAACCAATCTTGTTTCTTGATCAATGCTTCATACTTTTGATTTCTTTGAATCAAACATGCTACTCACACATTCATTCAAAGAGGGGCAAAATGTAATACCCCAAAATTGGTACATTTCCATATTAACCAATTCTGGTCTATTCAATTCTTCTTAAGTCCTATTTTATTAGACAATTCTAAATAATTGCTACTTGACCTCGATGTCAAATGTAGAAAACCCTAAATTGCATTAATCACACTATTTATTTAATTCCTAAGTATCACTCAAATTAGCTATGATAAACCTATTGATTTAATTGAATTTAGTTATAAGTGTTTATACTTTAATTAAATTAAAATTACCTCTTTAGCTAATGTACAAAGGAATTAAAAATATTTGATTTAATAAGATATCTCCTTTTTTTAATTATTGAATTTAAGTTTTCAATTAATTAAAGCTTTTATCCATTTATGAGGTCATATTCTATTTTATTAAATTAAATATTCTCTCCAAATCTTCTCTTTAGTTCAAAAATGGAAACTCTGGGTGAACTAAAATTAGAAAAGGAATTAAATCAGTTAACTCCTTATTCCACTCAAAATTAAATTAATTAACTCCTTTTTACACTTAGAAGTAATCAGTTAACTCCCTTTTCATAATGAATCTTCTATTATAATCGAGTCCCATCTCCAATCTTGGTCGTCCATTTTGATTAATCTTGACCATCAATCGATTTTGGGGTTCTATTTAAGAAGCCTTCAATTCCTCATTACAGAGCTTGAAGGGAATTTGCATCGAACTTATGCTGGAATATCTACTCATTTGCTCTTGCATTCTTAGCTTAATATTCTTATATCTCAATCTCATATAGTTTAATAATGCATCCATTTAGATTAATTATTCTTTCTTATTCTTAGAATAATCTTGCATACATTTAGATTAATCTTACATATCTCATATAGCTTAAAGTCCTTCATTCTAGAGGTCTGGTTGCCCACTTCTCATTTTGAGAGCAAAGGCAAAGTCCCTCTAGTTAGAAGGCAATAGGTCAAACTGTTGAACTACTCAGATGAATAATCTTATATATATGTATATGTGTATATATACGTATGTATATGTGTATATATATGTATGTATATATACATACATGTATGTATATAGATGCATACATAATGATTTCATTGTGTTGTTGATGTAAAAATATTGGTCATAATTTTTATTCTCTAATTGGTCATAATCATCTTCTCCCCTCTCTTTATCTAAGTTGTAAAATTATAGTAATAATTTGAAAAATATTGGAGTTATAGTTCAATATCAAATGAAATATTTAAAAAATTATATACTAGGGCTATTTTTATTATTTTGGTTAGAAAATGTGACACTAAATGCTTGATAGTGATAAAGGAAACTCTTTCTTCATGGGGATAAAATTTGAATGAATTTTGGTTGATATTTATGGCTCAAATAATAATCAATCGTTTATTATGTCATATTTATGTCTATGTCAAATATGTTTTACTCACACACATAGCCATTTATTTCTCTATTCCTATATGTATCTTATCTTATGCCTCATTTTATCTTTTACCTCTCTTTATCTATATCTTATTTTCACTATTTTTCTTTGATCTTCTCTATCTATCCATCTATTCATTTATCTAATATCTATCTATCAGCCTTTAGATCTTTATCATTTTATCTTTAACTTCACCCCATACCTCTTACCTCCACCTCTTTTTATTTATCTTAGTATCGCTTTGTTACAATTTATATTTTGCACAATTTCTTTATATAACCCATACTATATAAATATGAATACTAAAATAGAATACCATTATATCCATTTATATCATTTATTAAATTAAAAGGAATTATAGTATTATAATCACTTCATTCATTTTTGAAAATTCTTATTTTATTTAACTCCCCTAATGAGCTAAATTATATAATTATATCTTGTTATTTTTCCATTTAGAACTTGTTTTAAACATTATATTTACACTTTGATTTGATAAGATTATTTATTATTAATTTGAGTTATTTACTTGTGATTATACCAAGGAGTAATTAAAGATATTTTCTAGTGTTTTATTTATTTCATTAAACAATGATGCCACATCCTTATAGAACCACCTTGAAATTTGTTCTCTCTGAACTTGTTAGAGATCTACGTTGACACATAACTTTGAAATGCACATGAGTATTTACCTCTAATTCACACCTTCTATTGCTTTAAATTATACCATGATTTTTTATTTTTATTTTGAGTTACCTTGCTCGAGAACTCATAGATCCCCGTTATGGGCACTTGGTTCATCTACTCTATAAATTCATGTTATATCTTTTAGTTGAATAGCACAACACATTTTTTTTAATATTTTGAATTTTGCAATGGTTTAAATTGAGCTATTTTTATTAGATTTTGTGGTTTGTATCATAAATATTTCTTTGTTTAAATGATTAAATTAATTAAGTAAAATCTTTAAAATTTTCAAACCCAAAGAACAAGGATCATTGTTGTTGTCTATGAGTCTGATAAAGAATGTCCAATTATCTCTATTTATTTTTAATCTACTCTTTGTATCTACCTATTGACATATCTTTCTACCTAATTACTATCACCTAATCACCTCATATATCTTTTATTGGAAACTATAATTGGAACAATTGTTATGTTGTCATCAATGTCAAACCTTATTGGTGAGATAGTTGCTACCTGAGTAGAGTGCCATATCAAGATTATTGATGAAGAGGATTTGAAAAGAAGAGATAACAAGAGGACATAGTGGAAAGGTTGAGTTATGAGGAATTACACTGGGCACTTGATTAGATGGACTTTGACAAGATAATGTGTTATTTAATCATAAGACTAAGTGGAGAAGTTAGTTGAGTTGAAGCCTAGAAGAGATGATCAATGAAGAACAAATATATAGGCTTAACTGAGCTTCAAAACAGAAGATTGAGGAACTTATAGTTGAAGCCAAGCTATGCTACTATTGACTGAGTGAACAATAGAAGTTAAGAAAATTTAGTGTAGACCAAGTGCTAGTAAAAGGACTAAGGAAATTCAATGTAAGCTGAGAAAGACAATTTAATGATGACCAAGGCTAAGGAACACGGTATTGGCTAAGTGTCAACATTTTACAATTTTTGAAGGAATTTGAGATTCCTGGCTAACATAGTTGAATTCTTGAAGTATGTAAAGCATGTTGAAGATAAGTATTGATGAGATGGAACATTTAATGCAAGGGAAACCATGTTTGAGCATTTCTAAGAATGGAATCAAAGAGAATTTTCTAGAAGGAGAAAGAGAAAACAAAAAAGATAGAAGGATTTGATGAGTCTGACCTAAACCTAAGATCAATGATGGTGTTTAAGAGACAAAAGATCAAGCTACCTATTTAAGGAGGCATAAAAAATAACCTAATGAGATTGGAGTAATTATTTATTCTTCTAGTTTCTAAACTTGAGTAGAAGGATGAATAGTGAAGTGTTGAGGTGAAGAGTGATTGCTTGAAGGGTTGCCAAATGAATCAGTAACGAAGATGATAAAGTAGGCCAATCAATGAATCATTTGTTGAACTAAATTGTGATCTATATTTTCAAAGTGAGTTGTATTTATTAGATCAACCTATTGTTACTTTCTAACTATTGTATTAGTTAAAATCCTTTAATCAAGGTTCACCTAACACTCATTTGGAAATCATTTAATCAAAGTGACATTCTAATGGGATGTTCTTAAGTCCTCTAACAAGGTCACTCCTAATAGGGTGATTAAATCCTTTAATAGGGTCACAACTAATCGTATGTATCGTAACTTTTAAAAAGGTTAGTGCCTAATAGATATTACTTTAGAAGAACGAAAAATTGGTGACATGTTACGAGTGGTTTTTCCCAAATTAGGTTACTATGTTGAATCCTAGTGTTTTACTTGTGTGGATATTATTTGAGATGTTTACTATTTAATGTTTTACATTTTGCAAGTTAGTTATTATTAGGATAATGGAATACAAGTTTATGTTATTGATAAGTTGCTATAGTGATCGAGCTACTTAATAATTAGATCTAAGTTGTTTGAAGTGTAAAAATTTTAATTAGTACATTTGGACCCGAGGATAACTAATTTAGCCCCCTATCGATTATTCTAAATCATTATAACAATTGATATTAGAGAATTGGTACTTGTAGAGAAATTTTTAAGGGACTTAAAGCTAAAGATCAAGATGTAGAGGAAGGAGATACCCAAGTTAAACAAGGAGAACTTCCTTGCATCGAAAAGTCTGATGAAGCTGTACATTGTTGGAATTGGAGATTCAACAATATTCTACTTGGATAATGAATATGTAACAATACCTACACCTTTGAAACCCCAGTAGATAAAGGAGAAATTAGAACACAATAATGCAATGTTGGAGATTGCATTTGCCCTAAGATATTGAGAGTTTGATGACATCAAGGATTGTGACACTACAAAAAAGATGTGGGAAAAGTTGGCAAAGATCCATGGAGGAGATAAGAATGTACTCAGAGCCAAATCAAAAAGCTTAAGAGGAAAGTTTGATGACATAAAGATGGTAGAAGGAGATAATATTGCTCAATATGTTGGAAGAATAAAAGAAGTTATGAATGCTATCAGAGGAGTTGATGGAAAGATAAGTGATGAGACTATGATCAACAAGGTATAGAGAACCCTAATTCCTATTTATGCTATTAGAGTTTTTTCAATACAAGAACTAAGATGTACACCTAGTAATGATCTAACCTTGGAAAGTTTGGTTGGTAGACTCACTGCTTTTGAATTATCAAATTTTGATAATTTGAATGCCCCTGCTATTGAATCTACTGTCAAGTCACAATTGGTTTTGCATAAGTCTAAGAATAAAGGAAAGTATGAGAGTAGTGAAAGTGAGTCTTTTGATTATTATCTCGAGGATCTTGAAGCATTAATGGCTAGGAGACTTCCAAGAGGCAAAGGAAAATACAAAGGTAAACTCCTTGTAATATGTTTTTCATGGAATAAAGTTGGTCATATTGTTGCAAGATGTCCTAACAAAGATGACAAGGATGAAAGGAAAGATATCAAGTTCAAAGGAAGAAGAAATGGAAAAGACCACAAAGGATAAAAATACTACAAAGACAAAGGTAAGAAGTCTTGTTACATTGCTGAAGAAGAAACTAATAGTAATGATGAAGAAGTTGTTTATGTTGCTATGAAAGATGATTCTGATGAAGATGAGAAAATTGCACTTATTTCATATTTGAGTAAAAGTGATAGATGGATTATTTATAATGGTTGCTCACATCACATGATTGGTGATAAAAGTAATTTTGAAAACCTAGAACATTATAACAAAGGTAGTGTTAAATTTGGTAATGATGCATGATGTCTTGTGAAAGGTAAGCGATCAATAAAAGTGACTGATAAGATTAGATGTGATAATTCTTATTAGGTTGAATGTCTTAGCTATAATTTGTTGAGTGTATCAAAATTGAAAAATTTAGGCTACAAAGTTGAATTTCAACACAAGAAGGCTAAGATCTACAATGGTTCAAGATAATTAATTGGAAGTGGAGATTGAACCAGAGGTAATTTGTTCTATCTAGACATATCTGATGAGACATGTCTATTTTCACAATGTGATGATAGATGGCTATGGCATAATAGGCTATGTCATGTGAACTTTGACAAATTGGTAAGCATTATTAAGATGAAGAAAGTAAGAGGGTTACCAAGATTGAAGAAACTTGATATTGTGATGTGTAAACAATGTCAATTGGAAAAAATGAAAAAGTTTGGTTTCTAGAGCAAGACCTATACTTTTGATATTATTTTAGAGTTGGTTCAGATCGACCTTTGTGGACATATTGGTGTGCAAAGCTACTATGGTGTTAAACAATTTATTCTATTTGTTGATGATTACTGTAGAATAATGACTATAATGTTTCTTAAAGAAAAATTTGATGCATTTCAAATGTTTAAGTTGTATTTGGCTAGAGTTGACAAAGAAATAGCTAAAATATTGAAGTGTTCAAGATTTGATAGAGGAGTTGAATTCATATATAGGGAATTCAACACATTCTACAATGATAGAGGAATCAAGAGAAAAATGTATGCATTGAGGACCCCTCTACAGAATGGTATAGTTGAAAGGAGGAATAGATAAATCATGGACTGTGCTAGGAAATTAATGATGGGGAAGAATGTTGCACCTAAGTACTTGAGAGAAGTTGTAAGTAAAAATATTTACAACTTGAAAAAAGTACAAGTTAAGAAAGGTACTAGTCTTATACCTTTTGAGTTATGGTATGGTTATGCACCTAATGTAAAATATTCCAAAATTTTTGGATGAAAATATTAAATTATGAAAGATAATATAAATGGAAAACTTAATGCAAAGAGTGATGAAAGCATATTCTTAGGTTATTCCAGTAAGAGAAAAACATATAAGTGTTTGAACTCTAACACTAATAAAGTTGTGGAAAGTGCAAATGTGAAAGTTGATGAATATGTAGAAGAGAATGAAGTTGAATACAAGAAAGCACTTGAATATTATAGAAGCTTCATATAAATTGATGAAGTTGAGCTCAATACCTAACCTAAACCTAAGAAGAAAGTTTTTGAGTAGCAATAACTAGTGCATGCCAAGATACATCAACAACATGCCGAGCATCAGAAAATGCATGCCGAACATCAAGTACAACTTGTTAAGCTTCAAAAAGTGAATGCAAAACAACTAGAAGAACAAGAAAAAATAAATGAAGTACAACTTGAAGCTAATATACAAGATGAATGTGGAGGAGAAGAAAGAAGGAAAGAGCCTACATTAGGAAAGTATGTGAGAAGATACCATGCACTTGATCAAATCATTGGAGAGAAAGACTCTGGAATAATGACAAGGAAATGAATAAGAAGTGATACATGCCTACTATGTAAATTAGAACCAAAATCAATGAAGGATGCTTTAGATAATTAACACTAAACCCAAGCAATGAATGAAGAGATTGAGATGAGAAAGAAGAACAAACCTAGTCACAGGTACCTAGACCAAAGGACAAGGATATTATTGGTACAAAGGGGGTATTAAGAAACAAGTTGAATGAGAAAGGTGAAGTCACAAGAAAAAAAATAAAGGATAGTTTGTGAAGGATATGCACAAGAAGAAAGTATTGAATATGGGGAGAAATTTTTGCCTATTGAAAGGTTGGATGAAGTGAGAACCTTGTTAGCATATTCTTCTTACAAAGGATTCAAATTATATCAGATGGATGTCAAGTCTGCATTTATGAATGTAATTTTAGAAGAGGAAGTCTACACAACCTGAAGGATTTTTTGACCCAAACAAACAAGATATGGTATGTAAGCTGCACAAAGCTTTATATGAATTAAAACAATCCTCTAGAGCTTGGTATGAAAGATTACACACATACTTGTTAAAGATTGGTTTTGGAAGGACTAATGATAATGGAAATTTATACTTGAAGACTAGATGTAAAAAAGGGATAATACTAGTAGAGATATTTGTGGATGATATCATATTTGGAGGAAAGGATGCATTATGTAAGTCATTTGTAGATCAAATGAGACAAGAATTTGAGATCTTGCAAGTGTGTTAAATAAAGAAAGGTATCTAGATTACACAATCAAAGTATATCAAGGAGATACTCAAAAATTTTGATATGGAAGACTCAAGGCTAGTTAAAACACCCATGACTACTAGACATAAAATTTAAAAGAATGACAATTCTATTGATGTGAATCAAACCTTGTAAAGGTCAATGATTGGAAAGTTGCAATATATTATTCATAGCAAAACAAATGTTGTACTAGTAGTTGGGATTCTTGCAAGACTTTCTCCAAATACTAAGGAGAATCATATGATGGTTGTGAAAAGAATACTAAGATATCTAAAGGGAATAGATGATTATGTATTGTACTACAAGAAGAATGAAAAATTTGAACTAAAAGTGTATACTGGTGAAAATTGGGCTAGTAATGTTGTTGACATAAAGAGTAGAAGTGGTGGAGATTTCTTTCTATGAAAAAGACTAGTTTCATGGACAAGTAAGAAGCAAAATTACATCTCCCAATCTATAGCTGAAGCAAAATATATAGTAGCAATAGTTAATTATTCTAACATAGTGTGGATCAAGAAATTATTGAAAGGAATTAAGGAAGAGACCATTGAACCTATTACCATATTCTATGATAACATAAGCATTATAAACATATCTAAAAATCCTAGATACATACTAAGACCAAGAATATTGCTATCAAGTATCATTACTTGACAGAGTTGGTACAAGACAAAAATATGAGATTAGAGTATGTGAATACAAAGGAATAGATAGATGATTTATTCACAAAAGAATTACCTAAGCACACACATGAATATCTAAGAGGTAAATTAGGGGTGATTTCCCTAACTGAGGCTACCTAAGTGGAGATGGAGCTCTGCATCAAATGAGTTGATAAGAATATCTTACAAGTTGATGTAGAAGGTCACACTTTAGGACCTGCCTAAAATTGTGAAGAGAGAATCACAAAATGTTGAATTAGTCACAAGAAAGATGACATGAGAAGAATCTAGTTCAAAGAATTGACCAAGAGATATCTACATGTTGAAGATGTATGAGACAAAATTACTTGAAGATGATGAAGTATATATGGAAGTGTCTTTGGTAATTTTTTCAAAGAGGGAGAGATTATATAGTTACTATGGAAACATGAGTAAAGAGGGAGAAAACATTAACAATTCAAAAAGAGGGAGATTATATAGTTACCATATGAAGAAGTAAAGAGGGAAAGATTATAGATGAAAGAAGTTAAGATGTTACCATAAGAAAGAAGGAGCAGTATATAAAGAAGTCTTGCCATCAAGATATTTTGAAGAAGTTATGATGATGCATATCAAAGAGGGAACTGACTAAGTTCATGTTTTACTATGATAGAGGGAGTTGTTGGAGTGTTACTAGAGGTGTTGCATATCAGAGTTGCATGAGATGAGAATCAAAATGAAACTAAAATATGAGATCAAAGAGATTGTTTGATGTTGAGATGAGAATCAAAGTGGGATTAAGGATATTAATGAAGACCTAATCCTGAACATAAAAGGATTTGATTGAAGAAAATCATTTGGAAACTTGATTGATGTTTTGAATTGCATGGTAATTAGAGGTGTTGTCATCAATTCCAAAGAGGGAGATTATTAGAAACTACAATTGGAACAATTATTATGTTGTCATTGATGTCAAACCTTATTGGTGAGATAGTTGTTACCTGAGTAGAATGTCATATCAAGAGTTAATAAGAGGACCTAGTGGAAAGACTGAGTTATGAGGAATTACAATGGGCACTTGATCAGATGGACTTTGGCAAGATAATGTGTTGTTTAATCATAACACTAAGTGCATAAGTTAGTTGAGTTTAATATTAGAAGAGATGATCAATGAAGAACAAATACATAGGTTTAATTTATATTCAAAGTAGAAGATTGAGGAATTTATAGTTGAAGTCAAGTTGTGCTATTGTCAACCAAGTGGATAGTAGAAGCTGAGAAAATTCAATGTCAATTGAGTGCCAATAAAAGATAGAGTAACAAAAAAGTTGGACTGAGTGCAAGTAAAAGGATTGAGAAAATTCAGTGTAAGCTGAGCAAGACAATTTAGTGATGACTAAGGCCAAGGAATACAATCTTGGCCATGTGTTAAAATTTTATAGTTTGTGAAGAAATTGAGATTCCCGATTGACATAGTTGAATTCTTGAAGTATGTAAAGTGTATTGAAGATAAGTATTGATGATTTGGACCATTTAATGTAAGAGAAACCATGTTTGAGAATTTCTAAGCATGGATCTAAAGATAAGTTTTGATAAGTTTCTAGAAGGAGAAGGAGGAAATGAAAAGATGGAAGGATTCGATGAATCTAATTTAAACCTAAGATCAACAGTGGTCTTTAAGAAACAAAAGATCAAGCTACCTATTTAAGGAGGCACAAAGGCTAACCTAACGAGGTTGGATTAGTTGTTGATTTTGTTGGTTGGTGAACTTGAGTAGAAGGATGAACAATGAAGTGTTGAGGCGAAGAGTGAATTCTTGAAGGGTTGCCAAGTGAATCAGTGATGGAGATGATAATGGAGGCCAATCAAGGAATCAACTATTGAACCAAATTGTGATATATTTGCAAAGTGAGTTGTATTTATTAGATCAACTTGATGTTACTTTCTAACCATTATATTTGTTAAAATCATTTAATCAAGGTTAACCTAATAGTCATTTGTAAATCCTTTAATCAAGCTGACATTCTAATGGAATGTTCTAAAGTTCTCTAACAAGGCCACTCCTAATAGGGTGATTAAATCCTTTAACAAGGCTACTCCTAACAGGGTTTGCTCCTAAGAGAACTTACTTGAGAAGAGTGAAAAATTGGTGTCATGTTACTGGTGGTTTTTTTCAAATTGGATTTCCACATTAAATCTTGGTGTTTTACTTGTGTGGATGTTATTTGAGATGTTTACTTTTTAATTTTTACATTTTGCAAGTTAGTTAATATTGGGACAATGAACTACAAGTTTATGTTACTGATAAGTTGCTATAGAGACCAAGCTACTTAATGATTAGTTCTAAGTTGTTTGAAGTGTGAAAAGTTTAATTGGTACATCTAGACCTGAGGATAATTGATCCCCTCCCCCCCTCTTAGTTACTCTAAATAATTCTGACATCTTTCATTTTATCTCTTTATCTCTCCCATCTCCTCTCTCTCTTCTAATTCCTTTCACCTCCACACCCTTCCTCTATTTCTCTCCCTTCAGATATGTTCCCCACTTTGAATTATAATACATCAACACCCCTATCTAGAATATTTCTTTTAACTTGTGAATTTAATAATGCCAATCCTTAGATTCAAATACAATTATTTAAAATTGATTTACAAGTACATTTAATAAATAGAAAAATATGTTTTAATATAAGGTAAAGTTCATCATGTGTTGATGTTTTGAGTGTTAAATGTATTATATTTGTACATATAGAATTGTAATATCGACTATTTTGAACATAAAGTTTACTTCATTGATTTACAAATATTAAAACATAAAATAAGTAACCTTATGTTTTAATACTCTCAATGTAATGCTCTAAATATATAAAATAGATTTAAACAAGTGCCACTTAGTGGCTTAGTACTTACCTTTAAGTAATATTAGTTTTAACTTTGATAGTAAATTTAATTGTAATTTTCATATATATTTATTATATGTAGTAAAAAAATAGTTTTTACTTGTATACACAACACGTTAATCTCACATAAGTTTCACACATTATAAACAAATACATATGATATAAGTGGAATTATAATTTTATTATATTAGAATATAATATTTTTCAATTATCTTTATAGTTGCCTTTTAGTTTATAAATCAATAGTCCTTATAATATTTACTAAAATGGTACTATAGTTTAAAGAAGGACATATAGCGTCTAGTTCCTATCGATTTAGATTTTGAGTCCTTAATAACAATAAATTTAGTATTAGTACATATTAGTAGGATAGAAATATCCAATATTCATGGTGGGCTTGAGTTGTGTTAAAATCTTATCATGTTTGTTTTGTATGCAGTTATCTAAAATAACTATTTTTATTATATAAGAATGTGAAATTTTAAATTTTTGGAAGCAATTTAAGTTTCTCTAGATTGGCTAAAAATTTGAAGTGTACATCTCAATAAACATTTTAAGAATAAATTAATTTTTTATTTTTGAATTTTCTGAACATATGACACGTCATAGAAAATACATTTTGAAATAATAAGATTGAAAAAATCACGTATCCATTTTTCATTAATTCCTTAAAAAAATTATAATAAAATAAAATAAAGTAGTAAAATCATTAGATTTTCAAATTTCATATTCCATGGCTTTTAAAAATATTTTAAAGTTATTAAGTGATATAATTATTTATAAAAAAAAAATTGATTTAGGTATATCATAGGATTTATTAGTCTTGGGGGACTTTTTGGCCAACAGGTTACAAAAATGTTTGGAGTTTGATATTTAAGAAAAATCTAAAATAAATTTATCTCCATTTAGAAGCATTTCATGAATGCCTAAACTTAAATATTGTAACTAAAATTTGCCAAGAGATTCTTCACCCAAGGGCTAAATTAATTTCTTACATTTTACACCCATATCACTGGAGAAAAACTTATTATTGCAAAATAGGACAATCCTAGATTATTGTGGAATTCAAGATTATTAGTTCTCAAAATTCTTTTGTGTGACTATCTTAATGTTTGTCTTGGTTTAACCTAATAGATGTTGATGATTGTATTTTTCCCCTCGCATCTTGCTGCATGTATATACAAGTGCCTTTCATGGTCAATTTTAATGTTTGAGTGGTTGCTCTTGAGCTTGCATTACGACAGGGTAGACAAAAGGAGGAAGAGGGGCTTAATATAGTGAAATAGTTGATGGAAATGCTTCAACCTCAAACAAGTACCACTTTAATGAGATGATACATCATGATAAAAACATACAACCTAAAAGATATTGATGGGATGAGATTGCATTTGTTTGGTTGTCTCTCTAAATGTTTTAAACATCAATAAAGGTGCCAAAACATATAGAATATATATTTTAAACACAGAGTTTTTCGATCTATATAGAGTTGAAAGGAAAAAGTAATGTGGTGATCAATATGAAATGAATGAGAAGGGATGAGAACTACAAAATCCCTCATATGTCCAAAATAAGGAGTTACAATTGGAAGAAAATCAAACCAAATGTGAGGGCTTTGAGCAATGGAATAGATAAGTTGTGTATAATGAGAAGTATATGTATACACACCTTCTTTATCCAATAATAGCATATTGAAAATGGAGTAGAAAACTATCAAAGGTTAATATAGCAAAAATTATGATCTCAACAAATATTAGCATGTATAGGCATGATTTATTTTGTTTTAATATTTTTTAATTTAAAATTTCAAGATAAGAAAAAATGATATAACCTTAATCTAGTGGTTCTATGGAAATGGATTTTATTTAAAAAATTACAAAGTAACTCAATAGTGCATCTGCAGTAGGAAGAATCTTTACATTATACAATAAAAGCATATTAACCCACAATTTCAAAATTTAAGAATTTCTTGTAATTAAGAATTTAAAAAATAATAATGAGGTAACAAAAGGAACTCTAAACAACATCCCCTTCTAATGCATTACAAGTCTACTTCATTCATACAATTGAAATAATGTCTTTATAATTGCCTTCAAAAGTATTAGAAATGTCTTTTAGTTGTCTCCAATATGCATGAATTTTGATAAAATAGAAAATCCAACAAAGCGGTTAAATACAATGCATTTTTTGAAATAGGCATTATGAAGCTTGTTGAAATTTCAAATTATTTACATAGTTAGTAACTGATTTTTTCAATTAGACAATGTTGTTGCTCACAAAATTCCTTGATTGTATATTCTTGGGTTTCTTGGGTTGCCTTATTGTGTGGAATAGTGAACCTGGGCTATCTTGGAGTGAAATCCTTTTTGGTAATGTAGGATGTATAAGTACCATCATTTGATTTACATATTGAAGGAATCTTTTTCCAATTTGACACATTGTTTGTTTTGAGTTGAAATCTGTAGGCCTCACAAGATGGAATATCTTGTCTGAACTTGAGTTGCCATGATTGATGGGCTATAAATTTATCAAAAACCCAGTCTATAAAAAAATTAGAGTTTTGGGTTCATATGAATTGAGGAAAACATGAGAGGAGAAAAAATAGGGAAAAGTTTCAAAATATTAGTCTACTGATAAAATTCAAGTATGTGTCACACTAATCTTTCCAAGGCTTGATGCAAGTTCACCCCTCTTTAAATTTTCCATTTTACTTTTAAAGTCACAGTTGTGTTGGTGTTGTGAGAAAATAATGCAATTTTATGGTATGCATGCTCAATAGGTGTTAAGATTCTAGACACTAGGTATAATGCTAAACCAAACCAACATATTGCTCACCTAATTATTTCTAACCCTTTACAATTTTTCCCTCATTTTTCATAAGCAACTAATTTATACATCTAAGAAGAATGCACCGAGTTAGCTAACTTAATATACTAGTCCCAAATGATTAATGCATTTAGAAATTCCCATGTAGTTTTAGCTTTCTTTATCAAATGAAAAAGACATTTTGGTTGTTTAAATTTGACTTTCAAAAATGTGAATTGCCTCTACTTGGATTTGGATGAAACAATCCAAAAGAACTAAATGGTAAGCTGCTTTAAATTAACCTCTAGGATAGAAATAAATGGGCTCATCTGTAATATAGTAAAAGTAAAATTTCTTTTTTATTGACATACTAAGACCGTAGTAAACAAAAATGAAGGAAACATAATTTCAAAATGTAGAGGCAAACCTAAATAACAAACATGCATTTTATTTCTCAATAATATTTTGCAATATCCATCACCCCAATAAATAGATGATCATAGAAAGTAATAGATCATTGAAATATCTATATTGCAAATAAGTAATGTTGAAGTTGATGAAAGATCAACCCCAGAGCTCCCAAGAATCACTTGCATGCAAACACCTATAATAGAAAGAGAGAAGCAAAAGCTACGGAGGTTGAAATTTCCAGATCCATAGATGAGACATTCTTGATGAGAAAAAAGAGAGATTGCTATTATTAAAAATACAAAGAGAGTTTTTCCTTATAAAGGAGATTAAAACCCTTAAAAAGTCTAACCTAGGTTGCATGATAATAATAATAATTATATGCCCAAAGTTTAGCTAAGTAAACTAGAGATAATAAGTTACTTGATAATTAAATAAATATGATTTAATTAATAAGTAAATACTTTATTACTCTAACACTCCCTTAAGATAAACTTAGGAAGTAGCTAAAAACCTAGAAACTACTACCAAAAGTAAATTTGGGTTCCAACAACAAAGGCCTGATGAGGTACCCAAGCATATTCAAATCTCTACAAAGAGGAGAAATAGAGAAAACCACATGGGAAAAACCCTACTCCAAAAATAGATGAAAAAAATGTTGAAAAGAATTAGTGAAGGACTGAAGAAGCCTCCAAACTAGGGAATGCCTTAGAAGATTGGAATAGAAGATGATCAGGAAGAACATCACTGAGGCATGAAGCTGCAAACATCACCAAACTGCTAATATGAAGAACCTCCACTATATAGAACATGACCAAGTAGAGAAGGCTAATTCTAAAGAGTTGATCAATCGAAGATGGAAGGTATCTTCATGGCCTCCAAAAGTAGGAATAAAAGAATGTCTGTATGGTAAATGATCCATCTCACCAAAATGCTTAGATATCCAACCACTGCAATTGTCTAGTACATAGGATCAAACATTGAATACATAGCTCACTGCATCAAACCAAGAAAGAAATAGAACTATTATAACCCCCCTATAATTCTAAGAGGTAAGACATAAATACTAAAACTGAATGCAACATCTCCTATAGAAAGAAGAACCAGGAACATCAAGAGTGCAAAAGAAGTACAAACACCTATAATGGCACGTGTCATTGACACATCATGAGGCTAATGTCATGGAATGAACTCTCACTTGACAAAGGAATATGGAAAATATGGCCAACATGAAACCCCCCAAGGCACTTTATAATGTAGTGCAAGAATAACAAAATACAAAGATGTGCAAGATCTTGAAATGTAATAGATTGTCACTTTATCTCAGTGCATTTGCAAAAATACTACAAAAGGATGTCAAAAAAGATCAAAAGAGACATAAGGATGATACAAGAGATAGTACGACCCATGAAAAATCATCTAAAGCAACAAAATCAATCTTTAGACCTAAAACAACCAAGATATCCACCAAAATGCAAAAAAGCAAAAAATTGAATGGGATGTGCCTAGAGCAAAATCTGGAAAATAGAATGTCTCATGATATGTCTCCCGTAGTACAAATAGAACCTCTAACTTTGATTGCATAAATTTGAAACCAAAAAACATAAAAATTCCAAATAAACTACACAATCATGATGGGCTTGGAATCATCTTTCTGATGATATCTCATTTGTGAAAAATAGAGTCTAAATGAGCAAGTTACAACCAAAATACCACAGGTAGGTCAAAAAAGAGATGGAAGGGAAAATAAAAAATCACTGCCTTGGGACCTATGCCAAATGCATCAGGAAGCATGATCGATAGTATCATACATTACACTTGGAAAGCATACCAAATTGTAGCAGAAATTGTCTCAAGAAGCATACAAGTTTTGTACCAAAAATTGCCTTGAGATGCATGTTAGTTCCATACCTAAATTGCATCAGGAAGCATGTTAGTTCTGTACCATAAAATATATCAATTTTCATTCCAAAAAATCTTTATTTTTATACCAGAAAACCTTAATTTCCATGCTAAAAATCACAAAATTATCACCTTGAGAAACATGCCCAATCTTGGAGCAATTTTTTTCCCCCAGATTCCAACTGTGTCCAAATAGGACAAATTTTATATGAAAATAGGCATTTTTGGGCACTCTAAGCTCAATGGTGAGGTTCATTTGGCCTCAAAGTGCACTAAAACAGGTGACCCCCCCAAAGATCCAATACAAAAATCCTTTGAAAAATGAAACCCTTTGTAAAAAAAGCACATATCTGAAAGTGAAGCCAAACCTCTCATAAATAGAATAGGACACAAAGATATGGAGCTCTGATACCATATTAAAGTTGATGAAAGATCAACCCCATAACTCCCAATAATCACTTGCATCCAAACACATGTCACAAAAAGAGAGAACCAAAAACTATGGAGGTGAAATTCCTAGATCGATAGATGAGTCATTCTTGATGAGCAAAAAGAGAGATTGCTATTATCAAAAGTGAATGAATATTACAAAGAGAGATCATCCTTATAAAGGAGATGGAAACCCTAACAAGGTCCCACATAGGTTGCATGATAATAATTAATAAAAGACTTAATTATTATATGCCCACAGTTTAGCTTAAGTAAACTAGAGATAATAAGTGACTTAATAATTAAATCAATATGATTTAATTAATAAGTAAATACTTTATTGCTAAAAAAATAATTTATAAGATTGGTTGTTGAATGACTGTAAGTCTAAGAGCATTTGTTGATATGAGGTGCACATAACAGTAATGTACCAAAGAAACATCACCCTTAGCAAATATTAGTACACCAAATGTATCAAGTAAAACACATTAAAAAATAAAAAGTTTAATGTATTGCCAATTTGATGAATTAGAAACATTGTAGAATAAATTTATAAACACATACACAATATCCTTGACAAGATAATAGGATAATGCAAATACCACTATTTGAATTCTTCACAGATACAAAAAGATGCCATCAATTGACTGTAGATTTGTTGGAAAGTACTTTCACAAACACATCAAATTCCAACTAATGAAAATGTCATGCCCAAAATATCAGAGCAAGAACACATGGATTTATTTTAATAATTTTTTTAGAGTTAATTAATCTACTATGTTAATACATGTTACCTGAACATGTTATGGAAAGTTTCCATAGTTCCTAAAATTGTCTTAATGTGTTTGACTAAGACACATGAGACACATTAGGTTTTCTAAGGTTCCATATTTCATTTCATTAGGTTGATTCAATCCTAGGTTACCTAAATTTGCATCTATTAGGAAGTAATGTCGTACTTTAATATTTGGTCTTGTTTAGGTTCATACTTTAATGTAACTAATTAAATCATTATTATTCATTATTTAATTACCTTCAACATTTTATTTTATCTCCACGATATCTTCAAATCTCACTATCTGGTCAACTACCTAAGACCCCTACATTTGCAGTAGATTCCTTTGATCTTAGTTGTTTGAATTAAATAAAACATAAATAAATATTATAAAATATTAAATTCCATAATATACTATACTTATCATAATATACTGGAGAAAAGTCTTACCTAAAATCTATCCTGAGAAAATAATCTAGCATAAGTAATGATCTTATAAAACTTCATCTATAATACCCTCTTTTTATACTATCATACTAATTTAATATTAGCACTTTCAAAGTAATATAATTAAATATAAAATAAACATCTACAACTTAATAATAACTATATATGAGCAATGTTAATATGCTAATTGAAACCAAATTTAAATAAAGCTTCTACAAACTAAACAAAATTCATAAACTTCAAGATAGACTAAGATGAGCTCTCAATTGAGAATATGAGCCATTAATGGGCTCTCTTCAATGAGAAGCTCTCTTGTTGAGTAGCTTTGTCTAAATAGATAGGATGTATGCTCAAGCTTTATGCTTCAAAAAGGGCTTCAAATGGAGTTGGAATTTGGGTGTGAGTGTATGGTTTTGATGTAAAATGGCTTCTTAAAATGGCATTATGACTTTACTTCATGGATTGTGTTATTTTGCAAAGGGGAAGGATCCAATTTATAGGCAAGAGGCTTGAGGGATCAAGGGCTAGGATGCAAGGATGGAAAAAAGCTTATGGAAAGCTCAGATTGCATGAGAGGAGAGCACATGGATTGTGCTTCCTTACATCCAATCAGGGAGTGACACATGTCACAGGGTGAGAGGATGGAGGAAAGGGCAAGGATGAGTCAACAAAGGAGGCTCAAGGGATAAAATCTTCATAAAGACCCTCATAATGGCTTCTAAGAGCAATAAAAGGGCTTGGAAGAGTCATTTATGGCCTAGTGGGCTTCATAAAGTTTTATGGTTGAGATATTTTGAGGAAGATGAGAGCAATTTCGACTTGGGCTTGATTAGGAGGGTTTTAAGCTTGCTTAGGCTTGTGCAAATGATTAGAGGATGGATTAGGATGGTTTAGGATTAGCTTAGGGATAGTCAAGTGGATGACATTTAATGAGGGTGGGTGAAGGAGGAGATATTTGTTAACTTTGGCTTGGGTTAGTAAGTCTTAACCCATGTTTAGGGAATGTGACAAGGTTAGGAGGGGATTAGGATTAGGTTTAAAGACATCTTCTAGAAGAGTCTAGACTTTGGATGAGGATAAAGACTTTTTAGAATAGTCTAGAATTTCCTAGGATGAGGATGAAGACTTTCTAGAAGAGTCTAGAACTTCTTAGGATGAGGATAAATTAGATTTTTAGGAAATAAATAAAGTTTTATTTATTTCAAGGGTTTGGGTTGAGGAGATATTTATTAAAACTTTTTTAATAAACATGAGGATTAATATTTAATCTTAATTAAATATTTTGAGTTGGGATTAGGGGTAAGAAATGATGGGATTAGCCTTTAATCAAAATTAAAGAAGGATTAGAAGATTTTGGAAGAGGTTAGTGGTCTTAAGGAAATTGGCCAAGTTTTGGGCAAAAAATAAATTTTTTATTTATTTTGGGTTTTTTGGTCAATTTATTAATTAAATAATTAATAAATAAGAAAATAATGTTTAAATAAGATTTAAGTATTTTTTGGGAGGGATTCCTTAATTAAATATTTTTAATTAAGATAAAGGGATTTAATGGCATAAAAATAAATAAATAAATTAATTAAATAATTAATTAATAAATGATGATGTCATTAGAATTTTTTCAAAAAATAAAAATACTTTATTTTCTAAAGGTTTTTAGGTGTCTACAATAACTATCCCTTTATTTAAAAACAAACATTTAACTACTACTAACTAATCATCTAACCCTTTAATTGAAACCTACTAACTCATATTGCTTCTTCCTAAATACCTAACTAATTTAATACTTACATGACATAATGTTACTAATTGTCAAAAAAAAAAAAAAAAATACTACAAATCTAACATACTAATCCTAAACTAATCCCACATCTCTTTATTAACATTACCTCCTAACTAACTTACTACATATACTAACACATACCCCTTAACTAACTCTATCCCTAACTCCCTCCCACTTGCCATGGGTGGTCCCCTATACCCCTGCACGTGGTCCTAGGTCCCCAACCCGCAACCCAAGGTGCAAAATTATCTCCTCTTTGGAGGGTACGTAAAGCATGGTTGGGTAGTTTTAAAGCTTTAAAGTTACATTTATGTTTGATTGGATGAAGGGGTTTTTTCACTCCATTTTAATGCATCCAAAACCTTTATTACCACTCCCCAGATCAACAATGGGTCTTATCACATGGCAATGTATGTTTTTCCATGTAGGAGATAAAGGTGGAGCTTTGGTGATGTTGACATAAGGTAGTTATGTTAAATACTTTAAATCTCCCTTGCTATCCTTTTTGTCCAATCAACATGTTATGTTAGGGCTGACATGGGGCACGTGTAGAAGACTTTTTAGACCCCTTGGGGCCATTTCAATGCAATCATGGAGGGAAGATATTTAAAAAATTATGTTTTAAATTTTATTAGGTGAGGTGAGATAGGGTAGAATATGATATTTCAATTGTTTTTTTCAAATTTTTTCATTTTATTGTATTTTATAATTATATATCTGTTATTTGAAATGTGTCAAAATATTTAAAAGGAATCTTTTAAAGAATATTCTCTATTTCTAAAGTGATGGGGACACAACTCAAGAACAGAATGGGCATAACAGAAAAAGGGAAATTATATTAACTGAAAAAAATAAGCTAGTACATTCAGTATAGAGAAAATAAACTTCAAAACATGCCCTAAGGGCTTACAATAGCATAAATGTGGAGATAATTTCTCCTTTCAGTACCTCCTCTCAAACTCCACTCCGAATTGCCTTTACAATGCCTGAAATCTCCTTAAATAGACCCCGGAGGGTTAAGGACTAGGAGTACATTCTAGAAAGTGCTAGTAGGCATCCACCGACCAAATAGAAGGTTCCAAAAGTTGCGTTAGAAGTCGATGTAAATCTAGAAGAATCTAGAAATGGTAACCGAACTTTCGGGAGGCATAACTTTTGAACCGTAGCTCCGATTGATGAACCATTTACATTTTCAGAAAGCTCTCAAAGCGTCTATAGCCCTATGGAATAGCTTCGCTCATCCCCCATTTTTTGGCCCTTTTCAAGGTCATTTAATGCCCCTAACTTGACTTTGAAGCATTCTTAGGAGGTCTCCACAACCCGAAAAATTGCAATAACTTTCAAATTGTGGGGCCTTTTGACCTGATTCTTTTTCTGGAATGCTCTAAATTAAAATTACATTCATCTAGCCAATTTACACCTCCTAGTTCACCAAAATGATGGCTCAATTACATACTCCTATTTTTTTGGGATTTACACGAACACTGATAGTGGAACTGTGAGAGTTGGAACCTTTATTTGACCCAAATGGGTATCCAAAAATGAAAACACATGAAATAGAAACTAAGTCTAAGTATATTTTTTTGGGTGACACAGGATTGCCCTTATACTTCTGGATGCTCCTGCATCAGACACCCAAGGTAGATTGAAAAGTGGCCCTGTCACTTTATGAATGGTAGAGGAAATCCCAAATGAGAAACCTCAACTGCTAAAATCCAAGTTGAGTCCTCGATCGGCCATCCTTTCCACTTCACCAAATACTCTTCATACTGCCTATTTCTGGTACTCCTACCCACACAATGATCTAGAATGTCTTCTATCTCCTCCTTCTTGGAAGCAGGAATTGGACATGGCTCTAACACTGGATCGTCATCTGCACCATCATCATGATACTCTGTTAAGTTTGCAATGTTGAAAATAGGAGAAATGTGAATACCATCTGGCAGCTCCACCTCATATGCATTTCCTGAGTCATGTTTCTTCAGAATTTTGCAGGGGCCAAATTTCTTCATTTTCAGCTTGTTGTAAGTACCGGCTAGAAATCTTTCTTTTTGTAAGTGCACCATGACTAAATCTCCTACTTGGAATTCCTTATGTCTTCTTCTTTGATCAGCCCTAGCTTTATACTCTTGATTCATCTTGGTAATTTGTGTTTGAACCTCCTCATGTAGATGCTTGATATGTTCAGCAAATTCCTCAGCTTCAACACTTGTCCTCTCCCCTTGTTCTATCTTCCTCAGCTCTGGTGCAGTCCTTGGGCTACTCCCATATACAATTTGGAATGGTGATTTTCCAGTACTCCTATTTAAAGAGTTATTATAAGCAAACTCTGCCCGTGGTAGAATCAAATCCCATCCCTTGGGCTTATCCCCAACTAAACATCTCAACAAATTGTCCAGACTTCTGTTTGGCCTTCAGTCTACGGGTGATGCGTGGAACTGAATTTTAGGTCTGTTCTCAACTTCTTCCACAATGTCCTCCAGAAATACCCCACAAATTTAGTATCTCTGTCATAAACTATACTCCTTGGAAGACCATGTAGTCTTACCACCTCTTTGAAAAACAAGTCTGCAATATGGACAACATGATTTTTGTGGCATGGAATGAAATGTGCCATTTTGGAGAACCTATCAACCACCACGAATACTGAGTCATTACCCCTTTGTGTCCTTGGTAATCCAAGAAAAAAATCCATACTTATGTCCTCCCATGGCCTTGATGGAATAGGCAATGGCTGATATAGGCCAGTATTGTGACTAAACCCCTTGGCAACTTGACAAACCTAGCAACTCTGTACAAACTTCTTCACATCCTGTGAAATTTGAGGCCAAAAATAATGTTCTCTAAGAATGGAAATGGTCTTATCTCGACCAAAATGTCCTACCATCCCTCCACTGTGTTTCTCCTTAATCAGATTTTCCCTAATGGAACTCCTTGGAATGCACAATTGACTACATTTGAACAACATGCCATTCTGAATCGAATAGTCTAACCACTTGGTTCTATCTACAGCAACAGGTTCTTTACAAGCTTTCCATGCTTCAGCAAAATCAGGATACTCGGGGTACAAATTCTTGAGTTCATCAAACCCAACTACTTCAACCTGCATTATTGTAAGCAACAACTGTCTCCTACTTAGTGCATCTGCAACCCTGTTGGATTTTCCACTTCTATGCTTCAACACAACTGTATAACTCTGCAAGAATTCTACCCACTTCATATGCCTCTGATTCAATTGACCTTGGCTATTTAGGTACTGTAATGCCTGATGATCAGTATACAAAACAAATTCCTTTGGCAATAAATAATGCCTCCATTTCTTTAAGGCCTGAACTATTGCATAGAACTCTTGATCATAAACAAAATACTTCTTTGCATCATTCAATTTTTCACTAAAATATGCAATAGGCTTACCTTCTTGTCTTAATACAGCCCCAATAGCGCTGCCACTGGCATCATAATCCACCTGGAAAACCTTTCTAAAATCTGGAAGTTCCAACACAGGTTGTTCTATTACCTTCTTCTTTAGCAATTCAAAACTTCTCGCAGCTGCTGCAGTCCATTTGAACTCTTTTCTATCCCCTCTTATTGTATCAGTTAGGGGTGCACATATGCCACTGAAATTCTTAATAAACTTCCTGTAAAAACTAACAAGACCATGAAATGATCTTACCTCAGTAGTAGACCTTGGAGTAGGCCATTCCAAGATGGCTTTTACCTTCTCAAGATCCATTTTGAGACCTTCGGGTGATATAACAAACCCCAAATAGACTAACTCCCTTTTTGCAAAGATACACTTCTTCAGATTAATTAACAATTTCTCTTCCCTTAGCCTTTCAAGGACACTATGAATATGCAATAAATCTTCTTCCAAAGTCTTGCTGAAAATTAAAATATCATCCAAATAGACAATAACAAATTTTCCCAAGAACTTCTTAAGTACCTCATTCGTGAGCTGCATGAAGGTGCTTGGGGCGTTCGTCAATCCAAAGGGCATGACTAACCACTCATAAAGACCCTCCTTGGTCTTGAAGGTTGTTTTCCACTCATCTCCTTCTCAAATCTGTATCTAATGATAGCCACTCTTGAGATCTATCTTTGTGAAGTACTGAGCTCCACTCAAGCAGTCCATAAGATCATCCATCCTTGGCAAAGGAAACCGGTACTTGATGGTTATCCTATTTATAGCTTGAGAATTTGTACACATCCTCCACTCTCCATCCTTCTTTGCTGCAAGTACTGAAGGTACTACACATGGACTCAGGCTCTCTCGAATCAAGCCCTTCCTCAATAGCTCCTGAACTTGTCTATTTAGCTCCTCTATTTCAGTAGGAGTCATTCTGTGAGCAGCCTTGTTAGGAAAACTAGCTCCTGGAATCAGATCTATTTGATGACTGATTTGCCTTATTCATGGCAATCCATCTGAAACATTATCAGAGATAATATCTCCAAACTCCCCTAGTAAATCTGAAACTTCAAGTGGTATTTCACTACTACCTTCTTTATCTTTCCTAGGAATCAAAGCATAGCACATATGCTAATGTTTCATGCCATCTAAAAACTTCCTTTCATCAACAAGACAAATCCTAGCACTGCTAAATACCTTTTCACCTTCCTTTCTCATGGGCTTCAATTTGTGGCAAACTCCATCCTTTGTCAAAGAGTATGTGTTTTCATGTCCATCATGTACTGCATGTCTATCAAACTGCCATGGTCTACCCAACAATAGATGGCAAACATCCATCGGAATAACATCACAGAGAACTTCATCATGGTAACTCCCAATTTTGAATTTCACTAAACATTGTTCACTTACTAGGACCTTATGATCATCTTTTACCCAAGCAATCCGATAGGGTTGGGGATGTTTCTCCCTCTTGAGCTTCAACTTAGAGACCGTCTCTTCTGATACCAAGTTATCAGTGCTACCACCATCAATGATCACGTCACAACATTTATCCTCACACTTGCATCTGGTACGAAACAAACTCCTCCGTTGTCCTGGTTCAATCTCAGCACTTAGTAGGACTCTTTCATTTACCAAGGTCTATCCTCTTTCTGCATCCTCTGAATGTGATGATTGTGCATCTTCATCCACATGAGCAACCCTAGCTTGGCCCTCAGCTCTCCTATCTGTCCTTTCTTGTCGTTGAGGGCATTCAAAGGCACGATGACCTTCTTCATTGCAATGGAAATAGGTATCATGAAAGCCTCCTCTTCCTTGTCCTCATCCTCTACCTCTTCCTCTCTGATTTCCAAAGTCTTGATCATGGGAGCGGTTGCAACCCTCATTCCTCTAGTTCCTACTAGTACCCACATCTTCATTTTTCTTTTGGGTTTCATTGTGGCCTCCAGATGATCTACTACTTCCCCTTCCTCCTTGACTGTGCCCTCTTTGTCTTCCTTAAAACCTTTTATTCACCTTCTCTTCAACTCGTAGGGCAAACTGGTATGCCTCTTCAACGCTGGTCATTCTTACCAGACTTAATTCCTCTTGGATGCTAGGTCGCAACCCACTGATATAATGAGCAACCTTCTCCTTATTTTCTTCTGCATGCCCCACTCTAATCAAGAGTCGATAAAATTCCTCTATATATTCTTGGACTGATCTGCCTGCTTGCTTTAACCCAAGCATCTTCTTAAACAAATCAAGCTTGTAGTCCACAGGAATAAACTACTTCTTCAATTTGTCCACCATGCGATCCCATCTTGTGATCTTCTCCTTTCCTCTTCTATTTTTTTCCAATTGAACCTCTTGCCACCAGATTTTTTCATGGCCTTTCAGTTTGGCGTTTGCAAACTTAACCCTATCTAGGTCCCTGATATCCTCATACTCAAAGTATTCTTCCAGTTCATTGATCCAATCGATCAACTCATCTGGTTTCAGATTTCCTGAAAATACACCCACTTCAATTGTGGGTCTTTTCCCAAACTTAGTAATGGCCCTAAAAAGCCTTTCCTCTGCATGATTCAGAACTTCCCTGTCAAATTCCCCTTCTGGTCCCATTTCTTCTTCTTCATTGTCATTCTCACTATCGTCACCTACGACAACATTTGCTCCTCTATGGAGCTCCTCTTGCAATTCCTGTACCTACCTTTGGAGGGCTCTAACCTCCTCAGGATTAATAGCTCTTGCCCTTCCACCATGCTCTCTTTGTGGAGGTATCTTCTAACTCAAACCCACAACCACACAGTCCTGGTGCAAACTGCCTCACAGTTGGCGCTCTGTCTACACACTCAGGAAAACTAGCTCTGATACCACTTGATGGGGACACAACCCAAGAAAAAAATGGGCACAACAGAAAAAGGGAATTGTATTAACTAAAAAAAATAAGCTAGTACATTCAGTATAGAGAAAATAAACTTCAAAACATGCCCTAAGGGCTTATAATAGCATAAATGTGGAGATAATTTCTCCTTTCAGTACCTCCTCTCAAACTCCACTCCGAACTATCTTTACAATGCCTAAAATCTCCTTAAATAGACCCCAGAGGGTTAAGGACTAGGAGTACATTCTAGAAAGTGCTAGTAGGCATCCATCAACCAAATAGAAGGTTCCAAAAGCTGCGTTAGAAGTTGACACAAATCTAGAAGAATCCAAAAGTGGTAACCGAACTTCCGGGAGGCATAACTTTTGAACCGTAGCTCCAATTGACAAACTATTTACATTTTTGGAAAGCTCTCAAAGTGATCTATAGCCCTATGGACTAGCTTGGCTTGTTTCCCATTTTTTGGCCCTTTTTGAGGTCATTTAATGCCCCTAACCTGACTTTGAAGCATTCTTAGGAGGTCTCCACAACTCGAAAAATTGCAATAACTTTCAAATGGTGGGGCCTTTTGACCTGATTCTTTTTTTGGAATGCTCTAAATTACAATTACATTCATCTAGACAATTTAAACCTCCTAGTTCACCAAAATGATGGCTCAATTACATACTCTTATTTTTTTGGGATTTACACAAACACTGATAGTGGAACCGTGAGAGTTGGAACCTTTATTTGACCCAAATGGGTATCCAAAAATGAAAACACATGAAATAGAAACTAAGTCTAAGTATATTTTTTTGGGTGACACAGGATTGCCCTTATACCTCTGGATGCTCCTTCATCATAAAGAGAATTAAAAATTTACAATACAAAAATTAGAGAGCATTTTTGCTCTAAAATAGATGGAATTTTAAGGTTTCATTTTCTCATCTAAGGGTCAGGTTTTTTTAATAGAAATTTTAACATGACATAAGGTACTAATGTTTAATTCATTTTTATGGATGAAATATAGGAATAGTTTTCTTGATGTTATATTTTGCATTCAAATGGAAGAATTTGTCAATAGTTACTAACAATGCAATATAAAGTAACCTTCATCTGAATGAAATTTTATCTAACACATAATCATAATCAATTTGAACAACTTCGTATAACATCATTATATATATTACCATTGACCATTTGCATTTAGAACAAATTTTTAGGAGTACAAGGAGTGTCATAAGAAATGAATTGCTTTTTTTTCCAAACAAAAGTGGGCTAGCCACTGCATGAATATTTTATTAAAAACCTAATTCAAAGACTCAATTGGGAAAGAATTAGGGAAGAAAACCTAATATCATTTTCGTTATATATATAAAGTTAGCAATGAATTATGAAACACTATGTTTCTACATTCATCCTAAACCAATCTATTTTTAAGGGATTTACCATGAAATCCATTTAACATGTCCTCATTTCTATTATCAAATTTTATACATCAGGATCATATTTCCTAAGGAGAAGTCTCCATAAAAATGGACTCAAGAACACCAAAAAAACTCTGAATCTAGTTTTGCTCCATATCAAGGTATCAATTGACCAATCTACAAATTTACATAAAGATAACCATGGAGAACTAAAATTGACTAGGTGATAATCACATTCAATCACATTAACACATTCAACAACCTAATTCCATCCAAAGTTTTCACAACAGGTTCCATATTGAACCAAGACTAGGGAGAAGGTGGATTTTTCCAAGGTAGGAGATGTCAATCAAAAATACAAAACATATGCCTCTTTCGAGGATAATAATCACAATAAACTTTCGTTCTTTCTCTCCTTATCTTTCCAAACAAAAACTAGTTTGTATTGACAAGTAAGGGCCCATAACACCTTACTCTCTCCCTCTCCTCATCATGAGGAGAGACTCTACACTAATGTAGAGTCCAACTAAGGCCCTCCTCCTATACATGGCCACTTCTACCCTATCCAAGGGTGAGTAATGTCAACACACCCTTAACATTTTTCCCCACAAAGTAAAAGGAAAAACATGAAAGAAAACAAATAGAAAACCCACAAATACCCATCCCTCACATGTTTCATCATAAACATGAAATACACACACATGCAAGAGATTTACATAAGAAAACAAAGAATAATGCATGAAGAAAAAGGTCATGAAGAATCCTACCTTCACAAAGGTTATGGTAATGGAGTTTTTGAGAAGAGCTAATCCTTCTTCCTCTTCAATTCCAAGCTTGAATCTCTCTAAATGTAGAGAATGGGTGAACACCCTTCAACCCTCAAAATGACAACTAAATAGACTTCTAAACTCAACCACCTAAAATGGCAATAACTCCATACTTGACTTAAGCCTTCTAGGGTCTCCCACTTGATCATATCATTAAGACAACCTTTTAGGAGATGTGTAAACTTGGAAAACCTCAAAGAGATGTTCACTTTTTGTACTAAAGGGAAAATGAGATATTTAGGGGGTCATAAAAGTCAACAAAAGGATCTAGGAGGGTGGAAATGTCCCCAACCCATACACATACCACTTAGGCATTTGAATTGCATTAATTTTGGCCTCTAGGATCATTTTAGGACCTATATATTTGGCTTAAAATATTTTCTCTTAAAAAAATCCTAAGAATGAATCCTTTCCACTAAACCCTAATTAGGGTAATTAATCTAGGTTACCAACAAATTAGTCCTAGATTACTAAATCAATCTCACATTAACAGGTTACTCTAATAACCCTAATTTATATGTTGATACACATATACATATTACAAGTGTCAAGTGACACCATAAAAGTCACTGTTACGTAACATTCAACACTTTTCAAAATATATAATAATGCACACATTTAGATTATGATACAAATAAAATATGAAACAACGAGGTTTGCACCTTTTCATTAGACTCAAACTTAGTTTCATAGATTCATCATAGGGTTGATTATTGATTCTCTGATAAATTCCATGATTAATAATCCTACACATTCAATTCACACATCACTATTATGATAACATCATATTCATATATTTAAACCAAATTGCATAATCACATTGATCAAAATATAAAACTTTCATTTAAATAACCTTTTTTGTCATTTCTGCACACATACTTAATCATCACAATTTCAATAAGTAAATCATAACAGTATTCATAATTCTAAATCATTTAATGAATTACATCATCATAATGCATGTCCACACATAAACATCAAATAACATGATAAACATTTTTCAAGTAAAGCATCACATGACATAAAATAATATAATAATGTCCAATCCATTAGATAATTGTTGGAATTCTTTAGAATAACTAAGGTGGGGGATGAATCAGTTATGAAAGGTCTAGATGTACTATTAAAACTTTTCAAAGCTTAGTGAACCCATACAACATTTTCATCATGCATGCATCCATAAGATTATGCAATCACTTAAAACTTGTAGGTTACTATTAAATAAATTTGTAGAAATATAAACATGAAAATAACAGATTCAATAACACACTTGACACAATGATTTACATGAAAACACAATTTGGGAAAACCACTAGTAACATGCTACTCATTTTCACTCTTTTGAGGTGATGCCTTGTGAAAGGCCAACCCTATTAAAGGTTACAATGCACATTTTTAAATGTGACCTAGTTAAAGGATTTCAATCACCCTATTAGGAGTGAGCCTTATTAGAGGACTTTAGACCATTCACTTAAAATGTCACCTAGTTAAAAGATTTACAAATTTCTATTAGGTCAACCTTAATTGAAAGGATTTACCCTAGACTGATACAATTATTAGAGTAACAATGAAACTTGATCTGAAAACAACTTACAACTCCATTTGCAGATTATAGATCTCTATTTTAGTCCTCCATTCTACTTGGATTTCACACACTTTAGCTCTGATAGCTTATTCACCCTTCAAGCATCCATACTCTTAAGCCTTCTTGCTTTGCTTTCCAATGTAGACTCTTCTCTTAGGTCACCAAATGAAGCAATACCCTAGACTCCTTGTCTTCCTTAGGTTCTCACACATTACAACCTTTTTTTCTAACTAACCATCTCTATAAATAGAGAATTTAGATATTTTGCTGTTCATTCTCGATAATCCAATTTAGGATTAAGATAGATTAGGTAGGATTCAATGAATCTACCCCTTATTTCATTTCATTCCCTTCTAGAAACTTCTCCTTCAATCTGCTTTGAATTCATTTAAAAGTAGTTTACCATGAATTCTATGCCACCAGCTCATTAATCTTATCTTCCATATAGGTCACACAATCCAAGAAATCAACCTTGATAACTTAGATCCGTCAAATTCATGATCTTTCTAATAATGCTGACAATCAACATTAACTAGCTTCTAATGCTCAACACATACTGCATTGCTTGACATCTACTGTGGAATCACTCAGCAAAAGCTGAAGTTTACTGCTACTCAACATAAACTAAACTTTACTCAGAATCAACTGTTTCACTTAGCTTACACTAAAATTGACTTTTCTCAGATCCAACTAATTTTTTGCTAGCTTGCACTAACTTTTCTCGGCACCTAATGTCCACTTGGTCAAGCTTGGTAGATTAACTTCATTTAACTCTTTCTTCTAAACTTTCTCAGTGTAACCAACCTTTGCAACCATAAGTAGATTATCAATACACTATGATATCACTATCTTAGCTCATTCTTGTACTCCTTTTTCATATCATAACTCAACCTTTTCTCTAGGTGCTATTGTTACATCTTTTTGATCAAACCCTCTTCATCAATAAAACAAGTGATAGTACTTAAATCATATAAGCAGTTGTCTTACCAAAAAATAGAATGTTTGACATCAGTGACAAAACAATGATTGAAACACATTTATCATACTTGTATCAATTTGTTTTCAATAATCTACCTCTTTGGGATTGATGGAAAACTAAACTGATCAAGCAAAATGACTAGGTTTAAACAGTAAGACCAACAAAATACCAAAAAGAAAATAATTTCTTGTATTGAAATCTCTCCTTGTATCAACAATTTTTCATCTTCTAAATAGGTTACAAAATTCTATTATGTTCTAATCAACAGAAAATCAACTCATCCTTATGACTACCTCTAAATTACTTCTTATATCTTGCTCTACATTATCTCCCTCTTACTAGGTAGATAGTAGATACACTTTCTCTCCAATAGTCAGAATTTCTCCTTCATACTATGAGTTAGGATTTCTCCCTCTTTGATAATAATCTCTATCTCCCTCATAATTTCTTAGGTTTTTTATTCAATTTCTTTGTATATCTCTCTCTTTGACAACAATGCCTAAGAATTGTCATCTTAAATATGTAGATATGAATAGTTTTAGTTTCTCCCTTGATCACCTTGCTTGTGACTGATTTGTAAATCCAACTCTTTTAATACTTTAGGCAGCTCCTAAAGTGGGATCAACTACATTAGTGTGTAACATATGTTAATCAACTTGTTTGATGCAGGGCACACATCTTGTTTCTTAAATATCCTTTGATAGGGGTATCACCCCTAGTTTACCTCTGAGATACTCATGAACATCCTTGGGTAATGCTTTTGTGAATATATCAACAATTTGCTCTTTTGTGTTAACATATTCCATCTTCACCTCTTTATCTTGAACTAATTCCCTTAAGTAATGATAATTGATTGCAATATGCTTAGTCTTTGTATGCATCACATGATTCTTTGATATATATATTTATAGTACTTGTATTATCACAATAAAGTATCACTAGTTCAGTGATCTCTTCCTTCATACCTTTGAGTATCTATTTGACCCATAAAATGTTTGTACAATTTACTGTAGTAGCAACACATTTAGCTTCAATAGTAGATTGAGAAATGTAGTTTAGTTTCTTGCTAGTCCATGTAATCATCCTTTTGTCTAAGAAAAATGCTCCTCCATTGGTGCTCTTTCTGTCATCAATATTTCCAGCCCAATCAACATCAGTATACGCTCTTAATTCAAATTTCTTATTTTTCTTGTAGTATAGACCATATTCCTCTATTCCTTTCAGATATCTCATTATTCTCTTTACAACCATCAAATGATTCTCCCTGGGATTAGCAAAGAATCTTGCAACTATCTCTACAGATAACTCTATATAGAGTCTGCTATGTACTACATATTGTATTTTCCAATCATAGACTTGTATAATGTTCGATTCACCTCAGCTGAAACATCATTCTTTGAAAATTTATGTCTTATCACCATAGGTGTACTTACTGGCTTAGAATCCTCCAATCCAAAATTTTTTAGTATCTCCTTAACATACTTTGATTGAGTGATTTATATACCATATTTCATTTGGTGTACTTGCAAACCCATAAGGAACTTGATCTCTCCAAACATAGAAATCTCAAATTCTTGCATTGAAAAAACTCTAATAGCATATATAAACAACAGTGTTCTCAAGAAAAGAATTTTGGAAATGGAGAGAGGGAGAGGGAGAGGTTGGGGGAGTGGATGGGAAGCATCTGTTCAAAATTCAAACTTGGTTTTGGGCAGGAGTCCTCAGGGAGGAGGATCTTAGAAACTAGGTATGAAGGAGGGTTTTAAGACAGAGTGTGGAGAGGCAAAAAATGGGGATGGGGACCCATGTGCTGATGGTAAAGTCCAGATCAAGTCAAAAATGCAACCCAATGTGGGTAGGCCAAGGAATCTTCCAGCAAAATGGGCCTCGCTCTTCGGTGTCAAACCATCTGATAAGTCATCTTTCCCTCTAGTTAAGATTATATCATGTCTGGAAAAGGGATCTTGCATGATTTCTATTCTAGATGAATTAGTTGATCATATCATAGCTTCAATGACATCTACACTGGTTGGAAAGTTTATTAGTCAGAGACCAAACATTGATGTGGTGTGGTCCTTCACCTTGAAGAAATGGCATCTTAAAGGTCAGGTCAACATTACTATGATGACAAAGGGGTTTCTCTCTTTTGACTTTACTTGTACTAAGAACATGGCTAATATTCTGTGTGAAGGGACTTGGAGTATAGGATGGGAAACTTTGGTGTTGCAGAAATGGTCTTCAAAATTGGACTTAAATGAATTTTTTTTTTCAGCAAACTCTTGTATGGGTTAGACTCCCTAAGTTTCCCTTGGAATTCTAGAATGAGGATGTTTTTATGGGTGTGGCTAGTTCCTTTAGAGAACTATTATCAATTGATCCTATTACTGCTTCTAAGAGTAGACTTACCTATACAAGGATATGCATAGGAGTAAGGGAAGGGGATGATATGTTGGAAGTGGTGTGCTTCGAGTCTAAGCTCAGCACTCACATATAGAAAATGGACTATGAGGTCATACCTTTTGGTTGCTATCATTGTTTTAAGATTGGACATAAGGCTTTTCAATGTTCAAAAGCAAAGATGGAAAAGAAGAAGAAGTCTCTCCCTTCCTCTTATCTCAATAGGGACAAGAAAATTTGGAAGAGGAAGACCACCAACATAGGCCACAAGGCTGATCCTATTATGGTTGGTCAAAAGGTTGGAGAAGTTAAGAAGGATGTTACACATAAGACAACACCTTCTGCTGCAATAGCTCAGACCAAAGATAAGAAGGATTTCCGCCTTTCTGAAGAGCATGCCTAGAAAACTTCAAATGGTGAAGTATCTATAGATCTAAAGCAAAAGCCAGAGGAAAATGCCCTAGAAGGAAAACAAGTTGACTTTCATGAGTCAAAAGACTCTCAAATTGTGGAAGGGGTAGCAGATATGCAATAGGTAAAGCCTATGGTTAAAGATTACAAGGGAACTCCTTAGTAGATTATGAATGAAACAGATTAGGAAGGGATACCTAAGTCTAAAGGGAGAAGTGTTTTGGCTACCAAAGATGAAGAAAAGGATAGAGTTAATAAGGATATAATTATCTATCAAGGCCCAGAGGATAATTTTGTTTCCTCTAGAGTAGGAGCTGAAAGTGTTGTGGAGAACAAGTAAGAAGTTTTGGTGAGGGTGCTCGATGATTGGGAGGATCCTCCTAGAACTCCAAAGAAAGCTCAAATAGTATCTAGGTCTTTGGACTCTATTTTGGAAAGAGAAGCTTTTCTTTCCCCTAAGCCTAGGAAGAATTTTTTTAGAAAACCCTCTTTGGCCTCTCCAGTGGAGACTAGAAGCAGCTGCAAATTGGATGTGGGAACAGTGGCTAGAAAAGGTAGAAAAATAGAGAAGCAAACCAGAGAGGAGGAGACCAAAAGATGCTTGGAAAATGGGCACTAGAGAACTCTTTAGGAGTGTTCCAAGAATGTAAAATGAAGATCATATCATGGAATATAAGGGGCTTAAACAAAGCCCACAAATAGGAAATTATAAGGAATTTGACCAGAGATCAAAGACCTGATATTTTGATGATCCAAGAAACTAAGATGAAAAATGAATCTCTAAGGAAAATTAAGTTTAGGAGCATGATGAGTGGGGAGGCTTCAGATGCAAAGGGTGCCTCTAGTTGTCTGCTAACTCTGTTTAATACCAAGAATTTCAGAGTTGAAGCAGTTTTTAATGAGGGTAATATTCTTCTCTGTCATGTTCATCATATTCAATCCAATGAAAATTGGTTTTTACTGAATTTATATGCTCCTAACAATAAAAGAGATAGAAAAAATCATTGGAATAAAGTAGGAAACTTGGCACAAAGTAGTAATTTAAAGAAAGGCATCATTATGGGAGATTTCAACACTCCTCTTGTGGATGGGGAGAAGATGGGTGGTTTGATCCCAGACTGGGAAAGTAAACAAGACCTCTCTAGCTTCATCAATGGTTTGGCTTTTTTTTATCTGGATCTTATGGAAGGTGCCTTTACTTGGTCAAACAAATGCTTGGGGCAAGACTGCATCTAAGTTAGATTGGATAGAGCTTTAATCTACCCTAATTAGTTGAAGTCTTTCTCTTGTAGGTTAGCTCTCCTGCCTAGAGTGGGATCTGATCATTCTCCTACCTCCCTCTTGGTTGCTCCTATATAACCTAGAAGGAACCCCCCCTTTAGATTTGAAAAAATGTGGACTTCTCATCTTGATCTTTTGGATAAAGTCAAATTTTGGTGGGGTTTAGAAGTGGAAGGCATTGATATGTTTAGAGTTGCCAGGAAACTGGGTAATGTTAAGAGAATGGTTAAAGTTTGGAATAAGACTAATTTTGGCCATATCTTTCATGAGAAAGATGTCTTGTTTGACAAACTTATTTCTATTCAAGCCTCTATTCAGAAGGACGGGTATGATGAGCTTAATAGGGAGGTCGAGTTGTCTATTTTTATAGACTTACATAATATCATCAGAAAAGAGGAGAAGTTCTCGAGGAAAAGATCTAGGGTTAATTGGCTTAAAGATGGTGATCAGAATTCAAAGTTCTTTCATCTAACCACCCTCAAGCATAGAGCTAATAACATAATTGTTGGCATCATGAAAGGGTAGGATCTAATGACTAAGGAGAAAGAAATATCAGCTGAAGCTATCTCCTTCTTCTCTTCTCTCTTGTCTTGGGATCCTCTTCTATCAAAGGTGGACCAGGAAGACTTGGTTGTTTCTATTCCTTAGATAATCCAACCTCATCATAACTTAATGCTTTGAGCCATTCCTTCTGTTGTTGAAGTTTTTGAAGCTCTCTTTTCCTTGCCTATGGATAAATATCCTGGCCCTGATGGGTTCCCTACCTTCTTTTTTCAGATGTGTTGGCAAGTGGTGATGGATGATGTGGTGAAGGTGGTTTAGGGATTATTTGGTGCTAGGAGCATTCTTAAGGAGATTAACTCCATTTTTATGGTCCTCATCCCTAAGGTGCCCATGGTTAACTCTTTGGACAAGTTCAGACCTATTAGCTTGTGCAATTCCTTTTACAAGATTATCTCAAAGGTTCTTACCTCTAGGTTGCTCAAGCTCCTCCCTTTGATTATATTGCAGCAAAAAATGGGTTTTGTCCCAGGCAGATAGATTTTAGACTCGATCATGATGGTGCACAAAGTGATCCACTTCATGGAAGCTAGAAAATGAGAAGGGATGCTACTTAAATTGGACCTATCTAAAGTCTATGAGTGAGTTGACTAGAATTTTCTTGATATGGTGCTCAAGGCTTTTAGGTTTGATTTAAAAGTTTGTAAACTAATATCTCAGCTTGTCTCTACTTCCTCTCTTGTTGTGTTGGTTAATGGAGCTCCTTCAGATTTTTCAAATCCTCAAGAGGACTGTGGCAGGGGGATCCTCTCTCACCAATACTCTTCATTATCTTAGCTGAATGTATGGGAAGGCTTATTGAGAGAAAGAAGAAAGAAGGCAGAATCAAAGGGATAAAACCTTCCTCTAAAAGTGATCCTTTCTCACATCAGCATTTTGTTGATGATACTAGCATGGGAGGGGAGGCTTTTGTAAAGGAGGAAAAAGCCATGAAGGATGTCTTGGATATCTACTCTAGAGGGTTGGGCCAACTAATTAACTAGGAAAAGAGCTCTTTATATTTTATTAATACCCCAGAGGACAGATAGAGGAAAATTTCTAGGATTCTAGGTTGTAATGTGGGAAATTTTCCCTCTACCTACCTTGGGTTTTCTTTGGGTCCAATTCCTCCCAACTTCTTCTGGAACAGTATTATGGACAGGTTCAACAAAAAGCTTGTTGGCTAGAAAGGAGCTATTCTCAGTCAAGCTAGCAAATGTCAACTGGTTAAATCCACCCTTCAGAATTTGCTACTGTATGCTTTAAGCCTCTTTGTGATTCCAGTTGAACTCATAGAGAGGATGGAAAAAATTTAGAGGGATTTCTTATGGACAGGAGTTAAAGGGAAAAAAAGATACCCACTAGTTGCCTGGGACAAAGTCTGTCTCCCTAAGAATTATGGATGTCTTGGCATAAGGAAGCTTACTAATCTTATAAAGCTTTGTTGGCAAAGAAATTATGGCATATATTCAACAACACTAGGGAATGGAGAGACATCTTAGTCAAAAAGTACATTAAGAGGCCTTCTATTTAGTTCACCCTTTTTAGCGAGGACATTCCTAGAGGATCAGCTATCTGGAATGGTTTTCTGAAAGCTAGGGACTTGGAAAAGGCAAAAGTTTCTTGGAAATTAGGGAATGGGGAGGATATCTAGTTTTGGTCTGATAGTTGGCTTATTCAAGGCCCCCTAATGAAAAATCCTGTCTATGATGTTTGGGCGAACCATTCTATTCAACTTTTTGGGCTAAAAGTCTGCAACTATAGGAACAACCAGGGTTGGATAAATCTGTCTATAATCTCTGATGATCTAAATCCAATCATGTTAATGTTAAATTCAATGGCCCTCAGCAACAAGAGGGATGAAATGATTTGGGGGGACAACTCCAGTGGAAACTACTCTGTTGCTTCTGGGTATATGGCTCTTTGGAGCTTAAAAGAGAAGCCTCCTTGGTTGAAAGCTTGGATCCTAGGCCTCACTCCTAAAATCAATATATTTTATTGGCTGGCCTTACAGAACAAAATTCTCACTCAGGATAACCTTATAAAAAGAGGATAGATTCTGCCAAGTAGATGTAGTTTATGTAATAACCAGTTGGAAACAAGCAACCACTTGTTCATTCACTGTTCCTTCTCTAGGGAGGTTTGGGACTTCCTAACCCAAGACTTAGGGATTAGCTGGTGTATGCCAGATAATCTCCTAGATTTTTTCTTCCAATGGAAATCCTTGTTCAAATCCCCTTTTTTGTAGGAATTAGGAACCTGGATCTTACCCCACTACTGCTGGAGCATATGGAAGGATAGAAATAATAGAATCTTCAGAGATAGAGAGGAGCCAACCATTGTTCTTGGGAAGAAGATTCACAAAAATATAAAGGAAAACTACCTAGTAAGAAAGGGGGGAGATATCGAAGTGGGTGGTAGGAAAATGGAGAAGGAAAAAGAAAGAATGTTAAAAAGATAGGAAGCCAAGTGGCTTCTCCCCCTAGAAGGATGGCATAAAGCCAATTTTGACAAGGTCTCTAAGGGAAATCCTAGCTACGTCGGATGTGGAGGCATAATTAGGAATGAATTTGGGGATAGAGTAGTGACCTTCTCTCTCCTATTGGGATTCCAAACTAATCACTTTAAGGAAGCAAGTGCGGCCTGCCATGTGGTGAAACTGGCTTTTGAAGTTGGAGTTACTAATCTATGGCTTGAAGGGGACTTGAATAACATTATTAAATGTTTAAATGGAAAATCTCATTATTCATGGTCAATTGCAAATCTTATTGATAAGACATGTGAGAATCTTGCTAAATTTGATAGAGTCCATGTCACTCACGTTTTCTAGGAAGAAAACTCGGTGGCAGATTGGTTCACAAATAAAGGTGTCCAATCTGACCAAAAAATGACTTGGCAACTAGGAAAGAGTTTTCTAGTGGATGTTAAGAGCCTAATCAAGCTGGATAAGATCCAAGGGAGTATGGAGGAGATTAATCTGCAATTATGAATAGGAAAGGCTTATGGGGAAAGGGTATGACTCTTAAAGACTATATTGGTAAATGCAAGAAGTGGGAATTATTATAGTTTATTCGACATGATTTATGGGTCATTTTTTGCATTTGTAACCTGAGTAATGACAAGGCTTATTTCTTTAGTCTCTCTCTAAAACACAGAGAACCCTATCAGGTGGTGAGGATTCAAAGGGCTGTGTTTATGAGAATTGTGGGAGAGAAAAATGCTAATATGGTGGGTGAAAGGTGTAGAAAAGAACTAGTGGGAAAAATGGAGAAATGGAGAAGTAGGGAGAAAGTGTGGGACAAGATGGTTTAGGGCAAGATTTCAAGGTATATCATGAAGTTGCATGGTTATGACCAAAATGTGATTGACAACATGGTCAATTTGTGGAAGGATGGTAGAGTCAAGGTGAATGGGATAGCTTTTCTGATATCTAAGGAGGTGATTTTGGCTGTTACTAAGATTTTGATGGTGGGCTTTAAGTTCTTTAGGGACAAAAAGCTTTCGGCCATTGTAGTGAAGGACTTTGTCAACAACTCTAAGGAGCTAAATGCCTTGAAAAAGAGTGATATGTTTTATGATCTAGATTCTATAATGAAGATTTGGAGGTTCTACATGCTGTCATTGAGTACATTACTCTTGACCCTAGGTTTGATCATGCTTGCACCCACCATTTCATTCTTTTAAATCATTTTTAACATGATAGTAAAGTTTCTTTCTCTTTCTATTTGTTGAACTCTATGAGCAAGGTGGTGTCAAGCTTCAAAAAGAAACCCTCTGCTAACCTTGCTTTGCATGATGGGCTATTACTACTCATCTATGAGCACTTCAAGGCTTAGACGATAAGTAACATCCCTTTGCACGCTTGGAATGAGGAAATTGAAAGCTCTAGCTACTCCTTTGACTCAGATGATATACAGAGCATTAGTTCTAAGGAAGGGGGGCTTACTTTCTCTGGTAAAAAAGAAATGGCTAATGTAAAGAAGTCACCCTCCCCCATTACCCCTAGAAGAAAAATCCCTAGAGATCATGGTTAGAAGAAGTTTAGGAATGAGGAGTAGGACACCTGTGATGAAGAGGAGTCTATGGAGTCTGAAGATGAGGAAAAGGAGAGGTAGGAGGAAAAAAAGGAAACCCAGGGTGGGAAGAAATGCAAGAGGGTGGGCATGGAGGATGAGAGTTGTAGCAGGACCTGGACTCTTCTTCACTCCCTCTCTCCCCTATCCATCCCCAAGCCCACTTGGAGGAGAAGATAAAGGATAGTTTTGGAGCTAAGGGGGGGAGGTGCTAGCCAAAGATAGGAGGAAAGCCTAGAGAAATTTTAATGTGAGGACTTCGAAAATGGGTATTTTCAGAGAAGTGATGAACCCCCTGATCCGGGTGGATAGCCAGGAGGAATCACATCTTGAAGAGCTCATTAACCCTATGATTGTGGCAATCTCTGATAATGCCAAGGAATCTGGGATGAACCTCTTGAATAATGCCTGCAACAACATGATAGACAATTACAGGTCAATCAAGTGGCTTTTTCATGAGTTGGAGGAGGTTAAGGAGAAGGTGGGTCAAATGGAAGGAGCTAGGAATCTAAAGGGCCTGGAGAAAGAGATAGATTATGATGATAGGCATAGCCTAGTGGAAAGGAGGATCCACAACTTGGAAAATTACAATCACAATCTATCAAGCTAGACAATCTCACTGCTCAACTTGATTAATAACAACATTCTATCTTTAAGTGATTGGCTTAAAGATAGAGGCATGCAGGGGGATGTGGATGGAAAAGATAGGGGTACAGCTATATTTGAAGATGATAATACCAATGGTATCACTTTTTCTACTCTAGACCAAGAAGAACACAGGACTCACCAGCAAGAGGTTGAGGAGAACCAGATGGCCTAAGAGGATGCCTAGGTCATTTAGGAGCTAGAAAGAAACATCAAGGAATAGTTCCTATCCTTTTCCTTTTTCGCTAGCTTTTTGTTTTGGCTTTTGATTGTTTCATTTGTCTTGTATTTTCTATTTGGCCTTTTCTTTGGCCTTTGTTTATTTGGCTGGGCCTAGTGCTTATTATCAGCCTTTAGACTTGTTACTTTTGTGGCTGGGCTTCTAACACTTATTTTCAGCTTGTTATGTTTTAACTCTCAGGTTTTAGGATCCCTGTGAAACCTATTTATCTAATAAAAAATAGTGTTCTCAAGACTTTTCTTAGTATTTTATCATTGTCTATTGTACTAGTAGCTCCTCTTATTGCATTAACAACATCTTTTATCCTTGAGCAATATTTTCACCTTCTTGCATTCTCATATCATTGAACTTACCTCTAAGACTCTCAGATTTGGCTCTTAGGACATTCTTGTCACCTCCATAAATAGTGTGTAGAGAAGTCCACATTTTCTTTGCACTATCAAGACTTTTGATGTCATCAAACTAAACGTAGCTTAGGGTAGAGGCAATCTCCAACATTTCCTGGTTGTGTTCTTTCTTCTTTCCCAAATTTTCAGCATTTAGGGCTTGAGTAGGATGAATATGCTCAATAGTAATGGTAGATTGTGCATGATCTCCAAGTCCTCCAAGGTGTAGCTTCATCAGACTTTTCCATGCAAGAAAGTTTGTTGGATAGAATTGATTAATTGTGTATTGTCTTTGATGTTACACAAATGTCATATCATTATCAGTCAATATATGCCAAAGTATACCAACTTTTGCCTTAATTCTTCTTAGAGCTTCTCTCCAAAGTATACCAACTTTTGCCTTAAGTCTCTTCAAAATCCCCACTAAATTTGCTGAGGCTATTGATAAAATTCAAAGGGATTTTTTATGGATTGGTTCAGAGGAAAAAAAGAGAATACCTTTAATTGCTTGGGATCATGTTTGTAAACCGGTCAGGGAAGGTGGTCTGGGTATCCGAAAAACCAGAAGCATGAATCAAGCTCTTCTAGCTAAACAAGGATGGCGTGTGTTCCATGAGAAGAAAGAATGTAGTACCATTTGGAAACACAAGTACCTCCCTAATTCTGTTTCTCTTCCTGATTTCTTCTCCTCTACTGATGTTATTCATCCCTCCTCAATTTGGGGAGCTGTGTAGGGTACTAAGAAAATGCTTGGAGAAGGGTGCTCTTGGAAAATTGGCAATGGGTCTAGGTGAGTTTTTGGGAAGATGTCTGGCTTAAGGATCACCCCCTGATTGAAGATGTTCAAGATTTGAATGAAGTTGACTTATGCAAGCAGAGATATGGCACTCTTGTTAGTCATTACTGGCAGAATGATTCCTGGGTTAACTTGAAGGACATTGATCAAAGTTTCTATCACATCCAATTATCTCTCAATGCTGTTTCTCTCCACCCTTCTTTTGAGGATGAGATTATTTGGTATGCTGATCCTAGTGGGCAATACAAGGTTTCTTCTCTCTTTGCTTCTAAGGAGAAGGAAAATCATCCATTGTGGTCTCAGGCTTGGATTAAGGGTCTCATTCCTAAAATTAATTTCTTCTTTGGGTCCTACTTCAAAATAAAATTCTGACCCTTGATAACTTGTAGAAAAGAGGTATAAATTTGGTGAATAGGTGTATTTTATGTAAGAATGGTTTTGAAGATAGAGACCACCTGTTTCTAAACTACTCTTATTCCCAGATGGTTTGGACTGAGATCCTAAGGTATTGGAACTTGACTTGGGTTCATCATAACAATGTGGAATCTTCTTTTAAAAGCTGGAAATGCTCGTCTAAGAATTCTGTTGTTCAATTTCTATGGAAAATTACTCTGCCTCATCTCTGCTGGGGTATTTGGAAAGAAAGGAATAATAGAATTTTTAGAAATAGAGAGGTTCCTAGATGGGTGCTTGGTTAGAATATTATTAGAGCTTGTAAGGAGAATTTCAGATCTCTGAAAATATCTGATCAAACCTTTCCTATTGATAATCCTATGTTTCCTAAAAATTGTAAGACTCAAACTGATAACCCAAGATTGAATGTCACTTGGAGTTCCCCTCTGAATGGTTGGATAAAAGGAAACTTTGATGGTGCTGCTAAAGGAAATCCGGGAGTGTGGGTTGTGGAGGTGTGTTGAGAGATCATATGGGAATAGTTAAAGATTCTATAGCTATCCCTATAGGTCAGACTAATAGCCACATTGTTGAAGCTACAGCGGCCCTTTATACTATGAAAATTGTAGTGGATTTGGGATGTCCAAAATTATGGTTAGAAGGTGACTCTTTAAATATTATTAATATCCTTAATAATAAAAGTGTTATCTCATGGTCGATAGAGGCCACTATCAAGGAGATTAAATACCTTATTCAAAAATTTGAAAAAGTTGTCATATCTCATACCTTTCGGGAGGCCAACGGTGCTGCTGATTGGGTTGCCAACTATGCTATCCTAACGGGGCAAATGGTGAGGTGGACTGATGAATTAACTAATCAAGTTGATCTCAAAGCAATTATTCATTATGAAGCTATTCATGCGTAGGTGGGTAAGATTTGAAAAGATTGGAAACTTAATGATTTCGTGGAGTGATCAAATTATTGCCAAATTTTCATCCCCTATGAAGTACACTCAAATGAATGTGATGTGGTGTTCGCACGTTTCTCTGAACAAAGGTGTCTCTTTTGGTGGGAAGTAAAATAGATTTCTTTCTAACCCTCTCTTTCTATGCATCTATTTTTTCTAGTTTGAATGTGTTTACTATTCTCTACTGATGGGGGGTGAACTGCGCAAACAAGAACCAAAAAACTGTGAGGCATGGAAGGCTCGCAAGGATGTTTGGAAAATTTTGCAGAAAGGAAAAGTGACTCATTACATGGAGTGACTCAATGGTTTTAAGCCACACATCACTACGACTTTCTTTAAGAACTAGTCCAATGACAAAGTCACTCTCCATGGTGTGAATGTGAAACTTACGAAGGAGTTTATTGCTGAGATCACGAGGCTTCCTACGGTGGGCATAAAATTTACTAAGAAAACTAGTATTTTAAATGCAGCCTACAAAAAGTTTTTGAAAATGGAAGAAGAGGAGAAGCTTCTAGAAAAGAATGGTGATTTCTTTGATGTGAACCAGATAAAGGAGATTTGGAGGGATGTTCTCTGCTGCATCCGTGAGTATTTCATACTTGATGGAAGAAATAAAAGAGTTCATAAATGTCATTTTGTTTTTTTTAAATCATTTCAGATATAAAGATAGAATATCTTTCCCCTTCTTTTTGCGGTTTTCTTTACTTAATAGTTTAGAAGCCCATAAGAAAAAGGAATCCAGACCTATTCTTCATGAAGATTTGATCCTTCTTATTGAGGGATGTTGTAAAAATAAGCACATTGCCTCTACTCCCTCTAAGGACAAGAATAAAGAGCCCATTAAGAGTAAGAAGGGTGACTCTGTTAAAGGTAAAGAAAATGCCCTGAATTTGAAACCCTTTGCCTCTCAAGTTCTTGAGGATGAGGAGTCTGAGACTGATAATTCAGAAAGCTGTGAGAATTGGAAACCTAAGGATGAGGATGATACTAAAACTAGAGAGTTAAGTTCTAATTTGGACGGGTATCCGAAGACTGAAGATAATAATGAAAAAGGAAAAGAGGAAAACAATAGTGAAGGTAATTTTGAACAGAGTAAATCTAATAATGAGGGTAACCAGGTTATTTCTAGTGGGGGTAATAAAGTGGAAGATAACACTATCAGGAGTCCTGTTGAGAAGAATAAGGAGGAACATACGACTATTACTGCTTCTCCTGTTAAGGGGATAGAGGAAGAAAAAAGTAAGGACTCTGCTCATCCTAAGGACTATGCTGAGGGTCAAAAGGAGGATCAAACAAAAATGGAGGATATAAATGACAATGTCTGCTCCCCCCCACACGAGATTTCTGAAGATGATTGTGACGCTATGTAGAGGGATACCATGTTTACCTTCCTACATTCTGCTAAGGAGAAAGCCGACACCAGTCTCAAGGTTGATTCTTGGATCTACAATGAAATAATGGGTTTGAAGAAAAAGGTGGAAATTCTGCAACATAACCTGGATATTACCAATGCTAAACTTAGTCATATGGAAGGACAGATGGGAGACATCCCTAACAAACTTAACAACTATGAGCAAAACCTCACAATGTTAATCAAGGAGAGTAGCACTAAGATGGAACAGGTCACCTCGAGTATTTGGGCAGCCGCTACTAGCTTGGGCAAAAGGGCGAATGAAGATATCATTTTGGCTGAGGGTCCAAGCAAAAGAACAAGGCAGAGCTCGAGGAAGAGTGCTATGAAAGTTGCTGCTACTATGGATGCTATTTCCACTCAAGAGACTACTGCAATTGGTAATGAAGTAGCTAAATTGATCCTGGAGCTGCAATAGTGGCACTGGGGTGGGTTCTCTGGTTTGGTGCCTGTCTGGTATTGGTCACTGGTTGGGGACTTTGGTCTTGGTTTCTAGTTTTTTATAGTTTAGACTGTTTGTGGTTCTAGGTCCCTGTAAAACTTGGGTTAGTTTGTTTTTGAACTTTTCTAGTGGTTTTAGGTCCCTATAAAACCTGATTTTGATATTGTTCTTCAGTTTGTTGCAGGTTTTTTCCTAGTTGGGCTATCTTGCTTTCTCTTTCTATTTTTTGTTAAAGGGTTTTGGGGTCCCTTCAAAACCTACTTTTACCATAATCTAAAAAATATATGCCGAGCTCACTCGAGCAGTGGAGATAATTTTCTATGTCTACCAAGCATTCCTATGATACCTAGTTTAGAAGGTAGTGTCTATCGAGTTCACTTGAGCATCAAAGAAAAGCCTATAGAAGATAAATGTTAATTGAGCTCACTCAGTTAATGAAGGAAAGTTGGATGGAACTAGTGCTAACTGAGCTCACTTGGTTACCAAAGGATCTTCATGAGTTTACAATGTTAATCAAGCTTCTATTGGTTAACACAAGAAATTGTTTCTGAGTTTGTTTCTACCAAGTCAGCTAACAAAGGAATTTCTTGTTTTGGCATATTAAGTCAAATTGATTTATCTATTGGTTCTAGCCAACTAAGGTGATGAATATTTATTATTCTAAGTTGTATATGAGTTGACTTCACAATATGAAAGATATATGTATAAGGTCAAGTTGTGGATTCAAAGTGTGCAAGTATGAAGATGTGATGAATATATTTGAAGATTTAATGATGAAGAAAGGAAACAAATTTGAAGGATAAGTAGAATATCCTTATGGAGCAGAAAAGCTATATTCGATCAAGAAGGATCAAGTATAAGCTAGAATAGAGATTTGTAATCAACCAGTTAGTTGCATTCAAATTATTCCATCTCATTGTTACTCTCTAACCATTGTAGCAGTGATCTAAATCTCCTAACGAAGTTGTCTTAACAACAATTTGTAAATCCTCTAACAAGGTGGTAGTTCTATTGAATTGTCTCAAGACCTCTAACAAGGCCACTCATAATAGGATGATTAAATACTCTAACAAGGTCATACCTAACAGTGTATTTTTTAACCTTTTATAGGGTTGGCTCCTAACAGGGCTCACTTTAGAAGAATGAAAATAGTAACTAGTTGCAATTGGTGGTTTTTCTCAAATTGGGTTTTCACATTGAATCTTGGTGTCAAATGTGTTCATGTTATTTTATTTTATGTTTTTGCAACTAAGTTAAAGTAAGGGTAATCATAGTTAACATCTAAATTTTGCATGTTAAGCATTTACTGAGCACATTCAATGATTACCAAGTTACAACATCTTATGTATGTTTACCGAGCATCAACAATATTCAATTTTGAGATTGTATTTTTGCACTAACATCTAAGGGATCTAGGATTTATTTTAGTAGTAACTGATTCACCCCTCCCCTCTTAGTTACTCTTATATTTCCAACAAAGTTATCTCTATTAAGCTTGGGTACTTCTCTTTTTGACATCTTGATCTTTGTGCTTCTAGTACCTTCAAACTAGTCCTCTTAAGTAGATGGCTCTGATACCAATTGTTGGAATTCTTTAGAATAATTAAAGGGGGGGTTAATAAGTTATCCAAGGTCTAGATTTACTATTATAACTTTTCACAACTTAGTGAACCCATAAAACATTTTCATCATGCATGCATTCATAAGCTTATGCAATCACTTACAACTTGTACGTTACTGTCAAATCAATTCACAAAAATATAAATGTGAATTATAATAGATTCAATAACACACTTGACACAATGATTTACATGGAAACCCAATTTGGAAAAAATCACCAGCAACATGATACTCATTCTCACTCTTCTAAAGTGATGCCTTGTGAAAGGCCAACCCTGATAAAGGTTACAATGCACACTATTAAATGTGACCTGGTTAAAGGATTTCAATCACCCTTTTAGGAGTGAGAGTTGGTAGAGGAATTTAGACCATTTACTTGGAATTTCACCTAGTTAAAGTATTTACAAATGACTATTAGGTCAACCTTAATCCAAAGGATTTATCCTAAATTGATACAATTATTAGAGAGTGAAAGTAAGGCTTGATCTAATAACAACTTACAACTCCATTTGTAGATTGCAGATCTCTATTTTAGTCCTGCATTCTTCTTGGCTTTCACACACTTTAGGTCTAATAGCTTGTTCACCCTTCAAGTATCCATACCCTTAAGTCTTCTTTCATTGCTTACCAATGCAAATTCTTCTCTTAGGTCACTAAATGAAGCATTACCCTAGACTCCTTATCTTCCTTAGGTTCTTGCACATGAAAACCTTTGCTTTTGACCAACCATCTCTATAAATAGAGAATTTAGATATTTTTCCATTCATCCTCCATCCCCCATCATTGAATTTAGGGTTATGACTATTAGGTAGGATTCAATGAATCTACCCCTTATTTAATTTCATTCCTTCTAAAAACTTCTCCTTCAATCCTCTTTGAATTCTCCTAAAAATAGTTTACCATGAATTCTATGCCACCAACTCATCAATCTTATCTTCCATATGGTTCACATAATCCAAGAAATCAACTTTGATAACTTAGATCCATCAAATTCACAATCTTTCTAATAATACTAACACTCAACATTAACTAGCTTCTAATGCTTGACACATACTGCATTGCTTGGCATCAAATATAGAATCACTCAACACAAAATACAATTTATTTGTGCTTGGCATCAACTAAACTTTGCTCAACATCAGTTGTTTCACTTGACTTACACTAAAATTTACTTTTCTCAGCTCCAACTGATTTTCTGCTTGGCTTGCACTAACTTTTCTTGACACCTACTGTCCACTTAGTCAAGCTTGGTAGACTAACTTCATTTAACTCATTCTTTTGAACTTTCTTAGTGTAACCAACCTTTGAAACCATAAGTAGATTATCAATACACTATGATATCACTATCTTAGCTAATTCTTGTACTCATTTTTCATATCATAACTCAACCTTTCCTCTAGATGCTATTGTTACATCATTTTGATCAAATCCTCTTCATTAATCAAACAAATGATATTACTTAAATTAGATAAGCAGTTGTCTTACCAACAAATAACAAGTTTGACATCAGTGACAAAAAATGATTGAAACACATTTATCATACTTTTATCAATCTATTTTCAACAATAATGTCTCAACATAACGAGTCATAATGTGTCATAATAAAATGTATCAGTTGTGCTATGATGGATCGGGGTGAGGCCTCATAGAAAACCAAGTGAAAATTTTTTCACCATAAGCATAAGACACTAGTACATTTTCACTCAAATTTTGGCCATTTTTTACCAAGCCCTAAATGGGTTTCTTCAATACTTTTTTTGATTTTTTGCCTGAGTTGGTCAAAATTTTGACCAACTTAGGGTTTCCCAATTTGGTCAAAATTTTGACCAAATCAAGCCCATAATTAAAAAAAAGATATGATTTGGGCACGTTGTGTGTTTCAGTTATTTCGTTATTTGTGTTGTGTGTTTTTGGCACTGGTTTGTAGTAGCGCAGGAGCCATTGAAAGATTAGTGCAAGATAATCCATCCACATTTGTTGGCGATTCTTCTTTTCTTAATTGAATAGATTGACTATATTACTTCTTCTTAATTGACTTGTATTTAACACCACACATGACATAATACGTAGAATGTAGCTGCCTCTCTCAAGTCTATAAGAAAAATTACTTTGATAAGAAGACCCCCCTTTACATCTACCTTCCCAACAAGAAATTAATGAAGATAATTGACTGCATGAGTTCTTGGCCAAGTGTATTCAACAAAAACTAGATTTTAGTGGCATAAAGTAACTTTATAAGCCTATGTTTGTATACCACCAAATATGATAAATCCTATCTAGAAGATGAAATTGTAACTTGAATAAAGTTTAAACCAAAAAGTGAAGTGATAATTCAGTCAAGACAATCACTCCACCATGTAGGTTATAATGAAGAACTATGATGTTTCTATCTCTAGAAAGTTGTACTTTTAGATTGTTTATCTATTTATACGAGGGTGTATCATCAATTGTTAATGAGTAGATCAATTGGTAGTTTAAGGAACTTAGATATCATCATCATGAAAAAGGTAAACTAATGATGATTATGAAAATTAGGTCCCTCATTTATATTTGTCCCTTCAATAAGAATTTAGAAATAATGAACATTACATAGGAACACTGAGAGTCCAGTGTCTAGGAAATCAGATAACATTAGGATCCCATAGTCCACTAGATGCTCGTATAGTTTGACTAAACACAACCTAATACAATTAGCCTGTTAAACAACTATTAATTCTAGGCATACATTATTACTGAAAGCTATGTAAGCTATACTTTCAGTTTGTGAATTCTTTTAACACATAATATAAGAGAAACAATTGATCAATTTAAGGACATTGTATAAAATAGAGATAAGCTATGTTTTATTTATATTCCTTATGTTACTATGTAGGAATATCATAGCTCCAAATAAATTTTAAAGCTCTAGATGCCTTGATTCTAAACAAAAAATATGTTTAGGTCATAACCAGTTGAATAAGCCTCAACCGAGCTACCATTCGTGTTGCTTCCAAATAGAGGATTGGATTGTTGTCGTATGCATCTTTATTTTATCACTTCTCCTTGTCCATAGACTCATTTATCATATTCAGTACTTTAAAAACAAAACACTGAAACTCAACATACATCACGTTTGCACTAGAGGGGTAAATAATAAATATAAATTTGTGATTTTAAAACATTCTAAAACATTATCTAATGCTTCTGATTACTATTAGTAGTGCTATTTTGCATTGCATGGATAGAGCTCACCATAGAATATTGGAGATAATAGATAGCCTCCTCTGTAACGGCTGGAAATGCCTTCAAAATTGAGCAACCTATAGGTTATGCCTTGTGATTGTTTCAATCTCTCACTCACTTTTCTTGGTAATTGTTACTAACAATGCCATTAGAGTTCAAGGCATATCATAGTGTGTTGGATATGTATTCCAATTTCTTCAAAACTAAACTACACATGTAGCTTATAAGCATTTGAAGAAACATTAGCTCATTGTATCCTTCTTTTTTTATCAATCATAATAGAAGTGAGGATTAAAATTCAATGTAGACCAAATTGTTGTAGGATGATCTAGAGAAGCCATTTTTCCCACAACTTACATAAATTTGAAACACGTTTTTTTGGTGTTATAAAATACAAACACCAACAACTTTTCTACAATCTAGTCAACTTTGATAATTGTTGACAATTGTTCTAATTTGCATTCTCTAGTTAAAGTCCACCATACAGTTAAGCATAATATTGGAGAGAAATAAAATGTATAATTTAATTTAAAATTGTTGGTGTAAATAAGTATTTATTATTTACACTTACTTAAGCTTACTTAGGTTAATGCATATATTTTATTATTTATTTATTACTCACCTAGGAGTATGCGTACTCTTGTGAGTTGTCATGTTGACAACACAAGAGTTTGCACTCTAATTATGCACATGTTGTCTACACTTAAGAGTTAACACATTATTTGAGCACACAGTGTCTACAACATTCTAGACACCCCATCGTGCTTAGCCTCTTATTGTGGAGGATATGTGCTTACTTTTCATGCTTATCTCCTAGTTCTTTCTAGACACATTCTAGATGCATCTTAGAGGCCTTTATATACATGCTCTCCTAGTGTGTATGTACATGCTTCTACATGCTTATGATAATAGAAAGAATTTTCATATTGATCATACTCTTTGGTCTATTGTGTGCTTGTACTTGTGCTCCTTGATTTTGGGTGAATCTTGCCCTAAGGAAAATTCTTACATGGTATTAGAGCTATACCAAATTCTTACAAAAATTTATATCAAATTAAAAGAATTATGTACAAAGATATATAAGAATAATAAGTCTATTATGGTTTGAATCATAAAAAATAAGATAAAACCTTAAGCAATCAGTACTTTGGCAACAACTTGCACACTTAATTGATGATCTACCTCTATCAAGAGAATGGCAAGTGTGAGTGGAAGCAGGCGAGGTTTTCAAAATTTAAATTTAGAAAAGGGCAAGATTCCTTTGGACTATTGGAATCGAATCCCTTTTTAGGATCAAGCCCTCATGTAAGTCATCTTTCCTACCTGTTAAGATTCTTCTTGAGACGGAGAAAGGTGCTTGCGCCATTGCCATCCTAGATAAATCGTGGATCATAACATTTGATCAATGACTTCTACCATGATTGGCAAATTTTTGGGGCCTAAATTGAATATAGATGATGTGAGGTCTTTTATTAAGAAGAAATGGGCTCTTAAAGGTCAAGTTTTGGTCACGGTCATGGCAAAGGGTTTTCTATCATTTGAATTCACTTGCATGGAAGACTTCTCTTCCATTCTCAATGAAGGTCAATGGGCTATTAGTCATTCCACTTTGGTCCTCTAGAAGTGGTCTTACAAGCTGAATTTGAATGACTCATTTTTTGTTCAAGCTCGTGTGTGGGTTAGACTGCATGAATTGCCATTAGAATTTTGGAACGAAGATGTTTTTGTGGGGCCAGCTAGGTCTTTTGGAGAACTTCTATCTATTGATCTGATCACTGCCTCTAAAAGACAACTCAACTATGCCCGCATCTATATAAGGGTTAGAGAAGGCACAAACATGCCAGAAACTATGGCTTTTTCACTCCAAACTTGGAGTGCATGTTCAAAATTTGATCTATGAAATAATGTCTTTTGCCTATTTCCTTTGTCTAAAGGTTGGTCATAAGGAAAATCAGTGCCCAAGGGTTGTAAAGTAGAAAAGTCAAGCTCCTATTAAGTCGGCCAAAGCAAAGAAGAAATCCAAGTCCACTAGAACCTCTATTAAGGGAAAGAAGAAATAGGTCTAGAGATGCAAACCTACTAAGTAGCCCAAAAACTAGGATGGCAAGGAGGTTAAGAGTAACACCACTACGTAGGATGGAGTCCAAGGCAATAAAAGTGGTAATGGTGCACCCCACTCTGACTCTGAAATACAAGATGAAGTTCACAGTAGTGATTAACCAAAGAAGTCTATTTGGGATGGCCCAACTATTGTGGCCATAGCTATGGTAGAGACAATGTGCTATTTGAGAAAGAGAAGAATGTTGGAAGGTAGGAGATCCTCTGGGTGGAGATTTCAAGGGTCTTTGAATTAGTCCCCCTGAATAATAGTGTTACTGATTCCTTGAGGGTGGTGGGTCACAATCAAAGTGACGAAGTCATCAGTGATGGGTTTGGTCATGTGGGAAGTCTTGTTGCTCCTCTAATGAACCTACCAGCACCCAAAGGTCTAGGGACTAAGATCATATAGCTTATGAAAAAATCTTCTCCAGATCAGATCTCACAATGGGAAGATTGGATTGATAGTTTCTCTCAAGACAATATTAATGGTTGGAGTTTAGTTAAAAAAAGAAGAACCATGACCACCCTCCTTTGTCACTAGAGACAACAAGAAGCAAGGTTAAGGTTGATGTCGAGGGTAAACCCAAGACTTGAGGAAGGAAAAATACAAATTAGTTATTGCAAGAAGAGACCAAAAAGAACTTGGCAGATGGGAGCTAGAGAACCATCAAAGAATACTCTGGAAGTAAGAAATGATGATCATATCTTGGAATATAAGGGGCCTAAATGGGGTTCAAAAATAGGAGATAGTTAGGAATATGATCATAGATCAAAGGCTAGACTTTTTATTGATTCAAGAAACCAAAATGAGAAAAGATGTGGTAGGCAAGCTCTCTTTCAATAAAAACATGAGTAGCAAGGTCACAAACTCGAAGGGAGTTGTAGGAGGGGTGTTAATTCTCTATAACAACAAGGCTTATCAAATATATACTATCTATAATGTAGGCAATGCCCTCCTATGTAAGGTGTCCCATATTCATAGTGATGATTCTTGGTTTATCTTAAATCTTTATGCTCCCAATTCCAAAAGGGAGAGAAATGCCTTCCGGGCTAAGATGCTAGAGGTTATTAACATCAATAACTTAAAAAAAGGGATTATAATGGGGGATTTTAACTCCCTCCTCTTTGATGATAAAAAAATGGAGGGCTTGCCCTGTATTAGGAGAGCAAGTTAGACCTTTCAAACTTCATTAATAACTTGGCTTTTATGGATGTTGATCTCCTAGGAGGCAGATTCACTTGGTCTAATAAGAGAGTTGGGGGGATTGTATCCAAGTCTATCTTGGTAGAGCCCTTATTTCCCCTATTTGGTTGCAAACCCAATCTAGTAGGCTCTCCCTTCTCCTTAGAATGGGATCAAAACACTCCCTCATATATATCTCTATTTGTCCTCTTATGATCAAAAGGTCTTTCCCTTTTTGTTTTGAGAAAATGTGGATTTCCCACTCGACTTTAGAAATCGAGATTTCTTCTTGGTGGAACATTGAGGTGGAAGGTAATCCAATGTTCAGGGTGGCCCAAAAATTGAAGAATATGAAAAGAAATATTAAAATCTAGGACAAATCAGACTTTGGCCACATTTTTTAGGATAAGGATGAGAAGACTGATCAACTCTGCATAATCCAGGAAGAGATCCAGTAATATGGATATAATGATCAAAATTGGCTAGAGGAAAGGTCTATTCTCTCCAACCTCCATAACATCATCTCCAGGGAAGAACACTTTTGGAAATAGAGATCAAGAGTTAATTGGCTTAAAGAATGAGACTAGAACACCATATTCTTCCACTTATCCACTTTAAAACATTGGGCCAATAACAATTTTTCCAGTATCAAGAAAGGACAGACTTTGTTATTTAAAGATAATGAGAAAGTGAATGAAGCAGAGCAATTTTTCTCTTCTCTTCCCAGTAAGGATCATACTCTCTTGGTGTCTGATCAAGAGGATATTTTGTCTGCTATTCCTTCTCTACTACAAGCCCACTACAACTCTATGTTGAAAGCTATCCCAACCCCGGAGGAAATTTTTCAAGCTCTCAATTCCCTTCTAGGTGACAAGGCCCCTGGCTCGAATGGTTTCCTGCCTTTCTTTTTCTAGGTCTATTGGGAGGTGGTCAAAGGGGACATCGTGAAGGATGTGCAAGAATTCTTCAGTGCCAAAAACCTTTTGAAAGAACTCAATGTAACTTTTTTGGTTCTCATACCTAAAATTATGGGGGCAAATTTGATGGATAAGTTTAGGCCCATTAGTCTATGCAACTCTTTCTACAATATCATATCCAAAGTCCTTACTACTAGGCTCCTAGAAGTTCTTCACCTGATCATCTCCCCACAAAAAAATGGCTTTGTTCTAGGGAGATATATTCTAGACTCTATTATCATGGTGCATGAGGTGATTCACTCTCTTGAAGCTGGCAAGAGGGAAGGTTTTCTGCTTAAGCTTGATATGTCTGCCTCCCAGGTTTGTAAACTCATCTTTCATCTTGTTTCTTCCCCTTCTTTGTCTATTCTAGTTAATGGTTCCCCTTCAAATTTATTTTTCCCTTCTGACAAGGTGATCCCATATCCCCTATTCTCTTCATCATTTTGGCTGATTGTTTGGGAAGGCTAATTATAAGAAAAAGACTAGACCATATTCTACAAGGTTTCAAGCCTTTGTCTGTAATCTTTCTTTCATCTACCAACAATTTTTGGACAATACTATTCTAGGGGGAGAGGCTATGATCCAGAAGGCCAAAGTGTTTAAGGGTTTGCTGAATACTTATACTAAGGGTTATGACTAGGCTATTAACTAGGATAAGAGTTTGGTCTACTTGATCAATAATCTGCTAGAGAGGTAGAGGAAAATTGCTTGTATCTTGGGAAGTGGTATTGGGACCCTTCCTACAAGTTATCTTGGTATGTCTTTGGGGTCCAAACCCCCAAAATCTTTTTGGAACAACATCATTGATAGATTCAACATGAAATTAGCTGGTTGGAAAGGTGCTACCCTCAACCAGACAGGCAAATGCACTTTGGTGAAATCAATATTCTAAAATCTCTCCACTTATACCTTAAGCCTCTTTGGGATTCTAACTAAGCAAGCTGATAGAATGGAGAAGATTTAGAGGAAATTTCTTTGGATAGGGGTTGAAGAGCACAAAAGATATCATCTTGTCTCTTGGTACCATTTTTGCCTTCCCAAATTTTATGGGGGCCTTGGTATTAGAAAAATTAGACATCTCAATAATGCCCTTTTAGCCAAACAGATCTGACACAGTTTTTAGAGTGCTAGAGAATGGAAGGATATTATGATTGAGAAATACTTGAGAAGGTAGTCTCTCAACTTTTTGCTACATGAGACTAAGATTCCTCAAGGATCTTACATATGGAATTTGATCCTAAAGGGAAAAGTCCTGGCTAAGTCCGAGGCTAAATGGAAAATTGGTAAAGGTGAGAATATCTTATTCTATCAGGACAACTAGACAAGCAAGGGACCTCTTATTGATCACCCTAATTATGGTAGATGGCTAGAGCCATGCATAAGAAGATATGGTCTAAATGTTAGTGATTATAGAATAGGTAATGGATGGCATGACCTATCTATGATATCCTCAAACCTTAAATCTTTGATGATTTTCTTGAATGCTATTTTCATTAATAACAAGAGGGATGAAGTCATCTAGGGAGATAACTCGAATGGACAATACTCTGTTGCCTCTAGGTATTTTTCATTGTGGGATAGAATGGAGAAACCCATTTTGGTTAAGGCATGGACTCCTAGCCTTACCCCAAAAATCAACATCTTCTTATGGCTTTTGCTCCAAGAAAAAATTCTTACTTTAGATAATCTAGCTAAGAGAGGTAAGATTATCCCTAACAAGTGTAGTTTATGCAAGCACAACTTGGAGATGGTCAATCACTTATTTATTCATTGGTCCTATTCTTCCAAAGTTTGGAACCTCTTGACCAGGGACTTTGGGGTCAGCTGGTGTCCTCGACCAACATTCAAGAATTCTTTAGCCAATGGAAGAGCTCACACTTAAGAGTGATCACCCAATTAATTTGCTTCTGGTCCCTCTTGCACTTCTACTAGGGAATTTGGAAAGAGTAGAATAACCAAATTTTCAGAGATAGGGAATTCCCTGAGTTTGTTATTGCTGAGAAAATTGAAGGATTAATGAAGGAGAATTTTGCCATCACAAAGGAAGGAAATATTGAAGAAGGTGGGAACAACAGACAAAGGAAAAAGGATAGGGATAGGAAAAGATAGGATGCCAGGTGGTTTTTTCCAATTGAAAATTAGTACAAAGCCAATTTTGATGGGGCTGCCAAAGGGAACCTCGACCCTGCCAGTAGTGGATGCATCATCAGAAACAACTATGGTGGTGGAGTTGTAGCTTTTTCCTACCCTCTTGGACATCGGACAAACCATTTCATAGAAGCCAATGCTACTAGTCACATTGTTAAAATGACCCTAGCTTTTGGGATTGAGAACCTCTAGCTGGAGAGGGATTCTTTAAATATCATAAATTGTCTAAACGATAACTCTATGCCTTCTTGGATGATTGTGAATGTGATCAAGGAGTTAAAGTCTGACCTAGGTAAGTTCAACAAGACCTATATCATCCATGTATACAAGGAGGCTAATTTAGTTGCCAATTGATTAACAAATGAAGCGGTCGCCAAAAATTCAGCGATGATGTGGCATGTCAGTGACAACTTTTTGATGGTAGTGAATAATTTATTATTGCAAGATCGCATCTAGGAAAGTACTAAATAAATACAAAATTAATAATGGGAAGATTTGCAAGATTGCACGTGGGAGTGGGAGTTAATGAAAATCATGCGAAGCTCTTTTCAAAACATGATAGCATGTACGTACGACACACTTTGTGGGTTGTCTTGAATACAACCATTAAAACTGATAAATTCAAAAATGTTTTTGAGTTTTTCTTTTTGAAGGAGGCTAAGATTTGTAAGAAAACTATGAGCAAGTGGGGGCTTATTGAACCTGAGGAAACCATGGTAGGGGAGAGAAGTAGGAGGGAGCCGTCGGGGGAGGTGGAGAACTGGAAGAAGAAATTAAAGGTTTGGCATTAGTTGGAAAAGGGAAAAATCACTAGATTCCTAGAGAAGCTCCATGGATTTGATGTGGGGATCACCAAGATTATGGTGGATTCCTGGAAAAATGGGAGATGGGGTCAGCCTCCATGTCAATGCGGATTTGATAGCCCAAGTTGTAGAGATCCCTCTGGAAGGGAGTAACTTCTTTAGAGACAAAAAAATGTCGACAAATGCTATCAAAGTTTTTGCGAAGAATGAAAAGGAGTTGAATAAGCTCATCAAGGTGGAGACATATTATGAGATGGAGTCAATTAAAACCTAAGGATTATCATTGAATATATTTCCCTAGACCCTAGATTTGATAGGATTATAATGCATCATTTTGTTTTGCTTAATCACTTTAGGCATGGAATTAAAATCTCTTTTCCTTTTTATCTTTTCACCTCCAGGAGCAAGGGTATCTAGGGTTTTAAGAGGAAACCTACCACTAACCAAGCCCTTCACGAGGGATTACTCCTCCTGGTCTATGAGTATCTAAAGACTCAATCTAGGGGAAAATCCCTTGGTGATACTAGGTGTACATTTGAGGAAACTGGGAGTTCAAACTCTGAGGATGTGCATGGCACATCAAAAGAAGAGGACAATGTTTCCTCAAAAAGTAAAACCCCCAAGAAAGAAAGGAGGGTCACTTCCTCTAAGTGCATTCCCTGCAGAAAGAGACCTAGAGGCTTACCCTCCATTCCCCCTAAGTTTGAGCCTTAGGAGGACAAGGAGGATAATGATGATGATGAGGATAATCAATCAAAGGAAGAGAAGAAGGGGGGAGGAATATGAGGAGGAGAAGAAGGGGAGGGAAAGTGAAAAGGAGAAGGAGGATTCAACTGACATTTCAGGGAATCCCAAGAAAAGGAAAGCAAATGAGGCTTTTGAAACCAATGACTAGATTCCTGAGATTCTAGGCCTTGGCCCCACTACCTCTCCATTTGAGGGGAAGATAGATATTTAGGGGAAAGAGAGTGGGGAGTTGATATTGAAAAATAGGAGGAGGTCTTGGAGGAATTTTAATTTGAATACTACAAAATTGAGGAATGTCAAGGAGCCATTGAATATCCAAGTGATGGAGGACATCAATGGAAAAGCCCACTATGATGAACTCATTGACCTTGCTTTGGTTGTCACCTTTGATAATGCAAGGGAAACTGGGCTTAACCTTTTGAACAATCTAAGAACAACATGATAGACAACTTTTCATCTATCAAATGGTTATTCCATGAAATTGAAGACCTTAAGGGGAAAAGAAGCCAGGAAGGAAGCTAGCAAATTGGCAGCGACCAGGGGCACAATGAAGAGGAGAGAAGCTAGGATAGAAGCCAATGACACTTCAACATCGAGGAACACAATGCTAACTAGGAGAAAAAAATCACCAAGGTTTAATAAAGAGTCCAAAGGATGGAGTTCTTCCATTAGAACCTAGCTAATCAGGTGATCGCTACTTTGAACACCCTGAATGAGAACATTAACAGTCTAGGTAAATCATTGATGAGTACTAGATTTGGTAGGGAAGAGATGGACAAGGCTATCTTGGACATTGAGTAGGCTAAGGATGATATGAAAGAAACCAGGGACTAGGCAGATGCTTAGAGCTAGGACCAAGAGGAAGTAGACAACAGGAAGACCAATGAAGCTGCAGAGACCCTGGAGGTTCTAGATAGAGAGAACTACTAGTTAGTGCTACTTTTTTGTCTCATATTTTCCTTGTATAGCTAGTTTTCTAGTGTAGCTAGTTTTTTGTTTCCTGGCCACAGGCCTGTTGTTTAGGTTTGGCTTTTGATAAGCAATTTCTTTGTAGCTGGACTTTTCTTAATATTTCTATTTCAGATATGTTGTAAAAAATTTTGGGTTTTAGGATCCTTGTAAAACCTATTTTACTTAATCAAAAATTGATGATTTTCCCCTTAACATTGGTTTTATAGGGAAGGTAAAATCATAGACATATATTTCTTCTAAAATTTTCTCTACTCTCTATTCTCTTACATGGTTTAATGTGAATTATATTTTTTTCCATTTGATTTTTCCAACTGGATCCTTGACATTGAACTTAACATATATCCACCTTCAATATTAAGTTGCACTACCCAAATTGCTACTAGCCATGGGTTGGGGTTGAATAGAATTTGGATTAAGTTGGAGTAGAACCATGCTAAGGTTTCAAATTTAGTGATGGAACTAACAATTTATTGAAAGTTTATGAGGATAACTGATTGATTTGGATTAATTGGACTATTTTGTAGAACCATGCTAAGGTTGCAAATTAAGTGATGAAACTAACAATTTATTGTTTGAGTTTGTGAGAATAGCTGTATTTATTGATGTTATAGATTCAAATATGGGTCATTCATTCTTTCTAATTTTTCTTTAACTTGATTATGTCCCTTTTACTTCTAGACATGTTTTCTTATTTTCCATCCAATTAATTCATTGCCTCACCTAGAAACTATGAGCTTATTTTTAGCCCTTTGTTGGTTATTAATAGAGCAACAAAGTGATGCATTAAAAGAAGTCATAAAAAAAAAAGTTTCCCATAGGATTTGCTGCAAAGATAATCACTCTTGAAAGGTGGTTTTGGGCTAGGGTTGAAAAACATGATTGGCATATCTTTGTCAAGGTAAGTTATGTTCTTTATTTACAATATATTTGTAAAATTGAATGTACTACCTATTGCATTATTTAATAATATATTGAAATGATCATTTTTTAATGGTTGCAGTACATCCTACCTCTATCCCTCCCACATCAGTTTGATAATAGTATTAAACAAGTTATATATGATGTTGGAAAATACATGAGGTTAGAAGTGTTTTTTCTTAGATTTGTATAATTTTATCTGAAATTTGTTGTATAAATTTTTCTGAAATCTCATTTATATGAATCTTCAGTCTCGACTTGTAAGTAGTAGCAATGGAATTTCATATTTTTTTAAATATATAATGTTGCAAATTTTTTTGTTTAATCAAACCATACATGCAAAACTAATGATATTAAGCAAAAAACATAGGGCACATAATTCAATGTGGAGCTCATGGATGAAGATATAAAAAAATTTCTTGAAGGAAGGCTATAAATTCATGGTTGCATGCCTACACCAAGAATCTGCAAGCCTTGCCCAAGAATCTGGTGCACCAAATGAGACATAGGTAAATTGATTAGATGAAAAGTAAATCAAACTGAATAGTTGAGAAATTTCTTTTTTGGTGTTAGTTTTGAACATAAATTGACTGCATAAAATTTCACTGCAACCTTCATATCCTATCACAAAACCTACTCCTGATGAAGGCCATGATGTGCATTATAGTGGTGGAGGTATTAATTTTGTATTGGAAATTAATTATGCAATTATGAATACAATTTAACATCTTCAATTTCAATTTGATGTGTAACCTTTTTTTGAATATTTTAGAGCATGTTGAACATCATGGTGAAGGAGTGGAGCATGTTTCAAGTGTTTAGCATGTTGACATAGCAGTGAATCAAAATGTTAATGTACATAATGTGGCATTTTCAGGTAAGAAAAATGCATGTTATGTTGTACTACTTAATTAAATACTTGTAATAGTTTAAAAAAGAAAAATAGTATGCCAATTTGACCCATTTACTTGTTCTTGCAACATAGCCCCCTTTAGTGCAATAGCCTCCTGCTCCTCCAAACAATAGGAGGCATTATAATTTGACATTACATGTGCCACAAGAGGAGGAGAATGAGGAAGATATTGATGCTCCTATCAACCTTTTTATTAACAAAGCTAAGAAAAACAAAAAGAAGAAGTGTTTTAAAAAAAATGCTTTTTGGTAAACCTTGTTTGATAAACTTTGTTGGATAATGAAAGAAATTTTTAAAAAGTAATTCTCTATGAATTTTGCATATTAATATTGATTTTTATTTCATGTTAATGAATATTATTATGTGTTAATAAAGTCTTGATTAGTATTGTGTATTAATGAATTTTATATCATATTAATGAATTTTATGTGATTGTATTGATTGAATGTTATAGTTCATAAATGGATGAATGAATGAATGAAGTATGTAATTAGATAATAATGGATAATTTAGATTGATGTTGGAGAGGGGGGGGGGGGGGGGGGGTTGAGGCTAGATGAGCTTCCGCCTTCACGTGGTTGGCCTTGTTAAGTAGAGAATATTAAAGTATTCTCAAAACCAAGTGAAGCTCAAACTAACATACCAAGGAATCTTAAACCCAATCCATCTACCTCTCATCTTCTCATCCCAGTAAGTCATCTTTTCTACCACTTTTTGCATATTCAATTTTCTATTATTCAAAATCTTGATAAAGAAAACCTCCATCTTGTTAGTAAGTTGTTCCTATCACATCCTTTTATTTTTAAAAATGTGTCTATTTCTCTGCTACCGTAACTCCCATATGACAATAGATGGTGTTGTAGTCCATAAGCCACTATGCAAACAATCCTTATTTCGAATAGGCCAAGCTCAAAACATGCTTAGGATTGACCTTGGTATTGTTGAGTTCCATCCAAGTTTGTTATGTAAACAACTCCAACATTGGTGAGAGTATTTGTAGGTTCATAATATGCACCTTCTTGGACCTGCATATCCTTTTTCTCTAAATGTATCAGCTATAAGGATTTTATTTTGTAGTGCTAGCCATGAGAAAAATCCTACCTTAGGTAAGCACTTTTTATACCAATACAATAATAATTAGATGTTTGCCTTTGGTCTTAGCTATTTTCTAATTAGGTAATTATAGCCCTCCTTAGTGTTCTAGTTTCTAGTAGTCATTTGACAGTTGCTTTGAACACCTCACATCCTCCATTAGCACCATTTACCTTGACCCCAACAGAAATTTGCAAACCATAGTCAATAAGGACTACTAGAGCAACCTTCATTACTACATCCAAATGAAGGTAACCCATTTACTTTGTATTTTTATACCATGGAAAGACTTGTAAACTTATATCCATATTCCAACTTTATTAAACTAATTTCTCCTCTTTCTCTTTTGGTGCTCAGAATTGGTATTGCTATTCAAAGATGGTAGCAGAGAAATCAACATGTGAGTATGTGATGTTTAAAGGTAGCCTTCATTTGATAACATTTTAAATTTCTTTTAATTTGAACAATGAGCATATTAACCCATCATTGGGTGACAAAATGTTTACTAATGTTGTTTTTAAAATTAGATTTATATGAGGCCATAATACTTCATCAAATCTTCAACATCATCTCTTAAATGGAGGCCATACTTTTTTGCAAAAAAATAGAGCTCCATCACTACTAAATCTTCAATATCCTTTTAAGAGAGGTGACATTATATTATTAGTCAACTGAAATTCTAGTTTGAAAAACCATTCTTCACTGCATTTGTCATTCAATGTGTTCACAAAATGAATGAAAATGAAGATCACATCACACTTTAGGGGTTTATTCACCTTTTACATGTTTGGTAGAGCAGAAAAAAGTCATAATATGTGTGGATGGTCTAAATTTAGATCCAATTTGGAACATTTCATACTTGGGTTCAGTATGTAAAACATCTAATTTGGAAACATAGGATACTTGTAGTCATTTACGAATATTTAGAAATTGCTTGAACATGGGGCAATATACTTTTGTCCTACATTGAGCTAAAAGGTGGAAAAAGGTAAAGAAGGGAAGCTTTATTTGCATCAAAGGGAATAACTATGGAAAACATTTTCTAATATATAGAAATTGGTCAAGTTTTTGTCTTTGGCAATATACTAATGAAACTGGACTTTCAATCTCAATAATTTTTAGGAGCTAAGTGAAGAGTTGATTGGTGGGAATAATATTGTAGGGATGTATTTTTAGGAGCTGCGTCATCTATCAAGATGTATTGTACGAATAATACTAGTGTCAATATTTGTAAAGTAAAAGACTAGATATGATTCTATTCTTTCCTCTATCACAAACAAATCACTCAATTCCAATAGAGTTCACATGTTAACAATTAAAAATATCAAAATGTCAAAAAATCCATCCTAGCTAACAAGGATGGGATTCCTAATTTACTAAAGTCAACCAAGTTCAATATCATTCCTTGTCAAGTCACTACCATACTACAATCCTCATCGAAATTAAGATGAATCAATATGCTTTCATGTTTCATTATGTCTAATGTGGAAATGAATTAGTGTAGTGGAAAAATATATTCTAATCACACAAGAAAAATCCAACATAGAATTTCAATGAGTTTAATAGTATTTGGTAAAAATGTTCAACAAGTTTTAGGAGCAATTCTTAGATTCAATTACAGATGGGATGTCTGGCAAGCAATTTGTAAGTATAATTAAATTTTCCATCAAAGTGTATTGTTATCCTATAGATGATTGTTGTTCTTCTAAATAAGAATTCCCTCAATACCATTATCGTTACATAGTCAAGAAGAATACCATTTTTTAAATCTCATCTTACTTAACCATATATTTGATAACACAGAGTTAAGTACCTAGATTCCACTACTTCAAACTAATGTGTTAGCTCAAGTGATATTTAATACATAAAAGAAGATATCTTATTTTCCTTTGGAGTCCTTTACCTTCAAGGATATCGATGAAATTTCAATTAGTGGTATAGTTGAAATAGAAGTTAAAGATGTTTTCTTGAAAAAGAACATGAATTGTCAAGCATCCAATCCTTATCATAAATTCAACATGAATAAGAATATTTAAAATCTCATGAAGAATTTGATGAAGAAGAATCATTGAGATGAGAAACTAGAGATCCATATAGGAATCATTGAATGGTTTGGAGATAAAATCTATGGATGTATCAATAAATGTCCTTATTTGAATGCAAGAACAATGTGTGTTTTGTGGAGCATTTAAAGTTTGAATCAATTCTATTTTTGAACCCTATAATTAATGAGACAACCCTATATTGTAGGATATTTTTGGGAACTATATCAACAATGAAGAAGGGAAATAATCTAATGAAGGAATCCAATGAAGTTAACTATCATGATGACTATATCCCAAGCTAGTACTTAAAATCATTAGATGATGATCCCCTCTATGGAAAAGGTGTCTACCTCAACTCTTTGTTTTTACAATACAATTCTAAAAACTAGAAAGGATTCTGAGGTTACAAATGTTCTTTATTCTTCAATTTGATTTCCAATTGAGAAATAAGTCTAAAGTTTTATTAATAAAAGAAGAAAAAAATATTAGAAAAAAGAATGATCCTATATTCTGGGAAACTGATACTTAGAAACTAGATTCATTATTTGCATTAGTACAAAACTCTCCATATCATGAGTTATATGAGGGATGCCCAATGTGTGGTTTGATTTCTTCCAATCCAAACAATGAAAATAATGTTGAAATAGAGGATATTGGTATGCTTGACAAGATTCTTGAAAGTTAAGATCAATAATGTTTAAGGTGGTACTAATGTGATCCAAGAGATCTCATAGATTTAGGATGAGATATGTTGTGTGATCTATTATTCAGAAATACTTCTCATCTCACATATGTTAGTTTAGTTAATCTACTAAGTTTGTAGGTGCTACACAAATACATCATCTTTTTTGCATAGGTGCCTATTTCTCTTAGCTTGTTGATGAATTTTTATGATCATTTTGTAGTAGCCTAAGGTATAGATACTTACCATGTGCATATTTGAGGTAGAATTTTTTGCTCTTTTTTTTCTTGGATTTTACATTCCATTTTTGGCTTGTCTCTATTTTCTCCAATCAATCTATTTTGTTGATTCACCTTGCATTTATTGCCCAATAGATAAGGCGCTAATCTTTATAGAGATTCTAAATCTTTGAAATAATCATTGATCCATTTAAAGAAGAGTATGCAATGTTAATAAACCAATCAACACATATCTTAAGGAGGGTAAAGAGGCCTTTTAAAAGACATGAATAAAGGATTATTAATGTAAGAAGTGACTGATTGTACACTTATCCAAAATTGAAATAGCAAGTATTCTACATGTCCCTTTCATTTGAAAATGGTGCAATTAGCTTTGGAAAAATTTAATAATTTTGATCTTAATTTTGAGGCAAAATATCAATCTATATATTCTGGAAATGAACCCAATAATTCAATTCCTATAGTCTCTTTCCTCTTTCTTCATTTTGTTTTAGCCTTCATGACTTCTATCACATTTACTTTTAATGCTTTCCTTCTTTACCTTAAAAACCTTGCATGTTAAAATGGACTCTTATTTAATTAAAATACCAATAGCCCCTTCCATAGGACTCCTATCATCACAAATATTCTTTGCATTTTCTAGTAGTGGATCCCTTGTAACAATACTAGCACTCCCCTGAAGAACAACTTGAGCATCATCATTTCCCCAAGGCATGTCACTAGCCTTGGAATTTTGGTTCAAACTAGAATTAGATGGTCTTGAAGAGAACACAAAGCTATTCATCCAATTAAAAACTCCTTTCACTTTTTCAGTCTCCTTGATTTCATCAGTGGCTATTACTTCATGCCCTGGTGGATAAATCAGTCCCACAATTAAGACATCATGATCTTATTTTTCTTCCAGTTTGACATTGTGATACAGATCGTATGTGTGTTGGAATTATGATATATTTGTCATTAGTTACAACACTTATTCGATTCTGAATGATTACCAAGCTCATCACTCAGTCTACAGTTGATACCGAGCATTCATTTGGAAAATGAGCATATGGGCAGTTCAACAACATTTACCGAGTTCATAATGGTTACCGAGCAGAATACTGTTCTCCAAGCAGTTAGTGGTTACCGAGCTTCGCAGTGTTTACGAAGCAGTCAGTGCTCACCGAGTCATTAGTAGAACTTAGTGTTTATTGAGTGATCAAGGTAAACAAAGAACTTAGTGTTTACCGAGTGATCAAGGTAAACAAAGAACTTAGTGTTTACCAAGTGATCAAGGCAATCAAAGAAATTAGTGTTTACCGTGTAAACAAGGTAAATGAAGGAATCAATGTTTACCGATTAAACAAGGTAAATGAAGGAATCAGTGTTTACTGAGTAAACAAGGTAAATGAAGGAATCAATGTTTACCAAGTGAAGAAGGCTATCAATAGATTCAATTTTTACCAAGTGACACAATATTCACCAAGTCACCAATGGTTACCAAGTTCCAAGCTACTTAGAATGATTAGTATGGACCGTGCTTCTACTCTTACTGAGTGCATGATAATGCAGTGTATTGTAGTGGATGCCGAGTATTAGGAGGTCACTGAGTCAGTTTGAGGAACCTGAGTTTTCTACTATCTGGCTGACTCAGTAATGTTTGTTCACTTGTGATTGGCCAACCTTGCCAATGTAAATATTGGAATGATATATATCATTTGAAATAATGAAATATTGATTATCGTTGGTGTTATATTACAATATTTTGAAAAGAGAAAAAGTGAGTCACCAACAGAACAAAGGAATACAATAAGGTCAACAATTGATGTAGAAAAGCTATATCCATCACATTAGGTGATCAGAGCACAAGGGATCTTATCAGAAATCAGTTGTAACCAGATCCACTGCTTCATCCTAATAGGTGAACCAGTTTGTAAATCCTTTAACAGGGTAGACTTAGCAGTCTTTTGTAAATCTCCTAACAGAGTGCATACTTCATTGTATGTTTGTAAATCCTCTAACAAGGTGGATCTAGCAATCCTACTTGCTCCTAATAGGGCAGATCATCAAAAGTGATCATTGTAAGCCTTAACTGGCCAACTTTATACTGTAGTATTGAAGTTTTGTGGGCATCATCCCCACCCCAGTTTTACTTTCTAATTGGAAGGTTTCTGGGTCACCAGATCAGCGTGTTCATGTGTTATAATTGTTTTCATGCATACAGTAGATTAGATGGATGAATGGTGAATGTGTTATTATACAGAATTGAATTAAAGTTTTAGGGTTACGAATTCACCCCTCCCCTCTTAGTAATCTTGTTAGTTTGGATTATTTCCAACAATTGGTATCAGAGCCTTGTGGTTCTCAGGATAAAGTTTGACAGCTTAAGCAAAGATCAAGGACAATGGAGATATTCAAACTTGACAAATCTATTGAGAATGAAAAGCTAGATGTGGAAATGGCCATGACTCAACTCAATGAAGCAAAGGAGCATCTTTCTCAATCTCTTAAAAGAAGGAAGGAACTTGCAAGACAAATGAATGATCATCAGTATATTGAAGAAAGGATTGAAGACCTTTTACCATCAAGCAGTTCAAATGAAGCTAATGAAGCAATCAAGGAACTCCTAATAAAGAATGTTTCTCTGCAGGAAGAAGTAAGAAAGCTCAAAAGAGAATAACAAATCCAATCCATTAGGCTATGTGAAGTTTTAGAACATAGAAACAAGGCAAATGAAGACTTAGAGGTAAGAAATAATCAATCCCTTCAACATGAAGATATTGTAGGGCAACTATCTAATGCAAATGAAGAAATTATGAATCTAAGGTTTGAGAATGACAGTTTGAAAAATGATTTAATCACTGAAAGACAAATCAATGCAAGCTTACAAAGTGATCTGAGATTTGAAAGACAAATCAATGAAAGTTTGAAAAATGACTTAAATGTTGAAAAACAAGTCAATAAAAGGATGATAAAATCTCAAGCAGATATAGATCAATTGAATTTGCAAAATGAGCAAAATTTTGATAGAAAAAAAGGTAAAGCAGGCCTTGGATACAATGAAGAAGGTGAATCTTCCAAACAGGGTACCCAAAAGAATCAAAGAACTACTTGTAATCACTATGGTAAGTTAGGTCATACATCAAATAGATGTTGGAGCAATGGTAAAAGAAAATTCAATGGTAAATGCTACAATTGCAATCAACATGGTCACAAAGCAAATGAATGCAAAGAGAAACCAAAGTTTGAGGGAAAATGTCACAAATGAAAGAAACAAGGTCACAAGGCATCTGAATGTAGATCCAAAGCATTCAATCCAGTAGAATAGGTTATCAAAGCAATATTTGGTTTGAACTACAATACTTGGTGCAAATGTCACTATTGTGGAGAATATGGACACATTGGAATAAACTGTATAAGGCATCACCTAAGAAAAAAGGATACTACTATAAGATGTTATACATATACCAAACTTGGTCATATATCCAAGAATTGCATGAATATAGGAAGAATTGAAGATAAAAAGAAAGCCAGAGCTAACAACATTCAAAAACAAATGAGACAACAGTGGATTCCAAAATCTGTCGAGCCAGAAAATTCAAATAATGGCTATGTCACTCAAGAAGTGGTTGACTCCACTTCTAATTAGACTCATCAAAGGGGGATCAGGGACTGCATCTTCAAGCAATATCCTAAGTAGTTCCAAAATAAAAGAGTGCAAAAGACAAATCAATACATAGTTCACTGTGGTGCATCTACCCAGCAAGGTTGGTTTTAGACTTAACCGAGCTAGGTTGGGAATATTAAAAGTTTTGTTTGTTCACCGAGTTGCAAGGTTTACTGAGTAAGTCAGTGACTATCTGACAAACCCTAGGTCATCTTAGCTACCTTCATACCTGAGCATTAATGGAAGATTTTTTAATAAAAAAGGCAGAATTTGATCTCATTTTTCACCATGAATTTAGAATATACAGAGCGAAGAGATCTCCAAGAGCATGAAAGTGAGTTCAAGTGATTTGAAGTGATTTTCTAGCGAAGAATTTGTTTAATGAAATCATTCACTCACCGAGCAGCAATGGCATCCGCAAGGCAAAGAGAGGCTTTGAAATGCTTGTGAAGGGAGTAGAATGGAAAGCACCTAGCTTCAAGCTCATTCCTGCCATAGCTAAATCGCTCGACCCGCATGAAGCCCAATTGCAAATTCCACCAAATGTACTACTTATAAATGACATTCATACTCATTTCAAATGCACTTTTCAAGAAATAGGGACACTAGATATGGATAATGCCCTAGCTGAGTTATGTGTGGATGGAACCCTCAAACTCGAGTTCAAACATCTGGAAACCAAAGGTTTGACCCATATCCCGCAATTGCCAAGGAACTTTTAAATGAAATGGATAAGATACATTTTAAGCCATGTGCATAATGGTCAAATGTGGTTAGAGAAACCCATCCTAATAACAAAGAAGATGATTCATAAGATCACGGGTTTACCTATGTTAAGCAAATCCAAAACCACTAAAACCCTAAGTCGAGATGAACTTCAAAAGTTAACCCTAGCTGAATGGGATGGCAAAGGATTGAAACCTAACAATGTATCTGATGTAGAGTTAAGATTTGCAATTTATCTAATTGCATATAAGATGTATAGTTCCAGTAGATTGAATAGCGTGCCTTGTGAGGTTGTAGACTTAGCCTATAAGGTTGTGAAGAAAAACATGGAGTTTGACCTAGCAGATGTGCTGTTGAAACAACTTAATAAGAACATGGAAAGTAAGAACCTCAAAAACCAACTCTTGTAAATTTGGCACTTTTTTAGTTTGTTTATTTTTCTATGTACAAAAGTTTTTCCCTTCTAAAGGTACAATTGTATGGAGAAAAGATATTTCGGTTTTGTATCAAATAAATGAATTTGTAGCAGAAATGGGTGAAAATTTTGATAGTATTATGGATAATTATTTTGAAGACTTCAAGGAAAGAATGAATAATAGATTCAGAATTCCTCCAAAGCTTGTTGAAGATTATAAGGATGATGTATGCTTCATGGTTAACTGTGACAAGGTATACATTCAGGTAGTTAGACCCCAAGTTGCATGGGTGAAACCTCTTCCCTATGAGGTAAATATTGATGAAACCAAAGATATCATAGAAGCACTGGTAAATAAGCTAGTAGACCCAAGGCAAATTTTTTTTGGAACCTATGATGAAGCTAAGGCAAGAATTGAGCTTGAAATCAAGCTACCAAAGGCCATAAGCAAGGGCAAGAGGAAAATAGCCAAATTAAAAACTTCTACCGGTCCTCTTATACTCACCCAGGGAAAAGGTGAAGATGAAGAAGGTGAAGAAGAAGAAGTAGGAGAAGAAGAAGGAGGAGAAGAAGAAGGAGAAGAAGAATTTGCAGAAGAAAAACCAAAGAAGAAAGGTAAGGTAATCATTACCAAACCTAAGAAGAAGCCTACTGCAGTGTTTTCCAGAAGAACCAAGAAAGGTAAGCAGGAACCTATACTAGTCAGGTCTGCACCCTCATTCGAGAAAAGGCTCAAACAATTGGAGGAAGGAGCTGGCATCAAAAATTTCAAAGCATTGAAATTTGAAACTAGAACTGATGCTAAGAAAATGTAGATTGAGGAGCTGGTACTCAGAAAGATGGGTAAATGGAATACTCCCCAGACCAGATTACCCCTCAAATCTCAAAAGAACTACTAGAGAGATTGCAACCGAGATGGGAGTTAGCCACCCAAACGGTAAAAGATATTTATGAGTAATCCCTAAAGAATCTCTGACCAAGTCTCACTGGAGCAAAAGTAAAAACTGAAATGAAAAGCCATGAAGGTAAAATGATGATCAAATTCCACACCTGTTTGATTTTGATTAAAGACATTGAACATGTTGTAAATGATGCTACAAACATGTGGAAAAATATCTATCATCTACATAAGCCCAGTGAAGACCCAGTAGAAATTAAAGATGATGATAGTAGCAATCATGATGAGGTTGATAGCACTCCATCCATCACAATCTCAATAGGAGAACTGCATGCACTGATGGAAAATAAAGAGGAAGAAGACAAGGAGGAAGAAGCTGAAGAGGCAAATAAGGAGGAAGATGATCTGGTGAAAATTGCAACAGCAGTTATTGCATCCCTTCCTCACTCTCCATCAAAATCTGTTACTATAGAGATAGCTTCCACTAGTGAGATTGTGAGCACTACTGCCACATCAATTGCTCAATCTTCACCAATCTCCTCCCAGCTCCAGGTATTCCCAATGCAAGTGCCAAGTACTTCATCTACTGAGTTGTAGGAAACTTCTTCAGTTATCGAGTCATCCACTGCAATAGTCACTACATCAGAAGTATCAATTCCTCTTATAGTATGTACAGTAAGTTTTCCAGTTTGCTCTCTAATTTTGTCAACTTCAACTACATTAGCACCAATTTTTGCACCAGTAAGCTCTTCAATTGTAAATATTCTAGTATGCACATCAATTCTGGGAAGTATATCAATTTTGGATACATTTAGCCCCTCTCTTAGTCTTCCTTTAGTTGGTCCTATTCCAGTTTTGACAGCCAGTCCAACCTCATCAACCATTGTCTCTATTTTCAAAGACAAAGATGTTAGTACAGTAGAAAAACCAAAGAATCCATTAAAACTTCTGCTTACAGGCAAGACAATTGATAAAGATGTAGACCTGGATACTAAAATTGTCATTCCCAAGATAGATACAGATACTGCTTCAGTTGATGAACTAAGACTGCTTAGTCAATGCATAGAACTGAAGGCAAAGCAGAAACAACTAAGGAATGAGAGAGATAGAGAGTTTAAAATTATTGATGAAGTGAAAAATATAATTACTGAGGCTATAGGTGTTGATCTTGATACTTCTCAACACATTTTTCTATAATTAAAAGAGGTAGTCAATAAATTCAATGAGGATACCTCCGATCAAGAAAAGTTGATAGAGAAGGCAGAAAAGAAGTTTGATAATAAGGTGCTTGAGCACATTTCTTAGCATATAGCAATAAAATAGGTTAAATTAACCATAGTTTTGGCCAACATTGAAAGTTCTTTTAATAATGTAACATCTCTTTTTACTAAGCTTTGTGATGTTACCAAGTATACTAAGGAAATAAGAGAGAAATTGAATAAGATAGATGAGGATCTGAAGGCAAGCACACAACACCTGAAGCTTGACCCCAGTTCAACCTCATCTCATCACCTATGGATCAAATTTTTGTTAGAGAAGCAAGCAGAATTTCTGAAAGAAGAGTCAAGGATCCGATCTACATTGTTAGATATTCAGAATATGATCCTTCCCATCATGGACACAATGCAGAAGCACATTGCCCATTCAAAAACATTGATCCATGACAACAATTTCTTCGTTGCAGACCATGTGATTGAACTCTCTATAGAAGTTCAAATAGCTCTATCCACATGTAAAATATTGCAAGAGAATTGGGATAAGACTCTACAACTCATTCTCCAGGTACATTCAGAGTTTATCTCACATTTTGGAGTCTCTATGTAAACACATTATTTTATTCTTTGGCATTATTGTCAAAAAGGGGGAGAAAGAGATACTCAGGAAGAAATATTGGTGAGATAAATGTATAAAGGGACAAAGAGATACTATAAATAAAAGTCATATAACTCATGTAAATACCTTGTGTATATTGTATGGGGGAGTTATATGTAAGGAAGTCATGTATATTCAGTAGAATCAGTCATCAGTATGTCAAATATTGTATATAAGTTTTGGCTCATAACTATTTTTGTCACTAATGCCAAAGGGGGAGATTGTTGGAATTATGATATATTTGTCATTAGTTACAACACTTATTCGATTTTGAATGATTACTGAGCTCATCACTCAGTCTACAGTTGATACCGAGCATTCCTTTGGATATTGAGCATATGGGCAGTTCAACAGTATTTACCGAGTTCATAATGGTTATCAAGTAGAATAGTGTTCTCCAAGTAGTTAGTGGTTACCAAGCTTCGCAGTGTTTACCAAGCAGTCAGTGCTCACCGAGTCATTAGTAGAACTTAGTGTTTACCGAGTGATCAAGGTAAACAAAGAACTTAGTGTTTACCGAGTGATCAAGGTAAACAAAGAACTTAGTGTTTACCGAGTGATCAAGGCAATCAAAGAAATTAGTGTTTACTATGTAAACAAGGTAAATGAAGGAATCAATGTTTACCGAGTAAACAAGGTAAATGAAGGAATCATTGTTTATTGAGTAAACAATGATTATGAAGGAATTAGTGTTTACCAAGTGACATAATATTCACTAAGCCACCAATGCTTACCGAGTTCCAAGCTACTTAGAATGATTAGTATGGACCGTGCCTCTACTCTTATCGAGTGCATGACAATGCAATGTATTGTAGTGGATGCCGAGTATCAAGAGGTCACCGAGTTAGTTTGAGGAACTCGAGTTTTCTACTATATGGCCGACTCAGTAATGTTTGTTCACTTGTGATTGGCCGACCTTGCCAGTGTAAATATTAGAATGATATATATCATTTGAAATAATGAAATATTGATTATCATTGGTGTTATATTAAAATATTTTGAAAAGAGAAAAAGTGAGTCACTAGCAGAATAAAGGAATGCAGTAAGGTCAAAAATTGATGCAGAAAAGCTATATCCATCACATCAAGTGATTAGAGCACAAGGGATCTTATCAGCAATCAGTTGTAACTAGATCCACCGCTTCATCCTAACAGGTGAACTAGTTTGTAAATCCTTTAACAGGGTAGACTTAGCAGTCTTTTGTAAATCTCCTAACAGAGTGTATACTTCATTGTATGTTTGTAAATCCTCTAACAAGGTGGATCTAGCAATCCTACTTGCTCCTAATAGGGCAGATCATCAGAAGTGATCATTGTAAGCCTTAACCAACCAACTTTATACTGTAGTATTGAAGTTTTGTGGGCATCATCCCCACCCCAGTTTTACTTTCTAATTGGAAGGTTTCTGGGTCACCAAATCAGTGTGTTCATGTGTTATAAATGTTTTCATGCATACAATAGATTAGATGGATGAATGGTGAATGTGTTATTATACAGAATTGAATTAAAGTTTTAGGGTTACTGATTCACCCCTCCCCTCTCAGTAACCTTGTTAGTTTGGATTATTTGCAACAATGTGTCCCACCAATTGGCTCGTCTATTACACTCAAATTCACCATTCCACCATTAAAACAAGAGAGTTTTCAAATTTAATTCAAGGAGTAAATCTTAATAAGGTTTTTAGTACCTATTTTTAGAATACAATAAGTGCTAGAGTAATGTTTTTCTTCCAACTTACTTAACTGATCCATTGGGAACTTTCAATCCAATAACATAGGCCATATTTGGTGATCAGTGAGCATGAACTACCAAGTTGTGATTAAGAGGAGAATTTGTGGCCATCAAAATTGTACCAATAGTAAGTGTGACTCCATTCTTTTTTTTAACATGGTTTTTCTCAACCTCAAACACATGGTAGCCTTTATATACAAGACTAGAGGATAGTGCCCACTATTTGCCAAAAAATTATTGGGTATATATGTTTAGCCACTTATATTAATGGTAAATATCTTAGGTTTATCTTAATCTCTCCATTCCCAATAGCTCTATTTCACTATATATCCCAAACTACTATTAAGAAGTAATCCATTATTGTCTTTTTTGGTTGATATTTGATTTCTTTTGCACATTTAAATATTTGATTGTGAAGACTCTAAATAGTAAAATTAAGAGAAGGTTTTCCTATGATCAATTTGATGTATGTAAAATATCTGTTTGTGAAATATTTACATTCCAAAGAGTAGGTAAAAAATAGATTTATTGCAAGCATGGATTTAATCTTTAGCCAAAGCACAAAAGTTGAAGTGTGGATAATGTCATGTTACATGGAAAGGATGAGTGTAGACATCAAAAGGACATTTTGGATTTTTTTGCACTTAAGTTCTCTGTATATTTCATTCAACTCATGTATGATTAACATTTTGCAATGATAATTGAGTTTTCTAGATAGATGATACTTATATTAGGGCCAACACATAAGAAATAATTAGGTTGTGGTGATAACATTTAAAAAGAATGGACAGTGATGGATAAGATTTGTGAATTGATATACTACTACCTACTTATTGAATTGCTTATTGACGTAGCCATTGTAATGCACGTGATGTAATTGTTAGTATTGAATAACCCCTACTACACCTACAGATTCAAGTCTTACCAAATGCAACTGATATTATGAAAAGAAAACATAGGTGGAAGCTTTTTGGAATTAGCATTAATGATTAGTTAAACCATTCCTGCTAATCCTTTATCAAGCACTTATGCTTCTCTACATTGAAAATATAATGCATACATTGATTGTAGACAATAAAGTTTTGTGGCAAGGAAGGATTATGTTGCTCTCAAGATTAAATTAAAATTTTAATGATAATTATGTTTTAAGTCTAAAGTGCTTTTGCACTATCTGCAGATTACTGTTGATGGAGAATGGAGAGCTTGTCTTGAAAATGGTGGATCAATCCTATTTCTTGGCTTCAATGGTATTATCAATTATGTTATATCTTAGATTCTCTCTCATGGTCTATCCAAGTATTTTGCTTTTTGTTTCATCAATTATTTTTTTGCATATTTGAAATAAAAGAAATCCTTTTCTCCCAAGGAATGACACCAGCTTATCCTTGTTCTAAATTCACTTAATCTAATTTTTAGGGGAGTTGATTTTCCCTCCTTATCGTGAACTTTTTCATGAAATATCCTTAGATTTTTTTAGTCAATGTGCCAATTCTTGTAATTTTAACAGGGATTGCATTGATGGAAAGTGTGACTATTTTCTTGGATATGAAGGTGACAACTGTGCCACACGCAAGTAACCATGCTCTTTTATGTTTTCTATAAGAAAGGGTGTTTCACCCATTCTAGAATTAAACCTATAAGGCTATCCCATAATTTTCCCTCATTAATGTCATTGTTTTGTATAATCTTATGTAATATAAAGCAGACTTGCTTCAGGAACTTGTCCTACTGGTTGTAGTGGTCGTGGCCATACAAGTGATATAAGCTTTGGATATCTCTTGTTTCCTATACTGATGGAATGATAAACTAAACGTATTGGTGTTCTTTGATGTGGATGCTCTCATTTGCATTTTCTTAGTGTGATCCCTCCTTTGTGTCCAACTATGACAGTCACTACAACTAGTTCTGACTAGTCACCATAACATCACTAATTTGGTAAATCATTTTCCTTCCATATTTTGGAAAAATATTAAGGCTTCTCCATAAACACTATTAAGATAAAAAAACCTTTACAAAGTATTCCAATAATCAGATCCACATCCTAAATAGTAAGTCATTATCTATCATAGTCTGAGACAATATTTCTAAACTTTTTAAATTATATTTCAAGTGTATTTTAATAGAAACTAAAAGATGTATTTAGTACCTAAGGTAAGATTACTTTGTATCTTTATTGTAAGTTTTGATGTGATTGTCCTAATAGTGATATGACACTTTTTGGTGAATGATGACAGTCCCATGACTAACTATGATAAGTAGATGTTTTTAAGTGAAAGGTTGGGATTCATACCTTGGGGCATATTTTTACTAGTGTATACACTAAAATATTAGATATCATTTATACATGAAGAAATTATTTCATTAAGTGTTTATCCTTTAATTGGACCTATGCGATTTTTTGTGTTTTGATTATGTTATCACTTGAATCTTCAAAGTATATATATAGATTTCTTACATCAATGAACAAAGCATTTATATCTAGTGTACATAATTTAGGACAATGATAGGTAGGTAGGTTTAAATGACTTACCAAAATTTTGATCTTTCCACATTGTTCACTCTCCCTATATGAATTCTCGATTCTACTTGTTCTTCTTGGTATCAAGGTTTTCTCATTTTTTCCATCTTTAGGTCTTTTGATATGCAAATTAATTATAGGTGTAACTGAAATAGAGTTGCTAGTCCTCACTTGGAATCTCCAAGTAGGTCAATGAGTCTAAATGGCTCAATATATCTTAGTAGAACTCCATCAAAAAAAATTGGAAGAGGAAATTGTTGATGAATAGTATTAAACTATCTACAAAATTAATCTTATTTTCTTAGTAGCATAGAGACCATGTAGGTTTTTACCATCTTCCAAATGACCAGTCATGTCAAAGTCAAGCTATTTTTGTTTCTTGGTAAAGTTAGGTATAGAGTAGCATTAAGTCATTCAACATCAATAACAAAACTATCTTCAGAAATGTGTTCAAGAAATTTGACATAATAAAGTTAGGTATAGAGTAGCATCAAGTTTATCAACATCACTAACAAAACCATCTTCAAAAATGTGTTCAAGCAATTTGACATAAAGAACAACAAAATTAGATTTCTTAGAATTTAGAGAAGCCAAGATTATCTTACATTTGACTCTACATTTGTTGGAAAACATGGATGCACAATGTGGTCATCTTGCATTTACAAAACTAAAATTGTATTATCCAAACTCAAAAGGACTTTCTCATTTATTAGCCTTTGAAATAGTGTCCATGGCCCTGAGAAGGTAGCACTAGCATTAGGTAGAAAAGGGGCATTCTCTAATGAGCATATATACTCTATTTTGTTGTGCATACTATCCTATATTGATCATCCTCTCTTACCCAAGTCTGATTAAATACAAATTATCCACCAAGCATGGAAAACATCTTTGAGTCTATTTATTATTTGAAGTCTTTTGTCCATTGGCTAGAATGGGTAATGATCTTTCAACTATTCTTTGCTAAGGTCCTAGAAGCCAACAATGGTTGGTCATAATTCTTCTTCCTAACTCGATGTAGGTTAGCTACCTAGAGAATGCTTGATTGGGAATATGATGTCCACTTTTATAATACATTTAGAGAGCTTTTCTTGCATGAAGGGTTCTATCATAGATTTTCCAACCTAAGTTTTTATAATGAGGTAGCTTTAGCTTCCAACTTAAAAGTATATTGGATAATGTTTCATTTGTAATCCTAGAGCTCCTCATATGATGCAAAATAATCCTAGGCCTAAAAACTATATTACGTCAAACAAAATATTAAGTATTTTTTTTTGTATGAAATTTTGCAATTTCTAGTTGTTTTAAAATTATTTTGGCTTTTCATAGTGGGATTTATTTAACACAATCATTGGGTGAGCACTCAAACTAGAAAACTAATTCATTCGTGTAGTAACACATAAGCATCAATTTTCATCATATTTTGACTAGATCGTCAACAAGCCATTTGAAGCGTGTCCACATATTTCATTTGTATTTCATGTTTCTTCTAGAAGTTGAATTTCTTAATCAACTCAAGGGCTATATGATACATGTGCCATAATTTAGAGCCTTATTCCAAATGATACTCATTTCTGAAGTGTTATTGGTCCCATGGTAGTTCATGTTTGAAGCTACATTGATTTGGAGTAATATTAGTTGTTCATGGCACCAAAAAGAACATTCTCTATCAACTTTAGATTGAAAAAGGAGGGAAAATTTATTTGAGCATAGTTTGTGAAATCATTTGATTAAAGTACCTTCTTAACATCATATACACACTGACTTGCCAAATAGCAAAAAACATTTTTTTTTTCTCCTTTTTCTCACATTAAAAATGATATTATATAGATGACCTTATGCAAAATATAAACTAAGGCATTCCAAAGGATTAGGTATGTTAGAAAATCAAAAAATATGTGCCTATCAATAGACAACTAAGAGTGGTCTAGGTATCAAGTACCACTTTTTGTGCTTGATATAGAATTGATAATGTGCACACTATTTTAATAGTAATAATATACTGTGAATATTATGGTAGGCTATTTGATATGAAAATATTATTATACTATTAAATAGTACTAAAGTTGTGATGCAAGGAGGAGGTGATGATCTTTTTTCTTATTAACAAACTCTCAAGCTACCAGGTTGGGCTTTTTCCAACCTTACCTAAGCATATCATATGCTATCCCTTAGGATTCTCCAAGATTAGAGACTAGGTGATTAGCCTATTCCTTATACCACCTCACCTATTCCAAATGCCTCTATCTATACCTTCACCAAAACCCAAACTACTTCCAAAGGCTTAAATTCATCACCAACAATGAGATTCCAAACATGCATAAATTTTTATACACCTTAGTGGGCTTCAAAACATCAATTCTCACAAAATCTTCCTATGTGGACTCTCCCTTATAACTCTATCTTGGGATTAGGGTAATAAATCCAACTCTACCAAAACTAAAGGTAGATTGAGATACCCACTAATGAAACTGACTTAATTCCAAAATTATAGATTTTCAACTATTAAAAAAGGATTATAACTTGAAGGTCCTATTCTAGTTAATAGGCCTAAAACTCATACTCATGTTACAAACTCTTAAAAATATAAAATAACACCATCAATGAGCTTGAAGTTATCATTACCTTATTAAGAATCTTCAAACAGTTGATTCTCGGGCTTCTTGTCTTTGACTAGATGATTAAACTTTCAAACCCGTCCTTGCTGAGGGTTTCATTGTTGAACGTAATTGCTGACTCCAAACTTCAATATCTCAGCTATTCCATACTTTAAAAAAAATGTTTCTTAAGATCCCACGAATGCCTACCAACCTTCCAATACTATGCAACTCTCATAAATTTTTTGTCACGGTTTCTTTAGAATGTTGATTCATTGCTTATATTTACAACAAACATTTACTTGCTAATTTCAAGTTTATAAATTAATGAGGGATTGAGTTATCCTATAGACTCTTGCTAGTACCATGTTAACAAAAACAAAAACCTTTCACCATCTTCTCTACTTCCATGAAACAAAAAAAACATGCATTCATTGTCACACCATATTATGAAAATATATGAAATTTACTATCCAAACAACAAGTAATGCATACTTGGTAATAATATAATGATAATAGAAAAAGAGAATTAATAAACCACAAAAGTACTATTATATTCACCCTGAATAGGAAGATTTAATCATTAAAACAATGAATTCCAGAAGAAGATAGAAGGATTATAAATTAAATGCCAGTATAACAACAATATTACATCAAAATGCTGATTTCTATTTCACAAACATATACAAAACACCGTGTTCCTTTTCTCCACACATTCTCCCCCTATCTTCTACATGAAGATGCAATGTTTTATAAAAAAAAAAAGACCTTTCACCTCCTCTAATATGTCATTCAAGTGGATGACTTTTCACCTTCTGTCACTTTCCATTTCACACAAATTGTTGATTACAAATTTTGACAATTTTACACTTTTTTGAAAATTTTACATTTTATGATTTCTTATGCTTCCTAGACACCCTAAATAGGTTTAAAAGCTTATTAATACCTTTTAATACTACATTATACCCCATTCATTCCCTTTCATGGAATTTTCCTACTTTTGACTCACTATGACCCATAATGCTTAAAACAAGAAATTGGTCAACATGACCTTAATTTAAACATGATATGAAATAACTAAATCCCTAAACTAAAATGATAGAGGAACCTACTAAACATGACCCAAAATTTCATGGAGATGGTCAGGGTACCCTGAACCAAGTTGTCTCTGATATGAAAAAAATTATTTGCTTCAATGGTGATGCCTTCTTTGGCTGATCCTTGTATGCTTGCACCAATGGTTTCCAAAGGCAATATGCTCTAATGTAGAGGGATGTTATAAGAAGGGTAGGTTTCATACTTCCCTAATATGATGTTTATTTTTTATTAGTTACAGTGGTGGTTATGGAAGTGACACTTATATTGTTGTGTAGGCAGCAAGTTGCCTTTTCTAGACCAGTTTTGCTCCAACAGTTGAAGTGGCTGTTCAATTTTAGGGACAAAGAATTTGTGGAGGTGATGATGAAATTTATTGGAGGGGTTTTTTTTGATGCCAAAATAGTTATAGGTCAAATATGGATGTAATTTACATGTTTTTTCCATGAGTTTGAGAATTGGCCGAAAGTGTGGAGGTGATCAAGTGGGCTATGCAGTCAATTGTGGAGGTAGATAAAATTAGTATTCTATGATAAATATTACAAGAGTTTCATGTCACAATAGGATATTAATTATTATTAGGACTCTTACAAACATCCTTTAACCATTGGTTTGGCTCATTCAATCACCAGCTCTGCAAGTTTTGCTTCTTTGTTATATGACTACTCCTAGTCGGGTTACCATTCAACTTGCTTAGACAATAGTCTTAAAGTTCACTACTTAAACCAAATTATATTAAATTTCCTCCTCTAAAAAGCCTCCAAATCAATTATGAACCAACAATGGAGATATTTGGTCAAATTACCATTTTCAACCTCTAACATATTACCATTTCCAACCTATCTAGATTTGATGGGTGTGGTATATAATTTGGTGGTAAGAGAAACAAAATAGATAGCCAATAACTATTACTCATGCTTTCAAATGAATGAATTTTAACCCATTATAAATGTTTCAAGTACATGATCAAATGATAGTATTGACAACAAAGAACATTGGTGAATATGATAAAAAAAATCACAAACAGGAAGCATAAACAACAACTTAAGGGGAACAATACCACGATAAATAGAGACTTAAATTCCAACCTAAATGAAATTCTTTACATCTATAGAAAATTAAAAAAAATTTCATGGTATGGGACGAGAATTTTTTATTGGGACCATTGGGGTAGCTATTTCAGTAGCCATGTTTGATGCTCCCTTGTCTATAATGGTGAGTAAAAGATGATTCATTCTTTCATTCTCTCATTATTTTTTTATGATTCCTTCATTTTTGTATTTTCTCCTTGATATGGAAATATGTTCCATTCATGTGATTAAATGAGTTTATCATGTTGTATGTATGGCTAAATGATGCAATTAATATCCTAATGAACTGAAACATAGAAATGGTGGTGTAACATGCTATGTTGGTTTACTATTATATTTCTAACGTGGTTTTAGGAATACAATGTGGGATTGACACATGGGTTTTGTTCTTCTCAAATTTCTCTATTTGTGTATCACAATTAGTTTTTTCCTGAGCACATGAACCTGTAGATTGTTCATGCACTTTTTTGTGGGCTTATTTTAGATGGCTTATACTCTCCTGCTACTTGGCCTAATTGTAGACATTTATTGCCCTAGATATTGAACACTATTTAGCAAAGATATTTAGTATTTATCATATTCCTTATGGTATACATGGTTCACTTTAAATTTGATCATGAGGATTATATTATGGAAAAATTAAATTGCTACCCAACTACCCATATAAGCCTCCAGGCATCAGGTATCTTTCTAGTTTTCTCCTATAAAATGTGACATCTCTGTACATGAAAATTAGTTTTTGATGAATGCAATATAATATTCATTGATTCTTTTTTTAAATTTTTTTGAATTCACAACAATCCACAATAAATTGATGCATTAATTACAAAATTTCTATTCACCTCCCTTGCAACATGATTACACCAAGTGGGTGCTTTACAACTCAAAAGAGGATATGCATGTCTATGAGTGATTGTAAGTTTTTATTATGGTTTTCTCCATGATTTGATTTGTTACAAAATTTTTTTATTCTTATGCTTTCTAGAATGTTACTAATTTATTTAAAAATTTTATTATTATCTTTACTTGTGTATTGTCTAGTTCATCCAGAAATGTGGAATCCCATGTGGTTTGTCTCAAGGTATATATTAATTTTGATTCAATATTATTAAATTATTATGTTCACATGAATTTTGTACATGTTTAAATTGGGGAATCAAGTACAATTTATTTTTATGTCAATATTGTGGTTAACTTATTATTGTTTATTGTGAACACATGAGTGCATCATTCTGATAGGACTTCTTTCCTTCATGGTAAGTTCAAACTTGGTTTTTTAATTTGCATGGTATTTATGCTCCTACTTTTTAGTTTGTAGACATGTGCTTAAATGTTGTGAATCCTTAATATTGTCCTGAGTGTATTGAGAAAATATAATCTTCTAAAAATAGATGTAGTTTATTGTTTATTATCCTATGGTTGTATCTTGCTATAAAGCTCAAATATTTTTTTCTTTTGATGGTTGAACTGAAATATTGATCAAGATTATTCTATCTCGATTGAAATATCATAATACTTCCTCTTAATAGGGAAAGTTTGGAAGTGATTTGCATATTGATTTGGAGGACAATGAATCCCCATGTGATGGGGAAGTATTGCAGGCTCTCTTTAGCCTATAGGCTAGCAAGATCACACAGATGGATAATGCTCTCAAGATATGAAGATGACTTTAAAAATAGTTAAATAGATGAGGGGATGTCATTGCATTCCTACTATATAAATGTTTAATGTTCTCCTATATGGTTTATTTCAAAAGAAGTAGGTAAGTTCCCATTCACCTTTGATTATTTGGGACACAATGGTGTTAGAGTTCAATATAGTCAAACCTCAATTCAAGGTTATAGCAAACAAGTACCAGATATTTACATCATTGAGTATTGATATCTCCTCCTATAATGAAATAGACAAATGATTCATCTTATATTTAGGATTGCCACAACTTTCCTCTTTTGTTTCAAATAGGAAAGTAATTAAATTTCCTTTGATGGATCATTGAAATTATATTTCAAAGTAGATAGATAATGCTCTCAAGATTATTGACACCATGTCATTGGCTGGGTTATCTCCAAATGAGCATACATACACCACTATAATTCAAGGTTATGCATTTGTTTGTGAGATTGGTAGAGCTTTTGAGTATTTTACAAATATGAAGAGTGAGGGTTTGAAACTTGATGAAATATCATATGGAACCTTGCTTAAGGCATGTTGCAAAGTAGGAAGGATGTAGAGTGCTCTAGCAGTCACAAGGGAAATGAATGTGGTTGGAATCAAGAAAAATGACTATATTTACAACATTTTGATTGATGGGCACTTAATCTTTATTCCTTGTAGTCCTTATTATTCTGAATTTGATTTTGTTAGGTTACTAGAGAGACAATGACATTCAGTTTGCATTGTTCTAGGTAGTACTTTATAAACTTCTTATTATATGATCAGATTTTGTTATATATAATTTTGTGAGGAGGGTATTTTAATGTTAGTTGGGACTCATTATTTTGAAGAAGTTTTTCTTGATGAAAAAGCATTTAGACTATGTTAGTATGGGAAAATAACAGATGTTGATAGTATCATTATTTTTTTACTGCATTTTTTGGATTTCATTGGTAGCATTCACTTGATATTATTTGGGAATATCTAGTTTACGAAAGTTCCATTTACTCTTGTTCTAAGTTTTGTTCATGTGATTCCATATTAGTTATTTCCATGCTTTTCTAGTAGGAAAGAGTTAAGGTTCTTTGAGGGCCATTTTATAGTGCCTTAGGAAAATAATTAGGAAGCATCTATGAATAGGAAGAAAATGTTTATTGTAAATCCTTTTAATGAAGTTCTTAAATGTTAGAATGATAAATTATTACCATTGCAATGCACCTTTGTCAACAAGATGAGCTCTTATTGCAATCAAGTGAAAGCCTACAACCTATGAGCATAATAGTCCCATGAAGATATATGTCTTGTAGATATGTCAACCCAATGAAGATACCTGACCTATGGATGCAATGATCCAATGCGAGTTTGAATTTTGGCGATTGTCATAACAATGATTCCATTTATGGTAAAACCTTATTGTCATGAAAGATCTTCATGTACATCCTCATTGTGGTATATTCTTTAAAAGGCCTTCCTAAGAATATCAAACTTGACACCCCTAATGGTTCATGGATTCAGACTCTACTCTTAACAATTCATATGTGGTTGGTGAAGGTGCTAATAACTCTACTTTGTCTGACTAGGCTTGCACAATAGAAGCTCCCTACTCACTTGCACAAACATCCCAAGTGCTAGATGCAAGCTCCACCCTTAGCATCACTTTCCAGATCACTGCAATGACACATTGGAACAATAATTATTGTCGAACCACACTCCCAAATTTGTGCCAATGGAGTGAGAAAGAAATGCATCTTTAGGGAGTTGTGTATAGAAAATGAGTTGCTGCTTCATTCCACTCTTATAGATCTGATGTCATTGATTTCATTTGGAATCTAGTATTGCATTCATCCTTCGCTCATTCTTGGAAATGGCACTATTTGATGGTCATAGGGAGCTTCCAATAACAAAATCTCCCTCATTACTCATGATAAGCAACCCAACTACTAGATGATGGATAACCCTTCATTTCACTTTCTAGGCAACCACAATGACACGTTGGAATGGCAACAGCTGCTGAACCATTCAAAAAATTGTGCCAATGAAGTTGCATATAGATGAATTTGGGGAGCCCTCACATAGCAATCAAGATGCTTCATGACCCTCCAATAGAAAGGATGCTAATGCCAATATTCAAAATCTAGAAAACGTGTCTTTCTTGAACACCAACATTGATTCTATTGGAGGGTCACTAGGAGATTTCATTATTAAATCTCCCATTAGCCATGATAGGTTCATAAAAAATTGCTAGAGTGTCGAGTAGCCACCTAATGCTACATGAGGTCTCACCATTAGATCAATTTAAAAATCACTGAATAGACATGCTATAGAATGACAACCATTGCTAAGCCTCTTTCAATATTGTGCTAGTCAAGTGATTAAAGAAGATGATCTAAGAGAGAGTCCATGGGTAGGCATTCATTGTGGGATTCACACACGTAGAAAATTTCTATAGTAGCTATGTAGCACATTGATGGTAATCAATATCACCACAACCTACTATTTTTTTTAAAACAAATTAGTTTGGTCAAAATTTTGACCAATTCTTCAAGATTTTCCACCAAGATTTGGTCAAAATTTTGACCAATGCTTTGATCATGACCATGGCATCCTCGTCATGGGATGGGCCAAAATTGGTCAAAATTTTGACCAATTCTTGGAAATTTTCCACCAAGATTTGGTCAAAATTTTGACCAATCCTTTGGTCATGACCATGGCATCCTGGTTGTGGGATGGACCAGAATTGGTCAAAATTTCAACCAATAATGACAAATTAGGCTCAGAAGAAATAACAAAATTTTGAACAAAGTGTTGGTCAAGATTTCAACCAACTGGAAGGTTGGTCAAAATTTTGATGAGAAATTTTTTGACATACTATTGATTGCACTTTTGACCAACATGAGTCAAAATTTTGACCAAAAATTATCAAAAATTGGGTCAAAATTTACTAGTGACATAATGAGCATAAATTAGTCCCCATTACATAAAGCACAAATTTTTGAGTAGTCTCCAAATTCAAAGCAATAAATGATTAAAAGATATATTTCATTTTCATTTCAAGGTTAACCACATTGTAAGAATTAAAGGAACAACTATTATGGATGGAAGCCATGACTAATAATCTATAAAATGTATACAAAATTTGTAGTAGGTATCCAAAACATTTGTCAAAATTTGTGTTAAACTTCAATAAGTTTAGAATAATACTAAATTACAATAGTGTACACCATCAGCTAAATAATGTGATGCCAAGAGCATTCACTACTAGCAATAAAATATTAAATCGATGTATTAGTGATCTTGCAGTTTGATAGGACCTCCATTATCATAGAAATGATTTATAGTTTTGAATGATTTTAAAGTTTCTCCCAAAAATCTAAATAGGAAACCATAATGAAGGTATGTGCAATGTGCCAAAAGAGATGTACAACACAAAAATATCATTGCTAAATAATAAGAGGTCACTAAAAAGTTGTAAGTAAAACTTTTAGAAATAGTGGTTAATGAGAATGATTCATTGATTTTGATTACTATGGACATAAAAATAGGGAATGTTTAGAAAATGATTTTCTAAATAGCTATGATAAGTTTTCAAAGAAAACATTGACCATGATAGTGAACATGTCTGAAGATAAGATTAAATATAGTATAATAGTTAATGTAGTGCTCTTAGAACATTGTTTAGTTAGTTTTTGTTCATAAAATAACCATGATTGAAGATGATGTACTAATGTCTAGTTTTATATTTAAACTATTCTATTGGAAAACAAATGTCTCTAAGCATGTAAGTCATTTAGCAATCTCTTCTTCCAATGTAGATGTGATTGTCCAACAGAACTTGTTTGAGTGAGGTAAACTGGAGCATAATTATTCTTGTTTGGAAATTTTTTGAGTTACATATCTTTGTGTCACATATTAGCCATTATTGAAATAATTTCTCTTTCAACTGCTTGCTTTAGTAAATTATTTGGCCTAACTTTTTCCCTGATTGAGTGGTGTGCACTACATTAACATGGATTATTGCATTGGATTGAGTGAGTGTAAACCATCCTTCAATGGAAAAATCCCTTAGTGTGAATACCACTTTTGATTTGTCCTTCATATATTCCTCATACTTGATGTTGTGACATGCTAGAATTAATTGATCATTCAATGAGTTACCCATAGAGCACTGGAATGGCTATTTATTTTCAGAAGTTAGCACTTTCTGCAGTTGTAGCTTGTGCACATATTTGACATCCTAGTTACATCTAGTACAATCTGAAAATTCTTCATCTATAACTCTATAACCTTCAAATTTGTGTTGGCATTTTGGACAAAAAATAGTAAATGGTCTAGAGAATAGATTTGCTATCTTCAATACTCCATGAAGATGCTGCAAAGTTCATTTTATGAGCTTTGTTTAAGTTGAAGTTATGATATGTTTACATTTTTGAAATTAGTCTACATTACCTCAGTAGTTTTTTATTATAGTTTTTTATGTAACACCTGCAGGGTCACTTTGTCAGTTAACTTGTAGATAAATGTGGATACTCCAATATAGAGTCTTCTTTTTTTGTCATTTTTTGCAACAATGATCCTAAAAAGTATTGTTGTTGTCTCTTTCTTGGCTAGATGTTCTTCTATTGATTTGTAATGATGGAGAAAATTGGGATGGATTTCTAGTTGCAGGAAATATACATAAAGAGATTTTTCAATGTTGCATGAAAAATGTGTTAGTGGCTGCAATAGTTATGAGAGTACTAATAATTTGGAGATCATTTTACCTATGCTCTATCTTCCTTAGAAAAACCATCCTTTATTTCTAGAATGTTGACATCACCTTCTTTTCATGTCCCAACCACCTGTGCACCCACTATTCCAATAGGGAAATTTCTTGTGCTATTAAGGAGGCTCTTGATTGTAGTGCTTGGAATGAAATTGTATTAATTGAATATGGGATTGGTTATTTCTAATGTACTTGTCTCTGTAAGAACAAGAATACAATCATAACCATCTATATCATATTATGATCTTGGTGCAATGTCAAACCTATTATGGAGACACCCATGCCTAGGACTATTTTGTTTCATATTGTTGTACAAGGTTTCTATTAACAATCAATGTTATTGTCATTTCTTATTTTTGGTTTGTTAGATCTTCCCATAGGACTTCATGCATTTTTTTTACCTTGTCAAGATTAACTTTTTGAACTACTAAAACATCTCCTTCAAATGTTATGCTTGCCTTTCTTGCATTTAGCTCTTCTATTGAAATGGAGCCAATAATTTTCACTTTTTTCTTGGGGTAGCATTTCTATTAGTCCATTTTTCTATGAAAATGAACATTGAGTGAATACATGAAAGAAAATATACATTACCTTTTTATTGATTGTTCTTGCCTCATTTGTGTAGCCTTTCCTATTCTTTTTCTTGTGTCCATTATTTTCAATGATTAAATAGTGATAATGGAAAATTGGATAATGCTATGGTACATTTTGAAAGCATGGAATTTTTTTTGGTTTATAGAATTAAATTATTGCATTTTGAATTTCCAAGTACATTGTTGAACTAGCAAAATTTTTTTTTCCCTTGAAATGATCTATAATTGGAAAATGGGTAAATCATTGCTTTCACAATATTTAGATAACATGTTAAATGTTTTTGTAGTCCGATGTTTATAGCCACATAAGTTACAAATTATTTATTCGTGTTATGTAATTAGTTGAATTAAATGTCATCATACTAAGCAACTAGCTCATAGTGATAACATAATCATAACAATGTTGCAAAATGGTCTGACCAATACGCTTCTAATCTATGGATAGAGCATACATTTTATGTTATATTAGAAAAAATGTGATCAATAAGTGGCTTATTCATGTCGTGTGTATCATTAACCAGGAAACTGAAATGAAGATTTTGCATTTTAATTTTTAAGGATTTTGTATTTTTGTTTGTTGATGTCATGTCAATGTTAAAATCTGCAGCAATATATGTGATTGTATTTGGCTCAAATTTTCTTGTGACATTTTCCAAGGCATTTTGAATGTCTGTGAAGGGAGAATTTGGCCTTGTATATTTATTGCAAATGTTGAATGTATTGGTTGATTTTGATATAGTCAATATTATTGCCTCTACATATTGTGAAGCATGGTATGATGTTGTTCTTACAATGATTGTATTCCATATGAGTATTATTATCCCATGTATTTTGTGGATGAAATAAGCATTAAACTCTGGAAAAAGGATATCTTGTTGGGATGTATTCATGTGAATTTCTTGTAAGCATAGTATGTCGACTGGCATAATTTTATTGTCATTGAGTAAATCATTTACATGAGCATGTAAACATCATGTATTTAATGTATACAAGAGAAAATTTAGTGTGTATTGTGGCCATGTAGCTTCATTTTCAAGTTGCTAACATGCATTTGATTGCAAGCCTTCCATTTTTGTATTTTTTTCTTTACACTCAATTTTTTTGGCATGAGAGGATTTATGAGAAATATATTTTCTATTTTTTCATACATGATAATGATGTAAATGTTATTCCATGTTGTCTTATACCTCTTGGATCAAAATATAATTCTTCCATTGTTAGTCCTTGGGATTTACAAATTGTGCATGCACATGTTAGTTGTATATGAAATTGTTTCCTAATAGTTATCTTCTTGCTTGTCAAAATATTTTGTATTGATCTTGCAATCCATAAAATAGGGGTCCAATCTTTCTCAATATATTGGTTATAGTATGATGCATATTTTAATTTTTATTGGTATCCAATTTTAGGATCACTAAGTTTAATCTACACAATATCCAACATGTCATTCTGTGTGTAATGTTTGAAGATATCATCAAAACCATTGACTAAACTGTCACTAGTATTATAGTTTCCTGAGAACAGCTCTATAAGCATGTTTAGTTTCATTTTTATTTCAATTGGTAGAGTTTTTGTGTGTGGGGGTAGAGTTGTGTTCCTTCAATGTTGTCCTCATATTCATCTATGGCCTTTAGAACAATAATTTCTCCACACATAATTGCTAGTATTTTATTGTTGTGAGCATATACTTCACTTTTCCTATAGAAAGAGAAAGGGACTGTTGGATTATTTGGAATTGGTCATAGACACTATTGATTGAGATATTTTATATCATCTATTATTTGGATGTGTTGATGGATCCTGTTTAGAATTTGAACAAATTTTTCATCTTTTTAGTGCATTGTCATATATAAAGTGTAACATTTGACACTGTCTTTCCAAAAGTTGTAAGGCATTAAATATTTTTTTGTAGGCTTATTTTCAAACACATTATAATATAGAATTAGTTGTGCCTAATATAGGTCACCACAATAGATTGTGTCTAGGTTTTCAAAATAAGTAGTTGGTGTATGCATAATTTCTTGTACTCATTTATCTATGTAGCGCAAAAAAGTTGAACCTACCAAAGAGATCTCATCAATAAAAATAGCTCTAAGTTGATTGTAATGCTTTGATATTTTTTCAAGTTTGTCACTGTTGAGTGGTAGAAATTCAATTTTTTAATAGGAATATGGAATGCTAAATGTATTGTCATACTGCCAAAGTTGTACGTTTCTTTTCCCATGTATGTTGTAACTAGTCCTTTTCATTTATTAGGACCATTGTCTATAATGTTGTTGTATATACATAATAGTGCTTGATATATGATCTTTGTTACAAAGGTCTTACCAATTCCTGCACTTCTAGTTAGAAATAGGTTGGAGTTTTGTTTTAGATTAAGGTAAAATAGGTTTTGAAGGGACCCAAAACCCTTTAACAAAAGAAAAAGATCAACGTTAAGAACTACTAGGTTTTACAAGGACCTGAAACCTAAAGTAAAGCAAAAAACACAAAAAACTAGTTTTTACAAGAACTTAAAACTGTAAGTTTAAACCAAACACACCTAGGTTTTACAAGGACTTGGAACCTACAATTTAAACAAAAGGTAAAAAATAAAAAATAGAACCAACAATACCACCCGGACCAACAACCACAACTAACACCTACAAAAACTCCTTGATGATCTTCTCCACCTCCTTGCATGCTTCTGTAGTACTCTAGATAATATCAACCATGGTAGAAATAGGAACCTCTGGAGCATTAGAGATCTTTTTCCTCATAGTCTGCCTCATTCTCTTGCTAGGTCCTCCTAGACTCCTCACCCCAATAGTGTCTGGAGACATGATCTCCTCATTGATTTTCTTGCCCAGACTGGCTGGTATGGCATATAGACTGGAAGTAACCTACTCCATTATCTACTCACTATCCTTACTAAGTTGATAGAGTTCCAGCTGATAATCCTTTAGTTTTTCAGGGATATTACCAACTTGTTTCTCCAGGTGAGCTCTCATAGCATGTTCATGGTCCAACTCTTTTTGAATGACCCCAATTTTTTTCTTGAGTACCATGATTTCATTGTATAGCCATGAGTCTGCTTGTAGGGATGCCTCCACTTTTAGCTTTGTAGTATGAAGAAAAGAAAGCTTTGCATGGTGAGGCTCATCCATGCTACCTTCTTTAGTCCTAATCATAGTGTTAATGGTAGTATCATCGACCTGGATATCAATGTTAGCATCCTACTTCTCCTTAAACTCCTCTTCCTTTTCCTTACTTGGACTGTGCTCTTTCATGACAAGGACAATACACTTGTTTTTATTTTCTATGTCAATGTCCATTTTCTCCTCACTAGATTCGATATTGGGAGGGGAAAAGTAAACACTTTGTTTCCCTTCATCATCCTTTAAAGCTTCAGACCCTGCATTAGATTCAAATTTTCTATATTTACTTTCCTCCACACGATCCTTACCAGTTGACATGCCCTTGCTCCCAAAATAACCTTCCAGATTCAAGCTAAGGTCTACCATTTTGGTTTTATTATCATCCTCAATAGAATTCTCAGAATTCGTCACTTCCTCAACATTTTTCTTTTTAATCTCCCATTTGTGACCCTTTTTGGTGCTCTTTCTATTACTAGTGCCTTCCTCACTTTTAACCTTTTTCTTTGAGTAAGGTTCATTACCAAACACTTTCCATTTTTTCTTCAAAGTTGGAGAGGGTTTAAAATCTTTACTTTTATAATACTTATCAATAAGAAGGATTAAGTCCTCATGGAGCACAGGACGAGAATCCTTCTTCCTATGTGCTTAGAGGCTTTGTATTAGAGAGTACTTAAGGTATAATGGGAAATAGATTCTATCTTTATACCTAAAATGATTTAGGAACACAAAATAAAACTTGTGGACTCTTTGAGCTCTACCATCAAAGATAAAATACTCACTGATGCACAATAAAACATCCCTCTAGATTACCTTAATCTGGCTCAAGTCTTAGAAATTGCCATTCTTCTCTATTTTTTTCTCCTCTTCATCATTTTTAGGGAATTTTTTCAATGCCACATTCAAGATACTGGTTTCCTTACTAAATTTGAGACCCTCTATTGGAATACCCATAATCTCAACAATGAACTCCTCCAACAATTTCACAGTGATGTCTTGCAACATTACCCTATCTTCAATCCAATTTTTTAAGGTCTCTATAATGTGCGGCTTATACCCTTGAAGTTTCTCAATATAAGTTGTGACTTTCCCTTTTTTTAGTACATCCCAAACATCTGAATTTGCATTCCACTCTTTGCAATTATTCATCTCTTGCTTTCTTGGTTCCCCTCCCATCTCATATTTGGCTTTGCACCTGCAACTGGACTAAAAAATGGTAACCAAAAAGAAAAGTAAGGTGTTATTGATCTCCAAGAGACCTTTGATCATGCATGCATTCCAAGTACAATCCATAATTATACAAAAGTACCACCTAGGGATACTTAGAAAATCCACCACAATCCTATCACTTCCCTTAATAAATTCCTTGATCTTGCATGATCTTTCCTTCATTAGCATGTGTCATATCATAATTAACAGTTGCCATCAGCCCCACTTCCTTACTTAGGTCATCTTGCCAACTCAACTTTACTTCCCTATAGACCAGTTGATTCAATCTCCAATCAACAACTTTGTTGACCTCTCGAGAAATATGAGAGATATAGACATTATCAAATTTATTTGTAAGGTCTTTTACTTCCATTATACTTCCCTCAATACTTTAGGTAATTAGACTCTTGTTATTCAACATGTTAAAGATATTAAGAGAGTCTCCTTCCAACCAAAGATTCTAAAAACCAAATTTCATTTCCATCATCATAGTGAAAAAATTAGTGATTGCCTCTGCTTTATGGCTAGTAGACTTGCCTATAGGTAATGCAATAGCATCCACAACCCTATTATAGTGGTCTCTCAAAACACATCCACATCCGGCTTTTCCTAGGTTTCCTTTAGCAGAGCCATCAAAATTACCTTTAATCCAACCCATAGGTGGAGATCTCCACTTTACATTTTGTCTCCGATCCTTCTAATTTGTTATAGTGCCTTTAGCATTCATAGGATTACTTATTTGAATCTCATCAGACATTTTTCTCTGAGATTTGAAGTTCTCTTTTATAGATATGATAATAATTTGACCTAAAACCCAATCAAGAGTCTCCTTATTTATGAAAATTCTATTATTCCTCTACTTCTAGATACCCCACTAGAGATGATGTAGATATTCCAAAGAAAACTAATATCAACATCCTTAGTTGGACATGTCTAGCCCTAAAAACATTGATCAATGTCATTGTGCTGAACCTAGGGTAAACTTTAAGAAACTCCCCTCCAGAAAAAGATATCAATTATTGGTGAATCTTTCATTATTTTGAAACATTAAATTATATTTATCGGTGAATCTCTTAATTTTTTTATTTTAAATATTATTTACATTGGCAATTATTTTGGAATTATAATTTTTAAGTAGAAAATATTGGCGAATCTCAATAATAATAAGAAGTTCGCTAATTGTCATGGAATATTACAAATCAAAATTGAACATATTTTATCTCATGGAAATTATGAGGATAATTACATTATATTTAAAATCAATAAGTGAAAACTAAATATTGGTAATATATCCCTTAAGTAACTAATAATTATGATAATTATTGGTGAATTAATTTTAACTTCTTCGATAATATATTATATTTACGTGAATCAAATCTAATCATGTATCGAATATTGTGGCAAATCTTTGAGTTTAATTTTTTTAATAAAATAAATTATTGAGTGATTTAAAATATTTTAGAACTAAATTTAATCAAAATGTGGTTATTTAGGTTGCATTAAATCTTAAATTATTAGCTTAATTACAAGCAATTTTTTTTTCTAAAATTTGCAAAATTATGAATATTCACCACTGAAAAATCCCCTAGCTAAACCCAAGCAAAATTTTTGTAGTTGAGGAGATAACTCCAAATATTTTGGCTAAAACTATAGTTTAAAAAAAGGTGTTTCCTACCTTCAAAGTCCATCTTACATAGACAACATATGTTCACCAAGTAGGCTCCTCTCTTTTGTAGGTTATCCAAAGTTAAGATTTTGTTTTGAAGCAAAGTCCAAAAAGAGACATTGATTTTAGGAGTAAGCCCTTTAATCCATGCTTTAGCCCACATAGGAGTATTTCCTCTGTCCTTCGATTTGAAAATAGATGAGACCTTGAAGCATCCTCTTGGTTCAATCCCCCAAACCAAAATATATTCTTTTTGAGGGTAAAGGCTTACAACATTCAAGGCCATCTAGATGTTGGAAAAATCTTGATTAATCCCAACAATATTGACCCATTTACTATGAACCCAGTAATTCTCCACAATTTCACCATAATCCTATTTACACCTATCAACAAAAGTCCTATCATCAAAATCCTCAATCAAATGATGATCCAATAGCCATTCATCATCCCAAAACCTAATCTTTCTCCCATTACCTACTTTCTATTTGCATCCTTTGTTTAAAAAATGTTTAGCTCCTTGATCTGCATTCCAAATTGCAAAAGAAGAAGGAACAAAAGGCTAGGAAAGAAAATCAGAAAAGGAAGGAGCCTCATAAAGGTACTTATGTTTCCAAATAAAACTCCATTCCTTGTTATCATGACAAAATCTCCAAGCTTGTTTAGCTAATAAAACGTTATTCATACTTCTAACTAATCTTATACCCAAATCCCCTTCTAGTTTAGGTTTACACATATTTTCCCAAGCAATTAAGGCCATTCTCTTCTTATCCTCTATTCTAGACCAAAGGAAATTTCTTTGAGTTTTATCAATTGAATCAAATTTTTTTGGTGGGATCCTAAAGAGGCTCAAAGCATATGTAGGAATAATTTGAAGAAAGGCTTTAAGGAGAGACTTTACTAGCTTGACTTAGCAAATTATCTTTCCACCCAACCCGTTTCTTATTGAATTTCTTAATAAGATCCTCCCATAAAATCTTTGGAGGATTCAACCCCAAGGGTAATCCAAGATAGGTACATGCAATAGATCCTATAGAGCACCAAAGAATATTAGCAATCTTTCCCTATCTAAAAATTGGAGTGTTAATAAAAAATAAGGAACTCTTGTTGCAATTGATCAGCTATCCAGTTGTAGAGGAGTAAAGGTTAAGTGCCTTTTTAAGATTCCTCACCTCTGTAACATCATCTTTTCCAATGAAAATGGTATGATCCAAAAATTTTTCATGAGAACAAATAAGAGGATGAGATGAGGGTCTCATACCTTGAATTTCCCCTTTTAAAACCATCTTCCCAATATATCTACCTAGATAGTCAACCATCATAGTAAAAATAATCAGAGATAAGGGGTCACCCTACCTCAACCCCTTAAAGGGTTTAAAAAATTTAGTAGAGCTCCCATTGACCAGCACAACAACCAAAGTTGTAGAAATCATCTACATTATAAGCTTAATCACATTGACACTAAAGAAAAAATTTATTAGGATCTTTTGGAGAAAAGACCATTCAAATTTATCATAAGCATTGGCTATATCAACTTTCATAATAAAACCATAATTGTTAGAAAGAGATAAGGAATGAATATTTTCTTGCACAAAAATAATGGAGTTAAGGATTTGTCTACCAAGAATAAAACCATTCTATTGCTTAGGGATCAAGATTGGAAGAATGATCAACAATCTCAAAGTTAGGATTTTTGAGATGATTTTATAAATCAAGTTGTAGAGACTAATAGGTTTGAACTGGTCCAGAGAATCAACTCCAATCTTCTTAGGAATCAAACAGAGGAAGGTAGAATTAATTTCCTTTAGCATTCTTTTGGCCCCATAGAATTCTTTTATAGCATCACATACATCTTTACCAACCAATTTCCCCTCTCTAAAAGAAAAGCATAGGAAATCCATCCAACCCTAGGGATTTGTCTCCTTCAAGAGAACAAATAATTTTATAGATTTCCTCTCCCTTAAGGATAGCATACAGTAATTTATTCTACTTCTCAATGACCAAAGAAGGAATAACATCTAACAACTCAACCTATTTAGTATGGTCAATATCGGGGTCTAAATATAGAAAAGTTAAAAAAAGGAAACCATTTCATTAGAGATTTCTTGCTCATTAGTTATCTGAAGTCTTCCTTTAGTGAGATTAGGAATATGGTTTTTGGCTCTGTGTTTTATCATGGGCAGATGGAAAATTTTTGTATTCCTATCTCCTTCTTTGAGCCAAATAGATGTAGACCACTATCTCCAATAGGTCTATTCTTTAGAAATTATGTCATGATACTCCACCAGTCTCTCATTTTCTTCCTTCACCAACTCCATCAAGTATCCCTCCTATTGGAGCTTGTTTTGGATTATTTTAAGGTAATCTTTAATAGAAGATTTAATCTCAAAGATATTACCAAAATGTCTTTTATACCATTCTCTAACTTTATCTTTAACATATCTAAGTTTTGAAGCCACACAGAACAAGGCCATTCCTTCAATGTTAATGTTCCACCACTCCACAAGTCAATCCTCAAACTGTGGATGCTGCATCCACATTTTCTCAAATCTAGATAGGGAATTTTTCCTAGTTTGACCAACCTCTACTATAAATAAGAGAGGAAAATGGTTAGAAGCTATCTTTTGGATTTCCTTTAGCTTACACACAAAATATTTAGTCCAGTATAGAAATATTAGGACCCTATCCAACCGAGCTTGGATTCTTTCATTTCCCACTCTTTTATTACTCTAGATAAACTCAATCCCTTAAAGATCTAAGTCTATTAATCCCTCCTTATTTATAAAATTCATTAGATCCAGTCTCCCTTCCAAATGACTAGCATTTCCACCTTTTTTTCCATGCTCATAAAGAGGAACATTAAAAAACCCCCAAAAAACCATCTGCAATTATAGTCAACACTCTTTATCTTAGATAAAGAATCCCAAAACTTTTTTCTGGAGTTCTTGTTATTAGGTGATACACATTAACTATATACCAATAGTTATTCTGGGTATAAATCTTTAACTTGACCACCAATAAATGTTTATTAGCATCAAGCAGATTACCAGAGAATAAAGACTATTTCCACAAGATCATCATTCCTCCAAAAGCATCTTTAGAACTACTTGCCATAATACAATAATTATTAAAAGATTTATGGTTTTCAACTTTGTCTTTTTCCATTTTAGTTTCTTAGAGCACTAAGATATCAGGTTTGTGCTCTCTAACAAAATTTTGAACAATATCAAGTTTATGAATATTGTTCATCCCTCTAATATTCTAGGTCATCATTTTCATAATAACTTTTTGGGAGTAAAATCTAGAATAGTTGCCTATTTTCCATCAAAAATATTTTGTAAGCTTTCACTTTTTCTTTTCTTCCTAGTAGTTTTCCGACCAGGTTTCTCTGGAGTTCCAACATTTGGTTTCAATTTGAGAGAGCCAATTTCTAGTTTACTTCTTTGGGTTTCAACTCCTCAAGATGTAAGGTTAGGGTTAGATGTTTTCTCTATTTTCTTTCTTTGAACCTATTTCTATTTAGATTATATATTAATCGAAATCAAATCCATACATTTTAGCTCTCAAACATCTTTAATAATAAAAAATTCTTTTCTTGAGGGTCTGGGGATCTTCTTGCTATGACTCTTCCAAAAATTCAAACTCATCGAGTTGGCCACTTCTTTCCTCAAGGATTTCTCCTTCCTTTGCCTCCTCTAATTCTTCAAAACCTTCCATTTCAAGATCTTTGTTTTGAAAAATTACCATTTGGTTCATAGGATCTTCACACTCCTCTTTTTCCTTGGTCTTAGAGACTTCATTATTTTGGGATTTCTCCTCTTCTTCCAACAACTTCTCCTTATTTTGATAATCTTGAACGACTTTAATTTTAGCCACCTTTTCTAGGATGGTTTTAGGTTTCCATACTTTTTTTTTGGGTTCCATCTTTTTTTCCCCATTCACCATCTTTGGTTTGTTTTATTTCCATCAGAAAATTCCTTATTTTATATAGATAAAATAAGCATTAGGAAGGTCCTCAAAGACTATATCTTGCATCCTTTTTCCAAGTTTTGAATTCAATTCCACTTTTTGGGATAGGTTTTTCAAATGAGCAACTTTCACATAGATCCAAACATAATGAAGTTTAGACCTTGTAGCCATCCCATTATAAATAGCTATTAGCTCACCAAATGAACCAACTATCCTCTTAAATATGTCTTCATGCCAAAACTCAAGTGGGAGTCCTAGTAATTGACCCAAACTAGAGTAGTAAGAAAAAAGGCATCAGATAGATCCATATTGGGTTCCCACTTCTTGATCATAAGAGTACTATTGCCAAATAACCAAGGACCACCACATAGAACCATATTTAAATCTTCCTTACATGTAAAGACAAATGAAAGGAACCCATTCATCATTATTGCAATATCTACTTGCCCATGTAGAGTCCATTTCCTTTTAACCATGTTTCTAAGACCATCAATTTTTGGACATGCCCCTAGAAATTTTCCAACTAGGGTGAGCTCCATAGTTGAAATAGAATAATCAACAATTGAATTCGGGATGAAAAATTAAAACTCACCTTTTTCCCAATAGGACTTTGAAGTGACAGGAGGAAATAAATGACTTTCCTCCTGGGTTTCTTCCAAATAATGAAGACCATTTGTGTTGACTTGTTTCCAACTCATCCTTCTTTTGGTCCTCCACATGTGATCCCTTTGCATGCTTGCCCACATCCATTGAAATATTCCCCTCCTTCAGTGGGTACCTAATTTGGATAGGACACTTGGTCAAAGGGTCAAACTAATAGCTATCTGCAATCCCACATCTTCTAGAATAGAAACCAAGAAACAATTTTTCATCTTCTTGCTCCAAACCATCAACACCCTTCCCCAAGAACCTATCAATCCTTTCCAATTTCCCTGTATTTGCTGCAATGCTAGAATTGGTTCCTACTGCTAAATTTCTGCCTAGTAGATTCCTACCTATGAGAGCTCTCACCATTTTAAAATTATTTACTCTGTGTGTTGAGTTTGTTTAATTCAGGTTTTGTTATTTCTAGTTTTCTTCATAATAATATCTTTGACTATCATTTGTTGTTCCTTATTTAGCATTTGTCTAATTTTAATGTATTCAATATTATCAAGTATTTGTGAATTCTTTCCTATTTTGAGTCTTGAATATGATGTGTTTACTACTTTGTCATATTTTGTTCCTTTAATGTTAGTGTGAATGTCATATGCTTCATCTGTCCAGTATGTCTGTATTTTTTCATTATTGTTATTATTATCTCATATTTGCATGTTTATTTTATTGGCTTCTTTATCAATGTCACCCAATGCATAATTGGTTTTCTAGAAGAATTTAGAATGGTTCTTTCTTGTCATTGACTCATGATAAGTAGAAGTTGATTCCCAAGAATTGAAATTTGTTTGAGATGAGATTCATTTTGTGTAAATGGTATAAAAAGAAGTAAATTCTCTCTGGAGTAATTTTCCACACTGTTGTGTTTGTTGTAATTGATGAAGTGTATTATAATTTATTTCTTCCTTTTTTATTGAATTCCTCTTATGTTATATTTTGAGACAAATTCAACTAAGAATATGTGGTGGGTAGTTTGTGGTCAAATTTTGTAGTAGTCTATTATATATTTTTCTATTACATTTTTTGATTCATTTGGTTCTCGATTTATTTGTGTAGCTAATTTAAGAAATGAAAATACATCTCCATGAGCTTTTGTTGAGGGGAAGTGATAGAGCTAAATGAGAATCATGTTGTATTGAAATTTATTGGATGTTTAATAAATAATTTCCTAGCTTACGTATCCTCATTATTGCATCTATATTCTCTCTTTGGTGACTATCTCTTATTCTTTTGAATGAACATGTCATAGACTTGTCAAATTTTGCCATGTATGAGCTGCAATACATGACTACAATGTATGCATTCAACATGAATTGGGCATCTATGTTCACTCTCCATAGCTTTGGCATTTATCTACAAAAACTATTGTTCCATATTTGTGAAGGTTTCCTGTCAAGGAATAGAGTGACTTTATCCAATGTTGATCTTACAGAAATAATGTAGTCACTTTCTGTTGTTTATAATTCATTTAAAACCATTTTAAATGTGAAAGAATTGTCATAATAATTGTTTTCCAAAATTACAAATTTTTTTGAAGCATTGATTGTAATCGTGGTTTCCTTATCAGACAATGGTTCCAAAATCAATGTATATGGAAGAAGAGGAATAGGGAAATTGTATCTACATTTTTTGTTCAAAGATTTCTTATATTGTCTAGTATGGTTGTGCTTGTGTGAATGAGCCAAATTTGATTGCAAGTGGTTAGTATTGCATGTTATGTGGTTATTGACAAAATTTATAATTTCCTTATTACTTTCTTTACCATAAATTGGTGCATTTACAACCCAAATAAACAAGTGATCATGTTTGTTCCCCCTATTTTGAAATTTTATGACTAAAAAATAATCTTAAAATTTTCCAAGGAATGACATATCCATGAATATTAGTTTTCTTAATGCACTAATCCTATGTCGATAATACCTCGAAATATAATTGGGTCTTTTCTGACTAGTAAGACATCACCAATGTCATTGCATTCAATTGTTTCATTTTGTTACATTTTTTCTGGTGCAATTTGTGCAAATATTGAAGAGTTTTCATTAAAGGATCCCACTTCTATTTGGCAATAGTGAAAGTGAGAAAAATATAGGCGGTTTGAGTTTTTGTATTATTGCAAAGATATTTTTCTTCATTTGGTTCATATAGTTTGAAGATATTCTAATTCTTTTGAAATCTACATACCCAATGCCAAACATTAATATCCTCTCCAAGTCTGGTTTTTGCTTAACATCCTTTGTAAGCAACTTTCTCCCTTTCAATTGTCCTTTTCTTATTTGAATCCACATTGTTGAAAACACTTGTATTAGAATTTTTTTTGTTAAAAAAAAGATTTTTTGTATGAAGTGCAAAATATTGATGATAATGTAATAGTTCCCATTGTGCTAATTTTTGATAACTAAGATTATGAATAATGTCATAATTCCTTGGTTCACCAAAAAAAAAGTGTTGCAAAATTCATCTCTTCTACATATTTGTCTTTAAAAATTCTAATCAGATAACATTCCTAGATAGGAGAAATTTCAATGATTTTTTCCTCTATGTTGTGGATACACCTAGAATTAGCATACCCATGTACTAGAGTGTCACTAGCATTGTCAGTTTCAGTATTGCTTTGAGATTTAGAATCAGTGGGACTATTATCGCCCATTTTATCATCATTATTGTACATGTCTAATTTTTATATCCAATTGTCATTTATTTGTACATTTTGCATTCTTGTAAAGGGTTATTTTGCTCAAATCAAGTAAAGCTTGCATGATAATGTTTGGTTGTACCATGCCCTTTTGAAAAGCATTCTTATATTCTAATTGTCTTTTTAGAGACATGACAACTGTCAAAGTGTTAAATGGTGACAATGGCAAATAATTTTGAATAGTGTAAATATTTATGAGACCATTTATGATGGAACTAGTCAACCCTATTAGAATGATTAGAATAACTAGGGGGATGAATCAATTATCCTTAGGTCTAGATGTATCAATTCAAATTTTAACAACTTCAAACAACTTAAAAAATCACATTAAATAACTTAGTCTATATAGCATATCATCAACAACTTAACATTCTTTAGCTCTCTATTCTATATATGGGCCAACTAATAGTAAAATTAACAATTGTAAAAATAACATGCACAATATTACATTCACACAAGTAGATGACACTAGAATTTAAGGGGGAAACCCAATTTGGAAAAAACCACCAAGTAACATGCTACCACTTTTTCACTCTTCTAAAGTGAGTTGAGTTAAGAGCAAATCCTGTTAAAGGTTACAAAACATACTATTAAATGCAAATATGTTGAAGGATTTAATCACCTTGTTAGGAGTGGCCTTTTTAGAGAACTTTGGGTCATTCCATTAGAATGCCACCTTGATTAATGGATTTACAAAATGACTATTAGGTCAACCTTGATTATAGGATTTTATTGCCACAATGGTTAGAAAGTAATATCTAGGCTTGATATGTAAACTATAACTCACTTTGCATGTTCAGATCTTCATTCTCTCATCTACTAGTTCATTGACTAGCCTTCATTATCATCTCCATCACTTGATCTTCTTGGCATCCCTTCTAGCAATCACGCTTCTCCTCTACTACTCTTCTCTTCACATATTTTTCCTTATGATTTCCAATCAACAAAACAACCTTAGAAATCATCTCTTATGCCTCCTTAAATATGTACTTTTATCTTTTTCCTCTTAAAAGGATCTTAGGATTAGGTTAAATTCATCGAATCCTTCCATCATTGTGTTCTCCTTCTCCCGTATAGAAATTTCTCAACAAATCCTTTTCATAGAATGGTTAAAAAATTCTCATCATGCATTAAATATGCCAGCTCATCAATCCTTATCATCCACACATTTTGACTAATTCAAAAGTTTAACTATGTTAGCCTTAGATCTCAAATATTTCATAAACTATCAACTTGTTGTCTCTAAAAGATCACTAAGTTCTTCTGCTTGGTCATTATGATGTAGCTCGACATTCACTATTCTATCCTACATGAAATGCACTATCCTACTTGGTCATTACTAATGCTCGATCAATACTAACATTTCCTTCATCAACTTGCTCAACCATAACTATCACTCGACTTATACTTCTTGTTTGACTTCTTCTTAAGTTCCTTAATATTTTTCTTTATTTGCTTCATCAACTAACCAACATTGATGCTCAGTCAAGCTTATATTTTTCACTCATCTTCTTGTCATTTTACTCATACATCTCACTTTTCTTCTTTACTTCATGCAATAATTAAACAACACTATTATCTTGTCAATGATAAACTTATCAAGTGTCCATTGTAATTTCATGATACTTACCTTCTCTTCTCAACAACTAGACTAGCTCACATTTTTATCTCCTCTTTTTGTATCCTCTTCATAAATCAAATGATATGGCACTCTAAACTGTTAGTAGACCTGATAAAAATTTAGTAAATTATATACACAATCAAATCCAAAAATAGATCATGTATTTCAAAAATGGATTGTGGAAACCTAATAAAATTTAGTAAATGTCTTATCAATAAGGTTTGGCACCAATGAAAACATAACAATTGTTCCAATTGTGATTTCCAACAATCCCCCTCTTTGGCATTGATGGAAATTGTCATGCCCAAAATTAGGGAAAAGACACAACAATTTTTTTTTTCTTTTTATATTAAAAAAAGGGTAATAACAACTATGCTAACACATACTAGGATATAATACATTGCAAAAATATATTAACATGTTAAAGATAGCTTTTTGAGTCACAAGGTTTAAGTTAACAATTGAGTTTCGATAACATTTCAAAGGGATGCAGAGTTGACATCTCAAACGTAATGCACCAATATGAAACCTTAGGTTCTAGTGCTGCAGGAATACATAGCTTGGGCTATACAATTTAGTTTGATAAAACTATAGTTAAAATGTGGCATCATATTTGAGAAAGCATTAGGGTTGCATAGTTCTTGGGTTAGAGTTGAATTAAATATGTTTAATTGAGTAAGGTTAGATTCATAAAAAATCATTTTTTGACATACATACATGAAATAACACCACCATAATGGAACATTCAAATTTTCACCCTAATTGATGATTTAGTCAACCTTACTTGATCATTTTTAATTTCACATTATTATATTCATCAAATTTCATATATTACACTAGGTTATTATGTCATCTTCTATTCATTTCAATATGTCAATTCAAACTCCTGGGTGAACTAGTATACATCTCTTAGGAAGTGATCTAGAACCCTAACATTGGTTCCCAATTAATCATAATCTAATAATCAAAAAAAATTAATTAATGTATTTTTGTTCATTATGTAATTACATTTGATATACCTTCAATTCTTAAACCATATTCCTAATCATAATCAGGTTTTCTATCTAAGACCCTTTAAAAAACCTTCCTTCTTATAACCTTACAAATTTGAATTAAAAGAACCCTTAAGTAATTATATAGAAACATTATAACACCTTATTTAATTAATTCTCTAAAAAAATAATATAGTTTCACATTCTATTTCAACATTAAAAATCAAACCAACCCTTAACCCTGGTCACCTAGCATAACCTCTTACTTAAAGCACTATCTTGATTTAACCCTAATACTGACCCTATAGACTAATGTTCATAACCCTTTACCACTTAATGCAATCTATTAAATTCAATCATATAAATGAAATTAAATTTCCAAAATTCCCATTAAAATATTTAACTTTAAAAATCTAACCTCAAGTGATTAACTCCTACCTATCCTCTAAAAACATACTACTAAGTTTACAATCCCTCCTTTTAAAATACTATTAAAAGTTAACATGATAGCATTACATTGTGTTGCTCAACCATTTCAGGTACATGGAAAAAATATCTATTCCCTTCTACCTCTATTCTTCCATGAATGAAAATATTAATGAGTATCAAGAGAAGAAAACAAGGAACCCAACACTCTGTGAGGGGCTGCTACTGTTAATATATGAATATTTCAAAGCTAGGATTATCTGTAAACATGTTAAAGATGGGAAAGAGGGTAAGAAAATTGAACGGGACTCTAATGAGTCTGAGGAGATTTACTCACCTTTAGATACAAAGGAAAGTTTCAAAATGTATACAGATTCTGAGGACTCTGAGACCCCGCAATGGAGTTTAAGAAAAAAAACCCTCATTATTGATAGCAAGGAGAAGAAAGTACTCCCTAAACCCACAAATGATACCTCTTTGGATAGGGGTTACAATGAATAGGAGGAAGGGATGGACACATGTGGTGAAAGTTCAGAGGCTAAGGAGAACATTAGGAAGGTGGAAGGTAAGGAGCAAAGGAAGAGCAAAAGAAAAATAACTATCAAAGTGCCAACCAACATAGAGAAGGAGGCTATGCCAAGGAATGAAAAGCATAAAAGGAAAATCTTTGATGATAACAAGGATAGATAGGGGGAGGTAAGGGAGAAGGTGGAGGAGGATCCCATTGACAGGATGGAGCTGGAACCAAAATAGGGCTATGATGATGCAGGCACTACCATCTACAGATGCTCGGTTATAGGGAAGGACATGAAGGTGGTTTGGAGGAAGTTTAACCATGCATCTGCCAATTTGGGTATTAAAATGGAAATTATTAGAAGCTAGGTCAGAGAAAATGAAGAGGATAGAATCTAGGTGGAGGAGCTTATTGATTTGGCCCTGGTTATCCTCAGTGACATAACCAGGGAGAATCTGGATATGGATGTTTTGAAAAATGTGAAAATTAGTGTGGTGGAAAACTACCAAACCACTAAGTGGATATACCATGAAATCCTTGACCTCAAACAAAGATTGAGAACTCTTGAAAGAGAGACATATAGCCTTAAGAATAGGGTTAGCGAGGATGAGCAAAGTATGGATAAAAGAGTGGATACAATGAATACAAGAACCCTTGAGTTTGACAAGACTATACGAGGCATAACTGAGAAAAACAATAACATTGTCAAGGACAATGAGAATATCAAGAAGTCCATTCACTATGTGGATGACCAGGATATATGCAGGGAGAAAGATCCAAGTATTAGCATTAAGGACAGGAATCTTGATGAAGGAGCCAGGAAATGAACCAGATCTAGCACTAGGAAAAAAGATACTCCGACCCCTGAACAAGAGCCTGTGGAGATGAAAGAGGCAGTCGGCAAGTTGTTTGAGCTCGAGATCAACACTGCTGAGATGCATAGAGAAATTGTTTGATGCCCTTAGCCTTTTGAGGGCTGCCCTAGTTTTTTGGTGCCTCTCCCTTTCTTTTTCCTATGTATTTCTTTTTTAAGAGGATATTTTTTCTTTTTCTTTCTGGTTCTCGATAGCCTTTAACATTTTTACTGGTGACCATTTTATCTATGTTCGAGGTTTTAGGGCCATTTTAAAGCCTGTTTTCCTTAATCAAAAACATGATAGCACTACAAATTGACAAAAAAATATAATTAAAATAAAAAAATATTAATTACTAAAACTAACACAAATCTAACATCCTAAACACTTACTAATCCTTATTACTTTTTTAACACCTACCATGCTCCCCACATAATCCTACCCCTTGCCTTCTCCATCTCCCATGGATTGGGTGGTCTCCCAAGGCATGCATGTTGACCCAAGGCCTCCATTTTCACTTCCCTAGGTCTAATTTCATAAGGTACACATGGGCTCTCTTCATGCTGGGATGTTTTGCATTTTAGTATTATACTTACTTGTTTCCCTTGTCTATTTGTAGACCTATGTCCCAATTTGGGGATGAGGAAGGTGAGGTGGAGGTGGGGCCCATGGGGTGTCTCATCCTTTCCTCCATCATGCATTTTTTTAATATGCTTTTTAAATTGTTAAATCTCCCCACATTGAATAGGTTTAAAGGGGAGTTTTAGAATAAAGTTTTATTGGTGGAGTCTCACATAGTATTTATAAATTTAATTCATTTTGTCTAGGATTATTATTTCTAAACAAAAAACTATATAATATTGAATGTCATAGATTTTTGAATTAAACCTTCTCCCATGCATTTCATAGCATCCTATAGATGCTCATTTGGAATTTTTTTTTTTGAACTTAGTTTTTTTTGTGAAAAACTTTAAGGGGCAATTCTAATGGTTTAATGGGAAATGTTTCAATTTAGGTAGGTGATATTAGAGGCTTTATTAATGTATTTATAGTATGTTAGTGGTGTGCTAGCTTAAGTCTTTTTTAATTTTTAAAAACTATATTTTGATAAATCCTTTATTTCTATTTGACAAATTTAAATCCATAATCTAATTTGGATTTCTTCATACATCAACATACCTATAATAAAATCAATCATCTTGCATTCAGAATTGAAGTCTAGGGTTACCTGAAGTTGAATTGTGAAACAACTAGAGTTTTGTATTCAAACTATTCTAAGCAATTACAAGAGATTTACAATGAAATCTATTTTCCATCCTTTCTTTTCTACCACCCAATTTATACATAATGATCATAATTCTTCAAATTACAATAACATCTACATCATGAAATATAAATCTAATAGGTATTAATAGAGATACAAATTTATTTTTACACAAATGTAACAAGATACACTAGAAATCATCACAAGGGGAAGTCTCCAACAAGTCTAAAGGAACACTACCAAGGCTCCAATTTCTAGGATGCTCCATCATAGGGAAATATCCAAGCAATCTAAAAAATACAAAGAATAACCATGGAGAGCTCACCTCCCATCCTAGGCCTTGAAAGGCCACCCACCGAGCTAGGAGAGCCAATAATTGAGTGGGTGACATTCAGAATCCAAACATAAGGACATAGCTCAACGAAAAATTCCCATCCAAGGTATGCATAAAAAGTTTCATATTGAACTTATGCCTAGGGAGATGGGGGATTTTTCTAGGTAGGAGAAGTCAATGAAGAACACAAATCATATGCCTCTTTTAAGGCTAGCAAATCACATAATCTTCCATTTGATTCTCTCCTTATTTCTCCAAAGAAAACTCAATTTTTCATTGAAAAGTAAGGGTCCATAACACCTTAATTCCTCCCTCTTCTTATCATGAGGAGAGACTCTACACTGACCTGGAGTCCAACTAAAACCTTCTCCCATACATGGCCACTTCTTCCCTATTCGAGGTTGAGTAATGCCAACACACCCTTCACAGTTTCCCCAACAAAAAAGAGAGAAAAAATGAAATTAAGCAAGTAAAATACCACAATACCCATCCCTTACATCATACAAAACACAAACATGCTACAATATGCAAGATATTTATGCATACAAGAAATTAGTAATGAACAAAACCATGAAAATGGAGAACCTACATCCATAAAGGTTATAGAAAGATTGAATATTGAGATGAGATAAATTCTCTCCTTGAAATTAAAAACTTTACTTTTCTAAATGTATTGAATGAGTGAAAAACCCTCAATTCTTCAAAAAGACTCTAAATAGCCTCTAAACTTAACTACCCAAAATAGCAATCACTTAAAACTTGACTTTAAGCCTCCAATGGCCTTTCCACTTGCCCCTTTCATAAAGGAAACCTTTTTACAAGAGTGTAAACTTGGGTAACCTCATGGAGATGATACATTTTTGTAAAAAAGGGAAATTGGAATATTTTAGGGGTCATAAATGTTGCTAGTAAGTTCTAGAAGGGTGGAAAAGGTTCCTAACCCATACACATACCACTTGGTCACTTGAATTACATTAAATTTGGCTTCTAGGATCAATTTATGACCTATATAAGTGGATTGAAGGATTTGATCTCCATAAATCCTAAGGATGTAACCTTTCCACTAAACCCTAATTAAGGGAGCCAATTTAGGTTACTAACTAAATCAATCTTAGGTTAATGGTTTATATTGACAACCCTCATTGACATGTCAGTACACATATGCATATAATGAGTGTCAAGTGACACAATAAGATTTACTTTTACATAACATTTTACATGTCAAAAAATACAAAATGATACACATACATTTAGATTATGCTACAAATTAAACACTTGACAATGAGGTTCAACTCACTTTATTGGATTCAACCTTGATCTTATAGTTTGCACATAGGGTCAATTACTAATTCTTTGATTAATTCCATTGTTAAATTTCTTGCACACTCAATGCGAACATCAATAGCTCAATAAAATCACATGTGTGTGTATATATAAACCAAATTTACATAATCAAATTGATCAAAATATTACAACTTCATTTAAATAAAATTTTCCCATTTATGCACATATATTAACATCATACATCTCATAATTGAATCATCAAAACATATTCATCACTTTGAATTAAAATACTAAAATAATCATCATAATGTATACGCATACCCATAAAATCATAAACATCATCAACAGAGAATACTGAACTATCTGTGTGCATATAATCTAATCATCAAGGTACCATAATTAACATCATCATCATAAGGTAAAATACCTCATAACATCATTAATACAAATCAATGTTTAAATAGTCAAACAATGTAGCCAGTCTCGAATCATGGGGAATAAAAAAATAATCGTATCAACTGATCTCAATTTACATTAGGACACCTAAACCATAAAACCTTAATTCATATCCATCATCATAATCATATTAGTCCATAACTTTCCATCACCTAGTTATGCAAATGTATCCTAGAGAACACACATAATGTTTATGATTTAAACCATAATTTTGAGTAACCAAATAACTCATTGCAATACAAAAGTATAGCCTCTTGTACATGATACTGTAATAAACTTAACACATCACAATGTACTTATAAAATTTAAAATCAAACTATTTAAGAGCACTTCTAGCAAGTTGATAATCTTTGTCTTCAAAATTTTAATGATTCAAAGGAGGGTAAGTATTAAGTTGTGTTATTGCAACAATCATCAAATCATTGTATTTAAGATAACCATAATTATCATAATGTCCTATACATGGTTTTCAAGCAATAATCATGACAATTTCTCATAATGTCACATTGTTGTGCTCATATATCCATTTGAATCTCTATAAAAGTTTTAACAAGAAATTCATATTTACATAACTAAAAACAAGGAGAGGTCTTACATCCTTCCCTACTAACCTTTGAGTTCCTCCTAGAAGTCACACAAACTTAAACAATTATCCCACATTAGACCTTGTCTAGACTTATTCCAAAATTTAGTCCAATACAAAAGAATGACTTATACAGTCTAAGATAATAACATATTTACCTAATTCCTCTTACTAAAAGTGAAGTTCAACCCATAACTTTGACATGGATACGTTTCCTAGTGTCAAACACTTCTTAAAACATAGAAGTCACATATAAATAAAATTCTAAACTAGTATAAATATACTTATAGAGTCTCACATGATAATACCAAAAGGCATTCCAAACTTTCATATACTCCCTTATTGGGGTAGCAGTTGTACGAGACTTCCTCAAATAGAGTTTCCTTAAAATGCAACTTGGATCTTTATCAAAGGTTAATCACTCTTAGTCTAGAGTTTTTATTGTGTATTACTTCCTTGATAGGATACTAAACAAGTCCATCACTACACATGTACCTTTTGCATCTAAAAACCCATTAGGTTAACTAGTTTATATTGGGGTGCAACTTATTACTCATAATAGTCTAACTATCCACTATTCCTATTCTAGAAGTCCTAGGAGAGGGTGGGGCACAAATAATTTCACTAATAATCTCATACCCTAATGCCATACATCCACTTGATTTTTAGGAATCCCTTTGGTAGGCCTATCATATGTCACTTTGCCAACATAATTCACAAGAAGCTGCCTCAGAATTTAAATTTAGAAATCAAAGATGAAATATTCAATGCAAAAATATGAAAAAAAAAACAAATCAAAAGTGCCTACAATAGTAAACTTTTAATCAAAATTAAATGCATGTCCTAGAGGCAAATATAATCATCGAAAATTAATTTGGCTAAGCATACCAACATCAAATTGTTGGCAAGTAGGAAAGAATATAAAAAATACAAAACTTGAAATCAACCAAATAAGGAAATAAATCCAAATTCTTACAAAATTTACATTACTCACATACTTTAGCCATACTAAGGTCACCAAGGGAAAGGGGGAATCTTAAGCCTTCCAAATACATTGTAGGGATCTTGCATTGAAATTAGACAGTGGTCTAAAGAAAATATCACTCAAATTATGATTGATCCCACATATTAACTACATAGCTCTCTTTATCAACATCACCCTATGGGTAGGGTTTATTGTGCCAAGGGGTGTGTCTAGACTAGAACCCACCTAATAGTGCGAATGCGAGGATAACCAAAATTAGTTTCCATTCATTTTTAAAAAATTTTTGTTATAGGGGTCTCCTTATGAAGAATCTAAACATGTGGGGACATCAATGTCAATAGAGTTGTACTTTGAGTTATAGTTTTAATACCAAATCTCTTATCGTCAATTCACTATAATTACCTACTGGGGTATCTACCCACAATCTTTCTTAGGTAAAATTCACCACAATATATAAGTTTAATTTGTACTATCAAATTTACCAAAATTGGTATGATCCTATATAGTTATATATCCTTGTCCAATATTATTTCATTGGTTACACAAATTCTAATTATCATTAGAGAATGCACTGAATGCTACCGTTCTTAGCAATGACCCATATTTCACGTCTCCTAGTAATAAATGACTTATGAATTCATCATTAGGTTGTAGGTTTGGGATGAGGTAGGAATAAAACCATTAAGATTGTTTTCAATGTTTACCTATTCACTCTCACCACTATCTCCTTACTAGGGTATAGGTCATCATCACTTTTCCTATCATTCCTCGTGGCTTGTAGTCCTCTATCACTTAACTCTAAATCTTGAACATTTATTTCATATTAGGTTGATAATCTCATGGTGTCTTTACTTTCTCTATATTATAGGGATATAATTGATCCAAGAATTTCAATACAAGGATCTAAGAGTATATACTTGATATTTATAATTTAGTATCACTCATGCTTTTGCAATAAGCCTTCTAATATAAATAGACACACATAACCCTAACTTAGAAGCTTGCATTCTCTATCTCACTAGTTCAATACTATATGTTACCTACTTCTCACTATTTAGTTACATTCTTACCATCATATTCAGATATAAATATTACCTCATTAGGGTTCTATTCATCATACTAGACTAAGATATTCCTATTCATGTGCATTCTAAACTAACTCACTTGTTGAATTAGCTTCTTGGATTATTATCATATTGTTTGAGATTCCCAAAGGTTACTTGCATATTTAAATTAAGTTTTTATTTTCTTTCTAAAGATTACTAGAGTAATATATTTTAACCTGTAATAGGTCAGAGGTATCCCAATAGCTCGATGACATTGTATACCTTTAAAGTGTTACCTTCCTTTTCACTCACCACTTTATTTCATTTATACAATATTTCAATCCTAAGGAGAAAAATTAAATTATGAAGATCATAGGTTTCCATTTATTTATATTGTAATGTCTAAATAATTACTAGTCTACTTGATCATCTCCATACTTGATATGATCTACAATACTTTTATGAGTGGCATGGTTAGGCAAAATCTAACTCCTTCTAAAAATGATGCTACAAACTTTCTCTCTGATTACTAGGTTATTTACACATTTCCAATCACATTATTGAAAAAAATGTTTTAGGGTTCTTAATTTAGTCTTCCCCAAGGTGATAGTGTTCAATATAATTTTTGAATACTTTATGAGATCATAACGCACCTTAAAAAATATAATATTCTTGCATTCAAGTTATTAAGAGTAGGTTATCTAATATGGTTGACTATTTATAATCATTAATATCACTTCAAAGTTTTACTTAGGTTTACTCATCAGTGTCATAGTTTAAAAGGAATACATTAGTTTCTTGAAAATTTTCAATGGGAAATCCCTATTTTGTATAATAACATTTAAAATTCCACACTTCTCTGATACCAGAATGTCATGCCCAAAATTAGGGTAAAAACACAACAACAATTTTTTTAAAAAGGGTAATAATAACTATGCTATCACATACTAGGATAGAATACATTGCATAAAGATATCAACATGTTAAAGATAACTTTTTCAGTCACAAGGTTTAGGTAATAGTTGATTTTTGATAACATTTCAAAGGGATGAAAAGTTGACATCTCAAACATACTACACCAATATAGAACCTTAGGTTCTAATGCTACAGGAACACCTAGTTCAGGTTACACAATTTAGTTTGATAAAACTCTAGTTAAAGTGTGACATAATATTCAAGAAAGCATTAGGGTTCCATAGTTCTTGGGTTAGATTTGAATTAAATATATGTTTAATTGAGTAAGGTTATATTAATAAAATTCATTTTCTCACATGCACACAAAATAGCACCACCATAATGCCACATTTGGGTTTTCACCCTAATTGATGGTTTAGTCAACCTTACTTGATCATTTTACATTTCACATTATTATATTCATCAAATTTCATAGATTACACTAGGTTATTATGTCATTTTCTATTCATTTCCAATATGTTGCTTCAATCTCGTAAGTGAACTAGTATACATCTCTTAGGAAGTGATATGAAACCCTAAGATTGGTTCCCAATTAATCATAATCTAATGATTTAAAAAAAACTTAATTAATACATTTGATTGTTCATAATGTAACTACATTCGATATACCTTCATTCTTAAACTATATTCATAATCACAATCATATTTTCTATCTAAGACCCTTTCAAAAACCATCTTTCTTATAACCTTAGCAATTTGAATTAAAAGAACCCTTAAGTAATAATATAAAAACATTATAGCACCTTATTTAATTACTTCTCTAATAAAATAATATAGTTTCACATGCTATTTCAACATTAAAAATTAAACCAACCCTTAACCTTGGTCACCTAGCATAATCTCTTACTTAAAGCACTATCTCGATTTAACCCTAATACTAACCCTATAGACTAATGTTCATAACCCTTTACAACTTAATGAAATATATTAAATTCAATCATATAAATGAAATTCAATTTTCCAAATGCCCATTAAAATATTTAAATTTAAAAATCTAACCTCAAGTGATTAATTCCTAACAAACCTCTAAAAACATACTACTAAGTCTACAATCCCTCCTTTTAAAATACTATTAAAAGTTACAATTTATTTAATAACATGATAACATTACAAATTATCAAAAAAAAATACAAAATAAAATAAAATAATATTAATTACTAAAACTAACACAAATCTAACATCTTAAACACTTACCAATCCTTATTACTTTTTAAATAGCTAACACCTTCCCCACATAATCCTACCCCTTTCCCCCTCCATCTCAAGGCTTGGGTAGTTTCCTAAGGCATGCATGTTGATCCAAGGCATGCATTTTCACTACCCTAGGTTTGACTTCATAAGGTTTGCATAAAAGGGGGGGAGGGGGGGAGAGATAAGTTTGAATAGTACATGTTTTGTATTTTAGTATTATATTGACTTGTTTCCCTTCTCTACTTGAAGACATGCATTCCAATTTGGGGATGAGGAATGTGAGGTGGAGGTGGGGCCCATAGGGTGTCCATCCTCTCCTCCATCATGCATTGTTTTAATATGCTTTCTAAATTGTTAAATCTTCCTACATTGAAGAGGTTTAAAGGTGATTTTTAGAATAAAGTTTTATTGGTGGAGTCTCATATGTATAGTATTTATAAATTTAATTCATTTTGACTAGGATTTTTATTTTTAAAAAAAATTCTATATAATATTGACTGTCATAAAATTTTGAAATAAACCTTCTCCTATGCATTTCATAGCATCCTGTAGATGCTCATTTGGGAATTTTTTTAAATTTTTTTTTAAACTTAATTTTTTTGGTGAGAAACTTTAAGGGGGAATTCCAATGGTTTAATGGGTAATGTTTCAACTTAGGTAGGTGACAGTAGATGATTTATCAATGTATCTAGAGTATGTTAGTGGTGTGCTAGCTTAAGTCTTAAAAAAAAAAACTATATTTTGATAAATCGTTTATATCTATTTGACAAATTTAAATGCAACTATGGAATCACATCATTTGAACATCAAATTTTATTTTAATAATTTAAGGAAATCTATCCATAATATAATTTAGATTTCTTTATGCATCAACATACCTATAATAACATCAATTATCTTGCATTCAAAATTGAAATCCAGGGTTACCAGAAGTTGAATTGTGAAACAACTAGAGTTCTATATTCAAACTTTCAAGGAATTACAAGAGATTTACAATGAAATCTATTTGTCATCCTCTCTTTTCTACTATCCAATTTATACATAATGATCACAATTCTTCATATTGCAATAACATCTACATCACAAAAAAGTTAAATCCAATAGGTCTTAATAGAGATAAATTTCTTTTTATACCAAGGTGACAAGATACACTAGAAAACATCACTAGGAGAAGTCTCCAACAAGTTTGAAGGAACACTACCAAGGCTCTAATTTCTAAGATTTTCCATCATAAAGAACTGTCCAAGCAATCTACAAATGAAAACAACCATGGAGAGCTCACCTCCCATCCTAGACCCCGAGTGGCCACCCACCAAGCTAGGAGAATTAGTAATTGACTGGGTGGCATTCATAATCTAAACATAAGGACATAACTCAACATACAATTTCCATCCAAGGTATGTACTGTTGGAATTCTTTAGAATAATTGGGGAGGATGAATCAGTTATCTAAGGTCTAGATGTAGAAATAAAAATTTTCACAATTTAGTGAACCCATTCCATAAGAAATTTTCATCATGCATGCATCCATTAAATCATACAATCACTTAAACTTGTAAGTTACTACCAAATCAACTTTGCAGAAATGTAAGCATGAAACATAACAAATTCAATAAGACAGTTGACACAATGATTTAATTTGGAAACCCAATTTAGAAAAAATCACCACTAACATGCTATGCATTCTCACTCTTCTGCAGTGATGTCCTATGAAAGGCCAACCCTGTTAAAGGTTACAATGCACACTGTTAAATATGACCTAGTTAAAGGATTTCAATTACCCTGTTAGGAGTGAGCCTTGTTAGAGGACTAGATTATTCACTTACAATGTCACCCAATTAAAGGATTTAAAAATGATTATTAGGTCAACATTATTCCAAAGGATTTACCCTAGACTAATACAATGATTAGAAAGTAATAGTAATGCTTGATCTGATAACAACTTACAAATCCATTTTGCAGATTACAGATCTCTATTTTTAGTCCTCCATTCTTCTTGGCTTTCAAAGACTTTAGCTTTGACAGCTTGTTTACCCTTCAAGAATTCATACCCTTAAGCCTTCTTACTTTGCTTACCAATGAAAATCTCTTTTCTTAGGTCACTAAATGAAGCAATACCCTAGACTCCTTGTCTTCCTTAGGTTCTCACACATGACAACCTTTGCTTCTGACCAGCCATCATTATAAATAGAAAATTAAGATCTTTTGTTGTTTATCCTCCATAATCCTTTTTAGGGTTAGGTTTCAATGAGTCTACCCATCATTTATTTTTATTCACTTCTAGAAAATTCTCCTTCGTCCCTCTTTGAATTTGCCTCAAAATAGTTCACCTTGAGTTCTGTGCCACTAGCTCATCAAGCTTATCTTCCATATGGTTCACACAATCCAAGAAATTAAACTTGTTAGCTCAGATTCATCAAATTCATGATCTTTCTCATAATGCTGACACTCAAAATTAGCTTTCTTCTTATGCTCAACACATACTACATTACTTGACATCCACTATCAAAACACTCAGCACAAACTAAAGTTTAGTGGTGCTCTACATCAACTAAACTTTACTCCACTTATATTATATCACTTAGCCTACACTAAACTTTAACTTTTCTCAGCTCCAACTAATTTTTTACTCAGCTTACACTAAATTTTCTCAGCACCTACTATGTAGATTGTTAAGCTTGGTAGATATACTTCATTTAACTTGTTCTTCTGAACTTAATCAGTGTATCTATTCTTTGCAACCTTAAGTAGATTATCAATGCAGTATAATACTACTGTCTTAACTAATCCTTATACTACGTTTCCATATCATAACTCAACCTTTCCTCTAGGTTCTATTGTTACCTCATTTGATTAGATCTTCTTCATCAATCAAATGAATGATAGTACTCAAATTATCTAAGTAATTGTCTTACCAATAAGTAGAAGGTTTGACATTAGTGATAAAATAATTCTTGAAACACATTTTCATACTTGTATCAATCCATTTTCAACAATATCTCTCTTTGAAATTGATGAAAAACCAAAATAACAAAATTCAATTAGTACAACCAACAAAATACCAAAAAGAAAATAGTTCCTTGTATTGAAATCTCTCCCTCTATCGACAACTTTCATCTTCTAAATAGGTTACCAAATTCTATTTTGATCAACATACAATCAATCAACTCATGCTTATGACTCCCTCTAGATCACTTCTTATATCTCCTTTGACATTTACTCCCTCTTACTAGGTATTCCATGTTTCTTCTGTGTTTTCTTTCATCTCCCTCATTTAAAATAATATCTCCCTCAATAGTTAGGATTTCTTCCTTAGCAAGGTTTCTCCCTCTTTGACAAAAATGCTAAAGACTTGTCATCTTAATATGTAGATATGAAAATTTCTAATTTCTCCCTCTGTCACCTAGCTTGTGATTGATTTGCAGCTCTAGCTCTTTGATTACTTTAGGCAACTCCTAAAGTAAGATCTATTGCATTAATGTGTCACATATGTCAATCATCTTTTTTGATGTAGGGCACTTCTCATGCTTCTTAAATAGCCTTTGATAGGGGTATCACCCCTATTTTACCTCTTAGATACTCATGAGCATCCTTAGTTAATTATTTTGTGAAGATATCAACTATTTTCTCTTTTGTGTTAACATATTCCATCTTCACCTCTTTATCTTGAACTAACTCTCTTAAGTAAAGATACGTGATTGCAATGTGCTTAGTCTTTGTATGCATTACATGATCTTTTGATATATTTCTAGCACTTTTATTATCACAATAAATTATCACAGGTTCATTGACTTCCTCCTTCATAGCTTTGAGTAGTTGTTTGATCTATACAATGTTTGTACAATTTACTACAGTAGCAACATGTTCAACTTCAGCAGTAGATTGAGATATATAGTTTTGTTCTTGCTAGTCCATGTAACCAACCTTTTTCCTAAGAAAAATTCTCCTCCACTAGTGCTCTTTCTGTAATCAATATTTCCAACCCAAAGCATTAGTGTAGGCTCTCAATTCAAGTTTCTCATTTTTCTTATAGTATAGACCATAGTCTTTTGTTCCTTTAAGATATCTAATTATTCTCTTGAAAACCATTAAATGATTCTCCCTAGAATTAGAAGAGAATCTTGTAACTATCCCAATAAATAATGAAATATTAGGTCTATTGTGTACTACATATTGTAATTTTCCAATCGTAGACCTCTATAATGTTTGATTCACCTTAGCTGAATCATCATTCTTTGACAATTTATGTCCTATCACCATAGATGTGCTTACTAGATTGGAATCTTCCAATCCAAAAGTTTTTAGTATCTCCCTTAAATATTTTTATTGAGTGTTGTATATACCATATTTCATCTGATGTACTCGAAAACCCACAAAGAACTTGATCTCTCCAAACATAGACATTTAAAATTCTTTCTTCTTTTCATTTGGAAAAGATTTACATAAAGTATCTTGACCTCCAAATATGATATCATTGACAAAAATTTTAGATAGTAAAATACCTTTTCCTTTTTTTGCCGTCAAGTATAGATTGTTTTTATCATTAGTCCTCTCAAATCTAATCTTCATAAGATAATTATGAAGCCTTTCATACCATGCTCTTGGTGCTTGCCTAAAATCATATAAAGCTTTGTGTAGTCTACATACCATGTTTTTGTTGTTAGCATCAAAAACTCCTTCTGGCTATTCTATATAAACTTCTTCCTCCAATATACCATTGAGAAATGCAGACTTAACATCCATTTGATAAAATTTGAAACCTTTCTATGCAGATTAAACAAGTAGAGTTCTAACTCCTTCCAATCTTGCAACAGGAGTGAATGTTTTTCCATAGACTATCCCTTCTTCTTGTGCATATCCTTTACAAACTAATCTTTTCTTATTTCTTGTGACTTCAAAATTTTCATCTAACTTGTATCCATATACCCACTTGGTGCCAATTACATTCGTATCTTCTAGTCTAGGAACTAGAATCCATGTCTTATTTTTCTCAATTTGTTCAATCTCTTCTTTCATGGCTTTACTCTAGTCCACATCTTCTAAGACATATTTTACTATTTTAGGTTCTTTCATGCTAAGAAAACATGTATCATTTCTCAACTTGTTCCTTGTCATTGGTATTGTATCTTTATCTCCAATTATTTGTGTAGCAGGGTGATGTCCCTTGACATACTTTGACAATCTTGGTTTTGCTCTGTTTTCCTCATTTGGTCTCTCAATTTTTGAATCACTATGTACATCTTTATCAGGTAGTTCAATATCTCTTTTATGTAAACTAATCTCAAAATTAGAATGTTCTTCAACTTCATTTTGTAACTAAACACTTGAATGTAGCCTAGTTCTTGAATGCAACTCGACATTCATAGTATGTGACTCGGTAGTCACTAAAACTTGTTGTTGATTTGCAACTTGATTTACAACATCTTCATTCGTGTACATACCTTTATAAAAGTATACAAATGATTTGTATTCCTCTAGTTCCTTCATAGGTTTAGCCTCATGTACTTCTGTATATTCATCAAATTTCACATTTTCACTTTCCACAACTTTGTTAGTGTTAGTATTTAAACACTTATAAGCTTTGCTTCTTGTGGAATAGCTAAGGAATATATCTTCTTCACTTTTTGCATCTAATTTACCATTCCTAAAATCCTTGAGAATATAACACTTTCTTCCAAATACCTCAAGATATTTTATATTGGGTAAGTATCCATAGCATAGTTCATAAGGTATTGAATGAGTACCTTTCTTGACTTGCACATAGTTCAAGGTATAGACAATTGTACTTGCAGATTCTCTCTAGCATTTCAATGAAACATTTTTCTCCATCATCAATATCCTAGCATAGTCCATTGTAGATTTGTTCCTCCTGTCAACAATTCCATTTCGTGGAGGGGTCCTAGGAGTAAATTTCTGTCTTTTGATTCCTCTATCAATAAAAATCATCTCAAAATCATTTGATGTAAATTATCCTCCTCTATCAAATCTTAAACATTTCAGAATTTTACCTATTTCCTTGTCAACTCTTGCTATGTACCACTTAAACATTTGGCAAGCATCAGATTTCTATTTTAGAAACATAATTGTCATCATTCTAGAATAATCATCAACAAATAGCATAATGTACTTATCTTCATTGTAGATTTTTAGATCAATTGGTCCACACAAGTTAGTATGAAAAATCTCTAACATTGCTTTAGACATACGAGTCTTACTCTTAAAACTTGACTTTGTCATTTTGTCTAACATTGTTTGAAAATTATGTTGTCAGGTTTCTTTAACTTAGGTAAACCTCTTACTCTTCTCATGTTACTGATACTAACCAAGCTATCAAAAATAACATTACATAACCTCTTGTGTCATAGCCATACATCATCAAATTCTAGCTTAAGCCTTTATTTTAAAAAAAACTATATTTTGATAAATCCTTTATATCAATTTGACAAATTTAAATGGAACTATAGGAACCACATCATTTGAACATCAAATTTAATTTTAATAATTTAAGGAAATCTATCCATAATATAATTTGGATTTCTTTATGCATCATTGTACCTATAATAAAATAAATCATCTTGCATTCAAAGTTGAAATCTAGGGTTACAAAAGTTGAATTATGAAACAACTATAGTTCTATATTCAAACTATTCCAAGCAATTACAAGAGATTTACAATGAAATCTATTTGTCATCCTCTCTTTTCTACTATCCAATTTATACATAATGATCACAATTCTTCATATTACAATAACATCTACATCATGAAATTTAAATGCAATAGGTCTCAATAGAGATAAAAATTTCTTTTTATACAAAGGTAATAAGATACACTGAAAATCATCACAAGGAGAAGTCTCCAAAATTTTTGAAGGAACACTACCAAGGCTCCAATTTCTAGGATCCTCCATCATAAGAAACTATCCAAGCAATCTGCAAATGTAAAGAACAACCATGGAGAGCTCATCTCCCATCCTAGGCTTTGAAAGGCCAACCACCGAGTTAGGAGAACTAGTAACAGACCGGGTGACATTCAAAATCCAGACACAAGGACATAACTCAACATACAATTTCCATCTAAGGTATGCACTATTGAAATTCTTTAGAATAAATGGGGGGGGGGGGGGGGGGGGTGGTGGTGAATTAGTTATAACACTTTTCACAATTTGGTGAACCCATATCTATAAGACATTTTCATCATGCATGCATCCATTAAATCAGACATTCACTTAAACTTGTAGGTTACCATCAAATCAACTTTGTAGAAATGTAAACATGAAACATAACATATTCAGTAAGACATTTGACACAATGATTTAATGTGGAAACCCAATTTGAGAAAAACCACCAATAACATGCTACTCATTCTCACTCTTTTGAAGTGATGCCCTGTGAAAGGCCAACCCTATTAAAGGTTACAATGCACACTATTAAATGTGACCTAGTTATTGGATTTCAATCACCCTGTTAGAAGTGAGCCTTGTTAGAGGACTTTAGATCATTCATTGGGAATGTCACCCAGTTAAAGAATTTACAAATGATCGTTAGGTCAACCTTAATCCAAAGGATTTACCCTAGTTTGATACAATAATTAGAAAGTAATAGTAAGGCTTGATCTAATAAAAACTTAAAACTCCATTTTGCAAATTATAGATCTCTATTTTTAATTCTCCATTCTACTTGGCTTTCACACACTTTAGCTTTGATAGCATGTTCACCCTCCAAGAATTCATACCCTTAAGCCTTCTTGCTTTTCTTACCAATCACAATCTCTTCTCTTAGGTCACTGAATGATTCAATACCCTAGACTCCTTGTCTTCTTTAGGTTCTCACACATGACAACCTTTGCTTCTAACCAACCATCTCTATAAATAGAAAATTAAGATCTTTTTTCATTCATCCTCCATCGTCCATTTTAGGGTTATGTTGGATTAAGTAGGATTCAATGAATCTACCCATCTTGTCATTTTATTCCCTTCTAAAAACTTCTCCTTCATTCCTCTTTGAATTCACCTCAAATTGGTTCATCTTGAATTTTGTGCCACTAGCTCATCAATACTATCTTCCATATGGCTCACACAATCCAAGAAATTAAACTTGTCAGCTCATATTCATTGAATTCATGATCTTTCTCATAATGCTAACATTGAACATTAACTTGATTTTGATACTTGACACATACTGCATTGCTTGTCATCCACTATCAAAACACTTGACACAAACTAAAGTTTAGTGGTGCTTGACATCAACTAAACTTTAGTCAAATTTTACTATATCACTCAACATGCATTGAACTTTGACTTTGCTCGGCTTCAACTAATTTTCTGCTCAACTTACACTAAATTTTCTTGGCACCTACTATGCAAATTGTTAAGCTTGGCAAACATACTTCATTTAACTTGTTCTCCTGAACTTAATTAGTGTATCCATTCTTTGCAACCTTAAGTAGATTATCAATTCACTATAATATCACTATCTTAACTGATCCTTGTTCTCCTTTTCCAAATCATAACTCTACCTTTCCTCTAAGTGCTATTGTTACCTAATTTGATAAAATCCACTTCATTAATCAAAAAACTGATAGTACTCAAATCATTTAAACAATTGTCTTACCTGCAAGTAATACGTTTGACATCAATGGAAAAATAATGATTGAAACATATTTTCATAGTTTCATCAATCTATTTACAACATGCACAATAGGTTTCATATTGAACCTATGAATAGGGAGAAGGTGAATTTTTCTAGGTAGGAGAAGTCAATGAAGAACATAAATCATATGCCTCTTTCAAGGCTAGCAAATCACATAAACTTCCATTTGTTTCTCTCCTTATTTCTCCAAAACAAAATTAGTTTTTCATTGAAAAGTAAGGGCCCATAACACCTTGCTTCCTCCCTCTTCTCATCATGAGAAGAGACTCTACACTGACTTGGAGTCCAACTAAAACCTTCTTTTGTACATGGCTACTTCTGCCCTATCCGAAGGTGAGTAATGCCAACACACCCTTCACAATTTCCCTAAAAACACAAAGATAAGAAAAATGAAATGAAGTAAGTAAAATCCCACAATAACCATCCCTCATATAATACAAAACACAAACATGTTACAATATGCAAGAAATTTAAACATACAAGAAATTAACAATGAATAAAACCATGGCAATGGAGAACCTACCTCTACAAAGGTTATAGCAAGATTGAATTTTGAGATGAGCTAAATCCTCCCCTTCTTGAAATTCCAAACTTGATTTCTCTAAATCTAGAGAACTGGTGAACAACCCTCAACTCTTCAAAATGACTCTAAACTTATCTACCCAAAATAGCAATAACTCAAAACTTGACTTTAAGCCTCCTATGGTATTCCCACTTGCCCCTATCATAAAAGAAACCCTTTTACAAGAGTGTAAACTTGGGTAACCTCATACAAATGATCCATTTTTGTACAAAAGGGAAATTGGGATATTTTAGGGGTCATAAATGTTGCTAGGTAGTTTTAGAAGGGTGAAAAAAGTTCCTAACTCATACTTAGACCACTTGTGCACTTGAATTATATTAAATTTGGCTTCTACGGTCAATTTATGACTTATACAACATGCTTGAAATATTTGATCTCCATAAATCCTAAGGATGTAACCTTTCCACTAAATCCTAATTAAGGGAACTAATTTAGGTTACTAATTAAATCAGTCTTAGGTTAACGAGTTATATAGACAACCTTGATTGACATGTCAGTAGACATATGCATATAATGAGTGGAAAGTGACACAATGACATTTACTTTAACATAACATTTGACATATCAAAAAATATAGAATGATATACATACATTTATATTATGATACAAATTAAATATTTGACAATGAGGTTTGAATTACTTTATTAGATTCAACCTTGGTCTTATAGTTTGCACAAAGGGTCAATTACTAAGTCTTGAATTAATTCCATGGTTAAATTTCCTAGACACTCAATGCAAACATTAGTAGCTCAATAAAATCACATGTACATACATACACACACACATACATATATAAAAACCAAATTTACATAATCAAATTGATTAGAACTTTATAACTTCATTTAAGTAAAATTTTCCCATTTATGCACATAGATTAATATCACAAATCTCATAATTGAATCATCATAATATATCCATCAATTCCAATTTAATTACTAAATTAATTTTCATAATGTATATGCATACCTAAAACATCATAAACATCATCAATAGAGCATACTGAACTATTTGAGTGCATATAACCTAATCATCAAGGTACCATAGTTAACATCATCATAAGGTGAAACACCTCATAACATTGTTAGTACAAATCAATGTTTAAATAGTCAAACAATGTAGTTAATCTTTAATCATAGATTATAAAAATATAAATGTATCAATTGATCTCAATTTCCATTAAAAAACCTAAACCATAAAACCTTAATTCATATGCATCATCGTAACCATATAAGTCCATAACTTTCTATCACCTAGTTATGTAGATGTATCCTAGAGAACACACACAATTTTTATGATTTAAACCATAATTTTGAGTAACAGAATAATTCATCTGAATACAAAAGTATAACCTCTTGTACATGATACCCTAACAACCTTAACACATTGCAATGTACTTATAATATGAATCAAGCTATTTAAGATCACTTCCAGTGAGTTGATAATATTTTTCTTTAGATTTCTATTGATTCAAAGGAGGGTAAGTAATAAGTTGTATTATTGCAAAAATCATCAAATCATTATACATAAGATAGCCATAATTATCATAATGTCCTGTCATGGTTTTAAAGCAATAACCATGACAATTTCTCATAATGTCACATTGTCATGCTCATATATCCATTCAAATATCCTATAAAGGTTTTAATAATAAATTCATATTTACATAAGTACATACAAGGAGAGGTCTTACATAAACACCTCTAATTACTATGCAATCCAAAATCTTCATTATGGCTTCTCTAAACTTGTATTATGAGCTCCCTCTGTGTTTGTGTTCTTTCTTTCTTAGTTTCATTATGATTCTCATTTGTGCAATCTTTGGATGCTCCCTTTGACATAAATTGTAGTAGTGTCACTATATGTTTCAAACTTCTCCAATTGTATACTACTTCCTCTTTGCTAATAGTTGCTTCTTCTATTAACATCTTCTCCCTCAACTTATGGTAACTACAATCTCTTTCATCTCCTTCTTTGAAAATAATGCCAAAGATACATCTTAGGTTTTGCACTATATACACATCATTCTTATGCCATTTCTCTAATTGATATTATCAATTCAAGTCCTATGTCATTTGCGACTTGAAAACTTTAGGTATATACTAAAGTGTAGCCTCCTGCATCAATTTGTAAGATATTCTAATTATAAAAATTGATGTAAAAGTGCATCTTTTCTCATCTATTTTAGGTAGGGGAATGACCCCTAACTTACCTCTTAGATACTCAAAAGCATCCTTAGGTAGTGACTTTGTGAATATGTCAACCATCTGTTCTTTTGTGTTCATATATTCTAGTATCACTTTTTTGTCTTGCACTAACTCTCTTAGCTAATGATATTTTATCTCAATATGTTAATGATATTTTATCTCAATATGTTTAATCTTTTTGTGCATCACATGGTTCTTAGATATGTTTATAGCACTTGTATTATCACAATAAATAACATGTTTAGTGATCTCTTCCTTCATTCTATTCAACAATTGTTTGATCCATACAATATTAGAATAAGTAACTACTAGAATAATTCCTCTACTATGGATTGAGAAATACAATTTTGTTTCTTGCTTGTCCATGAAATCAGTCTCCTTCCTACAAAGAAAGTGCCTCCACCTGTACTCTTTGTGTCATCAATATTGCACGTCCAATCAACATTTGTATAAACCTTTAGTTCAAACTTGTCACTTTTCTTGTACTATAATCCAGTCTTATGTTCCTTTTAGACATCTTAGTATCCTTTTTACTTCTATTATATGATTTTCTCTAGGATAAATAGAAAATATAACAATAATCCCATATGCTAATGCAATATCATGTCTGCTATGTACACCATTTTATAATTTTATAATTATTGACCTACATAATGTTTGATTCACCTCAATGGAATCATCATTCTTTGACACTTTATGACTAGTAACCATAGGGGTTCCAACTGGCCTTGAGTCTTCCATTCCAAAAATCTTCAATATGTCCTTGATATACTTTGATTGTGTAATGCAAATGCCTATCTTCATCCAATAAACTTTTAACCCAACAAAGAACTTGATCTCTCCAAACATTGGCATCTCTAATTCCTTCATCATTTCATTAGAAAATGACTTTCACAAAAAATCTTGTTCTCCAAATATGACATCATCAAGAAAAAAAATTAGCTCACAATATCTTACTTTCAAAATCACTTTTCAAGTACAGATTGCTATTGTCATTAATTTTTGTGAATCAAATTTTCATCAAATAATTGTGTAACTTTTCATACCATGCTCTAGGAGCTTGCTTCAAATCATATAGAGCCTTGTGTAGCTTACATACCATATTCCTCTTGCTTGGATCAACAAAACCTTCAGGTTGTTCAATGTAGAATTCTTTCTCCAAGATTCTAGTAAAAAATGTAGATTTGACATCCATCTAATATACTTTAAATCCTTTATAAGAAGCATATGAAAGAAAAGTTCTCACTCCTAATTTTTTAACTGGGGAAAATGTCTCACCATATTCAACTCCTTCTTCTTGTGCATATCCCTTACAAACTAGTCTTTCCTTGTTCTTTGCAACTCTACCTTTCTCACTAAGCTTGTTTCTGAATACCCACTTAGTTCCAATCACATTTTAATCCTTTGAACTGGGTACTAATGTCCAAGTCCAAGTCCTAATTTTCTCAAAATTTTCAATTTCTTCATGCATTGTTCCTATCCAATCTTCATTCTACAAATCATTTTAAACTAATTTGGGCTCAAGCTCACACAAAAAGAATGTGGCATTCTTGAGTCTTCTTCTTGTCATGGCACCTGAATCTTTGTCTTCAATTATTTGATCTAGTGTATGATGTCTTCTCACATACTTTTCCAAGACAAATTCATGTATTCTTTCTTCTTATTGTGGTTCACTTGGTTCTACTTGTTCATTTGCATCTAGTGCACTCCCCTATAACTTGACTTACTTTATTTGATGGCCGATAGTCTCTATCTGCAACTTGACTCCTATAGCTTGATGCTCGATAGTCTATTGATACTCAACATAACTCTTCTGCTGAACCTTGACAGTTCCTAGCTACTGATGTTTGACAACCTCTTTCTATGGTTTATGTAAAAGTCTAGGTCCACCTTCATAAATATAGACAAAATTCTTATAGTCTTTAGGTTCTTTCTTACATTCTTCTTCATTCTTTTCTACAAATTCATCAATGCTAACATTTGCACTTTCCATAATTTTTTAGTGTTAGAATTCAAGCACTTATAAGCCTTGTTTTTAGTGGAATATCTTATAAATATACCATCATCACTTTTTGCATCAAGTTTTCCTTTTCTAGCATCCTTCAATATGTAACACTTTCTTCCAAAAACTTTGAAATAATTCACATTAGGTGCATATCCATACCAAAGTTCAAAAGGTGTTTTGTTTGCACCCTTTTTACACTTGAACCCATTCAAAATGTAGACTACAATGCTCACAACTTCTCTCTAGTACTTCTGTGAGACATTCTTATCCATCATCAATGTCCTTGCATAGTCCATGATTGATCTATTACTTCAATCAACTATTCCATTATGTGGTGGAGTCCTTGATGCACTCATTTGTCTCTTGATTCCTTTGTTATTTAAGAATATGATGAACTCATCTAATATGAATTCACCTCCTCTATGTGATCTCAAGCATGTCAAACTCTTTTCCATTTCCTTTTCAACTCTAGCCAAATAACACTTAAACATTTGAAATGCATCATATTTTTCTTTAAGAAATATTCTAGTCATCATTCTTAAAAAGCCATTAAAAAATAGAATGAAATATTTATCACCATAATAGATTTACACTCCAATAGGAACACATAGATAAGTATGAACCAACTCCAAAATATCAATAGAAGAATATATCTTTCTCTTGAAACTAGACTTTGTCATTTTACCCATTTGACATTATTTGCACATCATTTTATCAAGTTTTCTTAATCTTGGTAACCCTCTAACTCTTTTCATCTTACTAATGCTTACCAAATTATCAAATTTCACATGACATAGCCTCTTATGCCATAACCAAATTTCTTCAAATTTTACAAACAAACAAGTATCTTCATATAGGTCTAGGGAGAATAAGTTACCTCTTGTTTTCTCTCCACTTTCAATTGTTGGTGTAAATAAATATTCACTATTTACACTTACTTAAGTTTACTTAGGTCAATGAAATATTTTATTATTTCTTAGGTGAGACACTTAGGAGTTTGTGTACTCTTATGAGTTGTCATGTTGACAACACTAGAGTAAGGAACTCTAATTCAACACATGGTGTCTACAACATTGGAGTTTGCATAATTAACTAAGTTTTCATGTAGACAACATAGTTATTTTCACTCCCATTTTAGCACATGGTGTCTACAACATAATTGTACATGACACACCTTTGTAGGGTTATCCTCTCATCATCACACTAACTCCAGTGCTTAATGGAGGATAATCCACTCCTAGTGGACATGTGTTTAGTTATGTAGCTTATCATATTATTAACTCCTAGACATTCTAGATGCATCATAGAGGCCTTTATATATAGACACCTGTAGTGTACTATTGTATCAATTCATATCAATTACAGTAAATTTAATATCACATCATTATTCTGATCATACTCTTCTGGTCTACTATTGTGCTTGTGTTTGAGTTCCTTAGTCTTGGGTGATTTTTCCCTAAGGAAAATTCGTACATGGTATTAGAGCTATACCAAATTCTTACATGGTATCATACTGTAGGCTTGCTTTGAGCACTCTATTTTTTTCAAAGTAACAGTGCCAAAACCATGACCCAACCAATTAAGGCCAGGAACATGCTGCCGATAGAAGGGATGTGAGGGCTAGTGCACACCAAGAAGGTGGAATGATCGAAGTTGACACCAAGGAACTATTAGAAATAGAGTACCTTAATCATTGATCATCTGAGAAAAAATCATGAAGTGTTTCCTTATCTCTACTTGAAGATACCACCACCTAATCCTAATTGGGCAGATCATCTTCATCTTCTTATTCACTTTATGTATAACAACATGAGTAAGGAATCTTTTGCTCCTCTTTGTATGGCAAGTTTCCTCATGATTTTTGGATGGCTCTTTGGATAGAATATGGAGATCCAACAATTCCTCCTTTTTTAGAAGACATTCTATCTTTAGTCACTTTTGCTATGGTTCCTTCAACTCTAGATGAGATCCCACTTCCTAATGCTCTTGTTGATATTACTGATCTAGTTCCAACTATAGATTCTTCTAAGTTAGTTCCAACCATAGATGCTTTTGAGTCAGTGCAACAAGAAATACCATGTCTTCCTACTTCAACTTCATGAGATGACTTCCTTCCATATTTTGCAGGTTTTTCATGGAATATCACATTGAAGATGTGGGAGACATCATCGATGATATTCATCTTCTCTTTATTAAGGTGAATACTTCATCCATTTTGATAGTGATAGGTCCAACACAATAGGGTACACTCCGTCTTGCGGCTCCAACACCAGTAGATGACTTCTTGATAGATATTTTAGGTTTGTTTGTGGAGTCACACATAGCAGATTTGGGAGACATCATTGATGATATACATCTTCTCTTTGATGAAGAAGATCCTTCTTCAGTTGTTGTAAGGTCTCATTCTGACCCTCTTGTCCATTCTCGACATGATCATTCTTCATAGGTTGATTTGATTGAAGATCCCTATGTACAATAGTTGCAAGAGGTCTCTTTATCATTTGAGGAGACAATTGGTTGTTTGGGATAGGTTCTACATCCATCCTTGCTAGATCTGCACTCATTCTTTTTAGTATTATTGGAAGGAGTGACTATCAACATCAACACATGAAGAATTGAGAAGGTTTTAGAGACACCATACATCATCGAGATTCTTTGTACACATAGAGAAAGCATCTCACAAGTACCTCTACCATTGTTTCTTCCAAAGGGGAGGAACATTATTCAGTGGTCATGGATCAACTTCTACATTGGAGCAGCTATCACTGATCAACACACTACATTTGGGGGGGGGGGGGGGGGGGGGACTACCTTGTCTCCTTCTTCTCTTTTATAGAGGGGCTTTTTCCTCGTATGGGGTTTGTCCTTCTCCCATTTCTCTTTTGTATATACTTGATGTATGTCATAATGGGGGGTCTTGATTACTCCATCCATTCATGCATTTTATTTTTTCATCTCTCTTTTTGGGGGAGGGTTTTTCCCATGAGGTTTTCCCTCTTTCTTCACTTTATGAGAGATTACATTGCACTTTTTTACATGGGTACCTAACATGGCCTAGTATCCAGGACCCATCTTGCATTTCATCCTAGCTTTCATAAGCTTAAGTGCATTCCCCTAAGTTGCACTTAAGGGGGGGTGTTGGTGTTAATAAATATTCACTATTTACACTTAAGTTTACTTAGGTCAATGCATTATTTTATTATCTCTTAGGTGAGACACTTAGGAGTTTGTATACTCTTACGAGTTGTCATGTCAGCAACACTGGAGTAAGCAACTCTAGTTCAACACATGGTGTCCACAACACTAGAGTTTGCATAATTAACTGAGTTGTCATGTAGACAACACAGTTATTTGCACTCTTATTTTAGCACATGGTGTCTACACTAGAATTGTATGTGACACACCTTTGTAGGCTTATCCTCTCATCATTGCACTAACTCATGTGTTTAATTTAGGATAATCCACTCCTAGTGGACATTTGCTTAGTTGTGGAGCTTATCATATTGCTAACTTGTAGACATTTTGGATGAATCATAGAGGCCTTTATATACAAGAACCTCTAGTGTACAATTGTATTAATTCATATCAATTACATTGAATTGAATATCACATCATTATTCTGATCATACTCTTTTAGTCTACTGTTGTGCTTGTTTTTAAGTTCCTTGGTCTTGGGTGATTTTTCCCTAAGGCAAATTATTACATGGTATCAGAGCTATACCAAATTCTTACACCAATTAGTTCACAAGTGGCATCTTAAATCTCTGCTTTCTTATTTTGAAAATTAACTCAATAACATGAACTGATCAACTATTCCACACTCAACACATTATATTTGAAACCATCAACACAATATGCATTGTCACATCTAATCTTATCATTTAGTATAATTGATCCTTTTCCTTTCACATAACATGGTGTATCATTTCCAAACTTAACACTACTTCCATTATAATGTTCTAGCTTCTCAAATTTACTTGTATCACTAGTCATATGATGTGAGCAACCATCATCAATTATTCAATTATCATTCTTACTCACATGTAAATTTAATACAATTTTTTCATCTTCAACATAATCATTTTCCAATGCAAAATTAACCAATTCTTCATCATGATCATCTGAATTACTATCAAAACCATCTTCTTCAATAATGTAGCAAGATTTCTTACATTTATCTTTGTAATTTTTGTTACCTTAGTAGTCACTATTGTCTTTCCTTCCTTGGTTCTTTGAAGTCATTCCTTTCTTCCTTCTCATCTCTATTGGGACACCTTGCAACAATATGACCAACTTTGTTACATGTAATTTTATATATAGAAGTTTAGCTTTGTATTTGTCCTTTCCTCTTGGTAACCTTTTGGTTAATAATGCTTCAAGCTCATCAAGATTATCATCTACTTCACTATAACTTTCCACATTTTTAATATTCTTCTTTCTTCTAGATCCATCAAGGGTTAGTTCAAATTTAAAAGAAAATTCAACACTAGTAGGTGTATGAATATCAAAATTTGACAATTCAAATGTAGTAAGTCTACCAACTAGACTATCCAAGGTCAGATCATTACCAAGTATACATCTCAACTCTTGTATTGAAGAAATTTTAATAGCTTAAATAAGAAGTAAAGTTCTCAATACCCTTCTTATCACTATCTCTTCAGTTATGTCTCCTCCAACACCTCTGATAGCATTCACCACCTCTTGATCTGGCCACAATATTGTGTAATAGTCTCACCATCTTTTATTCTCATATAATTAAACTTTCCTCTTAAGATTTATACCTTACCCCTCAATGCATTTTTGTCTCCTCCATGGATTTGTGCTAATGCAGGAGCATCCAGAGGTATAAGGGCAATCCTGTGTCATCCAAAAAAATGTACTTAGACTTAGATTTTGTTTCATGTGTTTTCATTTCTGGATACCCATTTGGGTCAAATAAAGGTTCCAACTCTCATAGTTCCACTATTAGTGTTCTAGGTTAGAGTTTTTAATCACCTTGGGATGTGTGTAAATGTCAAAAAAATAAGAATATGTAATTAAGCCATTATTTTCGTGAAATAGAAGGTGTAAATTGGCCAGATGAATGTAATTGTAATTTAGAGCATTCCAAAAAAAGAATCAGGTCAAAAGGCCACACGGTTTGAAAGTTATTGTAATTTTTTCAATTTCTGGAGACCTCCTAAGAATGATTCAAAGTCAAGTTAGGGGCATTAAATGACCTTGAAAAGGGCCAAAAAATGGGGGATGAGTGAAGCTGGTCCATAGGGCTATAGAGCACTTTGAGAGCTTTCCAAAAATGTAAATGGTTTGTCAATCGGAGCTGTGGTTCAAAAGTTATGCCTCCTGGAAGTTCAGTTACCATTTCTGGATTCTTCTAATTTTGTGCCGACTTCTAATGTGACTTTTAGAGCCTTCTATTTGGTCAGTGGATGCCAACTAGCACTTTCTAGAATGTATTCCTAATCCTTAACCCTCCGGGGTCTATTTAAGAACATTTCTGGCATTATGAAAGGCAGTTCGGAGTGGAGTTTGAGAGAAGGTACTGGGAGAAGAATTTATCTCCACACTTATGCTATTGTAAGCCCTTAGGGCATGTTTTGAGTCCATTTTCTTTGTACTGAATGTATTAGCATATTTACATAGTTAATACAATTTTCCCTTTCCTATTGTGTCCATTCTGTGCTTGGGTTGTGTCCCCATCATGTGCCATCTTGTCCAACATTTTTTTGTAGTAGTGTAATCCTTCATATCATCAAATTCAACATAACTTAGGGTTGTTACTAGTTCAGTCACCATTTAGATGTGCTCCTACTTCTCTTTCATTTGTTTAACTATCATAGGTCTAGGTATCTTAATGTATTCATTGTCAAGGTAGTAGGATGTAAAATCTCCAATATTAGATAAGTGCAATCTCATCGAGCATTTCCATGTTGGGAATTTCTCCATATTTAACTTGGGTATATCTCTCTTGTACATCTTGATCTTTAGCTATAAGTCCTTTCAAACTTTTGTCACAAGAACCTATGTCTGATACCAATTTTTAGAATGATTAGATTAACTACCAGAAGGTGGGGTGGGTGGGTGGGGGGTGAATCAGTTATCCTCAAGTCCAAATGTATCAATTCAACTTTTAATATCTTTAATCAACTTAAACAATATCATTAAACAACTCAGTCTATATAGCATATCATCAATAACTTAACATTCTTTATCTCTCTGTTTTGTATATGTGTCAATTAATAGTAAAATAAACAACTACAAGAATAGCATGCACAACATAACATTCACACAAGTAAATGACACTAGGATTTAATGTAGAAACAAAATTTGGGAAAATAACCCATATCATGCTACCACTTTTTCAATATTTTTAAGTGGGCTCAGTTAAGATATAACCTTGTTAAAGGTTACAAAGTACACTATTAAATGTGACCATGTTAAAGGATTTGATCACCTTTTTAGGAGTGGCCTTGTTAGAGGACTTTGGATCATTCCATTAGAATGTCACCTTGATTAAAGGATTTAAAAAATTACTATTAGGTCAACCTTGATTAAAGGATTTTAACACTACAAAGGTTAGATAGTAACAAATAGGTTTGATCTGTAAACTAAAATTCACTTTGTATGTTTAGATCTCCATTTTCTCACCTATTTGTTCATTGTTCAGACTTCATTATCATCTCCATCACTTGATCTATATGGCATCCCTTTTAGAAATCACACTTCACCAATCTCCTCATTTCTCCTCTTCTACTCTACTCTTCATAGGTTTTTCCTTATGATCACCAATCAACAACAAACTAATCCTAGAAATTATCTCTTATGCCTCATTAAATAGGCAATTTGATCTTTTTACACTTAATTTTTTTTGTAGATCTTAGGGTTAGGTCAGGTTCATCAAATCCTTCCATTATTGTGTTCTCCTTCTCACTTCTAGAAAATGTTCATCAAATCCTTACCATTGGTTAAAAAACTCTCACCATGCATTAAATATACTAGATCATAATCCTTATCATTCACACATTTTTACTAATACAAAAATTCAACTATGTCCACCTCAAATCTCAAATATTTCATAGACTATCAACTTATTTTCCCTTGACAATCACTAAGTTCTTTTGCTCAGTCATTACTATGTAGCTCAATATTAACTATTATATCCTACTCAAAATTTACTATCTTGCTTAGTTGTTATAGACACTTAGTCAATATTAACATTTCCTTTATCAATTTTCTTGGCCATAGCTATCACTCACCTTATACTATTTGTTCAACTTCTTCTTAAGTTACTTAATCTTCTGATTTGGTTTCTTCATTGATCAATCAACACTAGTACTTGATCAAGCTTATTATTTTACTCAACTTCTTGTCATTTCACCCATACATCACTTTAATTGTCTTCTTTACTTCATGTAATGATTAAACAACACATTATTTTATCAATTACTAACTTATCAAGTGCCCATTGTAATCCAATGATACTTAACTTCTCTTCTCAACAACTTGACTATCTCACCTTTCTATCTCCTCTTTTCAAATCCTCTTCATCAATCAAATGATATGGAACTCTACACTATTAGTAAATGTCTTACCAATAAGTTTTGACATCAATGAAAATATAATAGTTGTTCCAATTGTGGTTTCCAACAAAACTAAGGTACAATTTTTTATATCCCAATTCCCAGATTTGTGCAAATGCAATTCTTAGTGACACCAAACGTTCCTCTAGTTGTGTCAAAATTTGAACATTATTTAGTGGAATATTTTTCTTGATGTTCATAGGGACAATTTTTTTGGGAATCTATTTTTCTTCAAGGAAAGCTTTCATGTTTTACAAATATTGTTATTGAAAAAAGTGAAGTTTGATTTTGTTAAATTGTAGTGTGCAACTTTGTGTCTTTTCTTAATTATTTTTATATCTTTCTTAAAATTGAGTATTTGACAAATGAAGAAAGGATATTTTGGTGTGTCCTCTATTTCAACTATATATTTCTTGATTGGTGTTAGGTGTCTTCTTTTTAATGGTCTTTTAATATTCATTGTTACAGATGATCGTGTTCACAGTTTACATTCAATTTGGTCAACATTTTGTGAAGCTTGACTATTGTCATTGTTAACTATATTTTGATTCATATTTTTCCTTTACTCCTAATTATCCTTTTCATTACAAGAAAGTTTCCCTTCATTGGATTATCATTGATGTTCATTATACAATTGTACGTTAGACTATTACTCTTAGATTTTATTTTTAAAGGACTATAGTTTCTATCATTGTTGTCTCTTATCAAGTTTTTAAATTTATGCAAGTTCATGCTTGAATGAGTAAATTTTTTGGAAAAAGTATTTAAAAATGGTTCTAAATGCCAAGATAAAGGATTTGTATCATAGAATATGATGTTGTATGGAATAGGATCAAGTGTATGATTAAAGTCTAGATATCATTTCCCATTGGTTCTAGACCAAACACAAATGCAAATCTTAAACCACTTTAACAACTAATGTATGCAAAATATATCTCCCCATAAACCTAGTTCTTGGATTTTGTTGGTTTCTTTTGTAGATAGTCACATTCAATGTAAATACATGTCAACATCTTCTACATCATGGAGGTTCATACTTGAAAAAGGATATTTTTTGGACATAGTGTTTACAAGTGGTTCAAATTGCCCAAAAAAATGATTTGTATCATGGAATAGGATGTTGTATGAAAAAAAATGAAATGTGTGATTGAATTCTATATATCATTTCCCATTGGTTCTAGATCAAACAAGAATATGAATATTAAGCCACTTTGACAACTAGTTTATGCAAAATATATCTCCCCATAAACTTAGGTATTGCTTTTTTTTGGTTTCTTTTGTAGATGGCTACATTCTACGTAAACAAGTTCCAACATCTTCTACATTGTGAAAGATGTTTCAAAGATTCAAGATGCAATTCATGGTTAAAGGTGTTTCTATCTTCCTTGTGCCATTTTTGAGATAAGTGATGAAGAAAACTATTATTTTATTACAGATTTCAATTGATGTACACTCAAATTTGAGTAAGTTTTCAAATATGTCAAATAAGCAATCACCAACATTGTATTTGAAGTCATGCAACCTTTATAAGCCATGAACTTGAAGACTTTTGTCAATGTCACATATGTTAAAATGGGATTTACATTGTATTTTTCCACTTCCAATTTTCTTACAAATAAAAATAGAAATTTGTTGAAATTTTGTAGCACAGTATCAATTAATTTGATAGTTAGGATTTTTGGTTTGAAGTATTGTGATTTTCTTTAATTTGTTCCCTTGTAAATGACTATGCAAATAGTAATGCTAACAAATACTTACAAGACAAAACTAGTCATCAATCTACATATCAATCTACATATAGGAAAAGTGTGATTCCTATTATTTTTTCTTATACATTGTGATATTATGTGTTACATTTTTCAAAGTTTAAGAAAACATTAGAATAAACCTATTTGTTATTTGTAGTTTTTGACAAATTTGTGCTTCATTATAAGTATCACATTTATTATATTTTAATTTTTTCAAGTCACATATGGAAGCCAATTTTTTTTATCTAACACATTTAAAATTGATTGTCTTCTTTGCACATTACATCATGCATATTTTTTTGTGAGGTAAATAAAGTGCAATTGAATTGAAAGAAAATCAACTATAAATGTATAAAGATGTGTAATTAATATTTCAAATGCTTAGTAGAGAAAAATAATTAGTACAATAGAAGAGTTTATTTTTCTATAATATTCATCCCAAACTAATTGTAGGATTAGAGAAATAGCAAAAATGTTGATTGATGTAGCCCAAACCCTTCAAAACAATAACTTAGAAAATTACACAAAAAATAAGTTTCAAAATGCCAGATTCTTCATTAAACTTTTCCAACTCTACTCTACCTCTATAATGAAAGAAAAACAACTACTTATTACAATTTTGACAATTACCATATTTGGTAGAATTTTGAGAAAAAAATGAATTTTCCATTTTTGGTAATTTTCAAAACCTATCCTACAAATCCTAATTTTTCCCAAGAAAAGCCCCCAACTAAGGCAAGATGAATTGCCAACTAATCTACAAAATCAAGAATAGGATTTCAGATTTATTACAAAAACAACTTTCTAAAAAATTGGAAAAAACACAAAAATCCAATTTTGAAGGCCAAGATGATATTTCAAGCTCCCAAAAAATGTCAAAATGGCCACCAATTAAGTTGATCTTGATCAAGAATCCAAATAGCTACTCCTCATGCAAGTGCTTGTAAAATTTCAGACAAAACCCACATCCAAGTCAAAAGTTATGACCCTCGAAAGTAAGTCTCAACCAAAACTCACATCTGAGTCAACAACCTTGATCCTCGAATGCTTATGCATCATTGATCTTGAAACTTATAAAATTCTTATGATAATTGTGGTAAGGGATAATATGTTCCTATTATACTTCCTATGAAGGATGATTTGTAGAGAGAAAATAAATAATAAATATGCCAAATACAATGACTGCCTGTGGTATCATATACAATTCTTTTTTATGCAAAATCTAAAGAGATAAGAAAATGTGCACAAGCATGTATCTTTCAAGAGCCATTTAAACTCATGAATCTCAATGCTTGGTTTTTAATGACATTGATTCTTTCCTCAAGGCCTACTAGCTTGTTCTTCAAGTAGACAACTTCTTGAAGAACTGAATGACATTTTGGACAACTATGGGATTCTTCTGTACAAGGACTTTGACATTTTTCAAGCATGTGTACTTTTTTAATAGAATATTTTCCACTTGGAGGATCTATGTTCAGATGTGAGTGTACTAGAAAATTTTGCACATTCCATTTAGGATTAACTATAGAAACACTTGTACCTTCAATCATTGGATTTCTAGGAGTAGGGCATAAATTTGGGAGGGGTTCAATCATATCTCTCCTTCCTATGAACAAGTCAGTAGACAATAAATTATTAGTAATCCAAATAGCTTTGTACATTGAATTTGTATAATTACTTTAAGTAAATGCAAACAATAGAATTTGACATTGCATGTGATGCATACCATTGCATATGTATAGTTGTTGGAAATTGGATGATATATCTTTCAATATATCCATATTTTCTATAGGCTGAGTAGATGTGTCCATGCTGCACTTATAATAAGCATTTAATTCACTTTGAACTATTGGAAAAGGTATACCATTACTATTCTCTATGCAATTTTCCATCCTACAATTTAGTTGATCTTGCTTTATATGTTTAGATAATATTGCCTAATAGACTCCGGTCTCAAAAACTGTACACTAGTCCAAGAGAATTAGGTACCAATTTGATGTTCTTCTCGTATTGCTTATGGTCAATTAGAATGTGCATAGGATTGACTCATTTTTTCTATGTTGGCCTTTAGTTTTAGTTGTGGAGGAGGTTGAGATAATATATTCATCTTCTTGTTTCATACCAAAGCTAGAAACTATAGTTTTCATAGATGAAGATTTATGCAAGTATGAACTATGATGATCAACTTATGGAGAAGAACTTGGACTTTTACTATTGTTTAACATGTTTCCAATTTTAGAGAGTATTGTTTGATGAATATTTTCATTTAAAAGTGAACTATTGGATTGTTCTAAAATTCCATAGTTGGAATGAGACATATCTTTGTTTTCTCTCATCAGGAATGCAACTTTTCTACAAGCAAGAGCAACTTCTTCAGCAATTGCAAAAGTTTGTAGCCAACATTGACACTTGGTTCTTGGGTCTCTTAAATTTGTAGCACATTGACCCTACAAATTTCTTCTTACACCTTTACATCTTTTGTAGATGAATTGTTTGCTTGATTTATTTGAGAGAAACTAGTCTTCACCACACTTGCAATTATGTTCTTTGCACATATTGCAAGTTGGTTTTAGCGAATTATTGCTCATTATCAAGAACTTTTCTATAAACCAATTGAATAAATTTAGGTAAAAATTAAAAAAATACTATAATTAACTATACATTATACACTGTTAATTTAATAATTAAGAACTATAGGATCTTATAATATTATATATGTCCACTATATTTGACTAAAAAAAGTGTGTAAGAATTCAAATGTTCCTTTGTAACATAATTCATTTGAATTTTTTTTGGACTCAATGATTATATCAATTATGTATAATATTACATAAAAGAGTATTACATTGTAAATCAACATCTAGATGAATAATTACATTTTCTTAACTATTACAAAAAGGACCAACAATATGTAGACTTCAACTATTGTGATTATTTCAAGTAAAACCATACTATCGTCACAAAAACACACATGCACTTGCAAGGATTACACTTGTATTTTGATGCCAACTTTAAAGTCCAATAACACTTTTAAATCCCTAAATTAATACCATCCTACATCACTATGCATTATTAAACTTAGTATTAACAATAATAGCTTGAATATATCTTTTTTAGAATTAAGACTTAACAAAAGAAAACTACTCATGGAAATTTATATGTAATTTTCTACATATAATTGAAGACATGTACAATATAGATTAGAATATCATTACCTAAAATATTGCTCAAATGTTATATTTGAGCTATTACATTTATGGGGAAGCTATCAAGATGACAATTTATGATCATTTGTGATATTATGCGGACATGTTTCATACAAGAAATGTACATATATGCATCAATGGTCATCATTATTATCTTACTTTTAGAAAATGTTTCCCAACCTATGGAATCTTCCTTGTAGAAGACAATGTTGACACACATGATTTAGACAAACTAGGTGGACAAACAAGAGGATGCATTTACATTTGTAATAATTTCTTTGGGCATACTAACCCTAAAATTGCATGTACAATGACAAGTTTGTATTTATTAGAGAGTTCTATTGTAGATGACATGTCTACAAACCACGTGACTTCAAATGATCTATGAGATTCTTTTAGAAATAGGCCACTTAAATGAGCAGTATCCTTGTCTTTGACATATCCATTAATTTTGTTCATTTCTATGGGGAAGACAAATTGTCACTCAATGTTCAAACTAATATGTCAAAGAATTTCTATAGCAAGGAAAAGAGAAATTAGAGTAAACCAAATCAAATTATATGGGGTCTTTCTTTCCATTCTTAGTTGGATGAGTGGTTTGATCTCAAAGGCAATTGTAACTATGCAATTTGAATAATGTGGTAGAAAAATTATTAGACACTACCAAAAGAAACCATTGCTTTCTTAGAAATTCAAGATTTAAAACATGAATTGGAAAACATTAATTTCTTTTAAAAAAAAAGTATCATAAGCAAGTTTTCCTATCCAAGTTTCAAAACCTGCAAACTTCTCAAAGACAACCATGGAGAGCTCACCTCCTAGCCTAGATCTCAAAGAGACCACCCCCAAGATAGGTGAATAAAGAATAAATGGGATACACACCTTCAACCTTAAAAACAAAAAGCTATACAAAAAAACATAACATTTAACACCCATTTTCTTTTTGGTGGCTTGCACAAATGGGTCACCCAAGAACCCATTAAAGAGGTTGAAGATGTGCCAAACCCAAGAGAAGAAGTCATACAAAATAACCAAGTATCATGCCTTCTCAAGGCTTCAATATCCACATTAAAAAAATACCATGCCTCCACAAGGATTCACAAAGTATATATTATTCTTCTCATAATCTATCCCCTTTCATCCCCAAGTGTACAAATAAGAGTTGGCACATGGAGCATATACTCCATTCTTTTTCCCTCTTCCCTCTAAGGGAGGAGACTCTAAACTCAACGGATTAACCAAGTCCTTCACCCATAAGGCTCTACTTACCTTCCAAGGGTGAGTAATGCCTTAAACACCCATGAACAACATACATGAGAAAACAACAAGAAAATAAAACAAATCACAATACCCATTGCATAGAAGATAATAGAAGTTACTTTTATGGATGCAATAAAAAATTTATTTATCCATGGAAAGAGCACCAACCTTGAATCCAAGCAAATAAAATGTGACTATGTGCTGATTTTCCCTTATGATCTCCTGGTTTTTCTAAAAGTGCCTCCAAATCACAAGTATGTCCGTAAAATAAGAGAGTGGATGAACAACCACTCGTTTGATAAAATCTCTCTAAAAGGTTTCCTAAACCAACTCTCAACCACAATCATTAATCGGTACATGACTAAATGTCCTTCCCTTACAGATTTTTCCCCTCTCACCAATCAGAGGTAAAGCAAAAGTGTAGATAAAGGTAATGTACTTGGCCTCTTCCTATTTTTGCCACTTTTGAAAAATGGTCCTTTTGGAGGGTCATAAATGTGATTTAGACATCCTAATGGTCAAAATTTAACCCCCAACCCATAGTGCACCCATATGGCTAGCTATTTTTGACCCAAACAACCCCCTAAAGTCTCATCTAACCCTTCAAAAACTCACTTGAAGTTAACCTACGAGTTTGACCTGATTTGACCTCACATGTGACATGGTACTCAAGTGGTTAACCTTAGTAAGGTGTTGGGATCTACCCTAGGTTAGGTTACTCTTGCCAAACCCAAGTGGACATGTCACAACCACATAAATAATTACAAGTGTCAAGTGACACTACAATATATGCTTCACAATACAAGTAACATGTCCAGTCACATAATGCAATTTAATTTAAAACATTCATCCAAAATACTTTTATAAAAAATTACAATAAAATGAGGTTTTAATCTTGTCAATAGATTAAACCTTGGATTAATTGAGTCACAATTGTTTAACTTTGATTCTCCAATTATATTTCTATGGTTTCTTTTCTACACACTCAATTCAAATATAAGTAGTCCAAGAAACTATACATATAATCAATAAAACAAAATTACATATATCAATTCAAATTACATAATCTACCATTTTAAAGCACTATAAGCATCACATTTCATATCTTGTCTCTTTAACATCATATAAAATTCTATCAACATCAATTTCATCTTGAAACATAATTTACACAATAATCTCAATTAAATCTTAGTTCAACTTAAAATTTCAAAATAATCACATGAATAGATGAAATTATAAACATATGCAATAGCTTCTATCATCATCATAAAAATAATTCAACATAATTAAGTCACTTCATATATAATCCATATTCAAATAGTCTTTCACTTTTGAATCAATACTCATAACTCAATTCTCATATAAGGTACTTGTAAAATTAAAAATAATGTGTGATAGTCCCCTAACATAACTCCTAATTTCAAAACCTAATTTGTAAGTTCCAATCTAACCATGATTTAACTTTAAAGCATATTCAAGAATCCAATCACCATCTACTATCTAACTCATATCAATCTCTACTTTACACATAATTCACTTATTCCAATATATACAAATATCAACATATGTAGTTAACATTAGAACCCTAATCACATTTCAATATATCATGCCTTTCATTACAACTATTCAATTCAATTAACCATAAGGTAATAATAATCATACAATTGTCTATTGAAAATAGATTGATACAAGTATGATAAATGTGTTTCAATCATTAGTTTGTCGCTAATGTCAAACCTGCTACTTGCTAGTAAGACAATTGCTTATATGATTTAAGTACTATCATTTATTTGATTGATGAAGAGGATTTGATCAAATGAGGTAACAATAGCACCAAGAGGAAAGGTTGAGTAATGATATGAAAAGGAGTAGAAGAATCAGTTAAGACAATGATATTGTAGTGCATTGATAATCTACTTAAGGTTGCAAAGGTTGGTTACACTGATTAAGTTCAAAAGAACAAGTTAAACAAAGTTTTTTGCTAAGTTTAGCATTTTGCACAGTGGGTGTTGAGAAAGTTAGTGCGAGCCAAGTAGAAAATTAGTTGGAGCTGAGAAAAGTCAATTTCAATGTAGGCCAAGTGAAATAGTGTAAGCTGAGTAAAGTTTAGTTGATGCGTACCAGTAAACTTTAGTTCATGCAGAGTGATTTAATAGAGGATGTCAAACAACACAGTATGTACCAAGCATCAGAAGCCAATTAATATTGAGTGTTAGCATTATGAGAAAGATTGATAATTTGATGAATCTGAGCTGACAAGTTTGATTTCTTGGATTGTGTGAACCATGTGGAAGATAAGCTTGATGAGCTGGTGACACATAATTCATAGTAAACCATTTTGAGGTGAATTCAAAGAGGATTGAAGGAGAAGTTTATAGAAGGGAATGCAATGAAATAAGGGGTAGATTCATTGAATCCTACCTAATCTAACCTAATGCTAAACTATATGATAGAGGTTGAATGACAAAATATCTTAATTCTCTATTTATAGAGATGGCTGGTGAGAAGCAAGGGTTGTCATGTGCAAGAACCTAAGGAAGACAAGGAGTCTAGGATATTTCTTCATTTAGTGACCTAAGAGAAGATACTACATTGGAAAACAAATTAAGAAGGCTTAAGAGTATGGATACTTGAAGGGTGAACAAGCTATCAGAGCTAAAGAGTGTGAAAGCCAAGTAGAATGGAGGACTAAAATAGAGATTTGTAATCTAAAAATGGAGTTGTAAGTTGTTATCACATCAATCCTTACTATTACTCTCTAATAATTATATTAGTCTAAGGTAAATCATTTGGATTAAGGTTGGCCTAACAATCATTTTAAAATCCTTTAACGAAGTGGCATTCCAAGTGAATGATCTAAAGTCCTCTAAAAAGGCTCACTCCTAATAGGGTGATTGAAATCCTTTAAATAGGTCACATTTAATAGTGTGCATTGTAACCTTTAATAGGGTTGGCCTTTCATAGGACATCACTTCATAAGAGTGAGAATGAGTAGCATGTTACTGGTGGTTTTTTCCAAATTGAGTTTCCATGTTAAATCATTATGTCAAATGTGTTATTGAATCTGTTATGTTTCATGTTTACATTTTTGCAAATTGATTTGACAGTAACCTACAAGTTTAAGTGATTGCATAATCTAATGGATGCATGCATGAAGACAATGTTTTATGGATATGGGTTCACTAAGTTGTAAAAAGTTTTAATTATACATTTGGATCTTGGATAACTGATTTACCCCCCCTCTCAGTTATTCTAAAGAATTCCAATAATTGGTATTAGAACCATCTTCTTAAGAGAACTAGTTTTAAGGTACTAGAAGAAAAAAGATCAAGATGTCAAAAAGAGAAGTACCCAAGCTTAATAGAGATAACTTTCTTGTATGGAAAAGTTTGATGAAGCTACACCTAGGAGGTCTTGGAGATCATGCATAATCTACCATTTTTGTTGAGCATGTAGATTCTACTAGAGCCCTAACTACTGAAGATCTAAAAAAGAAGAAAGAACACAACTAAGCAATGTTGGAGATTGCCTCTTCCCTAAGAAATGCCGAATTTGATGACATCAAAGGTTGTGATAGTGCAAAGAAAATTTGGGATGCTCTACATGCTATCTATGGAGGTGAAAAGAATGTTCTAAGAGCCAAAGCTGAAAGTCTCAGAGGTAAGTTTGATGATTTGAGAATGCAAGAAGGTGAGAATATTTCTCAATATTGCTCTAGGATAAAAGATGTTGTTAATGCAATAAGAGGAGCTATTGGTAAAATAGATGATGATACTATACTAAATTTTGAAAACATTGCTACCTATTTATGTTATTAGAGTTTTTTCAATACAAGAACTAAGATGTATTCCAGAGAATGGTCTAACTCTTGAAGGTCTGATAGGTAGGAACACTGCTTTTGAGCTATCTAACTTTGATAATTACAAACCTAAAAACATTGAATCTGATTTCAAAGATAAGTTTTCTTTAAAGAAACTTGATGAAAAGAAGAGGAAAAAGACAAAATATGTGTCCAATGATAGTGATACAAATGAGGAAGATGTAGATCAAGTTGAAGCACTATTAGTAAGGAGATTTCACAGAGGTGAAGGCAAGTTTAAAGGTAAGTTACCTATCATGTGTTTCAATTATAATGAGATTGGTCATATTGCTTCTAGATGTCTAGAGAAGAAGAATTACATAGGTGGTGATAAGTAAAAAATAGAAGAGATGAAGACAACAAAGACTACAAAGACAAAGGCAATAAGTCTTGCTACATTGCTGAAGAGAAAAAAAAAGATTAATCTAACGATCATGATGATGAAGTGGTGTATGTTGCAATGAAGGATGAATCTAATGAGGATGAGGCAATTACACTAGTGTCATATGTGAACAAGAATGATAGATGGATCATTGATAGTGGGAGTTCACATTACATGATTGGAGATAAAAGTAAGTTTATTACCTTGAATTATTATGATGGAAATAGTGTAAGGTTTGTTAATGATGCATCATGTCTAATAAAAGGAAAAGGTTCTATCAAGCTCACAGAAAAGATTTTAAGTGAAAATGCTTACTATTTTGAAGGACTTAACTAGAATTTTTTGAGTAAGTCACAACTAAATAATTTGGGATGTAAGTTTGAGTTTGAGAAAAAATTTGCTAAGATATATGATACTGATGAAAAAATGATTGGGAAAGGTGATCAAACTAGAGATAATCTATTCTACCTTGATATAGAGGATGCTACTTGTTTAGTTGTAGAATTTGATGATGTGTGGCTATGACACAAGAGGTTATGTCATGTTAATTTTGATAACTTAGTTAGTATTAGTAACATGAGAAGAGTTAGAGGTTTTCCTAAGTTGAAGAAGCTTGACAATATAATTTACAAACAATGTCAGTGAGGAAAAATGACAAAGTCAAGTTTTAAGAGTAAGACTCATACCTCTAAAGGAATATTAGAGATTGTTCATATTAACTTGTGTGGACCAATTAAATTGCAAAGCTACAAAGGAGATAAGTACATTATGCTTTGTATTGATGATTATTCTAGAATGATGACAGTTATATTTATAAAACAAAAATCTAATGCTTTCCAAATATTTAAGTGGTACTTAGCAAGAGTTGAGAAGGAAAAAAGTAAAAATCTGAAATGGTTGAGATCTAACCAAGGAGGAGAATTTACATCAAATGAGTTTGAGATGTTTTATAATGATAGGGGAATCAAAAGACATACATCTGATCCTAGAACTCCTCCAAAAAATGGAATTCCTAAAAGGAGGAACAAATCTATAATGGACTATGTTAGGACACTCATGATGGAGATAAATGTTTCTTTGAAATACTAGAGAGAAGCTGTAAGTACAACTGTCTATACCTTGAACCATATACAGGTCAAGAAAGGTACTCATTCAACACCTTTTGAACTATGGTATGGATACTCACCCAATGTAAAATATTTTAAGGTATTTGGAAGCAAGTGTTATATTCTCAAATATTTTAGGAATGGTAAAATAGATGTGAAAAGTGATGAAGGTATATTTATTGATTATTCCACAAGAAGTAAAACTTATAAGTGTTTAAATACTAACACTAGAAAAGTTGTGGAAAGTGCAAATGTGAAATTTGATGAATATAAAGAACTATATGAAGCTGAACTATAAAGGAACCAAAAGAATACAAATCATTTGTATAGTCTTATTAAGGTGTGCCTGCTGATGAAGAAGTTTTGAATCAAGTTCCAAACCAACATCAAGTTTTAGTGACTGCTGAGTCACATACAATGAATGCCAAGTTACATTCAGGAATTGAGCTACATTAAGGTGTCAAGGTATAGAATGAAGTTGAGGTAAATTCTAATAATGAGATTAGTGTATATGAAAGAGATGTTGAACTACTTGATAGAGAGGTACATAGTGATTCAGAAGTTGAGAGACCAAATGTAGAAGCCAGAGCTACAACAAGATTATCTAAGTATGCCAAGAGACATTATCCAACTACACAAATCATTGGGATAAATATGCTAGACCAATGAAAAGGAACAAGTTGAGAAATGATACATGTTTGCTAAGCATGCAAGAACCTAAAAAAATGAAAGATGCCTTAGAAGATGTGGATTGGAGTAAAGCCATGGAAGAAGAGATTGAACAAATACAAAAAAATAAGACATAGATTGTAGTTCCTAGACCAAAAGACAAAATGTGATTGGTTCCAAGTGGGTATACAAAATCAAGTTAGATGAAAATGGTGAAGTCACAAGGAACAATGAAAGATTAGTTTATAAAAGACACGAATGAAAGATTAGTTTATAAAAGACACGTACAAGAAGAATGGATAAACTATGGAGAAACATTTTCCCTTATTGCAAGACTGGAAGGAGTAAGAACTATGCTTGCTTACTCTATAGATAAAGGTTTCAAAGTTTATCAAATGGATATTAAGTCTGCATTCTTGAATGGTATATTGGAGGAAGAGGTTTATATAGAATATTTAGAAGGATTCATTGATGCTAACAATAAAAACATGGTATGTAGACTACACAAAGCTTTATATGGTTTGAAGAAAGCACCAAGAACATGATATGAGAGGATTCATAATTATCTTGTGAAGATTATATTTGAGAGGATAGATGATAACAAGAATCTATACTTGAAGATAAGAGAAAAGAAAAGATATTTTGTTATCTGAAATTTTTGTTGATGATATCATATTTTGAGGTAAAGATACTCTATGTAATACCTTTGCAAATTAAATGAAGAAATAATTTGAGATGTCTATGTTTGGAGAGTTCAAGTTTTTTGTGGATTTGCAAGTACATCAAATGAAATATAGTATATACATCACTCAATCAAAGTATGTTAAGGTGATACTAAAAACTAGTAAGTACACCTATGGTGATAAGACATAAATTGTCAAAGAATGATGATAGAGTTGAGGTGAATCAAACATTATACAAGCCTATGATTGGAAAATTATAATATGTAATACATAGAAAACTTGATATTGCATTATCTATAGGGATAGTTGCAAGATTCTTTGCTAATCCTAGGGAGAATCATTTGGTGGTTGTTAAGAGAATAATGAGATATTTGAAAGAAACAAAGGACTATGGTCTATAGTATAAGGAAAATGAGAAATTTGAATTGAGAGCCTATACTGATGCTGATTGGGCTAGAAATATTGATGATATAAAGAGCACCAATGGAGGAGAATTTTTCTTAGGTAAAAGGTTGGCTACATAGACTCACAAGAAACAAAACTGCATTTCTCAATCTACTATTGAAGCTAAAAATGTTGTTGCTATGGTAAATTGTACAAACATTGTATGGATCAAAAATCTACTCAAAGGCATGAAGGAGGAAATCACTGAACTTGTGATACTTTATTGTGATAATACAAGTGCTATAAATATATCAAAGAATCCTATGATGCATACAAAGAATAAGCACATTGCAATCAAGTATCATTACTTGAGAGAATTAGTTCAAGATAAAGAGGTGAAGATGGAATATGTTAACACAAAAGTGAAAATAGTTGATATCTTCACAAAATCATTACTTAAGGATGCTCATGAGTATCTAAGAGGTAAACTAGGGGTGATACCCCTATCAAAGGCTATCTAACAAGAATGAGGAGTGCCCTTCATCAAACAAGTTGATTGATATATATTACACATTGATGTAATGGATCTTAGTTTAGGAGCTACCTAAAGTAATCAAAGAGCTAGAGCTATAAATCATTCATAAGCAAGATGGTAGAGGAAGAAACTAAAAATATTCATATTTGCATATAAAGATGACAAGTCTTTGAAATTGTTGTCAAAGAGGGAGAAAGTGTACTAAGAGTTAAAGTGTACTAAGAGATAAAAGTTGAGGGAGATGAAGGAGAAATCTTGATCTGCCTAATCCTGACTACTGAGGGAGTAAGTGTTCTAAGGGAGAAATTTTACTTACTAATTACATCTATTGGTAAGAGGGAGATAATGTTGAGGGATATATAATAAGTAATTAAGAGGGGGTCATAAGGATGAGTTGATTGATTGTCTATTGGTCAGAATAGAATTTTGTAAGCTATTTAGAAGATGAAAGTTATTGATAGATGTAGAGATTTCAATACAAGGAATCATTTTCTTTTTAGTATTTTGTTGGTTTTACTGATTAAATCTAGATAGATTCATTGTTTTGTCACTAATGTCAAACCTACTAGTTGCTGGTAAGACACTTGTTATATGATTTAAGTACTATCATTTATTTGATTGATGAAGAGGATTTGATCAAATGAGATAACAATAGCACCTAGAGGAAAGGTTGAGTTAAGATATGAAAAAGAGTACATGAATCAGTTAAGATAGTGATATTATAGTGCATTGATAATCTACTTAAGATTGCAAAGGTTGGTTACACTAATTAAGCTCAAAAGAACAATTTAAATGAAGTTTGTTTGCCAAGCTTAACATTCTGCATAGTGGGTGCTGAGAAAAGTTAGTTCAAGCCGAGTAGAAAATTAATTGGAGCCAAGCAAATTCAATTTCATTGTAAGCCAAGTGAAATAGTGTAAGCCAAATAAAGTTTAGTTGATGTTGAGCACCACTAAACTTTAGTTCATAACAAGTGATTTAATAGAGGATGCTGAGCAATGCAGTATGTGCCAAGCATTAGAAGCTAGTTAATGTTGAGTGTCATCATTATGAGAAAGATGAAAAAATTGATGATTCTGAGGTGACAAGTTTGATTTCTTGAATTGTGTGAACCATGTAGAAGATAAGCTTGATGAGTTGGTGGTACATAATTCATGATAAACCATTTTGAGGAAAATTCAAAGAGGATTGAAGGAGAAGTTTCTAGAAGGGAATGTAATGAAATAAGGGGTAGATTCATTGAATCCTACATAATCTGACCTAACCCTAAGATGGTTGGCCAGAAGCAAGGATTTTCATGTGTGAGAACCTAAGGAAGACAAGCAGTCTAGGGTATTGCTTCATTCAATGACCTAAGAGAAGAAACTTCATTGGAAAACAAAGCAAGAAGGCTTAAGAGTATGGATGCTTGAAGGGTGAAAAAGCTATCAAAGTTGAATAGTGTGAAAGCCAAGTAGAATGGAGGATTGAAATAGAGATCTATAATCTACAAATGGAGTTGTAAGTTGTTATTAGACCAAGCCTTACTGTTACTCTCTAACCATTGTATATATTAGTCTAGGATAAATCCTTTTGATTAATGTTGACCTAAAAGTCATTTGTAAATCCTTTAACTAGGTGAGATTCCAAGTGAATGATCTAAAGTCCTCTAACAAGGCTCACTCTTAACATGATGATTTAAATCTTTGAATTGAGCCACATTTAATAGTGCACATTGTAAAGTTTAATAGGGTTGGCCTTTCACAGGGTATCACTTTAGAAGATTGAGAATGAGTAGCATGTTATGGATGGCTTTTTTGAAATTGGGTTTTCACATTAAATTATTGTGTCAAATGTGTTATTGAATCTATTATGTTTCATGTTTACATTTCTACGAATTGATTTGATAGTAACCTACAAGTTTAAGTGATTGCATAATCTAATGGATGCATGCATGAAGAAAATGTTTTATGGATATGGGTTCACTAGCTAAGTTGTGAAACAATTTAATTATACATATAGGCCTTGGATAACTGATTCACCCCCCCTCTCAGTTATTCTAAAGAATTCCAACATTATCATCATGAGGTGGATCAAAATAAGATAAGGGCATAACCATTAAAACCACTTAAGTTAGTTAATTAGAATTGTATAATCACTATTGATTCTTGTAGAGGTAATTATCAAATCATTCTACTATAATAACCATTGAATCAACCATCCTTGATAAAGTGTGAAACATCATAAAGTCATTGATATAGGTTCTACTCTATGGTAATGACATATAAATCCATTGTTCAAAAAGTCTAAACACATCAACCTAATATTATCAAATGGTAGATCTAATCATGAAGAAAAATGAAAAGATATATATGTCCCATATAGATTCTCAAAAAGTTATACAAATATCCTAGAAATCCCATTAATAACATCCCTACATAAAATGTAATACCTCAATCTTCCATATGGAGCAAAATTATGTTATTCACAACAATATTCCCAAGAAAGTTCATCACTTATCTCTTAAATTTAATATATTCCTTCATATATCCGTTCTAATCTCTAACAAGGGTCACATGAAATGTAGGGTTTTATTACATGCATAAGAGGAGGGGTCCTACATCCTTCCCCCCTTGACTTTGAATTCATCTTGGAAGTCTACCAATGTTCTATAACCTATATCTCAATCTAGATTCTTACCAATACTTAGTTGTATCTTAATCTTATTGGCAAGGAATAATAAATCTCATACATATGAAGCTTGTGACAAAACACATAGTGAATATATAATTTCCAAGATTTGGTACTTAATGACCAATGTGTTGGGTACCTTATGATGGAATGAATTACCCATATTAATCCTTGGGTAAAATAGTGAGTATTATTTTCAAATTTGCTAAGCATATATACCAATAACTTTATGTACCAAGGTTTCACAATATAATAATATGCAAGTGTACATTGTACCCTCTTAAGTTTAGGGCATATTTTTTTTTTGTGTGTGGTATATGGACCTTAATTTCTAATTAAGCCAAAAAATTCTCATCTCACAACCTTATTAAGTTTAAGAAATAATACAACTCTTGCTAAGATTATTCTATGGAATTGGCTTTTGCTAAAATTCTAAACTAGGGAAAGGGTACATTCAGGTGGAGTCTCCCCTAAATCTAAAAGAAGGAAATACATTTCTTGTGTTCTACCCCTTGCATGTTTTGTTAGGGATCCTTCTTGATTATTGCCATTTACATATGTCATGCTAAATTTTTTTTTGCCAACATTATTCACTAGAAAGTTCCTCAAAAACTAAACTTGAGTCCAAAATAGCAATCCCATAACTAAATAAAACTCAAGAGTGACCATACTAGTAAACCCTTAATTAAAATCAAGAAGACATGTCCCTGAGGCAAAATGGGACCACCAATTAAAATTGGCCAAGTAGCCAAATTTTACATTACACATTATTGACAATAACAAGAAAGTAAAAAAGAATTATTATAAGGAACCAAAGAAAAAAATATCACATTACTACACAGTTATGAACACAAAGTGACCATATCAAGGTTTTCTCAGGGGTAGGAGAAGAATGGTAATCCTTTGACTGTACTTGCAATTAATGGTAGAATTTTCTTTATTGAGGAATTGGTGGTCTATTAACCACACAAATGATTCTTAAAACCCTATTTTAAGATGGGAGACATATCCACAAGGCCAAAATTGGGAAGGCCACTATGAAATCAATAACTGGTGCATCTATCCCATAATCATATATTCTACCTTTGTAAATCAATGTGCACAAGTTGAAACCTTGAGGGGCTAAACCCACTAGATTATACAAGCTCACTCTTAATAATGAATCCTTGAATCAAAACAAAAATATTTATACCAGGGATAACTTTAAGAATCCTCTCCCAGAAAAAATATGTAAAATGCTAGCAAATCCAACATTATATGGGCAGGAAAAATTTCATCTCAAGGGCAATTTTTTCTTTGAATGTAGGGAAATAAAATATTGCATGTTGACAAATTTTTAACTCGCCCTAACAAAAATCATTTTAAATATGACAAATTAAATTACTCCTTGTTGGCACATAAATCAATGGTGGCAATTTTTTTCTTGCCCAAAATGAGTTTGTAATGTGAGAAGCGAAATAATTATTTTGTGAGGTGAAATAGTCATGGTCTTGGCTAAGATTTTGTGGTGGCTACATAAATATATAAGTCTTTGGCTAATTTGAAAGAAAATTTGCTAAGTGGTCTCTTCTCAACTAGGGAGGAAATCAAGTAGACATTTTGTATGTTTGTGTAACATTTTTAGAAGATGACATCAAAATCCTTGTATTGGTCGAGCAGTTATTGGGTGTTGGCATCCCTTTTGTGGATGTAGTAAACAAGTGTTAGGATTAAGGCATATGAAATATTGTATAGAAGCATCCCTTCTTGCTAGGCATGAATGAATAACAATTGACTCACCATCAAAAGTGGGCGCAACTAGGGAGGAATTTTCTGCAGAAGTGGTTAGTGTTGGATGATGTCAACAACACTAAATTCACATGGTTTCATGATTCCAACAAAATTATCATCTCCAAGAGATTCCTTGTGGGGAGGCTTCAAGACCTTTCTAATTGAAGGCTTAAAACCCTTACCTTGTTTCCTCTTCCATGAAACCATTTTGACCTATTCCTTGTTTAATCAACCCATGCCCTTAGGGGAAAAATGTTTTAAATTTTTTTTATAATAAAAATGGTTAGTAGCTACTTCAGATTGGGCATTTCCCTTGCATGTAAATTACAAAATAGTAAAATTAGGCTAATTTAATAAGCCATTTTGAAGATATATGTTATGAATATGTGCAATATTGAATTTAACCAACAAAAACAATTGTTTTTGGCTTCCTAATTTATTTTCCCTATAAATGTGTGAACTATTTTGATTAAGTAAAATAGGTTTTGATAGGATATGAAACCTTTTACAAAGAGTGAATAGATAAGCAATGAACAACCAAAAGAAGCTATGCATCAGTAAACCTACAAGAAACAACAAAAAACAAAGAACCCTTGAATAGAAGGGGTGGACAACAAAGACAACAAAAAGACAAAGGAAAGACAACAAAAGACTAGTTAGAAATTCTTCAATGTGTCCACCATCTGATAAGCTAGAATGTTCATTTTAGTTGTAGAAGCCCTTAACTCATCAAACTCCTTATCTTTCATAGACTCAAGTTTCTTAGAATTTTCCCTAGTTCATTTACTAGGTACTTGATCATCCCTCAACTCCTTATTGCCCTAGTCTTTTCTCCCTTGCTCTAGCTTCTCTAGAAGAATCTTGATGTTTTCAATAGTGGCCTTTAAGATCAAGTAACTTTGTTAAAAAATATTTTTCAAAGTGTTCTCAACTTGTATGTCTTTTCTTCCTAGCTTGTCAAACCTATTCTGTAGATCCTTCACCATTTTTTCTGTAAATCTAAGTGTCTCCTCTAGGGGTGGAACTATTTTCATCATATTAGTGACATCTTTAGCAGTACCAATAAGATCTATAATTTTTTCCAGATGCTAGCCTAGGGTTCTCTCCCCTATTGATTTTACTGAGATTCTCAAATTCTTTCCAGATATCCTTCATTTAATCCTTAATCAAATCAATATCCCTTCTCATTATACCTGGGTTACCAAACACACCAGCCACATTCATACATCTCATGATATGAATAAAATAAGAACAATGAGGTTTCCACAAATGGCACATAGGGTTCAATTTTGTTTCCCCGTTAGGTTTCTCGGCTAAAATACCTTGCACACTCATTGCACACATCAGTAACTCCAAAAAATTACATACATATATGTATATAGCATATCAGGGAAATCTCATAAATTAAAACATTCATCTTTCAAATTATTCAATTATTTTATCTTGTTCTACTCATATTCTTAATTATTAAAATTGCATAATCAAAGCATTAATTCTACATTCACTTACTTTATCAGTATACCTATTCATAAAGCATTAAATGATGAAATCAAATATCTAAAAGTAAAACATCACACAACATGAAATAACATAATATGTTCACTGTATCTAGTAGTGTCTTGACATATTGAGTCATGAGTATCAAAATAATAATGTATCAACTATGCTATGATGGGTCAAGGTGATGCCTCACATCCTTCCCCCACTAGGAATGAACTTCCTCCTGGAATTCATCAAAAAGATATGAGTACTGAGATCACATTCGAGCTGCATCCTCCCATGAAGCTGTGACCTCATCATAACAATCCCACTAGACCCTAACCTAGTCTATCTCTTGACCTCGAAGTGCTAGGGTCCGTCGGGAAATAATACAGATAGGCTCTAATGCTAACTGGCCATCTAACTCCACTTGCAAAGCATCCTAATCTATAATATGAGACTCATCATAAATTTATCCTCTAAGTATTGAAATGTGAAACACCTCATGGATGCGTGATAGGCTAGGTGGCAAGGCTAAATAGTATGCAACTGAACCTATCCTCTCTAGGATCTCGAATGGTCCAACGAATCGGGGTGCCAACTTAGAGTTCTTTCTGAATTGAATCGAACTCTTGTGTGGTCACATCCTCAAGAAAACTCTATCTCCAACCTGATACTCTTGATCTATCCTCTTCTCATCTGCATACTTCTTTTGCCTATCATGTGCCTCTCTCAGGTGCTGTCTAATCAGGGTCACCTGCTACTCCATCTCCTTTACTAACTGAGGTCCAATAGAGACTCGATCCTTGATCCTATCCCAACTCAAGGGCATTCTACAAGGTCTTCCATACAAGGCCTCATAAGCAGCATACCTATAGATGAATGATGCCCATTGTTATAGGAAAACTCTACAAGATGTAGATATTCCTCCCATTTGACCTGATGGTCCATTAGGTACATATGTAACATGTCCTCCAAAATCTAATTCACTTACTCAGTCTAACCATCAGTCTAAGGATGGACGCTGTACTAAAATTGAGCCTAGTGCCCAAAGCTACCTACAACTCTCTCTAGAACAATGAAGTGAAAAATGAGTCTCTATCAGATATGATCTTACGAGGAATGTCATGAAGTCTAAAAATGTCCCACAAGAACACCTAAGCTATGTCTCATGTTGTGTATGTAGTACACATGGGTGAGAAATGGGAAACCTTGGTCAATGTGTCAACTATCACCAAAATGGCATTATGATGACGAGATGACATGGGGAGACCAATAATAAAGTCCATAGATACAACATCCCAATTCCACTCTGCAATCTCATGAAGTTGAAGGAGCCCACCGGGATGCCGATGCTCTGCCTTCACCCTCTGACACTTGAGGCATCTCACAACTATGTTTACTATTTGCACTCTCATGCCTGGCTAGTGATACAACTACCTCAAATCTACATGTAACTTCTTAACACCGAGGTGCACTGCATAAGGTGCTCTATGAGCCTCAAGTACAATGAGCTCATGCAAACCCCCAATGGAAGGTACATATATACATCCTCTATGAAAAAAAAGTCTATCAAACTCTAAGGAATACTCTGAATACTTCCCTTCCAAGATTCTCTGAGAATGCACTATCTGACTAACTTCTGCATAAAGCTCATTTGCTAGTAAGTGCTGTAAGATTTTCTCTCTCAAGTTAGTGCAAGTAGTCACAGATGAAAGCTCATGGCACCTTCTACTTAAGGCATCTACAACCACATTCTCCTTTCCCTTGATGTAATGAACATCAAACTTGTACTCACAAAGGAACTCCATCCACCTTCTCTGCCTAGCATTAAGGTTTGACTAAGTAAATATGTACTACAAGCTCTGGTGGTTAGAATGAAATTTGAATCTATGACCTAGAAGGAAGTGTCACCACCTCACTAAAGCATGAACCACTACTGCAAGCTCTAGGTCGTGAGTAGGGTAATTGAGTTCATGAGTCTTCAACTTTCTAGACTCAAAGGAAATAGGTCATCCCTCCCACATAAGGACTACCCCTATATTCTCTAAAGATGCATTGGTGCACACCAAAAAATTTGCAGTAGGGTCTGGTACCGCAAGAATCAGTGCACTCTTGAGGACTCTCTTGAGCTCTTGAAAAGCTCTATCACACTTCTTTGTCCACTCATACTTCTTTCCCTTCTTTTGAAGAGATGTCATGGGGTGTGCCAATCTAGAGAATCCTGTAATGAAACGTCGATAATATCCTATTAGTCCCATAAAGCTCCTCACTTCAGTGACACTGGTGGGTGCTATTCAATCCATTATGGCCCTAATCTTTAATGGGTCTACTGAGACACCATCACTTGATATGATATGACCCAAATAATGTATCTCAGGTCTATAGAATGCACACTTTGACAAGCTGCCGTACAAATTATTCTCTCTCAACTTTTGTAATTTCTTGTCTTAGGTGCTCTTTATGTTCCTTCTCATCATGAGAATATATCAGAATGTCATCAAGGAATATGACCACAAAGTTATCCAAAAATGTATGAAATAATCCATTCATGAGGCTCATGAATACAACTAGAGCATTCGTGAGGCCAAATGGTACCACAGTGAACTCGTAGTGACCATACCTCGTATGAAATGCAGTCTTGGGGATATCACTATCTACAATCCTCAACTAATGATAACCCGACTTCACATCAATCTTTGAAAATACTCGGGCACCCTGTAACTGATCGAAGAGGTCATCAATCTTGGGAAGAGGATATTGGTTCTTGATGGTTACTTTGGTCAATTGTCGATAATCAATACACAACCTAAGTGACATGTCCTTCTTTATGAAGATCATTGGTGCACCCCAAGGTGACACACTAGGTCGAATATGCCCCTTCTCTAAGAGTTCCTCCAACTGAGTCTTGAGTTCACTAAGCTCATGAGTGGTCATCCTGTACAGTGCTCTCAAAACTAGCTCAACTCCCGACATAAGATCTATATGAAGTCTACTACTCTAGGTGGAGGCATACTAGGGAGCTTTGAAGGAAACACATCTACAAACTCCTGTAGGATTGGAAAATCTTCAAGGGATGGCTCCCCCTCTGAATCTTCCTCTCTATCACTAATGGTGATAGAAAACAGCTGACATCCCTTTTGCATTCACCATCTAAGCTATATAGCGAAAATCATGCGAAGGGATATGGGTCTCTTTACTCCAAAGATCACCCTAGAGATACCATCTTCATCCACACATTCCACCCTCTTCTATCAACAATCCATCTTGGCATTGTGGGCATAAAGCCAATCCATGTCAAGGACCATATCATAAGAACCTAGAGGGGTAATGCATAGATTAGACATCGTGGACATGTCTCCAATCTGCATCTGACAATTATGCACCATAGAACTAATTGACACTCTGGCTCCTGAGGCTAACCTTACTTCCCAACTGACATCCTGTCTAACTGCCACTAGCCCGCAACACTCCACTACATATGGAGATATAAATGAGTCAGTAGCTCTGAAATAAAATAAAACAACAACCATAGTACCTTGTATTATACCCGTAGCCTCGATATTTATAGCTTCATGCTCAGCCTAGCAGTTGTCAACCGCTGCAAAAAATCTGTGGGATCTACCCATATCACCAACTGTCAACTCTAAAAAAGATCCTCTTTGACCACCAGATGATTGTCCTTGCAGACACTCTCTAGCTATATGACCTATGCCACCAAAAGTGTAGCATGTTCCTTGGTCTGGACTACTATGGGCCTCCTATCCTACTAGATCCACTGTATCTACCCCTGGAAGACTGCTGAGACTTCAATGACTGTGACTGTGGGGCCTGTACCTTCTGATCCTGTCTAAGACCCTGTGACTACCACTACTTTGGCTTGGAGCCTTGATAGCTCTATGAGGGTTTCTATTGCTTCTTACTATGGTTTCTACTACTGAGACTATTGGCCCTTAAAGGACCTTGCTATATAGTTTAGATTCCCTTTCCAAGGGGGTTTCTGCTGGGTGGAGTTTCAGTTTTGAGATCGATCTCGTAACTCCTATCTACCCCGAGTATCCTCAGCTATCTCAACTACCTATCTGAAGGTGGTAGGGAAGGCCAAATGGACTAGACCCTAAAGTGAAAAATTTAGTCCCATGATGAAGCGATGTACTCACAGTTTCTTGTCCTTCATGTATTCGACATAAGGAAGGAGCTTGAGAAACCTGCTCTCATACTGAGCTACTGTAAGACCCCTCTGATATAGAGAATGAAACTCCTCTGTCTACTTCTGTCTGAAGTGCTATGATATATAGCTCTCTCTGAATCTCTCTAAGAATGACTCCCATGTGAGGGTATCCATCCTCACTCCTCCTATAATCTCCTCCTAATGCCACCAATTGGAGGCATCTCCCCTCAACTAATGAATTGCTAGACGTGCCTTCAGATAACTCCCATAAGGACATAATCCAAAGCACTACTAAAGACTTTGTAACCAAGCCTTTGCTACTGTCCCCTTTGTGGAACCAGTAAAGAGTGGTGGTCTGAGTTTTATCAACTCTCTGATATCATCTCCTATATGTCTAGGAGGTCTATCAAGTGGTGGTCCTCTCTGATGTATCGACTCACCCTCATGCTCGCCCTGTCCCTCAACCTACTTTGGTGGGGGACTCCTACTCCTCTCTCTGCCTCTGGCCCCACCTCCTCCAGGATCCTGTGCTTCCCCTTCGGGAATTTGTTGTCCTAGCTGTACTACAAGTGGTGATAGTGTTTGCTAAACTACACCAATCAATGTCTGGAAGGCATCCAAAATGTCCTAGTTTAGGTTTTGAGGTGGTGGTGGTCCATCCTCCTGTTCCTCTCTACCACCTCTCACCCTATGACCTCTGCCTTGTTGGTTGCTTTGTGTGATGGGAGGCATCCTACACAGTTTAAGGTTTAGATTAAATTTTAGAAGCATAATGGTTTAAGGTTCCTAGTGTTGAAATACGGGCTCTGATACCAAAATGTCATGCCCAAAATATAGGGCAAAAACACACAATTTTTTTAAAATTTTTTTTAAAAAAATTATTAAACTTAAATGCACTAAGTTGATAATATTAATAAAATTATTTTTGTCCATTACACCCTAAACATTGCTAATATAAATTGAGCCTTCATGACAAGGTAATATATATTTTAGTTAATATTAAATTAATCTAAACTATATATTGTTTTTCTTTACCTTTCAATACTCTATACTTAAATCAACAAAACATTTAAATCCAATTATCTACTTAACATTTAAAGTTTTAATTTAAAATCTTATCATTAACTAATTTATCTAATTATTTAAAATTAAATAAATTAACTCCCATATACTTAAACCATATAAAACAAATAATAACTTAAAAAAAATAACAACTAACTTTTAATGATAAATCTTTACACATCTTAATAACATAATATTAATATTTAAAACAATAAATTACTTAAACTATACAAATTTAAATTACTTAAAATAAAACTTACTTGTTAAAATAAAATAATAACTAATTTTCTTTTACTATAAGTTTACTAACAAGTAATTAAATTTCACAAAAATCTAATTTAAACATTTTGATTTAAAACTTTCACTATAATATTAACAAAAATCAAATAGGATAAATGACTAACACACACTTAATACATACTCAAACACAATAATAATAATAATAATAAAAATTCTAAACAATTTAAACTAAATAACATTAAAAAAAAACTTTATTTAAATAACAAATCTTACTAATCGAAAACTAAACTAAATAGCTCAAAAAATAAATAAATTACTTAATATTTAAAAAGAACATTTAAATTAAATTACAATTACATTAATTAAAATTTGTAACAAATCCATACTACTAATAACTAAAACTAACCATTATTATTAAACTTAAAATAAATTAAATTAATTATACATGAATCTTATCTAACAACCAACTAAATATTAACATTTTCTTTTAAATAATACTGATACTAACTAAAACATGAATTAACTTTAACTTAAAATATAAAATAACAAAGAAAACCTAAACTAATCCTAAATAAATCTACCCACCCCTCAAACCCACGTCACAACCTGACAAGATTTGAATTCGACTACAAGGTATGTGGGAATGTTTTGTTTTAGAAACAAACTTTATTTAATGCAGACTACAAACTAATAACCCCCACATCAACTTTTTTTTTCCCAAAAAAATTCTGAGCGCTAAACAAGGGTATGCACGTGGGGAAGATTTTTTCAAAAAGTTTGAATTAAAAATTAATTTCACTCCCCCCCACCTTGTTGACTATAATGCCCACGTCAGTAGCATGGAAGGTGGTGGGTATTTTTTAAGATTTTATTTTTAAAAGATCTTTCCTAATTCTCATTTAATGCATAAAGTTAATAAGGTAAGAACATGGGATGACTTAGGATATTTAGGAAATATTATCATATATTTTAATCTCTTCATATATTTTTATTTTTATTTTTATGAATTAATAGAGTTACAAAAATCATTTTCAACCAAAATGAAAAAGAATATTTTCTATTAGAAAAGAGAGTTTTATTTATTTTTCTCTCATACAAAAGGCAAAGAGTTTTTTACTCTTTAGAGACCTTTTTTTCTAAGTGTTATAAATTTTCTTGGAAGACAAATATTGTTAAGTGTTATATATATATATATATATATATATATTTGCAACTTATTTTTTTACAATGGGTATATATATCTATTCTTTTTCTAATAGGATTTATATTAAAAATATCAAATTAACTAAAGACAATATTATGAATTTATTCCTAATGTTAAATCGTAGTAATGCAAAAGTAGTTCTCATCTAATACAAATTCTCCTTTTTTTTTTTTGATGAATAGTCCTTTTCAATTAATAAAATTTACTAAGATTACAATTCACAAAAAAGGGGCCGAGGGATACAGGATCACCCTGCGAATGAGTTCAAACGACTAAAGCTGGAATAAACAACATGGCCTCAGCTAGAAACTAAAAACTATTCATCAAAAAAAAACATTTTAAAGCTGCCAAGGCAGTACCAGTAGAGGGAGGAGGATCATCTTTATCAAGAAATCCCCACGCATTGGTGGGATTGTGAGGCAGACTGGGAACAGTCCAACCGTCAGCAACATCAGTAGGGTCTGGGGTAGTCGCAGTCTCCGCATCCTTCTTGTCTGGCCGCGGAGGAGAAATTGCCAAGGCCAGCCAAGAAAACTTGCCAGAGTGCGCCCATCCAGGGGGAGAAGTCGGAGACTAGCCAGAAGCCTGCCTAGGGGGGGGAGCCAGGGACCAGCCAGAACCACCACGTGGTGGGGAAGTGGAGCGGTGCCTCCAACTTCCATGACCACCGTTGGGAGAGTGGTGGTGGGGACCTTGGGAGTCTGGCGTGTGCGAATGGCAGCCAGAGGACTGGCATCAGGAACGGCGACCGCGAGACGAGGAGGCATCGAGCAAGGCATTCAGAGGCACTTTGGAAATGGTGCAATGAGCATTGCCCCAATGATTTAACAATTCTTGTAAGTGTGCAACCTCCAGGGAAACTTTATTAGCTTGCACCTATATCTGCATAATGACATTGTTACAAATGCATGCCTTAGTGTACATTGCAATGTTAACATCCAAAAAACTGTGAGTGAATAAAACTACATTCCTATCTTTCCATAGAGAAAACAAAATTTCCATCTTGAAAGTATGCCAAATCTAGGAGAACTTTTGAGGAAATTTGGAGGAATCACCTAGTAGGATCATGTGCCATGAAAAAGGTTCGAGCCTAAAAGGCTTGAAAAAATCATGAATCCAGTGTCAATAATTCTGAGCACGCTTGCAAAACCAAAAAATATGCAAAAAGGACTCAGGTTGGCCATAGAAGGGGCATCTGGGATCAGGAACCCTAATGTTCTTGAGTCGAGGCCCCAAGGGAAGACCTTGGAAGGCAAGGCACCAAGCAAAGTGTGCAATCTTAGGTTCTGTAATGGCACTCCAAATGGTGTTGAACCATTTTCTCCATTGAGAAAGTGAAGAGTGCAAATGCCACCATTGATTAAGCATGTCCACCATCAGAAAGTGGGGCGAAAGCCATCTGTATCCCATATTGGGCTTATAATTGGTAAATGGAGTGGCAGGAAACCACTTCCAATCATACCACAAAGGACGAACAAACTGAATCCCCACTTTATGAAGTAAGTGCACAGGGATGGAAGACAACAAAAGGTCATAAGTCCGGCAATCAGCACGAACAAGGTAGTATTGAACTTGCATATCCTCCCATGACCTGAAATTCATGGTGACTCTTGAAAAAATGTCCTTGGTAGTGCGGATGCCACGTTTAAAGAAACACAGAGCACTAGCACCTTGAGTCTTGGCAAGAGGAGTACCTTGGAAGGCAAACAGGGGAGACCACCAAATGTTCTATTGATTTAAGGTTAGCCCATTGCGAAACTCATCACCAGCCCAATGAAGGCAAGGTTTAACAGCTTCCCAGGCTTTCTAGATGCTCTTAATAACAAAAGAGCCCTGTATGACCACTGGTTCATGCATAGCGAGAAGGGTCTGAAAACCAATCCCCTTCCACGCCGGTCTGTTAGCAGGGAAGCCTAAAGAGATGCAATGCCTAACAAGAATTTTCCAGGCTTCATCTCTAGAAATAGCTTTGATAATCCATTTAGCATAGAGGGCAAGGCCCTACTTCTGAGTGGAAAGTAGGCTGAGACCCCCAGATTCCCTTGGGAGACAACAGAAATCCCAAGCAACTCTATGAAAACCATGATGGTCAGAACTAGAGGTCCAAAGAAAATCTCTAAGAAAACATTCTAATTTGAGATAGGGAGCTTTGGAGGGATCCCAACAAGAAGAAGAATAAACATGGGTGGTAGCCAAAATCTTAGAACAAATCTGGAATTTACCAGCAAGAGAAAGTGGCTTGGTGATCCAATAATCAAGCTTTTTGTTAATCTTTGTAAGCACAACATTTCAAAGTTCCATAGGGGAAGCCTGGAAAGCAAAGGGAATGCCAAGAAAGTGGAAGATTTCTCCATGAGTAACTCATTTCCATTGGAATTTTTTGAACCAAGGTGGAGCTGGCAAGAAAGACTGTTGATAGCAGAGCGTTTTATGCCATTGAATGGCAGAGCCAGAGGCTTGACAAAAAGTGTCCAAACTGTAATCATCTAAAAATGGTCATCTAGACTATTAGCCCCCTTCTCAGCATTTTGGCTAAATTAATTTAATCATTTACCTAGACCAAATTGCTAATAATCAATTTATTTGATTATAACCTATAGTTTGACTATGCTATCCTAAGTTCATTATTTGATTAAAAGAACATGTCCCCTTTTAATTAAATAAAATACCCCATTCTTCTAACCCACTTAAAGTGCACACATAAAGTCTTTTTTCTATTTTGCAATTAAAAGAAAAGGCTTTGTGACTTTTGTCTTATATGACAAGTCAACTTATATTCTATTGGTTGATTTGTGTGTGCACATGGATCACTCCTCTTTTCAAATTCCACCGTTGATCATCCACCATCTTCATCTTGATCTCTACCATCCATACATCTTTAAAAGGGAGAGAGCTTTCCCCCTCAATGAATCCATCTTTTGAACATTGTTATGCTGCAGGTTTTCTAACAGGTTTTCTTTGGAGCTTTGTGGAGAACTTCTCTTCCTTGTCTACATTCTCTCATCCGTGGCATCATGGCATTCTAGCTTAGCTTAGCTTTCATTTTTACATGTAGCTTAATCTCACATAGCTTAATAATGGTTTTGTAACACTCTCATCCATGCTTAGAATAGCTGCATTTTGCATTATCATCTTAGCTTAGTTTGCATTGCATTCTTGAGGAACTCCTTGAGACAGTTGCATTCTTGCATCTTGTCTTTGGAACCTCCCATTGCATGGTTTACTAGCAAGAAGAGTATCTCTAAGGCTCATCTGAGAGCCTTTTTATTCTTGAAATATACTCTCTTGCACTCCATGGATAGGGAGCTCTAAGCCGGCATCCAAGCATTCCAAACTCATGGAATCGTTTGGATAGAAGGGTTTAGAGTGGGACACTTTCGAGTGTACATTTTTGGCGCCCACCGTGGGGCTTGAATCAAATTTTCAGCTCCATTTGCTTTCATTTCTTATCTCTGGTTTTTTACAGCAGCATATTGGGTCTAATCAAATGCTTTTGTAGAATTTTCACTTTGGTTTTAAGGCCAAGCCATAAGTAAATTGGTTTGAAGGCCAAAAACTTAGTTGGTTTAAAGATTTGATCATATCTTTTAAACCGCTTAGAATTTGGTTCTGAAATTTTGTTTGCAGGTTGCGTATATGCTCAAAATGTCTCAGTCCAATTTTCAGAGCATTTTGACATGATTTTCGGAAGTTATGATATTTTCTTTATTTTTCATAAAAAGCCGTTTTTGATCGCAAATCAGCGCATTTTTTGGAAAAACTTACATTTTCAGAAAGCTTTTTGAATTCTAATGGGGGTTCTTTCTTTGTGTTTTTAATTTTGAGATCGTATTAAGGATAAAAAATTCGATTTGATAAATTTGGCCTGTTTTGACAAAATCAATCTCTAGGGAGCAAATGAAGAGATTTTTTAAAATTTCTTGCATTTTTGGAAAGCTCTCTGATTTTTAACAGGGGTCTCTTTTTTTCATTTTCATTTTTGGATACGAAATCATAGCAAAAAAGTTCAATCTTGTTGACTAGGTCAAAACCAAAGAGTAAAAATGAAAGCTAAGCTAAGCTAGAATGCCATGATGCCACGGATGAGAGAATGTAGACAAGGAAGAGAAGTTCTCCACAAAGCTCCAAAGAAAACCTGTTAGAAAACCTGCAGCATAACAATGTTCAAAAGATGGATTCATTGAGGGGGAAAGCTCTCTCCCTTTTAAAGATGTATGGATGGTAGAGATCAAGATGAAGATGGTGGATGATCAACGGTGGAATTTGAAAAGAGGAGTGATCCATGTGCACACACAAATCAACCAATAGAATATAAGTTGACTTGTCATATAAGACAAAAGTCACAAAGCCTTTTCTTTTAATTGCAAAATAGAAAAAAGACTTTATGTGTGCACTTTAAGTGGGTTAGAAGAATGGGGTATTTTATTTAATTAAAAGGGGACATGTTCTTTTAATCAAATAATGAACTTAGGATAGCATAGTCAAACTATAGGTTATAATCAAATAAATTGATTATTAGCAATTTGGTCTAGGTAAATGATTAAATTAATTTAGCCAAAATGCTGAGAAGGGGGCTAATAGTCTAGATGACCATTTTTAGATGATTACATTTGCCCCTCTTTGACTAATGTGTGATCGATCTGGGAACACATTATGTCAAAGAAAATCGAAGCCAAGTAGGCGATGATAGATATAGATGTCTAATTTTGAAGAGTGAAATGCAGAAATAGATAGCAAGTCCTGAATGCACAGCCTGATAGCAGTAGTACTGAACACTAGGAAGAGATGATGTCAAAATTCAAGAAGAATACTAACACTTAGAAAAGCAGACAGAGTGAGAGCAAGTGAGAAGATCAAACAAATGCTCCTAAGCAGTGATAGAGTATTTCTGCCCCCTCGGGATCGAAATTGAAATGAAGTAAGGGGATGCAAAAAACTAGCTAGAAATGAGAAAATTAGAATATAGCAATGTCCAAGATGACAGATAGATGATTAGAACCCAAGAATGACTATATAAAAAAATTGATAAAATGCCCCAGTTTGACTAGAGTTGACCTTGAAGGACATAGCATAAAAATAAGGTCAAAATGAGTAGAAAGGTGATTTTAGACATGAAATAGTGAATTTAAGTAGATATGAAGTATGGAAATGATGAAGACATGAAGAAATGAAGATGCCCCAGTGATGATTCAGAGATTAGACCTCAAAAGGTCAGCTAACTGCTCAGAAGAAAGTAGAATTTTAAAAGACAATTTTGACCATCAAGATGAACTCGAATTTGGATTTCGATCCCGAAAATGAATCTAGGATGTTGAAATTATTTAAGAGGTCAAAACTTTATATAATGTGATGATAAGATAGAAAAGAGATGAAGCGAAAGATTAAGAAGGTGAAAAGACATGAACAAGAAGAAAGTAAAGAAATATATGAAAGGAGTTAGCTGATATGTCCACAAAAAGATGAAGAGAGAGCTCTCCCCATATGCAAGAATGCAAGACTAAGCTAGAAAATGAACCTAAAATGCAAGCTAACATGCAAAGTGGTTTACCAGCAAGAAGTGCATAACATTTAGACTCTTAATTTCATCATTGAGCATTTATTAGGGACATCATGAGATCATACAACCATCACTAGTATAACTATGAGGATATGAATATGATCGATATTAGATAGGTATGTGGAAATCCAATCTAAGCATCAGAGACATGTAAGTCAAGATAACTACACGACTAGATTCCCTAAGTTTAATTTAGCAATATTACACCTGTATCAAGGCATAAGCGCCAGGATAAACCCTGAGTGCAGTCTTGCAAAACAATCAAGGATGATACATTTATAAGTCAAAGTGTTGAATAGGACAAGCATGAATGCTTACAACACTATAGACAAACAAAAGTATACCCACAAACAGAAATCAAGAAAATATGTCCCATGCCCCCAGTCTTCTAGTCAATGACATCCTTGAAAAACTATTAGGGAGGGAATACATGGCAAAGAAATCATCATAGACAGCACACAAAATAGATAAATGTTAGCATAGCTCAGTCGTTTAAGTGTTAAAGTGCGTGTGTGTAAGTCACTTGGCCATTTCTTCCAGACTTGATTCTGATAGTGAGATATCGCGACATCGGAGACCGTAGGTAAACTATCTGTAAAGTGTTAAAAAACACTTGATGTCAAAGTGGGGGAAGTGTTGAGAAACACTATTTTGTGAGTTGTCAAAGAAACCCTAATCCACAAGAATACCTCAATAGGCTAAGTAGCTATGCCCCCAAGATGAGGACAAGAAACAATTCCAAGCTAGGAAATGTGTAGCAAAATAGGTGATTGAGAGTGATAGACATAGGTGCAAGGGTTTCAAGTAGTGCCTGTTTCCAGATTTTCACCACTTGACAGATTTTTTCAGGACTTTTTTCATTTTTTTTGTATTTTTGTATTTTTGATTTTTTTGGTGATACATCAAAGTGCCTATTGCTAGGTTTTCACTAAGAAGATCTTTTTTTTCAAGACATTTTCTAATTTTTAAGATTTTTTCAGCATCATAGATGATTTTTTGGATTATTTAGAATAATTTAGAGATTACTAGTTCTCAAGCAAGATCACATCATTTTCTCCCAATGTCTAGCAGGTGTAGGACATGATGGAGCAGAAATTTGGTGGATAGACAAAGATGGATAAGAAAGGAGTATGAAGCAAGTGAAAGTGATCCTCAAGGATGCACTCCTCAAGAGTACCCAAGCTAGGGAAAGATAGCCATATAAAGTAGGTTTTGGATAAGCAACGGAAGAAATGAGCAAGATAACATGTAGGATAAGCAATGAAGCCAACAAGTGAGATAGCATGAAGTGTGTAGTCCAAAGAGTAGTCATGTCAAGAGACCTATGAGAACCATGTTTCATTTATTATGATCAAGACCAAGGGGTCAACTAGATAGGATAGCAATGGGATAGAGCAATAAAAATAAAGCTCAAGATGGAGGCTATGAGTGAATGGGAGAGCACAATAGGAAAGCTGCTGGATAAGATAGCCAATATGCAAAGATAGCTCAACATTGTCAAGATCAAAGAGAGAAGAGGGGATAGATGGATGATGGAAGAATTATGCATGATGCCTGTTTGCCAGGTTTTCATCATGGTACTTACCCAAGGTGCCACAAGAAGTAGTTTTCACCATAGGATAAATTTATTTCTCTTTACTTTTGCTACCAAGGTGCCACAAGAAGTGGTTTTCACCAAGGCCCTTTTTTTTCTTTTTCTATTTTTTTTGAATTTTTTGAATTTTTAGAAAGAGCTCAAGCTTTTTGAATTTAGATAGTGCTCCTATAGGAAAGATAAGCCATGATAAGCCGAGACCATAGACTGGTATGCTCAAAGATGTTGATAGGGTGATGAAAGAGAAATGGTAGTAGGAAGAGTATATGGAGGATAATAGTTCATGTATAGAAAGTTAGTGTAAGCTTTAGAGGATTTCATGTGGGTAGCTAAAATATTGGACAAGATCAACATTGACACACACCTTGAAGGGTATTGGAACAATGGAGGAATCATGGATGAAATAGCTTGAGGTTTAGATGTATGAGGCGGTAGAAGAAATTTGGAAAAAAGTGGAGTGGAAGGCTTTGGAATATTTTTAGAAAGATTTTTGAAAGAAGATGGAATGGAAGCCTTTGGAAGCTTGAATGTCAACTTTGAAGTATTTTCAATATTCAAGTCTTTTAAAAGAGACTTGGGAATCCATATAGCTTTAGATTTTCCTCGTTCTTTGGGTGCTTGACATTGCATTTCTTCAATGATGGATTTAGGAACCCACATTTTCTTTGATTTAGCTCTCTTAATAGTGGACCTTTGCGGTCTCTTTTGTGCATTCGTCTTCTTAGCATTCACATGTAGATTAGATGGGACATAGTGATCTTCATTTTTCAATGGATTCTTATGTTTATTCTCACTTCCAAATGACTTGGGATTTGTGGATGAATAAGGATGATATGACTGGTTTAGATTTATAGATGGGTGAAAAGTCATCAAGGATGAGTGTCTTTGTTGATCTTGAGGTATTATAGGAGAGCTAGGGAATGAGCTAGGAGTGAATGTAGGAGATGGGGGAACATAAGGCCCCAATATGGATGGAATGTTTGAATGCTTTAGCTTAGATGGATAAGGACCAAGGATAGATTTAGAAGATGTAGAGGGATAGTGGAAAGGGATATCAACATATTTAGAGTGAGCAACATGGTCAACGCCATCAATAGACTCATGAGTACCTTTCATAGGAACAACATTTTTAATAGAAGCACTTGAAGCTTGAGCACAATTTTGAAGTGGATGTGGAGAAGTAGAACATGAGGCGATGCTTTGATCTTGACAAGTAGCTTTGGATAGCATATGAAGAGAACTTTTCTCATAATTTTCAGTAAGCTCAAGGGAGATAGTGGAAGTGGTATCTTCATAATACTTAGGAGGTGGACAAGATATAGGATATGGAGGGGAAAAATCTTGAAAGAGATGAAAGGGTGCTTGATCTTGATCTTTCTTGACATTTATAGCTTTTTCTTTTTGAGAGTCCTCTTGACATGGAGCCACTTCTAAGGACAAGGGGGAATGAAGAGTGAATGGAGAAGTGCTTGGATTAGGCATAGTAGTGTATGAAGGTTGAGGATGTTTAGGATTAGTAGCATGGAAAAGGGTTGCAGCCAAGTGAAGGTTAGCTTGAGTTTCTTTTAGAGGTAGCCCTTGAGGATACACATAGTCAATGTGGAAAGCATTAGGTTCCTTTTTTGATAGAGGCATGTTGGAAAGCTTTGAAGTGTTGGGAGATGCATGAGTGTTGGAAGAAGTGGAGGTATCAAGGAAACCATCACTAGACATAGGTTCATTAATATGATCTTGCTCAAGAGAAGTATCCTCAGCACATGAGTCACTAGAGGTTCCAAGATCAATAATCTCATCATCAATGAGATCTTGGATTTTATGTTTCAGCTCTATACAATCAGAAGTAGCATGGTCATTAGATCGATGATAGGCACAATAGGTATCCAAGAATGGGTTTCCATATGAGTTAGACTTAGGTAACATGATGATCTTATTGCCAAGAAGTTTTTGCAAAGTGTCATCATAAGAATCTTCCAAGGGAGCAAAAGTTCTATCAAAATTATGTCTAGAGTCCTTTGGTTGTTTCTCAAGTGAATAGAATGCATTCATGTCTTCATCATTATCTTCATCAAAGATAGGTCCATCATGAAATTTTGTCATAGGCTCAAGTGCTTGTTCTCTACAAAGGTCTTTAGATCTAGAAGATGAAGACATTTGATGTCTTGAAGTAGAGCATGTAGACCTAGAAGAAGAGGATGACCTCAAAGAAGGTGACTCACATGCATGTAAAGACCTTAAGGAAGATTCATGTAATGATGCAATCTTCTCCTCCAACCTTTTCTCAAGTTTAGACTTCATTTCTATCATGCGCTTAGAGAGATGAAGGTAAGAAAGATCATTTGTCTCTTCTAGTTCTTTGTATTGTGCATATAGATCTTGAAACTCTTTAGTGACATGGAGGATATCATGATCATCTAGATTCAGTTGAAGTTTGGTAGCACAAGGTTTAGATCCCATAGTTTTAGATGCAAAGCCAAGCATAAAATAGTCTAGAAGATAACTTGATGTTGAAACTATAGGAGGTAGAGTGTTCACTTGTCAAGATAGCAGAGAGAGATTAAAGTGACTTGTCAAACAATATGTCCAAGAAACTTACGACATGAATGACTCAAGTCAATAGCTAGGCAAGATGCCCAAATAGCCAAATAGATAGAGCAAGCAGGGTGACAAGTGAACAACTCTCCAACCCAAGAGTGTTGTCAAGAAATCAAGGTAATCATTTTAGCAAAAGAATAACTAGCAAGCATGCATAGACCATGAAGAAAAAAAGACCAAGAGCACTAAGAAAAAAGAGCCACTTTAAGCATGTTTAAGGACTAGAGACATAACAAATCATAGCCAAATGATAAAACTCCCCTTAGCAAGCAACATAAGAAAAATGTTTGCATTTGATGTTTTGACTTGGTTGACAAAGTTTGACAATAGTTGATAGCATAACAAGTTTGATGTTCAAAATTAATTTCTTTTCAAGCAAGATAGTGACACATGGAGTAGTCTTCAAACAATCAAGCAAGGGACAAAGCAACCTTGCATGATACAAGCATATGTGACGTCTCAAAAGAATTCCCTAGAATTATCGTCATGTGTATCTTCAAAAGATTTTCACAAGTATACCACATTCGAGAACACATCAAGCAATATCTACCTAGAAGTCATGGTTCATTACTCAACAACTTGGCCCACGCTTGATGCTCCTTTGCCTCACACCAAGTGGTTGCCCACAAGAGATATTGGCTTTGTCATGGAAATGCCATAAGCATAACCAAGGGAACACATATGGTGAGTGTAAATCTTGGGGTGATCCGGGTAGTCCACTAGGATCAATCCTTGCACCAAGAAGTTGAGCGGCTAAAAAGGGTAGTTACTAACTTAGGGTTTTTAGATAGGGCTTCCGTTCATAGTGTTCCTCTTGCTCCCAATTACGGGACACCTCACCTTGCGATGAGTAACCGATCTCGCGATCACAAGAGTACCTTAAGCATTCTTGCCTAGTGATCTCCCTATGGTCGAAATCCCATAAGCGATCACACTAGACGAAGATAAACACTATGTCTACCAAGGTTTTGTGTCCTTGATAGCCTTGAGTTTATAGTGGGTTGGAAGAGCCAGGTAATCGGCTTGTTCCCACTTGGGTCGTTCCTCTCAGGTTGTCCGAGAGCAGGCCCTCTAAAGGATTCTAACTACACAAAGTGGATCAAATTTTGGAAGTCAAGATTTCTGGTTCACCACAAGGGTGAAGAGCATACTCTCCTATTCCAATCATTTTCTCCCAAACACGCCAAGAAGATTCATTTACCCCTTGCTTTTGAAACCAAATGGCAAGTCAAGATTTCTGATTCACCACAAGGGTGAAGAGCATACTCTCCTATTACCAAAAGACTCCAATCACAAGTTTTATGTGCCTATGAAAAATGAACAATTATTCAATGCCACACATGAAAACAAAAAAGCAAGAAATTTGGGTTTTTATGCTTTGGGCAGCCCTGCAAACAATCGTTAGTAGCCCTTGTGCATTTGAAGCTTTGACATGCGTTCTTTTTATGCAATGTTTCAATTTTTTTTCACAAGGATGGCAACCTGAAATCACAACTTGTTAGCAAAAAAAGTTAGTGTGAAATAACATAAAAATATGCAATAAAAAGTGGTGAGTTGCTTCAAAAATCTAATTTATCCTCCAACCAAGTACATGCAAAGAAAGTGCAAGTTAATCACAAATGCTTTCATTTTTACTCTTTGGTTTTGACCTAGTCAACAAGATTGGACTTTTTTGCTATGATTTCTTATCCAAAAATGAAAATGAAAAAAAGAGACCCCTGTTAAAAATCAAAGAGCTTTCCAAAAATGCAAGAAATTTTAAAAAATCTCTTCATTTGTTCCCTAGAGATTGATTTTGTCAAAACAGGCCAAATTTATCAAATCGAATTTTTTATCCTTAATACGATCTCACTCTGTCTGCTTTTCTAAGTGTTAGTATTCTTCTTGAATTTTGACATCATCTCTTCCTAGTGTTCAGTACTACTGCTATCAGGCTGTGCATTCAGGACTTGCTATCTATTTCTGCATTTCACTCTTCAAAATTAGACATCTATATCTATCATCGCCTACTTGGCTTCGATTTTCTTTGACATAATGTGTTCCCAGATCGATCACACATTAGTCAAAGAGGGGCAAATGTAATCATCTAAAAATGGTCATCTAGACTATTAGCCCCCTTCTCAGCATTTTGGCTAAATTAATTTAATCATTTACCTAGACCAAATTGCTAATAATCAATTTATTTGATTATAACCTATAGTTTGACTATGCTATCCTAAGTTCATTATTTGATTAAAAGAACATGTCCCCTTTTAATTAAATAAAATACCCCATTCTTCTAACCCACTTAAAGTGCACACATAAAGTCTTTTTTCTATTTTGCAATTAAAAGAAAAGGCTTTGTGACTTTTGTCTTATATGACAAGTCAACTTATATTCTATTGGTTGATTTGTGTGTGCACATGGATCACTCCTCTTTTCAAATTCCACCGTTGATCATCCACCATCTTCATCTTGATCTCTACCATCCATACATCTTTAAAAGGGAGAGAGCTTTCCCCCTCAATGAATCCATCTTTTGAACATTGTTATGCTGCAGGTTTTCTAACAGGTTTTCTTTGGAGCTTTGTGGAGAACTTCTCTTCCTTGTCTACATTCTCTCATCCGTGGCATCATGGCATTCTAGCTTAGCTTAGCTTTCATTTTTACATGTAGCTTAATCTCACATAGCTTAATAATGGTTTTGTAACACTCTCATCCATGCTTAGAATAGCTGCATTTTGCATTATCATCTTAGCTTAGTTTGCATTGCATTCTTGAGGAACTCCTTGAGACAGTTGCATTCTTGCATCTTGTCTTTGGAACCTCCCATTGCATGGTTTACTAGCAAGAAGAGTATCTCTAAGGCTCATCTGAGAGCCTTTTTATTCTTGAAATATACTCTCTTGCACTCCATGGATAGGGAGCTCTAAGCCGGCATCCAAGCATTCCAAACTCATGGAATCGTTTGGATAGAAGGGTTTAGAGTGGGACACTTTCGAGTGTACACAAACCAATTAAAGCATTTTTGATGTTTTATTTATCTTCAAGAAGAGTAAGAAAATAATCATCAGCAAAATGCCCATTGACTACCTCGGAGGAAGAATCAGGCAAGGAAATGCCACGGACCAGTCCTGAAGACATAGAGTGAGCAAGTAAATAACCAAAACCTTCAGCAGTAAGGACATAAAGCGCTGGAGCTAGCGGACAACCTTGTTTGATGGAACAAAAAAGTCCAAAAGCTTTAGATTGAGAATTATTGATGGTGATGCAAGCATTAGCATCACCAAAGAGCATCTCCACGGACTGAAGAAAATTGGGACCAAAACCTAGAGCCTGAAGCATAGCCAAAATGAAAGGCCATTCAATGCGATCATAGGCTTTAGCAAAATTTATCTTTAAAAAGATAGCCTGCTACTTGGACTTATGAGCCCATTCCATACCTTCCCAAACAGCAATGATGTTGTCAAGAATATACCTGGATTTGATTAAGCCAATTTTTTCAGGCTACACAATTAGAGGAAGCATATGGCAGATTTTGAGAGAGAGCACCTTAGCAATGATCTTATAAGACACATTCAGGAGGGTGATGGGCCTCCAGTTGCAGATGTCCTCAGGATCACTGGCTTTAGGTATGAATTTAATATTGCCTTTATTTATGATCACTCCTAAGCTTTTAGAATGGTATGCTTCAAGATAGGCTTTGTGAGACTAGGACCAATTTGCTCCCAAAGATGTTTGTAAAATTCACAGGAAAATCCATCACACCCAGGGGATTTGTCATCCGCCATGGAGTAAACTGCCTCTTTAAGGTCTTGGAGGGAAAGAAGTTGCTCACAGAAAGCACATTGCTCAACTACGAGGTGGTTTGGAGTAACAGTAATACACTTTCTGAGAGCCTCCTCCTGAGCAACCGAATGGCCCTGCAAAGCAAAGACATTCTCATAGTGAAGAACAAAAGCTTGCAGGATGTCACGCAGACTAGAAAGAACATCAGTTTTCTATTTTATCTTTTTAATCCCAACATTGGTATGACGAGCTTAGAGAGCCTGGAAGAACTCCTTCGAGGCTTTGTCGCCAACCTCCAACCAGTGGAGATGGGCTTTGATTTGAGCTCCTTGGGCAACATAGTTATCAACAATTTGCTTTTCATGGTGAAGCTTGGCAAGCTGAATTTGAAGATCCACATCAAAGGGGTTGAATGTGAGAGATTCAGAGGCTTTTTTGAGGGCAAGGGTGTTGGCTTCATAAGACCATTTTCTAAAAATTGCCAGCTGACGCCCATAGATGCACAAAAATTGAGCCGTTTTGGTAATGGCATCATTCCACCATTGAATCCAACCTCGATGGGAATGTGGACGTGGTTCTAAATTCCAGACATGTTGTATGTGGGAGATAGTGGAAGCATGCAATAGCATAGATGTGTTGAGGAAGAATTGAGACTTGACCACTTTGGGGATAGTTGTTTGCCAAAAAATGCCAAAAAAAATGGGATAGTGGCCTGACAACATCACATCTGTCAGGGGAATGATAGGTAGATCACGATCTTCAGAAAAGGAAAAAAAAGATTGCACCGAGATCATAACACGATCAAGACGTTTCAATATGCGGTCAGGACCGGCTCAAAAATTGGACCAAGTGTGCTAGGCCCCACTATCATGATGGCAACTAGTATTAGGATCAAAAAACTCAATTTATGATGCATGTAAAACCAGGCTTCTCTTTCCCCAGCTGTCCAACGAAAAGGCAGAATTCCATCTTTATCAGAGGCCACTTCAACCATATTGAAGTCCCCACACAGGACCCAAGTAGTTGGTAGCAAGTTGTCAGCAAGCCAAACCCACATTTGTGCCCTTTCCACAGCATCATTGGAAGCATAAACATTAATGACTCCAAAAGAATGATTGTTAATGGAAAGAAAAAGCCAAATAATACGATGAGTGGGGTCAAAACCGTACGAGATAATAGCAGAATGAAGGTGAGGTGATAGGAGAGTAACTACACCACCTCGGCCAGCTTCATGCTGAGAAGAAAACATGATGTTATCTTGCCAAATGACATGACATGCAACAAAAAGCATGAAACCAGAAATCTTAACTTCTTGCAGGCAAAGAAAATCTAAATTCCCAAGTCTATGATGGGTATCCTGGACATAGTACTTTCTGGGGGGGTCTGTAAGACCTCAAACATTCCAAGAGAGGAAGTTCATGAGAACTCTTCCATACCATCCTCATCCTCTTGTAAGGAGTAACTATTCTGCAAAAAGGTAGAAACTGGGTGGAAGTCAGATGGGAAATCCCCTGAACTTACAGCCTGCCATTTTACCCCTGATATCTCTGCATGTCTAGGAGAACTATGAGAATGCCTTGTTGCTGGTGGTACTATGGAAGAGAATGCAAGAGGAGAATGAGCCCCGACCAAGGACGAGGCCCTGGTGGCTGCCTTAATCCCCTACGAACTAGCAAGGTTTGAAACCTGCGAAACTGGAACAAGTGTAATGGAAGCCACTGGCGTCTCCATGCTAGTAGGCACAGACACTTCAGTGGAAATAGGAGGAATCACAGTAACTGCCACATAGGATGGCTTGGGGGCCAAAGGATTCCAGGTAGGCTTGCCCTTGCGCCCAACAGTAACCCATTCTTCTTTTTTTCCTTCGACCTATTTGATAGACGTCACTTTAGGCTGGGGTTTGACCCTAGGTGTAGCCAAAGGGAAATCCTTGATCTTGTCTTTCGTAGACTGGCACCTATAACAGGTTTTAGGTAGGTTCAAGTAAAGCACCTTCTATGAGAAGGTTTGGGCGCCAATCTAGATTTCCACAAAATCCTTGAGATCTTTAGAAAGATCAACTTCAATGCAAACATGCCACTGAGGTCGAGCATTAAAAAATTTCTCTGGCTCCTTGGTAACAACTTTACCAAGGGCTTGGGCAATAGACTCAATAAAAGGCCAACAAGGCAAGGGTAGACCTGGGAATTTGACCCAAACAGGAACCCAAAGCTTTTTATCATCCGATCAGACAGAGAAGTCTCGAGACCATTTCTGAAAAACAAGCAGAGAGGAATGCAAAGACCAAGGGCCATTGGTAAAAATTGCGTCTTCTTGCGACAGGTTAGTAAAGTAGAATTAAAAAAAACCTTTGGTAAGGTTTTGCACAGTGTCAAGGTGGACTCCATGAGGAGTCCAGCTTTTATTGACCCATTCTTTGAGCATAGTTTCAGGGGGAGTCCTACCAACAAAATACCCTATCAAGGTATGTTGTTCTAACCAGTCACATGTAGCATCAAATTCTTGCAAAGGAAGGACAATATCAGGATTACCTCATGGAAGACCTTCGGGACAAACTTGCGTGGGCGTTTGTTCAATGGTGGTGCCATGGCAATCCGAAGCAGCAGTGTGAATACCAGAAACAACTAGTTCACTGCTGGCCAGAGCCATTATATCCTAACCTAAAGCTCTCGTAGTAAATATGGTATGACAAGTGCCGACAGAAGGGGAGTGCAAGAGAACGGCCATACGCAAAAAATTGAAAATTTGCATGAAGCAAGAAAACTCTAACAGAGCGAAAAGCTCAACCTCATTATCTCAAGTTCCACGAATTCTCTTTAGCAGAAGTTTGAACTTGGAAATTACATTATTGATCATCCCCATTTAATCTATCTATTAACGCACCTATGCAAGATCTAAATAACATAAGATACAATGAAAGAAAATTTCTCAATCTTTTCTTTTCTATTAATCAACCTAGTTCAAGGCTCCGTCGAGAAAGAACTAGTAAGAAAACCCAACATCCTTGCCACTACAAAAAAATTAAAAAACCCCTTTTTATATAATATTACAATACAATTTGAATTCTCTTCTAGGTCCTTAACAAGGGATCCTTTTCAAAAGCTTCAATACGTCATGGTGATCATGGAGAAGACAAGAATTGACCCAAAGACAAATCAAGCAAAACATGAAGAACAAATCAAGCATGCATTTCCATCTTGGTTTGCACAATAGGTCCAATATTGAATCAAACTAGGGAGAAGGTGGATTTTCCCAATAGGAGATGTCGATCACTATACCACAACATAGCCCTTTCAAGGCTAAAAATTCAAGAACTTTCATTCTTCCACAAATGCCCTTTCGAGGCGAATATTACAAAGATTTTCATTCTTCCATTTCTTGAATTTTCAAAATTTTAAAACATGGTATGTGATGACAAGTAGGGGCCCATAACACCCTACCCTCTTTCACTCTTCTCATCATGAGAAGGGACTCTACACTATTGAGGTCCAACTAAAGCACTTCCCCCATACATGGCCACTTCTTCCCTATCCAAGGGTGAGTAATGCCAAAACAACCCACAAAATTTCTTTGAAAAACAAGCAAAAACATGAAGGAAAAGCATTCAAAAAAACATGTTTCAATCCCTCCCAAACATACCCAACATACATACAAGCATACTATTGTCACATAGGTTTGCACCCTTGTCCAAAGTCTTACCTAAGGACAACCTTGTGAAACATGAAAACAACCTCCAAGCTATGAGACTTGAACTGTGAGGTTGAACCTCTGGAGAAGGCCAACTTCCTCTTACTATTAAGATGCACCTAACTATTCTTGGAGAGGAAAAGGCTGTAGAACAAGATTTTAGTGTGCAAAGAACATTAACATTAAAGCAAACATTCACAAACTAAAAACTATATTCACATATAAGATTAGACAAAGGAAACAATTAAGGAATGCAAACCCAAAAAAGGAAACACTCCATGCTTCCTTGATTTTGTAGATGTGTCCTTTGATGTGGATGTATGCTCAAATGCTCAAAGTTGCTTCAATGGTGGAGATGGATAATAGCAAATTGGTAGCTTTGTGAGCTCTCAATTTGGCATTATAAGGTTAAGATTGATGGCTTTGGTTCTCAAAATAGCATGGTAACTTTAGCTCAAAGATTGTTGATTTTTTTAAATGGCTTGGGATGGGATTAAATTTATAGGCCAAGGGGTAGATGGATGGAGGGCTTAGATGCAAGGATGGGGAGATGGTTAAGGCTAAGATGCACTCAAAGGGGAGCACATGGATTGTTCTTGTTTAGCACCAATGGGAAGGTGACACTTGTCACAAGGAGGATGAGTGTGAGAGGGTAGGGTAAAGGGTTGGTTAAAGGCATGATGAGTGGGGTTGAGTATGTAAGAGGGATGTAAGAGGAATGAGTGTGAAAGAGGGAAGAGTGTGGAAGATGGATGTAAGAGTCATGAGTGGGCTTGTAAGAGCACTCATGACTTGGTGGTTGGGATTTTTGAGGGGAGACTTTGATTTGGTTTAGGAAAGTCTTAAAATTGTTTAGGGAATGTGACAACATTAGGGAGTGGATTAGGCTTGGATTTAGGATTAGATTAGGACTGTTAGAGATGTACAAGTGGATGGCATTAATAAGGGTGGGTGAGTTAGTGGCTAAGCTTGGTTAGTATGGGTGGATGGGGTGGATTAGGCTAAATGGAGGATTAGAGATAGGTTAGGGGTTTTTGAATTTGAAGATTTTATTTATCAAATAGATTTATTTAATAAATGGGGATTTTTGGAATTAGATAGAAGAATAGGATTTAATTGATAAATAATAGGTTTATTTGATTTATCAATTAGGACTATAGATGATTAAATAAATTAATCAGCTAGGGATGGCAAAAGATTAATTAGATAAGAATTTAATTAATGATGCCTTTAGAGATAACTAAATAGTATTACTAAAGCGGTGTAATCAAATTTAGGTGTCTACATTTTGCCCCTCTTTGACATAGTGTTGAGACAACACTATTTCAAAAAAGTTTGAATAAAGACGACACGAGGAAGATGTTTTAGCAACAAGGTTGCCCCAGTCTCAGATAAAAAGAGGAGAGACTAGACTTAGATGATGCCCCCTCAAGAAGGTGGCGGGGAGAGAAATGAGGCTTGACAACTTCTTGAAAAGTACAAGAAATTGAGATGAGCTAAGACACAGATTGGAAAAGAGAAGGGGCTGAATTAGCTCAAACTCTCACTACGCGAGAATGATAAAGGGAAATCAAAGGCACAATAGTAAAGAAAGCTTAAGACTTTCCAGGATTGGGGGAGGAGGATGGAGGAGCAGAGAACTATAAAAAGAATCCATGGAGGAGAGGAGGGATGATGGGATGATAAAGCTGATGCAATAGGATTTCAAAGAGTCAGATTGGTGGAAGATGGGTTTCGGAGATCCCTAGGACTAGGATTATGGATCTCGAAAAATGAGGCTTGGTGGGTTGATTTGATTGGTGGATCCCTAAGACTAGGATTGTGGATCCCTAAAGCTAAGCGTGAGGAGTGATCCAAAGAGATACTGATTCATATGCTGGGGTAGGTGCTGGATATGGATGGGGGATAATGGAGATGAAGGGAATCCATTGAAGCTTTTTGAGCAGGGGGATACTTCAAAGAGAAGTAGCACCATGTAGTTGAGCACTAGATTTGCTATAGGACTGTTGGTTAATTGCCAAGGTTACCAAGAACATCAAGGCCTTTTCACCAACCGTCCAAAGGATTGATGAACTGACTCAAAACAAACACGCAAGGATTTCCCCAGTATCACACATGAATCCCAAAGGAAGCAACGTGGAAACGACACTAGGTAACCCACAAGTAGAAAAAGAAAACAAGAAAAAGACTTGATCAAGACCCTATGCTCTAATTGCCCCATTCGCAGCATACCATGATATGGAAGATCATGGCAACCTTGAGGAGGGAACAAGGAGATTGCTTGGAAAAGATATTTCAAGACCCAAAACAAAAGATTCCAAATCAAAAGAAAGTGAAAATCTAAAAGAGAACCGTTTGCCAATGAGATGGGTAGGACGAGGTACTAACGGACCAAGATCAGACATGAGGAAAAATATATCTTGCAAGGACCTATCGGAGAGTACCTAAGCTGGTGGATTTGGATAAGTGATGCATCTAGCAAGCTGAACTAAGAAGGATAACACTTTGGTGACAGGAAGTCTAGCTAAAGGATGCATTGGAATAGCTAACCAAGATGTGTGATGTGTGCAAGATGTTGATCAAGGAGGAACTGACACAAAAGTTGGATAGATACAATGGTACTAAGCTAAAGAGGATGTACAAGCTGATAGACCAAGATATTTACAAGCTGAAGCTGACCAAGATAGTTACAAGCATGCAAAAGCTCAAGATGATAGGATAGCGGGATGGTTCGATGTTTTGCAAGATGTGAAAGCTAAGGATGGGGGATAGCAGAAGATATGTATTTGGGAAGGATGCATCCCAATGATGATGAGAGATTTTGTAACCAAAGATAGCTAGAGGAGCAGGATGAGATGGCTAGATAGGATGGGAGATAGCTAGGATTATGATGGATATAAAGAGATGACATTGGGTTTGCATGAGGATAGCCTAGAGCTAGATACCAATGACAAGGGAGGATGGACAAGACAAGATCTCTAAGGAATACAATGCCCCTAGTCGAAATATGACATGTGGAAGGAGGTCTTACAATGGATGTGATAGGATTGAAGCTAGGATGGAAAAACTGAAGATGCTAGGGAGATGGATGATAGCTGGGATGATTGGCTGAAGTTGTAGAAGATAAGTGGATGGTGTGAGATGGAAGCTGGAGGGTGGAGGATAGATGGATAGATTGGAAGATGGAGGTGGATGACAAGATGTGACCAAAAGCATGAGGATGATAGGCTAAGCTGGGGATGGCTAGATTACGCATGATGCTTGTTTGCCAAGTTTTCATCATGGTACTTGTCCAAGGTGCTTGAATTGCCAATTTTTCACCAGTGGATGCTTTCTTTTTCTTTTTCTTTTTTGACTTTTTGACTTTTGACTTAGCTGGAATGATTTTGGCTTTCTTCAGCTATTTTTGGCTTTTTCTTTGGGATTTTTCTCTAGCTATTGGAATGTTCAATTTTGTTGCTAGCTGTTGGTACATCGGATGTGTGATTTATGCAATAGATTGGATTAGATGGGATTGATGGTAGGAGATGGAGGGATGAAAAGGTTGGAAAGGAGCATGAGATGAGGATGCTTGCAGGATCAACATTGGCACATGTTGGGACAGGTGTGAAAAGAACATATGGGGGATATATGGTAGATGCAGGCTTGATGGTGGATTTGTGGAAGCACACTTGGGGATATAGGCACCCAAGATGGAGTTAGAAGATGGGGGACATGAGTCACTAGATGGAGGATTAGCAATGGTGGATGCCATTATGCATTGGGTTTCAACTTTTTTCTTTGGGATCCACATGGTTTTGGATTTTTGTTTTATAGGCTTTTGCATTGTTTTGCATTCTTTGATTGGATTTTGCTTTTTTGGAGTATGTCTTTTAAAATGGACATATGATTGCCTAGGATGCGGATTTTTAGCTTTATGCATTTTGAAGTTGGCATTCACATTGCTGTGGTAAGCTTTGGGAAGATGGTTAGGAGAAGCTTTGTGAGATGGAGAGTATATGGAAGAGCATGTAGGGGGATGATGATGGATGATGTGCCCTGATATGTGCCTTTGTTGATCTTGCATAGGAACGGATGGAATAGGATTTGAATGATGGCTAATAGGAGGATGGAGGATGGTAGATTTTGGGACATAGGGACCCAAAATGGATTTAGCGGATGAAGGGGGGATATGGTAGGTTGTTTTGGGTTGCAAATATGGTGAAGGGGGGATGACATAGGATTTCTTGAAGGAGTGATGGGAGGCTGGCATGGTGGGTTTGGAGACAGGCTTTGTTTGGGGGTGTGGTGTACCAACACCTTTAGATGGTGAGCCTTTGGATACATATCCAAGATCATGAAATCCTGGATTCTTTTGTGCAATAATAGGCTTTCTAATTCCTTGCTCTTGTGGTCCTAAACCTTGACCTTGATAATGCCATCAATTGAGCATTTGAACTAGCTGAGGATACTTTTTGCTTGTAGAAAATGGTGGAAGTGCTTTCTCAGATGTATTGCAATGGGGAGATACTGTTCTTAATTCTTCTGCTGAGAGGAGGCCACCATGGATGAACGTAAGTGAACCAAGAGGGTAGATTATAGATGGTGGAATAGCTTGGATAGGTGGTAAGATGGAAGCATGGAGCAGAGGAGAAGGTAGGATAGGGTCTTGATTTAGCTGGTGGGATAAAAAGATATCCTGTAGTAGAGGAGGTATGGCTTGAGTTTTTGGAGATGGAGGGGATGGTGACTGCACTATGGATGGAAGACATGGTATGATGATAGCTTCGTTTATGCTTTGGGGGATGTCAACATGCTTTTGGGCAGGATCTTGATAGGATTGGATTGGGATGGATGGTGCGATAGGAGGTGAAGGGATGGATTCTTCAAAGGCAGCGGATGGATAGATGGGAGATTCGGTAGTGGAGATGGGTGAGTAGAAGATGGATGCATAAGGGTCATTATGGGAGATTTGGGAAATACTTGGAGGTGAGGTGGATAGGATTTGGAGGGATTTGACAGGTGGTGGGATTTTGGTGCTTGCGGGAAGTGGAAGGATTTTAAGCAATTTGATGGATTGTATGGGGATGATAGCAATAGGAGATGGAGGTGATATTATAGATGGGGAAGCTTCATCACTGACTACTTCACATGGTTGGATTAGATGACATGGCTTATCAACTGCTGGAGGCTTCTTTTCTTGTATTTCCTCTGGGAGATTCCTTGGAGACTCATGTGTTGGAGGTGGAGGTGGATTGACAAGAATAGCTAGTGTGGTGAGGGTGGAGGATTGGAAGTTTGGTTGATTGGGTGATGGAGGAGAAGTTGGGATATCAGATGGCATGACCAGATAGTTTGGAATAACTCTTGGATTTTGGGGGATGGTTGGTGGAACGTCTCTAAGGCTCTCAAGATACCCTTCATAGTCAACAAGATCTTCATCATCATTGGAATAGGAGGTGGTAGGAGCTAGGACAATGCGACCGAATATATCATGATAGGATTGGTACTTCATGCTTTGATGATGAGTTTGATGGGGATGGGGTCTTGCATATGGATGAACACAGGAGCTCATGGTTGGGTTTGGATTAAGCTCAGATTTTGGATTGGCTGATGAAAGATTTCCTAGGGAGAGTCAAAGTTGTATGACAGACCTAAGGAGGATTGGCTGGAGATTTTTGGCTTTCCTATGGATGGAAGACTTCAAGGGCATGCTATCAAAAAGTGAGAGTTTTGCTTTCCTATGTGCAGGATTGGTGGAGATTGTGTCAACTTAAGGATAGATTAATGATCCTATGGGCATGACACGAGATTGACCACTTGTGGATCCCAAACTTTAGCTCAAGGTGATGAGGGATACAAGTGACAAAGCTGGGTTACCCTAGACAATGCTCTGTCAGAGGGATAACTTTGGTGAGATTGGTTGATTGGTAGGATTGATTGGATAGCAAATTCTGGTAGAGTGACAACAACTCTTTAAAGGCTTGGGTGTGATTTTGGATTGGGTTGCTAGTTGGCTGGGGGGGATGATTTGGATGGACTTTGGATTTTAGATTGTTCTAAAGCAAAGAACTAAGGGAGCTTAGATGATCTTCTGATTAGGCAGTGACTACGCTAAGTATGCCTTGAGCTAGGAGATTTCTGCTTTACTGGGATTTTGACCAAAGTTGGCAAAACATTCATTCAAAGGCTATGAACAAACAAGCAGACAAAATTTTGGAGCAAGCATGTCAAACACACCAACATCCTAGGAATCTTTCTACAGGGATGAAATTTAGTTTAGCTAGGGAGTCCTTGATATATGCAAGGTACGTGAGGTCCATATCCGTAGATGAAATCAAAAAGATGTCACACAGCCAAGAGGAGTGGTAACCCACTGCTCCTCTTTCACTTCTCAAGGGTATAAAGTTCCTTGAAGCTTAGCCCGAGTGACAAAATCTTGATCCCAAGAGAGGTGTCTTTCGATTCACCTCCCGATCTTTATACTCTGCTAGAACGCTGGAGTTGAGGTCGTCCAAGGGGTGATGAAATCCCCAAGCAGGCCTCCTAAAAAAAAGAAAACAAGGTTTTGGATCCTAGTCTTATGCACCCAAGATGGCCTCAAAAGATGATAAGGGGAGAGAAGACTTGGATGACCTTGGGCTAAAAAGCAGAGTTCTTTTCCATTTGATGATTTATATTTTGTAAGCTATGATTGAAGACACTCGTGATTATGGCATGCAATGTTCATTCCAACTTGACAGCGTCGTCAACATAATGGAAATCAAAAATTTGTCAACGTAAGAAATGCGAGCGTCATTGAGATGCGTCAAAACCATGCAATGTTCATTGATTGTTAGGCATTCAAGATTGTGTTAGAGTGTTTTAAGCCCAAATTGGAAGTGTGAAATATTACATTGATTCATTGATTCTTTGCATTCAAAATTGAGTTTGTTTGTTTTAAGCATGCATTCCAATAAAAGGTTGATTTTTATCCATAGCATTCAAGAGTGTGTTTTTGAACAACATTCATTCAAAGAAAAATGCTTAAACATTCAAGTTCATTCCAAGGAAAACCTAAGAAACATGATTAAGTTTGTTGCTCTAACCTGTAATAAGACAAAAAAGCAATTTGATTAGTTACCCAAAATTTTCTAAAATGAAAGCTTAACTATGGGAAATTTTTTTTTAACTTTTTTTGTTCTTTTTGATATGTGTAAAAATGCTTAGAATGGTCTGTTTCCTACGGAACCACTAAAAGTCAAATTTTGATTTATTTTTTAGTGATTTTTGGTGTTTTTAAACATATAAGTTTATTTGTTAGAGTTTTGAAAGCATGCAAAGACAATGACTTGGACAAGACAACCAAAAACTAAGCAACAAATCTTGAAAAACAATACAGCAGGCGGAGACACCAATCTGCGCAGACACTGATCTACACAGATGCTGATCTATGTAGACGAAAATATGATGAAGAAAGTAGCTAGTGGCATCAGAGACGATAGTTGGCAAATTACAGCGGTGGAGACGACAGTTTGACAAGTAGAGACGCCAAAATTTGCAGACGACAGTTTGAGCTTTCGGAGACTGCGGTTGAGCTCGCGCAGATGACGGTTGAACTTGTAGAGACAATGATTGGGTTTGCAAAGATGACAATTGAGATGGTGGAGACGACGGTTGAGTTTTCCCAGATGACGTTTTGCAGAGACGACAGGCAGAGATGCCAAATTGCAGAGACGATGGGCGAAGACGACACTGCACAAAGTGAACCGACGGACGCGAGTTTTTTTCAATTTTTTTTGATTTCTTGGTTATTTTCAAATTTTTGAGGGTATGTCTTCTTCTCTAGTGCATCCTTCCACCTGCAAAAACAAGCAAACACACCTTGCAACAACTCAAACAACATAAACCATTAGATTGTTACTTTGTAAAAGCAAAATATGGATTGAAAAAGATTAAGGAATGACCCATAGCGGGGTCCCACCGGGCGTGCCAAAATGTAGAACAAGATTTTAGTGTGCAAAGAACATTAACAATAAGAGAAACATTCACAAACTAAAACTAAATTCACATATATGCTTAGACAAAGAAAAGAAAACAAGAGATGCAAACCTCAAAGGATGAAGCACTTTATTGCTTTCTTGATTTTGTAGATGTGTCCTTTGATGTGGATGTATGCTCAATTGCTTGCCCAATTTCTTCAATGGTGGAGAGTAATAGAAAATTGGTAGCTTTGTGAGCTCTCAATTAGGAATTATAAGAGTAAGATTGATGGCTTTGGTTCTCCAAATAGCATGGTAAATTTAGCTCCAAGATTGTTGATTTTTTTAAATGGCTTGGGATGGGATTCAATTTATAGGCCAAGGGGTAGAGGAATGGAGGGCTTAGATGCAAGGATGGGGAGATGGTTAAGGAGGGCTAAGATGCACTCAAAGGGGAGCACATGGATTGTGCTTATTTAGCACCAATGGGAAGGTGAAACTTGTCACAAGGAGGATGAGTGTGAGAGGGTAGGGTAAAGGGTTGGTTAAAGGCATGATGAGTGGGGTTGAGTATGTAAGAGGGATGTAAGAGGAATGAGTGTGGAAGAGGGAAGAGTGTGGAAGATAGATGTAAGAGTCATGAGTGGGCTTGTAATAGTCTTTTATGTTTTGTAAGAGCACTCATGACTTGGTGGTTGGGATTTTTGAGGGGAGACTTTGGTTTGGTTTAGGAAAGTCTTAAACTTATTTAGGGAATGTGACAACATTAAGGGGTGGATTAGGCTTGAGTTTAGGATTAGATTAGGGATGTTAGAGATGTGCAAGTGGATGGCATTAATGAGGGTGGGTGAGTTAGTGGCTAAGCTTGGTTAGTATGGGTGGATGGGGTGGATTAGGCTAAATGGAGGATTAGAGATACGTTAGGAGTTTTTGAATTTGAGGATTTTATTTATCAAATAGATTTATTTAATAAATGAGGATTTTTGGAATTAGATAAAAGAATAGGATTTAATTGATAAATAATAGGTTTATTTGATTTATCAATTAGGACTATAGATGATTAATTAAATTAATCAGCTAGGGATGGCAAAAGATTAATTAAATAAGAATTTAATTAATGATGCCTTTAGAGATAACTAAATAGGATTACTAAAGCGGTGTAATCAAATTTAGGTGTCTACAAAGACAGAATGAGAGCATGGAAGAAAATCTACCTATTATAATCTAAGGAGGTGATGCACCAAAATAGAGTGTTTAAACCAATCTTTGCCCATACATGCACTATTGAAGCATTATGACACCAAAAGATATACACATTCAGACTCATTTTAATCTAACAACCCCATGTAGATCAGAAAACCAGAATGAATGACATAAGGAAAGAGAGATTCACTTATATATCATTCATAGGTCAAAGAGATACAGTCATGTAGACCATAGATTTCTACAAAGCATCAATGAGAAGCAAATGATTCTTGCACTTTCACACCAATGGCTGAAGGAGATAAGAAGAATGTCATTTAGTTCAAAGGCAAAGGGAATTTTACATTGAAGATTTGCAGAGCAATATCAGAGAAATTAGAGAGGGTTTGACCTTAACAAAATTTACAAAAATTGCCTTTATAGTTCAGGCATAACTGAGATGTCCTCTTACTGAAGTTACTCCACAACAACTACCATTAAGTCCTATAGAGAATAATCATGGGGATCCAGATACAATGATATATGATCTTGTTGGAATAGGGCTTTGAGAAGATAGAAACGATGCCATTAAATCATCTGACCAAGTAGATGGATTGGATTAGAGGTGGTGGATTGTTCTCCTAGGGGTAGCATTCATTCCAAAGTGGTTGGCATTGATCAAAAGGATCAGATCGTGCAAGAAAACCTGATTTCTCCTGTTCTAGCTTGTGGATCAGCAAAGTTAGTAGGTCAAATGAATCTTGCAAGAAAAATGAGCCACATGGGCCAATGATCTTCCTTTTTTTTGCCAACCCACAAAGTCCCCACGCGGTTGACAACAACTTTTAACTAACCGCGCCACCTCCTTAGAACCCTGACCATGACAATCACATAACTGCCAGCCCAACTGTCCATGCTAACTATTAATACCATGGCCAGGCTTGCTGGGACAAGTGTCACAAAGGGGCTTTTCTGCAATGTTTAATCTTCATGCAACTCCATAATGTTGGAAAGCCCTGATTGTTGATCTCTTGCAAGATCAACGATTATGAAAGATCCCTTATACTGTGTTTTCCACCCCAAAATTCTTGGGCCCACGAGACACTTATCATACACCTAGCATCCAACTCAACAACCACCCTAGTAGAACTTTGATGACCCACACAAGAAATAGGTCCCATAGAGACATGCAGCAGCAAGGCGCTTTCCCACATTACTTAAAGTCTTCGCATCTTGATAATGTGGGGAAGCCTCGATCATGGATCTGTTTGCATCAGATGGTCAGAACTCAACACGTATCTCCTCGTGAGAAGGGTGGGCCCATGACCTCATTTGAGACAGGTGTCACTAGGGTGCTTTCCTACAATAATTAAAAACCTTACACTTCCATCAAGTGGGAAAGCACTAGCCCTTGATCTGGCAAATCTGACGGTGGAAGTTCCTCATGTGTTATTCTTTGAACAAGGTGGGCTTGTGATGTCATTCCCTCCACGTTTCATGAAGGGGCTTCCCCACATTGTTTAAACTCCTTGCACCTTGATATTGTAGGGATGTGCCAACCATTGATCTAATTTGTATCTATGGTGCTCAGAATTTGTGTCTTCTAAACCTCTACAAGATCAGTCGTGACATCATTCAGATGCATGTTGCTAGGGCACTTACCTGCATTGTCAAAAGGTCTATCATAAAATAAAATGCAGGGAAGTGGGTACCAATCAAATTGCCAGCTCAACCTACCACCCTACCTACCCTATCTGCAATGGCTTAGAGAAGATGGACCCACCCAAAAAATAAGGACCCACTGAACCACGTGTTGCCAAGGGGCTTTCCCGCAATATTTAAATATTGTGCATTTGGAGAATGCAATAAAGTGCCCACCATAGATCTAAACTAGATTTGATGGTGCAGAAAGTTGTAGGCCAACAGAACAAGACATAAGGTTTCATCATTTAATTTTTTGATATTTTTCGGGCACTAAAATAATATAGAAGATGGAAGGTGACCATTGGGCGTGGCAAGCATTTAAAATTTGAATCTTGGCAGAAGGCAAAATGGATAACATTTTTGGCAACTCAGAGGGGATGTGAGCCTGCTATACATAAAACTCATGACTTTGCATGTCCATTGGGCTATAGAGTCATACAAATTTGGATCTATGCACTATAGAACCCTAACCCTACCTCTGCAGTAACAAAGCATTGAAAATTTGGAAAACCTGCCCTCTGCAATTGAAACTAGAGACTGAAAACCTTCTTCAAAACACATGTGCTCGTGCACTTTTTGGAAAGATGGAAACAATAGAAAGGAGACTAGAATATCTATGTACAAGAAAATTCAAGCCCTATCAGAAAAATGGTTTGAGATAGATCCCATTGATTGGGATAGGCAAGATTACACCACTATGCCTGCTCAATTGAAAAGCATTGGCCTGCTTGCAATTGACAAGTAGATAGGGACCACTCCATAGTGCATCAAATTTTGAGTGCCTCCCTATTTTTTCCCTATCTGCATCCCATTTCAAGACCAAGTCAACCTCCTTGAAGGTTCTGACCCTAGCCTTTTTTATCAAAGTTCCTTTTCACCTGCTGTTGATGTGTCTCTAAGGTCTACATGGCTTGATTTCTTCTTTCTTCCAGCTCCATCAATTCTACCATTCTTACTGTCATGGCATTATTTTCAATTAGCTCCAATTGATGAGCTAGTTCCAAGGATGAGAACTCCAATGAAATTGAAAGCCTTGCTTCTCTACCATATACTAACATGAATGGTGAATTTCCTAATGACCTCTTAGGTGTTATCCTATTAGCCCACAGAGCTGTTCTCAAATTTTTATGCCAACAGCTCTGGTTATCTTCTATTTTCCTCTTTATGATCCTAATTAAATTCTTATTAGATGACTCAGCCATGCCATTACCCTGAGGGTAGTAGTTTGAAGATGTGCTCAAATAGATATTATGGTCAACTACCCATGCACAAATCTGAGCTCCTACAAAAGACTTTGCATTATCTAAAACAATGGTTGAAGGAGCACCAAACCTAGTCACAATTCCATCAAGGAACTCAATAACTAAAGATTCTATGGCATCCTTCAATGCAACTACCTCTGTCCATCTGGTGAAGTAATCTGTAGCAGCTAAGATCCACTTGTGACCAAAACTAGAAGGAGGATTGATAGGGCCTATGAAATCCAATCCCCATTTAGCAAATGGCTGGTCCACCTAAATGGGATGAAGAGGAAGAGCTGCAAGCTTTTGTTTACCAGAGAAGAAGGCACATTTTTTGCACTTCCTCACATATTTATGACAATGATGAAATAAGGATGGCCAATAATAACCAGCTCTCATGATCTTCATTGTAGTTGTTCTGGCTGAGAAGTGACCACCATCAGGACCATCATGAAGCTCTTTGATCATTCTTTCAGCTTGGTCTATGTCAATGCATCTTAATAGGGCTCCATTAAAATCTTTCCTGAAAAGGACACCATCAACTATGACATAAGGAATTGACTGCAATCTATACTGTCTCCTTTTAGCTTTATCTAATCCTTGAGGGTACCCATTTCCTAGTAAACTCTTCATATCATCCATCCAATTCCTTAAGTCATCATTTCTTGCCTCTTGCTGCTCTATTAGTATCATAGCAACTTCCGCATCTGATTTTTGAGATGATAACATCTGTTTACACAATCCTTTCCCTCTTACCAGCTTGGTAATCTAGATGTCAACATCATATTCCATCACTTTTGTAATCCAACCAACTCTTTTCTCACTAATATCTTTTCTCAAAAGGAAATCCTTCATGCTAGCATGAGGTACTAACAAATGAATCTTATTGTGAGACAGGAGGTGTCTGAATTTCTTCAAAGCTCTGATGACTGCAAGGGCTTGCTTCTCTACAAAACTATACTTGTCTTCATACTCTTTAAGCCCTTCACCAAAGAAGGCTATGGGGTGCTACTCATTTTTTCATTTGTTTGAGTCAAGAAAATAGAAATCCTTGACTCACCACCTAGGGTATAGAGAATGAAATCCTTCTCAAAGTTTGGATTAATGAGAGTAGGGGTTGAGGCTATGGCCACCTTGATCCCTTCAAAACTTCCCCTCCCTTCCTTGGTCCATGCAAAGACCAAGCTTTTCTTGAGCATAGCTATAAGGGGTTTCACCATAGTAGCAATATTAGGGATAAATCTTCTCACAAAATTTATCCAAGGAAACTTTGCAGCCCTCTCTTGTGTTTAGGAAGAGGAAGAGCAAGTATTGCTTTTGTTCTCTTTGGATCGATGGTTAAGCCATCTTTATATGTCCTCATAATTTTCCTTGATTGTTAGCAAAGGCACACTTTTTTGGGTTAAGAGATACCTCAAATTCTCTACACCTTAAGAATACTTGCCTGAGATGATCAAAATGATCTTCTACATTCTTTGAATAAATTGTGATATCATCAAGATAAACTAATACAAACTTTTCAATTATATTCTTGAAATCCATTTTCATTGCCTTCTGAAATGTAGCACCTGCATTAGTTAGTCCAAATGGAATTTTAAAATAAGCATATGTACCCCACTTGGTGGTGAATGCAATCTTATATCTATCAGATTCCTTGACCAGCACTTGATTATAACTAGAGAACCCATCAAGAAATGAAAATCTCTCTGAACCACTGACCTTGGACAAAATATGCTCCATGGAAGGAAGAGGATGGTGATCTTTAACGGAAGCTTGGTTAAGGTCCCTAAAGTCCACACACAATCTAATTTATCCATTCTTCTTCCTAACAGGGACAAGGTTTGCTACCCATGATGAGTGCTTGATAGGGAAAATTATGTTGGCCTCAATCAATTTGGATAGCTCCTTTCTCATTAAGGGTTCAATTTTAGGATTCACCAGCCTCTTATTTTGTCTTACCGGTTTGACATCGTCAATTAAATCTATGGTATGCTGAAACAAACTTGGGTCAAAACCCTTTAAATCATCATATGTCCAAGAAAATACATCATTAAATTCTTGACATAGATGAATACAACTTTCTTGTTCAATTTTAGAACATACCTTCCCCAAGTTTAAGGACTTTCCATCAGTGACCATGATCGGGGTGTAGTCATCTTTGTCAGAAGCTAGGTTCATGGCTTTGTCTTTTACCTGGTCATCAGGATTAAAAACACTCTCTAAAGTAATGAGACCTTTAGGAAATTTTTTGGAGTTGAGATTAATGATTTGGTCCCCATATTGATCCCCCAATCTTGACTGATTTCTATCTAAAAATTCTGATTCATTCTACAAGAAGCTTACAATTTTTTCATCAGATTCAAACACTTGCCAATGGATGTTGTTGTCAGGGATGGTAGGCCTTACTACCATCTTGATTTGTTGCTTCTTCTCCTCAAGATTCCCTGGCACATCATAAGATGCACCTATTGCTGCAAGTCTATAAGCATATATATTTTCTTTTCTAGGGATGCTTTGAATATTGAATGCATTGAAACCTTCAAGAAAATCCCATACCATATGTTTCTAAGACTTGAGCAAACCATTCTTGGTGACATTCTGATTTCTCACTTGATTAACCACCACCTCACTATCCTCATATACCCTTAAGGCTTGGATCCCTCTTCTTTGAGCAAGTAGGAGACCTTGAATCAAGGATTCAAACTCGGTTACATTATTTGTGCAACTAAATTGGAGCCTGAATGAAAAGTAATACCTTACTTGTGTAGGAGAAATCAACATCACACCAGCCCCTGATCCATTTTTATTTCTTGAGCCATCAAAGTACATACTCCATATCCCACTCATATCTTCTTTAGTCTCCACAAGGTTGGGGACTAGAGCATTTTTCTCTAATAAACAATATGTATTGAGGCATGTCTCAAGGGTTTTTGATGTAGGATCAAACTGATATGCATCAGCCCATTCATCTAAGAGAAAATTAGGTATCTCTGCTAGGGAAGTAGTAGGCTCATTCACTATGTCATTCTCATCCATTTCTAGGATAGTGCAACTCATGTTGATGAGATTAGGGGTGTAGGGTTTGCTATGATTGAGAGCTAGAGGCTCTACTTTGATCAAATCTTTGGCCCCATATCTTGTTCTAAAAAACATGTATGACCAATCAGAAGATATGTAACCACCTATTTGGGTAGTGAAATCTCTTGACAAATAGATAGAAAAATGTGGCTTGACTTTAGCAACAGATATATCTTGAGTTATAGTACAACCAAGGCATGCATGTAGGACCATTTCCACATTCCTAAGGATCCCTACAATCTTGATAGTACTACCATATAACTGTAACACATCCCTAACAATGGGATCATATTTCATCTCCAAAGCATCAACAACATGCCTAGGCATCACTGACCTACTAGCCCTTGAATCAGTCATGCAATTGTGGACTAGTTTATCCCCTATAATTAAAGAAACATAGAATGGAGGAGGTCTGACCTTTTTACTTGCTTCTATCCTATATGATGGTTTCACTAGACTTGTGGCACTTTCCATGCTAGGTGTTTGATCCTTTGGTCCAATACTCTCCAACTCTTGCTGTAGCAACGCATTTTGCATGGGTATAGTAGCAACAACATCCCACATGGAAATATTCACATTTGTCTTCTTCATCTATTCTACCACATTGAATGGAGTAGAGGGCACTTTGGTTGAAGCCTTGGGAGCTATCCTTGTAGGAGGTTGAGATGGAACAACTGGAGGATCACTCACATCCTTTCTGACATTACTTTTCCTTTGCTACTGAAAAACGTTTGATTGATCATCTACTACTAATTGCTCATGAGGTGTTGCATTTGAAGTTGAGGCCTAATTAGGAGGAGGAAGGGTAGCATCTTCAATAGCTCTTCTTTTGCTCCTAGCATTGTGAGCAATGGAATCTTGGTTTACATTACAATGTTCCTCCACTTGATGATTCATAAAGGAGCAATCACCTTGTCCCTACATATATGGGGCCTCTTTAAATTGGTCCTCCTTGTATGATTGTCCTATTGCAAGCTCTTGGATGGTCAGAGCCAAATAAGATTCAACCTTCTGACACATGCAATGAGCATAAGAGTAGTTACAAGAGGGACAAAAATCCTAATCTTGGGCCATGTTGTTTTGAGGGGCTATGGCCCTACTTTGGTTCACATTTGAGGTTGAAGCATGACTACTCTATCTATTTTGATCAAAATAATTGTTCCCATAATTTTGATTTGGGGGCCTACCATTGTTCATAGTTTGGTGTTGCAATTGATGAGCTTTACTACCTTGAGCCTGCTATCTTTCTAAAGTCACCACCTTGTTGCTCTTTTTTGCATCACAAAGAAACTATCTTCCAGTTTCTTTTCTTGGCCTTGCAATCTCTTATCTATGTTCAGCATCATAGATTGCATCATCTCCTTAATCTCATCTATTCCATTTGAAGATGTGGAAGCTCGAGGGACTAGAGCAAGGGATTGTGATATAGGAGCTGTGGGAGGAGGAGCCATTGCTGGTTGATGGTTTGGGACATTAGGGAAAAAGGGCATAGGAGGCCTTGGAGCTAACTCCTCCTTGTATCAATATGTTTTCTACCCTTATTGTTGTGTCATAAGCATTAGGTAAAGTATCCCCTCCCATGGTTTGGATTGTAGTAGCAATGTCACAGTTGAAAGCTCTGAGGTAATGCAAGAAGGCATTATCAGGGGTAGGTTTTACTAAAGCAGTTATTCTATCTCATGTCTTTTGAAATCTATAGTTGAAATCAGTCATACATTCATGGGGGGATCATTTTATAGTAGTCAACTATTCTAAAAGTGACAAATGGTCACTTTTGTCCTCAAAGTGATTACATAGTCCTGCTCCTAATCCATCCCAATTTGTTATAGAACCATGAGCCAAACCTCTATACCACTATAGTGCTTTTCCTTTTAGAGATGAGGCTAGAAGCCTAACTGCAACATCATCTTCTATAATACCATGGATATTACAAAAATTTGCAACCTCTTGAATGTGTTCTGAGGGAGAGATAGAAGTTTCACCAATAAACTCTGGTATACTTTTAAGTGCAACTATTGGTATGTCATGTCTTTGGGCCACTAAAAGAGGACTACCACCATTAAAGGTGGAAAAAGCATGAGCTCTAGGCTATGCCATATAGATAAGTGATCTATTGATAAATGCTGATGGCAACCTAGGCTGAGATCTAATAGTAGGGGAGTAGAAATAGATCTTGCAGGTGTATTTGTTACTATTGCACTCCTAACTGGTGATAAAGATACTCTAGCCCTCCTTCTTCTAGGATTTGAAAATGAAAGCTCTTGGTACTAAAATTACCTCTCGAAGATGCCCTTGTTTTAGCTTTAGGCATGAATTATTGCAACTTTGGTTTGGAACCTGATGTGTTTGAAGCTTAGAGTCCCAAGTACTTTGAAGAATGAACCTCTTGAAGGCTTGAACACTGAAACCAGTACTATCTCTTCAGTATTAATCTTGAAATCTTTCTTTTTGACACCAGTAGATTTGAAATCTTCTGATATATGTCCCAGTGGGTATGCCAAATAATTTTGTTACGTAGGTTTGCACCCTTGTCCAAAGTCTTACCTAAGGACAACCTTGTGAAACATGGAAATAACGTCCAAGCTGTGGGACTTGAACTGTGAGGTTGAATCTCTGGAGAAGGCTGGCTTCCTCTTACTATCAGGGTGCACCTAACTATTCTTGGAGAGGAAAAGGGAGAAGGAGAGCATAGAAGAAAATCTACCTATTTTAATCTAAAGAGGTGATGCACCAAAATAGAGTGTTCAAACCAATCTCTACCCATACATGCACTATTGAAGAATTATGACACCAAAAGATATACACATTCAGACTCGTTTTAATCTAATTACCCCATGTAGATCAAAAAAATAGAATGAAACACACAAGGAAAAAAAGATTCACTTATATATCATTCATAGGTCAAAGAGATACAATCATGCAGATCATAGATTTCTACAAAGCATCAATGAGAGGAAAAGGATTCTTGCACTTTCACACCAATGGCTAAAGGAGATAAGTAGAATGTCATTTAGTTCAAAGGCAAAGGGAATTTTACATCGAAGATTTGCAGAGCAATATTAGAGAAATCAGAGAGGGTTTGACCTTAACAAAATTTACAAAAATTGCCTTTATATTTCAAGCATAACTGAGATGTCCTCTTATTGAAGTTACTCCACAACCACTGCAATTAAGTCCTATAGAGAATAATCATGGGGATCTAGATGCAATGATATTTGATCTTGTTGGAACAGGGCTCTAAGAAGATAGAAATGACTCCATTAAATCATCTAACCAAGTAGATGGATTGGATCAAAGGTGGTGGAGTGTTCTCTTGGGGGTAGCATTCATTCCAGAGTGGTTGGCATTGATCACAAGGATCAGATCGTGCAGGAAAACCTAATTTCCCCTGTTCTAGCTTGTAGATCAGAAAAGTTAGTAGGTCAAATGAGTCTTGCAAGCAGAATGAGCCACATGGGCCAATGATCTTCCTTTGTTTTTCCACCCTGCAAAGTCCCCACATGGTTGACCACACCTTTTAACTAACTGCGCCACTTCCTAAAAACTCTGATCGTGACAATCAAATAACCGCTAGCCCAACTATCCATGCTAACTATTAATACCCTAGCTAGGCTTGTTGGGACATGTGTCATAAAGGGGCTTTCCCACAATGTTTAATCTTCATGCAACTCCATAATGTAGGAAAGCCCTAATCGTTGATCTCTTGTGAGATCAATGATTGTGAAAGATCCCATTTACTGTGTTTCCCCCCCAAAATTCTTGGGCCCACGATACACTTATCATACACCTAGCATCCAACTCAACAACCACCCTGGTAGCACCTTGGTGACCCACACAAGAAATAGGTCCCACAGAGACACGCGGTCGCAAGGCGCTTTCCCACAAAAAATAAAATACGGGGAAGCGGGCCCCAATCAAACCACCAGCTCAACTTGCCACCCTACCTACCCTATATGCGATGGCTCAGAGAAGATGGACCCACCCAAAAAAAAAGGACCCAATAAACTACATGTAACTAAGGGGCTTTCCTGCAATATTTAAAGATTTTTCATTTGGATAATGCGGGAAAGCACCCATCGTAGATCTAAACTAGATCTAACAACAGAAAAAGTTGCAAGCCAACAGAACAAGACATAAGGTTTTATTATTTATTTTTCTAATTTTTTTGGGCACTAAAATAATATAGAAGATGGAAGGTAACCATTGGGTAGGGCAAGCATTTAAAATTCAAATCTTGGCGGGAGGCAAAATGGATAACACATACCAATGAAAACACAATAACATATGCATGAACAAAGCATGAACAACATGAACAACATAAACAAAATGAGCTGAAGAATCCTACCTTCCCAACAAGGTTATGGCCAAAAGAACCAGTTTGAGATGAGCTTATCCTTCCTTCAATCTTGAAAATTTCTCTCTAAAAGTAGAGATTGGGTAACAACCAAAACTTCTCAAAAAAAACCTCTTAATAAGATCCAAACTCAACTACCTCTAAAATGCAATAACTCCCCCCACTTGCCTAAAATTTGAGAGGCTTCTAACTCAACTAAACCTAAGGCTAACCTCAAAGTAGAGTTAGAGTCATTCAACCCATGGTGAAAGCATTCAATTTTCGCACTAAAGCAAAAATGGACTTTTTGAGTGACCAAAAAAGTCAACAAAAGGGGCTAGTGGGGTGGAAAATGCCACCAACCCATACCCATACCCCTTGGGTATTAAGATTTAATAATTTTAAGTCTTAGGGATTAATATGGGACCTAACAAATGCTAGGAATTTTAGGAATATCTAACAACCTACCAAAAGAAAATAAAATACTAATCTGGATTAGGGGTAACTAAACTCGATAAAAAAATGATTAGCAAGAAGGTCACTAACTTAATCCGACTTAGGTCCATTGGCTACTCGGTTAACCCTAACTAGCATGCTAGAATGCATATACAATTCATGAGTGTCAAGTGACACTATAAAAAAAACACTATTATGAAACATTAACATTTACTGAATATAGAATGATACATTCATACATCTCACGATACAAATAAAATACAAACAATGAGGTTTCCACAAATGGCACAGAGGGTTTAGTTTCCCTGTTAGGTTTGGTTTCCCTATTAGGTTTCTTAGCTAAAATACATTGCACACTCATTGCACACATCAGTAGCTCCAAAAAATGACATGCATATATGTGTATAGCATATCAGGGAAATCTCATAAATTAAAACATTCATCTTTCAAATTATTCAATTTTTTTAATCTTGTTCTATTCATATTCTCAATCATTAAAATTGCATAATCAAAGTGTTAATTCTGCATTCACTTACTTTATCAGTATACCTATTCATAAAGCATTAAATGATGAAATCAAATATCTGAAAGTAAAACATCACACAACATGAAATAACATAATATGTTCAGAGTATCTAGTAGTGTCTCGACATATCAAGTCATGAGTATCAAAATAATAATGTATCAACTATGCTATGATGGGTTGGGGCGAGGCCTCACACATTAACATTCTTAGGATTACCCTCCAGGTTCAAATATGCATCCCCTTTGGGCATCTTTTTCTTACCCTTAGTGTCCATAGTCCCCATAGCCACATTAAGTTCCCCCCTTACCCTTCTTACCTTTTTTCTCCACAATCTCCTTATTAGATCCTAAATCAGTATCATCGTCTACCTCATTATTGTTCTTCTTCCTTTTCTAGAAGACAAGCCACGAGTAAATGTGTGAACTGTTGTTCAATTTTGTTTTTCCAAATTAAATTATTTGGTTTCAACTATAATTTTTATAGAGTGATACTAATGAATCATGATATTTTTAAATGCACTGTTCAAATGTTAGTCTGTGACTCTGTTATAAAAAACATTAAATGCTAGACTGTTAGAAATAAAAAAAGGTTTCAACTAGCCCTTTATGGTTTTATATTTGATTCATGAATTATAGTCAAAGATTATTCAATTGAAAATTCTCCATTGAAAAGTTTGTAATATGTATATGTAAGGCCCGAAAATTTGAAATTTAGTAAATTTTAATAGTTCATGGAAGATGAACAAATGGCCAGACAAGTTATATAATAATAATGATTAATTATTCTAATTTCTAGCTAATAGTTATAATAATTTTACGTTTTAATTAATAGAAATTTATTTTAAAATATTAAATAAATAAAAAATAGTTTGTTAAAGATAAACTTATAATACATGAAACATCATGCAATTTAAATTGTATAAATTATATTGAGTTTTGATTTGAAAATAAAAATTTAAATTATAACTTATATATAAATAGTTCATATAAAATATTGAATATTAAATTAGTAATTCATTACTTCTTATTTAAAATCTAAATTTATTTAAATATCATCATAATTGTATAAATATTATAATTATCAAACAATTATAATTTTTTTTAAAAAATTTCATTTGCTTTTCATGTTTGATTTTATTATAATCCAAATTAGGGATTTTTTGAAATTATTTAAAGTTTAAATTCTATCGTATCCTCAAATGATTAAATAAGTTTAGACATGACGTTTCAAGTTTCAAAAAAAGTTTTAAAGTAGTGAAATTTAGTATATTAATATAAGTATTCTAATATTTGTTTTGACAATAACATCATCATTTATCAAGAAATTCAAATAATTTGTATGTTTTAACTAAATGTGTGCATTGTGTAATACTGGTTAATATAGTCAATTTGTGAAATAATTTAATGCATTATGCACATTGCAACAATAAGATAATTTAATATTTGTTATGTGAAAGGTTTAAGGAATTGATCTGGATCGTCGAATGAAAGATAGATCAATGACCACAGCTCTATTTGTGGACTGATTTAAAAAGTTCTAACCTAAATTCTACTTCTACCCAAAATTAGGACATGTGTACCAAAATCACTCAAGAGTTAATGTGATAGTTGTAGTCTTTCTTATGTCTAACTATTGATTAAAAGAAAGATCAACACCCTGAGATGAATTTTGGATTGATTTGGGAATGTTTTTCCTTGTGCCTAGATTCATCCAGAATCATGATATATGTCTTCTCATTTCCTGATTAAGTGTTAGTTAAACTTTTCAAATTACATGTTAACAAGTGATGACATTGACAATTGTGCTCTTTTAAGAAGAATATCTTTAGTCTTTATTAATATCGACCGTTAATTGAATGAAAGATCAACAACTCTGATTTCTTGTCAATTTTGGGAATGTTATCATTGTTGGAAAGAGTCATCTAGAATCATGACACATGTCACAATTCTGGATGACTCTTGTTAATAGCATCAACATTCCACAAATAGACCCAAAAATCATATCAAGCCATTGATTTTTAAGTTCACCTTTTATTATTTAATTTATTTAAAATATAAAAATGTATTATGTAATTAATTATTATCATTATTATCATTATTGTTATTATTATTACTAGTAATGTTAGTAACTCGATAGTTTCAACAATAATGTACATTGCACAAACTACAATACTTTAAACCATTAATTAGTTATGTTTTAACTTTTATATTTTTAGACTATGAAGTTTTTGAGAGTTTGAGATTGTCTAGGGTTTTCAACTTTTCAAAGACTGTGACTGAATTCTAATTTCTATTTTGAAGACTAAAACTTGAGGATCACAAGAGAGCACCCATTATCTGATTATGGTCATATCATATGATTCATGATTTAATGTAGTCAAGTATGTTCTAGTAAACTAATATAGAGGGTTAACCCATTTGTGTGCTTTAACCATCCTTGCTACCTTTGCCCTATAGATGTTTAATTTGAGGCCCTGGAACTCTCGTAAACTATTTGTGCAACTTGAAACTTGAACTCAACATTACTTGGTTGTCACCTTTCCACAATGAATTCAATATTAGTATGTGTCAAACTTATTTTTATTACTTTTAAAATAAAAATAAAAAATTTGTATGTTTTGCCATGATTTTGGGCATGTCACTAGTGCAAAAAAAAAAAAAAACTTTATGACAATTACAACAAAAACAATGTAAACAATTAATTCAATAATGTATGCACCTGTAGATTCTAGAAAAAGCCCTTAAAATAGTTGTAAAACACCAAGATGTGGGATGGATCATCTTCAGGTTATTAGAAATCCTAAAAATACAATTGTAGGTGGAGTAAGTATAACTGGAGTTGGAGGAGCATAGAACAATACAAGTGATAATTCACCTTTCAAGCACTCAATTATGTCAGGAAACCTAAATTTTAGTTTAAATAAATTTGTAACAAAAATTGATTAGACAAACAAAAGAAATAGGCAAATTATGAAGATCTTGGAAAGTGATGCAGTTGCTAAACATTAGGCATCCAACACTGACAATATATTTCCAACATATGACCCAAACACTGAAATTGTGAACTTCATGGCTGTTATGTCCCTACTAGAGATAATAATCCACTAGAAATTATAATAAATTGTAATGATGTACATGTTACTAGTCTTCAAATGGATTTCTCAAAAGTGAAAAATATTGACAAAATCAATATATCATAAGAGACCAACAAAATGGTCTACTCTACACTTCTGAAAGTGGAGAGGGAAAACAAAAGGCTTGAAAAGAAAATAGAAAAGTTATAAGAATACCTTGATATCGTGAAGGCCAAGGGGAAAGAAATAGATAATAATTCAAAGAATTACAAAATAGGATAAAGAATTTTGTTTCTACAAAGACAATTGTGCAACAAGAAAACATGAATGAACAATTGAAAAATTTGACTAAAGAATTGTATTGTGCAAAAAAAAGATTTGAGATAAAAATCCTCTACTACACAATTGTTCATGTCTATAGAGAATAGTGCACAAGTAAACAATAAATTGAAAAATGACCTAGACTCTATTTTCAGAGAAAATAATAATTTGAAGGTTGAATTGGAGAATGAAAGGAAAAAGTACCTCTCTACTGAAAACACAATCAATAATTTGAAGAAGGCATTGGAGAATGAAAAGAAAAAGAGAAGTCTAATGCAAGGACAATTCATAATTTGAAGAAGGAATTGGAGAATGAGAAGAAAAAAGAGGATTCTAGTACAAATACAATCCATAATTTAAAGAAGCAATTGAAGAATATGAAGATAAAAGAGGAGTCTACTTCAAAGATAATCCTTGATTTGAAGAAGGAATTTGAAAATTCAAAGACAAAGGAGTCTAGTGCAAACACAATCCATGACTTGAAGAAGGAATTGGAGAATGTGAAGAAAAAAGAGGATTCAACTACAAAGAAAATCCTTGATTTAAAGAATGAATTAGAGAATGTGAAGAAAGAAGAGTCTACTGCAAACATAGTCCATGATTTGAGGAAGGAATTGACCAATGTAAAGAAAAAGGAGGAGTCTACTATGAAGATAATCCATGATTTTAAAAGGGGATTGGAGGATGAGAAGAAAAAAGAGGTAACTATTGCAAAGACAATTCAAGATTTGAAGAAGGAATTGGAGGATGAGAGGAAAAGAAAAACTAATTGGCAAGGGAAAGCAAATGAAATACCAAAAAAAAAAGTGAAATAGAGATGTCTAAAATGAGAAAAAAGATGGAGAATGCAATTGCACAAAATATAACTACATCTTCCAAACACCATCATATCAAAAAGAAAATTGGGATAAATTAATACATAACACTGATAACTTATTTGAATGGCTTTGATTTAAATAGCAATATTAAAGGTGTCTTTGAAAATGTAAAAAAAATTGTTGAGGATTAAAAAAGTATCCTCCCCAATTCCTTAGAAAATATTATAATTTTGTTTGCATAAAATATAGAGACCCAATGATAGGGAATTGGAAAGATAGGGAATAAACACCTACTATGATGCCTCTATAATGGCCTTAGATGTCTGTCAAAATCATGAAAAATTAATGGAAATAGATGAAGCTATGAAATATCTTCTAGAGACTTGATGAATATGAATCATAACATCCTCCACTTTCTAAATGTTGGATTACCAAATCTAGTTGACTCAGAAGGAAAATTCCTTGGAAAATAAGATTACATGAAATAATTGCACAACATCATGAACTTTGATTTAGGCAACTTGCTTGAGGAAACAACTCTAGAGACAATTGCAAGTTGCATGAAACCATTGTCAACATTGAATATAGTTATAGATAAACTCCTTGATTCATATAAACATATCTCTTCAAAGTATTCACTATTGATGAGGTTATAACTATTTATGTAGAACCTAAACAAAATAGAGCTTCCAAATGATGTAAAATGGAATGCCCTAAAGAACGTCCTTGGGTCATCTACTCAATCTATTAGTCATGGTACTAACAATAACAACTTAGTAAGTGATAGTAATATAAACATATTGTTACTTGTTGATCTTCAATTTTAAATTTTAGATGCAATCATTTTTTTAATGTTAATTGTTATAGGAATCAGGAACCATCCTATCAAGATAGATGGACAACCTACTACCCAGAGCAGATGGATTTTTTTTCCCTAGTCTGACTTGAAAAAATTGTACAATTGGAAATGTGATTGTGCACACATAATGTAGTAGTAATCATATTATATATACAATTACAAATTGACCCGTAGCTATTGTTTCTCCCTTGTATCTATAAAAGAGATTTTAGGATCATTTGAAAAGGGTTATAATATTCTACTTCTCTAGGCTCTAAATTTATATAATTCTATTGTCTAAGATTTCTACATACATACAATAATGTTAAATGTGCACATTGTATTATGCTTGTAATTGTTAAATGTATTATGCATTATGTTACATGTTGATTTATAATGCATTTTTTTTGAAAAAAAGTTTATTATGTAAAATGCATTATGTTAACATTTCTTTAACAAACTAGAATCAATGAAAATGTCAACATGTCTAGACTCTAAAAACTAATATCAATGAAAATATTGACATGTAACATGTTTAATTTTTTTAAACATCTACAATAACATAGTTAAGAGTATAAATTGACTTCTACAACATAGTTAAGAGTATAAATTGACTTCTACAAAAATAATTAATTAGTAGATAGTCTTAGCCATTGGTAAGACCAGAACAAATAATTAATTTGAATTGAAATTGGTAAGACTAGAGCTACTAGCCAACTACTTAAATCACATAGAAGCAGCTATAGTTGTCACTTCAAATGGAGTAGGTCAGCATCAGTATCATTAGAATCCTCACCATCTATTTCATATTAAAATTTATTTTTTTTCTTTTTTTTTTAATTCAGATTCACTATCAGTATGCATGACAAAGACAACTTCATCATCATTGCTTCCAATATCATACATGAACCACTACCATTATAACTTGGGTTTGAAATGATGACCATCCCTCTTCTTTGATGTTTGTTTCTCCAAATGCTCAAAGACCTATCATCAGGGAAATTATCTCCCTCATACCTAAGATTACAGAGCCTCAAACAATGATTCAAATTTATATCTAATTTTTTTCTAACCTTTGACTTCATGAAGCCCAAAGTACTAAAAAATCTCTCATCCTCTACTAAACCCAATATCATTATCAAAAATAAATCAATAAGCTTAAAATATTCTAGTATTGACTCTCTCAACTGATTTCTTTGACCAAGGTTTTTCCAAAGCTTTGTTACTACTCCCTCTTCATTTGGATTCTCCATAAGATCATATTGTTCCATCATTATGTTTGCAAAACAATATGATTGATCTCTTAATTGAGATTCATCTAAAATTTCATTTATAGTTACTCGATTGATTACTTTACTTTTGTAAAAAATCTTATCAAAGTCATCATCCTTCGTTGAAAATCATTTAGACTATTTAGAAACAAATATTGAGGAAAACCAATAGACATTACCTCAAGAAATTCCTCTAACGAAAATCTGTATCTAATTTGTTGGGTAAGATTGTAGTAAACTTTCTTGAAAGACTCAATCATAGAGTCATCAATCTTTTTGAAGTACCTTTGCTGGTTCAACTTGGCTTCTTGATTTGTTGGGGTTAGACTTGTAATACCCCAAAACTGGCACATTGCCATGTAAACCAATTCTGGTCTATCTTGGTCAACCCTAAGTCTTATTTTACTAGGCAATTATTATTCTAGTTATCACTACTTGACCTAACTGTTAGATGTAGAAACTCCTAATCTACATTAATCACATTCTCTATTTAATTCCTAAGTATCGACTCAAATTAGCTACATCAAACTTATATATTAAATTTGATTTAATTGTAAGTGTTCATATACTTAAATTAAATTAAATTACTTCTTTAAGCTAATATGTGAAGGAATTAAACATATTTAATAAAAGGAGATAATGTCTTTATTTCAATTATTGGGTTTAATTACTCAATTAATTAGAATTATACATTTATGAATTCATATCTCATTTTATTAAATTATATAATCTCCCAAATCTTATCTTCAATTCAAGAATGGGAATTATAAGTGATCTATCTCTTGAATTGGAATTGACTTAATCAACTTATTCTCACACTCAAGTGAATTTCAATTAACTCTTCATCATACTCAGGATCTAAGTTAGTTAACCTCACCTACACTGGGAATCTTGCATCCTAACTAAATCTTAGCTTTGATCTTGACCGTTGGTTGATTTCAAGAATTCCATTTAAGAGACTTCTAATTCCTCATTACGGGGATGGGAATTCAATTGCATCAAATTACTATCAAAATTGATACTCAATTTCTTAATACTTTCATAGCTTTCATAATTGCTTAGCATTAAATATCATCTAGATTAAAATGCACTCATATAGCTTAATTTTCTTTTCCTATTATTAGATTAGAATTGCACTATCAAAATCGCTACATAAATCCTTCATACTAAAAGGTCTTGTTGCTCGCTTCTCAGTCTAAGAGAAAAGGCAAAATCCTTGTAGTTAGAAGGTAACAGGTTGTTCTATTAGATTACTTAGACGAACAATTTAATGTTCATTTTGGGATGATCTCTTAGGTAATGACCGTGTTGGAGTGTGTGTGAGGATCTGAGGCCCACAATTCACATATATATTTTTGGCGCCCACTGTAGGGTTGAGAAATCTTTTTTTCTAGCCTTGTCTACTTTATTTTTTATCTTTTTAATGATTTTGTCACATTTGTCCATATAGATTTCTAGATTTTCACGTGAGAAATCTCATTTCAACGCAAAGAACTAAAGATTTCATCCCTTTTATTGCACTTCCTTGCTTGAAAAAGTGCATAACTATGCAGTTTCTATCGTGGTGCACAAAATTTTCTTGCATGGGCCTGTGCATGATTTCAGATGAAATTTTGCAACATCATGCAAAATACTATTTTCTGGAACTCAGTTTATCATTATGTTTGGCTAATGTGTTTTCTCTGAAGCATTTTCTTTCAGATTTTTAGTTTTCTGTAGCATAACAGTGGTTTTTAATATGCTTGACAAAGACACCTTTATCAAAACAACTTGAAACATGTACTAACAATGTGATTGCAAGACAATTGCCAAAGAAATGCATGTCAAAGACCAATTTTAAAGCCACTTTAAATGTCATGTCTTCTTTTTGCTTTCCACACATAGTATAATTAGGGCCTATGAACTTTGTAGGGTGCAAGACAGGGGAATAGGGGAGTATGTTCTTTACCACTTGGAAGCCATGACCAAGGGTAAATAAAAAAAATAGAAGCCCGTAAAAGATGACATCTAAGGGAGGCAACCAAGTTAGTGGTTCTCTAGTACGAGTCCACTTCTATGAAGGGATGATGATTTCCTTTTAGGGAATCAATATTTTGAGAAAGGACAAGTCTAGATTGATTAAGATAACTTGGTGATTAACATGTCTTGCATGTTTGGGTGAGGTCATGAGGTAGAGGAGTATGCTCTTTCCCCTTGAGGGAAATTAGAAGCTCAAACCCTTAGATCTGAACCACCAATCTGAGTCAACCCTTAGAGTGCCTACCAGAGCAATCCCACCTCTAGGAATAACCCAAGTGAGCACATTCATTTCACTAGAGATTCCAACTCACTTTAATAAAGAAGCTTTATAGAGTGAAAGAATCCAAAGCAATATTAATTTCTTCCTCTTGATTCTTGATATCACATATCAAGAGGAGGCTCTATCCGTTGCACTGGTTGATGTCAGCCCCAATCTTTCTAGTCAAGTGTGTGCACTTTTAGATGCTAGTGTGGGCTACTAGTCTGAACTTTTCTTTCAAAGCCACTAGGGATTAATATGAATGAAAGCCAAGTAAAAACTTCTTAGTTAGTTACTACCCTGTTCACCTCTGAAAGGGGGCATAATCTTTGTGCAAGGAGGGGGAAGAATCTCTCCTGTAGAACTCACCGTAGGCATGTACCTGGGCGTTGGAAGGTGGTATACATGCTTGATCCCTACCAAAAGGGTGTTCATTCAACGTAAATTTTATTGAGCCCTTGGAATACACCAAAAATACAGGTGCCCTCTAGTGGGGTGACACGGTTATGTGAGGCGAATGCATGCACATAAGTTGTGGGACAAAGGTTTTGCTTCCTCTACCATTTTTGGTTATAGGAATAAAGCATGTTTGTTATTGAGTCTTAAACTTGTCCAAACCTATTAAAAAAAAATTAAAGTTAAGAATCCCCCATCCCTCTGAGTTGCTTTTTCCTCAGTTGGATTGTTTGCGACTATTTCTTGCTTCCTGTGTCTTTCTAAAAAATGACTGTCTTGTTCAAAACTAAAATATTGTTTAACAACTTGAAAACCATCTTGTTGTTTCTCTAAAATCTATCAAAATAGCCAACAATCTATCTAGAATAGTTTGAAACTTGTAAAATCTCTCCAAATGTAGTTTCAGTTGTCTCTCTGGTATCTATTTTCATACCTAGTTTGGAAAAAATTTGTGGGAGTACCTTTTTGGCCAGCACTTCTTCGCACAACACTGTCAAAGTTCTCACATAGTCCTATGTAAATCTCTGCATGAGATCCTGCAAACTTTGTCCTTTTTGTTAGAATCCTATTTTCTTGTCAGTCTAGCACATCCTCACGTGGCTCTATATAAGTATGATATCTCTATTTTGACATATAATTTAAATAAGTATTATATATAGAGTAATATTGATAATTAAAATAATAATATTTATTAGTAATACTATATTATATTATAATCATATTTATTATAATATTAAAATAATAATATTTTATAAGTAATCTTATATTATTGATAATATAATATGATTATTATTATGAAAGGTTGTGACTCTTACTATTAAAATATATATGGAATAATAAAGTTGGTAGGAGGCATTAGAGAGAAAAATAGAAAATATATACACAATCAGGTTTTTAAATCTAATGTCCTAAAAGGGGACATTACAAGTGGTATCAGAGCACAACATCTTGCCAGCTTGTGAAAGCATAAATAGAAAACTAAATATTTTTTACTCCCAATTGTAAATGTATGCACCTTAAATTCTTAGGAGGATCCTTGGAGATGATAAGTGAAAAAATCCCAATCCACAAATAAAATAATAGGTAAATGTCAAAGTTTTGAACTAAGTGACAAAAGGAACATCCCCAAACATCAATTTTTCATGTTAGTTGCCACTCCCAAAAGAATGAATAGATGAAATCTTGGTCACTATTGACACATAAAAGCACAATCATTAATTATCTACCCAATACAAAAGATGATGAAATTAATAGAATAGTTGGAGGTGAATACAAATGAGAGTATAAAGCCATTGATTCTCTTTTCCTCAGGCTAACCTTTACATAAGATATCTAAAATATTCTTCCTGCGAAAATGACCAAAGGATTATGCACTTCTCATGAATATTAACATGCACTTGTCATGGAGAATTAAATTGTATGATTTAACCTTTCATTTTAGGATGGTCTCCTATAGCTCTCCATTATCCTGATTGTTAGAATAAACCACAGACAAAAATAAAAACCACATGCAAATATAACCAATAACAAAAAATAATAGATCACACAGAAATGAACACAATGCACCAAGATTTTACGTGGTTCACCCAATCCCTGGGCTACATCCACCAAACAGCAAGTCTGATCTCATTACAATCCAGTGATTACAACCTGATTGCAATCTATAATCCCTTACAGCTCAATACTGCCACAAGAACCAATTTTGCATCACAACATAATGAAAAATACCCAACCCTAAACCCTTTTTATACAAGTATTAAACCACTTTAGGGTTATAACATGTCGGCCATAATTAGCCATAACTTTAGTGGTGAATCTATGAATGGTGAATAGTACCAAAATGATTGGTGAATAGTACAATACTTTCCTGATCAGTCACCACAATCTAACAATCTCCCACTTGGGGACTGATCAGGCTCCACACTTATAACATACTCTGCCTCTGTAGTGGATAGAGCATTAATCTTTTGTAACCTAGAAACCCAAATCACAGCTGCTCCACCAACAGTAAAGACATAGCCTGTAGTACTCCGCTTGGTATCAATATCCCCTGCCAAATCTAAGTCAACATAGCCCTGTAAATCAGTAGTAGAGCCCCCAAAGTGTAAACACTTATTGGATATTCCTCTCAAATATCAGAGAATCCACTTGACAGCATTCCAATGCTCAAATCTTGGATGACTCATATACCTGCTAACGACTCCCACTGCATGTGCAATATCTAGCCTAGTGCATACCATAACATACATCAAGCTTCCTACAGCTGAAGCATAGGGTACCTTGGATATCTTATCCTCCTCTTCCTATGTCTTGGGACACATCTCCTTAGTCAATTTCAAATGACCAGGTAAAGGTGTGCTGACAACTTTAGCATTCTCCATAGAGAAACGTTGCAACACCTTCTCAACATAATCAGCTTGAGATAGCATCAATGTTCTATTCTTTCTATCTCTAAAAATATTCATACCAAGGATTTGTTTTTCCACCCCCAAATCCTTCATAAAAAATGCATGTGCTAACTGGCATTTTAGCCCCTTAATATGATCCATGTTAGACCCAGCTACAAGCATATCATCAACATATAGACATAAAATAATGTAGCTATCATCATCCAACCTCTTAAAATAAACACAATAATCTAAATGACACCTGTTATAGCCATGCTCATGCATAAACCTGTCAAATTTCAGATACCATTGCCGAGGTGCTTGCTTCAAGCCATATAAACTTTTCTTCAATTTTCACACTAAGTTCTCCTTACCTTTGACCTCAAACCCTCATGGCTGGACCATATATATTTCTTCATCCAAATCACCATAAAGGAATGCTATTTTAACATCCAACTACTCTAAATGAAAATTTTCAGTAGCCACAAGACTTAAAACAGTACGGATAGAAGTCATTTTAACAACAGGAGAAAATATCTCATCAAAATTAATTCCCTTTTTCTGTGCAAATCCTTTTACAACTAACCTGGCCTTAAATATTTTCTTACCTCCTTCGTCTTCTTTCAACCTGTAAAACCACTTATTCTATAAAGCCTTTTTACCTGAAGGAAACTTGCATAGATCCCATGTCTTATTTTGTAGCAAAGAGTCCATTTCATATTTCATTGCAGACTCCCACTGAATCTTAGTATCCACCTGCAAAACTTCATCATAACTTTCAGGTTCACCACATCAGTAAGTAAAATAGAATACAAAGAGGGATAAAATATTTGTGGAGGTCTAATTTGCTTCGTTGACCATCTAATATTCACTGGTGTGTATGGTATTTGTTGTTGCAGTTGTTGCACATCATGAGGAATGGCTAGAACATCAGCTTTTGGAGTATTATCTAGCACTACATAATCATCTTCTTTCTTCTCATGTTGCTACAAAAGATCTTTGTACAACACTTTCTAATTGAATATGACATCCTAACTTCTAACAATTTTAAGATTTTTAAAATCCCAAAGCCTATAACCAAAGTAATTAATGCCATATCCAACAAAGACACATTTCTTTGATTTAGCTTCTAGCTTGGTTCTATTTTTAGAGTCTATATGAGCAAAAGCTTCACAACCGAAGGTCTTGAGAAAAGAATAACTCACCTTCTTACTAGTCCATGCTTCCTTTGGAATACCACAGCCCAAAGGAGTAGAGGGACCTTTATTAATCAAATATATTGCAGTATTGACAACCTCCACCCACATGTGTAAGGACAACCTAGCATGCAACCTCATGCTTCTTGCGTACTCCATTATAGTCTTGTTCATGCGTTCAACCACTCCATTTTCCTATGGAGTCCTTGGAATAGTTTTCTGTCTATGAATACCATTAGTGGAGCAATAATCTTCAAATTCATGACTGCAATATCACCACCATTATTAGATCTAAGACATTTTAATTTCTTACCAGTCTCATTTTCAACCAAGCATTTCCATTTCTTAAAAGTTTGAAATACATCAAATTTATATCTAAGGAAATAAACCCATACTTTTCTAGTTGTGTCATCAATAAATGTAACATAATAATGAGAGCCACCAAGGGAAGATACCTGAGCTGGTCCCTATACATCTGTATGCACAAGCTCTAATTTCTCCTTTTTGTTTTCCTTCCCAGTCTTTACAAAACTCACTCTTTTTTTTTTTCCATACACAAAACTTTCACATAAATCCATATTAACACATTTTAGACTTGGTAAAAATTTCTTTGAATTAAGTACTTTCATACCTTTCTCACTCATGTGCCCAAGTCTTTTGTGCCACAACATTGTATCAGAATCTACAACAACTATTTGTTCTCCCTGCTCAACTACAACAATTGTTCTTGAACATTCATTTTTCTCTAAAACAATCAAAGTAGTAGGAACAATATGACCTGTACAAAGATATAAGGTGCCTATTTTCACACCTTTTGCTACTACAAGGGAACCTTTTGAAACCTTCCAATTTTTATCATTAAAATTAACTACACAACCCTCATCACCGAGTTGCCCGGCTGAAATTAAATTTCTAATCAGCCTTGGAACATATCTTACCTCATGTAGTAGCCAATGATTCCCATTCTACAACTTAATCTTAATTTTTCCCTTTCCAACAATTTGACAGAGTTCATTATCCCCCAAATAAACAAGCCCAAAATCCCCTTGGACATAATCAATGAAATAACCTCTATGAGGTGTAGCATGAAATGAAGCACCAGAATCTAAAACCCATGAATCATCAACACTCTCTAAAGATAGAAGTAAAGCATCCTCTTCAGATTTGTTACTTACCACATTTGTCTCCTTGTCTCCATTTGCTTTATCTACTTCATTTTTCTTTCGATTCTAGCAATCTTTCTTTTTGTGCCCTAGTTTCCCACAATACCAGCAATCATTTGGTCCTCTCAATTGAGACCTCCTCCCCTTTGACTTTCCTTTTGATTTCCCATTATTTCCAGAGTTACTTCCTCTTTCAGTCATTCTGCCCCTGCTTTGTGCATTCAAAGCACTTCCTGATGTAGATCCACATGAGGATTTCCTATGAGTTTCCTCACTCAAAACAACACCGATCACATCATCATATTTTAGGGTACTAGATCTAGGAATAGAATTACTCACCACCATGACCAAGCAATTCCAGCTTTCAAGCAAAGAACACAAAATCAAGAGAGCCCTAATTTCTTCATCAAAATTGATACCCATAGAAGATAATTGACTAGTAATAATATTAAACTCATTTAAATGATCTGCAATAGATCCACCTTCTATCATTTTCATATTAAATAAATGTTTCATGAAAAATACCTTGTTTGAAGCAGAGGGCTTTTCATACTGTGTCACTAGGGTTTTCATCAAATCTTCTGTCATCTTTGCTTTCGTAATATTAAATGCCACCGATGGTGCCAAGCATAATTGAATGCTTCTGAGTGCCTTTCTATCCAAAAGATCCCATTCATCCTATGACATAGTTCCCTGATTCTTGGCTTTGCCTTCCAACGACTTCCATAAATCCTTCTAATATAGATAGTCTTCCATTTGCATCTTCCATAACTGGAAGTTCTGCCCATTAAACCTATCAACCCTCAGCTTACCCTTGTAATGCCCCGCCAGAAGATCCTTGGAAACAAGGATTCAAATCAAGCCAAGATATTTTTTTTTACAAGTATGAATGCACAAGACAACATCATACAGGGATCACAAAGATCGCAATGAAAGACTTCAACACAATCCCGGCAACCAATGAATCTCCGAACGCCACTACCCAACTGACACACCCAAACAAAAGCCAACAACCACCACAACAAGATGAGGGCACAAGAAAAGACCATTCATCAACAAAACACCAAGTTGGGGTAAAATGCAGAATCCCAAAATTTGGCTAAGCCTAAAATCCTGAAGCCCTAAAAATTGGCTAAGTCTGAATTTTTGAAGCCCTGAAATTTCCTAGAATCCATAACTTATCTCTGAGAGGTCTAAAACCTATCTCAAACGATTTGTCGCATATATTAAAATATATCTTAAGTATCAGTAATATCAACTGATACTTAAACGATATATTTTAAACCCCAAGAGACTAAAATAGAAACATGAAAACTTGATTTCAAGAGAAACTGACAGAATTCAAAATGTAACAGCACAGGGTCAAAGAAAACCCAAAAGGGTATCCAAAACCACTCTCAAAAAGATCGGATCACAAAGAAAAGTGCCCGCTAATGGCATGCACAGGTTTTTCACAAAAACCGTACGACACTTTTTACCAAGGGAGGGCGGTACTTCTCCTTAAGGCGTGCGACAATTTTCTAGTGTCATACAAAATTTCTCAAGAAGGCATGCGACACTTTTCAGCATCGTACGACATTTTTCAAGAAGGCGTGTGACACTCTTCCAGTGTCATATGACATTTCTCAAGAAGTCATGCGATACTTTACTGTGTCGTACGACATAGTTTGCATGGGCGTGCGATACTTTTTAAAGTGTCGCACCATGCTGAACAAATGTTGCCCATAGAAACACAAAAACACTACCAGAAGCAAAAAGGACCAAAATAAGAGCAAAGAACTTCCACACCAGGGAGTACCAGATCCACAAAGGCTCGAGGAATGAACACTTGAGTGCAAGAACAACACAGGAAGGAGAACATCTATCCATCTAAACTACAGTAGCAAAGAACACACTAAAATAAACATCACAATGAACTGAACAACCAAACTAAGTACGCAGTTCCTCCCAACCATCAATAGCATCATAAGCCCATTGTGGATCCTAACCATCCCCCGCGCGTAACATCCCAAGCCACCGACCAAATCGTCAGTACTGTCATAATAGGGATGTCACTACTAAAAACATGCAACAATATAAGAACAAGGAAATCTAACATGCTAGTAGTAAAGCATAAGATAATCCTATAGTAGATAACATCACCTATCACATGCTAAATGACAGTAAGCAATAGATATACTACAAAATCAAATAACATCATATAATCATATGCTAAACATCATAATAAGGGAATGCGTCAAATAAAATAACATCATCTAAACATGATATACAAGCATCCGAATGAAAGCATAAATCACAGGAAAGCATACTCTGAAACTCAAAGTACCAAGTGAAAACATCCAGCAACGGTCGCACTAGGACAAAGATCATCTCTGTACACCGATCCCTAGCAGTGGTGAAGGTAGCTACGCCTCCCAACCATGTGGCACCCGTAGGTCCACACCCGCCATGCTAATGGAGATAATGATCCAACCACAAACACACATAAAGTACAACATCCAAGGCTAACACTCACGCCAGACAGTATGATGGTTGAACAAAGAACCTAAGACAATGCAAGGAGTAAAGGTCTTGGTCAGACACTCAATAGGCTACTATGTAGGGGCTGACATCCTGGAGAGTCACTTAGCATCAAAAAGCCCAAGCTTGGATCGTGTGTCCTCAAACTTAAATGGGTGCTCACACATTGTGTCCTCGAACTTAATCGGGTGCTCACACATTTTACTTATCTTAAGTTTTATTAACAATCACAAATTTTATTTAGTTATCACTTGCTTAAAAATTCTTATCCTCCGTCAACCATCGGCACCATGAACACCGAGCTGCGAGATAGAAGCCCCCTCCAAATGCTACCCTACCCTACCCATGCTCATCCTACAAAAAGTTCCTGTGGGCATGCATACTCCCATCCCAACCCCAATGATCATAACTTCTGGCAAATCCACAGAAGATTGAGCCTCGCAAGTCACCCAACAAATGTACGTACATGTACTCATGTGTGTTGCACCACCATCACGAAGATCATAACACAAGGACAGGAATGAGAACACAATGCAAAGAAAATACCCAACTAAAAGCAACTTGGGAAGGATAGATTCTACACGAATCCCAAAGCTAATAAAATCATACATCATGAAATCACTCAACCGGCCTCAATCCGAGAGTATGGATTCTAAATGAATCCCAATGATGTAACAAGACCAAACATCGTGAACTCACTCAATAGGCCTCAATCTGAGACTATGGATTCTACACGAATCCTAGCATTTACGAAACAAAAGCAAAGGTCCAACAAAAAACATAACAAGTATAAAATCACCCAACTGAACACGACGTCGGGAGTACGGAAGCAACACGCATCCCAATGCAACTTAAAAGTGCAAAAGTGGTCTGAATGATATCCAAATGGATCATCAAGGTCCACGACCCACATTGTGCCAAGAAAACCTGAGAAAATAGGGCGACATGCAAAACGAGGTAAAAATCCCAAAAATTTAAAAAACTTCAAAATTGAAACCCATTTGGCCTTTGGGTTCAAAAACCCCAAAAATCCAAAAATTAATGGAATTGGACACCGTATGCAAAAATGGCTAGCATAATAGTGTAAAATTCCAAACCCTCATCCCAGAAAAAAGGGAAATGTTCATACTCGCGCAACTGGGTAGAACTAGCATGCAGAAACGGAGGGGAACGCTAGTTCTCAGCCTCCAAACAAACGGCTACCAAAAAAAAAAGTAGAAATGAAGCAAAAAAAATAAAATAGGAAAACCCCTACCTCACAGCCAAAAGGACAAAATGGAAATCTGAACCATAAAATTAAACGCCCGCAGAAGTGGCTGAAAATCACGGCAATCCAAGGTTTCCCTAAGCTGGATCCAACGAGATCAACCTCGTGACGATCCCATGCCCGTAGCTCCCACAACACACATAATAGTAAATCCTCATGAAGAGGATTTTGGGTTTTACTCTCCAACTTTCCAATTTGAAAGTGAGAAGTGAGGAATTAAATTCCTCTTTGGATACTTATTCACTTTTCGAGTGAATAATTGATTCGGGCGAATAACCAGCCAATCTAGTTAAACCCCAAATTGACCGAAACAAAAATAGGCTATTCCTATAAATAGGAATTCATCTATGGCAAAGCTGCCAGAAATTAAAATAAATCAATTTAAAAAGCCCGAAAACCCAAAAACACATAAACCTCCTTAATAACTTTTCACAACAATGCGAACCTCTAAATGCACAAACATGCTTACTGGTCTAATCACATAATGCAAATGAGTTCGTATTTAATAATCACCGAAAGGTTTAATTAAATATTTTAATAAAGGATATGTCGACCATATAAGGACGAAATTGGTAAAATATGAATGGCTGAATCACTAACTCCATGTGCCACTGCCAGGGATATAAATCCTGCACATTAAACAACATGATAGGGTGCAATTGCATATAATAACATAGCCGAAGCAATAAATGCAATAAATCACCTAATTTAACCATTTATTTAATTATATTAAAATAATATATTTATATCACTCACGTTTGCATAAAGCATAACAACATAGGAATGAAGTAAATAACCATAGCATTAAATCCATCACATAACATAATCAGAGGTATGTCCAAATACCAGATAACCACATATCATCATAAAACACACTGTCATCTCAAAATGGCATCATCATGCAATATGATTAGTTGAACAACATAGTAGTCTAAAATCTATGATACTAGAATCAAGGTGTAACATCTGACCCTCAGGTCCTCCCAAATATAAACATAACATGAGTAACAAATATCTCTCCAATAAAAAATATAACAAGGTAAATGCCCGCAACACATAACCAAATAATCCCACAAGAAAAATCCACTCTAATTACTTAAGCATTTAATAATGATTGTTTACTTTGCATTAAAAAGGCATTTAAAACACAAAAACAACCATAGTCATAAACATGACTAACCACTGCTACAGGAACCTAGTCCAGTGTAGCATGGTAAAAAGTACACGGTGCAATCTTTGCACAAATCTTAGGGTAATCATGGAACAACCTCATGATACCACATCGATCCTGGTAACCACTGGCACAAACCTCAGTGAACCAAAATCACATCATAATCTCAAAGATCAGTCAAAAGTATAATCAAAGCAACTAATACAGAAACATAAATCCAAACACCTCAATGGTGTAGACCACTCAGGGTCACAATCATGATCCTATCACAACAAAAGATTAACAAGGTTGCATCCATCAGGACGACTTACAAAAGTCAAATGGGAGAGGCACTACATCATCCCCCCCAAAGACTAGGCTTACTCCTGGAAGCCTGCAATCGAGGACTAAAAACCAAAACACACAAGAACCAAAATCAAAAGTGAGCAATAGGAATGACTCAACAACTCTCTACAAGTCAAACCCAAAACACTCCAACATTCTCAAACCATCACGTTAACCCCCAAATAGGTTAACCACAAGAGAATGGGTGTCACACAGACACAAGGTCCTCCAACAAGGAACCTTCTATGCTCTAGGAAAAAGCCATCTAGCCATAAAGTCAACAATACAAGGTAAGGGAAAAGCCCCTCTACCTCATCTATAGGTGCCTAAAAAAACATGCACCTACCAAGAGACCGCAAAACTAGGTCAAAACACTAAGCACTTCCAAAAAAAATTAGAATCATGGGGAATAACCATCCCAAAATTCCCAAGAATACTATCATGTCACACATGATCATTCTGGAATCCATGTAAAATCACCCTTAGAACAAAGAGGATGAAAGTTTACCAACAAAAGGACACACTCCAAAAGACTACTCACCACCAATTGTAGGAGCACAATACCTCTCCAAGGTACAAAAGCTCAACTACCACTAGAAACTAGGGTAACACATCCCAACCAGATAAGATATCACCTTCTCACAAGGTTCAAAGACTTTTGTCGATGGACACAATCATCAAATGTCAGCATACCAACTCACGAGATGGTAACATGTGTCAAAAAATACCATGTCCCTCTAGCACCATGCTAGGAAAACTACACCCAATCTACCGCTAAGCTCAATCTCTAGCCTCAAGTCAACAATTAAAGAGAAAATTTGACTGAGACAATCCACATGAAGATAGAAGCTTAGGGAGAAGGATACTATAGAGTATTAGGACTGAGAGGGAGTCTCTCTCTCAACCTCTACACTAATCAGTCCATGATGCGTTAGGAACTCACAATTTCACCAACAATCAACATACTCACCTGAAAACACTAAATGAGCTAGTGGCATAACCATACTAGCCTACTCTCACAAGAGAGAAAAGGATACAGAGGTGCACCCAAGACAACGTCCAAGAAGGAGAATCTAGACTCATCAAAGAACTGAGTCACTCCCAAAAGACAAGGCAACATCAACCCTGAGCAAGGAACGCTCACAAACCACACTACACCTCACAAGGGTGGTTTAGTGCAATTGAAAACACAAAAAACCCAAGCATGAACCCCAACAGGTACCTAGTAGATTATGAAGACAAGATAACTCTTCCATTATGAATAACATGAGGAGTTAAACTTCTCCAATGGCCATAAATACGATATGTCATGATTGAATTGGCCTCTACTTGAAAAGGTACTCAGAACATCGATCAACAACTCCAAAAGCCATAGCCTCACCGTCGAAATTGGATTGAATCCATTTGAAAAGCATTGAAAAGATATTGACAAGGACTAAAACATGAAGAAGCTAAGAGAGACCAAGACCTACAATTTGAGCCACCACTTAAATCAAAACAACAAAGACAAAACCAGCAGCCTTGGTCACCAAGACAAGCAACGGATGAAATTTCCAAATCCACACAAGAGCACACATGCCCAAAACAACATAAGGCATGGAATGAAAGGTAATTCACACATTGAAACCATCATTACTTTTCTTTCATAAATTCATTAATTAAGCATAACATAAGCACTAATGCATAATGAACTGAAAGATTTTCAAGCAAGGGTCCAAGAGTCACTTATAGAACAAGTACATACCTTTATTTTTCTTTGAAAAATAACATTAAGTTTAATCACCATTTAAACCATTCAGTTATAATAACAACTTTAGATCTAACAAAGACACACTAGCATGTTCTCCATGATATTATCCCTTGAACGTACTACCAGACGTTCAAGATGAACATGATAGAGTCACAACACACAACTGGGTAGCAGTAAAACACATCCAGAATAGTCATCATGAAACAAAATAAAAATCCCAAATGGGAGAATTGTCGATTCCAATAGTAAGTACGAAAAAGAGCTCATTTCAACAATAAGTCAAATTTGACAACTGCCACAAAGAGAGCGATAGATAAAATTTGATGACTACTCCAAGAGAGGAAAATACTAAAAACCAATGCTAGCCCAACAACATGAGGAAAGTACCTCTAGCCCAATAAAATAAGGCATCAAACAAATCACATTACAGGTGATGACTGAGTACAGTCACACAAGAGGGATAAATCACCACACAATGCTAAGGAATACATCATCCTAGCAATGTTAGAGAACACACTCACACACATCAAACAGTATACCATCAGTAATCTCATGCATATGCACAAAACAAAAATTTCCATGCAATGCAACATTTAGATATCCTTCAAATTAATACAATTTTACATAAGCTTAAGAAACAATCAGATTGGGGACTTAAGTCATTAACCCAAATATATAATGCAAAACTACAACTTTGCAATGATTCACAATAAACACTCATTTTCAATGAAAGGAACTATTTCATCATTATAAAAACAAAATAAAGAAGCACAAATAAGATTCATCTATTAAATTACAATATGAGAAAATAGGAAAACAATGCACCTACTCCACAAGGAGAAACAAAAAGTGGCGCTCAAAGCAAACACATGGACACCAATTAGTGGTTCCATCCAAAAAGGGTCACACACGCAACCAACCAAACAAGGCACAACGATCCCACCTACAAGGCTAGGAAGACTCACTTCCTTCTCCACACATTACTCTAGTTGCATCTACTGGAAAAGAAAGTCCATCACCAGTAGATACCAAAGCAACAAAGATCACTCGTTCTCACCAAGACACTCACACTCAACCAATGCAGCAAAAACTACATGGGCAACATAAACACAGAGATCCCAATGTTTGAACATGGGGTCTGATACCAGATGTAATGCCTTGCCCGAAGATCCTTCGAAAAAAGGATTCAAATCTAGCCAAGATTTTTTTTTTTACAAGTATGAATGCACAAGACAACATCATACAGGGATCACAAAGATCACAATGGAAGACTTCAACACAATCTCGACAACCAACGAATCTCTGAACGCCACTACCCAACTTACACACCCAAACAAAAGCCAACAACCACCACAACAAGATGAGGGCACAAGAAAAGACCACTCATCAACAAAACACCAAGCTGGGGTAAAATGCAGAATCCCAAAATTTTGCTAAGCCTGAAATCTTGAAGCCTTGAAAATTGGCTAAGTCTAGATTTCTGAAGCCTTGAAATATCTTAGAATCCATAACTTATCTCCGAGAGGTTTGAAACCTATCTCAAACGATTTGTCACATATATTAAAGTATATCTTAAGTATAAGTTAAAGTATATTTAATTTCTTTCATATATTTAATATACGAAAGAAATTAAATATACGTCAACTTATACTTAAATGATATATTTTAAACCCCAAGAGACTAAAATAGAAACACAAAAACTCGTTTTCAAGAGAAACCAACAGAATTCAAAATGCAACAACACAGGGTCGAAGAATGCCCAAAAGGGTATCCAAAACCACTCTCAAAAAGATTGGATCACGAAGAAAAGTGCCTGTTGATGGCATGCACAAGTTTTTCTCAAAAACCATGCGACACTTTTTTACTAAGGGAGGGCGATACTTCTCCTTAAGGAGTGTGACACTTTTCCAGTGTCGTACGACATTTCTCAAGAAGGCATGTGACACTTTTCAGCATCGTACGGAATTTTTCAAGAAGGCGTGTGACACTCTTCCAATGTCATACGACATTTCTCAAGAAGCTGTGCGATACTTTACAGTGTCGTACGACATAGTTTGCATGGGCGTGCGATACTTTTTAAAGTGTCGCACCATGCTGAACAAATGTCACCCATAAAAAAATGAAAACACTCCCAGAAGCAAAAAGGACCAAAATAAGAGCAAAGAACCTCCACAACAGGGAGTATCGAATCCACAAAGGCTCAAGGAGTGAACACTCAAGTGCAATAACAACACAGGAAGGAGAACATCTATCCATCTAAACTACAACAGCAAAGAACACACTAAAATAAATATCATAGTGAACTGAACAACCAAACTAAGTACGCAGTTCCTCCCAACCATCAATAGCATCATAAGACCATCGTGGATCTTAGCCATCCCTCGCGCGCAACATCCCAAGCCACCAACCAAATCGTCGGTACTATCGTAATAGGGACGTCACTACTAAAAACATGCAACAATATAAGCACAAGGAAATCTAACATGCTAGTAGTAAAGCATAAGATAATCCTACAGTAGATAACATCACCTATCACATGCTAAATGGTAGTAAGCAAGAGATATACTACTAAATCAAATAACATCATCTAATCATATGCTAAACATTATAATAAGGGAATGCATCAAATAAAATAACATCATCTAAACATGATATACATGCATCCCAATGAAAGCATAAATCACAAGAAAGCATACTCCAAAACTCAAAGTACCAAGTGAAAACATCCAACAATGGTCGCACTAGGAAAAAGATCATCTTTGTACACTGGTCCCTGTAGTGGTGAAGGTAGCTACGCCTCCCAACCATGTGGCACCTATAGGTCCACACCCGCCGTACTGATGGAGATAATGATCCAACCAAAAACACACATAAAGCACAAAATCCAAGGCTAATACTCACGCCAGACAGTATGATGGCTGAACCAAGAACCTAAGACAATGCAAGGAGTAAAGGTCTTGTTCAGACACTCAATATGCTACTATGTAGGGGCTAACATCCTGGAGAGTCGCTTGGCATCAAAAAGCCCAAGCTCGGATCGTATGTCCTCAAACTTAAATGGGTGCTCACACATTTTACTTATCTTAAGTTTTATTAACAATCACACATTTTATTTAGTTATCACTTGCTTAAAACTTCTTATCCTCCGTCAACCTCTGGCGCCATGAATGCCGAGCTGCGAGATAGATGCCCTCCAGATGCTACCCTACCCTACCCATGCTCATCCTACAACAAGTGCCCATGGGCATGCATACTCCCATCCTAACCCCAATGATCATAACTTTCAGCAAATCCACAGAAGATCGGGCCTCGCAAGTCACCCAAAAAATGTACGCGCACATACTCATGTGTGGTGCACCACCATCACGAAGATCATAACATAAGGACAGGAATGAGAACACAATGCAAAGAAAACACCTAACTTAAAGCAACACGAGAAGGATAGATTCTACACGAATACCAAAGCCAATAAAATCATACACCATGAAATCACTCAACCGGCCTCAATCTGAGAGTATGGATTCTACACGAATCCCAATGATATAACAAGACCAAACATTGTGAACTCACTCAACCGGCCTCAATTCGAGAGTATGGATTCTACACGATTCCTAGCATTCATGAAACAAAAGCAAAGGTCCAACAAAAAACATAACAAGTATAAAATCACCCAACCGAACACAACGTCGGGAGTATGGATGCAACACACATCCCAATGCAACATAAAAGTGCAAAAGTGGTTTGACTGATATCCAAATGGATCATCAAGGTCCACGACCCACATTGTACCAAGAAAACTCAAGAAAATAGGGCAGCACGCAAAATGAGGTAAAAACCCCAAAAATTTAAAAAACTTCAAAATTAAAACTCATTTGGCCTTTGGGTTCAAAAACCCCAAAAATCCAAAAATCAATAGAATTGGACACTGTATGCAAAAACGGCCAGCATAATAGCATAAAATTCCAAACCCTCATCCCAAAAAATAGGAAAATGTTCATACCCGCCCAACCGGGTAGAACTAGCATGCAGAAACGGAGGGGAACACTAGTTCTCAGCCTCCAAACAAATAGCTACCAAAAATTGAAGCAGAAATGGAGCAAAAATAATAAAACAGGAAAGCCCTACCTCACAGCCAAAAGGGAAAAATGAAAATTTGAACCATAAAATAAAACTCCTGCAGAAGTGGCTAAAAATCGCGGCAATCCAAGGTTTCCCCAAGCTGGATCCAACGAGCTCAACCTCGTGACGATCCCATGCCCCTAGCTCCCACAATGAACAAAACAGTAAATCCTCATGAAGAGGATTTTGGGTTTTACTCTCCAACTTTCCAATTTGAAAGTGAGAAGTGAGGAATTAAATTCCTCTTTGGATACTTATTCACTTTTCAAGTGAATAATCGATTAGGGCAAATAACCAGCCAATCTAGTTAAACTCTGAATCGATCCAAACGAAAATAGGCTATTCCTATAAATAGGAATTCATCTATGACAAAGTTGCCAGAAATTAAAATAAATCAATTAAAAAAGCCTGAAAACTCAAAAACACATAAACCTCCTTAATAACTTTTTGCAACAATGCGGACCTCTAAATGCACAGATACGCTTACTGGTCTAATCACATAATGCAAATGAGTTCGAATTTAATAATCACTAAAATGTTTAATTAAACATTTTAATAAAGGATAGGTCAACCATATAAGGACAACATTGGTAAAATATGAATGGTTGAATCACTAACTCCATGTGCCACTGCCAGGGATATAAATCTTGCACACTAAACAACATGATCAAGTGCAATTGCATATAATAACATAGCCGAAGCAATAAATGCATTAAATCACCTAATTTAACCATTTATTTAATTATATTAAAATAATCTATTTACATCACTCACGTTCGCATAAAGTATAACAACATAGGAATGAAGTAAATAACCATAGCATTAAATCCATCACATAACATAATCAGAGGTATGTCCAAATACCAGATAACCACATATCATCATAAAACACACTGTCATCTCAAAATGGCATCATCATGCTATATGATTAACTAAATAGCATAGTAGTCTAAAATCTATGATACTAGAATCAAGATGTAACATCTGATCCTCAAGTCCTCTCAAATATAAACATAACATGAGTAACAAATATCTCTCTAATCAAAAATATAACAAGGTAAATGCCCCCAACACATAACCAAATAATCCCACAAGAACAATCCACTCTAATTACTTAAGAATTTAATAATGATTATTTGCTCTGCATTAAAAAGGCATTTAAAACATAAAAACAACCATAGTCATAAACATGACTAACCACTACTACAGGAACCTAGACCAGTGTAGCATGGTAAAAAGTACACGGTGCAATCTTTGCACACATCTCAAGGTAATCATGGAAAAACCTCATGATACCACATCGATCCTAGTAACCACTGGGACAAACCTCAGTGAACCAAAATCACATCATAATCTCAAAGATCACTCAAAAGCATAATCAAAGCAACAAATACAAAACAGTGTAGACCACTCAGGGTCACAATCATGATCCTATCAGAACAAAAGATCAGCAAGGTTGCATCCATCAAGACGACTTACAAAAGTCAAATGGGAGAGGCACTACATCATCCCCCCCAAAGACTAGGCTTACTCCTGGAAGCCTACAATCCAAGAATAGAAACCAAAACACACAAGAACCAAAATCAAAACCGAGCAATAGGAATAACTCAACAACTCTCTACAACTCAAACCCAAAACACTCCAACATTCTCAAACCATCACGTTAACCCCCAAATAGGTTAACCACGAGAGAATGGGTGTCACACAGACACAAGGTCCTCCAAAAAGGAACCTTCTATGCTTTAGGAAAAAGCCATCTAGCCATAAAGTCAGCAATACAAGGTAAGGAACAAGCCCCTCTACCTCATCTACAGGTGCCCAACAAAACATGCACCTACCAAGAGACCGCAAAACTAGGTCAAAACACTAAGCACTTCTAACAAAAGTTAGAATCATGGGGAATAACCATCCTAAAATTCCCAAGAATACTATCATGTCACACATGATCATTCTGGAATCCATGTAAACTCACCCTTAGAACAAAGAGGATGAAAGTTTACCAACAAAAGGACACACTCCAAAAGAATACTCACCACCAAGTGTAGGAGCACAACACCTCTCCAAGGTACAAAAGCTCAACTACCACTAGAAACTAGGGTAACACAACTCAACCAGATAAGATATCACCTTCTCACAAGGTTCAAAGACCTTCGTCATTAGACACAATCATCAAATGTTAGCATACCAACTCATGAGATGGTAACATGTGTCCAACAATACCATATCCCTCTAGCACCATGCTAGGAAAACTACACCCAATCTACAGCTAAGCTCAATCTCTAGCCTCAAGTCAACAGTTAAAGAGAAAACTTGACTGAGACAATCCACATGAAGATAGAAGCTTAGGTAGAAGGATACTATAGAGTATTAGGACTGAGAGGGAGTCTCTCTCTCAACCTCTAGACTAACCAGTCCATGATGTGTTAGGAACTCACAATTTCACCAACCATCAACATACTCACCTGAAAACACTAAATGAGCTAGTGGCATAACCATACTAGCCTACTCTCACAAGAGAGAAAAGGATACACAGGTGCACCCAAGAAAACGTCCAAGAAGGAGAATCTAGACTCATCAAAGAACTGAGTCACTCCCAAGAGACAACACAACATCAACCCTGAGCAAGGAACGCTCACAAACCACACTACACCTCACAAGGGTGGTTCAGTGCAATCGAAAACACAAAAAACCCAAGCATGAACCCCAATAGGTACCTAGTAGATTATGAAGACAAGATAACTCTTCCATTATGCCATAACTATGATATGTAATGATTGAATTGGCCTCTACTCGAAAAGGTACTTAGAAAATCGATCAGCAACTCCAAAAGCTATAGCCTCACTGTTGAAATTGGATTGAATCCATTTGAAAAGCATCAAAAATATATCGACAAGGACTACAACATGAAGAAGCTAAGAGATACCAAGGCCTACAATTTGAGCCACCACTCAAATCAAAACAACAAAGACAAAACCAACAACCTTGGTCACCAAGACAAGCGACGGACAAAATGTCCAAATCCACACAAGAGCACACATGCCCAAAACAACATAAGGCATGGAATGAAAGGTAATTCACACATTGAAACCATCATTACTTTTCTTTCATAACTTCATTAATTAATCATAACATAAGCACTAATGCATAATGAACTGAAAGATTTTCAAGCAAGGGTCCAAGAGTCACTTATAGAACAAGTACATACCTTTCAATTTCTTTCAAAAATAACATTAAGTTTAATCACCATTTAAACCATTCAGTTACAATAACAACTTTAGATCTAACAAAGACACACTAGCATGTTCTCCATGATATTATCCCTTGAAGGTACTACCAGAGGTTCGAGATGAACATGATAGAGTCACAACGCACAACTGGGTAGCAGTAAAACACATCCAAAATAATCATCATGAAACAAAATAAAAAGCCCAAATGGGAGAATTGCCGATTCCAACAGTAAGTACGAAAAAGAGCTCATTTCAACAATAAGTCAAATGTGACAACTGCCACAAAGAGAGCGATAGATAAAATTTGATGACTTCTCCAAGAGAGGAAAATACTAAAAACCAATGCTGGCCCAACAACATGATAAAAGTACCTCTAGCCCAATAAAATAAGACATCAAACAAATCACATTATAGGTGATGACTAAGTACAGTCACACAAGAGGGATAAATCACCACACAATGTTAAGGAATACATCATCCTAACAATGTTAGAGAACACACTCACACACATCAAACAGTATACCATCCGTAATCTCATGCATATGCACAAAACAAAAATTTCCATGCAATGCAATATTTAGATATTCATCAAATTAATACAATTTTACATAAGCTTAAGAAACAATCAGATTGGGGACTTAAGTCATTAACCCAAATATATAATGCAAAACTACAACTTTGCAATGATTCACAATAAACACTCATTTTCAATGAAAGGAACCATTTCATCATTATAAGAACAAAATAAAGAAGCACAAATAAGATTCATCTATTAACTTACAATTGGAGAAAATAGGGAAATAATGCACCTACTCCACAAGGAGAAACAAAAAGAGGCACTCAAAGCCAACACATGGACACCAATCAGTGGTTCCATCCAAAAAGGGTCACACATGCAACCAACCAAACAAGGCACAACGATCCCACCTACAAGGCTAGGAAGACTCACTTCCTTCTCCACACACTGCTCTAGTTACATCTACTAGACAAGCAAGTCCATCATGAGTAGATACCAAAGCAACAAAGATCATGAGTTTTCACCAAGACACTCGCACTCAACCAATGCAGCAACAACTACATGGGCAACATAAACATAGAGATCCCAATGTTTAAACATGGGCTCTGATACCAAATGTAATGCCCCACCAAAGATCCTTGGAAACAAGGATTCAAATCAAGCCAAGATATTTTTTTTTTATAAGTATGAATGCACAAGACAACATCGTACAGGGATCACAAAGATTGCAATGGAAGACTTCAACACAATCCTGGCAACCAACAAATCTTCGAACGCCACTACCCAACTGACACACCCAAACAAAAAGCCAACAACCACCACAAAAAGATGAGGGCACAAGAAAAGACCACTCATCAACAAAACACCAAGCTGGGGTAAAATACAAAATCTCAAAATTTGGCTAAGCCTAAAATCCTGAAGCCCTGAAAATTGGCTAAGTCTGGATTTCTGAAGCCCTAAAATTTCCTAGAATCCATAACTTATCTCCGAGAGGTCTGAAACCTATCTCAAATGATTTGTCGCATATATTAACTTATATTTTAAACCCCAAGAGACTAAAATAGAAACACAAAAACTTGATTTCAAGAGAAATCGATAGAATTCAAAATGCAACAGCACAGGGTCGAAGAATGCCCAAAAGGGTATCCAAAACCACTCTCAAAAAGATTGGATCACGAAGAAAAGTGCCCGCTGATGGCCCATGCAAGTTTTTCACAAAAATCATGTGACACTTTTTACTAAGGGAGGGCGATACTTCTCCTTAAGGCGTGTGACACTTTTCTAGTGTCGTACGACATTTCTCAAAAAGGCATGTGAAACTTTTCAGCATCATATGACATTTCTCAAGAAGGCGTGCGACACTCTTCTAGTGTCGTATGACATTTCTCAAGAAGCTGTGCGATACTTTACATTGTCGTACGACATAGTTTGCATGGGCATGCGATACTTTTTAAAGTGTCACACCATGCTGAACAAATGTCGCCCATAGAAACATGAAAACACTCCCAGAAGCAAAAAGAACCAAAATAAGAGCAAAGAATGTCCACATCAGGGAGTACTAAATCCATAAAGGCTTGAGGAATGAACACTCGATTGCAAGAACAACACAGGAAGGAGAACATCTATCCATCTAAACTATAGCAGCAAAGAACACACTAAAATAAACATCGCAGTGAATTGAACAACCAAACTAAGTACGCGGTTCCTCCCAACCATCAATAGCATCATAAGACCATCGTGGATCCTAGCCATCCCCCGTGCATAACATCCCAAGCCACCAACCAACTCGTCATTACTGTCATAATAGGGACGTCACTACTAAAGACATGCAACAATATAAGCACAAGGAAATCTAACATGCTAGTAGTAAAGCATAAGATAATCTATAGTAGATAACATCACCTATCACATGTTAAACGGTAGTAAGCAACAGATATACTACTAAATCAAATAACATCATCTAATCATATGCTAAACATCATAATAAGGGAATGTGTCAAATAAAATAACATCATCTAAACATGATATACAAGCATCCCAATGAAAGCATAAATCACAAGAAAGCATACTCCGAAACCCGAAGTACCAAGTGAAAACATCCAACAACGATCGCACTAGGACAAAGATTGTCTTTGTACATCGGTCCCTAGCAGTGGTGAAGGTAGCTACGCCTCCCAGCCACGTGGCACTCGTAGGTCCACACCCGCCATGCTGATGGAGATAATGATCCAACCAAAAATACACATAAAGCACAACATCCAAGGCTAACACTCACGCCAGACAGTATGATGGCTAAACCAAGAACCTAAGACAATGCAAGGAGTAAAGGTTCTGGTTAGACACTGAATAGGCTACTATGTAGGGGCTAACATCCTAGAGAGTCACTTGGCATCAAAAAGCCCAAGCTCGGATCATGTGTCCTCAAACTTAAATGGGTGCTCACACATTGTGTCCTCGAACTTAATCGGGTGCTCACACATTTTAATTATCTTAAGTTTTATTAACAATCACACATTTTATTTAGTTATCACTTGCTTAAAACTTCTTATCCCATCCCAACCCCAATGATCATAACTTTCGGCAAATCCATTGAAGATCGAGCCTCGCAAGTCACCCAACAAATGTATGTGCACGTACTCATGTGTGGTGCACCACCATCATGAAGATCATAATACAAGGAAAGGAATGAGAACACAATGCAAAGAAAACACCCAACTAAAAGCAACATGGGAAGGACGAATTCTATAGGAATCCCAAAGCCAATAAAATCATACATCATGAAATCACTCAACCAGCCTCAATCCGAGAGTATGGATTCTACACAAATCTCAATGATGTAACAAGACCAAACATCGTGAACTCACTCAATCGGCCTCAATCCGAGAGTATGGATTCTACACGAATCCTAGTGTTCACGAAACAAAAGCAAAGGTCCAACAAAAAACATAACAAGTATAAAATCACCCAACTGAACACAACATCGAGAGTACAGATGCAACACGCATCCTAATGCAACATAAAAGTACAAAAGTGGTCTGACTGATATCCAAATAGATCATCAAGGTCCACGACCCACATTGTGCCAAGAAAATTCGAGAAAACAGGGCGACATGCAAAACGAGGTAAAAACCCCAAAAATTTAAAAAACTTCAAAATTAAAACCCATTTGGCCTTTGGGTTCAAAAACCCCAAAAATCTAAAAATCAATGGAATCGAACACTGTATGCAAAAATGGCCAGCATAACAATGTAAAATTCCAAACCCTCATCCCAAAAAATAGTGAAATGTTCATACCCGCCCAACCGGGTAGAACTAGCATGCAGAAATGGAGGGGAACACTAGTTCTCAGCCTCTAAACAAACGGCTACCAAAAATAGAAGCAGAAACAGAGCAGAAACAATAAAACGGGAAAGCCCTACCTCACAGCCAAAAGGGCAAAATGAAAATTTGAACCATAAAATAAAATGCTCGCAGAAGTGGCTGAAAATCGCAGCAATCCAAGGTTTCCCCGAGCTAGATCCAACAAGCTCAACCTCACGACGATCCCAGGCCCGTAGCTCCCACAACGAACAAAATAGTAAATCCTCATGAAGAGGATTTTGGGTTTTACTCTCCAACTTTCTAATTTGAAAGTGAGAAGTGAAGAATTAAATTCCTCTTTGGATACTTATTCACTTTTCGAGTGAATAATCGATTAAGGAAAATAACCAGCCAATCTAGTTAAACCCCAAATCAACCCAAACAAAAATAAGCTATTCCTATAAATAGGAATTCATCTATGGAAAAGCAGTCAGAAATTAAAATAAATCAATTAAAAAGCTCGAAAACTCAAAACCACATAAACTTCATTAATAACTTTTCACGACAATGCGAACTTCTAAATGCACAGACACGCTTACTGGTCTAATAACATAATGCAAATGAGTTTGGATTTAATAATCACCAAAAGGTTTAATTAAACATTTTAATAAAGGATAGGTTGACCATATAAGGATGACATTCGTAAAATATGAATGGCTGAATCACTAACTCCATGTGCCACTACCAAGGATATAAATCCTGCACACTAAACAACACGATCAAGTGCAATTTCATATAATAACATAGCCGAAGCAATAAATGCATTAAATCACCTAATTTAACCATTTATTTAATTATATTAAAATAATCTATTTACATCACTCACGTTCACATAAAGCATAACAACATAGGAATGAAGTAAATAACCATAGCATTAAATCCATCACATAACATAATCAGAGGTATGTCCAAATACCAGATAACCACATATCATCATAAAACACATTGTCATCTCAAAATGGCATCATCATGCAATATGATTAACTGAACAACATAGTAGTCTAAAATCTATGATACTAGAATCAAGATGTAACATCTAACCCTCAGGTCCTCTCAAATATAAACATAACATGAGTAACAAATATCTCTCTAATAAAAAATATAACAAGGTAAATGCCTGCAACACATAACCAAATAATCCCACAAGAACAATCCACTCTAATTACTTAAGCATTTAATACTGATCGTTTAATCTGCATTAAAAAGGAATTTAAAACACAAAAATAACCATAGTCATAAACATGACTAACCATTGCTACAGGAACCTAGTCCAGTGTAGCATGGTAAAAGGTACACAGTACAATCTCTACACACATTTCAGGGTAATCATGGAGCAACCTAGTGATACCACATCGATCTTGGTAACCACTGGCACAAACCTCAGTGAACCAAAATCACATCATAATCTCAAAGATCAGTCAAAAGCATAATCAAAGCAACTAATACAGAAACATAAATCCAAACACCTCAATGGTGTAGACCACTCAGGGTCACAATCATGATCCTATCACAACAAAAATTCAGCAAGGTTGCATCCATCAGGACGACTTACAAAAGTCAAATGGGAGAGGCACTACAACCCTCATCTGCCATCACTCCCACTCAACTATGAGATTCCCAGTTAATCATTAGACTTTGTTGCAGAGGATAACTGAAAGAGAACCTTGCTCTGATACCACTTGTTAGGATAAACCACAGACATAAATAAAAACTACATGCAAATATAACCAATAACAGAAAATAATAGATCACACAAAAATAAACACAAGGCACCTAGATTTAACATGGTTCACCCAATCCCTGGGCTACGTCCACCAAACAACAAGTTTGATCTTATTACAATCCAATGATTACAACCTAATTACAATCTGTAATCCCTTACAGCTCAATACTACCGCAAGAACCAATTTCACATCACAACATAATGAAAAATACCCAACTCTAAACCCTTTTATACAAGTATTAAACTGCTTTAGGATTATAACATGTTGACCATAATTAGCCATAACTTTAGTGGAAAATCTATGAATGGTGAATAGTACCAAAATGATTGGCAAATAGTACAATACTTTCCTGATTAGTCACCACAATATAACAGTGATGATGGATCATAAGGAGTGATCTAAAACATTCTAAAAAGAACTTCACACAATCTGATTTGAAAATAGTAGTGACCATTATAAATTGTGGTTATCCAATACCATTAACCATGGTCTTTTCTAGTTTGTTAAATGCTACAGAAAAGAAAATGGATATTTTTCTTACCATACAACTTAGATGACTTTACTCAAAGTCAAATTGATAGTGGAAATTTTGTGGGTGCGTCCATGCCTGCCCAAAATCTAAAAGTAGTTAACATCCTCTCATGTTAAAGGAGGTCTATGCACATCAAGGAAGGTTTGATTATTTTCAAAGCAATCAAGAGCTTATTAAAACTAAAATAATTTAGAGAATAGAATTATTATAGACCTGTCATAAGTTCATAATCATATAATATTTTCTTTGAAATGTCTTGGTTCCAAAAATAATTATTCTCTGATGCTTCATACTTAGCATTTTTTCATTCTCACATATTTTTTAAGTATATACATATATTGATTAGTATAGAATACATGTGATGAGGATAGAAAAATAAGATATCTATAAATCTAAGTATTGCTTATGGTAAAACTAAGGAGATAACCATTGATTTGAGGGCATTGAACAAGAATAAGGGTTATCATGAGAACCTATGTTTACATTACATAGCATTAGTCATTGATATTAAGAATAGCATCATCATGGATGATTACACCAGCAAGCACATAGGACTATGCATTAGCATTTAAGGTGGCAAAAACACCAATGTTTAGATTGACAATTAACAATAAAGGATGTGGAATGAAGACTGAAGGAGTGTATTGAATAATATTCATACCATCTATTACATAAAACCTAGAACAAGATAACGATGAAGTATTAAACACTTTTGGAAAAAGAAAAGAAACCCCAAACCTAAATACATTTTGCTAAGTTGAGGAGATAATTTAAGATGGCATTTGATGATGCCAAACATTGCCGCATTGATGAGGTACGTCTTTGAGCTCCCCAAAATAACAAAAAAGTCAAGTAAAGGTAAGTAAGAATACAAATTGGGTAAAGGTAGGTAAGAATACTAAATGGAATTTTACCAAAGGAAACTATCAATGAACAAAAGTAAAAGCACGAGGAACATCATCAATTCATTATTAATAGAGATACTCCTAGTGGCATCAAAAATGGAAAAAGGTAAGTGAGGTACATGATTAAAGGTAAATATTCATGTCACACTTATTTGTTCCTATAGACAAGCATTAAATGTAATGATAATAATTGCATAGATGCATATTATTCAATATCTTATTACAATTAGCAATCAATAATGTTTTGTTGATTACTAAGTTCTACAACTTTGATATTGAATCTTAATTGACATTAGTGTCCAAATCATTTTTTCCGATAACTATTATGCCAAAATTTACTTGTAAGTGGGAAACAAGGATTATTTCTTCTGATGAATATTGAATATTTGAATATCTATTATCAATACTCATAATTGATTAGTTATAATGGAGTGATTGAATCCCTCAAATGGTAGGGTTATAATTAAATTACTATCAAGTAAGATGATTACAATAAGTAATGAGTGATTAGAATTAAGTTTCCAAATTCTCATATTGAATTCTAAGTGAGATTAGTTTTTAATCATTATCACAAATAATGTTGTTAAGTAAAACTAATTAAAAATTTTAAGGTCATCATCTTCCAAGATAAGATAATGCCTGGGTGGAATGGGTTGGGTGACACCATTCGAAGGTACTAGGTAAGGCCTGCGGTGAGATGAGCATTGGGCTGCATCATCCAAGGGTACTAGGTAAGGCTTCCAGTGGAGCGAATACCCTAGGGTACATCATACAAAGGCATTATCTTGGGAATGCTTATTGGGGAGAGATAAAAATAATGAGGGAGAATGGTGAGGCCCATGAATGGGTAACAGGGCACCCTATTATAGTTTCTCCTCCCATACTCAGAAAATAATGAGTTAATAAATGAACTATACTTTTGATTGACAAGTCACTAAATTGAGATCATAAATACCTTGTTAGGGGACTATTATAAGGAAATCCTAAAGAGGAAAAGTTATATATAAATTTCTATTAATGATTTTTTTGTGGTTGCAAGTTCACAATCAAGGAATTGCATAACATGTGTCTTCATCTATTTACATCATGTTTTCTTCGTGTCTTCATCTATCTACATTGTGTTTGTTTCGTGTCTTCATCTATCTGCACCATGTTTGCTTTGTATTTTCATTCATTAAGATGTATATTTCATAAATCTTTTAGGCCTTTTGTATGCAAATATGTTTTGTATCTATGAAAGAGCTTGTGTATGAATGATTTTGCTTGAGGACAAGCAAATTCAAGAGGGGAGGACTATGATATCCCCATTTTGACATATATTTTAAATAAGTATTATATATATACTAATAATTAAAGTAATAATATTTATAAGTAATACTATGTTATATTATAATCATATAATATTTTATAATCAAGTTATATTTATAAGTAATATTATATTATATTATAATCATATTTATTATAATATTAAAATAATAATATTTTATAAGTAATCTTATATTATTATTAATATAATATGATTATTATTATGAAAGGTTGTAACTCTTACTATTAAAATATATATGGAATAATAACATTGGTAGGAGGCTCGAAGAGAAAAATAGAAAATATATATGCAGTCAGGCTTTTAAATCTAATGTCCTAAAAGGGGACATTACAATAAGTCCTCGCACCAGAAACCTGGTCCAAAATTGTTGTTATGAGTCTTTGCCTGCTTCATTGCACTTTCTTGGATGCTTCTCTAGGAATCTTCATGTGGGGTCTTATCTCAAAAATTCTCTAATTGTTCTATCAAAGCTATTTGCACTCTAAGTCTAGTCTATTACCTACAAAATTTAACCACTTTTTTGTCTGCAAACAATGTCAAACAATGACATCTTGCTTAGCTAACAACTTGTGACCAACACTTAACCTAGTCTTGTTTTCTAGTTATCTTGTTCTTGTCCTTTAGTTCTTTTCATACTCTATGTCATGATAGTCATAATCTTTGGCTATTCTAGCCATTACTCAAATGAATTGTAAATTAGTATACAACACTCTTATCTTGTTTCTTTGAGATTATGTTCTAGTGTGGTCCTTGTCTAGGTTTTTGTTTCTTGTCCTTGTCTATGACTGTGGCAACAAGAAATAAAAATGTGTTTTATCCCCTTAGACTTAAATGAGGTAGAGCTAGGGGTCATAATCATGGCAGAGGACACTTTCTAGTTTGTACATGATCTATGCCCAGTTTATCTAGTGAGGAGTCTTCATGATCTCCTTCACCTATTATATTACCTTATGTTTAGAGAATTTTCTCTATAAACTTACAACAAACCAAAGAAAACCTCTTGGGTTGCATGCCCAAAATGAGAATATACATCTCTTGGTGAACCTTTGGATGTGGTATATAAGACCTTGCTACAAAAAAAGCTCATTTCTTCATTGGATAACTCTCATCCTTATGATCCACAACCATGACCACCATGGTGGAATGAAACTACATTTTCCAAATATCACCAAAACAAAGGCCACAAAACCAATAACTGCATCAACTTGCATCATAAGGTCAAGGACCTAATTAACGATAGTGACATTGTCATGGATAGACATAACAAGAATGCAGATCACAAGGATTTCAAAGAGCCATTCCTATCTTACAAAAAAGGAGAAAACTCAAAACATAAATCTCATAACAAGATCAACTATACATACTCTAATGATGACGATGAGATAGTCCACATGGTTGAACCCATAAATGCTGAGTATTGTGATTTCATCACCATCAAGGGAAAATAAGACAAAACTAAACTTAAGACATCATTTTCCTTAAGGGGTCTTTCTTTTAATACATCTAATAAAAAACCATCACAATCTTGTGACAATGTTGTTACACATTCTCTTGCCAAGTTGGTACTCAAAGGTCTTGCACCTTCTACTCCTAATCTCAAACAACACAAAGACAAACCTCTTGCTGGTCCTTCTAGCAAAGGAACAAAACTTGCAACAAATTTTGTGGCTACTAGCTACAATATCCTCAATTAGTTATAGTGAACTAATGCTCGAATCATGATCTTTGAGTTGCTCAAAATCTTGCCTCCTCATAGGTAGATTCTTGACAAAGCCCTCACTGAGATAAGTGTCCCTCAAGATCTTGATCTTGAGTGGTTAAGATCTATGTTAGGTCATCTAACCTCACCTTACTATATGTCCTTCTCTAAGGAGGAGGACAATTCACTAAGTCAATCACATAATCAACCTCTACACATTGAGGTCATGACACACCAAAAATATGTATATCGTGTGCTCGTCGATAATGGAGCTAGTTTAAACATTGTCTTTGCTACTCTTCTCAGAAAATTGGACTATTTTGAAGATTCCATTGGTCCCCATTGTAAGATAAATAGAAAAGCATATGATGAACAAAAATCTTTAGGTCTTGTGGTGTTGCCTCTTTATGTTGGTCTTGTAGAAAGGGATGTCACTTGTCAGGTCCTCGACATTCCCTTGGATTACAATATCTTGCTAGGAAAACCATGGATACATGAGATGCATGCTATGCCATCCACTTACCACAAATGCATAAAATTCCCATTTCATGGCTCTAAAGTCACCATACCTGCAAATACTAGCTATACCTATAACATGCTAAAATCTGCTAAAATTTTTGTACCTACTAATAGGGAATCTATAGACCATCATGATAACAAGCTCAAGAAAATTGAGCATTCACTCAAGTTGAAGGAAATTGGAATGGGTGAATATCACATAGAACTAGTTCTATCTTTGACATCTCTTCCTGAGTATCCCCATCAATACGAAAGACTATCTGAAGCAAGGAAACCTTTTGTGTTGACACCTCAAACTAAGTATGATGGTACTTTTTTCAAAGCTATTGCTCCTCTCAAGGAGGAAGATAAAAATAGAGCTATTGCTGCATGGATCTACAAAGAGGAAACTCTAGTTGACCTCACCGAACAGGCTCATGAAATTACTTATAAGAAGTGTGGTCCTAGTCTTAGACTCATGAAACACTTTGGCTACAAGGGAACTAGCCCTATTTGATGCAACTGAAATGGTCTAATTGATATTATCAAAGCAATAGCTAGAAGGAATTGAGACACATCTAGTCTAGGCTTCAAGAAGATTCCCTTCCATCTAGGGAGTAACAAATTCATACTAGAACCTAAAGTCACAAGCTAAGTCTAATGACCATGAAGAAAATGTTGATGATGAGGATCCTTATCCTTATCCAATTCTTGATGATCTAGCTAAATTCTTTGTAGAGCCAGATGACTTTGTACCACATGTTAGTGCCATTGATGGTGATAATGATTCTTCTAAGGATACTACTAGTTCACATCATACCCAACAAGAACAAGGAGAGTATAGTCATGCTTTACACATTGAGTACCTTTATAAGAATCCAGATGATGAAGGAGAGTTTGTTCCTATAACTTTTGGGGAATTCTATAGTCTATCTCCATGTAGTATGAATTCTTGAGAGTATGAATTTGACTCTCTCTTAGAAGCAACTATAGAAAAAGACATAGATCAAGTTCATGTCTATGAAAAGCTCCTTAAAGTAGGTGAATCATCTAGGGAATTTTGATGATGATGATCCTTATCCTTATCCAATTCTTGATGATTTGGCTAAATTCTTTGTAGAATCAAATGACTTTGTACCACGTGTTAGCACCATAGATGGTGATAATGATTCTTCTGAGGATACTATTGGTTCACATCATATCCAACAAGAACAAGGAGAGTCTAGTCATGCTTTACACATTGAGTACTTTTATAAGAATCCAGATGATGAAGGAGAGTTTGTTCCTATAACTGTTGGGAAATTTTATAGTTTGTCTACATGTAATATGAATTCTTGAGAGTATGAATTTGACTCTCTTATAGAAGAAACTATAGATAAAGACATAGATCAAGTTAATGTCTATGAAAACCTCCTTGAAGTAGGTGAACCATCTAGGGTTAGGTTAGATGAGTCATATCCAACTCATGACCTTGAGTTTTCCATTAATGATGTTAGTGCTCAAATGCATTCAGACACACTTGTGGATGAAGCCGCTCTAGGTCTCAAATTACTTGTCCAAGTATTTAATAATTATACTATGAACACAATCAAACCCACCACATATATTTCACTCACCTAGCCTGAGCTTATAGACTAGAATTATAATGCATCTAGTGAAGTCCTCACATTCCAAAATGACTATGCTCTTACTTCCTACTTAAACATTATCGAACTAGTAACGTCTTCCACCAGTGAACAAAGCATCAACATGATTGAAGCTAACATCAAATATCTCAATCATATAATAAAAAAGAAAAGAAATAAAAGGTCCAATGGTGAAAACCACATTGTGGCAGTGTCAGAACCTAAAATAGCAAAAATAAAAGATGCATCCAAGGGTAAAAATCTCTCTAAGGAACCTGCAAATGAGATATTTGATGCACTTCCTAGTCGTTTTTAGGAGAGATCATCAGTGTTGATAGAGCCAATACAATCAATCAACTTGGAAAGAGAGGAAAATTCTCACATGATACATCTTTCATAGTCACTATATCCAAAAGAAAAATAGGAATTCATTGCTTTCTTCCAAGAGAAAAAGATAAACTTTTTGTGGACATACTTAGACATGCTAAGATTAGATCTTGATCTCATTATGCATCACTTGTCTATCAACTAGGAGTTAAACTAGTCAAATAGAAACTTAGGAAAATGTATCCTCATGTTGCATTTCTTGTCAAAGTTGAACTGTAGAAGATTCTAAAGGCTGGTTTCATTCACACTATTGATTACATTGAATGGATATCAAACATTGTTCCAATCTCCAAGCATGACAAATCTATTAGAGTCTATACAGATTTTTGAGATCTATACTTAGCATGTCTGAAGGATGATTTTACAATCCCTAATATTGATGTAATAGTGGACATGATGGCAAGACATGAGATGTACTCACTCATGGATGGATTTTATGGTTATAATCAGATCAAAATTGCACTAGAAGATCAAGAAAAGATTGCTTTCACTTGTGCATGGGGAACTTTCTATTGGAACGTGATGGCATTTGGTCTAAAAAATGATGGTGCTATATATCAAAGGGTAGTAACTACAATTTTTTATGACATGATGCATAAAAAAATGGAAGACTATGTGGATGATACTCTGGTTAAGAGCACAAAATGCAACACTCACTTTCAAGATTTGGCACCTATCTTGGATCACATGGAGAAATTTAGTCTGAGACTTAATCCCAAGAAATGTTCAGCTACTGTGACATCTTAGAAATTACTTGACTACATCATGTTTGCAAAAGGAATCAAGGTTGATCTAGAGAAAGTTCAAGCAATCATGGACATGTCTCCACCTTGTAATATCAGTTAGATGAGGGGCTTACAAGGAAGACTTCAATCCATTCGTAGATTCATCTCATAGCTGGTAGATAGGTCACAACCTTTTACCAAGACTCTATATAAAGGTGTGAAATATAACTGGAGCCAATATTGTGATTAGATTCTAACACAGATAAAGAAATACCTTGCTAATACTCTTATCTTGATGCCTCCTATTCACAAGAAGCCTCTTATTCTATACATCTTAGAAATAAAGACATCTTTGGGTATCTTGCTAGCTCAAGAGGAGAATGATTATAACAAGGAAAGAGTCATTTACTATTTGAGTTGAATTTTGACCTCCTATAAAAATAATTATAGTATCATCGAGAAGGGTTGCTTGGAAGCCATCTTTTCTTCTCAAAAGTTGAGACACCACATGGTTGCCCATACTAAATGACTGGTTGCTAAAATTGACCCACTAAAGTATTTACTTAGCAAGGCATCTCTAACAGGAAGGTTGGCCAAGTGGGTCATGATACTAAGTGAGTTTGACATTTAGTTTTTTGAACAAAAGGCTATCAAGGGATAAGAGATCATTGATCAACTAGTAGAAGCATCGATGCAGAGTGTTCTCCCATAGAACATTGATTTTCCTAATGAATCAATTTTGATGCTCACACACCAAACTTGTGTGATGTTCTTTAATAGTTCCTTCAAAAAAAAAGGTTCTAGTGCTGGGTTAATATTCATAGCACCATAAAAATATTCATTTCCTAAGTCATACAAGATTTTTTTTCCTTGTAAAAACAATATTACAAAATATGAAGCTCTCATTAATGGCATGAAGATTGCAGTCAAATGGAGAGTGGATCAGTTGAACATCTTTGGTGATTCACAACTCATAATCAACCAGGTCAATGATGTATATCAAATGAAAGATGAGAAATTGATCCCTTATAAACACATGGTGGATGATCTAAAAAAATATTTTGCTCATATCACTTTTCAACAAGTTCCTTAAGCAAGTAACAAAGCGGTTGATGCCATGGCTACACTTGCTTCCTTGTTACAAATGCTAGAGAATGATCTCTGGCACAAGTTCCTAGTGGAAATTTTACTCTACCCTACCTATGATACCCCTGAATCTCTGATGATTTGTTCTATTGTAGGACATGATTCATCTTGCTACCACATATACTCATATTTGCATGACCAAACCATTCTAGACACTCTAACCCAGAATGAAAAATGTCACCTTATCTACAATGCTTCATGGTATATCTTTATTACTAATGACTTGTTTAGGGGAGGTCTTAATGGAATACTCCTTAGGTTTCTAGAACTTGATGAGTCCAAATGCACTTTTATCAATGTCCATAAGGGCATTTGTGGATCTCACTCAAATGGCTTGATACTAGCTCATAAATTTATCAGAGCTAGTTACTATTGGTTGAATATGGAGCAAGAGGTAATCAAATATGCCAATTTTTGTAAACAATGCTAGCTACATGGGAATCTAATTCATGCTCTAGCCAAGAAGCTAATTCCATCTATCACACTATGGCCATTCCAACAATGGGCCTTCGATCTTATGGGTCAGATTCACCCATCTTCTTCAAATGGACATAAGTTCATTATTAAAGCTATAGAATACTTCACTAAGTGGGTGGAGGCAATCCCTCTCTCTATAGAAAATGGATAAAATATAGCTTTTTTCATCATGAATTACATCATATATAGGTATGGTGTACCTTCCTCGGTTATTACTGATAATGGAGGACAATTCAAAAATAAAGATCTTAAAGAGTTATGCAAAAAGTTTAGAATCATGCAATATTATTCTTCTATCTATTACCCCTAGAGTAATAGTCAAGCAGAGGCATCCAACAAGGTGATCCTTAAGATCCTTCATCACATAGGAAACAAATCTTGAAAGAACTAGCACCTTTAGATTAATCCAACTTTATGGGCTTATAGAACAAGTATCAGAACTCCAATGGGTACAATGCATTTTCCTTTGGTTTATGGAGCAGATGTTGTGCTTCTAATTGAGATTGAGATCCCTACTCTAAGAATCTCCATGAAGGGCCTCATTACTAACAATGACTATAGAATATCTTAGCTTCAATAGCTGGTATTATTAGATGAACATTGACAAGTGGCGTGTGATCATTTTTGAGTTTATCAATAGTGTATGTCCAAAAGTTACAAGAAGAAAGTTAAGCCACATGACTTCCAACTGGGTGATCTCATTTTTAGAGAAAACCCTAAGAATCAACAATAATAGGTACAAAAAGGGAAGTTCAAACCCAACTAGTTTGGTCCCTACATAATTACTATAGTGTTTGGATCTGCTACTTACCAACTTTCTATAGTCAAGGGAGAGGTGCTCAAGGAGCCTATCAACACTCTCCACCTGAAGTGATTCTACAGTTGATCTAATTCTAGAAGCTCTTAGTATATACTTAAATGTCTTGAAAAATCTAAAAATTGCAAAAGTTCCTGAAAAAAATCATTACCCTAGTGAAAACCTAGCAATAGGTACCTTGGTAATAACAAAAAATATACAAAAAAAAAACAAAAAAACAAAAAAATTGAAAAACATAAAAAAATGACATTGATGAAAACCTAGCAAATAGGCATCATGGTAGCAAAAATAAAAAATCCTACTAAGAAGGTGAATACCTGATAAATAGGTGCCTCTTGTTTTAAAATGTTAGATCTTGCAGTGCATCTTTCGGTTCTTGTACAATTGCTTTCTTGCTTTAGTTTGTTGTTTTCACTCAGATCCATGGATTGCATCTTGTCATAACCTAGGGGCAACATCCTATAGTGTCATAGGAGTCTCTCTCATGACAATCACTAGTTGTTCTAGTTGTGTCTACCTACTATCTCTTGTGTCACTTTTGTGATTCCTCTCATGGATAATCTCTTGTGATAGTCACCAAGTGTTCTAACTATGTTTGCCTACTATCACTTATGCCACTTTTAAGATTCCTCTCATGGATAATCTCTCACAAAAATCACTAGTTGTTCTAACTGTGTTTTCCTACTATCACTTATTTCACTTTTGAGATTCCACTCATGAAAGATCTCTCATGAAAGTCACTAGTTGTTCTAACTACATTTTCCTACTATCACTTATGTCACTTTTAAGATTCCACTCATAAAAGATCTCTCGTGACAATCACCAGTTGTTCTAACTATGCCTACCTACTATTGCTTGTGTCACTTTTGAGATTATACTCATGGAAGATCTCTCATGATAGTCACCAGTTGTTCTAGCAATGTCTGCCTACTATTGCTAGTGTCACTTTTGAGATTCCTCTCATGGAAGATCTCTCTCATGTCAGTCACTAGTTTATCTTAACTGCATCAGTCTATTGTCACTCAGTTTCCTACTAAGGTTCTTCTTACTAAAGATTCCTTTTTGACTTTAGTCACCACTTGTTCTAATTGCATCTATCTACTATTGTCGCCCTACTGAAGATATTTCTTTCATCTATGTTCTGGACATTGACACTTGACATCAATCCTATAACATAGAAAATGAACTTAAAATGATAAATTTTCTTGGGATATGTTGAGCTTTTCTTTGTTTGTTTTTCTTTCCCCTTATCATGTCTCTTCGAGAAACTTGATGATGTCACTTTTGACTAGAGAAGCAAGGACTGGGGGCATGATCTTTTCTTTTCTTTGCATTTGTGGTCTAGTTCCAATTATCTAAAGCATCCATATAAAAGGGGTGTCCACTATAAGAGGCTCCATCTTGTATTGGATGGCCATGTGTACCTTGAACCCTTTTGTATTGATAAATCAATGAGGTTAGTTCTTCTCCTTTTTTTTTTGGAGTGAACTCTTTATGCTACAATAAATATTGATACTCATCCTACTAAGTGAATGTATGGGTCATTGTGAGTATATCTAGAAAAATTTTGTCTTAGACTATGAAATCAAGGGTCATTGTGGATAGAATACTTACTAATTACTTTGCATAAGAAGGATCCCTTGTGTGTCTAGTGTGTTTTTATGCAAGAAACATTCTAGTCATCCTAACATTTATGCTCTGATGCTTACGTTTGCTTGCTATATTAAAAGAGAAATTTTTTTTGGTCATCCTGGCTTCTTGTGCCTCGAATTCTTACATTTAATCTTGAAAAAACTAGAACATATGTCCTATTTATATTTCTATGATTACAATGTTAGTGGAAATTGTACGACATGTGGGATTTCACTATACACTCAATGATGATAATTGTTGACCCTTGGCAACTAGACCTAGGGTTGCATCTGGTTTAAGGTTGCATCTGGCATTGGCTTACATTACATAAGTACATAGTTTGATGAATAATTTAGTTATGTTCTTTGTGATGATGGATTGGCGGCTTCTTTAGAGTATCATGTTTCTCCATGACTGCACAAGTATTCAGTTCTTTGGTTTGTCCTATGGAGCTTCATGCAATACCTATCACTATCAACAACAACAGAACATTACCTAAGATGTTAGTTCATTCCCATTTTTTATTTGATACATAATCTCATGATACACTACATTCATACTTCAAAATCAAATATGCATTCATACATCACATGGTATTTGAATTCATAATCAAAGCATTAAACATCTCATGTACAACAAACTATAAAGAGAGAGAAATGACACATTCCAATGGTACTCAACTCAAAATCTTGTATATATATATCAATAAGTGTACATCTATGCAAAAAATGGATGCTGCTCGAGTGTTATCATTCTAAAAAAAATGGTACAACATGGTGCGGGCACACCAATCGCTATAGAGCTAGATCAAAATTAGAGTATCAAAAATGAATCTAACTCTCTCCTTCCCCCTCACCTCCCACTAGTGGTGAAGGAGGAGGAGGAGGCATCTTAGGTCTTGTTCCTAGTTGGGAACCCCTAGACTCTCATGCATACTATGAAAATTGAGGCACCTGCTTAGACTTATCTAGTGAATCCTCTGGTTGACTGCAGTTAGATCTCATCTTGTTGCTGCTCTAATATCTATGTTGCTCACTCTCACAACTCTTAGATCTCATGCTCCTGGTCATCAATCCAAGCATCTCTCATAGCTACCTGTATCTATAGCTCTCCCACGGGCCACTGCGCAGTGTGAATCTACTCTCTAGCTCTCCTTAGAGCATCCTAGGTCCCTAAAATAGGTTGGCCCTACATCTCCTCATCTCCCTACTTAGCCTATTCTACTGGATACTTTGCCTCTATCTGAGACCTTTGCACATATCCTCTAATGGCTCCTAGAGATTTCATCTCCCCTTTTGGCCTCCTCTACCTTGTCACATTGCCACCCATAGCTAGGTCTACTCTCATCTATTGAGCTAGGATCTTCATCTAGCATGTCCTATATCTCACCTATTGTGGTTATTGTGGCTATTATGGTGGTCCCTAGGGTGCCTATACTAGTTGTCTAGGTGTAGCCATCTCCACTAGATTTGTAAACCTCAGGAAAGGATAATTTGTAAAGTATGCCTGATATGTAGCAGTCATCCCCCTGTTTACTACTACTAGAAGGTAGTCTCACTATGTCACAACCAATTTACACACATCTATCATAGATCTCCTAGGATCAATTTTGAGGACCATGATGGTCCAAATATCTAGCTAGTCGTGCATAGGAGTAGTACTCCTATGATATATCTTACAACCTCCCGTACTGTTGCCACATGTAAATTAGTGGGAATCTCTCCACTATCTACACATATTGACCTATCAGTGGTTGCAAAGAAAACATGTGCCCTATCTCACAAAGGTGCATCATCCTCATCATTTATCTCTCACTAGGGCTACCATACTATGGACATCAAGTCATCAAGGTGACCCCTCGATTCTTTAGTCTTCCCCAGAGTTTTCTAGGTAAGCTAGCCTTTGTATCTACAAATATATGGCACCATTAGTTGTCCCTTACTGACAAAAATGGGTCTAGTAACTAGAAGGTGCTCCCACACCCATATCTAGAGAACATAAACCCTAACAGCCATGCTCTTCTGCTCCCATACCTCTCTAGGGTCTCTAACATCATCTAGAGAATTTGGCCCCACCCACACTCCAATCCATGTTTGCCTTTGTTAGGCATCAAGAAATAGCTAATAAATATCCCTAACACTATTTCCAATCTGTGTGTGTGCCTATAGGTATGCACAAGCTCATCCCAAGTGATGGCTCAGCCCATGATCAGCTCCTCCTCAAAGATAGCTCTCAGTGCCTCTGTACCTACTTGCAACACTATGAAATATACCTCTCTCCACCCGTGGAATGGGATCCTTAGTATCCGGTAGATTTCCTTTGGCATGATCATCATCTCCCCTCGGGGAAGATGGAAGGTGTTTTTCTTTGAATGGAAATGCTCCACCAGTATAGTTAGTAGGTTATGATTCACCAACACTAGTGGAATACGGAAAATATATGTTAAACCCAATCTATCTATGTGAGCCATATCAGTGTAATCAAGTCTCTGCAACAAAGCTCTATACAATGGGTAATGGGATCAAAATCCAACATCCTCAAAAGTTACTAGCACACACATGAAAACACCATGCAAACAACCAATCTTCACTAAAAAAAAGGATGAAATATAGCACAAAATTGCAACAAAAAATCAAATTTCACATGCTAAAACTTGCATTTAACACTAGAATTTCATCTGAGATCTCATGTTCTCGCACGAGATTGCACATCTTCATGCAAGGATACACTTTCTCATGTGAGAGGTGATCAAAGACTAAGTGAAAATGCACAAAAATTAGGTTTCATCACACAACAGATGGGCATCCACCACACAAGAAAACCCACAAAGCCACATGATCAAGTACCACGCTGATACTTCTTCGCACAAGGAGAGACATCCTCACATGAGAATTGACAAGCTAATAATTTAAAAACCCTAAAAATAACCTAAACTACCTGAAAAAGCATGAAAAAGTAAATGTGAAGCAAAGTTATCGACTACTAACTAGATTTCCATAGTGTGTCAGTCGGTTGTATTGTCAGGAGCGCTCAAATTGATGTGTAGACAAGGGGACCACTATTTTTGCCTCAAAGCTCTCTTCTTCACCAAAGACAAAAGTGTAAATGATTTGAAAATGACCCTTTGGACCCTTACATAGGCTTTGACTTAATTTTTCAAATTTATTCAATTCCCATAAAAAGCACCCCTGGCTAATTTGACTGCTCTAAATCCATTTTCGGGATTAAATTCAAAATTTGACGCAATTTAGCAGCTCAAAATTGCATTTTAAAATTTGTGGATTGACACGATCGAATGCTTGTGTAGTCCATTTTTTGATACTTTGTGCATCTTGGAATCTTTTCAACTCAGAATTCTCTTCAAATTTGTCCAAAATTTAGGAAAAAGTCAACTATAGTCAAACTTTGGTCAAAATTGTTCTTCTTGACTTTGAAATCACCTCAAATCAACTCCAAATTTTCTTCTTATCATTCTGATCTCTTATACATTTTTTGAAGTCTTTTATTTCTTTACTTTCTCTCCATTTACTATTCTACATCATAATTATGGTGTGTCATCTTTTGATTTCACTCCCAAGGGGGCAGGATGATTGCATCATTGAATTTGAATTTTAACTCAATCTAAAACTCATGTCCTCATTACTCGGGGCATCTCATCACTTGGGGTATCTTGTCCCCTTTGTATCTAACATCTACATCATCTATCTCATCTTTTGATTAGCTAATCACATCTTATAAGTAGTTCTTATCAGAGTTTTATGGACAAGTATCAAGATAGTCTAAACTCCAACTCCTAAGGGTCAAGCCTCATTCTAGGGATGATACTATGACTCATGACGCGATCTTGCTATCTTTTATGGATAGGTATCTAGGTGTTCTATCTGGATCTATTAAGGTTAAGCTCTGTTCTAGAGATAATCTTTAAAAGCTTATCAACCTTGGTATCTAGGTGTTCAATCTTGATCCCTTAAGGTTAAGCTCTATTCTGGAGATAATCTTTAAAAGCTTATCAATCTAGGTATCTATGTGTTCTATCTAGATCCCTAAAGGTCAAGCTATTCTAGAGATAATCTTTAAAAGCTTATCAATCTAGGTATCTAGGTGTTCTATCTAGATCCCTTAAGGTTAAGCTTTGTTTTGGAGATAATCTTTAAAAGCTTATCAATCTAGGTATCTAGGTGTTCTATCTGGATCCCTTAAGGTTAAGCTCCATTCTAGAGATAATCTTTAAAAGCTTACCAGTCTTAGTATCTAGGTTTTTTATCTAGTTTCCCTAAGGTTAAGCTTCATCCTAGAGATAAACTTTAAAAAGCTTATCAATTGGTCTCTATATCATCAATTTTGGAACCAATCTCATTTTTTGATCTTTGCATCATACTTCTGATTTCTTTGAATTGAATGTGCTACTCGCACATTCATTTAAAGAGGGGAAAATGTAATACCCCAAAATTGGCACATAGCCATGTAAACCAATTCTAGTCTATCTTGGTCAACCCTAAGCCCTATTTTACTAAGGAATTCTTATTCTGGTTATCACTACTTGACATAATTGTCAGATGTAGAAAACCCTAATCTACATTAATCACATTCTCTATTTAATTCCTAAGTATCGACTCAAATTAGCTACATGAAGCCTATTGATTAAATTTGATTTAATTGTAAGTTTTCATATTTTAATTAAATTAAATTACTTCTTTAAGCTAATATGCAAAGGAATTAAACATATATTATAAAATGAGATAATGTCTTTATTTTAATTATTGGGTTAGTTACTCAATTAATCAAAAATATACATTTATGAAATCATATCTCATTTTATTAAATTAAATAATCTCCCAAATCTTATCTTTAGTTCAAGAATGGGAATTCTAAGTGATCTATCTCTCAAATTGGAATTGGTTAATCAACTTATTCTCACAATCAGGTGAATTTCAGTTAACTATTCATCATACTTAGGATTTGAGTTAGTTAACCTTACCTACACTAGGAATCTTCCATCCTGACTGAATCTCAGCTTTGATCTTAACCATCCATTCCAATTGATCTTGATTGTTGGTTGATTTTGGGAATTCTATTTAAGATACTTCTAATTCCTCATTACATGGATGGAAATTGAATTGCATCAAACTACTGTCAAAATAGATACTCAATTACTTAATACTTTCATAACTTTCATAATTTCTTAGCATTAAATATCATTTAGATTAAAATGCACTCATATAGCTTAATTTTATTTTCCTTTTATTAGATTAGAATTGCAATTTATTTAGATTAATTGCACTATCATATAGCTACATAAATCATTCATTCTAAAAGGTCTAGTTTCCCACTTCTCAGTCTAAGAGCAAAGGCAAAATCCTTCTAGTTAGAAGGCAACAGGTCATTCTATTAGATTACTCGAATGAACAATTCAACATTCATTCTGGGATGATCTCTCAAGTAATGACTATGTTGGAGTGTGTGTGAGGATTTGAGGCCCACAATTCACATATACAAGACTCAGGGTCAACGTAGGTATACTAGTGCATTGGTATGTCAACTCTGTGTACCCTAGTACATACCTAATCATTTGCACAGATATGTAAAAAGTTCCTAGGATTGTTCAAATCTGTGATTTCTATCCACTTTGTAAACTTTTCTTCATATAATGGTTGTAATTACTATGGATTATCTAGGAAATTAAATGTCATTTTGTGTAGCTTATTATATTATGCAATATACATAGCTCTTTTTTTATCCTTTTTCATAATATTTCTCATGTCCTATAGCATGGGGAGAATAGTTGCTAAAGTTAATAATATCTTAAAATTATTTAAACTTGAATAGAGTCAAGGAAATATGTCTTGCACCAAGTGGAATAGTCTAAGAAATGATGGGTATTCAGAGAATACTTGATGCATTGGTTCATCCAAAGAGATGCATCTAGTATCATTATCTTTAAGAAGCTTCCTCCCATTAGTACATCCTTGAGAAAAGTGTTAAAATTCTCAAACTCATTTTGGGCTTCGATAAAAGTATTGGTAACTATCCTTGATTAAAGATTCTACTTTATGAACACATCCAAAACCACTGACAATTAAAAAAGCTAGATTCATTCTATGGGCCATGCAATGGATGTGAACAATATAGGGTGCAAAATCATTATCAATATTTTTGTAAAGACTGCCTTTATGGCCTTTCATAATTGAAGCTCCATCTACTCCAACACACACCAAATTTTTTGCAATCTCCATGGTATCCATACCTCCATAGTCAATTAGAGTAATCTTATAAATCACATAAATTTTTCACTGTCACACTACAATTCAATTTAGTAATAGATAGTAGAAAGGGTTGACAACAAAGATTGCTTACAATATAAACATGCAAGAATACCCACAAAGTGTTATCAATCGAGTGACTTCATCTAGAGATAATTCAATGAAATTTGACTATTTTATTTTTTCCTTCATATCTTATTTTTCAACCTTTGCAAGATAACTAGCTCATTTCCATTCGATGTTTACTAACCATTGACAGTTCAGATAGTTTTGAATTTTCAAAAAGTGCAATAAACTAGACATTGAAGGGTAGTCTATCATATGACACCCTCTACTCAAAATTTAAAAAAAGGTGACACTTAATTGAACAAATTTTTCCATATTTTTCCCTTTCATTGCTTTTCAAAGGAAAGATTCAATAGAATCTTTTACTACAGAATGCTTCTCCTGTAATTACTTGTGTAACTCATATAATTTGACATTCCTAATATGCAGAGAGTTGTCCTTCATTTCCAAAGTTAGCATGGATTTTTCAACTCCATCTATAGTTTTTTTTTTAAACTTTACCAACATGCTTTTATATCATATCAAGTTTAAGTTGCAACCTATTTTCCTTCCTTGATATCTTTGTGCAAATCTTACATCTGCATTCTACAAGAGGCTCACCATCAATTGGATTGGGCATTGATTCAATAAATCATAACTTTTCCACCAATTCTAATTAAAAATCCCTTTTGGACAAATCCCAATGAGATCAGTCTTTTTTTATTCCAATTTTCTTTTCCCCTTTTGTGCACGAACATCATTTATGACATCACTTTTGGTTTTCTCATCCAAGTCTATAATATCATTTTGTGACTCCCTACTTTGGGGAATTTCTCAAAATCATCTTTAATTTAATCCTCAGTTAAGATATTAGGTTCACCAACTTGAACTTCTCCAAAATGGTCTTCAACTTGTGATGAGTCTCCTTCAATATGCACTGGAGATGTAGGTTGTGAATCTTGTAGGTTGCCACTATTTCCACCATCAAAGTATGCTGATAATATTTTGCATTTTGGTGGCCTCTCTTGGATTTCAAGGATCCTACCAAAAACCCTCTTGTTTGAAACTGCAAACCAATAAAGGCTACAAAAAAAAAATCAACTTGTTGAACAAAAGGCTATGACATTAGACTACTTAGACTATATAAAATAATAATAATATGATTTGTTTGCATAAAAAGGGTATACATAAGTTATGATACTATCCAATAAAATTCACAATCCTATCTAAGCATGTGAGGTATCCAAAGGGTATCTACTACACAATCCCAGTGGATAGCAAAAAAAACCACATAAAAATAAATTAAAAATCACTCACCTTTCAAGAAAACCATGAGCCAAAGTTTCTTAATGGGCAATATAATCAACACTCTAAAACCTCAACAACAATAAGAAATGCTAGATTAGAAAAGAGAAAATTGTGTAAAATAAAAGTATCTTATGAAAGTATATATACCAAACTATGTTGCAGAATTGTGCAGGATTAACAAGTGGGAATGTCAAAAGTAGGTGAAGCAACGCTCCTTATGTAAGCCCAAAATATAAAATAGTTGGCTAAAGAGGGCTAGTTGGCGAAACACATTGGTAAAATGGTAGGCGATGTCCAACCCAAGGGAAAATATCTTGTTATACTAAGAGAGAAATAAAATTGTCCAATAAGAAAATAATAGGTAAAGGATGACAATTTTTTTTAAATAATTGTATTGTAAAGGTATATTACATTGGCTACTAGACCGTGATTTTGGACCAATTTTGTGTAGAATAATAGGTGATTGGCTTAGGAGTTAGACCCAAATTTTGTAAAATTTTAGTGACATGGTTGACCAACTATATATGTTATATTTGCCAAATGACGATCAACCAAAGAGACAAAATTGACAATTGGTGAAGATTCACCGCTAAAAAAAGCCCTACTTTATACATATGACCTATTGAAGGTTTAAGGTTTAATCTTTATAATCTATTGTAGAGTATAATATCCACTTAAAATTATCCTACTAACATTTCTCTTATTTCTTTGTGCATAAAATATAACTCTTAGTACTAAAAATTGAATGACATAGTTTACCTTGCTTACTAGCTATTTCACAAACCTCGCATATGTTTTCACAATGTTCATAGTACTCTAAGTTGTTTGCTACAGTTAAAATATAAGTTAGGTTAATAGGCCTAAATCTAAATTTAATAAGTATATCAAGCTTTAAATAGTACATTATAGATGTTCAAATAAAATCTTATTGCAAGACCGAGTCATATCTATGGGTTTTTTTGAACCCCTAATTTCAATCCCAAACTTGCATTATATCACTTAATTATTTAATCAAGTCTTTGTAGTACAATAATTAATTCATGTTATATTCAATTTTAAAGTCATAATAAATTAATAAATTAAATCTAGCATGCTCAATGGTTTCGTATATTTTCTTAAAATTCCATTACTAATTTCAAGTGCTAACATAATGCTTTATTTAATACCTCCACTGAAATCCATTATAATAAGGGTAATGATAATCTTAATATAAGAACCTAATGCATTCAATGATCTACCTAATAAGGTTGTTTAACTCTTATAAAGTTTAGCTAATAACCTCAAATTTATGTCATGATAACCTATTACCATTGGTGGGTTTGCACCATATAACTAATTATTTTGGTATAACCTTAAATATAATGAATCCTTTAAGCTCTTAATTTTTGTTTAATTCTGATATTTGTTTATGGAACCATAATTCTAAACCATTTAAAGGGTTCCTTGATTGTTAAAAGACTTAATTATAATTAAGGTCTCAATAATTCATATCCTCAAATTAATCATTTCATAATTAACTCATTTCTACCCTAAGGTTGATTTAATAGTTTAATAATTCTAGCTTAAACATTATAAATTATTAATCCAATTTATTTTAATATAAATTTTCCATATTTTAAAAGTTTATTATTCACTTGATTGAAATAGAAAATCAATATGATATCTTTCTCAAGAACATTTCTTAAGTTCATTAGTCATCAATTCAATGCTATGAGGTTATTAATCATTTTAATAAAATTCGTGTTATAAAATAAATACTTTGATTTATAATTTATATTATTTAATTATAATTACTTTAATTCTCATCCTTAATCTTGGGCAAAAACATACCAATAATGTTCATGTTTGTCCTATAACGTTGTAACTAGATATTCTAACATTGTTAGATTGAAAGATAATTAAATCACAATTCTCATTAATTAAATTAATTCACTTTACATTTCTAAAGTTACTAAAAAAATCATGATTTCCACCATTTAGAAAAATAAACATTCCTTTTACATTTCCAAAACACCTAAAAATTTAAAGAAAATCGTTTTTAACTAAACATCTCACTTTTAAAACTAAACTTAAAAGTCACATTAAATTAAATCTCCACTTAACTTTTAAATTATTAATAGCACTTGAAACAAGCATGGGTGTAAGGGTATAGCCAATAGGTGAATAGGGAATCTCAGTTGAAAACTTTTTCTGTGTAAAAGGAAAACCCTCACACTGATCACTCCCTGGGTAAAGATGAGGAATGAATGATTTAATCGAGATCTAAGAGAAATGAAGGGACTTAGGATCAACAAAAATATCACCAGCAATATTTAAAAAAAAATTTACTTAATTAAAACAATGTTGCTAGCCCTATTTTGAAGCATCTTTTAAAGGTTTGTCTCCTGCATTTCCATGTTTTATTGCTCAACTATGCATTGTTCCTAACAAACATTACATTTTTTTGTCTAACGGTTGTACAATGATGGATGGGAGCTTTAAAAAGATTAAATTTATAATGTTCTTGCCAAAATGACAAGGAGTGTGAGGTGCTCTCATTGTTTTATTGCATATCAAAATTCAAGCATTTAAGGTTTCAATTGACTGCAACAATTTATTTGTATGAATTTTTGTGAATTGTGTTGCAAGAGTAGATATAGAAATCAAAGATGAAAATAAGAAAAGTAATGTTTGGTGGATAGTGACAGATGCAATCTGACAAAAAATATTTTAGAGAAGAGCCTGGGGTGGAGCTTAGGGATAGAAAGAGGAATTTGGTTGACGATGAGAAACAAACTTATAAATTTAATGATATTTTGAAAAGATTACATAGGGAAGGGGATAATTTATTTTCTGTATGGTTAACATTTGTGATATATGACTATAAAAAAATTGCACAATCATAATTAGAATTAGGAAATCTAATATCATTAACTAGTAGAGATTTCTATCATAAAACTAATAACAAATAAAGAATCAAAGAATTAAATAGAAGAATAAACTCGATACTTCTGGGATATGGATCACCAACAAAGCATCCATCTAAGGATGCACCAATCAAGGTGGAATCATAATTAAATTGATGACCCTCATCATATTTTTTAACTTGTAAGGGACCCTAAACAACTTGGTTCTTGATCAAGCTCAAGATTTTGATCTTCTTTTATTTGGATTGTAGTTGGCAAAGTATTTTGATAAGATTTTCATCCATCTAATGCATGATGGCTCTACTAATTGACTTAGATATATTCCATGTTGTTATATTATTTTTCTCAATTTCTTTCAAATCTTTGGTTTAGGCTATTTATTTAAAAACATGAAAGAATTTGTACTCACATGTTTTTGTTCAAATATTATAGACTTTGGCTTATTTAATATTGGGTTCTTTTGCATATAAATATGTCAATTCCTAAGTGCCTAAGAATGCTTTTTGGACTCTACCATGCCCATAAACTTTTTGAGGGGTGTGAGAAAATTCATTGCTAATAAAAAGGGTTAGTAGAAATTGGATGATGATGATGAGAGGTGTAAGAGAATTAAAGATGAAGAGCTCATGTATCCTGCCATGCCCATGGCTCTACCATGACCTTCTCATTCACCTCCGCAACCATCACCATTGCTATCACCTTCTCTATCTCTTGTTTAAAAAACCCCAAAGTAGAAGATAATAATCTTCATCCATCACCCCAACTAAAAATATTCATGATAATATTGACATGAAGACTTTTTTGCCAGTAACTAACAACTCTTTCCAATTGCCACTATGCCAATTCAAATACTGAGAAAATCCCATTCACTAGTTGCATGAGACTTCTCTAGTGGCAAGTTGTCCTAATGTAAAATCCTATCGGCTAAAAAATTCCCTTTAGAATTCAAACTCAATTAAAAATCAAGTTTAAATCAACTGTTAAGAAAAATGAAAAATAAAGAGAAAAAGAATAATTATTATAATTGCAACACTAATTAGGTTTCTAAAAGGAATAAAACAACAAAAAACCCTCATCTCTTTCATTTTCCATTTTTTAAATTTGGTTTAACTAATTGTGATGCTATTTTGATCTTGTTTAATAGTTGTTTTGTAGGTTGGATCTATGCAATCTTTGGAGAATTTCTTTTTCCCTTACTCTTCTATTCGCATTCCTCCACTTTTTTTTCGCAGGTCAAGCCTTTGAAATTTTTGAGTGAATTCACTTTTTATCTCCATTCTCTTAGTTGCAAGTTGGCCATATCATTTTTAGCTTGTTTTTCATGGAAAAAGTTGTTGTTCAAGATTAAACACCCTTTAGTTTTCTCATGGATGAAATATTATTTTACTAGTATTTTGACTGTATTTTTTATATTTCTTTAATTTTTTAATGTATTAACGGTGTACTTCTGCACAATACTATCTCTTATTTTATTTTATTTTTTATATTTCTTTAATTTTTTAATGCATTGACGGTGCACTTCTGCACAATACTATCTATTATTTTATTTTATTTTCTTACCCCATTTAGGGTTCACTATTGGTAATAGGCGATGGGGTTTGTTTATTTTTTTATAGTAATTTTTTTATTTAAAAAAATCATTTTTGTGATCCCCACAGGGCTGTTGTGGCCACCCTTTGTCCTACCATGATGTGGCTTTCACATGACAGAGCCATGACAACCTACATGTAGAAAACCCTACCTTGTGCATGGTAAAATGTACACTCGAAAGTGTCCCACTCTAAACCCTTCTATCCAAACGATTCCATGAGTTTGGAATGTTTGAATGCCGGCGTAGAGCTCCCTATCCACGGAGTGCAAGAGAGTATATTTCAAGAATAAGAAGGCTCTCAGATGAGCCTTAGAGATACTCTTCTTGCTATTAAACCATGCAGTGGGAGGTTCCAAAGACAAGATGCAAGAATGCAAATGTCCCAAGGAGTTCATCAAGGATGCAATGCAAATGAAGATTAAGCTAGAATGAAATGTAAAGTGTAGCTATGCTAAGCATGTATGAGATTGTTGCAATCCAACTATTAGACTATATGATTTAAGCTACATGTAAAAATGAAAGCTAAGCTAAGCTAGAATTCCATGGATGAGAGAATGTAGACAAGAAAGAGAAGTTCTCCACAAAGCTCCAAAGAAACTTGTTAGAAAATCTACAGCATAACAATATTCAAATGATGGATGGATTGAGGGAGAAAGCTCTCTCCCTTTTAAAGTTGTATGGATGGTAGAGATTAAGATGAAGATGGTGGATGATCAACAATGGAATTTGAAAAGAGGATTGATCCATGTGCACACACAAGTCAACCAATAGAATATAAGTTGACTTGTCACATAAGACAAAAAGTCTCACAAGCCTTTTCTTTTAATTGTAAAATAGAAAAAGGACTTTCTATGTGCACTTTAAGTGGGTTAGAAGAATGGGGTCTTTTATTTAATTAAAAGGAGACATGTTCTTTTAATCAAATAATGAACTTAGGATAGCATAGTCAAACTATAGGTTATAGTCAAATAAATTGATTATTAGCAATTTGGCTTAGGTAAGTGATTAAATTAATTTAGCCAAAATGTTGAAAAGGGGGCTAATAGTCTAGATGACCATTTTTACGTGATTACATTTTCCCCTCTTTGACTAATGCATGATCGATCTAGTAACACGTTATGTCAAAGAAAATAGAAAGCCAAGTAGGCAATGATAAATATAGATATCTGATTTCAAAGAATGAAATGCAAAAATAGATAGCAAGTCCTCAATGCACAGCCTGATAGTGATAGTACTGAACACTAGGAAGATGATGTTAGGATCCGAAAAGAATTCTAACACCTAGCCAATCGAATAGATCGAGAGCAAGTGATAAGGTCAAAAAAATGCTCTTAAGACATAAATATCTGTAGCAATCAGTGATAGAGTATTTCTGCCCCCTTGGGATTGAAATTGAAATGAGGTAAGGGGATGCAAAAATTGGCTAGACATGAGAAAATTAGAATATAGCAATGTCCAAGATGACAGATAGATGATTAGAACCCAAGAATGACTATAAAAAAAACTGATAAAATACCCCAGTTTGACTAGAGTTGACCTTGAAGGATATAGCATAAAAATTAGGTCAAAACAAGTAGAAAGGTGATTTTAGACATGAAATAGTGAATTGAAGTAGATATGAAGTATGGAAATGATGAAGACATGAAGAAATGAAGATGCCCCAGTGATGATTTAGAGATTAGACCTCAAAAGGTCAGCTAACTGCTCAGAAGAAAGTAGAATTTTAAAAGACAATTTTGACCATCAAGATGAACTCGAATTTGGATTTTGATCCCAAAAATGAATCCAAGACATTGAAATTATTTAAGAGGTCAAAACTTTATATAATGTGATGATAAGATAGAAAAGAGATGAAGTGAAAGATTAAGAAGGTGAAAAGACATGAACAAGAAGAAAGTAAAGAAATATATTAAAGGAGTTAGCCAATATGTCTGTGAAAAGATGAAGAGAGAGCTCTCCCCATATGCAAGGATGCAAGACTAAGCTAGAAAATGAACCTAAAATGCAAGCTAATATGCAAAGTGGTTTACCAACAAGAAGCGCATAACATTTAGACTCTTAATTTCATCATTGAGCATTTATTAGGGACATCATGAGATCATACAACCATCACTAGTATAACTATGGGGATATGAATATGATCGATATTAGATAGGTATGTGGAAATCCAATCTAAGAATTAGAGACATGTAAGTCAAGATAACTACGTGATTAGATTCCTTAAGTTTAATTTAGCAAGATTAACCTGTATCAAGGCATAAGCACCAAGATAACCCCCAAGTGTGGTCTTGTAAAATAGTCAAGGATGATACATTTGTAAGTCAACATGTTGGATAGGACAAGCATAAATGCTTACAACACTATAGACAAACAAAGTATACCCACAAGCAAAAATCAAGAAAGTATGTCCCATGCCCCCTGTCTTCTAGTCAATGACGTCCTCGAAAGACTATTAGGGAGGGAACACATGGCAAAGAAATCATCATAGATAGCACACAAAGTAGATAAAGATCAGCATAGCTCAGTCGTTTAAGTGTTAAAGTGTGTGTGTGCAAGTCACTTGGCCATTTCTTCAAGACTTGATTCTGATAGTGAGAAATATCATGACATCGGAGATTGTAGGTAAACTATTTGAAAAGTGTTGAAAAACACTTGATGTCAAGGTGGGGGAAGTGTTGAGAAACACTATTTTGTGAGTTGTCCAAGAAACCCTAATGCACAAGAATACCTCAATAGGCTAAGCAGTTGTGCCCCCAAGATGAGGACAAGAAACAATTCCAAGCTAGGAAATGTGTAGCAAAATAGGTGATTGAGACTGATAGACATAGGTGCAAGGGTCTCAAGTAGCACTTGTTTCTAGGTTTTCACCACTTGACAAATTTTTTCAAGACTTTTTAAAAAAAATTTGTATTTTTCAATTTTTGAATTTTTTTAGTGATACATCAAAGTGCCTATTTCTATGTTCTCACTAAGATGATCATTTTTTCAGGACATTTTCTAATTTGAGGATTTTTTTCAGGATCATATATGATTTTTTTTGGAATTTTTTAGAAGGTTTTAGATATCACTAGTTCTCAAGCAAGATCACATCATTTTCTCCCAATGTCTAGCAAGGTATAGGATATGATGGAGCAATGAGCCAGTGGATAAGCAAAGATGGATGAAAAAAGAGTATGAAGCAAGTGAAAGTGATCCTCAAGGACTGACTCCTCAAGAGTACCCAAGCTAGGGAAAGAGGTGAAATAGTCATATGAAGCATATTTTGGATAAGCAATGGAAGTAATGAGAAAGATAGCATGTAGGATAAGCAATGAAGCCAACAAGTGAGATAGCATGAAGTGTGTATTCCAAAAGAGTAGCCATGTCAAGAGACCTATGACAACCATGTTTCATTTATTATGATCAAGACCAAGGGGTCAACTAGATAGTATAGCAATGGGATAGAGAAATAAGAATAAAGCTCAAGATAGAGGCTATGAGTGAATGGGAGAGCACAATAGAAAATCTCATGGATAAGATAGCCAATATGAAAAGATAGCTCAACATTGTCAAGATCAAAGAGAGAAGAGGGGATAGATGGATGATGGAAGAATTACGCATGATGCTTGTTTGCCAGGTTTTCATCATGATACTTACCCAAGGTGCCACAAGAAGTAGTTTTCACCATAGGATAAATTTATTTCTCTTTACTTTTTCTACCAAGATGCCACAAGAAGTGGTTTTCACCATAGGATAAATTTATTTCTCTTTACTTTTGCTACCAAGGTGCCACAAGATGTGGTTTTCACCAAGGCACATTTTCATTTTTTTTTCATTTTTCTATTTTTTCTTCTTTTTTGCTTTTCCTTTTTGTGAATTTTTAGAAAGAGCTGAAGCTGTTTAAATGTGGATAATGCTCCTATAGAAAAGATAAGTCATGATAATCCAAGACCATAGAAAGGTATGCTCAAAGATGTTGATAGGGTGATGAAAGAGAAATGGTAGTAGGAAGAGTATATGGAGGATAATAGTTCATGTATAGAAAGTTAGTGTAAGCTTTAGAGGATTTCATGAGGGTAGCTAAAATATTGGACAAGATCAACATTGACACACACCTTGAAGGGTATTGGAATGATGGAGGAATCATGGATGAAATAGCTTGAGATTTAGATGTATGAGGTGGTAGAAGAGATTTGGAAAAAAGTGGAGTGGAAGGCTTTGGAATATTTTTAGGAAGATTTTTGGAAGAAGATGGAATGGAAGCCTTTGGAAGCTTGAATGTCAACTTTGAAGTATTTTCAATATTCAAGTCTTTTAAAAGAGACTTGGGAATCCATATAGCTTTAGATTTTCCTTTGGATACTTCAAAACACATTTCTTCAATAATGGGTTTAGGAACCCATATTTTCTTTGATTTAGCTTTTTTAATAGTGGACCTTTGTAGTCTCTTTTGTGCTTTCTCCTTCTTAGCATTCACATGTTTATTAGATGGGACATAGTGATATTTCTTTTTCAATGGATTCTTATGTTTATTCTCACTTCCAAAGGACTTGGGATGTGTGGATGAATAAGGATGATATGACTGGTTTAGATGTGTAGATGGGTGAAAAATCATCAAGGATGAGTGTCTTTGTTGATCTTGAGGTACTGGGAGAGCTAGGGAATGAGCTAGGAGTGAATGTAGGAGATGGAGGAACATAAGGCCCCAAAATGGATGGAAGGTTTGAATGCTTTAGCTTAGATGGATAAGGACCAAGGATAGATTTAGAAGATGCAAAGGGATAGTGGGAAGGGATATCAACATCTTTAGAATGAGCAACATGGTCAAAGCCATCAATAGACTCATGAGTACCTTTGATAGGAACAACATTTTTAATAGTAGTACTTGAAGCTTGAGCACAATTTTGAAGTGGTTATGGAGAAGTAGAACATGAGGGGATGTTTTGATCTTGAAAAGTAGCCTTGGATAGCATATGAAGAGAACTTTTCTCATAATTTTCAGTAAGCTCAAGGGAGATAATGGAAGTGGTATCTTCATCATACTTAGGAGGTGAATAGGTTATAGGATATGGAGGGGAAAAATCTTGAAAGAGATGAAAGGGTGCTTGATCTTGATCTTTCTTGACATTTATAGATTTTTCTTTTTGAGAGTCCTCTTGACATGGAGCCACTTCTAAGGACAAGGGAGAATGAAGAGTTAATGGAGTAGTGCTTGGATTAGGTATAGTAGTGCATGAAGGTTGAGGATGTTTAGGATTAGTAGCATGGAAAAGGTTTGCAGCCAAGTGAAGGTTAGCTTGAGTTTCTTTTAGAGATAGCCCTTGAGGATACACATAGTCAATGTGGAAAGCATTAGATTCTTTATTTGATGGAGGCATGTTGGAAAGATTTGAAGTGTTGGGAGATGCACGAGTGTTGGAAGAAGTGGAAGATATAATAGAGCCTCTACTAGACATAGGTTCATTAATGTAATCTTGCTCAAGAAAAGTATCCTCATTGCATGAATCATTAGAGGTATCAATAATTCCATTATCAATAAGATCTTGGATTTTATGTTTTAGCTCAATGCAATCTGAAGTACTATGCTCATTATGTTGATGATAAGCACAATGGATATCCAAGAATGGGTTTCTATATGAGCTAGACTTTGGTAACATGATGATCTTATTGCTAAGAAGTGTTTGCAAAGTGTCATCATAAGAATCTTCCAAGGGAGCAAAATTTCTATTAGAAGTATGTCTAGGATCTTCTTGTTGTTTCTCAAGTGAATATAATGCATTCATTTCTTCATCATTTTCTTGGTCAAAGATAGGTTTATCATGATATTTTGGCATAGGCTCAAAGGAGGTATCACTTTCTAGCTCTCTAAAAAGGCCTTTAGATCTAGTAGGTGAAGACAATTGATGTCTTGAAGTAGAGCATGTAGACCTAGAAGAAAAGGATGACCTTAAATAAGGTGACTCACATGCATGTAAAGACCTTAAGGAAGATTGATGTAATGATGCAATCTTCTCCTCTAACCTTTTCTCCAGTTTAGACTTCATTTTTGTCATGTGCTTAGAGAGATGAAGGTAAGATAGATCATTTGTCTCTTCTAGTTCTTTGTATTGTGCATATAGATCTTGAAACTCTTTAGTGACATGGAGGATATCATGATCATCTAGATTTGGTTGAAGTTTGGTAGTGCAAGGTTTAGATCCCATAGTTTTAGATGCAAAGCCAAACATAAAAGAGCCTAGAAGATAACTTGATGTTGAAACTATAGGAGGTAGAGTGTTCAATAGCCAAGATAGTAGAGAGAGATTAAAGTGACTTGTCAAACAATATGTCCAAGAAACTTACAACATTAATGACTCAATTCAATAGCTAGGAAAGATGCCCAAATAGCCAAACAGATAGAGCAAGCTGCGTGACAAGGAACAACTCTCCAACTCAAGAGTGTAGTCAAGAAATCAAGGCAACCATTTCAGCAAAAAGATAACTATCAAGTGGATATAGACCATAAAGATAGAAAGACCAAGAGCACTAAGACCAAAGAGCCACTTTAAGCATGTTCAAAAACTAGAGACATAGAAAATCAAAGTCAAATGATGAGACTCCCCTTAGCAAGCAACACAAGAAAAATGTTAAGACTTGATGCTTTGACTTGGTTGAAAAAATTTGACAATAGTTAATACCATAGCAAGTTTGATGTTCAAAAAGCAATTTATTTCCAAGCAAGATAGTGACACATTGAGTAGTCTTCAAACAATCAAGAAAGAGACAAAGAAACCTTGCATGATACAAGCATATATGAGGTCTCAAAAAAAATCCCTAGAATTATCGTCATGTGTATGTTCAAAAGATTTTCATAGGTATACCACATTCGAGAACACATCGAACAATATCTACCTAAAAGACATGGTTCATTACTCAATAATTTGGCCCACACTTGATGCTCCTTCACCTCACACCAAGTGGTTACCCACAAGAGATATTGGCTTTATCATAGAAGTGCCATAAGCACAACTAAGGGAACACATATGGTGAGTGTAAATCTTGGGGTGATCCGGGTAGTCCACTAGGAACGATCCTTGCACCAAGAAGTTGAGCGACTAAAAAAGGTAGTTATTAACTTAGGGTGTTTAGATAGGGCTTCCGTTCATAGTGTCCCTCTTGCTCCCAATTATGGGACACCTCACCTTGCGATGAGTAACCGATCTCATGACCACAAGAGTACCTTAAGCATTCTTTCCTAGTGATCTCTGTATTGTCAAAATCCCATAAGCGATCACACTAGGTGAAGAAAAACACTACATCTACCAAGGTTTTGTGTCCTTGATAGCCTTGAGTTTATAGTTGATTGGAAAAGCCAGGTAATCTGCTTGTCCCCACTTGGGTCGTTCCTCTCAGGTTGTCCGAGAGCAGGCCCTCTAAAGAATTCTAAACTACAAAAGAGTGTATCAACTTTTAGAAGTCAAGATTTCTAATTCACCACAAAGGTGAAGAGCATACTCTCCTATCCCAATCATTTTCTCCCAAACATGTCAAAAAGATTCAGTTGCCTCTTACTCTTGAAATCAAATGGTAAGTCAAGATTTTTGATTCACCACAAGGGTGAAGAGCATACTCTCCTATCACCAAAAGATCCCAATTGTAAATTTTAATGTGCCTAAAAATAAACAACTAGTATGTGCCACACATGTAAAAATAAAGAACAAGAAAAATTGAATTTTTATGCATTGGGCAGCCCTGCAAACAATCGTTAGTAGCCCTTGTGCAGTTGAAGCTTTGACATGCGTTCTTTTTATGCAATGTTTTAATTTTTTCATAAGGATGGAAACCTGTAATCACAACTTGTTAGCACCAAAAGTTAGTGTGAAATAACATAAAAATCTACAATAAAAAGTGATTAGTTGCCTCAAAAATCCAATTTATCTTCCAACCAAGTGCATGCAAAGAAAGTGCAAACTAATCATAAATGCTCTCATTTTTACTCTTTGATTTTGACCTAGTCAACAAGATTGGACTTGTTTGCTATGATTTCGTATCCAAAAATAAAAATGAAAAGAAGAGACCCCTATTAAAAACTAGAGATCTTTCCAAAAATACAAAAAATTTAAAAAAATCTCTTCATTTGCGCTCTAGAGATTGATTTTGTCAAAACAGGCCAAATTTATCAAATCGAGTTTTTGATCCTTAATACGACCTCAAAATTCAAAACACAAAGAAAGAACCCCCATTAGAATTGAAAACAATTTCTGAAAATGTAAGTTTTTTTGAAACAATTTCTGATTTGCGATCAAAAATGGCTTTTTATGAAAAACAAAGAAAAACTCATAACTCCCAAAAATAATGTCAAAATGCTCTGAAAATAAGATTAAGATATTTTGAGCACATACCCAACTTGAAAAAAAAAAATTCAGAACCAAAATCCAAGCAGTCTAAAAGATATGATTAAATATTTAAACCAACTAAGTTTTTGGTCTTCAAACCAATCTACTTATGGGTTGGCCTTAAAATCCAAGTGATAATTCTACAAAAGCACTTGATTAGATCATATATGCTGCTGTAAAAAATTAGAGATGAAATATAAAATCAAATGGAGCTAGAAACTTGATTCAAGCCCCACGGTGGGCGCCAAAAATGTACACTCAAATGTGTCACACTCTAAACCCTTCTATCCAAACGATTCCATGAGTTTGGAATGTTTGGATGCCGGCTTAGAGCTCCCTATCCATGGAGTGCAAGAGAGTGTATTTCAAGTTCAAGGGCTCTCAAATGAGCCTTATAGATACTCTTCTTGCTAGTAAACCATGCAATGGGAGGTTCCAAAGACAAGATGCAAGAATGCAAATGTCCCAAGGAGTTCCTCAAGAATGCAATGCAAATGAAGATTAAGCTAGAATGAGATGCAAAGTGGAGTTATGCTAAAACATGTATGAGAATGTAAATAAGAGTGTTACAATACCATTATTTAAATTATGTGAGATTAAGCTACATGTAAAAATGAAAGCTAAGCTAAGCTAGAATGTCATGATGCCATGGATGAGAGAATGTAGAAAAGAAATAGAAGTTCTCCACAAAGCTCCAAAGAAACCTGTTAGAAAACCTGCAGCATAACAATATTCAAAATGAGGATGTATTTTAGGGGGAAAGCTCTCTCCCTTTTAAAGATGTATGGACGATAGAGATCAAGATGAAGATGGTGGATGGTCAATGGTGGAATTCAAAAAGAGGAGTGATCCATGTGCACACACAAGTCAACTAATATAATATAAGTTGACTTGTCATATAAGACAAAAGTCACAAAGCCTTTTCTTTTAATTGAAAAATAGAAAAAAGACTTTATGTGTGCACTTTAAGTGGTTAGAAGAATGGGGTGTTTTATTTAATTAAAAGGGGACATGTTCTTTTAATCAAATAATGAACTTAGGATAGCATATTCAAACTATAGGTTATAATCAAATAAATTGATTATTAGCAATTTGGTCTAGGTAAATGATTAAATTAATTTAGCCAAAATGTTGAAAAGGGGGCTAATAGTCTAGATGACCATTTTTAGGTGATTACACCTAGAGTATGCCCATATTCTCAATAGTAATAGTTGCATAATCAAATTTGGGCAACTCAATTACTTCATCCAAATTTACATCAACAAATGATGTAACTTCAGCTTCCTTGTATGTACTTGGACTCAGCCTTGAGGATTGTAATAGTGTAGCTTCTATATTTGGGCTTTGAAGACCTTGATTAGGAGGAGTGGAAGATTTTGGTAATGTTACCAATGTTTTTAATGCTAATTTCTTCTCCAAATTTTTTGTCAAACTTGACTATTTAGTTGTGTCCTTCTCTTTCTCTGTATTATGAATAACACCTTGATTTTGTGTTGTAGGTGTAGGAGTATCTACCCAACCTATTTGAACTTTATTTTCTTCATTCTTATCTATCTCATCTTTCTACTCTCCATCTATCTCACCCTTCTCATGTACACTTTCCTCTATAGTGATTGAGACTGGAGTACTTTGTGCCAATGTACTAATAGTGGCAGTAGTTTTCTCCTTCTTTTGATATACCACAAGGGGTAATGTTGGTTGTATTATTGTGAATTGTGGAGGGGCTGAAGGTGTAATTTTTTTTTGTACTTCCTCCCCTACAAATACCTTATCTACCTTCTCAATCTCATCAATACTCACTAGTATAAGATTCTCACAATGTTTGGCCTGGGTGGTGGATTCCACTAGTATCTTCTTCAAGTCATCCTCTATGAGGGGATTGATGTTCTTAGTGATATTATTAGAAACATCCTTTATCTTTATAGTATCATATGTTGTGTTCACCTCATGTGGAGGACTAGAACTTGGCACTAGTGTATCTGGTACACTCTATTCTATTGGCTACTCATCCTCAGTTGGTGCCTGTGTGTCTTTGTTCATGTCCATGCCTCCCTCAACTATATTTTGTTTAGTGCCTTCTTCCTTTTCTCCTTCTTTTTCTTCACCTACCTCAATAGGTGCCTGGGATGTTTTCAAACCATATAGTGATTTCCACATTGAATTAGTCTTTTGTACAACATCTTCAATGTTATTTTACAATATACTAAATGCCCTGTGTTTCAGTGCAAATTTTCTAGTATGATTATTAATGGCTTTTTCCATTGCATCCTTACTCAATTCTAGCATTACTTGAGAAAGTTTTGTTTCTCTTAATTTTTTTTAGTATCTAGACAATAGTGCCACTTTTTCTCAACTCTCTTATACAAACTTTTAGGTATGGAGTTGACAAGTTCAAGAGGAGCCTTTTAAAAAAAATTCATCATGGCATATACTACTTCTTCAACTTGATTCTTTTCAATCTTCCCAAGATTATCAAACTCAATGTGAGAGAATCTAGAATCATGATTTCTAATATTCTCACATAGATTATCCAAATCTAAAGAAGAACTATGACTTACCACTTGAAATTGGTTTTTGTCATTAGATTTAGTCTTCTCTTCATCAAATTCAGCTGGAGCAACATATTTTCTCTACAAGACTAGAAAATGGGCAAATATCTAACATACCATGAGAAAATTATGAAATTAATAAACATACATTTATACCCTCTAGTATACCATGAAAGCCAAATAAACAAAAGGAAGAACACAAAGTTAAAACTCCCTTTTTCATTTGTAACTCCCATGTCCTTCTTTCTTCTCCATGTGATGTAGCTCCAATGGCCTAATGCACACAATTAGGAAGCAAAAGTCTATGATAATGATAATACTATGAGAATACTAGAAGAAGTGGTTTAAGCTTGAGAGAGCAAAAGAAAAAGGACTTGAAGACTTAAGAATTAGGACCTAGGGACCAAAAATGAGAGGAAGAATACTCAATTTATAATCATCATGCAAGATGAGAGCATTGGACTTGTCACCTTGGATATGTGACTTGCAAGAGATTCCTTTGAGAATCCATGATGCATATGACACAAGATGGGAAGTGTAGGATTGTATGACTCTTAGAAATCAAACATGGCTAAAATTGAAGAGGATCTATGACACGTTATGTGACACCTCAAACCCACTTAAAGCCAAGAATATATGACAATGGAAGCCAAATATAGATATGCATAAGGGAATAAGAATATATGGATTATGACATATCTTAGCCAAGTGTAAATGGAGAATCCATGATGTGTCATGCCCATGTGTCATGATGATGTCAATATTATGTGGAATATTTGAATAAAAAATCCATTCTTCCACACAAATATAAATTAGTAAAAAATGAAATTAATGGTGGAAAATGGAACTTAGGAAATTGTGAATTCCTATAGTTTGTGAATTATTAATCAATTAATTAATTGATGATGTTAGTTAGGAAGAAAAATTAACAATGAAAGATGAAAATTATTGGTATGGCATAGGATTAAATTATGGGTTATTTAATGTTATAGAAAAAATTAATAGATGATTGGCCAATTTGATTAAATAAGTGCAAAAATATTCTTTAATGAAAATGTGAGGATTATGTAGATTGACTGGGATGATGATAGGTAGACCAAAACCATGTTCAAATTTATTGATTGATTAGAATTGATAACATGCCAAGGATACATGACATGAATTAAGGACACATAACATTTAACTATCATTGTAGAATGCTACAAGATCGAGATTAGTTGATAAGGTTGATCATAATAACATCGAAAGACACTATCCATGTTATTAAATTGATTTGATGATGTAATGTTCTAACACTGAGAGACATGACAATGTCAAAGATCAAATGATGTAAATGATATTTTGACCTAGCACTGAGAGCCATGACAATACTAAGGTTAGATCGATAAGTTTGATAAATTGATAAGTTTTTGAGGCACTAAAAACCACAAAAATGCCTAGGATTGGATAGATGATGATGTATTTAAGGTATCCAACATGTTTCAAGCTGATTAAGATTGATTCTAGGTGATTCTAGGTAGATTTGCAATGATTTTGGGTTAATTTGATATGATTCTAAGTTGATTTGCAATTGATGCAAAATAGGATATGAATGATGAAGAATATTGTTGAGATATAATCAAGTTGGCCAAAAGATGGGATTTAGTGGAACTAGAAAAATAGGATGAGTTAATATGAAAATGTGATGAAACCATAGACGTGAACCATTTTTAAGTGTCTAAATTTTGCCCCTCTTTGATACAATGTGATTTAGAGCATTGTGTCAAAGAACACTAATGATAAAGCCACAACAACATGCCCTAGTAGGGGTGATATATATGGGTGCCCCCTAGAGAAATTGACTAAGATAAGAAAATGATAGGCCAATTTTTCAACAACGAGAAGACAAAGCCATAACAACAAAGGGATCACAAATCGCAGCTCAAATGTGAAAGTAATGAGGTCTAGAGTGCAGAATGAGGGTCAATCTAGGGGCCAAGAGTAGTTTTATGGGTTACCATTCAAGATAGGGAAAAAATAATGAAAATTATAGCTCAATTTTTTCATAGCAAAGATATGAATCCAACAAAACTAACGAATTGAAAATTAGAGTTAAAACGCAAAAGTTATGGGCTTCAAAGTGCAACACAGGGGCTTCAAGAGTAGTTCTAGGCATCTAACTACCCCAAGTGTGCCCAAAATGTACCCAAGTGCATGTAATCACACTTGGTAAGCCTAAGTGCTCTATGATAGTACTAAGTGCACCCTAGGTAAACTTAGGAAGCCCAAGTGCACTCTAAAAGTGCAAACTATGCCCCAAAAGGCCTCAAGAGCCAAAATTAGGCTAACTGGACTCAAAATGACCTAAAACTTTGTGTGCATGACCAAAATGGTGGAAAGATGTCATAAGATGAGAGAAATTAGTTAAACATGGTCATATGTGGTCAATCTTGGTCAAACAAAGGTCAGGCTAAGGCTGGATTGGGTGAAAAGCCATAGAATGTTGACAAGTAGTGTATGATGACGCAGGAATGTAGGATGAAGGAGGAAGATGATTTGGTGTATCAAAATACATGATCATGGTGGAGGATGAACATATTAATGATAGAAGTCCAAGGAAGAAAGATGATGACTAGTTAGATTGATTTGAAGACTTTTTCTTTTAGAAAGTGCACTATATGTCAAATAGAGCTTTATTTTGATATGGCAAATGGAATGCAATGCATCATGGCATAAAGGGCTAGAGTGCAAATAAAAACCTTTTGCATAAACAAGCATGATGTAGAAAGAAAATTACCTTGTCCTTCTTGAGGCATATATACCATTGGCATTAAGTTATGTTTTTTATTAGTGACAACACTTATTTAGATTTTGTATGGTTATCGAGTTCATCATTTAGTCTCCAGTGTTTATCGAGCAATTTAATGGTTACCAAGTTTCACAGTTCATACTGAGAATTCCAGTGGTTACCAAGTGAATTCAGATAGTAAAAAGTCTAGAAGTTTAGACCGAGTAATTCAGTTCTTACCAAGTAGTTAGTGGTTACTGAGCTTCACAATGTCTACCGAGTCATCAATTTTTGTGATGTGAAGCCAGTGTTAATCAAGTGATGGATGAGTAGTGTTTACCGAGTGAAGGCAAGGTAAACATTGAATTCAATTTATACTAAGTGACACTATATCTACTGAGTCTCCATTATATAGTGAGTTCAAAGCTATGTTGAGTGATAAGTATGGACTAAGCCTCTACTTCTACTGAATGCATGATGATGTCGAGTAATGCAATGGACACCGAGTATCAAAAGTTCACCAAGTCATCTTTCAGAACCTGAGTTTCTACATTTGGGCTGACTTGGTAATATTTGTGTTAACTTGTGTTTTAACTGACCTTGTAATTATGAGAATTGGAATGGTATATTAAATGTATTGTATCATACCCAAGCATGATGAAGAAGTGAAATAATGTTTTGAAAAAGTGAATGCTAATGTGAATCAGTAGTAGAGAAAAGTATACAACAAGCTTAAATTAGGAGTAGTCAAGATTTATTTATCATAAAGAGGTGATCAACATTTCAAGGATCTAACTCAGAAATTCACTTGTAAGTTAGATCTACTATTTCATCCTAGCAAGTGAATCAGAACCAAATCCTTTAATAGGGTAGACTTAACAGTCTTTTATTTAAATCTCTTTACCAAGTGCATACTTCATTGTATGTTTGTAAAACCTCTAACAAGGTGGACCTAGCAGTCCTAATTGCTCCTAACAAGGTAGATCATCAAAAGTGATCATTGTAAGCTTTAATAGACCAACTTTATACTACAGTATTGAAGTTTTGTGGGTATCATCCTCAGCCCAATTTTACTTTCTATTTGGAAGGTTTCTGGGTCATCAAATATTGTGTTCATGTGCCATGAATGTTTATGTTTTATTTTATCATGCATGCAATAGATTAGATATAATAATGATGAATGGATTAAGTTATTTAAGTGCTAATATGTCAAAAGTATTTGAGGTTACTAATTCACCCCTCCCCTCTTAGTAACCTAGCTAGTCTTGATTATTTCCAACAATTGGTATCAGAGCACTGTGGTTCTTAGGATAAAGTTTGACAACTTGAGTAAAGATCAAGAAAAATGGAGATATTTAGACTTGACAAATCTATTGACAATGAGAAGCTAGATCTGGAGATGGACATAGCTCAACTCAAGGAAGCAAAAGAGCATCTTTCCTAATCCCTAAAAAGAAGGAAGAAACTTGCAAAATAGATGAATGACCACCAATATATTGAAGAGAAGATTGAAGAATTTTTCCCCTCAAGTAGTTCAGATGAAGCAAATGAGGCAATCAAAGAACTACTAGAAAAGAATGGCCCCCAGCAAGAAGAGGTAAGAAAATTGAAAAGAGAAAAAGAAATATAGTCAATAAGATTGTGTGAAATCTTGTAATAAATAAATAAGGCAAATGAAGACTTGGAGGCAAGAAACAATGAAACTCAAAATCAATCCCTTCAGCAAGAAAGTCTTATCAGCCAGCTCTCCAATGCAAATGAGGAAATCATAAATCTGAGATCTGAAAATAAAAGGTTAAGGAATGATTTAAGCACTAAATGGCATATCAATGAAAGGTTGAAAGTTGATCTAAAATTGAAAAGAGAAAAAGAAATCTATTCAATAAGATTGTGTGAAATATTGGAACAAAGAAATAAGGAAAATGAAGACTTGGAGGCAATAAACAATGAAACTCAAAATCAATCCCTTCAGCAAGAAAGTCTTATCAGTCAGCTCTCTAATGCAAATGAGGAAATCACAAATCTGAGATCTGAAAATAAAAGGTTAAGGAATGATTTAAGCACTAAATGGCATATCAATGAAAGGTTGAAAGTTGATCTAAATTCTGAGAAATAACTCAATCAAAGGATAATGAAATCTCAAGTAGATATGGATCAATTGAATCAGCAAAATGAGCAAAATCTTTATAAGAAAAAGGGCAAAGCAGGACTTGGATACAAAGAAGAAGGTGAATCCTCCAAACAATGTGCTCAAAAGAATCAAATACCTACTTGCAATCACTATGGTAAGTTAGGTCATACATCAAACAAATGTTGGAGCAATGGAAAGGCAAAATTCAATGGAAAATGCTACAATTGCAGTCAGCATGGTCATAAAGCTAATAAATGCAAGGAGAAACCAAAATTTGAAGGCAAATGTCATAAATGCAAGAAACAAGGTCACAAGGCATCTGAGTGTAGATCTAAACCATTCAATCCAGCTGAATAATTTATAAAGGCAATATTTGGTTGGGACTACAATACTTGGTGTAGATGTCATTACTATGGAGAGTATGGACACATTGGCATAAATTGTGTTAGGCATCACTTGAGAAGAAAAGATACTACAATGAGATGTTACACATGTACTGAACTTGGTCATATAGCTAAGAATTGCATGAATATAGGTAGAGTTGAAGATGAAAAGAAAGCAAAAGCTAATAACATTAGGAAGCAAATGAGATAGTAGTGGGTTCCCAAATCTACCGAGCAAGCCAGTTCAAGTGATGATGATGTCACTCATGAAGTGGGTGACTCCACCATTTCCAATTAAGTTCTTAAGGAAAAATTGGAACTATATTCTCAAAGTCATATCTCAAGTAGTTCCAATGGAAGGAAGCAAAAGATCTAAATTAGTATTTCAGATACAAAGGGATCGCAAAGTTCAGCATTAGTATTCACTGAGTAAGGTCAGATCATACCGAGCAAGGTCAAGAGTAACAAAATTTTGTTTGACCATCGAGTTACAAGGTTCTACCAAATAATCTACATAGAAAGTGGATGATAGCCTATCAAGCACTATGTCATTATGGCTCTCATTGTACTAAGCATTAATGGAAATTTTCATTGAAAAGGGCAAGAATTTGACTTCATTTTTCACTACGAATTTAGTATATCCAGAGCAGAGAAATCTAGCGATCTTGAGTAGAGTTTGTAGTGAAGTTTTTCGAGGAATTTCCTTAGTCTACTGAGCGATCATGGAATCCACAAGTAGTAGCAGCAGCAAGACAAAGAAAGGATCAGAGATGTTGGTGTGAGGCATCGAATGGAAGGCTCCAAATTTTAAATTGGTACCAGTGATTGTAGAATCTCTCGATCCCAATGAAGCTCAATCACAAATTCCACCAAAGGTACTCCTTACTAACAATATTTGTACTCATTTCAAATGTGTTGTGCAAGAAATTGGAACCCTAGAAATGGATAGTGCCTTAGATGAATTGTGTGTGGATGAAACTCTTAAGCCCAAACATAAACATCTAGAGGAGAAAGATTTAAGCCATATTTTGCACTTGCCAAGAAACTTTCAGATAAAATGGATTAGATATATCTTGAGTCAAGTCCATAATGGTTAGTTACAATTAGAACAGCCAGTCTTGATAATGAAGAAGATGATTCATAGAATTATGAGTCTCCCTATGCTAAATAAGGTTAAAGTTACTAAAACCTTAGGTCAAGATGAGCTTCAAAAGAAAACCCTAACCGAGTGGGATGACAGAGGACTGAAAATTAGCAATGTATCTAATGTGGAACTCAGGTTTGGCATTCATATTATTGCACATAAGATATACAGCTCTAGTTGACTAAATAGTGTGTCATGTGAGGCTGTGGACTTAGCATATAAAGTTGTTAAGAAGAATTTGGAATGTGTCTTAGTAGGCTTAGTGTTGAAACAATTGAATAAGAACATGGAAAGCATCAAAACCTTGAAGAATAACCCATGTAAATTTAGTTCTTTGTTGACTTGTTTATTCTTCTATGTTCAAAAGCTTTTCCCCTCCATAGGCTCAGTGGTATGGAGAAAGGACACACCATTTTTGTACCAAATTAATAAGTTCATTGTAGAGTTGGGTGAGAATTTTGATAGCATTATGGATAACTATTTTTAAGTTTTTAAGGAAAAGATGAATAACAAGTTCTGGATTCCCCAAAAGTTGGTTGAAGACTATAAAGATGATGTCTATTTTATGGTTGATTGTGATAGAGTGTACATTTAGGCAGTTAGGCTTAGAATAGTGTGGGTGAAACCTCTTCCTTATGAGGTTAATATTGATGAAACAAAGGAGATAATTGAAGCCCTGGTGAATGAGCCTATAGATCCAAAGGCACCTATATTTGGAACATATGATGAAGCTAAAGCCAGAATAGAACTTGAGATTAAGCTTCCTCAGGCAGTAAATAAAGGTAAGAGGAGGATTTTGAAACTAAAAATAGCAAATTCCCCTCTTATGCTTACCTATGGAAAAGGTGAAGATGAAGAGTCTGAGAATGAAGAAGAAGAATTAGAAAAAGAAGAAGAGCTTGTAAGAAAGAAAGGTAGGGTGATTATCACCAAGCCACCCAAGGCCTCTACAATTGTGCTTACCAAAAGATCTAAGAAGAAAGGAGGTAGTGAAGTTGTATTCAGTAAGCCCCCTCTCACCTTCTAGGAATGATTGAAGCAAATGGAAGAAGGTGCTAGTATTACAAATTTCAAAGCATTAAAATTTGAAACTAGATTAGATGCATAAAAGATGTAGGTTGAGGAGTTAATGTTGACAAAGATGGGAAAATGGAAATACTCCCATGATCAAATTGCCCCTCAAATTTCTAATGAGTTATTAGCAACGTCGAAGCCTAGATGGGAATTAGCTATGCAAACAGCCAAGGACATATATGAACAATCTTTGAGACAGTTGCTACCAAGTCTTACCAATGCAAAGGTAAAGGAAGCAATGAAGAAGAATGAAGACAAGATGACCATCATATTTCATACTTGTTTAATTTTGATAAAAGATATTGAGAACATATTTAATGATGCTACATCTATGTGGAAAAATGTTTATCATATGCACAAGCCAAGTGAGAATCTAGTGGAAATCAATGATGATGATGATAGTGACAAGGATGAGGATATTGAAGAAGACAATACTCTTTGTGTCACTATAGATGTTGAAGATTATTAGGAATTGATGAAGGATGATGAAGAAGAGAAAGAGGAAGAAGCTAAAGAGGAAGATAGGGAAGAAGAAGGAGAAGAAAAAAATGATCCAGTTAGGATAGTTGTAGAAGTCATTGCCTCCCTTCCTCACTCTCCACCAAAAACTCTAGTATCATCAGGCATGGAGACAGCTTCAACAAGTGTGATTGCAACCACAACAGATGCATCATCTACCAAATCACTCTTTGCTCCCTCTTAGCTCTAGGTATCTCTAATGGAAGTTTCTACCACTTCATCCACCAAGCTGTATTCCTTCTCTTGTTCAGCTCCTGAGTTAGGGACATCAATAGTAAGTGCAACATCCAATTCTACAATTTTTTCTACTTCAGTTTTGCATATTCATGTAAGTACCCCTATTGTAAATACTTCTATAGTTATTCCTCCTATAATTGCATCAATTTTGGGTAGTAAATCAGTTTTGGATTCCTTTAGTGCTCCAGTTAGCATTCCATTAGTAGGCACCATTCAAGTTTTTACTACAAGCCCTACTATTTCTACCATATTTCTATTTCAAAGTCCAAAGCAATGATGTTAGAAGTTGAACCAAAGACACCACTTAAACTTTTGATTAGTGGAAAAGAAATTGATGAAGATATAGATTTGGACAACAAAATTGAAATTCCAAAGATAGATTTTGATAATGCTATTGTTAAACAAATGAGATTGGTCATATAGCTTCTTGAATAGAAGGCCAAGCAGAAGCAACTCAGAGAACAAAGGGATACAGAATTCTAAATCATTGAGAGTGCCAAGAATATCTTGATAGAAGCTATAAGTGTTGATGTTAATTCTTCTCAACATATTTTGTTATAGTTAGAAGAAGTAGTAAATAAATTCAATGAGGATTCTACTTGCCAGGATAAGTTAATAGAGAAGGCAGAGAAAAAGTTTGACAATAAAGTTCTTGAGCACATTGCTTAGCATATTGCTATTCATTAGGTAGATCTCTCCTCAATTTTGGCAAATCTTGAAAATTCTTTTACGAATGTAACATCTCTTTTTGCTAAGCTATGTGATGTTACCAAGTACACAAAGGAATAAAAGGGAAAATTAAATAAATTTGATGAAGATCTGAAGGCTAGTTCTCAAAAGTTGTAGCTTGGCCCTAGTTCAAGCTCTACACATCACATAAGGGTCAGATTCTTATCAGACATGTAGGCAGAGCTAGTGAGAGAGGAAGAAAGGATTTGGTCTACACTAATAGACATCCAAAACATCTAGAACATGATCCTTCCTATCATGGATACAATGCAGAAGCATATTTCTTATTCAAAAACACTGATCCATGATAAAAAAAAATTCAATTGTAGATCATATGATTGAACTCTCAGCAGAAGTCCAAGTTGCACTTCAAACCTACAAAATTTTGCAAGAAAACTAGGATAAGGCATTAGCTCTTATTCTTAAGGTGCACTCTGAGTTTCTCTCACATTTATTGTCTTTGTATAAGTATGTTGTGTATAAATGTTTAGCATTACTATCAAATAGGAGGAGAGACATGTGTACAGAATAAAAGGGGGAGAGACTTGTGCATAATAATAAAGAGGGAGAAATTAAGAAGAAGAAATATTTGTATATACACTCAGTATTATTATACTTTATATGATATGTACATTTTATGGGGGAGATATATGCAAATGTATATAGCACAAAATTATAAGAAAATTTTTGAAAATTCAAAATCAACATGACACTATACATAAGTTTTGGCTAATAAGTGTTTTTGTTACTAATTCCAAAGGGGGAGATTGTTGGCATTAAGTTATGTTTGTTATTAGTGACAACACTTATTTAGATTTTGTATGGTTACTGAGTTCATCATTCAATCTCTAATGTTTGTCGAGCAATTCAGTGGTTACCAAGTTTCACAGTTCATACTGAGCATTCCAATGGTTACCAAGTGAATTTAGACAATACAAAATCTAGTAGTTCAAACTAAGCAATTTAGTTCTTACTAATTAGTCAGTGGTTACCAAACATTAAAGTGTCTACCAAGTCATCAATTTTTGTGATGTGAAGCCCGTGTTAACCGAGTGATGGTTGAGTAGTGTTTACTAAGTGAAGGCAAGGTAAACATGGAATTTAGTTTCTACTGAGTGACACTATATCTACCGAGTCTCCAGTGTACACTGAGTTTGAAGCTATGTCAAGTGATTAGTATGGATCAAGCCTCTACTTCTACTAAATGCATGGTGATTCTAAGTAATGCAATGGATTCCAAGTATCATAAGTTCATCCAGTCAACTTTCAAAACCTAAGTCTCTACATTTGGGCTGACTTAGTAATATTTGTGTTAACTTTTTTTTTAGTCGACCTTGTAATTATGAGAATTGGAATGGTATATATGTAATGTATTGTATCATACCAAAGCATGATGAAGAAGTGAAGTAATTTTTCAAAAAAGTGAATGCGAATGTGAATCAGTAGCAGAGAAAAGTATACAACAAGGTCAAATCAAGAGTAGTCAAGTTTTATCTATCACAAAGAGGTGATCAACATTTCAAGGATCTAACTCCCCAATTTAGTTGTAAGTTAGATCTACTATTTCATCCTAATAGGTGAATCAGAATCAAATCCTTTAACAAGGTAGACTTAACAGTATTTTCTTTAAATCTCTTTACTGAGTGCATACTTCATTGTATGTTTGTAAAACCTCTAACAAGGTGGACCTAGTAGTTCTAATTGCTACTAATAGGGTAGATCATCAAAAGTGATCATTGTAAGCTTTAATAGGCCAACTTTATACTACAATATTGAAGTTTTGTGGGTATCATCCCCACCCCAATTTTACTTTCTATTTGGAGGGTTTCTAGGTCACCATATATTGTGTTCATGTGCCATGAATGTTTATGTTTCAATTTCTCATGCCTGCAGTAGATTAGATCTATTAATGGTGAATGGATTAAATTATTTAAGTGTTGAATTTGTCAAAAGTATTTGAGGTTATTGATTCACCCCTCCCCTCTCAGTAACCTAGCTAGTCTTGATTATTTCCAACATATACGACCCCTAGACTTTCAAAGGTACATTTTAACTGATAGAAAAATATATGACCATGAACCATCCTGACCACTCTCATAGATCAATTTTTATCATCGATTGGCATAGGAACATGATCAAAGAAAAAAAAAGAAAAAATAAATCACTCACTAAAAAATGTGAGCCAATAGCTATTCTTGTCTGTTATTACTTTCTTTTTAGTGTTTTAAGTCTTCAAATAGTTTTTGCTAGGTTGATCATGTGATGGTTTTGTTTGTGGATTCAATTGATAGGTTCATAGTGACACGACAGATTGATTATTAGTTCACATTGCTCAGATAGTGTGATTGTCATTGAAGTGCAGTGCTTTGAGTTCTAGTCCATGAAAATGCAAGTGTTTATGCAAAAGAAATGATTATGTACAAGGTTTATTACAAATTTTTTATGGGTTTTATGATTTTTAGGGTTTTTGGGGATATATGATGTTTTTTGTTATTGGTTTCTTCAGAACATTTTATGATTTTTTTTAATGATTATTTCAGGACATTTTATGATTTTTATGGATTTTTTCACTACATTATATCATTTTTAGTGATTTTTTTAGGACATTTTATGAATTTTATGAATTTGTTCAGGACATTGTATAAATTTTAGTGATTTTTTTAGGACATTTTATGATTTTTAGTGAATTTTTTCAAGTGATTTTTTATGATTTTTAGTGAATTTGTTCAAGACATTTTATGATTGTTATGATTCTTTTAGGATCATGTTTGAATTTCTAAGATTTTTTCAAGATCATATTTGAATTTTTAGGATTTTTTTAGAATTGTAAAAGCATATACAAGTGTTAGCCCAAATCCATTATGCGATAAGTCCAATGGATAAAAAGTTCTTAGAGCTATGCCCCTAGTTCAAGTTCAAACTCATGCACCATGTAGGTAGTATGCCCCCAAACAAGATGTAGACTATGTACAAAGGCATCCATTTTTTCATGACTTTTTTCACTTTTTTCTTTTCTTTTTTCATGACTTTTTGCTATTGTTTTAGGACTTTTAGATAGAATCAAGTGTAATACTTGTGGAGATGCATGCTATTGATGGATATGGGAAATAGTTCACCCTCTAGAGTTGCAAGCTGATATACCCCATATCCAAATGTTGCAGTGACTAAATAAGGACCTTTTCAATTTGGTTCAAATTTTCTTGGTTTTTCTCTATGTTGTTGAGTCTTGTAGTTCTTCTTTAGGACTAGATCACCTATCTCAAAATGAAAACCTCAAATTTTTTTATTATAGCTTCATTTGAGTTGGTTTTCATAAGCTTGGAGATGTGTCAAGGTAGATCGCCTCTGCTTATCAAGCATTTCAAGTTCATGGATTCTAGATATTCTATAGTTTTCATCATCAACAAAATCTTGTAGGGATACTCTTAATGATGGAATTTCAACTTCAATGGGAAGTATGGCCTCAGTGCCATAGACAAGAGAGTATGGTGTTGTGCTAGTGGGAGTATACGCACTTTTTTAGTAGGCCCAAAGAGCTAGATTTGGTTGTAAGTGCCAGTCTCGACCAAAATCATTGACAGTCTTTTGGAGAATCTTAATAATAGTCTTATTAGATGCTTTTGCTTGACCATTGCCCTATGGATGGTAAATACTAGAGTTCCATGGCATATTTTATACTTCTTGTAGAGCTTATCCTTACATATTTTTTTTAAAAATAACTTCCATGATCAGTAATAATAGCCAAGGGGACTCCATACTAATATATGATGTAGTTCAGAATAAACCTTGAAATTTGCTTTCCAGTGGTGAAAGTCAAAGGGACGACTTCAACCCACTTGGTAAAATATTCTATTGTTGTGATGATGAACTTATGAATGTCAAAGGAAGGAGAAATAGTTCCAATAAGATCAAATTCCCATTGTAAATATGCCCATGGAGATATGACTAGCTGTAATTCTTGTGCTGGTGCATGCATCAGATTGTTATGTATCTGGCACTTATGATTTTTTTGGAAAAATCATGGGGCATCTTGTTCCATGGTGGGCCAATAATATCTAGCTCTTACAAGTTTCTTAGCTAGACTTAGACCATTAAAATGACCTCCACATATACCTTTGTGAACCTCATGTAAGGTAGTTTTAGCTTCTTGTGTGTCAAGGCATCTAAGAAGAGTCTAGTCAAAGGATCTCTTGTAAAGGGTGGCAGTGATGATGACATATCTAGTGACTTGCTAAATAAAGGCTCAGTGTTTATTTTTTTGTAAGTTGGGGGGTAGGATTTGGGCATGTAGATAATCATAAATGTCTTGATACCAGGGGCAGTTGGGACCAACAAGTTCACACAGAAACTCAGATTAAGAGAGTTCAAATGCTAGAATCAAAAGTTGCTTGAAAATGAACTCATAATGCTCCACATTTTGAGGCATATCAATCATAGAATTGATGGTATCCATAGCATTAGCTTGCTTGTAGTGTATTCTTAGTAGCTGATAAAAAGATATTGTGACAAATTTAGATTTAAGAAAGTCTACCATCTGTTTGTAAGGCATTAACTTATCATCTTTGGTTTCATAGTCATCATTGACTTGTTAGATGACTAACTAGGAGTTACCAAAAACCTGTAAGTGTTGCATGTTCCATTGGATAGCTATCTTGAGTCCTGTGATCATTGCCTCATATTTTCTACATTGTTGGTGCAACTGAATGCTATTTGATATGACTTGGGGACAATGTCATCTTGGGGGTTGATAAACATAATGCTAGCTCCTAAACCATTTCTTTTTGTTGGTAAATAGATTTTTCCTTTCTTTTTTCTTGTGAAAATATGACTCTTAATGCCTAAATGATGAACAATATCTATTTACAATAGTTGAAAAGCCATTCTCTGATTACTGGCTTCTCTCTGAATTGGTAGGTACAGCTCCCTATGTGAATGATGTTCAAGGAATTATGTTTTATTCCTAAAACTAATGTGGGGTATGCTCTTAACCCAAGAGCAAAAGAGGCAAACCAAATTAAGCCTAAATAGAACTTAATTCAGGCAAGAAAGACTTCTCAATACTGAAATAGATTCACGTATCCACACATCTTATGAATCTATAAATCTATTCACATAAGACTAGAATAAGTTCAAATTCAAATCTAAACTATAACTAATAAACTAGGAATGTTAACAAAATCTTTAGCTGAATGAATCATAACAATACTTATCACATTCATTCATAATTTTGAAAATAGGGGAAAGAAGCTCTGTTCTTCCTTAATTCTGTATAAAATGAAAAGGAAACATAGACTGAACACAATACTTCCTAGAACAGAAAATGATTGACATAAAATACTACTTAATTGACTCTGCAACAAAAAGTACTTCACACCAAAAAAAATTTGACCTTTCATTAATCATTCAACTTCATACATATAGATTTGAGAGATGATTGTTACAATAGGAATTTTAATTAGTTCATCTTCTGAGGATGACAAATGGCAAGATGCTAGTTTGTCGTATTACAAAATTTACAAAATTGGTAGAAGTCACAAAAGAAGGTGAAAAGGAGGCATCATCGAATCATTTAGACTTCTTCCCCTTTTCAACTTTTTCCTTATATGCCTTGGTGGTGACTATAATGGGAACTAATTCCTCATGACTAGGCACATGTACATTAGTGAATCTTAAGAGCCATTTGGAGTGTTCTTGAGCCAATTCTTTCACAGAATTTAGATGTCTTGTTAATTCTTCTGCAGCTACGTGTATGCATCCACCCAGTGTCTGTAGCTCTGTCACTCTATTTTGAATGCTTGAAGCCATTCTTAATAGGTTACTTAAATACATAGAGAATTTTTTCTTCATTATCTCTACTCCAATTAGGGCTCTCCCTTGACCACTAGTTTGTGGATCAGTGTGTAATCCCTTCATCAATTCAAATGCCCTATCTTGAGTTCTCTTCACTTTATCTTATGTTTCTTTGAGTCCTTTTTCAGCTTCCTGAATCATTTCTAGCTTGAATTGCATACATTTGAGCCATTCAAATAGGGGTTCAATTCCTTTCTTCAAAATCTTTACTTCAACTACCTCCTTTACCTTCATCTGGATAATCATTTTCAAGAGAGAAATACACGCATCACATCTTGCCTTCTCCATGATCAAAGTGTTTTTATTAGATGAGATATTATCTTTCTCAATCTCCAATCGAAGGATAACATTCCCAATTTGATCAATCAGAGCAACTCCATATGCATTGAGTTTATCAATCCACTCTTTCCCAATCTGACCAAAATGTCTATCTTTCTGAAGTTGTGAGATGAACACTTGCACCTCTTCTGCTATAGGATTCTCAATAGTAGGCACATCGATAATGGTTTCCAATGGGACAACTAGTTGTCAGATGAATCTTTTGAGTTCCTCTATCTCAGCTTTCATCTTAATCTTTGACAATTTGAGGCTTTCTAACTGACCTTCTATTATCTCATTGCCTGATCTCCATAAGAAAAATTTTGTATCATGCCTGGCCTCTCCAAGATCAATTGAATGCAAAGTGAAGTCTTTAGGAGTCATATCCTCAATGCTTCCTACTTTATTTGGTTTTGCAATCTCCATAGTCAAATGTCTGGTATTTAGATCCTACCCAAGTATGGAAAAAGTTTTCTATTTCTTAGCTTTTACCATGGCCAACCCAGAGTGTACCACTTGAGACACAACATCCTTTGTAGGAACACTTTCACCTTTCCTCTTTCTTTTTCTTTCTAAGGTGTCTTCAAGATAGGACTCTATACCAATCACCTTAGAAGTCATTCCAAGTGACTCTATGTTGAACATTTTCTTCTTTACTGGAGTCATTGCTACTATTGTTGCAAAGAACAGATTCTTTAGATCTTGATAGAGGAGCCGAGATGAACCTGAGACATTTTCTTCTTCTCGAGTTCTCTTTACAGCTTCATCAAATTTAGTGGACTCACTATAGCTGCTCTTATCATCTCCAATTTCTACTATTTGGATAGGAGAACTAGTTGGCTTCAAAAGAGAAGCACCTATAGATGGAGTAGGGCTATGATGAGGAGATGAAACTAGGGTAACATGTGGAGATGGAATTGGGGTAGTGTGAGGAGGCAAAGCCAGAGTGGTGGTTCCATTTTTTGGCTCTTCTGTCCCTTTTTCTTTAGTACTAGCTTGAGCTCCAATTACTGGTAGAGAACCTCCTTGGCAAGTTGAAGCTATTGGAATATTCTTCTCTAGGGGTTTATCACCTCCTCTTATAGATTGAGTTGGCCCTTGAGTAGCCAAAGTTGTAGCACTAGGTGTGGAACTTTGAGAGGAAGTGGGAGTAGTAGTAGCTGGAGAAGCTTGAGTAGGCTTGCTCTTGCTTCGGCTCTTTTTTTCTATCCACTCAACCCATTTCCTAGTTCTCTTGATGATCCGACCCATCATAACATCAATATCTTCTTCTATATTTACACATGGCTCAGAACTGATTGGAGTGCTTCTCAATTTGGTCAAATGTGTATTACTATACATATTTTGACCATCATCTTCTAGCCCTTCTACATCCAAGTTGATGTCATAGGTCTTGATTTGATCTATTGCAAGTCTAGCAAAGGCATGATCTCGGCTCTCTCACTCATCTTTGCAATCAGCCCAGTAATCTTCCACAGTAGTTACATGTTTGATGATGCTTCCAATTTGGAGCACATCTCTAGCATACCCATTTGGATCAAATATGGGCCTTACCACTTCATACTCCTCTAGTCTGCATTTTTTCTCAAACGCTTTGAGTATGTTCTTTGCATTAGATCTAGATTCACAACTATAAGCTCCAACTTGTATGGGGAATTCATACTCCTTCTTTCTCAAACTAGTGCTCAACACATTTACTTGAATTGCTTGCTTGATGACCTCGATGAGCATGATCATATCATCTAGATATCTAGGTAGCTTCAAGGGAAATCCATCAAAAAATGCAAGATGCAAATAAGAGAAAGATGAGAATTGAATAAAATAACAGCCAAACTAGCCAATGACGACCATTGCTTCTGGGTTGAACCTCCACTCTAGACACCCTTGGAGTTCCCTGCAGATTCTCATAGTAAATGCATCATTAACTTGGATATACTCCACATAGCTATTCTGTAACTGCAAGCATGGATAAAACTCATAACTTTTTACATTTTTAGGAAAATTCTCTATTCTAGAGAGTCCCAGCCACAATTGTAGGGAAGCCAACATATATATCAAGAAAGATGACATATAAAATGAATTGTAAAACTTGGCTGCACTAAGAGCCCTAGAAAGATGTTCACTAACTTCATACACCCATTCAACATAATGTGTGTCTGAGAAGATAATTTGCACCATAAAGAAGTATTGTTCTATAAAATTGAATGCTTCTACCTCACCTTTTAGTCAATGCAAGAGGACCAAAAGATCCACAATTTTGGGCTTAAGATCCATGCCAAATAGGGTTTTAGGGGCCTTACTCTTTGCCCCTCTGGGATTTTTGAACCAAGAATTTATGATCTCCTTCTACCACACCATCTTCTTCAGGGAAAATTTGGACATGGCTCCTCTGATTGTTAGCTCAGAGAACTCCTCTCATTCTAGAATCCATAGACAATTCACCACCACTTGCCTATCAATTGAAATCAATACTGTTTGATCAGGCAATAGGATCTATTGGGTGTCTGGGTTGTAATGATTGATACATTCCACAATTAGCTCTAGAGCTTGTACTATGATAGGATACTTGTCTACTTCCACCAGTCCACTTCCTTAGAGCTTCTCTGTTATAGGGTGATTCGGCTCAGTTCTCAACCTTCTTTGGAAATCTTGCATATCAAAGAAATTTAGTGAAGTATCAGAGATACTCTGCAATGTTGACTTGATTCCACCCAACCCATCAAAACCAGAGAATCTTGATGCCATCTTTCCTGATATAGAATGATAGAAATTCAACAATTGTGATAATGTAAGAAAATGAACCCTAAACTTTGAAGTTTTTCAGAATCACTATTCAATATAACAATATAACAGTAAAGTAGTGATTTTAAATTCTGTTATGTTCTTCTTTATATAAAAACCCTTGATCTGCCTGTTAAATTCCATAATTTGTGCCACACGAATGACTTTAAGGATTAATCCATTGGGTTAGTAAATGTAAGGGTTCTAACAGATTTCTCCTTGTCATTTCACTAATTTTTTTGGCCCAACAGTAACTCTCCTTTATTACTAACTTACCTGTCCGTTTTCACTCAGTTTCGAAAAAGCAAGAATGGAGTACCCCCTGAAGAAAAATCTTGTTGGCTAGATTTTGCTCAAAATATCCTTATAGTTTTTACTAATTTGCTTCCATTTTTGTCCCAAGCACATCTTGTGATCTATTCAAACACTTACCATGCTTGCAGTAGTGATTTTTCATTAGATGCAGAGTATTGGTCTTGAGGGTAGAAAACACGCAATGGAGAAGGCAATTTCCATTTTCGCTTTACCTTTTCTGCCTTAAGAATTTTACTATAAGCCTTCAAAAAACATAAAGAAGGCTTCACAAGTGAAAAATGGTTTCCACTAGTAACTTTACCCTTCTATTTAGGCCTTTTTAGAAAACTTACTTCTTGGTTCGAAACTTGCCAAAGGAGAAGCTATTTTTGAGTTTTTTGCTGATGCTTATTCTGATCATCCTGGTGAATTTTCAGTGATTCCCACTATGAAAACATGATAATATTTGAATTATTCATCCATAATATGGCTTGCCTTTCCTTGTTTTGGCCTATAAATAGTATTTATGGATTCCTACAAAGTTTCACCTTCGGGGTGCAAAAACCCGCTATGGAGAAGAAGAAACTATATTTTTTGTCGGTTCAACTTTCTTTACACTTGAATCAAAATGAATTACAAGTAAATTCATCTGATGTAGAATTATTCAAGAATCTCCATTGAGTAAGGATCTATACTACTCATATGACTCATGACAATAAGGAATACCCACCCGGCTATATAATGCGATAAAAGACAAAAGATGAAACCCAATGCAGAAATTTAACACTTGGAGGAAGGAAGAAACAACTGACTCGACCGATCCATACACAATATGAGTTAAATCCTCCACTTTTCAAAATTGGACTATGGTAAAAAGTGGGGCAACACTTTTATGTATTCTGTCAAAGTAGAGCTTCCATTCACTAGCTATATCCATGTTAAATATGGCTTCATTTGGAAATTATATCAAAATGGGATGATCATCTATCATTGGTGCTTTTGCTAACTGATCTACTCTCACTTGTCCTTTGATTGCCTTTCTATCTACATATTCTATTTCAAATTCACTAAGGATCATGACCCATTTGGCTAAGTGCCCTATGAGAGTAGCCTTGCCTAGGAGATACTTTAATCGGTCAATCTTAGAGATGAACATTGTTTTCTGATGGAACATGTAATCTCTCAACTTTTGGGATGCAAATATGATAGCAAGGCAAGCTTGTTCAATGAGTGAATAATTCAATTCATACCCTACAAGTATTCTACTAATGTAGTGAATGGCTCGCTCTCTTCCTTGTTTGTCATTTTGTGCTAAGCGAGCTCCTAATGTTGTATTTGTAGCAGATATGTATAGAATGAATGGTTTTTCTAGAATAGGGGCCATTAAAACTAGTGAATGTAGAAGATAATCTTTGAGCTATTGGAAAGATTCTTCACACTTGTTATTCCATTGAAAGGATACTCCCTTACGTAATAGGTGTTGAAAGGAGTAACACTTATCTACTAGTTGTGCAATAATCTACAGATAGATTGTAATCTCCCTTATAGACTTCTTAATATTTTTAGATTTGTTGGAGGAGGCATTTCAAGTATTGCTTCTACTTTCTTAGGATCCACTTCAATGCCTTGTTGAGAAATGATATATCTTAGGATTTTTCTAGAAGTAATTCCGAATACACACTTTTTGGGATTTATATAGAGCTTATAGCTTTCCATTCTATTGAATATTTGATCTAGGATGCCCAAATGATCATTTCTTTAGGGGGATTTACAAATTAAATCATTGACATAATTTTTCATGAGGACGTGCATGAAATCATGAAAGATGGTAGTCATTGTTCTTTGATATGTTGCCCCAGCATTTGTAAGGCCAAAAGACATGACATTTTGGTAGTATGTTGCCCAAGGGCATGTAAAAGTTTTTTTTTGTTGATCTTTAGGAGTTATTTTTATCTAATTGTAGCCAAAAAATTCATCCATTAGTGATAACATCTCATATCTAGCTATCATGTCTACAATGATGGTAAAGGGAAATCATCTTTGGTACATGCCTTGTTAAGATCATGGAAGTCACTACATATCTAGATTCCCCCATAGTGTTTTCTTACTAGTAATAGATTAGATATTGACTCTACATAATCAATGGGTCTTATGAAGCCAACATCCAATAATTTCTTCAATTCAGCTTTGACAAGGAGAGAAACTTGAGGATGCATCTTTCTCAACTTTTTCTTTACTAGTTTCACTCCTAGTTTTATGGCAAGTGATGAAGGACTAGCTCAGGATCTAGGCTAGGCATGCTTGCATAAGACCATGTGAAGTTGATCTACCTCTCTAGAAAAAATTTGATAAATTCATCTTTTTCCTCTGGTGATAATGAGGCTGCAAAATGTATGATCTTGGGGTTGTTAGGTGTTCCTAGATTTATCTCTTCTATCATTTCCGCAAGTAATGTTGATCTTTCCTTCAATGGGGGTATGTTCAAACTTCCATCCTTGGGAACCTCATAGAGGTTTTCACACTTGGATACATCCTTTATTTTTTCTTTTTCATGGTCTAATGGCACCTTTCATTTTTCACCAAGAGACCTACTTTTGTCTTTTTTTTCTATTTTTCCAATTTTGTGAGTGGAAGATGGAGTTTACTCCCCAAAATATGCCATGATGTTTAGGTCAATGGAAAATCTTGACTTGTGATATCCTTATGGTAAGTAGTCATGGAGCTCAAATAATTCTATCATGGTGTCTTCATTTTTCAAACTAGTCAAATGTCAATGGTCCTTGTTAGTCCCAATCAATAAGTTTGGGGTAAACTAGGGAAATGCCATCATCAGTGTTGAATAAGCTTTGGTAAAAGGCATATATATGGATATTTAGTTTAGTGGTATCATTGAGATCATGTTCAGAAGCAAGAGGACTCGGATCCCAGAATGTTTTAATCCAAGGTGTAGATTGGTTTGAGTGGTAGATCTAGATGGAGCTCTAGGTAGAGTGATCTCGGTATGGCATGTAGTGACAACACAATGATGGTTTTCAGCCTTTAAGGTGAATGTGGATATGTGGGAATCAAACTCATTGAAATGGTCGATGCTGTAGTCATATCCAGTGCTTGTATAATTTAGATTGGCTTGTGAGTTTGAGTTTAAACTGGAAGCCTTCTCTTTGTCATGATTATAGAAAGGATCTTTAAAAATAGTGCAATCAGAGTTGGATACTAGTAGTGATGGATTGATTGTGATCACACCATCATCAATAAGGTCTTTTATTGCATGTTTTAGCTAAAAACATGATGAGGTCTTATGTCCTTTGGTGTGGTGGTAATCATAGAATTTTTTGTCATCCCACCAAGAAGCTTTAGTTACTGGTTTTTCTTTGATCAAGGTAGCTATAGAAGTTATTACTACGTAATTTTTGAAGTGCAGTCTTAAGAGGTATCCCCAAGGGAGTGAATTTTCTATCTTTGGTTCTAGGATGTCTTTGAGTTTTATCCTATGGGGAAGTCTTAGTTTTCTATTGTGGAGGTGGTGTTTGATTTGGAGTTTGTGAATTCATAGGGTTTTCACCTTTCAAAGTTAGTTGAGGTTGTGTTGTGCTAATTGTATGTGCATCCAAAATGCCATCATTAATCACATTCTTGTTTTTGGAGAAAAAAATTTCCTTGTCATTAGATGAGTTGGTGTTTTTTTTTTCCTTGTTCCTTTTGAGGATTCCCTTATGGATAAGATCATCTTCAACACTAGCCCCTTTTTCATTAGTTTGGAAATGATGCTTGGAATCTTGATCTTGAGTTTAAACATTAAGTCAGGGACTAGGTTTTCAGTGCACAATTTAACTTGTTGTTCTTCAAGAATTTTTAGTGAGCATTGACTGTCTAAGCTTCTCCAATGTAGTAAGAATGTGATAAACCATTCTCCCATTTTTTGTTTAGTTGAGCACAAATAAAAAAGTTTCACTTCATTTGTAATGTTGAAGGAAAAGTAGGGGATGAACTTGTTTGCAAGTTTCAACCAGGATGTTATGGTACCAAAATTTTTGGAGTGCCATTCAAGTGCGAGCCCACCTAGAGAACAAGGGAACAGTCTCATGAGGCAAGTGGGTTCATCACTGAGTTTGGTACAAGAGGCACAAAATTCCCTAATATGATCAATGGGGTTGCCTTTTACTTAGTATTTTTGGAATCTTGGAGCCCCAAAGTGTTTTGGGAATGGAGGCATATATAGACATTTATCAAATGGATTAGGACGTAATTCTCTTTTTGTGCATAGGGCCTACTTCTTCTAGATTCCCAATGCCTCAACTTGTTTGGAGAGTTTTTTGAATTGTTGTAATAACTCTTCATTAGGGTTTTGCATGATAATCTTCTCTTCAAGTCTTTTGTTTCTACGAGTAGATCATTTTCTATGGCAAGAACTATTTCTACTTCGTGGAGGTATGTTAGTACACTAAAGACAAAAGGGTCCTTGTTGTGATACATGTTGGGGTATTTTTTGTGGTACTTGTTGTAGTATTGACTATGATTATTGTACCATGTGTTATTGTTGTATCACTTGTGGTAGTTATGCCATTTTTTGTGGTTTTTGTTGAGATACCTATATTGGTTGCATGTGAGACCATATATGTGACTGTTATTATAGAGGTATCTATTGAGGTTGTTGTGGCACATGTTTTTTTTGTAATAAGTATGTTTGATAAGAAATTTTTTGCTCAAGGTGTCTTTGGTATTCTAACTATTGTTTGAGTTGCTCTTGTTGTTTAGCAAACATGGCTTGTTGTTGTTGGAATTATTGTTGGTACATTGTGTGTAATTCAATTAGATTTACATTTGATTGCATATTAGGGATGTTGGATGCTTGAACCACTTGAGATTGTTTTTTTTGTGGTTGATGTTGTTGTTGATATGTTGAATGTGTGTTGAGTGGATTTAAACTTGGTTATGGATTGGAAGTTCTAAGTCCTTGTACTATTATAGGTTGATGTTGTCATGGGAGTTTGTTAGGTCCTTGAGAATTGAACATCACATTTGGGTTATTGATTTGATACCTTTGTGTGTTAGATATTTCTCCTTGGGACATCATATTGATTTGACAATGAGATGTGTTTCTTTTGGGAATGGGTGAAATGTCAATAAGAATTTTCCTTTGTATGTCAATAGGGGTTGTTCCAATTGATGTTCCACATGGTGTACTCAGGGGAGGCTCCATAAAATTTGGTAAAGTTAGGAGTACGGGTGTGCTTTATTGATTTTCCTCCAAAGGAGGTATGTTTGGCATCCCTAGAGTGCAAGTCCATTTAGGTAAGTTTTGTTGTTGCATTATGTGATTAAGATCAAGCCTTAATGTACTTTTGGGATATTTAGGAAGAGTCTTGTTTCCATTGATATATGGAGGTTCATTAAACAAGGGATTGATGTTGATGTGCTCAAACATACTTTGGAGGATTCTGATGGTTGATTCTTGATGGGATCTTAAAGGTGTCATCATTGTGTTTGAGAATTCCAAAGGTTGTTTACCCTTTTATAAGTCTAAATTTATCGTAGGTTGGATGTGTTCAAATGTGGGAACATCTTGATGTTTAGACTTAGGTCCCTCCAAGTTTGGGTTGAATTTGACAATTTCTTGGGCTACCAAAAGTTTGAAGTTTTTGCAGAAGTCTTGTCCTGGCAAGCCCTAGCCATTTCTTCATTAGTGATGCCATAATCAATGTACGATTCATCACTTAGGTTTGTAGTACCTTTTTATGTGTTTGATGTGTTAGGGTTGAAGGTACTTGTTTTGGGTTTATTGAATTTGAAGGAGTGTGTTTGTTCATCCTCAGGTGTGGTTGGTACACTTCCACCTCCACATGGTATTGGTATGAATATAGGTTCAAAGTTTGAGCTCCATTGAACCATTCCATGTGTAGGAGAAGTGTTTGAAGGAAACCTCATGGTAGGTATGTTTCTTAGGGTTTGTTATGTCATCCCTTGATTGTTGTGATCTTGGAAATACATGCTTAGGGGGTCCACAAGTAAGGGTTGTGATGCCTCAATTTGATCTTCATAAAAATTTTGTTGGGTTTTCTTGCTCTTCTTTGGTCTTGGATGAGGTTTTGGTTGCATTTTTACCTTAGAAAACAAGGGTTGATAAATTTCTTCAAGTCTCTGAGTTGATTGTGTCCTAGTAGGTGCCAGCATGGTACCTAAAGATGCAAATGCAATAGAAGAAAAACTAAATGGACTCTCTACCTCCCAAGTGTGCACCTAATATACTAACTATGCTTAGACAATCTCAAGTGCACCCTTGGTGCACTTGGGGCGCTGAAGGTAAGCAGTTGGTAAGAAGAAGGTATGTAGTTGGTAAACAAAGGTGTTAGGTGACTAAAACATAGAATGTGAATGATTTTGAGTGTTTTGAGATGAAATGAAAGCTATGAAAGTGAAAATTATGATTTTGGAACCTAGAATGAAATCCTAAATTACCAAGTGCCTAATTACCAAGTGCGCATTTGGTAAAACAGGGGTGCAAGTTGGTAAAATGGAGAAAAACCTGGAAATCTAGAAGTTGGTATGTAGGATATTAGTTTTTTTTGGATTTTTAGGTGTTTAGGAATGTAATGAAACCTGAGGAGGTGCCAAATGAACTAGGGTTTTGGTATGCAAGGTGCAAATGTCTTAGGAAAAATATGCAAATGCAAATGTAAGGTGAAGTTTTGGAATTTTGACTAAAGGGTATGCAAAATGAAGACTAGGGTACACAAAATGAAGGTTAGGGTTGGATTTTGGACTTGGTAATGATGTTGGAAGTTGATGTATGCAAGGTAGGCTATGCAAGAGATGGTGAGATAAAGTTGATAATGATGTTTGGGATATGCAAAATGAGGATAAGTGATCAAGGAGACAAGTTAGACAAGGTGATAGGGTTTGATAGTGGAAATGATGCTAGGGTTTTGAATAATGAAAGATGAAGGGGATATACCACTAGGGTAAGTCAAAATGATGTTAAGGTACACTAGTAATATGATAATGCTAATGGCAATAGTGTTTTCAAGGTTTTGAATTTAGGTGAAATCTTTGAAAGGTATTAACCTAAGAGTTTAATGTTATGACAATAGACTTTGGATCTTGACCATAAATAGACAAAAGCGAAAAGATCAAAATAACAAAGTCAAATCCATCTTGACATAGATAGAGTTTGACCAAAAAAAATGATAAAATAAAATGACAAAATGACCATGGTCAAGATCCATTATCCATTGACACAATAAAATACTCTAGGACTCATCCTTTGTTCATATTTTTGACTAAGCTCAAAGATTTTGGGTTCAAAATGACATTTAGGGGGCTCAAAATGATGGTTATGTTGGTCAGGTATGTAACATGCAAAGGTCCAAAGATGCAAAATGAAGTTTTGGGTGCAAGATGTTATTTTGGGTGAGATGCAGAATGAGGACCTACAGTGGCATCTAAATGCAATTTTAGGGTCCCAAAATGTAGTTTGGATTCCCAAAATAGTCATACAGGTACCCAAGTGCACTCTGATAGTACCAAGTGTGCTCCAAAAACATGAACTACACCTACTATTTTAGATATTAGCTTGTTTTCATGTTGGGTTAACCAATTGTAGGACCATAAAATGGGCTAATATCTAACATACTATGAGCAAATCACAAACTCAATAAACACACATTGATACCCTCTAGTCTACCATGAAAGCAAAATAAACAAAAGGAAGAACACAAAGTTAAAAGTCCCTCATTCACTTGTAGCTCCCATGTCCTTCTTTCTTCTCCATGTGATGTAGCTCCAATTGCCTAATGCACACAATTAGGAAGAAAAAGTATATGATAATGATAATGCTATGAGAATACTAGAAGAAGTGATTTAAGCTTGAGAGAGAAAAAGACAAAGGACCTAAAGACTTAAGACTTAGGGCCTAGGGACCAAAAATGAGAGGAAGAATGCTCAATTTACAATCATCACACAAGATGAGAGCATTGGACTTGTCACCTTGGATATGTGACTTGGCAAGAGATTCCTTTAAGAATCCATGATGCATATGAGAAAAGATACCAAATGTAGGATCGTATGAATCTTAGAAATCAAACATGGCTAAAATGGAAGAGGATCTATGACACATCATGTAACACCTCAAACCCACCTAAAGCCAAGAATCTATGACAATGAAAGCCAAATATAGATATGTGTAAGGGAATAAGAATATATGGATTATGACATAACTTAGCCAAGTGTAAATGGAGAATCCATGATGTGTCATGCCCATATGTCATGATGATGTCAATATTATGTGGAATATTTGAATAAAAAATCCATTATTCCACACAAATGGAAATTAGTAAAAAATGAAATTAATGGTGGAAAATATAACTTAGGAAATTGTGAATTCCCATAGTTTGTGAATAATGACTCAATTAATTAATTGAGGATTTTAGTTAGGTAGAACAATTAACAATACAAGATGAAAATGATTGGGATGACATAGAGTTAAATTATGGGTTATTTAATCCTATAGAGAAAATTAATAGATGATTGGCCAATTTGATTAAATAAGTGCGACAACATCCTTTAATGAAAATGCAAGGATTGTGTAGATTGATTGGGATATTGATAGGTAGACCAAAGCCATGGTCAAATTGATTGATTGATTAGAATTGATAACACACCAAGGATGCATGACATGAATTAAGGACACGTAACATTTAACTGACATTGTAGAATGCTACAAGATCAAGATTGGTTGATAAGGTTGACCATAATAACATCGACAGACACTATCAATGTTATTTAATTGATTTGATGATGCAATGATCTAACATTGAGAGACACAACATTTTCAAATATTAGATGATGTAAATGACGGTTTGACCTAGCACTGAGAGCCATGACAATACTAAGGTCATATTGATAAGTTTGATAGATTGATAGGTTTTTGAGGCACTAAAAGACAAAAGAATGCCTAGGATTGGATAGATGATGATTGATTTAAGGTATCTAACATGTTTTGGGTTGATTAAGAATAATTTTGGGGTATTCTAAGTAGATTTGGGGTGATTCCCAGTTGATTTGATATGATTCCAAGTTGATTTGCAATTGATGGAAAAGAGGATATGAATGATGAAGAATATTGTTGAGATGTAATAAAGTTGGCCAAAAGATGGGAATTAGTGGAATTAGAAAATGGGATGAGTTAGTATAAAAATTTTATGAAACCATAGATGTGAACCATTTTTTAGTGTCTACATTCTGCTTGGTTCCTTATGAGATTCTTCACCCTTGCTAGTTTAACTAGCTCTCTTCTCCTTTGGCTTGGCTACTTGCTTAGCCTTTTGTGCAGTGGCCCTTGTACTAGCCCTAGTTGTAGGTACTATAGGCTAAGTAGGTTTTTCAACCTTCTTTGGTTTGCTTACTATAGGTGCTTTAGCTTTTATTTTCTTTTGTTTAGTAGTTGTAGGTGCTTCACTAGATTATTCTCCCTTGGCACCTTCTACAATTTCTACTTCCTCTTCTTGTTGGTCCTCTCCTTGACCTCGGGTGATGGCAAGTGGTGCTCTGATAGGTGCATTTTCTTCTCCTTCATTTTCATCATCATCTTCTTCTTCTACCCCTTCACCAAATTTCAATTTCAATTTCTTGACCATCTTATTCTTCTTTCTAATGATTGAAGCAGTCTTCAAGTTTTTTATAATTTTTAATTTTCCCATATCATAGTTTCCAAAAGCTATAGCCTCCTTGTCCATTTCTACTAGTAATTTTTTTATTTTTATGGAGGCTACGTCAATGTTGATTTCATATCCCAAAAGTCTTAACCATCTAACTCTGGGAACTATTTCCTAGACATATGTATAGTTAGTGTCAACTAGGAAGAAAACATTTTGTTTCTCCACTAGTGAAACTAGTATCCTTGGTCTTTTCTTCATTGTCTACTTGAAGTCTTTGAAGTAGCTTTTCATGAATAACTCTAAATTATCACCTAATTGCTCAGTGAATTCACCTATTTTCACTACAATAGTTCTATTTACCTTCCATTCAACTTTACCAAAAGTAGGAAATGTATTCTGTACATAAAAGAGTATACATACAAGAATAGATCCAAATTTTCATTGTTTACTTTTGGTCTTCCTTATGGATCTCAATCAATTTTTGCAACTGCAACTCAGTAAGATCATAAATATGATCTTTCTTCACTATCTTGTATCCTACATCCACTATAATACATGGAACACTTTTTAGCCTATTGGATTGATAGAACCTATGTGCTATAATCTACATTGCAAAATAAATTAAGGGATCTATGAATGTATCTATTGTCATCCCTTTTTTATTCCATACATCCCCTTTATTCCTTTCAATTATCTCTTTTGCTTCACTTCTCAATGTCTTGGGTCGATCTTGGTTGTATACCCTATTTCTTGGTGATTTTCACCAGTCCATTCTCTAACCATACAAAGTTGTCATGTATCCTACTCAAAATTATCTTTATCAATTCTATCTTGAAGGCATTGGGGAAATCTAGGGCATGGGTTAACCCTTTCTTCTCAAAAATTTTGAATTCCTCCTTCAACACTCCATTTCCACACAATTTCCCATATGTCTCCTATGCTTCCAACCTTACACGTATAGCAGCATCTAACATCTTGGATCTTGTTTATATGTTGTGTCTGGAATAGCTCTAAAATTAGGTTGTTTAATCTCATTACTTATCAATTGCACATTCAAAACTTCCTTTCCCTCTACAACCTTAACTATTGAAGAACTAGACACCATTACATGAAACTAGATTTTACAAAAAATTCAAACTGGGTAGCTTGACATGTAATAAATACCTTTGTGAATCTATAGTGATGGTGTTGAGCATCTATTAAATTCATTTTCAAATGCTTAGGACAATTTCTCTAGTTTGTCTTTATCTCTTCATGCTCTCCTTCAAATTTGAATAATGTCAAATGAGTAGAAATCAATCACGTATACTTCAAAACCTTGCAATTAATGCTTAGTGCTTACACAATTGTAAGCTTGGCTTCAATAAGGATTTCAACTCAATCGACTTCCATGAAGTTTCCTTTCCACTCAAAAACCACTACAAGCTTAGTCAGTACTAACAATTGTGATAGCTTGGCATCAACTAATATTTCACTCGAAAACCATAGTGAAACTTTTCATGCTCGACAGTAACATGAAAACTAACAAAACTTTAAAGATTTATTCTTGATTTTTAACAACACTTTGCATCTTTCTTCATGCATATATTATAATCTTTTTATAACTAAAACCTTGGAACTAATGTAAAGTATATCCTTTTATATATTATTCCCACTTACCTCTTGATCAGTTAATTGGAGGAGGTGTGATCACTAGACCCATTGGGTGAAGTGATCCCTTCTACACTTGATGTGTTGTAACTTTCCTTTCTTTTCTATGTCTTGTTCATTTCATATTTGATATTCTCAACATTTTCCTTTCCTTTTCCTTTGTTGAACTCACTATTCGGTGCCTTTGAACTTGTTGGACAATTTTTGCTTCTATGACCAATCTTCAAATAGCTAAAACATGTAGTTTGACTCAACCATCTACTATAGTCACTTCTAGAATGTGTTCTTATGCAATTTTCAGCAACATTTCCATACTCTTGATAGTAGTGACAACTATACCTTGTATTATAATCCCAATTATAAGATTTTCCATTGTGCCTTACCTTTGGCTTCTTATTTGATGACCATTTAGGCTTGGATCTACATGCATATGCTCTATGTCCATACTTCTGATAGTTATAGTAGTATCCTTCAAATCTTTGTGAGCTTGTGGCCTTGGTTCTACATTCAAGTGCTTGATGTCCTTATTTTTTGCATTTATGGAAATGACCCATAAAATTTTGCTTAGGATACTGATTTGTAGTCTTGCTCCTACAAACATTAGCAGTATGGTCTATCTTACCAAAAATCTTACCTTTATTACTTCTCTCTTTGCCACTTTTGGATGATTCTCCTTCTTTAGTACTATTATATCCTAATCTAGAAGTATCACTATTGGATCTAGGGGATCTCATTAATTGTTCAAAGTATTTGATGGCTTTACTAGGTTTGCTAAAACTATCAGCAAACTCCTTTTCTCTTTTCAGCTCATTTCTCAGTTGTTCATTCTACAACTTTAGTGTTGTGAACTCAATATCCTTTATATTTATTTCATGATTTTCAATCATTATTTGACTCAAGGTTTCCAATTGCATGTTGGTAATCCTAGTTACCTTTGATGTTTTCTCTTCCATTTTGTTGGTCAAAATCTTTTTGTCATCTTCAATCATGACTTTATCCTCTTCAACTTTCTTTTTCTGCTCAGTCACCTCAAATAGCAATACTTGTTGGATCTTTTGTTCTCTCTTTAGATTTTTGACCTCTTCAGTTAGGGTTCCATTCTTTTCCATCAGATCTACAATTGTTGCATCAAATTCATTGGAGTTTCCATTTGCAAATAATTCAGTAGTGTTAATCTCTTCATAATGTGTGTCATTCTCTTGAATAGAAATTTCCTTCCTTCTCTTCAATGATCTCTTTAACTCATCTCTTTCTCCATTTAGCTAATGTAGGGCAAGTTGTATTCCAATTGTTTGGTTCTCAATAGTCTTTCCCAATTTACAGACTTCCATCTCCAAGATCTTTCCTCAAAGTTACAAAGCTTTTCTTTCAGAGAACTATGCTCTAATACCAATTGTTGGAAATAAAATAGGAAAGTAAACTTTAAGAGGGAGGGTGAATCGACACTTAAAACTTTCAATCTCTAAAATTATTCACAACACATCCATCTCATAGTCTAAGCATATAAACTAAAATACCAAATTAAGCATATACATTCATAATATAAAAGTAAATATTCAACACATGTATGACACAAGATATTTGTTTACCTAGAAACCCTCCAAGGAGAAGGTAAAAATGGGGTGGGGATGACACCCACAAATCTTCACTACTAGAGTAATAAAGTGTATCCAATGAAGGTTACAATGTTTGACCATGAAACATGTTCTACCATATAAAAGGTCTACCCTATTAAAGGCTTACAAGATTGTTAGATCTTACCCTATTAAACGATTTAAACACCCTGCTAAAAGTGTGCCTAGTAAGAGGACTTTAACTTATAATGAAGTAAGTATCCTATTAAAGGATTTACAATAGTCTGTTAAGACTACTTTGTTAAGAGATTTAACTGATTCACCTTTTAAAATATCTCATCAATGATCCTTCATTAGCACTCTATTACTTGATATCATATCACCTCTGTACTAATGTGTACTTGATCCTTTTTTATCAAATGTACCTCTGTTGTCCTCTATTTCCTTTCCTTTATTCATCTTTAACTGATTATGTAATGTAACTCAATTAATAACACCTTAATCACCATGAATGCTCTATTTGTGCATGCAAACTCTCTTCAATTCTCCTTATCATTCCTTAGAAATTTTAGGGTTTATCTTCCTTAAGAATATCTAGGTGATTTAGGGTTAGGTATGAATCAATGGTAGTGATTCACCCATATTGCCACTTAAACCTTCCCTTTTTCTAATTGGATGCATGTAATGCATAGGGATTTATAATTAAGATTAGTACTTATCAACAAAGATCATAAATCAATACTTAAGTAAGCTCAAAAATGATTTGCATAGTGGTTTGTGCCAATACAAACAACTATATCAAAACTGTATTACTCGACATTTGAAGTCCCTGATGCTCGGCACTAACTATAACTTCAATGTTGTCACTCAGTATTTAAATGACTCATCATGTACTACTTGCTCAATACTTGAATCACTCGGCACATACTATCTTCTTGGCATCTGAGTGACTTAGCACTTGAGTGGCTTGACACTCACTATTTACTTGTCATGCACTATCTTATATGTTATGCATGTTACTTGTTTGGTATGAACTAAGTAAATGACTTAAGAGTATAGACACTAATTTTTCAAAACCAATATGAGATCAACATGTAAGGGAGGAATTGCAATAATTTTCTCTCTAATGCCCTTAATACAAATATTTAAAGAAGATAACAGGTAAAAAGGAATAGAAAACTTGATATTATGTCTAAAATGATTCAACAAGACAAAGTGATGCAAGGAAATTCTAGAAAATCTAGTATCTAGAGTAATGTAATAGATAATAGCTCGATGGAAAAACCTCCAAAGTTTCTTGATACATTTTGGTTGACACTAGGTCTAATATTCATCTTTCACGAGAGCCTCTCTTTCACCAGGTTACTTGGGGAAATTTTCAATAGCCTCATCAAAAAACTTATGATCTTGATAGAACTTCCTCTCATCCATTGGAACACTAGTGATAGTAGAGATGAGCTCCTCATTGACAGTGTAATTTCTCCCATCTAGGATCTAGGACCCATCATTCCATTTCTTTTGGAAAAGATTGGTAACCTCAAGGTTTCCACCATGAAGGTAGTAAAATGCTCACTCTCTAAAATTTCCCAAACCCTCATGCATTTTTTCTATTTTTCACAGTTTGATGGTTCTCATCTCCTTCTTTTTCCTCCCATCTTAGTTCTATGATTCTCAACTTGCAGAACAAAGTTGCTAAAATTGACCAAAATAATTGCTCTAAAAAAGAAGAAGTGGTTCTCATAACACCCCAGAAACATGTGGATTGACATGATGATTATAAAACTTGCCTCTCATATAGGTTCCTTACACTTTGAAATCAGTAAATCAATCTTTCTAGGCATGTCCATCTCTATTCATAATTACTCCTACCTTGTCATTGATTAAGTCATAATTAATACAAGACATTATAGTCCTAGGGAGGCTTTGATCACCCTACCAAGTCACAGTCCTTTGACACCTCACTACCTCATTGGAAACTTTCTTAGCCACCACATTGGATTCATGATAGACATGAGAAATATAGTATCCTTGCATGGTATTAAGAATATTTTTTGTTTCCATTATGATGTTTTCAATATTCCAAGAGGGCTTACTTTTTTCTTTAAGAAAATTGATAGTGTTCATTGAGTCTCCTTCTAACCAAATTTTGGAAATGCCTTGGTTTTTGGCCAATTTCATTTTTTGGAGAGTGTCCATAGCCTCAACAACATGCTTTTTCTATGATCCCAAGGGGAGAGCCATCACTATAATGCTTTTACCATAATGGTTTCTTATCACTCCCCCACACCTAGCCAGCCCTATATTTCCCTTGGTTGCATTGTCAAAATTAGCTTTATACCATTCTTTACTTGAGGAAAACTCCATATACTTTCCAACCTAACATTTTCAATAGTGTTATCACCAAGACAACTCCTATTATCTCCAAAAAGATTGAGGTTCTCTATAATTGCACTTACTATTTTGGAGAATACCAAAGATGGCAAAGCTTCATTGTCTCTAAAAAATCTATTGTTCCTCTCCTTCTAGATACCCCGTAACAAATGAGGCATAGAAAGATTCCAAAAGTGAGTGGTATCTTTGGGACCCAGAGTAGGAGGGGCCCATAAAGCAAAGCATTCAAGAATAGAAGCATGAAGGACCTAGGAGATATTTAAATTAGTAAAAAGGTTAGCCCATAATGAGGTCACAAAGGAGAAATGTAGAAAAAGATGGTTGATAGTATCTTCCTTAGAATAGCACAAAACACATCTATTAGGAAGAAGAACGCCTCTCTTACAAAGACTATCCATGGTGAGAATTTTATTCTGGAGAAGAATCAAAAAGAAAATTTTAATCTTGGGAGTAAGATGTGAAATCCAAGATCCCACCCAAGGAGGAGGACGAAGAGAGAAATTAAATAAAGCCTAGCAAGAAGAAGCTATGGAAAAATCCCCAAAGGATGATACCTCCCAAATAAGATAGTCATACCTATTCAAAGGAAAAAGTGAATTCAACATAAAAACCAAGGGTTGGAGTTTAGGAACTCCTTGGTGAATCATCCAAGTACCATTTCTACAATAGTCAAAAACTTTTCTTCCAAACCTATCCACAAAAAATTCCTTTAGATGTTTAATCTCATCCTGATCTTCTAATAGTCCATATGGAAGCCAATAATCCTCCCAAAACTAGATAGAGTTTATGTTGCCAAGTTTCCATCTTGATTTCAAAGAGGCAACCTTCCTAGCTTTCAAAAATAAATTCCATATGAAAGACCCATTAGGAATTTCATTAGCCTTAAGAAAATCCTATAAAGAAGAATGGTTAGAAAAGTATTTAGCAAAGAAAATTTTACTCCATTCATCATTATTTTAGAAAAGTCTCCACACTTGTTTGGCAAGAAAAGAAGAAGTGAAAACTATAAGCTTCCTCAATCCCAAGCCTCCAAAAGTCTTAAGTAAAAAAACCTTGTCCCAAGATATCAAAATAAGTCTTTTCTTCTCTTCAACACCTAACCAAAGAAACTTTTTTTAAATCTTCTCAGTACCCTCTGCAAAAGGGATCTAGAAAAGACTGAGAGCGTAGGTACTCATAGATTCTGAAGAGTTTCCTTGAGCAATTGTATCTTTCTTGCTTGACTTAGAGTAGTCCCTTTTCATCCAAAAAGTTTTCTATTAAATTTTTCCACCAAGGAATGCCAAAAGTCTGATGGAGGCTTAAGACCAAGGGGTAGCCCCAAATAAGTAGATGACAACTTCTCAATATTACATCCTAGAATAGACACAATCCTCCTCTATCTATCCTCAAGTGTGTTGATAAAAAGCAACTAACTTTTATTCTATTTGATTGGTTGGCCTATGGCCTTACAGTAGCAATTAAGTAGTTCCTTGAGATTCTTAACTTCCTTGATGATGGAAGCCCCTCCTAGAATAGTATCATCAAAAAAAATTTGATGGGAGAATTTATCAAAAAAACAAAGAATGTTTAACCCCAACAAGTACATTGGAGTTAATTCCTGATAAGATAAGTCTCCCTAAACATTTGACATCTATGATGAGGGTCTCCTTGTCTAAGACCTCTGGAAGGTTTAAACAAAGAACTAGGGGATCCATGCATCAAAACAACCATAGAAATGAGGAAATTGATTGGGAAATATTTCTACATACCTTGTTATTGAATCCAAAGGCTTCCAAAAAATTTAGCCAAAAATCCCAGTCCACCCTATCATAAGCTTTGGAAATATCCAATTTGAACAAGAATCCTTATTTCTCTACAACATCTAGGGAATGGATGTTTTCATGAACCATCATAATGGAATCCAAAATTTTCTTGCCAAGAGTGAATCCAAACTATTGAGGGGAGATTAAGAGTGGCAAGTTTTCTAACATTCTCAAAGTGAGAACCTTAGGAATAATCTTATAGAAAGAGTTGTAGAGGCTTATAGGTCTGAATTTGTCCATAGTCTCAATGCTAGGTACTTTAGGGATTAGGACCAAGAAAGGAGCATTAAGCTCTTTCAACATGTTGTTGGACCCAAAAAACTCATACACAATCTTGATCACATCATATTTAACTATATTCTAGAATGCTTGAAAAAACACATGGGGAACCCATCAGGTCCAAGAGCTTTATCACCTTCAAAAGAAAACACTATATTTTCAACATTGTTCTTAGAAGGAACACATATTCTTTCTAAGAGCTTCCCTAATAACAAGCTTTATATTTCTCAGAATCCTTTCCTGGTCAATAAAATAAATAGCTAGATTGGTTGAAAGGAGCTCTTTAAAATATCTCTTAGCCTCTTGATTGCTTTTGGCTTCATATGAAAAGGTCTTTTAATTTTTAATAATTTTGGAGATTTTTTTGTGTTTTTCTATTCTTGAGGGTTGTGAGATGAAAAAGCCTTCCATTGTGATCACCCTCCCTCAACCAAATAGATCTATACCTTTGTCTCTAGAAGGTCTCTTCTTTTCCAATAATATCATGGTATGAAGCAAGTAGGGATTTTTCTTTCTCTAGACTCTCCATATTCTCTAGACTCTGCATATCATATCCCCTATTATGGATAGAATCTTGTATTTGGGAGATTTCTTCCATGATAGTAGCCTTAGATTCAAAAAAAATTCCAAACTTAGATTTATTCCATACCTTGATATTATTTTTAATATTCCTAAGTTTCTTAGCCACTTTGAACATAGTTGTTGTAGTGCCTGCCCTCATTCACATTTTTTTGGACACATTGTTGCTATTATTATCAGACTATGTTAGACTAGCTTTATGATGATAGATTAGTGGTATTGTTTTGAGACTATCAGATATCATATTGTGGATTCAGTTGATATATGATGAGATCATTTAGACTTTACATTTCATGTATGCATGATGATCATTACATTGCTTTCAATTATTGATGATGATTAGTTAGATGGTTTATTATCTCATGTGTTTTATTATGGATACTTACCCCATACTTGCATGTGTATGGTGTGCGTGCTTGCTCTTATTGTATGGCATTTCTGATGTGGTTAAGGAAGGGAGTCATAGTCACCTGCTAGTTGGGATCTACACGATGCACCACTTCCTACCATTGCCTGTTTAGCTTAGTATTATATATATTGTATGTACATGTATGGTTTTATGCAGGTTGCAGGTACCGATTATCAACTTCCCTGAATTGCCAGGATGAGCGTACCCTATTACACTATCTCAATGATAAGAGAAGGGAGATAAATTCTCAAGTCCAAATCCCAAACCCTTAAACCATTTGTCCTAGTGAGGTAGGACAAGTATCTAGATATTTTACCTTCCGAATGTGTCGAATGACATATTTCATGATTTTTAACCCTTTAGACTAATTTTGAGTGAATTTTTCTATGATGGGTTTTTATATTTTATCTTGGAGGTCTATCATGAATTTTCTATTAATTAAGTCTTAATAAATAGATTTAATTAATAAATTAATTATTTGGAGAAAATTAATATAATATCATGATCTTTGATATTTTGACTATAATTAATTAAATGAGAATTAATTGAGAAAAAAAGAATTAAATAAAAGAAAATTAGAAATTAAAATTAATAATAATAATAAAGTAATAAATAAATAATAATAATAAAAGTTATAAAAATTAAATAAGAGTTATAAGCTTGCCTAGGAGTAAATGCACCTTTTTATTTCTCATATGTCAACAAGACGGGGGTTAGTGCACCAATTAAGCACCTGGTGTCTACAACCTTATGACTCATCTAGAAGGTTGGAATAGACTTATGCTTAGTTGTCTACACCTCTTAGTTGTTTCTAGAGACATTATAGGTGCTTCTTGAGAGTTCTTTATATTTAGGCATTCCTAGAAGCTTAGAGATAGTGTGGGAGAGCATTTTGGAGCATTGGAGGACTTGGGAACATTGGAGAAGGGAGGAGCTTGCTCTGCGGGTTTTCTGAGGAGAAGCAAATTAGCATCAGAATTCAAGTAGACTCTTTTGATTTCGCTTACTTTATTTTCGCATCCCGCATTTCTTGTCTTCTTCATGTCTTCCATATATTTTTTGAGGATTTCCATATTTTGATTGTATGCATTATTGCTATGGTTAGTTAAAATATTTTATGAGAAAAAAGCTTCATATGCATAGATCTGAGGATATCATAGGGCTAGGGTTAAAATTTATAGTCAAACCTATTAAGAAGCATTAATGGGTTAATTTAGAGAACAAATATTTTATTGATTGAATTTCTTAATTTATAATTGAGAAGCCCTAGTTGTTTATGTTCACAGACCTTTTTATAAATGATCTTTTATATATATATATATATATATATATATGTATGTATGTATGTATGTATGTATGTATGTATGTATGTATGTATGTATGTATGTATGTATGTATGTATGTATGTATGTATGTATGTATGTATGTATGTATGAAAATGTTGTTCTATATATATATAACACAATTGCAGGCGTTTAAATAAAAAAAAAATTTAAACGCATAAGCAAAAAATGTTATTAAACATTTTCATAAAAAAAAATTAATTAAATTAGAATTCGCAACTACGAAATTCGTTTTGGAGAAAACATTTTTTTTTTAAATGTTTGCAAATTATAATGGGGCGGGGAGGGATGAACCCGTACCCCCACCCCCTTTCAATAAACGGCAGTGGCCGGTGGCACTACTGTCGCAGGCCCGAACGGCACCCCTTCCTTTGGTGGCATTTTTGTCATATGTATATGACATCGACTTTGATATTGTGGGTAAAAGATGTGACGCGATTTGTAATTTGATTTTTTTTGTATTTCAATTTTTATAAAATGTTATTATTGTTAATATATATATATATATATATATATATATATATATATGTATGTATATATATATATATATATATATAAGTATGTATATATATATATGTATATGTATATGTATATGTATATGTATATGTATATGTATATGTATATGTATATGTATATGTATATAGGTATATATGTATATATATAAATAATTATTATATTTAAAAGATTGGATTAATGGATCATTCCTTTAAAAGATAAATGAACTAAAGTATTAGTAAAAGCTTGTCGATTATTATTAGAAGTGGAAAGATATTAATAATTTTAATCGTTAGAATATATTGTAAATCAAATTTTGAGTTATGTAATTATTGCTTCGATAATATTTGGTCCATTAGAATTTGCTAATTGATTATTGGAACTCAATAGGAGTCTTTTTTAAACAATGTTTATATAAACAATAGAAAAATTAGAAAATTGAGTCTAATGGTTTTGGGAGAGAAACTTTTGTCTGTCAAATAAAAGCATGGGTTGGGAAAATGTACAAAATTTTCTTTCATTCATTATCCAAAATTGGAAATGGAAATTGAAAACCTCTGCATTTAATTCAAGTATGTAATTTTAGCAAAACCAAAACATGTGCTTGCATTGTGTATTCTTTATGTTACTATTTTGGGTTTTGGGTTGACTAGTGTTGACCAGTTATAGAACATCTACCAAAGGCTTGGGGGTTATGATTGTTATGTCATGATGATGTTTTATTTCCGATCTTTATTAACCCAACCATGGTTATGTGATGGAATTCCCTATGAATTGTTTGTAATTACTGATTGTTATTGCTTTTCAATCTTTTTGAGTGAAGCTGAGTTATGTGTATCTGAGACACTTGACTTAACCATTTTTGAGTCACCGATCAGTTATCCTTGGTATATTTTCCAGTCGCCATGATGGGACTAAAATGTTGATTTATGATGTCATGTTGTGACATATTTTGACTCAACCATTTTGGAGTCTTCGACCAGTATGATTCGAGATATATTATGGTTATTGAGAACTAATGGATACTTTTGATTATCAGTTATGGTTCAGTTGCCAATAGAGAGCTATTGTGGTCATGATTTTCTATGGATGCTTTTCAGTTGCTCATGGAGATTCGATGCTATTATTGTGGATATTTGATGTTCTTATTATCTTTTGATTTTTCTTTCTACTCGCTTGTATAGGATTGGGGTGATTATGATTCCATGAGCTTAGGGTAGGTTATCTACTTGTAGTGTCAGGAAGTGGATTGCAATGGGGGTCAGGCCCCTAAGAGGCTACTAGGGTAACTCATTGTAAGTTGTTTAATAAGTGAAAATATTCACACCTAATACTAACTAAATGAACCTAAAAAGATAATTGTTTTGTTCTCGCCCATGCCTTGAGTGCTTGTATAGACTAGGATGGGACTAGAGAGAACCCTTGGTTGTGACCTTGCATTCCATATTATGCCTTGTCAGTATGAGAGGATACTTGTGGCTGCATGAGGATTAGTAGGGACCCGTGGAGTTTAGCTAACTCCCAGGGTAACTTCTACATGATATATGCGATGACACTTTCCTTCTTGCATAGTAGGTTTCCTACATGTCTTTGTGTGCCTCTGGGAATTAGATGTTGATTTGTGTGTTGGAACCTTTGAGTTAGTATACTTTTAGGATTCCTAGACTTAGAGAGTATTATGCTATGTGATTTTGATAGCTTATTTGGGACTTGAGATTATCTCCTCAGCACGGTGGGAGTGGACCACTTAGGATCCACGTGATCGAGTGGTAGTGTTTTTCCACTCTTATCATTTGAGATCTATTAAGACATCGTGGTTGATGCATCCTTTATGATGGTGGATATGTATCCTTTCACTGATGATTAGCATATGTTAGATGATGTTATTTTATGCTTTACTTTGCATGTTAGATTACTTTCTACATATGATGTAGTATATGTTAGGAGTGACATTCCTACCATGTTAATATCGATGATCTCTTCGGTGATTTGGAATGTTATGCATGGAGGGATGGCTAAGATCCACTATGGTCTAATGATGCTATTTACGGTTGGGAGGAACCTTGCACTTAGTTTATTATGTTTGATCTTTATGATGGATATGTATATCTTCTATGATGATGTATCATGTATGACATAAGATTATCTTTACTTTGATGTATCATGGATTAGAATAGGATGATGTACCTTATTCCACATATGTATATTCTTTTAAGCCTTTCATACCCTGTGACATGTACAGTGGATGATTGAGCATTTAGAAATGTAATGTATAAACATTTCACTTATCATTATTATTTCATGTGGTTGTTGTATTAGATGGATTCGATAATGTTAGTTGATTTATATGTAATTCAACGTTAAGGGATCCTTAAAGAATGTAACCTGTTATGTTTGCTTTTAAATGGTTATTGCTATTACTTCCATATTTATGTGTTAGTTGTAATTGGATTAGTTGTAAATGATATTACTTTCAAAAAAAAAATACTACCAAACTTAGTGAAATTTTAGGTTAATTCTTTGGATCCCTTGGTTGGGCATTACAGTTGTACCTTCACATTAATAGATTACCAATCATTGATCTTATCCTTGATGTTGGAGTGTCCCATCCACATTTTATTGAATTTGAATGGGAAGTTCCTTTTTCTGTCCATTTAATCCATCATTAAAATAATTAGAGAGTGATATGAACCAATCCTTGCTAGGGCCAAAAAAGTGTAGGAAAAATTGGAAAGCCAATCTATAGTGATTATAGACCTATTAAATCTCACCTATATGAACTTCTTCCCCACTCTATGATTAGACCAAGTGAAATCTGCTCCTTCAAAGTCTAGGTCCATAAGGGGCTGATCATTAATAAGATTCATAAGATCCAGTCTACTATCAAGGTCAATCTCCATCCTACCTTTTTTCCCCTGGCTCTTAAGGGGGGTATGAAGTACCCCATAAGAGTCCCTTTCCCCTGTAACCCTCCAAGGAGATTCCTAATTTTATCCCAATATCATAGTCTACCTCTTTTAGAGTTTGGAGCATAAACATTCAAAATTAACCAACTATCATCATCCTTAATAGTAGAAAATTTTCTCAACAAGATATTATTAGTAGCATAAATAATGACAACTTTGGAATTATTGTTATTCCAAAGAACAAAAAGCCCACCTACCACTCCCTCTAAGCTATAACCAGCTATGTTAAATTTTCCAACTTTAAAAGACACCACTCTATCCTTGGTCATTTTAGTCTATTGAATCAAAATAATATCAGGTTTATGGTCCTTAATCATATTCCTAACTACATCTTGCTTGTGTGACCCATTTAGGCCATGATTGTTCTAGTATATGATCTTTATTTCTTCTTGAAAAAAAAAACTTTCTAGATGGTTAATTGAGTTCCATCCAAAATATTCTTGCATGCCTTCTCTAAAAATACTAGCCTTTTTCCTTCCTAGTGTTTTAGGTTTTTCTCCCACATCCAACTTGCTTTTTCTTTTATTTTTTGTAGGTGAGATAGGAGAATGATCTCTATTGCTTTTCTTTTTTCTTTTGACCAACCATCTTCCACCCTTCTTCATTAGACCTTTCCTTTGTGGCACACTGATTAAAAATAGTCTCCATGTTCCTGGCCACATGATCTTTATTCTCAACAAAGATATTATCAGAATCTCCCAATATAGCATAGGGTTGGGAGTCTTGTATGGTCATCCTAGGGGTACAAAAAAATTCATTTACTCTTCCTTAACTTTATCTTGTCCTTCAACAAGTGTTGGGGATTGCATAGAATCTAGAACTATTGACACATGCTAAAAGTCTTCTAGAAGAGAGTTAGAAGAACCCCCTTCATCCATATGCTTGTTTTGTTTATTCTAGATTTCTACCAATACCTCATTCTCCACTTTGGGGATTTCCTTGTCTAGCTCTTGACAATTTTCAAGAACCTTGTTTGATTCTTTATTCTCGAGATCCTTTCTCTCCTTAATGTCTATTGACTTATCCTTCCTTTTCCATTCCTTTTTCTAGGCCTTTATTGCCTTTTCCTTGGTAATCAAAGTGGGACAAAGTTTGGCTACATGATTTTCCTTCTTACAATAGAAGCAATCAAAAGGCACACTTTCAAAATTCACCTTTTGAATATGTTTTCCTAGTTTAGAATGGACTTCAATAATTTTAGGTATATATCTATCTTGTTCAACTCCTATGTAAATCTTAGTGTAGGTAAGCCTTTTGCACAAAGCAATGACAATTTCAATAGAGAGAAGTTCACTGATGGAACTATCTAACCCTTTAAATACATCCTCATTTCATAACTCTAGAGAGAGTTTAGGGAATCCAACCCAAACTAGGGCTTGAACAAAAAAGGAGTCATTCAGATCAAGTTAGGAAGACTACTTCTGAAGCACTAGGTGGCTCAACCAATTATCTAAGGACCTCTAAAAAATATTTTCTAGAGAAATCTTTAGGATAGGAAAAGGAGAAGGATAGAAACCCTTTCACCATAGCTGAAATTTCTACACTCCCCTTCAAGTCCCATTTTTTTTTTTGCAAAGGATATGAGTATGTCAATATTAGGTTGGGTCTAATGAACTTACCCACTAGAGTTGTATCCATAAATGCAATATTGTGAATTATGAGCTCATTTGACACTAGGATCACAATATTCCCATTCTCCTTATGTGAAATGACCTTGATATATGGGAAGCTTGATTTTTTGGTCAATTTAACACCAAAAAGTGTTGACCAGGGCTTGTTGCAAACTTGTTCATCTCGAGATCTAAGGGGATCCGTCTAATGGTTCCCTTGCCTGGGATTGACAACCACTAACCAGGGAATCTCCAGCATAGTATCAGTAACATGATTTCCCCCTTTTCCAAGGTCTTTTTGGATGCTCTATGGGTCCCCATCCTTCTCTCCCTCAGACTCCTAGCCTACAATCCCCTTGATATAGGAAATGTCCTACACCAAAACACCCACACCATTGCCATGGTTTCTCCCACTACCTCCAAATTCAAAATTCTACCTCCTATCAGTCTCTTCTTCCTAATTTTGATCTTTCATGATGACTATATATCAACATATGAAGTTAACATTATAAACCTAATCACATTTCAATATATCATGCCTTTCATTACCATTTTAGAAGCATTCCCTCTAGAACCTATTCTTCACTTTGTAACCACTATTCAATTCAATTAACCATAAAGGTAATAATAATCATACAATTATCATCATGAGGTGGATCAAAATAAGAAAATGTGCATAACCATCAAAACCACTTAAGTTCGTTAATCAGAATTGTATGTATAACTATGTTGACATAGTTTTAGAAATCATTAGTAACATGAAATGCATCAAATTTTATGGTATCATCCCTATCAAAGAATTCTAGATCCATGAACCATTGATATATAAATTTAACATCTCACAACATAAAAAACTCCTAATACTTCTTGTACACTAAGCCAATTCTAACATGTCAACATTCTTCTACTATGAAAGAGCTTCCAATCCAAATAAAAATTCCATCTACAATTCCTATTGATTCTTCCAAAGGTAATTATCAAATACTATAATAACCATTAAATCAACTATCCTTGATAAATTGTGAAACATAATAAAGCCATCCATATAGGTTCTACTCTATAGTAATGAAATATCAATCTATTGTTCAAAAATTCTAAACACATCAACCTAATATTATAAAATAGGAGATAAAAGAAAAGATATATATGTGTTGTATAGATTCTCAGAATTATTACTTTGTTGAGGGGGTAGATATACAAAAATCCTAGAAATCCCATTAATAACATCCCTACATAAAATGTAATACCTCAACAATCTTCCATATGGAGGAATATTATGTTATTCACAACAATATTTCCAAGGAAAGTCATCACTTATCTCTAAAATGCAATATCTCCCCTTGCATGCTTACCCTTTGTATTCTCTAACAAGGGTCACATTAAAGTAGGATTTTATTGCATGCATAAGAGGAGGGGTCCTACAAATTGATAATGAATGGTTAATTGAATTTAACTAGAATTAGTCATTGATGAAAATTTCTAATTAAATTCATAAAAGTATATTTTTAAATTTCCAACAAAAAGACATGTACAAATTCAAAAGAAAATTGGTCCAAAAAAATGATGATATTTTCACACATTTTAAAACTATTTAGAAGAAAAATATCCTAATGGGATGGACTTTATTTGCTTGCATTTTTAAACTAGTATAAACATAAAGCACAATATCTATAACTCACAACCCATAGATACCTTTACCAAATATTTTTCTACATGTGATGATTTTTTTCTAAAACTAAAAAATTCCAAGACAAACTTAAAGTCATATACATTCTTTACTACTTTGAAATTTTCAAATTATATAACTAAATCAAATTCTTTTTATCAATCAAAGAGAATTTAGTAGAAATTCTATTTTAGAGAATCATTTTTATAACTTTTTCAAATCTGAAACAACTACTAAATTTTCTTTCATTTTATTTGTCAAATTTAGTGACAAGGGAAATATGGTCTTAGATTTTCAAAATGCTTCATCATGAACATGCTTTCAAATTAACCTTCAGAAACCTAAGCATGCCAAAGAAGGAAACCAATGTGTCAAATTAAATTAATTTAAGTAATTTAAAAACATAATAAAAATGCAAATGTGGAAAATGGTAATGTCCACATTCAAAATGAATAGGCCATGATTGGTTATTTATTCACATAAATCCACTTAAAAGCTCATAAATGATGAAGCAAATATGTTGACACAAAACAATGAATCATCAACTTTTCAAAGTACAATATATATTATTAGACTACTATAAAATTATTCAAATGATACATGCATTTCAAAATGTATCTAATTGTAAGAGGAACAACACTTTTAAAAGATATTAAAAAAAATAGCTTTCATTTTATCTTGCTTTTCATTTTTGTTAACCTCTTCATAACAAATTATTCTATTTGTGTTTTTTCCCTCTTTCCCTTGTTTTCACCCCAAATACTGATTTTTCTTTCTATTACATTCACAAAGTTTTACCAAGAAGAGGATTTGATTGTTAAACTCTGATAATTTGAAGGTTGGTTGGTGTTTCTAATCTTGAGCAAGAAGATGTAGACAATAGTCATCCAATTTGTTAGAAATACATTATGAAACATTTTTTTCTAATTATTTTTGCCTTTCCTATGATGTATACATAATTGCAAATAAAGCTTAAGAAGATAAAGAAGTGATCCATCAATGAACCTATACATATTTTGCTTCATTCATTACTTATTTTTGTTAGAGGTATTAAACTTTGAAAATCAAATATTAAAAACATTCGATTCAACCTCTTTATTTTTAAGGACTTCAAATTCTCTTGAACTTGAGAGTGCTAAAGCATCTTGATTTAGTAACATTTTCAGGTCATTTTCTACAATCTATGACAACCAAATTCCTTTTATTTTATAAAAAAACTGACCATATAAAAGCATTTTGTTTCCCCCGAAGATGCAAGAACAAAAACATTGTTTCATAATATTATCAACAATTAATATCTCCTGATTTTTGTTTGGTGGCATTCCCTTTTGAGAGAGTTTTTGATGTTAGTGAAATCTTTAAATCCTGCATTACTTTTTGAAGAGGAGATATACAAGGTGAATTATGTGAGAAAGAGGTCCAAGATGTGTGAGGGATATGTAGGATGACCATCATTGGGTTAAGAGATTCAAATGGGCTTCTTTGCGAAAATTGGTCATCACAATCAACAACACAACAAAAAAAAAAATCATATGATTATAAATAAAAGGACCATATGATTATAAATAAGAGGACCATACTTGTACACAATATATAGGTGCTCAAAGACACATTTATCTACTATAGTCATTGAAATGAATAATGGATAATCTTTTCAAATATATTTACTAAATTGTTGACACATATACTATTATATTGCAAAAACTATTTGCCAATACAATGCTAAAAGTATCATTAGACTCATTGTGAGGAAATGTTTCTTATAATGAGGCTTATAATAGATAGAATAATAAACTTCTTATATAAAGAATATTAAACTTTATATAATATATCTTTTAAAAGCGTCTCAGTCAAATTGTGAGAAAAAGACTTGTTGTATAAGCAACATTGAAGACATTCTCATTCCTCAAAAATGCCAAAATATATGTAAGGGGAAATTCATTGTGCATACCCTAGAAGACTCTTACAATGATTGAATAACTTATTGGTGCATTGTAACCAATATGGATCTCAGTAAAACAACCAATATTTTCCAGTGTACTTTTATTGGCATGGGTAAAAAATATTTGCACAATGCCAAAATAGATTGTGAAAGTGAAAAATAGAGGCACATAATAAAGAGTGACAACATGCTGCCATCCTAAGCTTTAGATCAAATAAAAGAGTACATCCCCTAGCCAAAAAAAATACAGAAACCTTCAAAGATAAAACTAATTGTTTAGAACTAAGACTATGCTCGTTACTACAAAATTAAACCTCCACAACAATGTGGAATGGTCATCAAGAACAAAAGTAAAAATGGACTAGATTTAAAACTAAAGTAAAAATACCATCAATATGATGCAAAAACCATAGATGTGTTTCACAAAATGAAATTCTGCCAGAAAAACCCAAAATAATTTCTAAATATAGTTAAATTCTTACTAATATTTTCTCCAATACTCATGTGCATACAAAAAACAATATTGGATAATAAAAGTATGAAAATAGTGCATAATTTGTAAAAGATGAATTGGCAACTAGGAAAACAGTAAAACAAAAATTAAAAAAATCTTAGAACTTTATTTACAACATCTCAAATTCAAGAATTTGTGAATTTAGAAACAAAATACAAAGAGAAATTCTGATAAACACTCTATGCATTTAGTCTTCAAAAATAGATCATAGCATGTTACCAAAAATGCATACTAAACAATACAAAAAAGCAAACAAGAAGATCACTGATACAAGATCTTCACACTACAACAATGAGAGCAACAAAGCATAATGAACAAGCTTGCATTCATCTACCACCCAAAAAGGAGCATAATGAATTATTTAAAACAACTCATGAGCACAATTCATGAAGAGCATTGAAGGCTGAAAAGAGCATTAAAGGCTCAAAAATGTGCTCTCATTCACCAACAAAACAAATCATACTCAGAATTCAAATGATTCTAGTTAGATATTGTTCACACATAATGTCTAAGCCATTAAAGTTGACAAGATTGATCAACATTGTACGCGCTTACACAATTTGGATACTGAAAACTATTGACAATTAATATTTCACAAGTACAAATTATTTTTTTGCAAAGATTTCCAAAGCTCCACAAAAATTTCAAAGCTCATTATTAAATTACTTTTTTTGTTTTCTTTTTTATGTTGGAAAAAAGATTGGAAACACTATTGTACACAATATAAGCCAATTAGAATTCAACAATAAATATCTTTATTTGTAAAATATTAAAATGTATAAATTACAAACATAGGTAAAAAAAAAAAGGTCACAAAAAGTAAAAGTTTCATGCTGGTCACAATCAATAGAGAAAAGAAATCAACATGGATGCTATAATTATTTATCATTGGTTTCAAATAAAGAAAATTGAAATAATTATTTAATGAATTTAATATTAGTAGTGGATGAATGATATTGGTCAATTCAAACATTCACGAAATATAGTTTGGAAATTTTTTATTTTATAAAAAATATAATGTATTCTAATTAATTTGAAAATAAAAAATAAATTCAATAATAAGATAATCATCGGGGATTGTTTTCTTTAGAATAAGACATAGTAGAGACTATCCACAAGATTAAATTGTAGTTTATAAAATATAATATTTCACAATCCTACAATCTACATATAAGACCTCAATTCATCCAATTATAAGAGAAATTTATTTTATACAAATTATAATGAACAAATTTATTACTACATTGAAATTGAATAGTGATTTGAATTTAGTTAATTTTTAAATTTATATACTTATTAATTACAATAATAATAAAGAAACAAGTGTTACGTAGTGTCTTGTCTTTGTTGTAAGTTTAATAACAGTTCAATAAACTAGAATAGTATTATAAAATTCTCATTGTATTTTTTTAAAAGTATTTCATATTAGATAATTTTTAATATATATATTTTAATATAAAAATATTTATGACTTAAAATAATTTTATTGTATTTTTTTAAAAGTATTTTATATTTACATATTGGAGAAGTAGGAATGGACAATAATAGATCAATGAAAAATGATATTTAAACTAATATGAATATTTTGGAGGTGTTAAGGCTTACCAAGTGTTTAAGATATTTTCTAATATAAAAGTAAAAGGCTCTTCTAATCTAAAATTAATTTATGGGAATTGGGAAATCATATAATTATTAATTCTATAATTATATTTTGTTCAAAGGAGTTGTATAATATATATCAGTTGTTCTTCATTCATAGAAAATTATAATAATATGAAGATGTAGTAAGTTTTTTAGTTTATAATTATTTAAAAAATAATAATTTAATCACTATCTTACTTACTGTCTAAATTTTTTTATTTAAATTTTTTTTAAAAAAACTTAATACATTCCCAATAGTTTGTATGAAATAATTTTTTTTTTTTAATTCCAAATTTTAAAAAAATAAATATTACATATTTTGAATTTTTTTAATTACAAAAAACTTTTATCTACTATAAATACAAGAAAACATATTTTTTAAAAATTTACTAAATAGGAAGTTTTTATTTGGATAATTAAATTCCCAATGGTATATACTTAATACATATAATAAATATTTGAATATAATATAGAACTTTAATATATAAAAAATACAATTAAAGTTAAAAATAGTAATCATATTGAAAATTAGTTCCCTTATATTATTGTAATAGCCCTAGGATTAATATGTTGAAGTTTAATCTTTTAAATATGTGATTTCTGTATTCAAAAATATGACATTAGAATGGGGTAGTGCTTCCTATAAATCCGCTCCTCTAACACCCCAAACATAGTAGGCAATCAATGAGAAGTAAAATAATTTTAGAAATTTAAAAACTTAAAAATCTCACATCTATACTTTAGAAAAATCAAAAATTAAAATTCAAGATAGAAATACTTAAATATAATTGGTTGAAATAAAAAGAATTAATCACTAGTAAAGTAGAACTTATTGCAATAGTATATTGCCTACGGAAAATAGAATAATATATTTAAGTTAATAATTTTTTTTTATTGAAGTAATAAATCAAATAAATAGACAACTTATTTATGCCTAATCTAGGTTTGCAATTTCGTATAACTTTGTCTATGAGAAAATGATGATCCCTATAAAATGATATGCTTACGTAATACATATATTTCAGGATAAAGATAAGAAAAATAAAATTGTCTTACTTAGCAATGACAACAAGTATACTACTACTACCAAAAATTGAGTCAGATCAATGTAAGTTGGGACACTTCAAATGAAAAATAAGTCAACTTTGACTATTTAACACTTATTAGCTTAATGTGTGGTGTTTAAGTAGTCTATACCAACTCCTCACATCGAAATAAGACTACCTATAAATCCAACAAATAGGCTAAAGTTTGTCCAAGAAGATAAGCCTATCGACTTAATAATTAGTGACCAAGTTAAAAGCACTTTATCTCATAAAAATGACACGGTATTACTACTTTTATTGGTGTGCTTTGTATTGATTCTTAAAACATATCATTTTTGTATGCATGTTGCATTATTAATTTCACTTGACATGATTTGTAGTAATTCTTGTAACACATTCTTTCCGTATAAAAACTCTACTACCATGGATATCATGAAGTAGTTATGTAACAATATCTGAACGAAAAAATGAGAAGGTTGAGGTGAGCATGTAGTATGAGGTAGAAATGGCATTTTATCATATCTATTTTCTCAATTATCACGTTACAAGAAAGGTGATAATGACACAAATATTGATCAATTTTAATGTGTCATCAGCATAGTAATATTTTACTTCTTGACAATCGAATTATAGGAGAGGTGGTACTCACACACACACACACACACACACACACAAATCAATTTGCATGTGTGCATAACACAGTACTAAGATATTCTTACGCTATCTCTTCTTTGTCATCCTTTGCTTCTTTAGAGCTATAATTTTGGTTTTTGGAGTCCATCCTAGGATGTGTTTTATGATAACGATTTAGTATTTGATTGTGAAGATTACATTATCTCTTCTTCTTCATTGTCTACTTCTTTAAAGTTGAGAGTTTTATTTATTTATTTATGATAATAATTCAATTTTTTTGGTTGATGAGGAAATCATTCCACCCATAGCCAAAAGGGAAATATCTCATAGCCTTAAATGTAGTAGACTTTAGGTTAGCATTAGCAATAGCTATATGTCAAGATGGTTTTGGGAGTTCTCCTTTCATTACTTCTGCTTTGTGTAAACATATACCACACATTCCTTTTGGTTACAATAATAAGTGATTGTGGATTTCCTATCTATGTGGCTTTCTTTCTCTTACACACATTTATATATCTCTTCCTATCTCAAACACTCTATACTAAATCAAGAAAAGTATCTCCTAAAATTACTTCAACTATAGAAGCAAAGAGTGCAACATTGAATCTATTTTTTATTGCAGGTGTAAAGACCAAGAATAAAGAAAATTGCACATCTAGAAAGTCTGAACTACAGTCATGCCTTGCTAAAGCATGAACGGTAATACTTAACAATCTAATGGAGTAGTCGCAGTTTAATGAGTTGAGGAGCTAAGGAATGTTTACATTAGGAATAATCCTTTGTTTTCTGTTAAATACATTCAACTTGGAGTGGGGCTGTTGAATACCAATTACATAGTAAGTTTTTGAACAAATTTTGGTTTAAAGAAATATCAAGACACTAATTACAAAGATTTAATTATAAATAATTTTTTTTCCTAATGTTTGATGCTTTTGTCTTATGAGAGGATACAAGAGCACACAGTTCAAATTCTCTAACAATAGTCAATAATATTATTGTTAATGAATATTACATTTAGGTAGTATAGTCATAATGTTATTTCCCCTTCCAAACTTGTTATAGGTGTGTTATAACTTACTCTTGTGCCATAGTTCTTTTTAAGTGCATGCTCACAATTTGATCACTTATACTCTTCTATGTATAGTATACCAAAATATATAGCATTCTATTTCATGTCTTTCAATCTATATAATGGATGTTCATAGAAAATCATTATAATTATATAGTAGTTATATTACAAAGTTTTAAGACAACTAAATATGAAAGTTTTGAAGACCATCACACATAAGACTTGTAACTTTATTGGTGTAAATTTTCTGTAGATCATCACACATATAGGCTTGTAAATTCATTGGTGTAAGATGAGCTCTATGACTATTGGATCTGAAATTGCCTAGTTTATAAAAATTAGTTAGGCTAGCATTGTCAATCATTGACATCCTTCTTTCTAATCGAGTTGTCCTTAAAACTAAAATATGATTATTGAAATGTGCTAATGCTATTACTAATTATCCCCTTGCATTTCCTAGGCATAGAGTAGTAGGTAGAATTCTAATACTCAGCCTAGACTTATCCTTATCTTTGTTGCTTGAAATGTGCTCAATAAATTTCAATTATGTAGAAGCAGTATATATTGTTTTAATTGAGGAAGGAGGGACACAATATTTGTGTGCATTGTAATAGTTAGATTTGAATAATATTTTAATGGTTAGTATTATTAGTTGTGATATTTATGTTCATTTCTATTTTTTATTAAGCTAAATATCTTTTTATAGGAGTTATGAATTCGTAGAACTAAAAAAGTTCAAAATAATAAATATCTTCTTGAATGCAAGGATAAATCAAAATAATAAAATTAATATAATAGTTACTAATTTTCTCTCCAAATATATCTCATATTGTCATATGTACAAAGAGAACTCAAGTAAAAAATATAGAATTGTGAACCTAACTTGGTAAACCCAAACTTATATAGGCATCCTACATAATAAATATTGTTTGGCATCATTTCAATACAATATGAATGTCTGAAAACTTGTGTAGAATATTTTTTAAAAGGGGAAATGTAGTAATATTATATGTCTACTTTCAAGTGACATCAAATGCTTGAATGGTGTGGAAATAGAACTTTCAAACAAATATATCTACACCAATGGGTATGGGTTCTTAACATGGATATTAGGCATTCATAGAAAAAAAAGATATTTATGAGGAGAGAAAGACAAAAAAACTACTAGACAATAATACTAATGACTACCGACTTCATGAAGACAATAGGTTTCCTTTTGTTCAACATCTCAAAGTTGTAGACCCTACTTGACATTTATGTTTCCTTCAAGCTCTTGCATACACAATATGGTTTTAGGACCTTCTCAAGACAAATTTAGTTCACAAACACTCCCTTCCTTGACTTCACAAAATACACAACCAATTCACCTTGATTCCCTAACTTTCTCTTATTGCTTTTAGGATTTTTATAGGGATTTCCAATGGAAATATGTGTTCACCTTACTCTAGATTCCAAAATGGGAAATCTCTTAATGTCATGGATCAAAACAACTAGATTTTCTAACCACACAATCCAACCCACTACCTTTTCTAGGGTGCTTTCTTCACAACAAACCCAAAACTCAATTAGACCTTCCTATCATATTTTTGGGCTTTAATGTTTAGCTCCTTAACAATATGATCAAACAAAGTAGCTTTCCAAATACCCTTTTGGAAATTCTACAACCAACCCAAAAATTAGCTCCTAATCAAATTTAGAGATGGGTAAATGTTTACTCTCCTCACAGACCTAAATGCCTAATTAGGTTTCCTAGTACAAATAAAGTCATTTTTTTCCACTTTATCTTGACAAACCTTCACTTTGAACATATTCTACCATGTCCATGGACCTCAAATCCAACTTAGGTACTCATCCAAACCTCTTCTACCTTGCTGCAACACTCAATTTGCATTATGTCATTACAAATTAGGCATGTCACATGAGGATGCTAAACCTAAGGATTGACCTTAAAATTAGCCATTTCTTTCGATCAACTAGAGCCATTGTAAATATTAAATCCCATACAATGACCAATTATTCCTCGTATTTTAAGATTTTTTCATTGGAGGATGATAGGAAAAACCCCGTCATTTGTGTCAAACCCTAGTGGTTGAGGATTTTAGACCACCCAATAATGTTTTTCTTTCCAAATCCACAAAACATAACATGAAGACTTCAAACCAAAAGCAATGGAAAGATAAAATATTTGAGAAAATGAGTATACAACTTGATCATGTTTTCCAATTTGTATAATGTATGCAAAATACAAAAATAGTGAAAATTCTTTGAAAATTCCAACAAATATCCTTTATTCAATGACCAAAACTTAACAATACATCTTGTCTCAACCCCTTGAGGATTATATAGATTCACTAAAATGAATATAACCATTTGCAACCACTCTTTGAATCAAATGGCCATTTGATCAAAAAGTTGCTCATTAGTTTTGACTTTTGAGTTTGTTATATTGTTTGGGACTTGAGACTATCTCCTTAGTGTGGTGGGAGTGGACGTGACACTTTTTGAGTTACCACGAGGTTAGGTGGTAGTGCTTTTTACTTTTACCATTGAGATCCAACAATTCAATGTCATGGCTAGAGTTCCATGTTCTGCATTCCCTTTCATTCTATTCTTGTGTACTATGATGGATGGTTATACCTATTATATTGTACTTTAATTCATGGATCATAAAAGATGTTTTAATCTATTTTATGACATATATTCTTTCAGCCTTTCATACCCTGTGACCTATACAATGGACGATTGTGCATACTGATTATTGCCAAGTGACATTCAGGATAATTATATATTATTTAAAGGGATTCGTAGTTGTAGTTATTCTTTAATGTGGATGTGTTATATATTGTCTTTAGTATTAATTAAACTTAAATGTGATTCAACGTCATGGGACCCTTAGGAGATGTAATATGTCTATGATGGTTGTTATGTATGTGAGTTAATGCTTCTGTTATATTATATTTTTTGTTGTTTAATTGTTATCTTTAAAAAAAAATGTTTGACAAACTTAGTAAAATTTTAGGTTAATTTCTTTTGGGTTCCCTGGTAGGGTGTTACATTTTGTATCAAAGCTCGAGTTTCTACATTGGGAGCTCTGGGTATATTGGAACACCACTAGTTGTTAACTAGTTGAACTAAAACCTAATTTGAACTATTATTGTATCTATTACAAACTTGAACACTCAAACTAGTTGAACTAAAACAAAACTTGAACTATTATGTGTATCTTTTACAAACTTGAACACTTGGAAAATTGAATCTTGAAACTTTAGACTTGATACTTGAAACTTGAAACTTGAAACATAGAAAAAGGAAAAACTTGTGAGTTGGATTTCAGATATATTTTCTTATGATTGTGCTTTAAGGTGGTATGCTTTTGATTGATTTTGTGAGCATTTTTTGTTGTTCTTGACTTTCAATTTCTTCCTACACACTATAACTTTTATGTTTTCCAATGGATTTAGAGATGTTGATCTTTTGTTTGGAGTGTTTTAGGGGATCTATTTTAGTATTTGTTAAAAAGATAAATGTTGGATTAATATGGTTTTTGGTTTAATATTAAACTAGAAACACATAGCTCTAAGTGACTGAAAGTGTATACATAGTTAACTTATTTGTATTAGTTTCTTAAATGATCTTTTTGATTGACATTGTAGATAGTTCTCTTTGACTTTTAGATACCCAAGTCATTGTAGTAGGCTTCCAAGAGTAAGCCTAAGTCTAGGGGGAGTGGATGGAATGTCTACCCCTAGTTGACTTTTTTGTTGTATTGTCGGATTCTTTTGGGCCTATTTTCTGATTGTGTTTTAATGGTTATCAGTACTTGGTTATCAGATTAGATTAAATTTATTTCATACTCAATTTATATATGTGATGAGTTAGTTATTTCAAGACTCTTTTGATGATGATATATATGTTCATTTAGTGACTTTTAGTTATTTTATTATGTTAGTTAGAGGAATGATTTATATGCAATTTTTATGGTTACTTACCCCATACTTGCATGTGTATGGTATATGTGTATGTTTTCTTTATGTTTGACATTTCTAATGTGGTTCAAGAAGGGAGTCATAGTCACCTACTAGTCAGGATCTACATGATGCACCGCTTCTTGCCATTGCTTGTTTAGTTTAGAATATATGTGTTTGTACATGCATGGACTTTCTGTAGATTGCAGGAATTGGGTATCAACTTTCCTAAATTGCCAGGATGAGCGTACCCTATCGCAATATTTCAATGGTATAAATGGGGAAATAACTCGAGTCCAAATCGTAATCTAAGCCAATTTTCCTAGAAAGTAGGACAAGTATCTGAGTTGTTTACCCGTCTAAATTTGTCAACTGATGTAAATTCGTTATTTTGACCCTAGAGTTCAATTTAGTTATATGTTCTGTATGATGGGTTTTCATATTCATTTTTGTGGGTGTGATGATTTTCAGTTATAATTAAATCAAATTAAAAGATAATTTAATGATTTAATTTAATAGAAATTTTGTAAAGATAATTCAGTATTTAATTATATTTAATTAATTAGAAAATTAATTAAATAAAAGAATTAAATTTAAAATATTTTATTAAATTTCTAATTTTGGTGTATTTATATTTATTTAATTTAATAATAATTTATTTAAGAGTTTTATTTTAATAATAAACTCTAAGTAATATTATTAGTCAAATTAATAAGTAGTATATTATAAACTTCTCGCAAACTAATTAAAGAAAGAAAGAAAATTAATTTAATAAAGATATCTTAAATTGCCAAAAAGTGTGCATGAAGTTTAAAGATATAATTAAATATAAAAGATATTGATCAGCGAGTTCCCTCGCGTGATTTCACAATCGAAGCCCTAAATTTAGGGGAGAAATCTTTATCAGAGATCTAGAGCTCACTATGCGATTACACAAGTTTGGAGGAGCCAATTTCTAGGAAGAGGGTTTTCGAAAGGAAAGAAATTGCTTGCGAGTTTTGTGTAGTCGATTGTTTAGCATCAAATCCAAGTAGGATCTTGTGGGTTTGTGTAGTAGATGCTCATTCTTTGATTTCTCTATCTTCTTTATGTTTGCAAATCTATTTTTAGAATTGAATTGAATTTGAAACGATTGAATTTGATTTATCATTCTTCATTTGAGAAACCTCTAGTTAGGAATAGAATGTGAAACCCTTGGTTGAGGTTTCTATTATTGAAATTGTTTTTTGACTATTTGATTCGGGTTTCTATACTAGGTTTGTATTGGAATATATATATATATATATATATATATATATATATATATATATATATATATATATATATAGTAATTTGTAACTACTATGTAATTACATTTTTAAATAATAATAAAATGAAATTTTGCAAATTTTAATGGGGAGGGGCATTTTTTTTTTGTTTTTAAAACAAAATATTTTGAAAATTAATTAAATTTAATGGTGGGCACGGGCCACCCCCCTTCTCCCTTCTGCTTTCTTATCATCAGTGGTGATTATTGCTGCAACAACAGTATGTACTGCTGATGTAGTAGTACTCTACTACGATAGCATGCCTTTAAAGCCGACAAGCTATAAACATTGGGTTTAATTTTTTTTAATTTAAATTAAATTTTATTATTAGTTTTAATATATGTTAAGTTATATTATATGTTATTTAATATATATTAAATTTTATTAATTATGAACTATTAAATATTAATGATATTATTATCATTTTTAATAGTTATTATTTTAGTAGTAGATTAATAATTATGTCATTAATAATTCAATATAATTTATTAATAAATAAATAATTATGATCTTTGATAGTTTAATTATTGTTATTTATTTTAATAATTTTCTTTTAAATTAATGATTTAATTGCTAAAATGTATTTATGAAGTAAAATCAATAATGGTAATTAGGAAAAATTATTATTTTAGTAAACCAAGATTTACTTGATAGTGCAACTTTTGTATATGAAAAATGATTTCTATTATTAAAGGAATTTTATTTCATTGTTTGATAATTCAAAAACCTAGTAATTTTGATACCTTGGTAATGAAAAATGAAAACTTAATTGTTATTAAATCTTGTGTTTTGAAAATGAATTGAACTATGAAAAAATGTTTAAACAACTTTATATGAATCATCGAATCATCTAATATTCTAGTGAACTCGAAAACCTTGGTGAATTTGGCAACTAGAGAATTGGAAACTGAAACCTTGGTTGAGATCAAAAATATTATGAATTGTAATATTTGGAAATGAAAATGAAAAATGTGAACCCAGTTTGGAATTGAAAACTCTATAAACAATAACACTTGGAAAAGAAAACTAAAACCTTGATTGTTATTTAATCTTTGTGTTTTGAAAACAAAACTAAAAGCTCGAAAACCTATAGTGAAAATTAAATTTGTTTTTTTTCCAAAATCTAATGAGATATGAAATTACTTTTATATGTATTATATGTGATGTGTGGTTTATTGATGTTGGGTTTCAAGTTTGACTTAGTTTTGACCAATCAAGATGTTACCAGAGGCTTGGGAGTTTTGTTTTGTGATGTCATGATGATGTTTTGTATACGATCTTTTATCCCTAACCATGCTATGATGAATTTGATTAGATGGTTTGATGTGCTTTCCAGTTTCTTGTGTGGGATTGAGGTGAATGGTGTGACTTTCCTGATATAACCTTTGAGTATTCAATTGATCGGTTATCTTTGGATTGCTTCCCAATTGCTTGTATAGGACTGAGGTGATTATGTGATTGGTTTTTGGTGATGTCATGTTATAATGTGGATTTGGTTTATGTGTACTTGATTTTGGAACAGTCTTGTTATGATGATCGTATTGGTGGAATCTGTGAATTTGATCAATGATGTTTTTAGTATGTTCTAGTTGCTTGTTTAAGAATTGATGTGTGTTTCATGGTTAAGTCATGTTGGGAAGTGGCTTACAATGGAGGCCAAGGCCCTAAAGAGGTTAACGGGTAACTGATTGTAGGTTATTTGAATAAGTGATAACATTTCATTAAATGGGTTTTAATGAATTAATAAGATATTGATACCACATAAAGTTACTAGGGAGGCAAAGTATTAAAAGACTACTAGGGTAACCTTAGAGCTAACTTGTTAGTATGCCTTGTCTATGCAAAAGAATACTGATGTCGCATGGAGATAGTAGGGGTCAGAGTATTAAAAGATTGTCGAGTAACCTTAGAGTTGGCTCATGTGATGACACTTACCCACTTGCATACTAGATTTCCTACATGTCTTTTTTTCCTTTGGGATTAGTTAATACTTGCGTCTTGGTACCCTTTGAGATATTTTTCTTTCAGGTGATTCCTTGAACCTAGATGTTGGTTTTGATTTTTAAGTTTGTTATCCTATTTGGGACTTGAGACTATCTCCTCAGCGCGGTGGGAGTGGACCCTTTTTGGGTTACCATGAGGTTGGGTGGTAGTGCTTTTTACTTTTAGCATTGAGATCCAACAGTTCAATGTCATGGTTGGAGTTCATTGTTCTACATTCTCTTTCATTCTAGTCTTGTGTACTATGATGGATGGTTATACCTATTGTATTGTATTTTAATTCATGGATCGTAAGAGATGTTGTAATCTATTTTATGATTTATATTCTTTTAGCCTTTCATACCCTATGACCTATATGGTGGATGATTGTGCATACTAATTATTGCGAAGTGGCATTCGAGATAATTGTATATTATTTAAAGGGATTTGTACTTGTAGTTATTCTTTAATGTGGATGTGTTATACATTAGTTTTAGTATCAATTAAACATAAATGTGATTCAATATCATGGGACCCTTAGGAGATGTAATTTTTTTATGATGGTTGTTATGTATGTGAGTTAATGCTTTTGCTATATTATATTTGTTGTTGTTTAATTGTTATCTTTTAAAAAAATGTTTAACAAACTTAGTGAAACTATAGGTTAATTTCTTTTGGGTTCCCTGGTGAGGCGTTACAGTGCCATAAAAAAATGATCAGCTATTGTAAGCTAAGGGTTGGTCCCCATATGGCTGCTAAAGCTTATGCAATAGTTGCTCAAACTTTTCAGGAGGAAATTGTGGAGCTAATGGCCCCATGGCCATTATATTTTGGTGCTTATTTTTTTAGTAGCCACTATAAATAGAATGTTTGAATTAAATTATTGATAATGAATTTAAAGTTTAAATTTAGAGATAGAAAAATTAAGAGGGAAATCAATTTGCGGTGCCATGTGTAGAAATTATTTTTCATTTTGAAAGAAAATAGGAAAATCTTTCAATTTTTCATTTCCTGCTAATTAAATATTTGCATGGGAACACTCCCATTGCTTAAAATTAAGTAGAATTTTCCTTTTGGTAACCACATAAGGACATGGGGTAAACTATAGCATACGGACCTACTCTAATATATTATGGATAGGTGATGTTATTATGTTCAGATTACCTATCAAAAAAGAGTATGTTCTATCACAAGTTGATGTTGAAATAAAGAAATTTCACAATTTTTAAAAGCATAAACATATAGGGGAGAGGACTCAATAGTCAAGCACCCTAACTTCACTCTTCTCAAAATCCTTAGTGAAAATTTCAAATCACTCCCATTTTTTGATAGTATCTTACTTGGAAAATCCTCTACTAATAATTAAGGTTTCAAAGCCACATCATCAAATATGATGCCACATCAACATGCTTTTTGCCAAGGTGTCCAAAACAACCCCCAAAAAAGCAAGACCAATCATAGTGCATTAGAGACCCCCATACTTGCAGCTAATGTATCATCACGCTATTGGCTATTTTTTGGGGAAAAGGGACACATTTCATTCCAATCATTGGTAGTCATCATTAGCTAAAACAACTTTAAAGTCACAACTATTGGTACAATCTTGTCAAAAATAGTGGATATTAAATGAGCAAGAGTTGGTGTTAAGTTAACAACTCCTCTCACAACAATTAGAACGTGTCCATTGCTCACTCCCCTACAAGTCTTGAATTTGATGGTCACATTGACTATTTTTGTACTTTTAAACCATATATGATTGGCTAAAAAATTGTAAGACCATATGAATTGATAGGCCAAATATTTAGAGAACCGTCAATATGACAAGTAAATATATTACTAAACCATCAATATTTTTTATAGGCAATTTAATATTTTATTTAATATACATAAATGTGATTTCATAATATGTATAATTTATATGTATGATAAATATATATTATTTTATATTTATATATTTCTCTTTTTTACTTATGTTTAGATATGTTTCTATTTTGATAATTGCATATTTATATTATTTTAGAAATTTGTTGAAATAGAATATAATGAATTTTTAAAACTTATTATTATTATTAATTTATTTTTTATATACTTTTATATAATAATATTAATTTAAAAATTTGTAAATCCACAAACTTAGAAATTTGCTTCATGTATTTGAGACTTTTGTATATATTACTAATTTACTAATTTATAATTTAAGTTTTTCATATAGAATTTTGCATATATTACTAATTAATATTTACTATTTTCTAATTTATAAAATATTGAAACTTAAAATGATCTATTAAATTATTTTAAAACAAAAAAAATTGAGAATCAATTTTATTTTTAAAACATAAAATGAAGGGTAAGAAAAAAAATTAGCCGATTTGAAAAAATCATATGACAGGTAGGGACGGCCATCAAATTCCAGGCCTACTCTTCTCTCTCTCTCTCTCTCTCTCTCTCTCTCTCTCTCTCTCTCTCTCTCTCTCTCTCTCTCTCTTTATATATATATATATATATATATATATAGTGTTTCAATGGAATACAAAAACTCCTATATTTCAGTGTTAAAAAGGTCTACTGAAAAGCACGTCATTCTCCTTTTGGCAGTGGATGGGAATTGGTGTGCAACTAACAATATAAATACTTGCTGAAATAAGAAGAAATTACAATATGCTATGCAAGAAAAGGGAAAAAACCATACAACCAGAGTGACATATGGCAGAGAATTTAAAGGGAATTTATCTAGTTTTTAATACATAAAAATATCAGAATAGTTTTCAAGTAGTGAATGAAGACAAGGAAAGAGTAAGAGATTTTCCCTGTGAAATTTATCATTTTTATTCAATAAGGAACCATTTCACCATCAAACTATTTTTGTACTGAATGCAAAAGTAAAACACATTTCAAAGAATAAAGATACACGGGTTCCATGAAAATAATAAGTGAGGTCTTACTGTTGGAATATTTTCACCTTTGAATGAGTAATTATTGATGTTTGTTACAACTAAATAGCAGGCTGTTATTGACAACTTCCAGCCCATCAATTGGTGACTGAGTAAACTTGCAGTTTTGTCATCTTTTACCTCCTCCACACATGAATTTAGTTGAGATTTTCTTGGTTCTAGAAAATGTAAATGTCTCTATATATAGATAGAGGTAATTGCATTGCAAATCAATCAATAAAAGTTATTTTCTCTTCAATTATTTTTTGGGCTACTATTCTTTTCTCTTAAGTTTATTTATGTTTTCAATATGGTATCAGAGCCAGGTTGACTCTTGGTTTGTGGTAGAATTTTTGTGTGAATTTTTTTACTATATGTTATAATCTGATTGAGGAGCATCAAAGAAATCTCTGGGTGTTTAGAAATCCAAGATGAGTAGTGGAATAGATTGTTTTATTTTTTGAAGTTGATACCTAAAGGAGAATAAAAAGTGCCTGGTAAAAGATTACTCAAGAGAAGGGAAGTTGGTTGTTGGTATGTTGTATATATTTCATCAATGTAAAAGAGTGTTGAAGGCAAATGCAAACTTAATTTTTGAGATAGACATTTTAGAAGAAGAATTAATAAATGTGAAGAAAGAAAATGGAGACTTAATTTACGAGAAGAATTTTTTGCAAGAAGAACTGACACAGTTAAGAAATGAAAAGAATATAGAAAGAGGCAATTTTTTAAATCAAATTAATGACTATATAGAAGCAAATGGAGAGCTAGAGGAGAAATTAAAGTTTTTGGATAATGTTAAGAAAATAAATGACAAATTAGAGGAGGAAATGAAGAAATTAAAAGAAGAGAAATACTTGCTAAAGGATGAATTAGAAGAGAAAATGAAGAAAGTAAAAGAAGGAAATGACTTGTTAGAGGATGAACTAAATCAATATGTCATTGAAAGAAATGCATGTGTCAAAACAAAATTAGTATGCAATGTTTCATGTAGTACAGATGATTTGAATTCACCACTAGAAAAGTGTGACTTTGTTGAGCTTGTTTGTAATAAAGAATATGAAGATGTGGCATCAATTACTATTAGTTGTGATAATAAAAATTTTGGATGGAATATAATGAAGAAAATGGGTTAGAAAGGTAAAGGATTGGGAAAACATGAACAAGGAATCATACAACCTATTGAGCCAATCATGAGACCAAAGTATGAAGGACTAGGATATATGACAAATGAAAGAAATGATTATATGGATTCAATCAAATTTGTTCAATGTAAAAAAAATATGCAATGTTCAAATTGTAATTGGAAAGGGCACATGAAAGACAAGTGTTGGGATCTACATCCATGTAGTCTTTGTGGATTAAAGAGTCAATGTGAAAAGACATGTTGGAACAGAGAGTGTGAAAATAATTCTATGGAGAAATGTTTCAAAATGGATGTTGGATAGAGTTATGGATCAAGTTGGAAAAACATCACAAGTATGATTAAAGGTTTGTTTAGATAAAAATGTTTGAGTGTGAGGAATAATCAAAACCTATCAAAGTGTGAACTCTCAAGAAGGATTACAAATGGTTTGTGCAAATTAGAATCATCATCTAGCAAGTCATCCATGAAAAATGAGACTTCATAAAAGAGAAAAGCTTAAAGAAAGTATTTTTTATCATTGAAATGATTTTTTTTTCTAAGTCCTTGAAGGGTTTGTGGTAATCCAAAACCATTTGTTTATGTGAAAAACCTAAAAGTATATTGAAGGGTTTTTGGTAATCCAAAATCACTTATTTAGGTGAAAAACTTAAAAGTTCATTGAAGGGTTTGTGGTAAGCTAAAATAACTTCTTTGGGTGAAAAACCCTAAAGTAGAGTAGTTGCACTAGTTGGGGGGAATCCCAAAAGGTTAAGGGTGAACCGATTAAAAATCCAAAGGCATAATAACAAGAGGAATGAATTTTCCATAGTGATAGTGATAGGGGAAACCAAAAAAAAAGTATGTAGTAAACGGGTACCTCAAAAGGCTTAATGTTGGGACCTATCCTATTTAAATTTCTTATTGTAATTTCTCCCACTTCAAGATGCATTAGTGGTAGAAATTAAGGGAAGGTGTTGGAATATTTCCACCTTTGAATGTGTAATTATCAATGTTTGTTACAACTAAACAATAGGCTGTTATTGACGACTTTTAGCCCATCAATTGGTGACTGAGTAAACTTGCAGTTCTATCATCTTTTACCTCCTCCACACATGAAGTCAGCTAAGATTTTCTTGGTTATAGAAAATGTAAATGTCTATATATAGAGAGAGGTAATTTCATTGCAAATCAATCAATAAAAGTTTTTTTCTCTTCCATTATGTTTTGTGCATTATTTTCTCTTAAGTTTATTTATGTTTTCAGTACTTACCATATGTCCCCATGGCACCGCTTAAGTCTCTTTTGTGCTTAGACATAAGTAGGGGGCTGAAATTATGTAGTGACTGCATACTGAAAATAAGGCCAGATGTCTTCACATTGTTTCTTCCCTCCATTTTTAGATTTGCTTCCATTTTTTCTCCAACCAAAATTTGTATGCATTTGTGTTGGAATATTTCCACCTTTGAATGAGTAATTATCAATGTTTGTTACAATTAAATAGTAGGTTGTTATTGACAACTTCTAGCCCATCAATTGGTGAGTAATTACAACTTCAGTGCTATCAACAAAATTGGATAGACAATTTCCTCCTAAGATTCCTTCTACCCATGTGGATGAAAGATAGTTAAGTTAACTATTTGTTTCAATCGAAAATCTAGAGATCTCTACTAGTATAGAGGCATTGAGAGCTCTCTATAAATAGAGAGAAATTGTAACACATTGTCTGCAGCTAGATCTATATGAATATTGAAAGTTATCTTTTTGTGATCTTTTGTCACCATTATTTTGGTTCTAATTTTCAATAATTTGTTATTATAAATTAAAATATTACCCTCCATATTTCAACGTGGGTTGGTGCTGCATTTTTTTTTTAATTGTCCATTGTTGTTGCATTCTTTTTTAACTGTGTCGACGGTGCTTTTACCTTGCGTTGAAGTTGCATTCATATTTCAATGTGCACTAGTGTTGCATTTAGATTTCACCTTGTCTAGGTGCTACAAAATTGTGGACAATATTTTATAGACTATTTTTTAGAGGTATGTAGTTTTTTCAATATTTATCAATTTGATGAGATTCATCTTATATTTTTTGGGTTTCATTTAATTTAATTTTTAATTTATCTTTCATCTCTATTTTTCATTAAATGGCCCAAGTTTTCTCAATCTTTCTTATCTTTTTGTGCTTTAAGGAATCAATACAAATATAAGGGTCGATTGGTTCAAGTTACATATGAAATCTTTTTTTATTAGAATACAATTTATAGATTTGACATAACCAATTTATTTTTTGTTGTAGCAAATATGTGAGTTTTTTTTTGTTGTAGCCATGTTTTCCTTGAGACACCAATGATTAATTACTTCTATATGTTATGACTCTACTTCTATGATATTTGACCTTCATATGGATCTTTCTACATCGTGCTAAACCATTCACTAAAGTTAGAGATGTGAGATGCTACTATAAATAAATAAAAAGTCCAACAATTTTTAGGAATATGTAAGTGCATTCATTATATGAGTATGTCCCATTATGAAATCAACATTGTAGAAAAGGCCCAAATACTATTTACTTAGTTGTCATACAAATCTTGACCAAATCAACTCAAAATTCAATGCTCTTGCTTTCAACCATTATTTCCAAAAATCCCATCACCACACAAACTGGCTAAGTGATCTAAGAATGATAATGGCTGATTTTCAATAAAATAAGTAACTTTGTCCTTTTAGGAATAACAAATTGATACATTTCCAATGGCGAGTGTGAGCAGAGGTATGGCAGGTATTCAAATTTTGAATTCAGAAAAGGGTGGGATTCCTCTAGACTGTCAAAATTAGATCCCTGGTCTAGAGCACAAGCCACAGAAGGGGGACATTTAGGGGTCGTGTATAGGGGATTAGTCAAAGAATGTTGATGGGGACCTAGATGCTCCCCCCAAGGAAGTGGTCAAGATTCCTTTGGTTCCAAAGGGGGGTCAATCAGCCAAATGGTCTTCCCTTTTTGGGATCAAGCCCTTAGGTAAGTCATCTTTCCCACCTATTAAGATTCTTCCTAAGATAGAGAAAGGTTCTTGCACCATTGCCATCCTAGATGAAATCGTGCATCATAGCATTTGATCCATGGTTTATACCTTGATTGGCAAATTTTTGGGGTCTAGATCAAATATAGATGATGTGAGGTCTTTTATTAAGAAGAAATGGGCTCTTAAAGGTCAAGTTTTGGTCACGGCCATAGTAAAGGGTTTTTTGTCTTTTGAATTCACTTACATGGAAGACCTCTTCCATTCTCAGTGAAGGTCAATGGGCTACTAGTTGTTCCACTTTGGTCCTCCAGAAGTGGTCTTCCAAGTTGAATCTGAATGACTCATTTTTTGTTCAAGACCCTATGTGGGTTAGACTGCCTGAATTGCCATTAGAATTTTGGAATGAAGATGTTTTTGTGGGGCTAGTTAGGTCTTTTGGAGAACTTTTGTCTATTGATTTGATCACTGCCTCTAAAAGATGACTCAATTATGCTCGCATCTACATAGGGATTAGAGAAGGCATAGACATGCCATAAACTATGGCTTTTCACTCCAAACTTTGAGTGCATGTTCAAAAACTGATCTATGAAATAATTCCTTTTGCTTGTTCCCTTTTTCCAAAGGCTAGTCATAAGGAAAATCAATGCCCAAGTGCCACAAAGCAGAAAGTTAGAAAATGCAGGCTCCTATTAACTCAGCCAAAGCAAAGAATAAATCCAAGCCCACTGGAACCTCTATCAAGGGAAAGAAGAAACTAACTTGGAGATGCAAACCTAATAAGTAGCCCAAGAACCAGGATGGTAAGGAGGTTAAGAGTAATGCCACCAGATAGGATGGAAAGCAAAGTGATAAAAGTGGTAATGGTCCACCCCACTCTGACTCTGATATACAAGACAAAGTTCATAGTAGTGATTCACCAAAGAAGTTAACTATGGATGGCCCAACTATTGTGGCCATAGCTATGGCTTTCAAAAAGAGTAAAATGTAGGAAGGTAGGAGATTCCTTGGGCAGAGATTTCAAGGGTCTCTAACTCAGACCCCCTGAATAATGGTGTTGCAAATTCCTTGAGGATGATGGATCACAATCTATGTGATGTAGTTGTCGGTGATGGTTCTGGTTAGGTGAGAAGTCTTCTTGCCCCTCTAATGAACTAGCCAACATCCAAAGGTCTGGGGACAAAGATCATAGAGCTTATTAAAAAATCTTCTCTAGATCAAATCTCATAGTGGGAAGATTGGATTGACAACTGCTCTCAAGATAGTATTAATGGCTGGAGTTTGGTTAAAAAGAAGAAGAAGAACTGTGACCACCCTCCTTTGTCACCAGCAACAACTAGAAGTAGGGTTAAGGCTAATGTTAGGGGTCAACCCAAGACTTCAGGAAGGAAAAATATGAATCAGTTATTGCCAGAAGAGACCAAAAAGAACTTGGCATATGGGAACCAGAGAACCATCAAGGAATACTTTGGAAGTAAGAAATGAAGATCATATATTAGAATATAAGGGGCCTAAATAGGGTTCACAAATAGGAGATAGTTAGGAATATGATCAGAGATCAAAGACCAGATTTTTTATTGATTCAAGAAACTAAAATAAGAAAAGATGTGGTTGGCAAGCTTTTTTTCAGCAAAACATGAGTAGTGAGGCCATAGACTCAGAGGGAGTTGCAGGAGGGGTACTGATTCTCTATAATAACAAGGCTTATTATATATCTACTATCTATAATGCAAGTAATTCCCTCCTATGCAAAGTGTCCCATATTCATAGTGATGATTCATAGTTTATCTTAAATCTTTATGCTCCCAATTCCAAAGGGAGAGAAAGGTCTTCTGAGCTAAGTTGCTAGAGGTAATTAACATCAACAACATAAATAAAGGGATTATAATGGGGGATTTCAACTCCCCCCTCTCTGATGATGAAAAAAGTGGAGGGCTTACCTCGGATCAGGAGAGCAAGTTAGATCTTTCAAATTTCATTAACAACTTGGCTTTTATGGATGTTGATCTCCTGGGGGTCAGATTCACTTGGTCTAACAGGAGAGTAGGGGGGGATTGTATCCAAGTCCATCATGAAAAAGCCCTTATTTCCACTATTTGGTTGCAAACCCACTCCTGTAGGCTCTCCCTTCTCCTAGAATGGGATCAGACCACTCCTCCATATCTCTCTCTATTTTTCCTCTTGCAATCAAAAGGTCTTTCCCTTTTCATTTTGAGAAAATGTGGGTTTCCCATCTGGCTTTGGAAACCAAGATTTCTTCATGGTGGAACATTGAGGTGGAAGGTACTGCAATGCTCAGGGTGGCCCAAAAATTGAAGAATGTGAAAATAAATATTAAAATATGGAACAAATTAGACTTTGGCCACATTTTTTAGGATAAGGATGAGAAGATTGATCAGCTCCACATAATCTAGGAAGAGATCCAAAAAGATGGATATAATTATCAGAATTGGTTGGAGGAAAGGTATATTCTCTCTGACCTCCATAACATCATCTCCGGGGAAGAACACTTTTGGAAACAAAGATCAAGAGTTAATTGGCTTAAAGAAGGGGACCAGAATACTAGGTTCTTCTACTTATCCACTTTAAAACATTGGGCCAATAACATAATTTCTAGTATCAAGAAAGGATAGACTTTGTTATCCAAAGATAATGAGATAGTAGATGAAGCAGTGTATTTTTTCTCATCCCTCCTCACTAAGGATCATACTCTCTCAGTGTCTAATCAAGAGGATATTTTTTCTGCTATTCCTTCTCTACTACAAGCCCACCATAACTCTATGTTGAAAGCTATCTCAACCCCAGAGGAAATTTTTCAAGCTCTCAATTCCCTTTCGGGTGATAAGGCCCCTGGCTCAAATGGTTTTCCAACCTTCTTTTTCCAAGTCTATTGGGAGGTGGTCAAAGGGGACATTGTGAAGGCTATGCAAGAATTCTTCAGGGCCAAAAACCTTTTGAAAGAATTTAATGCCACTTCTCTAGTTCTCATACCAAAAATCTTGGGGGTAGATTTGATGGATAAGTTTAGGCCCATCAATCTTCGCAACTCTTTCTACAAGATCATATCCAATGTCCTCACTACTAGGCTCCTCAAAGTTCTTCACCTAATTATCTCCCTACAGTAGACTGGCCTTGTCCTAGGGAGATAGATTCTAGACTCTATTATCACAGTGCATGAGGTGATTCACTCTCTTGAAGCTGGCAAGAGGGAAGGTTTTTTGCTCAAGCTTGATATGTCTAAAGCTTATGACAGGGTGGATTGGAATTTATTAATGGTGGTTCTCCAAGCTTTTGGCTTTGACTCCCAAGTTTGTATACTCATCTTTTAGCTTGTCTCTTCCCCTTCTTTGTCCATTCTAGTTAATGGTTCCTCTTCAAATTTATTTTTCCCTTCTAGAGGGTTAAGATAGGGTGATCCCCTATCCCCTATTCTCTTCATCATTTTGGCTGATTGTTTGGGAAGGCTAATTATAAGAAAAAGACAAGACTAGAGTTTGCAAGGTCTCAAGCCTTCATCTAGTCATCTTTCTTTCACCCACCAGTAATTTGTTGATGATACTATTTTGGGGGAAGAGGGAAGAGGCTACGATCCAAGAGGCCAGAGTGTTTAAGGGTTTTCTTAATACTTATACTAGGGGTTCTAGCTAGGCTATTAACTAGGACAAGAGTTTGGTCTACTTCATCAATACTTCACTGGAGAGATAGAAAAAAATTTCTCATATCCTAGGAAGTGGTATTGGGACCCTTCTTGCAAGTCATCTTGGTATGCCTTTGGGGTCCAAACCCCTAAAATCTTTTTAGAACAGCATCATTGATAGATTCAACAAGAAATTAGTTGGCTGGAAAGGTGCTACCCTCAGCTAGGTAGGCAAATGCAAATTGGTGAAATTAATTTTCCAAAATCTCCCCCTTATGCCTTAAGCCTCTTTGAGATTCTGACTAAGCAAGTGTACAGAATGGAGAAGATTCAGAGGAACTTTCTCTGGACAGGGATTGAAGAGCACAAAAGATATCATCTTGTCACCTGGGACCATGTATGCCATCCCAAATTTTATGGGGGCCTTGGTATTAGAAAAATTAGACATCTCAATAATGCCCTTTTAGCCAAACAGATATGGCACATTTTTCAAAGTGTTGGAGAATGGAGGGAAATTATGATTGAGAAATACTTGTGAATGCATTCTCTTAGCTTTTTGCTTCATGAGACTGAGATTCCTCAAGGATCTTACAAATGGAATGGGATCCTAAAGGCAAAGGCCCTGGCTAATTCTAAGGCTAAATGGAAAATTGGTAAACGTGAGAATATCTTATTTTGGTAGGATGAATGGACAAGCTAGGGACCTCTTATTGATCACCCTAATTATGGTAGATGGGCATAGCCATGCATAAGAAGATATCGTATGAATGTTAGTGATTATAAAATAGGTAATGGATGGCAAGACCTTTCTATGATATCTCCAGACCTTAAATCTTTGATGATTAGTCTGAATGCTATTTTCATAAATAACAAGAGGGATGAAGTCATCTAGGGAGATAACTCGAATGAGCAATACTTTGTCACCTTGGGCATTTTTCATTGTGGGATAGAATGGAGAAACCCATCTAGGCTAAGGCATGGACTCTTGGCTTAACCCCAAAAATCAACATCTTCTTTTGGCTTTTTCTCTAAGAAAAAATTCTTACTTTGGATAATCTAGCTAAGAGAGGTCAGATTATCCCTAGCAGGTGTAGTTTATGCAAGCACAACTTGGAGATGGTCAATCACTTATTTATTCATTGCTCCTATTTCTCCAAAGTTTGGAACCTCCTAAACAGGGACTTTAGGGTCAACTGGTGTCCCCCATCCAACATTCATGAATTCTTCAACCAATGCAGGAGTTCACACTTAGGTTTGATCACCCAAATAATTTTCTCCTGGTCCCTCCCGCACTTCTGCTAAGGAATTTGGAAAAAGTGGAATAACCAAATTTTTAGAGATAGGGAGCCCCTTGAGTTTGTTATTGCTAAGAAAATAGAAGGATTAATGAAGAAGAACTATGCCATCACAAAGGAAGGAAATATTAAAGAAGGTGGGAACATTAGACAAAGGAAAAAGGACAGGGATAGGAAAAGAGAGGAGGTCAAGTGGTTTTTTCCCCCTAAAAATTAGTACAAAGCCAATTTTGATGGGGGGCTACCAAAGGGAACCTTGGCCCTACTAGTAGTTGAGGCATCATCAAAAAGAGCTATGGTGGTGGAGTTATGGCTTTTTCTTACCCTCTTGGACATCAAACAAACCATTTCATAGAAGCTAGTATTGCTAGTCACATTGTTAAATTGGCCCTGGATTTTGGAATTGAGAACCTCTGGCTAGAGGGGGATTCTTTAAACATCATAAATTACCTAAATAGTAACTCTATGCCTTCTTGAACCATTGCAAATGTGATCAAGGAGTTAAAGTTTGACCTGGGTAAGTTCAACAAGACCTATATCAGCCACATGTAAAGGGAGGCCAATTCTACTACTACTGGTTTGCAAACAAAGTGATCACCAAAAATTTGGCGATAATGTGGCATGTTTGTGACAACTTTTTTGAAATAGTGAATAGTTTAATACTGAAAGATCACATCTAGGGAAGTACTAAAAAAATACAAAACTAATAATGGGAAGATTTGCAAGATTGCACGTCGGAGTAGGAGTTAATGAAAATCATGCAAAACTTTTTTCAAAACATGATAGCATGTACGTATGGAACACTTTATGGGTTGTCTTGAATACAACCATTAAAACTGATATATTCAAAATGTATTCAAGTTTTGCATTTTGAAGGAGGCCAAGGTCTGTAAGAAAACTATGAGTATGTGGGGGCTTATTGATCCTAAGGAAACCATGGTAGGGGAGAGAAGTAGGAAGGAGTTGTCAAGGGAGGTGGAGAATTGGAAGAAGAAACTGAAGGTTTGACATAAGTTGGAAAAGGGTGGAATCACTAGATTCTCGAAGAAGCTCCATGGATTTGATGTGGGGATCACCAAGATTATGGTGGATTCCTAGAAAAATGGGAAATTCAAAATCGATGGAGTCACCCACCATGTCAATGCAGATTTGATAGCTCGAAATGCTGAGATCCCTCTAGAAGGGAGTAACTTCTTCAAAGACAAGAAAATGTTGACAAATGCTAGCAAAGTTTTTGTGAAGGATGAAAAGGAGCTGAATAAGCTCATCAAGGTGGAGATGTATTATGATATGGACTCAATTAAAAATCAATGGAGGTATGTCCTAAGGAATATCATTGAATATATTTCCCTAGACCACACATTTGATAGGATCATAACACATCATTTTGTTTTGCTTAATCACTTTAGGTATGGAATCAAAATCTCTCTTCCTTTTTATCTTTTCACCTCCATGAGCAAGGGCATCAAGATTTTTAAGAGGAAACGCACCACTAACCCAACCCTTCATGAGGGATTACTCCTCCCAGTCTATGAGTATCTAAAAAACTCAAACTAGGGGAAAATCCCTTGGTGATACTGGGTGTGCATCTAAGGAAACTAGGAGTTTAGATTCTGAGGATTTGCATAGCATAAAATTGGAAGAAGATAACAATATTTCCTCTAAAGTTAAAACCCCCAAGGAAGCAAGGAAGGTCACTCCCTCTACTCGCATTCCCTGTAGAAAGAGCCCTAGAGGCTTACCCCCCATTCCCCCTAAGCCTGAGCCTTAGGAGGAGGAGGAGGATAACGATGATGATGAGGATATAAACTTAGAAGAAGAGAAGAAGGGGGAGGATGATGAGAAGGAAGAGGAGAAGGGGAGGGGAAGTGAAAAGGAGGAGGATTCAATTGACATGTCAGGGAATCCCAAGAAAAGGAAAGTAGATGAGGCTTTTGAAACCAATGACTAGATTCCTTGGATTCCAAGCCCTGGCCCCACTACCTCTCCATCTGAGGGGAAGATAGATATTTAGGGGAAAGATAGTGGGGAGATGATAACAAAAAATATGAGGTCTTGGATGAATTTTAATTCAAATAAGACAAAATTGGGGATTGTTAGAGAGCCGTTGAATATCCAAGTGATGGAGGACATCAATTGAAAATCCCACTATGATGAACTTATTGACCTTGCTTTGGTCATTATTTCTGATAATGTGAGGGAAATTGGGCTTAACCTTTTGAACAATGCTAAGAATAGCATGATAGACAAATTTAGGTCTATCAAATGGTTATTCCATGAAATTGAAGACCTTAAGGGGAAAAGAAGCCAAGAAGGTAGCCAGAAGATTGGCAATGACTAGGGGCACAATGAGGAGTAGAGAAACTAGGATGGAAGCCAGCAACACTTCAACGTCCACCAACACAATGTTGACTATGAGAACAGAATCACCAAGGTTGAACAAAGAGTCTAAAGGATGGAGTTCTCCCATTAGAATCTAGCTAATCAGGTGATCGCTACATTGAACATTCTGAATGAGAACATTAACAGTCTGGGTGAATCACTGATGACTGTTGGATTTGGTAGGGAAAAGATGGAGAAGGCTAGCTTGGACATTGGGCAAGCTAAGGATGATCTAAAAGAAACTAGGGACCAAGCAGATGCTCTGAACCAAGACCAGGAGGATGCAAACAATGGGAAGACCAATGAAGTTGTAGAGACCTTGCAATTTATTGATAGAGAGAACTAATAGTTAGTGCTACTTTGTTCTCTCATATTTTTTGTGTAGCTAGTTTTCTAGTGTAGCTGGTTTTTTGTTTCCTAGCCACATGCCTATTGTTTAGGTTTGGCTTTTGATAAGTAGATTCTCTATAGCTTGACTTTTCTTAATATTTCTTTAGATATGTTGTAAAAACTTTTGAGTTTCAGGATCCCTATAAAACCTATTTTACTTAATCAAAAACTTTGTCCTTTCAGGAAACCCACATGAACATCAACTATAGTAACTCTACTCAAAGTCTTTATAAGGTAATCTTTTATTAAGGGGATTGACAAGCTACTTTGAAAAGAAATTCAAACCTTTCCATTAACTTCTACAAAGTATTATTCAGTCTCATACTTGATTGTGGCTATGTCCCCAACATAAATAAAACCCTAATATGGTGTATCTAAAAAATAAAACCTTTCCCTTTCCCATGTTCACTTTACAAAAATGTTGTTCTAAACAGACATAAGATTCCCTTAGAGAAAAAAAATGGAAATTTTAATGCAAATAAATAATAGTCAAGTTTATAACAATAGCTCTAGTATAGAAGGTACCAAACCTGAGGAAGAGATCTACAAGTTTCTATTGCAGGACAACAAAGATAAATGAGAAAAGAATATAATGTACATTAGGATTAGGCCAGATTTACAAGTACATGAAGATTATAAGATGGGTTCTTCTCATTTTTAATATTAGCCTACAAATTAAGGTACATTAAGTAATGTAGCCTTCTAGACATGAGGAGTTTCAATATCATACCCTAATGCACAACATGTTAAACTAGCTGCTTGGGATGATGCTCAAACTTATAACAATTGTGTACCTTACAATCTCAATTATGTATAACCTTACATACCAATAGCCAATCTCAATTATGTGTAGCTTACATACCAATAGCCAATCTCAATTATTGAGAAATAAGGGAATGACTTCTCATTGCTTCTAATATAACATATATCAATCTGTTTGTTTACAAATGAGAAGACTAAATCTCATATTCATGCATCTACCAAACTATTCATTATGGCATGCCAATATGAATTATAAGTCTCTCATATAATAATTTCCAATCTCGCTCATTGGGTAAGAGATTCCTACTCATGGCCTTTAAGTAATGGGATACCAATCTGGCCTTTTAGGAGTAAATAGACTCTATCTTGTAATATTGATGAACTTGGCAATCTGGTCTTTATGGCATGACAATTTATATCATACACCACTTGTATACAACTTACCAATCTGACTTGTTAGGAAATTCAAGGTATGCTTATTGTCTCTAGTTGATGGGATATATATCTAGCCTTATAGAAATGAGAAGAACCAAGCTTATCACCCTAATATACCTACAAATTTGGCCTACTCATGCCTAAAGTGAAGAATCTAATGTATAATAGATAACTATTTTAATGATAGAAATTAGGCACTAAGAGAAGATACAAAATTATTTCCTTCAAACAAAGAAAAAATACATGGGAGTTAATGTATTATGTTAAGTATTCAAGACATGTTGCAAGATAGTGTTGCATAGTAAAATCATTATTACTATCAAGTGCATGAAAGTTGATATCATAAGAATAGGTCTGATAAGAAACAAATATGTGAAGCTCCATTCCAATTCATTGTCTTTCCTCCAATCTCACCCTTTACAACCAAGAAATCTTTTTTTTGCTTGGATTGTGTTCAAATTAACTAATATTGACTCAATATCCTAAGGAGCTGAAATTGAATATAGATAGACTAAGGTGCTAAAGTTGATTGTAAAACTAGCCTTTTGTATTGAATCTTCCAAGTGATGGTGTTGATTGCTATTTGGGTTTCATTTGGTATTAGTTTAATTGTACCATTGGATGTGTGTGTCTTACATTTTAATTATGGCTATCTTTTTTTTTTGTTACCATTTCTTAGGCATGCTGGCTGAGTGACTTTTTGAGTAATATTTTTATGTGACAAGAAGCATTTGACTCTAGGAAGCTAGAAAATGTTTTGATACTTGAAAATGTGTTGAGTCTTACATTTTTCTAACTTGTGCTCAAGATACACCTAATAATGATAAGAAAATGAATTATTTGTTAAAAAAATGCAGTTGATATTTTGTTCATTATTTTCCTTCACTTCATTATTTCCAATGTGCCATGACAAGTTTTGTTCATTGGGGTTGAATGAGAGAGTTAATTACAATATTTTAATAGGATTAATTGTATATGTTTCTCATAAACTTAGTTTTTCTAATGTAGGTACCAACAATTTATTTTTATGGATAGAACTTCATCTTATCCAATTCAGTAACACAATTTGAGTTTCACCTCAATGCTTTCAGAAGATAGTATAGGTGAAAATTTGATTTCCTCTATTAATGATGACTACAACCAGAGTTTGTTCCTAGTACACAAGTGAACAATGAAGAAATGGTCACTGAAGAAGTGCAAATTGAAAAATAAATTTCATGTAGTGATCCAAATGTTATAGAAAGTCAAGTACTTCCTCAAACAACTCAAACAAAAAGCAGAGTTTATTGGAGCATTGAAAACACAATGGTTCTAATTGAAACTAAAAGAATTGAGAGAGAAACACAATCAACTGGTGGTGCAATGAGAAAAGCAATAAATGCCACTAAAAAGTGGAAAATTATTCAAGAAGATTTCTCTTCTCAGGTTGTTCTTTGTGCACCAAACCAATGTAGAGATCTTTGGGAGCATATTCAACCTAACTACAAAAGGATCAGGGACTATGAACATAATATTCCATCTTGGCATGATAGTTACCAGAACATGACAAGTCAGGAAAGGATTGATAAGAGACTTCCTACAAAGTTCATTATTGAAATTTATGATGTGATGGAGACCACATTTGGTAAAGTTCAAGCTATCAATCCTAGAAATATTACTATTGAATTTTGTATTTTATGAGAACAATCCTCTAAATGAAGAGGATCCATTGCATCAACATGAAACATCAAACATGGAAACTTATGGGAAACCTAACAATGGTAATGAAATAGAAAAATGGTGCATAGAAAAAATAAATGTAATTTTATTTCAAATGTAACTAGCATGAAGGATTTTATATCAAATAACAATAAGCTTCTGATTTCTACTCTACAAATAGCTAAAGAGGGGCAAACAAAATGCCATGAACAACACAAAAATAAAGATGATTTGATTAAAGAAATCTTAATGAAACTTGAAGAGTAGAAAATCAATGACCAAATGGGCATGGTTTTAACACTAAATAATATTGGTCAAGCAATGTTGAAGATTGGTGCATCATATGCCAAAGAAAATTGATTTTAATATTATTTGTTAGTAGCATAAATTTATGAAATAAAACTACTAAGTTGTATGGAATTTCTTATGAATAATATTCATCTTTTTTAGCTATAATAATATTTAATTGTGTAAAACTTGCAACTTTTGTATTGAATCTTTGTGGAACACTGAAAAATAATAGATTCAAGTCCTATCATTGTTCAACTTATTGCAAATTCAAATTTAGGCACAAGTATTTAAGTTTCTATTCATTGTTTGATCTACTCCAAATTCAAATTCAGCCAAAGTATTTAAATTTTTTTTTCATTATCTTAGTTGTTTTTGTTCAAGAATTTGTATCTTTCAAAGAATAGTAAGGACAACTCCACCTATCACAAGGTCATAAATAGCAAATATGTTTCAGATTTGCATTGTTCAGCCTTTAAATCTATCATATGTCTCTTATTAGGTGTTGAAATTTCAATTGGCTTTTTTTTTTGCTAAAAGAAAAGTAAACAGCAATATCATTGTCATTCTATTTGATATTTAGACTAGGTCTATGGACCCATGACCTGTAACTGATTGAGCCAAATAAAAAACTTCAAGTTCAGTATGGTGCACAATTGTAGTTCTTATTACACAATTATTTTATGGAACTTTCATTATGATTAATTAGCCTTGTCTATGGTAAAATTGAGGGAACTAAATCTTTTTTGTTTGCATTGATGCATATTGTTTTCATTGAGTAAAAATTGGTTTTAAAGGACCCAAAACCTTTTACAAAGTATTAGATAGAAATAGCTAAAAAATCCTACAAGGAACTGTGCATCAACACCAAAAAAAGAAAAACTAAGACAGAAGCCTTAATACAACAAACCGGGAAAAAATAGCAAAAAGCTAGCAAAAAGATAGCATGAAGACAACTTCAAGGTCTTCAACAATTCAACAACCATAACTACAAGGATATTTATGTTCATCACAAAGGCCTTTAGCTCATCAATTTCTTTGTCTTCCACAACCTTCATTTTATTTGAATTAGCTTTGGTGCATTTACTGCGGCCTTGATCCTCTATCTTGTCTATAGACCCATGAATTCTCCCCTAATCTAGTTTGTCTGGTAGAGTTTTGATGTTGTTTGCAATAGCCTTCAATATAGAGCAACTCTAGTCAACAAGTTTTTTAATAGCAATTTCCATGTTGTCAACCTTGTTTCCCATGGCATCCATCATTTTCTATATATCCTTCATCATTTGTTCATTTTCTCTATTCTTCAGTTCCAAATGTGGGACTCTCTTCATTAAATTTTTTACTTCTTTTGCATTACCAATAACATTAGAGAGTTTCTCTAGATGTTGATCAAGAGTCCTCTCCCCTCTAGTAGTCCTTCTTAGCTACTCAAAATCCTTCCTGACATTCTTCATTTGTTCCTTCATACTGGTTATATCCCTTTTCATCTCACCTAGGTTTCCAATGGTCCCCTTCATATGACCATGTTCATCATAGCCCTTGCTCTAATTAAGGTTTTCCTCATCCATATCCATAGTGTTTCTTTTAGTATCCACATCCTTAATGCCAATATCATCAGTCTTCCCTTGAGAATTCACTTTATTACCTCTTAGAACCTTCTTTAGTATAAGAGGCTCATCATTAGAGGGAATGTTCAAGGCTTTGTTAGTCTTCTTCCCCTTGGTTCTGCTAGCAATACCAGTTCTCCCTTTGGTTTTCTTCCCAATAACCTTCTCAAAATCCTCCTCAAAATCTATCTCCATCTCATAATCCACCTCCTTACCCTTACTTTTCTTAATAGACAAGCTCCCAAGTGATAGGTTTTTCCTCTTCTTGTTAAACTTCTCCTCATATTTGTCCTCCATTTTTTCTTCATAACCCTTATCTTGACCACTCCCCTCAAAATCACATTCTAGGGTTTTTTTACTAATATAGGGCATGTCCACTTTTTTTACTTTAAGAAGATTCATGATCAGCACCATCAAACCTTCATGGCAAGCATGATCCCCTTGAGATTGTTTTGAATAGAAAGAATGGTATTATTCAAAGACTACCTCAAGTAGAAAGGGAAACTAATTCTAACACTATGCCTAAAATGAGTTACCAGCATAAAATGATGCCCAAAAATCTTGGCAAAATTACCATCAAGGGTTAGGTATTCAATTACAAAAAACATCACAAACCTCCAAGGTCTGGAAATGGAGTGAGGATTAAAATAAGAATTTCCAATTTTCACCAACTTGTTTCTCTCCTTGGTTATCTTTGCAAACTCATCACCAGCATCATCAGACAACTTCTTATCCTTGAAGAAATTAATCCACTCTAGCTTGAGACTAGTGGCTTCAGCTATAATTTCCTTCGTGACTTTCATTCTTTGGTTTCCCACCAAGGCACTCCCATTCTTCCATGTCTTAATAAACTAATGGGTTATGGTTGGATTACTAACCTTAACTTCTCCATGAAGCCCATAAATTGCCCCTATTCTAAAATATCCCAAATTTTAGTCATTTGCTTCCACTCCTTGCAACTTGTAAGCTCAACCGTCTTTCTCTTACCACCCCTCTTCACACTGCAACAACTCCTCATAGTCCTAGTAATCTCCAATGAAATGGAAATCTCTATATCAAAATAGTGACAAAGTATTATCTTATGTTGAAATACCCATAATTTGTGTGGTAATGAATGAGTTATCTCATCAAGTATAATCATAAACCACAAATCCCCATTGCTAGACAACTCATAATTATTCCTTAATGTCATTTTCATCATTATTAAAACTCTTTTGAAAACTTCTAACCTTTTCATACTCTATCAAAAATAGCCTATATATAGGGATGTTGTCACCATGATTCCATATCATCTTTGTATGGCTTTTGCAAGCCACATTTGTAGCTCAGTCAGTCACTGTGTTGGTTTCTCTATAATTATGAGTGATGACACAATTTTCAAAGGAATTAATCAAATTTCTAGCCTTGAAAATAATAGTATGGATGGTCCAAGAGGGGTATTAACTTTATTAAGACAATTAATAATATTAATGGAATCCCCTTGTAGCCACTTTTTTTCCAAATTCATACTCTTAGCAAATAAAACACCATAGAGAGTTGCACTAGCTTTTACAACATGATTAGTTTGATCCCCAATAGGAATAGCCATAAGCCCAAAATTATCTCCATTTTTATTTCTGATAATAATACCACAACTAGCAATCCCTGGATTGCCCTTCCAGACCCCATCAAAGTTAATCTTATACTATCCTTGACGTGGACAATCCTACTTAGCCAAATTTCTAAGGTTATTATCATTGATCTCTTCCAAGTTCCAATTATGAATCACCATGATTCCATATCATCTTTTTATGGCTTTTGCAAGCCACGTTCATAGCTCAGTCAACCACTGCATTGGTTTCTCTATAATTATGAGTGATGACACAATCCACCTAGGAATTAATCAAATTTATAGCCTTGCAAATAGTATTATGGATGGTCCAAGAGGGGTTATTAACTTTATTAAGACAAGTAATAATATTAAGGGAATCCCCTTGTAGCCATTTTTTTCCCAAATTCATACTCTTGGCAAATAAAACACCATAGAGAGTTGCACTAGCTTTCACAACATGATTAGTTTGATCTCTAATAGGAATAGTCATAACCCCCAAATTATCTCCATTTTCATTCCTAATGATAATACCACAACTAGCAATCCCTAGATTTCCCTTCGAGACCCCATCAAAGTTAATCTTATACTATCCTTGAGGTGGACAATCTCACTTAGCCAAATTTCTAAGGTTACTATCATGTTGAGAGAGTTTGATCCCTTCCAAGTTCCAATTATGAATCACTTTAGCTTCCCAGACATCTTGAGGCTCTTGACCTTTCCCAGTTATCCTAATATTCTCAATTGAAATTTGTTTAATCTTATGAAATATCTAATTGGAAGAAGTCTCCTTGCCCCTGAAAACCCTATCATTTATTTCCTTCCAAACACCCTAACATAAATATAGAAGGATAAAATCCCATAAATTAATAAGAAAAGAATTGTGATGAGACTTCCAAGCTAAGAATAAATCTTGAATACTAAGGGGAAAGACCCAATCCACATCCAAAAGTCTACAAATCCTCTCCCATAACCTTCTTGTATAAGAGCGATGAATGGTCAAATGGTTAACAGACTCTTCTTCTTCCTTACAAAGATAACACCTACTAACATGACACATATTTTTCTTCATTAAATTGTTAGTAGTAAGGATTTTATCTTGTAGTAAGATTCAAAAAAATATGTTAAATTTGGATGTCAAGCCTTTGAACCAAGCTTTAGCTTAGCAAGACGCATGATAGTCTTCAAAGTATTACCATACAGAGATGAAACCAAAAACTTTCCATTTGGATTATATTTCTAAATTAAAGTATCCTCCTCATGAACTAAAAATACAATATTCAACATTTTTTTAAGATCATTAAGAACCCCATATACTTTAGATAGGTTCACCCATTTATCTTGTTCCCAATATTCAACAACAAAAGTCCCAAAAATGGTCTTGCATTGATCCATATACCCATTCCACTTCTGGTCAAAACACAAAGCATGATCAGTAATCCAAATGTCTTCCCAAAAATGAATAGTTCTACCATTTCTAACCTTCCATCTTACCCCTTTATTAATAATATGCTCTTTTTTTGAGCTTGCTTCCAAATCATAGAACCCCCTTGAGTATCCTCACTACCAAGGAAAAGATCAAAGTCATGATTCTCCTTGTTATTTTTATCATTCCATATATCCTTCCATTCTCCATCTTCATTACATAATCTCCAAATAATCTTAGCGAGTAAAAATGCATTCATGTTATTAATCTTTCTTAGACCCAACCCTCCTTTTTTTATGGGCATACAAACCTTATCCCAAGCAATCAAGGCCAATATTTTCCTCTTTTCCATACCAGTCCATAAGGAATTTTTCTAAACAAAATTCAATGGTCAGAGCATACTTCCTAAGTATCCTAAAAACACTCAAAGCATATAAAGGCATGTTTTGTTGATCTGATTAGGATCTAGGACTATTACAGAGGAATGCTAATTTATCACATAGAATTAATTTAAAACTTTTAACGAATCAAATTAACATAAATGAAATAAGAGAACAACAAGATTAAGCTGATAAAGGAGACAATGAGAGAAAGAAGACGCAAACAATTTGATCTCGGAGTTCATCCGTATGGACTACGTCTCCGGGTCCAACTCCAATAGGGGGACCGATCCGATTATCTCCAAAAATCATGTACAAATGTTTACAAAGTCATTCCTTTGAAGTACAACAACATCACGTTATTTCAAAGTACAAGAATAAATGCTTCAACAAATCTCCCTTACTCTCAGCACTTCAACGTTCTCTCCTTTTTCTGAATCCCCTATAGCCTCCTAACCCCCCCATTTTATACACAAAATTAGCCAAAATAAGGCTATAACAAAATGATATAAATATAGGACCCTTAACTGATCCATATTAGATTATCCCCCTTTAGCCATTTTTTAAATTTGGCTTTATGGCAATTTAAGGGTAACAAATTAACTATATACCTTATTTAACATAAGGCTGGCGGGTTAGATAAAGGATAATTAAAAACTGCGCTAAATATAATAGCGCATTGGCAGTTGAATATTTTAAAAAGGGCGCCGGTCGGGGGTTCCAACCCCGCCGGTGGCTTCCTTTCTCTCCAATTTCTGGCGGGAAGGGGTTATATAAAAACTGCGCTTGCTCCAACGGTCATCGACGGAGTCTTAGGACTAGGAGGTCACGGGTTCGACCCCCCCGACCATCACTTATATTTTTTGAATGGCATTTTTAAAAAAATTTTTTAAAATATTTATATTTAATGCCACACCACCTTGGACTTCAATCGAGCGCCATTTTCACATACGATCTCCGTTTTTGACAAAACGAACATCGTTGGAGAGCTCTTGACGAGACCTTCGATTTGATGCCGAATTTGACCAAATTTGGAGAGTTTGATTTTTTTTTTCTTTTTAATAGCCTCTGTACCTGAATTTGACCAACCTTTGACTGGTCGTAACTTTTGTGTACGGACTCCTTTCTCACCCGTTCAAATTGCGTTGGGTCTAGAATTTCAAGGAGTTTAATCTGATGCTGATTGTTGGAGTTTTGGAGATACTTCAATTTTGACAAAAGTATCCCTCGGATCAAGCCTCCCCATTGAGGAGCTTTCGGACCACTAAAAGTTTGGATTACTCAGAAAGAAGGTGAGGGTATAGTTCCCTCACTTTACCAATCTCCATCCATCTTGCCTTGCTTGGATGCATCCCCTTCAATCCCACTCGGAGGTATTCAACTGGTCCTCTTCGTGAAGTTCTGACATTCCTGTCTAGGATAACATCTTCTGGCAATTCTGACATATACTCTGGTGAAAGATCATCAACTGATGGAACCTGAACACTGATGTCTTCATCCAAGATCATTGGAGGCTCATACAACTTCAGATTCTCAACATTGACAACTGAGTAAATTTGCATGTATGGAGGCAGATTAAGGCGAAAAGCATTAGTACCGATCTTTTCCAAGATCTCAAAAGGACCATACCTGATAGCTTTGAGCTTCCTTCCTTCACCTTGCATTCTTTCCTTGCTGATATGTAACCAAACTCTGTCACCAACTTGGAATTGGTGATCAATGCGATGCTTATCATGGCGAGCCTTGTATTTTGCTTGGCTCTGCTCTAATTGTGCTTCTACTGCCTGATGGATTGCTTGGACCTTCTGGATGAACTTTAAAGCCTTTTCTGCATCATGGCGTCCATCTACAACATCGTCCTTCCCAAAAGCAAAATCCATTGGTGTCTTAGGCAAGTAACCGAAGCAAGTCTCAAAAGGAGACCTCTTTGTAGAAGAGTGTGCCGCATGGTTGTAAGCATGTTGCACATAATGAAGACTTTCATCCCACAACTTAGGATGTTTGCTGCAGTAGCCTCTAAGTAGATGCACAATTGTCCTGTTCACTACCTCTGTCTGTCCGTCGGTCTGCGGATGGAAGGCTGTACTCTTCTTCAGCTTGGTGTCCATGAGTCCCCATAAAGATGACCAAAATTCCCCTAAGAATCGAGAATCTCGATCCGATACTATAGAAGTGGGTAACCCAAAATGAACCCATACATTTTGAAAGTACAAATGAGCAATCAGTTCAGCAGTAACTTGCTTTCTACAAGACATTAAAATACACATTTTGCTGAACCGATCAACTACTACATACAAATAATCATGACCCTTCCTAGACATAGGTAAACCTCCCACAAAGTCCATAGATACACTTTCCCATGGATGGGATGGTACAGGTAATGGTGTGTACAAACCTAATTTCATATTACTTGGTTTACTGGTTGCACACATTACACATCCTTTTATATACTTGGTGATAGTTTCCTGCATATGAGGCCAGTAACAATATTTTTGCAATTGAGCTAATGTCTTACTTACCCCGAAATGTCCTGCAATCAATGAGGTGTGTGCTTCACGAATTACATGTGCTTGTTCATTTCTAGGAATACATAATTTTCCCAAGTGGTACAACAAATTATCCTGCACATAGTAATCTTTCTCTTCTACATGTTTACCCTGGATTAAAGCTGCATAGATATCCTTAAAGTTCTCGTCATTAGCATATTGTTCCTGAAAACTTTCATGAACCATAGAACTATTTTGAAGGATTATCAAAGCATTCTGAACAGGAGTCCTAGAGAGCATATCTGCTACTTTGTTATGGGAACCCTTCTTATACTTAATTACCAAATGAAACTGTTGCAGAAAACCCATCCACCTAAAGTGCCTACTTTGTTGCAACTTAGATTGTGAGTGTAAATATTGTAGTGGTTGGTGATCAGTGTGGATTACAGTTTCCTTTCCCATTAAGTAGTGCTTCCATTTTTTAACACTCTAAACTAAAGCATAAAGTTCTTTATCATATGTAGGATAGTTACTTACTGCTCCTGAAAAAGTTTCAGAGTGGTAGCAGACTGGTTTACCTCCTTGCATGAGTACAGCTCCCATGGCAAACCCACTCGCATCTGTCTCGATCTCAAATGGTTGATGTAAATCTGGTAAAGCCAGAACTGGTGCAGTGCTCAAATTTTCTTTTAAAGTGTCGAAAGCCTTCTGTTGCAGACCTCCCCACTAAAAAGTTGCCTTAGTACTGGTTAATGCATGTAATGGTGATACAATGTAAGAGAAGTTTGCAATGAACTTCCTCCAATATTGAACTGCACCTAAGAAACTCCTGACTTCAGTAACTGTACTTGGCTTAGGCCATTTTACAATACATTCGACCTTTGTAGGGTCTACTTTCAGTTGACCATTCCCTACAACATAGCCTAAGTACACTAAAGATGTCTTTGCAAATTCGCATTTTGACATCTTTACATATAGTTTTTCTTTTCTCAGTATTTCAAATACTTTCTTTACATGAATTACATGATCATCCCAAGACTTACTAAATACAAGAATATCATCTAAATAGACTATGAAAAAATCATCTATAAAGGGACGGAAGACATCATTCATGACTCTCATAAATGTAGCTGGTGCATTACAAAGCCCGAAGGGCATAACCAACCACTCATAAAGTCCCTGTTTTGTCTTAAAAGCAGTTTTCCAAATATCACTTTCTGCAATTCTTATCTGATGATATCCGCTACGTAAGTCTAGCTTAGTGAAATAAATTGCATGTTTCAACTGATCAAGTAAATCATCAATTCTAGGGAGAGGGTACCTGTTCTTTATCGTTATCTTGTTCAGAGCCCTGTAGTCAATACACATTCTCCAAGTCCCATCTTTCTTTGGAACCAACACAATAGGAGAACCACAAGGAGAAGTACTAGGATGGATAACTCCTTTCTCGACCAACTCTTGAACTTGCTTCTTGATTTCTTCATTTTGTAAGACTGATAAACGGTACATGCCGATATTAGGAAGTGGTGCATCTTGCTGCAACTGAATCTCATGTTGTATCACTCTCTTAGGAGGCAATCCTTTTGGTTCCTGAAACAAGTCATCGTAAGCGGAAACAACTTTGACTATTTCAGCCTTATGTTTTGGATCACATCCCTTAAATGCCTCAGATGTTTCATCTTCTTTGGCTTTTACAAGCATCAACACAAAATTCTTACTAGAGTTGACTAACCTTTTCATTTGACCAGCATTGACTAATGCCAGATTAGTCTTAACCTTATGTGCCTGTACAATGTATTCAATCTTGTCTTTAAAAAAATGATATTTATTTTCCCCCCTATAAAAGATAGCTTGACGATCAAACAAATAGGGACTCCCAAGTACAAGACCACATATATCTAAAGGGACTACATCAGCTTCTACCTCATCTACAAAGTTTGCAGTGATAGCAAATCTTAACTTGCATTGTTTAGTTACCTGTAACTGTGCATCATCGCAAACCCATCCAAGAGGGTATGGTTTTGGATGAGGTGTTGTAGTCAAGTTAAGTTTTTTAACAACTTCCTCAGATATCAAATTAACTTGGTTACCCGTATCGAATAATGTATCAACCTTATTATGCTTGATAACAACTCGAATGTGAAATAATTCATTCCTTTGCTTATCATTCTTAGGAGAAGATTCTTTACTTGTACTTGCACTTATGCTAGAAGAACTTGGAGCTGATGAAAGAGATATACCTTTTCCTTTACCTTGAATCCCGGTAGCAACAATCTTTGTCTCATCTCCGGAGTCAGATCCAAGATCTTGTTGAATTACAATAGCAGTTTTCTGTTTACCTTTGTTTCCACCATATCGCTTTGGCCTCTTTTCAGGATGTAACTTCCAGCACTTAGAATCATCATGCCCTTCTTTCTTGCAATGTGAGCATGTGGGTTTCTCACCCTCTTTCTTTACTGTTGCTATCTTTTTACCCTTTCCTTTTCCTTTGGACTTTTCCTCAGACTTAGATGGCTTTTTATCAGACTTATCAATGAAAGTACCCTTACCCCTTGATTCTAAATGTGTTGCCTAGACACATACTTCATCCAAATTACAAGGATTCAAGATGAGAATAGAATGCCTTAGGTAAGAATGAAGACCACCTATATACTTGAGTAAGGTGTCCTGGGTATACAATGGGACATTTAATGAAATAGCCTTTTTGCAAAATTCATGGGTGTAATCCTGGACAGACTGGCCTTTCCCTTGCCTAAAATGTTGCCAGTTCATCATTAATTTTTGCATATGGCCTAGGGGGTAGAATTTCTTTTTTAAAGCAGTAACAAATTCTGACCAAGACAAACTAAACTTACCATGTTGTGAAGTTTCATCCCGAGACCTACTCTCCCACCAAGTTAGGGCTACACCCCCTAAACGAAGAGTGGCTAACTGAATTCTGTCAACATCATCTATAAGGTTTTGAACTCTACAGTAGACTTCTACTTGCTGAATCCAGTCATCTAGTTTCTCGGCATTTAACTCCCCACAATATTTTGGTAAATCAAACTTTACATCCAACTTAATTCAAGGCTTATGTCCTCCTTTGAAAATATTAGAAGACTCAGAATGGGTAGAAGAAGGAGAAGAGGGGGAAGAAGGAGAAGAGGGAGAAGAAGGAGAAGATGGAGGTGTCTTTGGTGGATCACGATCAGCTCCTTTCTTTTTCCCTTTGTCCTTTCGAGCTGCACGTCTTTGCATCTTCTCTTCTCTTTCTCGTACCAAAACCTCTACCATTGTCTACAAATTCTGAAGAGTCTTCTGAATACTCTTATCTTGAGAAGCTTGTCCACCTTCGTCTGCCATTTGTGATGACGGTTTAGTCCTTCGTTTTCCAATCTCAGGATTGTATTCCTCAAGCTTTCCTTCGCCTTTCTCAATCCTAGATCTTGTTAACATTCAAATCTGCAATACTAGTCCAACAAAAGCTCTGATACCAAATTTGATCTGATTAGGATCTAGGACTATTACAGAGGAATGCTAATTTATCACATAGAATTAATTTAAAACTTTTAACAAATCAAATTAACATAAATGAAATAAGAGAACAACAAGATTAAGCTGATAAAGGAGACAATGAGAGAAAGAAGATGCAAACAATTTGATCTCGGAGTTCATCCGTATGGACTACATCTCTGGGTCCAACTCCAATAGGGGGACCGATCCGATTATCTCCAAAAATCATGTACAAAAGTTTACAAAGTCATTCCTTTGAAGTACAACAACATCAAGATGTTTCAAAGTACAGGAATAAATGCTTCAACAAATCTCCCTTACTCTCAGCACTTCAACGTTCTCTCCTTTTTCTGAATCCCCTATAGCCTCCTAACCCCCCCATTTTATACACAAAATTAGCCAAAATAAGGCTATAACAAAATGATATAAATATAGGACCCTTAACTGATCCATATTTGATTATCCCCCTTTAGCCATTTTTTAAATTTGGCTTTATGGCAATTTAAGGGTAACAAATTAACTATATACCTTATTTAACATAAGGCTGGCGGGTTAGATAAAGGATAATTAAAAACTGTGCTAAATATGATAGCGCATTGGCAGTTGAATATTTTAAAAAGGGCACCGGTCGGGGGTTCCAACCCCGCCAGCGGCTTCCTTTCTCTCCAATTTCCGGCGGGAAGGGGTTATATAAAAATTGCGCTTTATATATTTCAAACGCAACGAATGCTCCAACGATCATCGACGGAGTCTTAGGACTAGGAGGTCACGGGTTCGACCCCCCCGACCATCACTTATATTTTTTGAATGGCATTTTTTAAATTTTTTTAAAAATATTTATATTTAATGCCACACCACCTTGGACTTCAATCGAGCGCCATTTTCACATACGATCTCTGTTTTTGACAAAACGAACATCGTTGGAGAGCTCTTGACAAGACCTTCGATTTGATGCCGAATTTGACCAAATTTGGAGAGTTTGATTTTTATTTTTTTTTAATAGCCTCTGTACCTGAATTTGACCAACCTTTGACTGGTCGTAACTTTTGTGTACGGACTCCTTTCTCACCTGTTCAAATTGCGTTGGGTCCAGAATTTCAAGGAGTTTAATCTGATGCTGATTGTTGGAGTTTTGGAGATACTTAAATTTTGACAAAAGTATCCCTCAGATCATTTGTAAAGTGGATTTTAGAACCATGATCTTACCAGCCTAGCAAAGGAGAGATCTTTTCTAGCTAGCTAACTTTGAGTGGAATTTTTCCATCAAGGAACTCCAGAAGGAATTAGGTTGGTCTAGATGAAGAGGTAACCCAAGATAAGGCCCTAGAAGGTTTCCAATCTCACAACCCACAATTCTTTTAATTTTTTTATGTCTATTTTCATTAACATTAATGAAATAGATTGAGCTTTTGTTCCAATTAATAATTTTTCCTATAGGCTACTCATATTCCTCAAGATCTTTTTTTATATTTCTCACATTTTTGACTAAGGCTTCTCCCATCACAATTGAATCATCCACAAATTCCTGATGGGAACAAGTCAAATCCTTAGAAGAAGGTCTTAAACCTACAAAATCCCCCTTTTGAACCATATTTTCCACAAATATACCTAAACATTCATCCATGAGGATGAATAGAATATGAGATAATATATCACCTTGTCTAAGTCCATGAGAAGCTTAGAAGAAAGGATTCAGAGAGCCATTAATAAGAATAGAAAAGGTGGTAGAGGAAACCAACATATGCACGAACTCCAAGAATCTATTGATGAACCCAAATGCTTCCAACCCACACTTTAAGAAATCCCAATCCACCCTATCATAAGCCTTGGATAAATCCAGTTTTAATAAGAACCCTTCTTTCTTGGATTTAGTGAAGGGGTGAATATTTTTGTGCACCAAAATAATAGAATCCAAAATCTACCTACCAAGAACAAACCCATTTTCTTGTAAAACAAATTGCAAAGACTAATAGGTCTAAATTGCTCCATGTTATCATCCCCTGACTTTTTGGGTATAAAAGACAAAAAATAGTACCACTCATCTCTTTAAGTAGTTTTCTATAACCAAAGAATTCCCATTAAACAAGTCCTCTTGAATAATATTCCAATAGGTTTAAAAGAAGAGGAAGGGGAAACCATCTGGACCAGGAGCCTTGCCTCCCTCAAAGGAAAAAATAGCCTTAGTAATTTCAGCATTGGAAGGGATGGCCATGAGGTTTTTGTTTTGGATATCAGATATGCAATTTAGAATACACTTCAAAAACTCCTATTGTTTTTCCTTATCCAGATTTTGATTTCTTTCCACTAAACCACTAAAAAAATCCATGGCTTCCCTTTTGATAGCCTCATCCTCATCTATTAAAACACCATGAACATTTAATCTAGAAATTTTATTATCCATTCTATGCTTCAAAGTGGTCATATGGAAAAATTTAGTGTTCCTATCCCCTTCTTTGATATACATGTTTCTAAACTATTGCCTCCAATACATCTCCTCCTTCATAATAATATCATGCAACTCAATCAATTTCATATCCTCCTCCTCCCTAGTCACATTATCATAAACCTCAAACTGAATGCAATCTTGAATCTCTTCCAATTCCTCCAAAATCCTACTTTTTCTATCAAAGATATTCCCAAAAGTTTCCCTATTCCATCTTTTAATATTATCTTTAACATTTTTCAGCTTTTTAGTAACTTTAAACATCATTGTTCCCTCAACATGAACCCCCCACCAATCCTTAATAAGGTTTTCCAAACCATGATGTAAAGTTGACATCTTCTCAAAGTTCAAAGGATAGTACTTTTTAACAGTGTCCAAGTTAGGCAAAAGAAAAATAGGATAATGATCAAAGCTTGCTCTCACATGAAGATAAGGAGCATTTATAACTATGAAACTAGTCATTACTAATAAAGGCTCTATCAAATCTAACTTGGATAAGATCCTTACTTGACCTTCTATTGGTCCAAGTGAAGTTTGTTGAAGTTGATGAAAGACAACCCCACAACTCCCAAGAATCACCTGCATGAAAACACCAATTATAGAAGAGAGAAGAAAAAAGCTATGGAGGAAAAATTTTCTATATCTATAGATGAGACATTCTTAGTGAGAAAAAAAGTAGATTTCTATATTCAACAAAGAATTAACCTCAATTCTCAACTAATACAATTAGAGATCATCCTTATAAAGGAGATCAAAACCTTAAAAGGTCTAACCTAAGTTGCATCATAATAATTAATAAAAGAATTAATTATTACATGCCTAAAGTTTAGCTTAAGTAGATTAGATATAATTAAGAAATATCTAATTACTCTAACACTTCCCCTTAAGATAAATTGAGGGTGTAGCTAAAAAACTAGAAACTACTATTGAAAGTAGATTTTGGGTCCTGAAAAATAAGGCCTAATGAGGTACCCAAGCACGACCAAATCTCTAAAAAGAAGAGAAATAGAGAAAATCACATGGGAAAAAACCCTACTCCAAAAAGAGATGGAAAACATGTTGAAAAGAACTAGTAATGGGCTGAAGAAGCCTCCAAAATAGGGAATGTCCCAGAAGATAGGAAAAAAAGATTATCATGAAGAATATCACTAAAGCATGTAGAAGCTACAAAGCTCTATCAAAAAGTAATTGTTGGTCTAAAAAACCTCCATTAAAATAGAACCTGACCAAGTAGAGAAGACTATAATCTACATTGAAACAAGAGGCACACAAAGGTAAACAACTGAACTCAAAGATATAGATGGCATTAAATGCCAAAGCCTAAAGAGTTGATCAATTGAATCAAGAAAGCATGAGAAACAATAGAAGAACCCCCCTAATGCAAACAAAGGTGAGGTGATAGACAATTGGAAAAGTGGTCCAAAAGAACTATATGTCAAAAAACCATGATCAAGATGCACAAAAGAGTACATATGTGTACTAAGGTGATTAATCTCAAACATGTCATAAGGCTAATGTCTCATAAGGGACACTCACTAGACAAAGGAAAATGGCAAACAAAGACAAAAACATCAACCCCCATGGCACTTTATTTGAGTACTGCATGTACAATAAGACACAAGACATAATGAAATTCAAGAATACAATAATCTACATGAGTTTCCATAGATGACACTACTTGAATTAGAAGGCAAACAAAGGAAAAAAAATGAAATGAAAATATAGATGTAGTAAGGCCACTAGTAGATTTAGCCCTAAATTTCAACCTAAAATTTTGACCAACAAATTTAAACAGCTTGGTTGGTCGTCATTATAAAGGGGAAAAAAAAAATTTAATACATGCCCACATTGGTCACAATTGCAACCAATTCTTTTTATTTTGTGTTGGTCTCAATTGTGACCAACATGACAACATAAAGACAAAAAAAAAGTGACATTTCATTGGAGCATTTCACTTCACTTGAGTTCCATACCAGTTGAGCATCATTTTTTAGATAATTGAGGATTTCCAATGCATTCTTCATCCTTGGAGCATTTGGAAACCCATCTACTACAGCCCTAAACTGGAACTATCGATCATCATTCGAGCATACACAAACTTGCTTGGCTTCACGTCGTAACTAGTGAATAGGTGAATAGCTGAGTTGATACCTTCTTGTTTAAACAATCATTGATTGGGGATTGATTGGGGGAAGGCATAGTTTGAGGAAGCCCTAGTTATGATGCTTACCTTATGCCTTAAGGAAACCCTCCCATTTGTGGATGATTCTATATACAGTATTGAATGCTAGTGCATTAACTTTCTCAAATTCATTTCCTTCACCCTTAATATAAATTTGGGATTGGTGTCCTTCATTTCAATTTGTTGTGCTGAGATTTTTTTCTCCAAATCTAGTCTACCAAATAGTGTTCATGTCTTAACTCATATTCACCAATAAAAGTTTTAAAACTCTAAATTAACATGAATTCCAACATTTCAAACCCTTGGCATCTATGTAGTGGACTTAATCAACTATAACCTACCAAAGCAATAATATAAATTTATTTTCAATATCATTTTCTTTAAGAAGAGGGGGAGGAGTATGTTACTAATTTAGAAAGCCCTCAACGATCTTCCATGGAGTCAACCACAATTCTGAATTGCCATTAGTCAAACTTCACCAACATTGAGGCCATCTCACAATTAGCTTACACATATTGTCCTTTCCACTTTCTATGATAGGAATTTTCTCAGTTCAAAAAAGAAGTGTACAAGAATGACAAACTAGATGAATATTAGAATATAGCTACTACAAATATACAAGATGTCCAAACAGAGAATCCATCATAAAGTGATCAAAATTAAACCATTAGAAGTATGTTCAATACCAATTTTAACATGTCTTATTTTCAAAAATTGGGTGTCCAAAATCTATTTCATTAAATCCTTCTTAAACTTCCTATGGAGTGCCTTTTGCTTTTTATATGGAGTACCTTTCGCTTTTCATATCATATTTTGAAATATTGAGAGTACTTGGTGGCATTTGGCCTTGGATTAATATCATCATCACAAGGTTTTTTGTTGTATTAATCTCAAATATATTCTAGAATATCCATAGCTACTTTGTCTTCTAGAATGGTTTCGAGTTGTGAAGAAGATATTGATGAATCTTTTGTCACTTTGTTCATACACTTCAAATTACTGAAATCATAAACAAGATTTCGCAATCTTGTAGACAATTGTAGTCCCTTATTAGACTGAATATGCTCAAACTAGCTTCAATTCTTTTCACAAGCCCATAAACTTACTCCTTGGCTCAATAATCTAGAAGCAAGCACTGTATCTCACAAGCATTTGCTCCTAAAGAGCTTCATCTATGTCAATAAACATCAACATCAATATGTAAGATGTCCTTGTGACTTGTATATTCAAATTCAATTCCCAATTTTACTTGCAATTTTAGGTTGTGATTAATGTCTTGCGTGGCTTCATAAAGCTCACTTGTGACTTAGTGATGTAGGACCATCATAGTGGCTGAACAATCTTTTGTCACCTAAAAATACTTTGCTTTCATTTTTTGCTCCATTTAGTTAGTTTACATGATGGGTTGCTTCTGATATTTTGTTTGAAGTATACATTGTGAGTTATGTTATGTGGTTCGATTTGTATGTTTGGGAGTCTAAGTAATCTACTATATTGTTATGAAGGTTATTGTCATGCCTCTAAGCTGGTATTAAACTTGACAGAGGAATTGTCTTAGGACACTATGATTTCACAATTTTTTCTTCTAATGTCAATAGTGAACTGATTTTATCTCCTAATGTCAATAGTAAACTAACAATAGTTCATGATTACCATGATTACCACAACAGAGCACAGGGAAACAGGATTGTTGCACATATATATCATACAATAATCATCTAATGAATTCATCCTCTCCCCTTCATTTAGTAGCTATCCCCTCTAAATTGAACAGGAAATTAGTTAAACTTAATAATAATGAGTTATGTTATCATTTTCACATGGAGACTATAAAGAGATGTCTCTGAACATTTCATTTTGGGTTGATATATAAATGGCAGTAGTACTTTATCCAAGTATTTTATTTTCTATGTGCCAATTTTAGGTACATTTGGGTACTACATAGTTGATGGTTTGATTTGTTGCAGTTCTATATAAATAATAATTTGGTTGTCTCACACATTACGATGTAAATTAAGCAACTGATCCCTTCCTTATCACTCATGATGACATAACAATAATTACCATTCCTAATATTTCTTTAGAAATGTGTAATGATTTCTACAGTTTTGGTTTGATCAAACCACTTACTTTAGGGTAATCTCTTGTCTAATATAATAATTCAAATGCTGATGTATTTTGGTGTCATTCTTGATGTTTTAATATGTTCAACTAATTGCCTTAAGGGAGCCTCTACTTACTTTGTGTGATCCAAGTATGGATATATAAGAAAAAATAATATTTGATTATACCCTTCTAGATGTGAGATCAAATCTCATAATGTATCCTTTACAAGTAAGTGGTAGCAACTTTTGGAATATACCAGTTGTTTCTCTTTATACAATTGTTTGATTCACATCTTTTTCTAGATGTCAATGCTTACTATATTGATTAATATCTCGTGCAATATGAAATTTTTCTAACAAAAGTTTTGAATTAATTGTATAAATAAGTTGTATCTTCAATAAATATCCCTCCCATTATTGATGTCATTAGTAATATTAAAAGTGCTAAAGTTTGTTGTTCTCTGCATCCCTAAATTTTTTATGGTTATTATTGCATTTTGACTAGTTTGCTGATGATTTCCCTTCTTGATCATTTTAGACATGATTGTTTCTATCATTCATATTAATATAATTGTTTGATAACAAATAATAATAGGTTTGCTTCTATTAATGAACTAAGAAGGATAAAAGAAATCTTTATCTAGTTTCATCCTTGGAATAAAGAAAGAGTTTGTAATGTTCAACTAAGAAATACATTGAAATTTATTGGTCCTTTGAAATTTGAATAGAGGTAATATATAATTATTTTTTTGGAATTGGTAAAATTAAGTTGAGAAAATGTGTATATAGGGCTATTTTTTGTTGAAGCAAAAGAAATAAATGCCTTCTGAAATGTGTCCTCTTATTTTTAAGAACCTTGTGCTACACTTTGTCATCGTCCTTGAGTCACTATCAAGGTTTTCTTTCCAATACTTCAAATTATTCTTAGTTTTATTTTTCATAAAACTTGGCATATAGATATAATCACTTAGAAATTAAAGTGTAACTGACAAGCTTTTTGTCTAACAGATGCTATGGCTAGCAAATGTACATTAAGGAGCATAGTCAGAATCAAAGGAAAATGAATTTTTATCTATAATGATAGCACTTCAGATGACAATAATCTCAAGAAAAATGTATATCCTAAGATGTGGGACAATCAATATGAGCAAAATCAAGTCTATAAAATTCCCTATCATACATGATAAAAAAAATTTGCTACAAAATCTTACCAAGAATAGAGAAAATAGTAAGAGAAGAGACACCCTATAATGTCAAGCACTTTTCATTAACAACGTTGATGAAATAGTTTAAAGGAGGAGAATTAAATATTGTGCAACCCTTGAAAATAATTGTAAGCTTTGGTAATTAGAGTCTGGCAATACCTGAGACATTGAATCATAGATCAAATTAGCTCTATGCAAGTTTTATTCTCAGATACAACAGTCATTCTGAATGCTACAAGGATTATCTAGTATGTAGGCTCTACAATATAGGTCAAGGTGGTGCCAAAATAGATGATAGTTCTCCCATTTCCCTGAACATCAATACTCCAAACCTTGGGATGGATGGGAAGAAGAACCCCATCAACAAAAACTTTCTTTATCCCAATATAGTATGAGGTCTCTATAAATATGTTCCATAGAAAAGGAGAATAGCTCATGGATTTCTTCAATGACTACCTCAATGGTGTTTGGCCCAATATAAATTAACTTGTGTGGGGGGAGAAATAGTGTAGTCCACCAAGTAGTAAGAAGTTTTGTTCTAACGAGTTTACCAATTTGTGAGGTGAATAAAATAGGCCCCGTCCCCAACCCCATTACATAATATATTCCAACAAATGCTTAACCTATAAAACTAGGTCCTCATATTTCAATCCCACAGCTAAATGCCACATTGGGGATTCTAGTAGTCTCCCCTAAGCTTGTATTGAGTGTTTTAGTCTCCATAGATAAGATCTCAGTTCTATCAGGGATATTTGCATAGATATGGTAAAACATGCATGAACTATGGACCCTTGTGCAATTACATGAAGAATTCAATAGAGGAGAAACTAGTTGACAAACTGGTGCATAGTAATGTACTGGCATAAAACTTGACGAATACCCTACAAAGAAGGTTGATCTAGGATTTATATGGAATTTCCCTTTACAAGTAGATCACTAATGGGTAAGCATATTTATTAAATTAATAGGAATTATATTGGCTTTTGTATATATTCTATATTAAATCTCAAGCTTATATTTATTTGTACATAATCTATGGTTCATTTTATCAAATCAACTTGGTTGATTACCTTTTAACTTGAAGGAGTCTATGTAGTAGGAAATGGGCAATTCACAAAGTTTTAATTGAGGTTTGTGGAACTTTTCCAGAAGAACTTCCTATGTGCTAGGTAGTAAGTATTATGCAATTAATATGGAATTATTTTTTTCCTTTGTAGTGATTATCCTCTACTAAACTCTATGTTAAATTCAAGGAGTGCATGATGGTTGGTGTATATTGTAGGCCAAATAGTGATTCCTTGTTTCAAAGTATAATTTATTCAAAAGCTTGCTCTGCCCAATTTATAGAAGAATTGTCTCTGCACTATTTAGTAAGTATAATTTGTAGTTGATATGAGATTTATACTTTATAAGTTTATTATCTTTCTTATATTACTACCTGTAATGAATTCTTCTTAAGTATTTTATTGTCATCGTAGATTCATTTTTCACATGAAGTCAACTACCTTATAGCGTAATAAATTGAACTCCATTTTAATAGGAATTTGATAATTTAGATGACCTCCATCAACTTCTCTGAAGTGTATACATTTTCTCTATCTTTGTAAGGTTTAAAATAGAAAAAGATAGAAATGGGAGCTCAAAGACCTCCAAAGCCTCCAACAGCTATGAGGTAAGTCTTGAAAGTTTCACTAAAAGATTGAAGCACATATCAAATTTGAATGCTTTTATTATCATATTTGAGAATCTGCAAAGTAGAGTTCACATAAAGCAACAAAATATTCCCTGTTGTATATGCTTATATGTTTTTCCAACATAGGATTCACTCCACATTTAGGCAGAATATTCCCTACTGTATAGGCTTTCAATTCTAATATATCTTCAACCTGTGATCACTTTTGCACCCCACAAAACTATATATGCACTGTTAGAAATTTATAATGCATGTTAACAATTTCATCTCATGAAGGTTAGGCCTCTATGTTCATGGGATGATCCTCATTCTACCCAACTGTCTCTCTTATAATAGAGACTCAAAACAAAAATACAGAAATGCCTAAAACTAACTCAAAACCAATACAACTGTAATTGGTTAGTTGAATGGTTTGGTTTTAAAATAGAAAAAACTCAAACTAATGTCAACATATATTTTATGCAATCCCTTTAAACAAAAAGACCATTAACCAAATCTCAATCTTTTATGATCACTAACATTCCTAGACTCTAAACACTCCAATGTTATTTGTGCTTGGATAATGATAGTCCATTAGAATTTCATTTAGTCCTATTAAGGACATTACAAATATTTGAATCATCATATTAGTCTAATTCTTATAACTTGACAATTGATTCCTTAATTTCCTCTAGTTGTCTTTGTGGTCTTCATAAGTTGCACCATTGGCTTGGTTGTGTGAGGGGCTCCTGCACCAACTACTCTACCTAGGCCAGCGAACTAGCCAGGAAGAAAAAATTTATTTACAACTACCAAAACATAAAATGGAAACTTAATTAATTCACTAAGAAATTACTTGGAATGATTCATCTAACAATTTTCTTTATTAGTCAATATTTCATACACTGGGAACTCCAACCCCTCAAAATGATTTCAAATGAGCTTATATAACTCTATTGTCCAAATACCAACTTTCTTCATCGATCCCCAATCATTTCTTGGTGACTGTTGGAGTTTTAAATGGTACTAAAACTACTAAGCGACAAAAAGCTTAATACCAGAATGACAGTACATACACAATCTAAAGACTAGCCTACTCTTATCAAAAATTGCATATGTAAGGTATTTGGACCCAACTTCAACAAAACCACAAATGGTTTTCTACTCTTTTGGCTCTGCACAACCAGGGTGGGCATACCCAGGGATGGTTCAAATATGAAACTATTGTATGAGGATTATTCTTAGTTTCATTCTGATTCTCATTTCAAAATCCTCAAATATATACATAATTCTTACTAACTTGCCAAAACACATCCCATAAATAGACATGGCCAAGAAATCTTCTATAGATCTGCAGACATTTTCAACAACAATGGCTAACTAAAGCTAAAAAGATTTCATGCAGACAAGTGCTAGCCAACTTTGAAGATCTACAAGAAATAAAAGTAAAATTTGATTTGATGATGCATTTGAACAACAATTTTTAAGATACTTCTCATTCAGCTGAAATAACTTGATCAGTGCCTAATCCATTGGGGTTTCAGAGTCTATAGCAAAATCTAAGATCTAATTTGTTGCCTTACAACAAATTGTATCAACAATTCTTATCAGAATTTATCATTCAAAATCCTTTTCAATACTTAAGGAATTTTATCACATTCATCAAAGCTTTTACTTAATCCATTGAATTAACAGCAATGATAGATGGATATACAACCTAACTAGGTTGCATTCAATTGCACAAGCTTTTACTCATACAACATCAAGGTAGCTAAGTATTGAGCAGGAGACAAAATTTAGAAAGAACTGATATGGGGACAATTCATAGTTTATATTCATTTCCTTTGAAAATGGTACATCTTTTTACAATAAACTCAGAATAGCCTTCAGAAATAAACACAGTTCATTCTATCTTCATGTATTTTCAAAAAAATTGACAGAGAAACACATTACAAACTTGCCTTCAAAATTTGGACCAAAAACTAGACTGAGCACAATACTTAGAAGAAAAAGAATTCAGACCCTTCTTTAGCCTTGGGATCTCACTTAAATAGTGTGAGATGCAACAAGCTTAGGGCTAAAGAGAGTGACATGTGTCCTTTTTTAAAAATTTGGTAAATTACCCCTTTTCAAAAGAGAGCCGAACAAACAAAACCAAAACAAATAAAACGGAAGGCAAATGACAGCTGGAGCATAAAATCTTCAATTTTGTCCTTTTCTCTAACTGCTCCTAGTTGGTAGTGCTTTGATTTATATGATTGCTTCCCAGACAAATATTTCTCTTTTAGTGGGCCAATCACATTCTTTAACTATTGTTAATTCATCCACTATTTTCTGCCACCTGGCATCAGTAATCACCCTTCCTTCTATGATAAACCTATTTAGTTCAGTTTCAATTTTGAAAAGGGTATCAATTAGTTCATTGAAAACACATCCATCAATACCATCTTGGAGTACGGAGACCATTTGTGGAAAGTCTATAATGTGATCAAAAGAATTAGACCACTCATCAAAATCTTTTAACTTATAATTAGAATTGATAACAGAAGGAATCAAAGAATAGAAACCATTTGTTAGCATTTTTAATTTACTTTGGATTACTGCCAACTTCCCTGTGAAGATTTGCAATAATTCTTTCACTTTGTCCATACCTTCCTTCACAGTAATAACTTTATTTGGGAGATCTGGCTTCTTGGCTAACAAGGGTATCAACCTGTCAAAAAATTGCATATAGGGTCCCCACTGTTGAAAAATAGGCTCAAGCCACCTAACTGCACCCATGCATACTTGTTCCACAGATTGTAGACTGACGAGTGTATTATAAGTATCCTGAGATATTCCTTTATAATGTTGATTCTATGATTTAATACATTCATCAAAAAAGTTTTCTTGGTATTATTCTCAACCTGGGAAACTTCTGTTTCCACACTAATCACAAGCACTGACACTATTGTTTCCATGAGCATTTCTTCTGTTTGGGCCTCTGCTTCTACTTTGTGCCTTCTTTCTTCCTCTTGTCTTGGTGCATGCTCTGCCTCTACTGCTATCTTGAGCTGTTCTTTGAGGGATTTTATTTCTGTTTCCAAAATTTTAATTTTTTCCTCCAACTCCTCTATTCTTTGTTTCTGTACATGGCTCATTTTGAGCTCTTCTTCGTATGTTATCCTGATATCAAGGCATTCATTAAACATTGCAGCTAACTTATCCTCAATTTCATCAACCTTTTCCTCATTCATTAGAGCAAAATGTTTTACCAAACTGGAGATTTCCTTCCCAGTAGTGCTCTCCAATGTCCACACAATCATATTGCCCTGAGCAATTTCTTCTATATCCATCATCTTAGGCTTCTTGGTGTCAGGGGCCACACTCCATACTGTTAGGGTTTTAGTGTCCACATTAAAACCTGACCCTCTTTGAAAACCTTCACTGCTAGTGGCTTCATAACTGATGGCCTTATCTTGTCTTCTCATTTGGTCCAACACAAAAGCTTTCTCAATATCCCAATGTGGTATTAGAATCATACCACTCCTATGTACTAATTCCCTAGCTTCTACAGCAGTCATTGTTTCACTTTCAGGGTCATAAGCCAATAGTTTTTCAACTAACTCTTTATTTTTTTCTGGATCTTCTCCTGGCATGAGACTCAATGTGAGTTCATTTTGTTTGATTTTATAGAGAAAACTTTTAAATTCTGATGATTTAATAAAATCATCATCTTCCATGAATTTCTTAGATTGAATGAGCCTGTCATCCAACCTTAATGCTGCAATTTGCATGTCAGTAGAAGCTTTTCCTACTTCAGTGGCCCTTTGATGAAAATAATTTTTCCTAATATCAGCAAAATACTCACTACTTCCAAACATGACCTGTATAGCTCTGCTTACCACCTTTTCAGGGATGTGCATTGTCTTTTGTCTTTTATTTCCTTGTGGTATCCAGGCTGAAGTTGATGGCTACTCTTCTTCCAAATCAATTTCTAATTGTGTATCTGGTTCAGGGGATTCTCTATTTACAACGGCTTCTTCTCCCTGTGGCTCATGAGGCATTTGTAACATAATATGATCAAAATCTTCAATCATTTTCCTCAAATTATTAGGATATGGGATTTCTGTATAAAAACCCTTAAAATTAGGGTTGGTCCTATTTAGAGCATTTTCTACTTTCCTTATTTCTTCATATTTCCTCAGTAACTCATCTGCCTCCCCTGTTGCTACTATGTTGGAAATTAGGTCCTTTACAGGGATAGGCTTACTTGGAGGCAGAACAAAACCCCTAATGGTCTTAACCTTGTTTGCAATGTAACCGTCAGGATCATATACCCTATAGGGCCTAGTAGCAAATTTATACTGACCTAAATAGTCACTCAATTCCTCAAAAGCATTCTTGCCTATTTCAAAATCTCCTACCTTAAAGGTTCTACACACAAAAGTGGGCTTATGCAGCGAGGGAGGGATCATTTCTTTATTCATCAACACGAATTGCCAAAAGAATTCAATAATGGCCAATCTAGGGGGTAGATATTTATTCAATAGATGAGGAGGTTGTGGGCATGCAAAAACTCTGATTAAAGTACATTCTTTAAACATAAATATGCTTCCCCAGTTATGATCTAATTTTATTTTTTCATCTAAGAAAAGGGGCCTAAGTAGAGTCTTCAAAACATTGGGTGCCCTAAAGAGAGTATGATCTAGCTGCCTCATAATAACAGAACTGAACAAATTGAAAAAAACTAGAGCATTTGAATAGAAGAAATCTTTGTTCCAGATACGAGTCTAGAGTTGCACAGGTAACTCACCAAATTCATCAGAAGTTTGATCAATGAAGTCCCCACTAATGTACCCAATGTTGCTATACAGGATAAGGTGCATCAATAATGAGTAATGGTGGAACTTGAAGTCTTTCAGTTCTCCTTTCTTAGCGTCACAGATCTGCATGTGCATATTGTCAATGATAAAGGCCACATAATCATACTCCTTATGATGAAAAGGATCTTGTATGGCGCATGCCATTAGAAAAAGAGAACCATATACACAATCCTCTGTGCCATCACTTCCTAATACTTTGTGCAACCCATAAACTGTGTTTTTGAAATAATTTTTGAACCTACTCAGAGGTAAAAAATCTCCCACCTTTCTTGGAATTAACCCTGCCTTCTTAACTCTGTAAGGAATGTGTGGCAACATGACATTGTTTACAAAATAGGTTTTATTCCTAGCGAACTTTCCTTGTAAGTCTGCTATGTCAATAGGTACATCCATTTGTCCCATCAATCCAAAAGCTTCAATAAAAGAAGTTCTATCCAATGTACATAATACACTCCCATTATGCCTATGAAAAGTCCTGGTTACTAGATTGTATGACTTTATTAGGGCCTTTAATAGATCAACATCAACGAACACTTCTGGAAAAATTAGTTTTGCCATATTTCTATTCCAAGGGTTACATACTGGCACATTCTCTATTCTGTTCTGATAAAAGTACATGAAAAGATCATAGCCAGTAATTCTAGGCAATTCAGCATCTAGAACAAAAGCATAAGGGTCTCTGAATATATGATCGTTTGTAGAAATTGCATTTGACGACCCTGGAAGAAGTTTTAACTGGTCTTCTGCATGCTTGTTCTATTTTTTGACCCTTGTCTTCTTTTTTGTTTTGACAGCAGTTTTCTTCCTTTTTCCTTCTGGTGTGACTTCTACCACATCATCACCCTCGTCTTTGACTTTGAATTCTTCTGTGTGAACTTCTTCAACTTCTTGGTCGGCCATTTTTTTTACTTTGAATTCTTCTGCAACTTCACAGGATACACAAAGCTCTGTAGCTTTTAAAACTTCAGAACAGCATAGGAACAAGCTTCTTGAGGCTGGTAATTCAGATAAATCCTTGATGTTTTAATTATATATCTGCCAACCTTTTTAATAGATTTAGCATGCATGAGCTTTAAAACTTATGATCGCAAGGTCGTCATCAAGGTATATCAGCCGCAAAATTTGATTCTGATTGTACTTTTCAAAACCTTACTTTGCTTGGTTACAGTAGTTTTGTCCTTTTTGCTTATCTGTCGCGATACATCAAAAGTTCTTTCTTATATGACTACCTTCCATTCTTATGCTGAGTTACACCTTCAATCTTCGTGATGCCAAAAAAGCTCTTGATGGATCTCTACGCTCACTTGGAGAAAGCTTCAAAATGCCCTAATTGTAGGAACATAATGATGCTCTTACAATGTTTTACAAATCCCTTTTACGTTCCTACGAAACCTTTTACCCCGTAGGATCTCAAGCCCTGTTACTATGTATCTCTGCCTCTACGATTTAATATTCCTCGTGTGAGCGTAAAACCCTCATTCAAGTCATTCTGGTTGCCTTTACGCTCCTACATGCATGTATCTGTGGAGACCTTGGAAATTCCTTCTACGTCATTTCGCTTATTTCATTTCTTGGAGCAGCGTAAGGCTTCAAAAATTTATCTCCCTCTCTTACGACTCAGCTTTATTCATATCACCGGAGAGCCCTCTCAACTGCTATTGCGGTCTCACGTCTTCCTTTTGTCGTATGAGCGTAAACCCCTTTTGCTGATTTTCCTTCTCGCCTCTTTACGCTTACACGCAGAGACTGGATTCATAACCATGGAGGAAAGAAAAAATAGCTCTTCGTTCATACGCTTAACCTAAAATTGTAAGGGCATAATATCAAAGGCTTAAGTCATATGCCACGAGGGATGGGCCCATCTGACATAAATGTCGTGTCTCCATCTAATTTGCTGCAACTGGGCCCTTCTGACACTTCAACAAGTCCCACATGATTCCCTCACTGCTAAGAACAAAGCTTTACAGTTGTCCGCAAACCTAAGAATCATAGACATGTAAACACCATGAAACCTTGCTTCCATGCTTACGGAAAAACCTTTAATCATAACACCGTGATACCCTCGCGTGCCCTTCAGATCATGCTTTACGCCTTTATGCTACGCATTGAGGTGCATACGCGTAGGTCACATTGTAGGCTTCTCCACTCCTTCGCTAAATTTATTTACTTGTAAGCCTGTACGAGAGCTTTTCTAGGTGCGATGATCCTCTACGCCTCTTTGCTGTATCAAAAAGCATGGCCACAAAAAACAAAAACAAAAGGCATTCCGTTGTTACGTGAATTCTCACACCATAAGAACGTAAAGGTCCAACTTAAAACATTTTACAACTCCTTCTGAAAAATTCAAAAGGGATGCCATCAATTTCAGACCTAGGACAATACCATGGGTGTTTTTAGGAGATCAACCTGGAGAAATCAACAGACTCTGATAACAAATGAGACAGGGCAAGACTTAGGGCAACCTAAGAATTCAAATGATTTATCACCATGATTTTTTTAAAAATTAGGTTTAAAAATTAGACCAACAGTGGCTCTGTCTAGGGATGATAGACTACTCGAGTCTATGCAAGAAATTTAGAATCCATGGGAAAGCAGACCACACATTTGGTAAGATGACAACTTCTTCAGAGAGCACAAAGCAACACACAAAAACAAAGAACTAAACTGCACAAGGATACTTACAAGGATTTACAGAGAAAGCAAAATGATAGGAACCCTAAAACTACTATTCATGGAAGAAAATAAGTATTTTTCAAGAAAAATACCTCTTCAAGAACTGTCCATGAACTGGCAATTCAAGAATATTGTCAGATATATCTTTGATTATATAAGAATCTTCACCCCAAGTATTCTCAATGAGATATGGGCCTAACCAAATAGGATCAAATTTGCCATGTTTTCCTTTATCTTCAATTCTGGCATTCCACATCAAGACTAGGTCTCCATTTTCAAATTTTCTGCTTACAGTTCTTTTGTCATAAAGTGTTTTGACTTGCAATTGCAACTTTTGGTTCCTCAAAGATGCTTCTCTTCTGGTTTCAGTCAATCCTACCAATTCATCCATTATTTCTTGCATTTCATCTGTGGTATCTTCATCATATAACTAGATGTAATTGTATAGTCCCATCAAGTTGTTCTAAGGCATTCTGGCTTGAATTCTGTACACTAAATCAAATGGAGCTACACCAATTGTTTTCTTTACAGTTACTCTGTCAGCCCATATTGCCAACTGTAACTTGGAATCCCATGCCTTTTTATTATCATCCAAGGTTCTCTTAATGACCTTCAACAGGCTCTTATTTGTGGACTCAGCTTGTCCATTCCCTTATGGATGATATGGAGCAGATGATGATCTTGTCATTCCATATTTATCACAAAATTTGATGAACTCCTCAGATCTGAAACACATAGCATTATCTGTGACAATTCTCTGTGGACATCCAAATCTAGAAATAATATTATTCAACAGGAAATTATTTACCACCTTACTTGTCACATTTCTTGTGGGGATAGCCTCTACCCACTTTGTAAAGTAGTTAGTAGCAACCAAAATCCAAGAATAGCCAGTGCTAGACTTGGGGAAAATCTCTCCTATGAAGTCCAGACCCCATTGTTGAAAAGGTGTTTGAGTCTCAACTGGTTTCAATGGAGTATTTCCTGAGAATTTCAGCTTTCCAACAAACCTCTGACAAGGATCACATTTTCTAACCATAATTTGAGCATCCTTGAACAGAGAAGGCCACCAGAATCTAGCCCTCATTATCTTATGTGCAGTAGTTTTGGTCATGTAGTGTCCTCCACATACTCCAGCATGCATTTCTTTCAAAATCTCTTTTGCCTTTTCTTTATCCACACATTTCAACAGAATTCCCTCAAAATTTCTCCACCATAAGTTATTTTGGACAATTATGTACCTGATGGCTTGCAATTTAGTATTCCTTTTTTCATTGTCAGGAAGATGGGGAGGAGCTTCCATATGTTGCAAATAATATATGACATTGGTGTACCAATCACATTGGTCCATGTCACATAAGTCAATTTTGAGATCATCATTTACCAAATTTATTTGATTTGCCTCTAGATTAGTTTCAGCCATGAGTTTGACAAACCTTGACCTCTTACTAATTTTGTTATTTGTATATCAATGTTAAATTCCTGGATTCTATTGATCCATCTACACCTCCTTCCTGACACTTCCTGCTGAGAGAATATATCCTTGACTGTAGCACTAGGTGCAAAAGTGACAACAATAGCACCTACCAAATAACTTCTGAAAGCTTTTACAGCCTTTACCAAAGCATATGCTTGCTTTTCATTTATTTCATACTTCAGTTTAGCAGGCTACAGGGACTTGCTGAAAAAGGCAATAGGCTGCTCATATCCTTCTTGATTTTTCTGTAATAAGACTGCAGCTACAGTATGGAATGATGCAAAAGAGAAAATATGCATGGGCTTTGCATAATCTAGGGTCCTCAATACTGGAGCATTCTTTATTGTAGTTTTTATATCTTGGAATGCTTGTAAGGGTTCACCATTCCAATCTATAACAGCTCCTTTCTTGAGCATCTTTGAGATGGGTCTACTAATTTCAGCAAAATTGGTAACAAATCTCCTCAGAAAATTGACCTGGCCAAAAAAGGACTGAATTCCTTTCACATTTTTTGCTTTGGGCACTTTTTCAATAGCTACTACCCTCTCAAGATCTATTTTTACCCCATCCTTAGACACTATGTGTCCTAATAACTTTCCTTCTATGACCCCGAATGTGCATTTCTTTGGGTTTAAAGATACCCCATATTCCAAGGCTTTTATAAAGATTTTTTCCAAGTGTTTGCAGTGATCCTCAACCTTGTTAGAATACGTTGTAAGATCATCTTGGTACACAACCATAAATTTGTCAATATATTCATGAAATGCTACATCCATGGCTCTTTGGAAAGTAGCTCCTGCATTAATCAAGCCAAAAGGCATCTTCACATACACATATGTTCCCCAAGGGGTTGTGAAGGTTGTCTTGAACTGTTCACTTTCTTTTAATAGAACTTGATTATATCCAGAAAAGCCATCCATCATTGACATCAATTCAGAGCCAGTCACTTGTTGTAACGTGGCTTCCATATTAGGTAAGCCATAATTGTCCTTCAGAGATGCAATGTTTAAATTTCTAAAATCAACACAAAGCCTAATATCTCCATTCTTCTTCCTAACAAGAACCAGGTTTGAAACCCAGGTGGAATGCCTGATTGGTTTGATTATTCCACCATCTCTCAGTTTTGTCAGTTCTTCTTGCATTTTTGGGGCAAGGGTAGGATTGATTGGTCTCAGTTTTTGCCTAAACGGTCTTACATTTTCCTTCAATGGTATGACATGCTGGAAAAGATCCTCCCTGTAAGCCTTAAGGTCATCATATGACCAAGAAAAAACATGTATGTATTTTCTAAGTAGGTCAATCAATGTTTTCATGATTTCAATAGGCAAATGTTGGCCAATATAAACCCTTTTAGGAACTTCATCAGTACCCAAGTTTATTTCTTCTAACTCCTAGGGTTTGGGGTCATTTACTCTAAATTTTACTCTGTCTTGATTATCAAAAATATTTTCCAAGACTACTAACCCCTTTGGCATCTTATTTGTTTTTAATTGCATTATTTCTTGACCAAAAATAGTTTCCTTCCCATTTATGGTTTCAATCAGTCCACTACAATCCATCTCCTGACCGTGATACTTGTCTTCATTTAACAAAAAATTTGTAATATCCTTATCATCTTCAAAAACCTGCCAATTTTCAATATTCTTAGGTATGGAAGGCCTGTTTTGCACCTCAATCTAGGAGATTCCTACAAATGATATTTCTTTTGGCTTGATGGCTACATTTGCCAACAGATCAGCCATCTTATTTTGTGTTCTATCTCTCCATGCGATCCCAAATGCATCAAAGAGTTCTATCTGATCCCAGACTGCATTTCTATATTGTTTCAGTCTCCTATTTTTTGATGAATAGGTTCCTTTGATCTGAGAGATAATTAGTTCAAAATCCCTTATAACATATAATTTCTTAATCTTGTGATGTATGGCAACTTTGAGCCCTAGCAGCAATGCTTCATACTCTGCAATATTATTAGTGCAGGCAAACTTCAAGGTGAATGAATACCTAAAAGTATTATTTTCAGGGGACACAAAGACTACACCTGCCCCTGCACCCTCTTTAGAACTAGCCCCATCAAAGAACATTGTCCATAATTTTGGTGAATTCATGCAACATTCAACCTCATTCTCAATGATAGCAAGTAAATTTTCAACTTCCTAGATAATTAATTCAGCCCTGAAAGCATTAATCCCAGTATCTAGGAAACAAGTGGTATCTGTGTCAATTTCTTCACCTAAGATGTGGTTAACCCATGGTTCCCTATTTAGCCTGATAGCTTTGTCCCCTATATGAAAAGTGGCATAAGTTAGATCACATTTTAGGCTTCCCCCCATGGCAGCACTCCATTTTCTGGAGAGTAACATTCCATAATGTGGAGGTATATCTACCACAAGGACAGACATGGTTAATTCTACTTCAGGATATGCAGCCAATTTGAATGGTAGGGCATTTATAGTACCTATGATTGGGACTTCTCTAGCATCCATCCCTCTGCACCTACCTTGCTTGGTATCTACCTTCAATCCTAAGGCTTCCATTACCTTGAAAGGCATTATAGTGTTGGAAGCTCCTGAGTCTATCATGCAATTTTTTAGGGTCTTCCCTTTTATGATCAGACTGAGGAAAAAAGGATCAATATCTTCTATGAATGCCACTGAGGAATCATCTAGAAACATTTGAGGAATCTGGGATATGATACCACTGTCCTCTATTACTAATGGGGTCTGTTGGGGCATAGTTTGGTCAATAATAATATTATTGTTTGCTATTCCACCCAACCACGACAAAGCCTTATTCTTATGTTCTTCAATTCTAAAAACTTCAGACAGGGGCACTTTTACAGTAATTTGAGATAACATGGATATCATATCAATAGGTTCAACCACTGTAGGTTTTACAATAGTACTCGGAGTCAAAGTCTTTTGAGCAGTAGGCACCACATTTTGCTTTACAACATCCAGTTTTGATTTCTTCGGTTGCACAACTGGTTTTGTTACTTCACTTATCTGAAATTGAACCTTCTTCTTTGGTTCCCATTTCTTACCCTTGTTCTCCTTGATTTTAGGCATATCTACATGGACTTTCTTGTCTTGATCATTTATCTTATGAGTGATGTCCTTGATGAAGACACTAGATGGCTTTCTTGCATCATTTTTTATTGTTCTATTTCTCAAATTATAATTTCTATGAACTTGTGAAATCATTTCGGCTGTAATTCTATCAATTTCCTCCTTAGAGGGCATTCTTAGACTTGTGAGACCCACATCAAAAAATGTACTGCATACCTTATTTGCATCATACCCTTCATCATCTGAGAGTACTTGCTAATGATGTAGCTAGTAAGCAATTCTTTGGCTAGTAACATCATTTTCAGGCTCTTCTGAATCAGAATCTATCAAATCATCATATATGCTCACCATATTGTAGCTTATATCGTCATGGCTTTTATCTTTAGTTTCTTCTTCAGCTTGCACTCCTTGGGCTTGGGAAAATGACTGAGCAACAGCACAATAATTAGCAGAATGAGGTGATTGGCATATAATGCACAATGGTACATCATCATTCATATTTATAGTGTTCCTTTGCAGGGGGTCTGGAGTACCCTTGTCCTTCACATTTTGGGTCTGGTTGGAAACTGGTTTACCATCTTTCCACTGAGTAGTATAAGGGTAATTTTGCATCCTAGGCTGTCTATTGAAATTGTTGTTATTCACAGGGGGTCTTTTAGCAACATGTGGCTTATTGAAACTAGTGGGATTCATCTTCTTGAGCATTTCTAAAACCTGGCCTATAGTAGGTTCTTCAGGCTTTTTTCCTATAGGGGTTCTGTCACCCTCCCTTTTATTATTGTTCTTAGAATTAAAAAGTTTAGGATCATCCCTCCTACCTAGTTTGCCAGATGCCTTTCTATTATTTTCTATATTTACTGCAACTCTATAGGCATCTCTCAAGGTTTTAGGATCTTTATCCCTCAATTGATAAGCCATTTTGCTATCAAAAGCATTGAAATAGGTTGTGAGATAGACATCTTCATTTAACCTCATGAATTGAAAAAGTTTGTACATACCCTTTTGGAATCTCACATTGAAATCAAATGTGGACTCATTTGGATTCTTCTTGATATTGTTGAACTCGTTCAACATAAATCTCGCATTGGTATTGTCCCCATACTGCTCTTTAAACAACTTTTCCATATCACTCCATGAGGTAATATTGTCATCAAGCAACCTCTTGAACCAATCCCTTGCATCCTCTATTAATGAATGCACAAACAATTTCATTACCATGTCGTTGTGTTCAACTTCATAATCATTCAACATGTCAATGAAAGTCCTCAAATGTTCTTCACCAATAATAGCATTATTTCCAGAAAACTTAACCACTTTATCCCTTAAATCAAATGATATGGGATGGGGGGCACCAGGAATACCAGCAAATGATATCTATGTGTACTTTTCCAAGTATATAGGTTTCTTCTGAAAACCAAGGACATTTGAGGTGCTAGCTATATTAGCTTGACTCAGGGGAGCAGCTTGGGACTATTGTGGTGGGACAAATGAGACTTGGGTGCCAATATTTGGGGATGAGTTAGGGGCAGATTGGGGGATTCCCTGGGTTGAAATTGTGGGAGCACTAACTGGTGCAGGATTTGCAGGTGGGATAGAAAAATTGGGCCATGAAGCCAATGCAGAATTAGACTTTATGAATTGGATTTTCCTTCTAGTTTTTGCAGCTTGAGCTTCATTTTCAACCTTCTCAAGTTCTTTTGCAAGATCTTGCCTCTCTTTTCGAGCCTTCTCAAGATCTAGATCTAACTTCGACATGGAGGGTTGTATAGGTTTGCTTGGTATAGCTTGAGGCTTGTTTATTTGGTTTCCTATAGCCTTGCCTTTCCCTTTATCTAGAACTTTTGCAGTGGGCTCTACAGGATCAACTTGAACAGGTTTATAGGCTTGAACTTGAGCAATAACTGATTCTTGCCTTCAATTTAGATGTTTCTCCTATTCTTTCACTTTAGCTCTCAGATTATCAATATCTCCAAAAACATCCTTATGGAGAGTTGTGGTATTCTCTTCTAATTTTTTATTTTGCTCTTTCAAAGCAGCCATCCTTCTTAATAGAGTATCTCTTTCTATTATGGCATCTAAGATGGCTTGCTCCTTCTCTTTTTCAAGATGAATGCATTTAGCTTCTTCCTCAGCAATCCATTTCTTCAAAAATTCTATCTCAGAGTGCACTTCTTTAGGATCTGCAGAAGTTGCCTCGGAATCAGCAGGGTCATCCAGATCTATAAGGTTTGGTTCTACGTATGGGGCTACTCTGGGATTAAAAATATTATCAGATGAACTCCTAAATCCTAGCCTATAATTTATATCAGCTACAGGATTTGGTCATAATGAAGCAACTCCCATAGTAGACATGTCCTTATCTTGAAAAACTCTCTCATTTGGTAAAGGGGTACTGAAAATGCCTCCTAAAAGTCTTGTAGTTTCGGATTCTGAGCTAAGCGAAGAAGACTCTCTTCCTATTACTGGTTGATAACGGGAATTGACAGATGCATTACCTCTGGGTTTCCAAGTAGGATTTGGATCTGTCTTTTTCTTATTTTGGTTCTTCCTACCACCTTGGGGTAAATCAGTATACATTGATACATCGGGATTGGCTCTCATGTAAGCTCATGTATTTTTCCTCTTGTCAGCCATATTTATCTTTTTATTACAATAAGCACTAGCTTCAAAACCTTGACTGAGTTGCCACCCTATTTCGGGAAAAAAAAAAATAAGACTTTTAGCTGATCAAAAGAAACTGACACACAAGTAGGAACAAAAATATACAGCACAGATAGACCAATCACTGATGTCGTAAGACTAAAACTCTTGCTTGTTTAGATAAGACACTTGGATAGGCTGGATACGTCAGTGTGTAGCAATGGTACTTGGGCTCTATCTTCTTTAAATTCTCAAGGTTTGACACTAAAAGATTCCCTTATAACCACGGGCAAGATATAGATCACATGACACACATGTAAACAGCAGGACCAAAGAAATTGCAGTACTTTTCACAGAGGTGTTGGACAATTCCCCAACAGAGTTGTCATTTTGTTGGAGTTATAAATGGTACTAAAACTACTAAGCCACAAAAATCTTAATACCATAATGACAGTACATACAAAATCTAAAGACTAGCCTACTCTTATCAACAATTGCATATGTAAGGTATTTGGACCCAACTTCAACAAAACCACAAATGGTTTTCTACTCTTTTGGCTCTACACAACTAGGGTGGGTATACCCAGGGATGGTTCAAATATGAAACTACTGTATGAGGATTATTCTTAGTTTCATTCTAATTCTCATTTCAAAATCCTCAAATATATACATAATTCTTACTAACTTGTCAAAACACATCCCATAAATAGATATGGCCAAGAAATCTTCTATAGATCTACAGACGTTTTCAACAACAATGGCTAACTGAAGCTAAAAAGATTTCATGCAGACAAGTGTTGGCCAACTTTGAAGATCTACAAGAAATAAAAGTAAAATTTGATTTGATGATGCATTTGAACAACCATTTTTAAGATACTTCTCTTTCAGCTGAAATAACTTTATCAGTGCCTAATCCATTGGGGTTTCAGAGTCTATAGCAAAATCTAAGATCTAATTTGTTGCCTTACAACAAATTGTATCAGTAATTCTTATTAGAATTTATCATTCAAAATCCTTTTCAATACTTAAGTAATCTTATCACATTCATCAAAGCTTTTACTTAATCCATTGAATTAACAACAATGATAGATGGATATACAACCTAACTAGGTTGCATTCAATTGCACAGGCTTTTACTCATACAACATCAAGGTAGCTAAGTATTGAGCAGGAGACAAAATTTAGAAAGAACTGATATGGGTACAGTTCATAGTTTGTATAAATTTCCTTTGAAAATGGTACATCCTTTTACAATAAACTCAGAATAGCCTTCAGAAATAAAAACAGTTCATTCTATCTTCATGTATTTTCAAAAAATTTGACAGAGAAACACATTACAAACTTGCCTTCAAAATTTGGACCAAAAACTAGACTGAGCACAATACTTAGAAGAAAAAGAATTCGGACCCTTCTTTAGCCTTGGGATCTCACTTAAATAGTGTGAGATGCAATAAGCTTAGGGCTAAAGAGAGTGACATGTGTCCTTTTACAAAAATTTGGTAAATTATCCCTTTTCAAAAGAGAGCCGAACAAACAAAACCAAAACAAATAAAATGGAAGGTAAATGACAGCTGGAGCATAAAATCTTCAATTTTGTCCTTTTCTCTAACTGCTCCCAGTTGGTAGCACTTTGATTTTTGCGATTGCTTCCTAGAAAAATATTTCTCTTTTAGTGGGCCAATCACATTCTTTAACTGTTGTTAATTCATCCACTGTTTTCTGCCACCTGGCATCAGTAATCACCCTTCCTTCTATGATAAACCTATTCACTTCAGTTTCAATTTTGAAAAGGGTATCAATTAGTTCATTGAAAACACATCCATCAATACCATCTTGGAGGATGGACACCATTTGTGGCAAGTCTATAATGTGATCAAAAGAATTAGACCACTCATCAAAATCTTTTAACTTATCATTAGAATCGATAACAAAAGGAATCAAAGAATAGAAACCATTTATTAGCATTTTTAATTTACTTTGGATTACTACCAACTTCCCTGTGAAGATTTGCAATAATTTTTTCACTTTGTCCATACCTTCCTTCACAGTAATAACTTTATTTAGGAGATCTGGCTTCTTGGCTAACAAGGGTATCAACCTGTCAAAAAATTGCATATAGGGTCCCCACTGTTGAAAAATAGGCTCAAGCCACCTAACTGCACCCATGCATACCTGTTCTACAGATTGTAGACTGACGAATGTATTATAAGTATCCTGAGATATTCTTTTCAGAATGTTGATTCTATGATTTAATACATTCATCAAAACAGTTTTCTTGGTATTATTGTCAACCTGGGAAACTTCTATTTCCACACTAATCACAGGCACTAACACTGTTGTTTCCATGAGCATTTCTTCTATTTGGGCCTCTGCTTCTACTTTGTGCCTTCTTTCTTCATCTTGTCTTGGTGCATGCTTTGCCTCTGCTGCTATCTTGAGCTGTTCTTTGAGGGATTTTATTTCTATTTCCAGAATTTTAATTTTTTCCTCCAACTCCTCTATTCTTTGTTTTTGTACATGGCTCATTTTGAGCTCTTCTTCCTATGTTCTCCTGATATCAAGGCATTCATTAAACATTGTAGCTAACTTATCCTCAATTTCATCAACCTTTTCCTCATTCATTAGAGAAAAATGTTTTACCAAACTTGAGATTTCCTTCCCAGTAGTGCTCTCCAATGTCCACACAATCATATTTCCCTGAGCAGTTTCTTCTATATCCATCATCTTAGGCTTCTTGGTATCAGGGGCCACACTCCATACTACTAGGGTTTTAGTGTCCACATTAAAACCTGACCCTCTTTTAAAACCTTCACTGCTAGTGGCTTCATAACTAATGGCCTTATCTTGTCTTCTCATTTGGTCCAACACAAAAGCTTTCTCAATATCCCAATGTGGTATTAGAATCATACCACTCCTATGTACTAATTCCCTAGCTTCTGCGGCAGTCATTGTTTCACTTTCAGGGTCATAAGCCAATAGTTTTTCAACTAACTCTTTATTTTTTTCTGGATCTTCTCCTGGCATGAGACTCAATGTGAGTTCATTTTGTTTGATTTTATAGAGAAAACTTTTAAATTCTGATGATTTAATAAAATCATCATCTTCCATGAATTTCTCAGATTGAATAAGCCTGTCATCCAACCTTGACGCTGCAATTTGCATGTCAGTAGAAGCTTTTCCTGCTTCAGTGGCCCTTTGATGAAAATAATTTTACCTAATATCAGCAAAATACTCACTACTTCCAGACATGACCTGTATAGCTCTGCTTACCACCTTTTCAGGGATGTGCATTGTCTTTTGTCTTTTATTTGCTTGTGGTATCCAGGCTGAAGTTGATGGCTGCTCTTCTTCCAAATCAATTTCTAATTGTGTATCTAGTTTAGGGGATTCTCTATTTACAACGGCTTCTTCTCCCTCTGGCTCATGAGGCATTTGTAACATAATATGATCAAAATCTTCAATCATTTTCCTCAAATTATTAGGATATGGGATTTTTGTATAAAAACCCTTAAAATTAGGGTTGGTCCTCTTCAGAGCATTTTCTACTTTCCTTATTTCTTCATATTTCCTCAGTAACTCATCTGCCTCCCCTGTTGCTACTATGTTGGCAATTAGGTCCTCTACAGGGATAGGCTTACTTGGAAGTAGAACAAAACCCCTAATGGTCTTAACCTCGTTTACAATGTAACCGTCAGGATCATATACCCTATAGGGCCCAGTAGCAAATTTATACTAACCTAAATAGTCACTCAATTCCTCAAAAGCATTCTTGCCTATTTCAAAATCTCCTACCTTAAAGGTTCTACACACAAAAGTAGGCTTATGCAGTGAGGGAGGGGTCATTTCTTTATTCATCAACAATAATTACCAAAAGAATTCAATAATGGCCAATCTAGGGGGTAGATATTTAGGCAATAGATGAGGAGGCTATGGGCATGCAAAAACTCTGATTAAAGTACATTCTTTAAACAAAAATATGCTTCCCCAGTTATGATCTAATTTTGTTTTTTCATCTAAGAAAAGGGGCCTAAGCAGAGTCTTCAAAACATTGGGTGCCCTAAAGAGAGTATGATCTAGCTGGCTCATAATAACAGAACTGAACAAATTGAAAAAAACTAGAGCATTTGAATAGAAGAAATCTTTGTGCCAGATATGAGTCCAGAGTTGCACGGGTAACTCACCAAATTCATCAAAAGTTTGATCAATGAAGTCCCCACTGATGTACCCAATGTTCCTATACAATATAAGGTGCATCAATAATGAGTAATGGTGGAACTTGAAATCTTTTAGTTCTCCTTTCTTAGTGTCACAGATCTAAATGTGCATACTGTCAATGATAAAGGCCACATAATCATACTCCTTATGATGAAAAGGATCTTGTATGTTGCATGCCATTAGAAAAAGAGAACCATATACACAATCCTCTATGCCATCACTTCCCAATACTTTGTGCAACCCATAAACTATGTTTTTGAAATAATTTTTGAACCTACTCAGAGGTAAAAAATCTCCCACCTTTCTTGGAATTAACCCTACCTTCTTAACTCTGTAAGGAATGTGCGACAGCATGACATTGTTTACAAAATAGGTTTTATTCCTATCAAACTTTCCTTGTAATTCTTCTATGTCAATAGGTACATCCATTTGTCCCATCAATCCAAAAGCTTCAATAAAAGAAGTTCTGTCCAATGTACATAATACACTCCCATTATGCCTGTGAAAAGTCCTAGTTACTGGATTGTATGACTTTATTAGGGCCTTCAATAGGTCAACATCAACGAACACTTCTGGAAAAATTAGTTTTGCCATATTTCTATTCCAAGGGTTACATACTGGCACATTTTGTATTCTATTCTGATAAAAGTACATGAAAAGATCATAGCCGGTAATTCTAGGGCATTCAGCATCTCGAACAAAAGCATAAGGGTCTCTGAATATATGATCAGTTGCAGAAATTACATTTGACGACCCTGGAAGAAGTTTTAACCAGTCTTCTGCATGCTTGTTCGGTTTCTTGACCCTTTTCTTCTTTTCTGTTTTGACAGCAATTTTCTTCCTTTTTCCTTCTGGTGCGACTTCTACCACATCATCACCCTCATCTTTGACTTTGAATTCTTCTGCGTGAACTTCTTCAACTTCTTGGTCGGCCATTTTTTTTACTTTGAATTCTTCTGCAACTTCACAGGATACATAGAGCTCTGTAGCTTTTAAAACTTCAGAACAGCACAGGAACAAGCTTCTTGAGGCTGGTAATTTAGATAAATCCTTGATGTTTTAATTATATATCTTCCAACCTTTTTAATAGATTTAGCATGCATGAGCTTTAAAACTTATGATCGCAAGTTCGTCATCAAGGTATATCAGCCGCAAAATTTGATTCTGATTATACTTTTCAAAACCTTACTTTGCTTGGTTACAGTAGTTTTGTCCTTTTTGCTTATCTATCATGATACATCAAAAGTTCTTTCTTATATGACTACCTTCCGTTCTTACGCTGAGTTTCACCTTCAATCTTCGTGATGCTAGAAAAGCTCTTGATGGATCTCTACGCTCACTCGGAGAAAGCTTCTAAATGCCCTAATCGTAGGAACGTAATGATGCTCTTACAATGTTTTACAAATCCCTTTTACATTCCTATGAAACCTTTTACCCCATAGGATCTCAAGCCCTGTTACTATGTATCTCCGCCTCTATGATTTAATATTCCTCATGCGAGCATAAAATGCTCATTCAAGCCGTTCTGGTTGCCTTTACACTCCTACGTGCACGTATCTGCGGAGACCTTGGAAATTCCTTCTACGTTGTTCCGCTTACTTCATTTCCTGGAGCAGCGTAAGGCTTCAAAAATTTATCTCCCACTCTTACGACTCAGCTTTATTCGTATCACCAGAGAGCCCTCTCAACTGCTATTACGATCTCACGTCTTCCTTTTGTCGTATGAGCGTAAACCCCTTTTACTGATTTTCCTTCTCGCCTCTTTACGCTTACACGCTGAGACTGGATCTGTAACCACAAAGGAAAGAAAAAATAGCTCTTCATTCATGCACTTAACCTACAAGCGTAAGGGCGTAATATCAAAGGCTTAAGTCATATGCCATGAGGGATGGGCCCATCTGACATAAATGTTGTGTCTCCATCTGATTTTCTATAACTGGGCCCTTCTAACACTTGAATAGGTCCCACATGATTCCCTCACCGCTAAGAACAAAGCTTTATGGTTGTTTGCAAACCTAAGAATCGTAGACACGTAAACACCATGAAACCTTGCTTCTGTGCTTACGAAAAAACCTTTACTCGTAACACCGTGATACCCTCACGTGCCCTTCAGATCATGCTTTACACCTTTATGCTACCCATTGAGGTGCATACGCGTAGGTCACATTGTAGGCTTCCCTACTCCTTTGCTCAAGGCATTTACTCGTAAGCCCGTACGAGAGCTTTTCCAGGCACGATAATCCTCTACGCCTCTTTGCTGTATCAAAAAGTGTGGCCACAGAAAACAAAAACAAAAGGCATTCCGTTGTTACATGAATTCTCACACCGTAAGAACATAGAGGACCAACTTAAAACATTTTACAACTCCTGATAAATTCAAAAGGGATGCCATCAATTTCAGACCTAGGACAATATCATGGGTGTTTTTAGGAGATCAACCTGGAGAAATCAATAGACTCTGATAACAAATGAGACAGGGCAAGACTTAGGGAAACCTAAGAATTCAAATGATTTATCACCATGATTTAAAAAAAAATTAGGTTTGAAAATCAGACCAACAATGACTTTCTAATATTGCTATCAAAGTTGTCATTGACAATTTTTGTAATTTTTTCACTTTGATGACTTGGAAAGTCATGATCACTCCTAAAGGGTCAAGTTTGGTTTCAATAACATATCTAACTATTGTGATACCCCTCCTACTAAGATTTTAAATGAGTGAACTAGAACATTTATGTTGAAAAAAATACCAGATCTGAAGAATGCAAGTTATTTTGTTTCTTTTTGGGATCATATTGATAATATAACATATGTTTTGACTTTATGGTAATCATTTTTGTGTTAATGCTCTATAGATAAAGGTGAATCATCCTATAAGAAAAAATCTTGCCATCGCAAAGAAGCTGCCAACAAAATATTCTAGCATGAGGATTCTTCTGAGGAGGAGGTTAGTCATTTTGTTGTGGATAATTATCTATAGAACAAAATCATGTTTCAGTGGAATCACAAGCTTATAGAATTTTGATGTTCAGTAGTGAACAAATGGTTAATTGAAATGCCTTATTTCAAATTGAAAATCAAACAAAAAAATTTGTGCTCTCTAAATGATGAAGACATTCATTGTACTTTTCTAGCATAACATTAATAGATATTTGTTTTTTATCTTTAAATATTGTTATACTATCATGATGTTTTTCACTTTATAATTTATTTTTGTACTTTTTGAAAGAGAGATAAGAAATTTTTGTTTAATATTATTCAAAGTGCATTATAGGAAACACATAAAAAACCAAGTGCTTTAGGAAAGAATAACTCAGTTGTAGTGCAGAATGGGTCTATTGCAGCTTTAAAAAATGGTAAAAAAGAATCAAGTGAGGACGAGTCTTCTGATGAGGTACTCCAAGGTTAAGCCAAGTCTTCAGTACATAATAAAGAAATTGAATTTCATAATTTTTTTTTTTGATAGTTGATTTGTTTATTTTTTTCCCATAAAAAATTACTTAGTACATCTCATCTTTTTTCTGCACAAGAGCTTGCAATTCTGAAGAATCTGATAGTGAAGAATCTAAAGAAGATATTGTACCAAAGGTATATTTGGTGTTCTTTTTTAAGTGAAAATGTGATTGGAAATTTTGTATATTGTCATATTTCACACACAAAAAAGTCAAATTGTAAATAGAGGTGAAGCCGTATGGATTTAAGTTTCTTCTTCATTATTTATAATGCTCTCGATTCCTCCTTTTTAGCTGTAAAAATACTTGTTTATTTTCACCTTTCCAGATACCCTTTACTAGGTTCTTGAAGATTCTAAAATATCTTGGGTTGACCCCACTCTAGCATGTCCTAACTCCTACTTGGTTCACAGACCTAACTCCTTTCCTTTTTCTCCAAGTTTTGGCTTTACTACTATGGAAAAGCAAGGGGTGTTTTTCACCTTGAGTCTCTTCAAAAACTCCTTCTCTCCAACCATCATCACACTAGATGCATGTTGGATCTCCTCCTTATCTTCTGGCAGTGGTCTAATGATGTATTCCTTCCCATTTTTGGAGATGATGTAAACATTTCTCCTTCCATCATGCTTAGAATTGACATGAAATTTCCAAGGCTTTCCTAACAATAGGTGACAAGCATTCATTTCTACAACATCACAGACAATCGTGTCTTTGTACTCCCCTATTTGAAATTGAACATGAACTTGTTCATTTACTATGACTCGTTGCTCCTTATTTAGCCATAAAACCTTATAAGGGTTAGGATGAGGCAACTTCTTCAATCCAAGCTTCTCTACCATTTTTATAGAGGCTATATTATTAGTTGAATTGGAATCTACAATAAATTTGCATACCTTACCTCTTACCTTGCAGAGAGTTCTAAATAATGTCTTTCTTTGAGGAGGTTCTTTCTTTGTGATAGCAGGGTTCTATTGAACATCAAAGACTCTCCTCTCTCTAGATTAGAATTTCCTCTTTCCCCTTGGTCACTTTTTGCATCCTCCTCTTGAGCCAAATGGACTCTCCTATTCCCTTCTTGGTTGTTGCTGCCCATTTTCTCAAGAAGTGCTTGTATGTAGCAAGTGCAATATGTAGAGCTAGAGTTATGGAAGGTCAACTAAGTATTTGTTTCTTTTCATTTTTTATATTTCTTTATCTCTTTATCAATCTATCTCTCTATCTATACCTCTTTCTATCTATCTCACTTTAGTATTCATTACTATATGTGTCTTCCTCTTACTACTCCATTTGCAGGTTGCAAACAAATCACCCTTCATCCACCAACGAGTCATTCCATTCAAGAAAGATCATGTCTGACGATATCAACACACAAAAAAATAGGGAGAAAATTTCCAAACTGTAGTCTAACTTAAAAAGAAAAGTTGATGGAAAATGTTATTTTCCTTTTAAAAATTGTAAACGCTTAAAGACTCGAAGGTATCTAATCAAAACAACTGAGGAACATTTTAGGCAACATGGTCACATTGAAGGGGGAAATGAATATCGTCCATTGGTATATATTTTAATAATTTATAAATTACATAAGACATGATTTGATGATGATACCATGGTCATAGCTAATATAAGGTCATCATTTTCATATAGGTTAACATCCCTGAGTTTCATGTTATGGACCATGACAATTCAGAGAGTGCAGATTTCCAAATGAGGGAACATGGAGGTGTGAATATTGAAGTAGAAGGTAATTATACCATGGAAGAAGACCACAATGATGAAGATCATGATGATCAAGATGATGATGATGATGATGATGATGATGATGATATTGACACAGAGCTTGATGTACCTATACTTGAGAAGTCACACGAGTCCCTATACGAAGGCTCTAAAACAACTTTTCTTGCCAATGTATTGTTGTTGGTGAACTTGAAGGTTATGAATGGTTTATCCAAAGTAGCAATGAAACGTATGTTAAGGTATGTCATCTTCTTTCATTATTTTATTCGTAGTTCGCTTACAATTAAAATTGGGTTCGTGTAGCAATTAATATTCTTTAAATTAACAAATTATATTTTTGGTCATAGGTTGATAAGTGAGAGTTTTTTACCACCATCAAACATTCTACCTCACTCATACCGAGAATTATCTGCCATCATGAAAGATATTGGAATGGAGTATCAAACAATACATGAATGTCTGAATGATCATATTATATATCATAAACAACTTGAATTTGCAACACAATGCCCTATTTGTCATACTAGTCGATATCAATTAGATCAATTAACAAAAAAGGTGTCTTGCAAGGTTCTTCAGCATATTTCCATTATTCCACATCTAAAATGATTTTTTAGGTCCAATAGCTTGGAACAATTTATGGATTACCGTGCATGCAATAGAAGTCAAGATGACATTATGCAAATGCCTACAGATGGTTCAACATTTAAGGAAATAGAGGAAATATGGCCACACTTTAAAGAAGAACCTCATAATCTCAAGCTTTCATTGGTAGCAGACGGTGTCAATCCTTTTGGAGAGATGAGATCTACTTACTCGATGTGGCCTATTTTTGTTATCAACAATAACATACCTCCTTGGTTGTCTATAAAGAGAGAGCACATAATGTTGACACTTATTTATTTAGGTATTTTTTGATTTAATGGTCATCTAAATTAATTTATTATTACTAATCCATCAAAATTGTCATAGTAATTATGTAATGTTTTTGTTTATTCAACTAGGTAAGTACCAAGTTAAAGATATCAATGTATATATTGAACCCCTTATCGACGAGTTGATGATGTTATGGAATGGGGTTACTATGTATGACATATGTAGACCAATAGGATAAAGAAAATTTCAATTTCATGCAATGCTTGTATGGACAATACATGATGCCCCTGGGCTAACATATTTTTGTGGTATGTTCTCTCCTTAACACCTCTTTTTTGGTATGTTATAGTGACAACACAAAGTTAACACATTTAATCCAATTATACACGATCTTGTAGGTCTTTAGACAAAGGGAAAATTTGCATGTCTAGTTTGTGGTCCAAAGACAAAATATCATCATTCAAAAAGTTTAAGAAAGCAAGTGTTTAATGAGAATAGATACTTTTTGCATAGAAATCATAAGTACCAAATTATCGAAAAACATCTTTTCAATGGGAAAGAAGAGACTACATCAAAGCCATAGAGAATGACACCTTGCCTATGGAAGTTGGCATACAATAAAATAAATCTTCGAGGTAATGTCATTCCATTTGATGGTATTTGTTTCAAATTTATATTTCAATATTGTGTTTTGTTCACTGATGATGTAATTGATGCTTGTGAAGGTTGTCAAGGCATCAATGACCAACTTCCAAAAGGAATAAAAATTTATCCTACGCAATTTACTTGGTTGTTGTACTATGAGAAACTACCAATTGTGCATTTGTTTGATCCTATGCATATTGGAAAGAATGTGATGCAGGAGCATCCAGAGGTATAAGGGCAATCCTGTGTCACCCAAAAAAAATGTACTTAGACTTAGTTTCTATTTCATGTCTTTACATTTTTGGATACCCATTTGGGTCAAATAAAGGTTCCAACTCTCATAGTTCCACTATCAGTGTGTTTGAAAATCTTGAAAAAATAGGAGCATGCAATTTGGCCATTGTTTTGGTGACCTAGAAGGTGTGAATTGGCTAGATGAATGTAATTGTGATTTAGAGCATTCCAAAAAAAGAATCAGGTCAAAAGGCCCCACGGTTTGAAAGTTATTGTAGTTTTTCGAGTTTTGGAGACCTCCTAAGAATGCTTCAAAGTCAGGTTAGGGGCATTAAATGACCTCAAAAAGGGAAAAAAATGGGGGACAAGCAAAGCTGGTCCATAGGGCTATAGAGCACTTTGAGAGCTTTCCAAAAATGTAAACGGTTCATCAATCGGAGCTACAGTTCAAAAGTTATGCCTCCCGGAAGTTCGGTTACCATTTTTGGATTCTTCTAAATTTGCACCGACTTCTAATGCTGCTTCTAGAACCTTCTATTTGGTTGGTGGATGCCTACTAGCACTTTCTAGACTGTACTCCTAGTCCTTAACCCTCTAGGGTCTATTTAAGGAGATTTTTGGCATTGTAAAAGGCAGTTCAGAGTGGAGTTTGAGAGGAGGTACTATAAGGAGAATTTATCTCCAGATTTATGCTATTGTAAGCCCTTAGGGCATGTTTTGAAGTTTATTTTCCTGTACTATTTGTACTAGCTTATTTTTCAGTTAATATAATTTCCCTTTTCTGTTGTTTCCATTCTGTTCTTGGGTTGTGTCACCATCAAGTGGTATCAGAGTCAGTTTTTCTGAGTGTGTAGATAGAGCGCCGACTGTGAGGCAGTTTGCACCAGGACTATGTGGTTGTGGGTTCGAGTTAGAAGATGTCTCCATGAAGAGAGCATGGTAGAAGGGCTAAAGCTATTAATCCTGAGGAGGTTAGAGCCCTCCAGAGGCAGGTACAAGCATTGCAAGAGGAGCTTTGTAGAGGAGCAAATGTTGCCGCAAGTGACAACAGTGAGGATGACAATGAAGAAGAAGTAATGGGACCAGAAGAGGAAGTTGATAGGGAAGTTCTGAATCTTGTAGAGGAAAGGCTTTTTAGGGCCATTACTAAGTTTGGAAAAAGACCTACAATTGAAGTGGGTGTATTTTTAGGAAATTTGAAACCAGATGAGTTGATCGATTGGATCAATGAACTGGAAGAATACTTTGAGTATGAGGATATAAGGGACCCAGATAGGGTTAAGTTTGCAAAGGCAAAACTGAAAGGCCATGCCAAAATCTGGTGGCAAGAGGTTCAACTAGAAAGAAATAGAAGAGGAAAAGAGAAGATCACAAGATGGGATCGCATGGTGGACAAATTGAAGAAGCAGTTCATTCCTGTGGACTATGAGCTTGATTTGTTTAAGAAGATGCATGGGTTAAAGCAAGCAAGAAGATAAGTCCAAGAATATACAAAGGAATTTTACCAACTCTTGATTAGAGCAGGGCATGCAGAAGCAAATAAGGAGAAAGTTACTCGTTATATCAGTGGATTGAGACCTAGCATCCAGGAGGAATTAAGTCTAGTAAGAATGACCAGCGTTGAAGAGGCATACCAGTTTGCCCTACAAGTTGAAGAGAAGCTGAATAAAAGGTTTGAAGGAAGACAAAGAGGGCATGGTCAAGGAGGAAGGGGAAGCGATAGATCATCTGGAGGCCGCAATGAAACCCAAAAGAAAAATGAAGATGAGGGTACTAACAGGAACCAAAGGAATGAGGGTTTCAACCTCTCCCGTGACCAAGACTTTGGAAATTAGAGAGGAAGAGGTAGAGGACATGGACAAGGAAGAGGAGGCTTCTGTGGTACCTATTTCCATTGCAATGAAGAAGGTCATCGTGCCTTTGAATGCCCTCAACAACAAGGAAGGACAGATAGGAGAGCTGAGGGCCAAGCTAGGGTTGCTCATGTGGATGAGGATGCACAATCATCACATTCAGAGGATGTAGAAAGAGGAGAGACCTTGGTAAATGAAAGATTCCTACTAAGTGGTGAGAATGAACCAAGACAATGGAGGAGTTTGTTCCGTACCAGATGCAAGTGTGAAGATAAATGTTGTGATGTGATCATTGATGGTGGTAGCACTGATAACTTGGTATCAGAAGAGATGGTCTCTAAGCTGAAGCTCAAGAGGGAGAAACATCCCCAGCCCTATCGGATTTTTTGGGTAAAAGATGATTATAAGGTCTTGGTAAGTGAACAATGTTTAGTGAAATTCAAAATTGGGAGTTACCATGATGAAGTTCTCTGTGATGTTATTTCGATGGAAGTTTTCCATCTATTGTTGGGTAGACCATGGCAGTTTGATAGACATGCAATGCATGATGGACATGCAAACACATACTCTTTGACAAAGGATGGAGTTTGCCACAAATTGAAGCCCATGAAAAAGGAAGGTGAAAAGGTATGTAGCAATGCTAGGATTTGTCTTGTTGATGGAAGGAAGTTTTTAGATGGTATGAAACATTTGCATATGTGCTATGCTTTGATTCCTAGGAAAGATAAAGAAGGTAGTAGTGAAATACCACTTGAAGTTTTAGATTTACTAGGGGAGTTTGGAGATATTATCTCTGATAATGTTCTAGATGGATTGCCACCAGTAAGGCAAATTAGTCATCAGATAGATCTAATTCCAGGAGCTAGTTTGCCAAACAAGGCTACTCACAGGATGACTCCTAATGAAATAGAGGAGCTAAATAGACAGGTTCAGGAGCTTTTGAGGAAGGGCTTGATTTGAGAGAGCCTGATTCCATGTGCAGTACCTATAGTACTCGCACCAAAGAAGGATGGAGAATGGAGGATGTGTACAGATTCTCAAGCTATAAATAGGATCACCATCAAGTACTAGTTTCCTTTGCCAAGGATGGATGATATTATGGACTGCTTGAGTGGAGCTCAGTACTTCACAAATATAGATCTGAAGAGTGCTAATCATCATATACGGATTCGAGAAGGAGATGAGTGGAAAATAGCCTTCAAGACCAAGGAGGTTCTTTATGAGTGGTTAGTCATGCCCTTTGGATTGACGAACACCCCAAGCACCTTCATGCGGCTCATGAATGAGGTACTTAAGAAGTTCTTGGGAAAATTTGTTATTGTCTATTTGGATGATATCTTAATTTTTAGCAAGATTTTGGAAGAATATTTACTGCATGTTCGTAGTGTCCTTGAAAGGCTAAGGGAAGAGAAACTGTTAATTAATCTGAAGAAGTGTGTCTTTGCAAAAAGGGAGTTAGTCTATTTGGGTTTTTTTATATCACCTGAAGGTCTCAAAATGGATCCAGAGAAGGTAAAAGCCATCTTGGAATGGCCTACTCCAAGGTCTCCTACTGAAGTAAGATCATTTCATGGTCTGGTTAGTTTTTACAGGAAGTTTATTAAGAATTTCAGTGGCATATGTGCACCCCTAACTGATACAATAAGAGGGGATAGAAAAGAGTTCAAATGGACTGCAGCAGCTGCGAGAAGTTTTGAATTGCTGAAGAAGGTAACAGAACAGCCTGTGTTGGCACTTCCAGATTTTAGAAAGGTTTTCCATGTGGATTGTGATGCTAGTGGCAGTGCTATTGGGGCTGTATTAAGCCAAGAAGGTAAGCCTATTGCATATTTTAGTGAAAAATTGAATGATGCAAAGAAGAAGTATTCTGTTTATGATCAAGAGTTCTATGCAATAGTTCAGGCCTTAAAGAAATGGAGGCATTATTTATTGCCAAAGGAATTTTTTTTGTATACTGATCATCAGGCATTACAGTACCTAAATAGCCAAGGTAAATTGAATCAGAGGCATATGAAGTGGGTAGAATTCTTGCAGAGTTATACATTTTTTTTGAAGCATAGAAGTGGAAAATCTAGCAGGGTTGTAGATGCACTAAGTAGGAGATAGTCACTGCTTACAGTAATGCAGGTTGAAGTAGTTGGGTTTGATGAACTCAAAAATTTGTACCCTGAGGATCCTGATTTTGTTGAAGCATGGAAAGCTTGTAAAAAACCTGTTGTTGTAGATAGAACCAAGTGGTTAGACTATTTGATTCAGGATGGCATGTTGTTCAAAGGTAGTCAATTGTGCATTCCAAGGAGTTCCATGAGGGAAAATCTGATTAAGGAGAAACACGATGGAGGGATGGCAAGAAATTTTGGTCGAGATAAGACCATTGCCATTCTTAGAGAACATTATTTTTGGCCTCAAATTTCACAGGATGTGAAGAAGTTTGTACAGAGTTGTCAGGTTTGTCAAGTTGCTAAGGGGTTTAGTCACAATACTGGTCTATATCAGTCATTGCCTATTCCATCAAGGCCATGGGAGGACATAAGTATGGATTTTGTTCTTGGATTACCAAGGACACAAAGGGGTAATGAATCAGTATTCGTGGTGGTTGATAGGTTCTCCAAAATGGCACATTTCATTCCATGCCACAAAACTCATGATGTTGTCCATATTGCAGACTTTTTTTTCAAAGAGGTGATAAGACTACATGGTCTTCCAAGGAGTATAGTTTCTGATAGAGACACTAAATTTGTGGGGTATTTCTAGAGGACATTGTGGAAAAAGTTGAGAACAGACTTGAAATTCAGTTCCATGCATCACCCACAAACTGATGGTCAAACAGAAGTGGTAAACAGAAGTTTGGGCAATTTGCTAAGATGTTTAGTTGGGGATAAGCCCAAGGGATGGGATTTAATTCTACCACAGGAAAAGTTTTCTTATAATAACTCTATAAATAGGAGTACTGGAAAATCACCATTCCAAATTGTATATGGGAATAGCCCAAGGACTGCACCAGAGCTGAGGAAGATAGAACAAGGGGAGAGGACAAGTGTTGAAGCTGAGGAATTTGTTGAACATATCAAGCGTCTACATGAGGAGGTTCAGGCACACATAACCAAGATGAATCAAGAGTATAAAGCTAGGGCTAATCAAAGGAGAAGACATAAGGAATTCCAAGTAGGAGATTTAGTCATGGTGCACTTACGAAAAGAAAGATTTCCAGCCAGTACTTACAACAAGCTGAAAATGAAGAAATTTGGCCCTTGCAAAATTTTGAAGAAACATGACTCAGGAAATGCATATGAAGTGGAGCTGCCAGATGGTATTCACATTTCTCCCATTTTTAACATTGCAAATTTAACAGAGTATCATGATGATGGTGTAGATGATGAGCTGGTGTTAGAGCCATGTCCAATTCCTGCTTCTAAGAAGGAGGAGATAGAAGACATTCTAGATCATTGTGTGGGTAGAAGTACCAGAAATAGGCAGTATGAAGAGTATTTGGTCCAATGGAAAGGACAACCGATCGAGGACTCAACTTGTATTTCAGCAGCTGAGGTTTCCCATTTGGGATTTCCTCTACCATCCATAAAGTGACAGGGTCACTTTTCAATCTACCCTGGGTGTCTGACGCAGGAGCATCCAGAGGTATAAGGGCAATCCTGTGTCACCCAAAAAAAATGTACTTAGACTTAGTTTCTATTTCATGTCTTTACATTTTTGGATACCCATTTGGGTCAAATAAAGGTTCCAACTCTCACAGTTCCACTATCAGTGTGTTTGAAAATCCCAAAAAATAGGAGCATGCAATTTGGCCATCATTTTGGTGACCTAGAAGGTGTGAATTGGCCAGATGAATTTAATTGTGATTTAGAGTATTCCAAAAAAAGAATCAGGTCAAAAGGCCCCATGGTTTGAAAGTTATTGCAGTTTTTCGAGTTTTGGAGACCTCCTAAGAATGCTTCAAAGTCAGGTTAGGGGCATTAAATGACCTTGAAAAGGAACAAAAAATGGGGAATGAGTGAAGCTGTTCCATAGGGCTATAGAGCACTTTGACAGCTTTCCAAAAATGTAAACGGTTCATCAATCGGAGCTACGGTTCAAAAGTTATGCCTCCCAGAAGTTCGGTTACCATTTCTGGATTCTTCTAGATTTGCACCGACTTCTAATGGCACTTCTGGAACCTTCTATTTGGTCGGTGGATGCCTACTAGCACTTTCTAGAATGTACTCCTAGTCCTTAACCCTCCAGGGTCTATTTAAGGAGATTTTTGGCATTGTAAAAGGCAGTTCGGAGTGGAGTTTGAGAGGAGGTACCATAAGGAGAATTTATCTCCAAATTTATGCTATTGTAAGCCCTTAGGGCATGTTTTGAAGTTTATTTTCCTATACTATTTGTACTAGCTTATTTTCTCAGTTAATATAATTTCCCTTTTCTTTTGTTTCCATTTTGTTCTTGGGTTGTGTCCCCATCAGAATGTAACAGAGACATTAAGGAAAATCTTGGATGGAAGGAGTGACAAAGACCAAATTGTCAAAACTTGTAGTGACATTGAAGAATCCAACCATGCAATGAAAAATGGCATTCAATAAAATAAAAATGGAGAGTAGATTGATACAAGTGCCCTTAGTTGGTCATTGTTAGAGCAGTAGAGCAATGCTATAAAAGAAGTCATAAAAAAAATATGATTTCCCACAAGATTTATTACGAACATAAACAATCTCATATCAAAGAAAAGTGAATTTGGGCCAAGGTTGAAAACACACGATTGGCATAGATTTATTAAGGTAATTAATGTTATTTTGTATTCACTATATATTTGTATACTGCATGTAGTTTTAATTGCATTCTTTTATAAAATATTGACAAGATCATTTTACAAATATTGCAGTACATTCGACCTCTATCTTTCCCACACCACTTTGCCAACAATGTCAAATAGGTTATATATGATCTTGGAAAATACATGAGGTGGTTGTCATCTAAAGAAATCAATAAAGAAGTTATAAAATATTGGAAGAGAAAAATTCCTCTTCTTATGTGTGAAATGCAAAAGTGTCTGCCTCCAAATTTTTTCAATGCACAAGAACACTACCTCATACATCAAGTTGAGGAGATTGAATTGTGTGGACCTATACCAACCAATTCAATATGGATGGTTGAGAGCCACTTGAAATGTTTGAAAGGCTTGGTTTGACAAAGAGCACATCCTGAGGGTTCTATGGTGGAGGGATATATGGTATACCAAACCATGGTGTACATTAGTCAATATCTTCTTAAGTTTATAGCAAAGATCCATGTAGATCATATTTGAGATCCCAACTCAATTAACAAATTCAAAGGGGAGTACTTGATGGACAAAGGTAGATCGAGCAAAGTGAGAGGTAAATCTAATATTTTATTGTAGTTAATTAATTCTTATAAATCTTCAATATAAGTTATTTATAATTGGTGCATTTTTTTGATACAGGTGGTGAAGAGTGGGATGCAATACATTTGTATATTGCAAACAATCTTGATTAGATGATGGTATGGATTGAATGATGTCAACAAAATGGTTTCTTATTAACATGGGAAGGTGTTGCTTCATTGGTTATAGAAGCTCATCATAATGGAGATTCCAATGTTACGCTAATGGTAGTTGATCTAGTAAAGGGTTTAAGAGGTGGAGAGGTATGTAGAAATTTATTAATAATCATAACTCAACATATGTTTCATATCAACTCACGATGCAAATAATTTACACATGCTTCAAAAATTGTAGGTCAAGCACCACAAAGCTATGTACTATCATGGCCACAAATTTCACATAAAAAAGTTGGATGACACAAAGAAAACTTGTGATTCTGGGATAACTATAGTTTTCAAGGTCACCAATATATCATCTAGAAATGACATAAATCCTCAACAATCTCAAAAGAAATACTATAGCATCTTGGATGATATAATTGAGTGCGACTTTAACTCCTTCAAAATAGTTCTATTCATCGTCAAATGGTACAGGTTATGACTAAATCAAAATGATCTAGATAGAACGGTTATTCAACATGATAATGGATTTACAATGATTAATACAAGGTTGTTTGAGCCAGTTGGAGATGAGCCCTATGTTCTTCCAAGCGAATGTGAGCAAGTGTTTTACTCAGAAGTTCTACATAAATAGGGTTGGTCATTTGTTGTTAGACATGATCCAAGAGGAAAGCCAATAAAGTATAATGTTATGGAAGAAGAAGATATTGAAGACGATGAAGATCAAGATGATGGTGATGACAATGATGGTGATGATGATGATGATGATGATGATGATGGTGATGATGACGGTGATGGTGACGGTGATGATGGCAATGATGATGGTGATGATGGTGATGATGATGATGATGATGATGAGGAGGAGGAGGAGGATGATGAAGAAGAAGATAATCAATGACTATAGACATCATCACCCCTTTTTTTGACAATCTTGCATTCCATATATAAGGTAAATTTGTTTATGTTTACGATGTTGCATATTGTTCATGTTGTCTTCTAAGTTATTTGTAGCATATGCATATCATGTAATTTTTAGCTAACTTAAGATAAATGATTAACATATGTAGGAAATATGATTACATATTTATTGTGTTCAATTCTAATGATTACAACATATATTTTTTATAATTACCATTGTTTATATTGTGTTTGATTATCAACCTTTTTTCAAATAGTCAATTGACTATAGACATTGTCACCCCTTCTGTTGATGATCTTGCATTCCATATATAAGGTAAATTTGTTTATGTTTTCAATGTTGCATATTGTTCATGTTGTCTTCTAAGTTATTTCTAGCATACGTGTATCATGTAATTTTTAGCTAGCTTAAGATAAATGATTAACATATGCAAGAAATATGATTACATATTTATTATGTTCAATTCTAATGATTACAACATATGTTATTTATAATTGCCATTGTTTATATTGTGTCTGATTATCAACCTTTTTGCAAATAGTCAATTGACTACAAACATTTTCACCCCCTCTATTGATGATCTTGCATTCCATATATAAGGTAAATTTTTTCATGTTTATGATGTTGTATATTGTTCATGTTGTCTTCTAAGTTATTTGTAGCATACGCGTATCATGTAATTTTTAGCTAACTGAAGATAAATGATTAACATATGCAAGAAATATGATTACATATTTACTGTATTCAATTCTAATAATTATAACATATGTTATTTATAATTACCATTGTTTATATTGTGTATGATTATCAACCTTTTTGTAAACAGTCAATTGACTACAAACATTGTCACCCCTTCTATTGACGATCTTGCATTCCATATATAAGGTAAATTTGTTCATGTTTACAATGTTGCATATTGTTCATGTTGTCCTCTAAGTTATTTTTAGCATATGCATATCATGTAATTTTTAGCTAACTCAAGATAAATTATTAACGTATGCTAGAAATTTGACCCTTTTCCCTGAATCATGCATAGTGACATGGATCGGTAGGTATAAGTCAATAAATAGACATAATTTTCTTATATTCTTCTTGTTTATCATTGACCACGTATGTTATAAATAGACATATTATATAATCATATAATTTATATATAGACAAAGAAGGTCCATATAGAAATATAATTGTATAATCACTTTCAACTTACTACATTTTATATCTCTCACGTATAGACAAGGAAGAACTGCACGTATGAGTCACGACTTGATTGTTCTATATAGATTATTTAAATATTATCAAATTTCCATTTGATCTATTTTAGGTGCCACCAAATAGGTACTTGTCAAATCTATCTATATTGAATGCGGGAAATGAGGAAATGGTAGATGAAAGCTCTACATGTACTATGGCTAAAATAGGGAGATCAACTAGAGGTCAAAAGATTAGAAAAAAATTTGATAAACACATGCAATTTTTCCTTGCTAATGTGAGGTCATGTTCTTATGATGATGAGACCAAAGGTGACATCAAGGTGCCCTTTCGGTACACACACATTGAGAAAGAATGGGTACCCAATGAGCTACCTCCAATTAACACAAATTTTTGTGTTAATGAGAGGATATATCACATTGCTCCATCCTCATTACATGGTTTGGGCCTATTTTCCATGGATGGGATAAAGGTATGTTACAAAAAAGTTGTCAAATTGTTCAAGTGTGTCGGTCCATGTTACAATTACAGTGATTGGATGCAAATTGTTCGATATAAAAAAAGTATGCATAGGTATGCACTATTAGCTAATTATATACAATGGAAAGAAAATGATCAAAGTAAAATATTTTCTATGTACATTGATGGGAGATCAAAAGAAATAGGTAATATTGCAAGTTTTATAAATATTACATGACCTTCCTCAACTAGTAAGCAACCCAATTGCATATTTGAGGCGCATGAGTGGAATGAAATTTTTGTTTGTGCAATAAAATCAGTAAGTGCAAGGAAAGAACTACTAATAGATTACCATTTAAATCTCATAGATACAAACAAAGTTACTATCATGAGGGTTGTAAGTACTATATACCATTTTTTTAATAAGTTTTTTTTTTGTCTATTGCTTTTAGTTAGCTAAAAAATTTATGTTTAATATTTGTGATAGGACGATATGGATCTGACAGATGATAGAGGTCACGAGGATGCTACTTCCACCCATTCTTTAGCAAGGGTAAACCTTATTGATATTGTACAAATTAGATAGTTGAAATTTTTTATATTATTGCATTATTTTATTTATAGTTTTTGAGTTTTTATGATAGTCTTACTAATATTCCTCTCACAATCTAATGTTCAGGATAAGGGATAAGCACTTGCAGTAAGTACAGAGCCACTAGCTACCCCTTCTAATGACGATATTGCAAAAACTCCCTATGTAACAATAATATTGAAGAAAAAAATTTAAATATATAATTTAGAAGTAATGAGAACTTTGGATGAAGAAAATATTCCATCCGAGGAGATGATGAAGAGGCTATCTAATCTGAGAGCGCAAGCTCGTCGTTATGAAGTAAGTAGTAATGAATCTTTAGTTATAACAAAAGTTCAAGAAAGATTTATTTTTATAATATTTTATGTTGTGAAGTAAAATATGTAATATGTGTTCTTGTTATAGGATTTTTTGGCAATTGATCTAGAACCTGGTCAAGGATAACGTGGTGAGGCCGGTAGTAGCAAAGCTCTGACTGCCACTGGTAAAATAATCTTTTAGTTGACAAGTTACAAGGAATTTTTTATTTCAAACATTCAAAAACTTCTTAAGTTAACTCTTACTTTTATTATTTTAGAATGTCTTTTCTAATAATGTATTATTTAGGTCATCAAGTGCAGGAGACTCCTAGGAGGTCAACGGACATCCATACGAGATTTTTGACTAAAATGTCAACAACAAGGGGACGTCCAGCTGATAAATCCTTGTTTTTCTATATTTGGTTTTGTGTTAATTATGAGTTGATAATTTGTACTTTTATCTTGGGTGCATCAAATAGTGGATTTTTTTTGTGGTAGGAGATGCACTATCTGCAACACCAGATATAGATCATAGTGCAAGTATTGGTGATAATTCACCATCATTTCCTAGAGCTACCTGTGTTTCTAGCACGGGAGCTATGCAAACGTCGTTGTTGATTGACAATTATGAATCGATGCCTTTAAAATGTCTTAAGATTCCAAGTACTTTAAATAATTATTTTTTATATTGTAATATGCATTTACCTATTCATAAGAAGCTTTGGATTGATTATCCCATGACTTTTTTTTGCAGGAAATGATACATTTTATAGGAAGCTTTATGACCTCACACTACAAATATTTGGGCCCACCATATATACAAGGTGGAACATCATAAGTGAACTAATTTTATCCCACTATTTTTTTTCATATCATTAATTGGTGCAACATTTTTCCTTTCATCTGGGTCTTTTCTTTTACTAGCTATATCTAACAATTTTGTGTTTTTTCTTAAAAGGTGGAACTTTCAAGATAAAAAATTAAAAGATCAGCTCATCAAATATTTAAAGCATGAGTTTGGTAATAATATTTTTTATCATAAGAAAATTTTACAAAAAGCTTGCAAACATCTTAAGGTTGTGAGGGACTCATATAGAAAGAGTCTCGTCCTAAACCTCAAGTACGAGCATCCTCCCTTTATTACAGTGAGGGAATGGAATGAGTTCATTTTGGATGCAAAGGAGAAAGGGGCGAATAATCAAAGAGAAACTACACCAACAAGTGCGAGAAGGTATGCAATAGTATTAACTACTAGTACATTAATGTAATAATGCACTAATTAGTACTTATCTTTATATCTATACCATCTAACATATTTCAAACTTTTCATAGGTTGCAGGACACATCAAGGGCAACAAAGGCCAGGCTGGAAAAGGTTGGGTAGCACAAACTTGACTCTGGGGGATATTCTAAATCAAAGCATGAGTTGTAAGTAGTAGTAAATGAATTGCAAAGAAAAATTATTTATAAAATGCAAATTTTTTTTTAATTAATAAAAAAATGTAGGGCACTAATTTTAATCTGGAGGCCACAGAAGAACGCAAAAGAATTCCCTTCAAGAAAGGCTATGCAGTCATGGCTAAACGCCTACGACAAGCTTCCATTGTCCCAATTGAATAGTCTCCTGCATCATGTGCATAGGTAAGTGTGCCAAAAAAAATATTAGAAATTGAATACTTGAGAAACAATCTATTTGAGAATAATGTGCATGACATTGCAATGCATCCTGTTAATCATGACACAGATCATACATCACATCATGAAGCCCTTGATATGCATCATACTGTTCATGGAGGTGCTCATTTGCTATTTTAAACTAATTATGTAATTATTAATACAATTTAACATCTTTAATTGAACTTGGTGTAACCTTTTTGTATATATTTTAGAAGATATAATATCATGTCGTACTAAACAAGTGCCAGAGGATGTTTAGACTGATCAACAGGTAGCTCATGTCATAAAGAAAATCTATGTTTTGTTCTTTTAAATTAATTTTTTGATTTATAGTTCTTTTACTTAAATAAAAACTTGTAATTCACAAATATAAAATGGTGTGAATTTAACTCATGAAGTACTTGTTATTGCAGCCGGCCCCCCTTTGGTGCAGTAGCCTCATGATGTTCCTGAATGAATGAGGAGGAGACATGCATTAGAACCAGTAGAGGAGGGGGATGACGAGGACATTGATATTCCTCTTAGAAATTTCATGAAACAAAAAACCAGCAAGAAAGCCAAAAAGAAATGATTGTTGTGTGTTAATGAATTTTATGTGTTAATGACTTATTCATGAATGTTGGGTGTTAATGAATATTGTGTTAATGAATTATTCATGAATGACTTACTCTTGAATTTTGCGTGTTAATGAATTTTGTGTTAATGAATTATTCATGAATGTTGTGTGTTAATGAATTTTATGTGTTAAAGAATGTTATCATGTAATTATAATGATTGAATGTTATATTTCAAAAATGGATGAATGAATGAATGATATTAAATGTTAATGGGGAATTTAGAGTGATGTTGGGGTGGGGAGGAAAGGGTCAAATGAGTTTCCACCTTCATATGGTTGGCCTTGTTTAGTAGAGAATATTAAACTATTCTCAAAACCAAGTGAAGCTCAAACTTTAAAGATAAGCTTATAGTTAATAGTGACAACCAATTAGCAAGTCCAAATGAAGTTCTTTGTTACACGTACCTTTTTAGTTTTTAAAGCACAATGTCATGTTTTAATATTGTGTAGTTTTTTCCTTAAGTCAAAGTATTCTTTTACTATAAGAATATAATTTATGACTTTTTTTCTAAACTAAAAGTATTAAATAGTCAAAATTGTCTTATTTTCCATGCTCAATTTTCATATTAATGTGAGATGTTTTAAAATGACCATCTAAGAACTGTACAATATCTAATTTAAAAAACCTAACATGTTCAAAATGTGGTGCTCTTTCTAATACATTTGTTGTCAATGCATTCTAGGAAAAGGTTGGTCATGATAAAGATTTTAAAGAAGCATTACAAGCTCTTAGGGGAAGCCAATGTGATGTGTCATATGAAGAAACTAAAGTCCTAGTGTGTATCTTTGTTTGTTCTACAAATATATATATTTTTCATTCACCGATATCAACTAGGTCAGCTTCTAATTTCAATTTAAGCTAAAATTTGAGTAAAACTTTGCAGATAATCAGTTCCAATGAAGACATTAAAAAATAGTTGATTGTTGTTGATATTAGGTTATGAATCTATTGAATATATTATACAAGAATATATAGAGGAGTTGGAAAATCTGCCCAAGACCAAAATATTTTATTCAGATCTCAATAATTAAGTATCCATTTCTGATAAAAAATATTGTTTATAAAATGTTATTGTATTTATGTTGTACAAGCCTATATTGCAACATTTTCATTAGGGGTTGGCAGAATTCCATGGGTTATAATGTCTGAGGTTAGTTCTCATTAGAAAAGTGAATTGACTAGATTAAGAAGAAAATGCAAAGATGAAGTCAATCTATCAGTAAACACTAATGAATCAAAACTTCCTACCTTATCATTTCTTTTGAGTTTAGTTACCAACTCTTTTGATTACTAGAGGTTAGACATTATTCTTGAGAAGAATGGACCTCATGATCATTATAGACTTTTCTTTAATGAGAAGACCCAATGTCTTACGAATTAGTTCCTCTGTACACCCTCATCCTCACCCACCTTGAAAATATCTGGAGAACTTTTCGTCTAAATCATTCTTTCATTCAGACTCTTCATTCTCTAAGGCATTTAATGTTTATATCCCATTTCAATCATTCTCAACACCCTGGTGTAATCCTTGGATCATTAGGAATGCCTACCACTATAAAATCTCTCTACCAATAGTTGAGCTTTGAAACATGGGTTATAACTTAATCCCTAGGCCACATTAATTTAAAATAAATCCTTAACTACAAACTAGATAAAGCAATTTAGTAAACTAATTAGTTTTGGAGCTTGCAAGTGTTCTCCAAAAGTTTTACACCACTAATATAGATTTAAAAGATAATTCTGCAATGAAATTCTAGTAATTGAACTTTAGTCTTTAGGTTACATTAGTCAAAACTAAACCCAACCTTCCAAATGGTAAAAGCAATTATATCAATAATCAATGGTTTATTTAAATTGATAATCAATTTATATGAATTTCATAATCTGTAGATTTATCTATGTTTGGTTTGATGCAAATATTTCCTATAAATATGAAGGGCAATGCTGGCAGCTTGGTGTCTTTTGTTGCTCGATTTGGTGGTTGGCTTGTTACAATTACTTTTAATTCTCTCTTGTCTTGGAGTCCAACAGGTTAGATCAATGAAATAATTTGCTCAACTTTTCCTATTTTGATACCGTCTCTCATTAGTTGTAAGAGTGCTTGAATGGAGAAATGTTAGATGTGTTTTCAGCACCAAATGCTTCCTGTACTCCATGTAATTCCCGCTATGAAGATGGATTGCTTGCTTTGGAAATGGATCTTAACCTCTGTAGACAAGTGAAGGATAAATGGGGATTTTGAATGACAGCCTATTATGAAATGTATGTAGAGCTACTCACAAATTACCTTAAACCAAAATTTAGACCACAAGTTGTTACAGACTCCTCACTACAGAAGGACAGATCTCAATAGTGCCTTGGAATAAATTTTTCTTTTGTCAGGTAAAAATGTACTTTTTCAAAATTATATTGAAGATAGTCATTTAGAGAATGGCTCTAAATCATATTAAACAATGCAATCTATAAGTTTGTATTAAACTATGTTTTTCAATATTTATAAATTTCAGAGTTACATAGACTTTGATGGGTACTTTGTCTCATAAAAGGAACAACGGATTCAGCATTGACCATGGAATGTTAAAGCCAAACTAATAATGTAAATGATTCAATATGGCAATTAAGTACCTCGTCTATTTTTAGTGGCATTTTATGCTTCATCTTTTGAGCATAGAGATACTAGGGATAGGGAATGTTTCTGTCATCTAGTATTTTTCATATCCTGGTTGTGGCTTCTAAGTGTGAGCTATTCTTGGTAGCTGAAATACAATAGAAGTCCATAGATGTTGTTACCAACTTTAACCCAGGATTTTCTATAATAAATCACCATTATTTTATAGTTATTCAAATAGCTACCCTTAAATCTCAATTAGTGACCAATATGTGATTATACATTTTTAGAATTATTTATAAAAGTGATGCAGGAGCATCCAGAGGTATAAGGGCAATCCTGTGTCACCCAAAAAAATGTACTTAGATTTAGTTTTTGTTTCATGTGTTTTCATTTCTAGATACCCATTTGGGTCAAATAAAGGTTCCAACTCTCACAGTTCCACTATCAGTGTTCTAGGTTAGAGTTTTTAATCACCTTGGGATACATGTAAATGCCAAAAAAAAAGGAGTATGTAATTGAGCCATTATTTTGGTGAAATAGAAGATTTAAATTGGTTGAATGATTGTAATTTTAATTTAGAGCATTCCAAAAAAATAATCAAGTCAAAAGGCTGCACGGTTTGAAAGTTATCGTAGTTTTTTTATTTCTGGAGACCTCCTAAGAATGCTTCAAAGTCAGAATCAGGGCATTAAATGACCTCAAACAGGGCTAAAAAATGGGGGATAAGTAGAGCTAGTCCCTAGGTCTATAGAGTGCTTTGAGAGCTTTCCAAAAATGTAAATGGTTCGTCAATCGAAGCTACGGTTCAAAAGTTATGCCTCCCGAAAGTTCGATTATCGTTTCTGGATTCTTCTAGTTTTGCACCGACTTCTAACATGGCTTTTGGAGCCTTCTACTTCATCAGTGGATGCCAACTAGAACTTTCTAGAATTTATTCCTAATCCTTAACCCTTTGGGGTCTATTTAAGGACATTTTTGGCATTGTAAAAGGCAGTTTGGAGTGGAGTTTGAGAGAAGGTACTGGGAGAAGAATTTATCTCCAGATTTATAATATTGTAAGCCCATAAGGCATGTTTTGGAGTCTATTTCTCTGTACTAAGTGTACTAGAATATTTACATAGTTAATAAAGTTTTCCCCTTTCCTGTTGTGTCCATTCTATTATTTGGCTTGACCCCATCAAGTGGTATCAAAGCAAGGTTTTCCTGAGTGTGTAGACAGAGCGCCGACTGTGAGGCAGTTTGCACTAGGACTGTGTGGTTGTGGGTTTGAGTTAAGAAGATGCCTCCACAAAGAGAGTGTGGTGGAAGGGCTGGAGCTATTAATCTTGAGGAGGTTAGAGCCCTCCAAAGGTAGGTTCAAGTGTTGCAGGAGGAGCTTTGTAGAGGAACAAATGTTACTACAGGTGACAAAAGTGAGGACGACAATGAAGAAGAAGAAATTGGACCAAAAGGGGAAGTTGAAGGGGAAGTTCTAAATTAGGCAGAGGAGAAGATTTTTAGAGCCATTACTAAGTTTTGGAAAAGACCTACAATTGATGTGGGTGTATTTTTAGGAAATCTAAAACTAGATGAGTTGATCAACTAGATCAATGAACTGGAGGAGTACTTTGAGTATGAGGATATCAGGGACCCAAATAAGGTTAAGTTTGCAAAGGCCATGCCAAAATTTGGTGGCAAGAGGTTCAATTAGAAAGAAATAGAAGAGGAAAGGAGAAGATCACAAGGTGGGATCGCATGGTGGACAAACTAAAGAAGCAGTTCATTCTTGTTGACTATGAGCTTGATTTGTTTAAGAAGATGCATGGGTTAAAGCAAGCAGGAAAATCAGTCCATGAATATACAGAGGATTTTTATCAACTTCTTATTAGATTAGGGCATGCAAAATCAGATAAGGAGAAGGTTGCTTATTATATCAATGGGTTGTGACCTAGCATCTAGGAGGAATTAAGTTTGGTAAGAATGACCAGTGTTGAAGAGGCATACCAGTTTGCCCTACGAGTTGAAGAGAAGCTAAATAAAATGTTTGAAGGGAGACAAAGAGGGTTTGGTCAAGGAGGAAGGGGTAGTGGTAGGTCATCTAGAGGCCAAAATGAGACCCAAAAGAAAAATGAAGATGTGGGTACTAGCAGGAACCAGAGGAACGAGGGTTTCAACCGCTCCCGTGATCAAGACTTTGGAAATCAGGAAGGAAGAGGTAGAGGATGTGGACAAGGAAGAGGAGGCTTTTGTGGTACCTATTTCCATTGCAATGAAGCAGGTCATCATGCCTTTGAATTCCCTCAATGACAAGGAAGGGCAGATAGGAGAGCTGAGGGTCAAGCTAGGGTTTCTCATGTGGATGAGGATGCACAATCATCACATTCAGAGGATACAAAAAGAGGAGAGACTTTAGTAAATGAAAGGGTCCTACTAAGTGGTGAGATTGAACTAGGACAAAGGAGGAGTCTATTCCATACCAGGTGCAAGTGTGAGGATAAATTTTGTGATGTGATCATTGATGGTGGTAGCACTAATAACTTGGTATCAAAGGAGATGGTCTCTAAGCTGAAGCTCAAGAGGAAGAAACATCCCCAGCCCTATCGGATCGCTTGGGTGAAGGATGATCATAAGGTCCTAGTAAGTGAACAATGTTTAGTGAAGTTCAAAATTGGGAGTTACCATGATGAAGTTCTCTGTGATGTTATTCCAATGGATGTTCTCCATATATTGTTGGGAAGACCATGGCAGTTTGATAGGCATGCAGTACATGATGGTCATGCAAACACATACTCTCTAACAAAGGATGGAGTTTGCCACAAATTGAAGCCCATGAAAAAAGAAGGCAAAAAGGTATGTAGTAGTGCTAGGATTTGTCTTGTTGATGGAAGGAATTTTTTAGATGGCATGAAACATCAGTGTATGTGTTATGTTTTGATTCCTAGGAAAGATAAAGAAGGTAGTAGTGAAATACCACTTGAAGTTTCAGATTTACTAGGTGAGTTTGGAGATATCATCTCTAATAATGTTCCAGAAGGATTGCCATCGATAAGGCAAATCAGTCATCAGATAGATTTGATCCCAAGAGCTAGTTTGCCTAACAAGGTTGCTCATAGGATGACTCCTACTAAAACTAAGGAGCTAAATAGATAGGTTCAGGAGCTATTGAGGAAGGGGTTGATTCGGGAGAGCTTGAGCCCATGTGTAGTACCTATAGTACTGGCACCAAAGAAGGATGGAGAGTGGAGAATGTGTACGGACTCTTGAGCTATAAACAGGATAACCATCAATTATCAGTTTCCTTTTCCAAGAATGGATGATCTTATGGATTGTTTAAGTGGAGCTCAGTACTTCATAAAGATAGATCTCAAGAGTGGTTATCACCAGATATAGATACGAGAAGGAGATGAGTGGAAAAATACCTTCAAGACCAAGGAGGGTCTTTATGAGTGGTTAGTCATGCCCTTTGGATTGACAAACACCCCCAAGCACTTTCATGTGGCTTATGAATGAGGTAGTTAAGAAGTTCTTGGGAAATTTTGTTATTGTCTATTTGGATGATATTTTAATTTTCAGCAAGACTTTGGAAGAACATTTATTGCATATTCATAGTGTCCTTGAAAGGTTAAGGGAAGAGAAATTGTTAATTAATCTGAAGAAGTGTACCTTTGCTAAGAAGGAATTAGTCTACTTGGGGTTTGTTATATCACCTGAAGGTCTCAAAATGGATCCAGAGAAGGTAAAAGCCATCTTGGAATGGCCTACTCCAAGGTCTACTATGGAGGTAAGATCATTTCATGGTCTGGTTAGTTTTTACATGAAGTTCATTAAGAATTTTAGTGGCATATGTGCACCCCTGACTGACACAATAAGAGGGGATAGAAAAGAGTTCAAATGGACTACGGTAGCTACGAGAAGTTTTGAAATGCTAAAGAAGAAGGTGATAGAACAACCTATGTTGGCACTTCCAAATTTTAGAAAGGTGTTCCAGGTGGATTGTGATGCTAGTGGTAGTGCTATTGGAGTTGTATTGAGCCAAGAAGGTAAACGTATTGCATATTTTAGTGAAAAATTGAATGATGTGAAGAAGAAGTATTATGTTTATGATCAAGAGTTCTATGCAATAGTTCAGGCCTTAAAGAAATGGAGGCATTATATATTGTGAAAGGAATTTGTTTTATATATTGATCACTAGGCATTACAGTATCTAAATGGCCAAGGTAAATTGAATCAGAGGCATATGAAGTGGGTAGAGTTCTTGCAGAGCTATGCATTTGTGTTGAAGCATAGAAGTGGAAAATTTAACAGGGTTGCAGATGCATTAAGCAGGAGGCAGTTGTTGCTTATAGTAATGCAAGTTGAGGTAGTTGGGTTTGATGAACTCAAGAATCTGTACCCTGAAGATCATGATTTTGTCGAAGCATGAAAAGCTTGTAAAGAACTTGTTGCTATAGACATAACTAAGTGGTTAGACTATCTGATTTAGGATGGTATGTTGTTTAAGGGCAGTCAATTGTGCATTCCAAGGAGTTCCATGAGGGAAAATCTGATTAAGGAGAAACACAATGGAGGGATGGTAGGACATTTTGATCGAGATAAGACCATTTCCATTCTTAGAGAACATTATTTTTGGCCTCAGATTTCATAGGATGTGAAGAAGTTTGTACAGAGTTTTTAGGTTTGTCAAGTGGCCAAGGGATTTAGTCACAAGACTGGACTTTATCAGTCATTACCTGTTCCATCAAAGCCATGAGAGGACATAAGTATGGATTTTTTTCTTGGATTGCCAAGGACACAAAGGGGTAATGACTCAGTATTTGTGGTGGTTGATAGGTTCTCCAAAATGGCACATTTCATTCCATGCCACAAAACTCATGATGCTATCCATATTGCAGACTTGTTTTTCAAAGAGGTGGTAAGACTACATGGTCTTCCAAGGAGTATAGTTTCTGAAAAAGATACTAAATTTGTGGGGTATTTCTGGAGAACATTGTGGAAGAAGTTGAGAACAGAATTGAAATTTAGTTCCACACATCATCCGCAGAGTAACGGACAAACTGAAGTGGTAAATAGAAGTTTGGGCAATTTATTGAGATGTTTAGTTGGGGATAAGCCCAAGGGATGGGATTTGATTCTACCACAAGAAAAATTTGCTTACAATAACTCTATAAATAGGAGTACTGGTAAATCACCATTCCAAATTATATATGGAAGTAGCCCAAGGACTGCACCAGAATTGAGGAAGATAGAGCAAGGGGAGAGGACAAGTGCTGAAGCTAAAGAATTTGCTGAATATATCAAGCATCTACATGAGGAGGTCCAGGCACACATTATCAAGATGAATCAAGAGTATAAAGCTAGGGCTGATCAAAGGAGAAGACATAAGTAGAGGATCTAGTCATGGTACACATAAGAAAAGAAAGATTTCCAGCCGGTACTTGCAACAAGTTGAAAATGAAAAAATTTGGCCCCTACAAAATTCTGAAGAAACATGACTCAAGAAATGCATATGAAGTGGAGTTGCTAGATGGAATTCACATTTCTCCTATCTTCAACATTGCAGACTTAATAGAGTATCATGATGATGGTACAAATGAGGAGCTAATGTTAAAGTCATGTCCAATTCCTACTTCTAAGAAGGAGGTGATAGAGGAGATTCTGGATAGTCGTGTGGGTAGGAGTACTAGAAATAGGTAGTATGAAGAGTATTTGGTCACGTGGAAAGGACAACCGATAGAGGAATCAACTTGGATATCAGCAGTTAAGGTTTCCCATTTGGGATTTCCTCTACCATTCGTAAAGTGACAGGGTCACTTTTCAATCTACCCTGGGTGTTTGATGTAGGAGCATCCAGAGGTATAAGGACAATCCTGTGTCACCCAAAAAAATATACTTAGATTTAGTTTTTGTTTCATGTGTTTTCATTTCTGGATACCCATTTGGGTCAAATAAAGGTTCCAACTCTCACAGTTCCACTATCAGTGTTCTAGGTTAAAGTTTTTAATCACCTTGGGATACATGTAAATGCCAAAAAATAGGAGTATGTAATTGAGCCACCATTTTGGTGAACTATAAGGTGTAAATTGGTCAGATGATTGTAATTGTAATTTAGAGCATTCCAAAAAAAGAATCAAAAGGCTGCACGGTTTGAAAGTTATCACAATTTTTTGATTTTTGGAGACCTCCTAAGAATGCTTCAAAGTCAGGTTTAGGGCATTAAATGACCTTGAACAGGGCCAAAAAAATTGGGGACAAGTGGATCTGGTCCATAGGGCTATAGAGCACTTCGAGAGCTTTTCAAAAATGTAAATGGTTTGTCAATCGAAGCTACAGTTCAAAAGTTATGCCTCCCAGAAGTTCGGTTACAGTTTTTGGATTCTTCTAGTTTTGCACTAACTTCTAATGTGGCTTCTAGAGCCTTCTACTTGGTCTGTGGATGCCAACTAGAACTTTCTAGAATGTATTCCTAATCCTTAACCCTTTAGGGTCTATTTAAGGACATTTTTGGCATTGTAAAAGGCAGTTCGGAGTGGAGTTTGAGAGAAGGTACTGGGAGAAGAATTTATCTCCAGATTTATGCTATTGTAAGCCCATAGGGCATGTTTTGGAGTCTATTTCTCTGCACTAAGTGTTCTAGCATATTTACATAGTTAATAAAGTTTTCCCCTTTCCTGTTGTGTCCATTCTATTATTTGGCTTGACCCCATCAAAAAGTCGCAAGGTTAAGACATATTTTTCTCAACAAACCTTAGGTCACTTTGATTAAAGAAATGATTATGTTTTCTATTATAGACTTCCAAGATGCCAAAAAATCAAGCACAATTTTCTTATTAGTCCCTAACATGGAATAAGTGTATTTCTCTCATTGGTTACTAGTAACATGCTTGTTAGTTGTAGATGAAAGGTCATTGTTATGGGTGCTTACAACAAAGATTGTGAGTTTATGAGTAAATAGGTTGATTAGTTTTGTCACACTTGCTTAAATCATCATTAGCAATAGAATTCATAGGATAAGCCATATTCCTAGATGGTATAAAAGAACCTAATGATCCTTGGAGACCTAAGAAGGCAAAATGGTAAGGAATGTGTGTTCCAAGGTCCAAGGGACCTAAAATGATGTAAATAGGCCTTAAATGGCCCAAAGATGTAATTATTTTTATCATTGAGTTAGAGGGCCTAATGTCCTAAAATATGTAATAATGGTCAATTTTGACCAAATGATAAAAATGTGTGTTTGTTTGGGTCTATGAGTCCTTGATAGGGTGCCTTGAGTCAAATTGGTAAACAAAAAGGCTTTTTGTTGCTTTGGAAGTCATTAAATTAAGTTTGTGTTTGGAGAGAAATTGTCAAGTTTGAATTTAAATATCAATGTTTGGTTGGCCTAATTGAAGTTTTAATCATTTGTTAATGTGATGGGTAGTTATAGTCAATTTTCTAAACTCTACAAGGTCTCATAAACTATAGAAAATGAATAGTAGAGGATTGGGAGGAAGCAACCATTTAATGACTTCAAGATTGCCCTTAACAAATTATATCTCAATTTTGAATAAAATGAATATTTTTACTGATTATTCATGGTGTATTGTTTAACTATTTATAAATGCTTAAGGATTCTATTGTTTGAAACTAAGCAATGTTATTACATACATTTGCATTGATTTAAGTTCATCTTTGAATCCTTTTCAATGTAATGTGTTGATTGATTTGAGGAACCATATGAAGGGCAACCTCATTTCTAAGTTTTGAATGGAATAATGGTCATCCCACTATATGTCCCCACTATCCATTGAGGAATAGGCCTACAATCAATGTAATATAACCATACTCACATGGTGCAGAAAGAATAGGGGTTGAGTGATGATCACCAAGGGAGAAGAGAAAATATTCAAGAAAGGTAAATGGAATGTGTGAGCAACTATTGGATTGGTCAAGTTGCCCACACAAAGGTATTGTCTTGTGATAGATTTTTTTTTATGTTAAGGACATGGTGAGGGGTCCTTTAGGTGGCTTTGAAGGTAAGTGGAGGCTTAGTTTGATGATGCCCTAGTTTGAGGCTTAATAGTGAGGGTTTGGGAGTTAATGCATAAAATGAGTATGGCTAAGTAAACCAGTGCAAGAATATGTGGTTTGGCAATAAATTTAGACATTGTGAAAAATTTAAGAACTTGGTTGCAAGATGAAAGGACACTTTCTTTGTAAAAGTAGCCTAATTGGAACTCTTGAAAGGGGTAGCAGGGTTTGATCTGAGGTATTGGTTCAAAATAAATGTTGTTAAATTTGATATATGTTGTATAAATTTTTAAAAGGTATCTAAAACCCTAATGTTTTTGGAGAGTTTTTTGGAAGAACTTGAAAATAAGTTGAAAAAACTAGTTTGGCAAAGCTAGTAGAATAGTTTCTCTATTTCACAACCAGTCAATTTGCACCTTTGCAAAATAGTGATTTGATTCAAATTTTGGATGAATGAAGTTGTACATTATTGATTTCTTTTTGGGAGGTTTCTATATTTCATTCTTGCAATCTATTAGTATAGCTTTCTTCCTTTGTGATTTATTATTTTGATGCATCACATAGTATGCTGTCAAAATTCTATGATCTATGTATCAAACTTTTCTTATCTAGCTTAGTATCTTCAATATAGATAATAATTCAAATATTTAAGGTCTTTAATGTAGATCTATAGAGTATGACTGCCGAATTTATTTCAAATTTGAATGCTTTTGAAATTGTTTGCAAATATTTTATTTGTATCAACGTTTTCTATGATTCATTATCACCTTGTCTTTTCTAGATCATTGTTTCAATAATGCATTATAGAGTATGATCCATGTTCTTACAATCCATCGTTAGGGTTATTATTATTATTTTAATTCATTATATTGATGGGTGTTTGAACTCTTTGAAAATATTTATTATAGACCAAGAAAGTAAGACTACCTAATTTGTTTTCAGATTCAGTTTTTTTTATCATTTTTTCCTATTAATATTTTAGATCATGTTCTATGATCTACCATCACAAATTCCATGTTCTTTAACTTCCTATCTTGATCATGATAGATAAAAAAGTGTGTGCCATTGCCATAATGTCTTGTTAATAACTCATAAATATTGATGCAAAAGATATTTATGAAGTCATATCAAAAACTTTGAAATTCATTAAATTCTGAGAAAAATAGTGTACACTAAGTAAACTACTTATAAACAAAATCTTTATTCACTCTGAATTTTTATTTTTTGGGTTGATTGTGTATTTTTGTAAACTCAGAATTAGAAATCATAGCTTTACCTATCATCATAACTTTTCTCTTTTATAGCTCATTATCTTGTCTAATCCATTATAAACGTGACCAAACTCATATGAAAAAGTCTTAATTTGTATCTTAAATTGGAAAGCTTGTAGACTTGATTGCAAGTATCTCCGAAATTATATTTATGATCTAGCATGACTTTTTGTTTCTTTTCAAGCTCACTATACTAAATGATACATCATGGCAATTCTCTTTTTCACTAATTTACTATCTAGATTATAGATTCTAAAATATGAATTGCAAAGTCGATGCAAAAATGTTATACACGGTCAAAGTGAATTGCCCTCATTCTATTTGTTTTGTTTTGGTGTTTATTTTATAGGAAGAGTATTTGGGGTCATTCAATATGATGACATTTTTCAATATGATGACATTCTAACTTGTGTCTTTTCAAAACTTGTTTAAGCTAACCAGGTAAAAATGAAGCTTAAAGGCCACCAAAAGAAAATTACAGGCTTGCCATTTTCGCACACTTTGAATGTATTGGTATCTTCTGGGGCCAATGCCCAGGTTTTTCTTCATTTTGTATATCCATTTCCATATCATTTTTTACATTCACGTGTTTATAGATTCAAATTACTAAATGTTTGGCCAATGTTCTAGCAGCTCTGTTTCTGCAGCATTGATAGATGGGAGAAGCAAAAGTCAAAAAATTTACAAGTGCAAACAGGAAGATCATCACCACCGGTTGGGGATACAAGAGTACAATTCCATAATGATCAAGTTCACTTGTTGGTTGTTCACAAGAGCCAGCTTGCTATTTATGATGCTTCTAAGTTTGACCATTTGCATTATGTAAGTCTTTGTCAACAATTTAGAATTCAAATTTAGTAAGTGATAATGTTATAATCTACCTTCTCTATATGAGTGTAAACTGATGTCACATTTTTTTGTATTGCAATGGACACCTCATCATTCTCTATCTACTCCCATTTCAAGTGCAGTATATTCATGCGACAACCTTCTCATATTTTATGATTTAACTCAAAATGTATCCTTTCATTATTCATGCAGTGTCTATCCTCTAGTAATTGCATCACATCCAACTGACTCAAATCATTTCGCTCTTGGAATGATTGATGGAGGAGTTTATGTCATTGAGCCTTCAAAATCAATAGGAAAGTGGGTTGTGGGACCTCCTCCAAATAATGGTACCTTTGGATCAAATCCAACATTAAGCAATCAAGGTTTAGAACCAACTCCAAGGTAATTCATCATATTAGAACATGGAAAATGGTGCCTTGTACTACCTTTTTATGTTTAACACTTACCTATCTGCAACTCCACAATTGATATTGATGATAGTCTCTTGCCCTCACCATGCTCCTTTCGATATATTAGTCTTGTAACCTGTATATATATCTTCAAGAGCATGGTGCTTCTTTGTGCATAAGTTTGAGCTTTTAGAGAAAATCATTCACTTATGAACATTCCATCAAAGATGATGTATACTAAGGAATTATGGCTTTTCTAGTTATTAAGCGGAAGTTTCACATTTTTTGAACATTCAAATAACTTTACTTTTATTTATGTAGCTGAACTATGAGTGCCTTTTGTGTTCTTGACAAATGGTAAGCTTTCAACTTTTGTGAAGCCATTATAGATGCAAATGAACTACAACTAGTGAGGTGTCAATTTTAAGGCAATTTTTGTTTCTATAGTACAGTTCAATTGCTAGAAATAGGCTTAGCGATTGATTGCATTTTAATATTATGTCCTGGATGCTCTTGCCAAGGAATTGATCAACAACCAACCAAATAAGGGGTTATAGTTATATATGTGCTCTTATGATGATTTGATTGGGACTATAAGTTTTTTTGTCACATTTATCTATTTGAAAAATAGAGATTAGTTAGTGTTATTGGCTTTCATTCTTGATAAATAATTCTTTCCTAATTTTATTTTTCCCTGCAGTCTTCGGAAGCAATAGTGTGTCAAGAACCAAAATTTAGATAGGTTGTGCCAATTATTGCAAAGGCTTTGCCCTCATAGGAGCCTTTTAAACTGCACAAAATTTGATTCTAGAGCACAATTGCTTGGTGGAGACTCAGGATATCGTGCACATTTGTTCCTCCTTCCCATTGTTTTGTATGAAATAAATCATGTGATATGAATGAAACAATGGTGTGGAGGTAGAAATGTGCACAATACCCTGAGTCTCACACCTAGAAATTATGCTTTAGAATCCATTTTTTTGCAGTTTAGAAGGCTCCTATGAGAGCAAAGCTTTTCCAATAATTGGCACAGCTCATCTAAATTTCTACCAAGCATTGGTCCCAATTTTGACCAACATGTCTTCCTTTTACCGCCGCATCTATGGTACAAGCATAGAAAATTAAAGGGTCTTGGTCACAATTTTGACGACAGTTCAAAGGGACTTTGGTCACAATTTCGATAATGGTTGATCTTTTTAGCTGTCAAACTTTTGGCTTTACTGTCAAAAAATTCAAGGGGTGTACGTCAAAATTTTGACCAGCGATGGACGCAAATGAGGAAATAAGAGTTCAGGCTGGACTAAGGAAATCGACGAAACTCACATCGTAAGTCGACCTTTTTTGAGTCAAAATTTTGACACATAATTACTATGATGAAAAACTAACTAAAAAAGATCGACGATGGGTTTAGTCATCTATTTGACCAACTCTGGTCGTAATTTTGACCTTTTCTTGTCAAAATTTAGGGCTAAATTTACTAGTGGGCACTTTATCTCAATGTATTTGCAAGAATGCATACAAATAGTGTCTAAATAGACCAGAAGAGACATAAGATTGACACAATAAATAACAAAAGTCATGATGAATCATCTGAAGCAAATAAATTGATCCCCAGACCTAAAACAATCAACTTATCTAACATAATGCAAAAATGTTGAAGACTGAATAGAATGTACCTAAAGAAGAATCTAGAAAAACAACCAACATCACTGGAAAGAGCCCAAAAAGACCTTTCCAATGATATAAATATTTCCCAAATTGAAGATCGGATGCTCAAGATATGTCTTTCAGAGAGAAAAAAATTGTACCCCTGACTTTGACAAAGGAAAAAGCCATCAAAAAAGCATCAAAACTAGAAAATAATTGTACCACTATGACGGATTCAAAACTAGCTTTCCAGCGATATCTCATTTTTGAAAATAGAGTTTGTATACTTGAGATATGAGCAAAAATGTGAAAGTAGGTTAAAATAGAGCCCAAGGAGGTGATAGGAATGCTGATGCAGTGATGACATGGCACTAATTTCAGCAAGTGACGAGCCCAAATCTGACAGTCAAACGATCGTTAAGGCAAAAAAAAGCCTAAAAATGACCCCTGATGTTGGAAAAAGCATCTAGTTTACTAAAAAAAATTCCCCAAAAAACAAAGGGCTAGTACTAGATTAAAAACCAATGGCCAATTGATACACAAGGAAGGCCAAAACAAATGGGTCTTAAGGTAACATGACATGGTGTGCTTATGGGGCTGCATCCAATCAAGAAAAAAACTTCCTATTGAAAGTGCACTCTCCATTCACCTTCCAATTTCAATGTCACACTCCCACTCTGAAAAAAAATCAATTCTTCTGAAGACTCACATAAAACACTGAATCAGTTGAGAATGAGAGAAAAGGATGATAGGGACAGTGGGCATGACATGTTGATCTTAAACAAGGTGACATACCTCTATCCTTAGCAACATCCATCAAGAGTAGGATGCTTCCCGTTGAGAAGCAGGTTGTTATTGCTATTTTATGACTATTATCTGCAATGTCTATGATTAACATTAGTGAGTTTTTTGGGTGTGAAAAGTCAATAGCTGCTAGAGTTATGTCCAAGTTCATTAATGTTATGTAGAGTAATTTCTAAAACCATATACAATGGCCAAATAACCATTCAACACTTGAACTTGTTAAGCAAGTATTTCACCAAAAACAAGGCTTTCCAAATTGTTGTGGGGCTATAGATGTAATACATGTTGATTTTGAGCTTCCATCCAATGAATGCTCGTCTTATTGGTATGATCATGATCACAAATACAATATGTCATTACAAGTAATTGTTGATAGTAATATGTGTTTCATGGATTGTTTTACAGGTTGGCCTGGATCTATCAATGATGCTAGGCTCTTAAGAAATTATTCTGTCTACAAGTTATGTGAAGGTGGGGAGAGGTTATATGGAAATTTAGTTTCTATTGGTTCATCAAATATAAGGGAGTGCATTGTTGGAGATGGAGGATATCCAATGTACCATGGTTAATCACATCATTTAGTGGAGCTGCAACTAATGATAAAAAATTATTTAACTTTAAGCTATCTTCAACTTGTATTGTTGTTGAACGTGCATTTGGAAAGCTAAAAGGTGTTAGGATTAAACCACGGATAGAAATAACAATTACATGCAAATATAACCAATAACAAAAAATAATATATCACACAGAAAAGAACACAAGGCACCAAGATTTAATGTGGTTCACCCAATCCCTAGGCTACATCCACCAAATAGCAAGTACAATATTTTTATGATCTAGTGATTACAACCTTATTACAATCTGTAATCCCTTATAGCTCAATACTACTACAAAAACCAATTTTACATCACACCTTATGAAATAATCCCTAATCCTAAGCCCTTTTATACAAGTATTTTAACCACTTTAGGGTTATAATTAATAATTACATGTCAGCCCAAAATCTTGATAAAATAGGGCCCAAATTAATTTTTTTATGTACAGTATTTTCCTTATCAGTCACCATAATCTAACAATCTCCCACTTGGGAACTGATCAAGCTCAACACTAAAAAACAATCTCCCACTTGGAGACTGATTCTGTAGCAACACCGCTACCACATGGGGCTCCCACTGGATCAAACCACCTTGGACTCTATTGTTCTTTCATTCATATTTAGTCTAGAAGACCAACCGAAGCTGAAGAGGAGTTCAGCTTCTCCCTTGTTACTACCTTTGTCAACATATCTACTAGATTTTCATTGGTATGTATCTTCTCCAGCTTTAACTATCCATCCTCCAAAAATGACCGAATAAAATGGTACCACAACTATATGTGTTTGGTCTTGTAATGTAGAGTTGAATTCTTTGCAAGATGAATGGCACTCTGACTATCTATGAACAAATAATTATCCTTTTGAGGATGTCCCAATTCTTGCAAGAAGAACTAAAGCCATATCATCTCCTTGGTTGCCTTTGTAGCAACTACATAATCTACCTCTGTACTAGATAAAGCATTAACCTTTTGTAACCTAGAAACCCATCTCACGGCTACCCCACCAACAGTAAAGATGTAACCTATAGTACTCTGCCTAGTATCAATATCCCCTACCAAATTTGAATCAACATAGCTCTGTAAATCAGTAGTAGATCCCCCAAAGTGTAAACACTTATTGGATGTTCCTCTCAAATATCTAAGAATCCATTTGACTACATTCCAATGCTCAATTCTTGGATGACTCGTATACCTGCTAACAACTCCCACTGCATGTGCAATATCTGGCCTAGTACATACCATAGCATACATCAAGCTTCCTACAGTTGAAGCATAGGGTACCTTGAACATCTTATCCTCCTCTTCTTGTGTCTTGGGACACATATCCTTAGTCAATTTCAAATGATTAGGTAAAGGTGTGCTGACAGCTTTAGCATTCTCCACAGAGAAACATTGCAACACCTTCTCAACATAATTAGCCTGAGATAGCGTCAATGTTTTATTTTTCCTATCTCTGCAAATCTTCATACCAAGGATTTTTTTTCTGCCCCCAGATCCTTCATAGAAAATGCATGTGCTAATTGGCTTTTTATCCCCTTAATGTGATCCATGTGAGACCTAGCTACAAGCATATCATCAACATATAAACATAAAATAATGTAGCTATCATCATCCAACCTCTTAAAGTAGACACAATGATCTAAATAACACCTACTATAACCATGCTCATGCATAAAACTGTCAAATTTTAGATACCATTGTCGAGGTGCTTGCTTCAAGCCATATAAACTTTTCTTCAATTTGTACACTAAGTTCTCCTTACCTTTGACCGCAAATCCCTGTGGCTGAGCCATATATATCTCTTCATCCAAATCACCATAAAGAAATATTATTTTAACATCCATCTACTCTAAATGAAAATTTTGAGTAGCCACTAGACTTAAAATAGTACGGATAGAAGTCATTTTAACAACAGGAAAAAATATCTCATCAAAATCAATTCCCTTTTTTTATGAAAATCCTTTTACAACTAACCTAGCTTTAAATATTTTTTTACCTCCATCCTCTTCTTTTAACCTATAAACCCACTTATTCTGTAAAGCCTTTTTACCTACAAGCAACTTGCACAAATCCCATGTCTTATTCTTTAGAAAAGAGTCCATTTCATCTTTCATTGCAGACTCCCATTGAATCTTATTATCCACCTTCATAACTTCATCATAACTTTCAGGTTCACCAGCATCAGTAAGTAAAATAGAATACAAAGAGGGAGAAAATCTTTTCGGAGGTCTAATTTGCCTTGTTGACTGTCTAATATTCACTGGTGTGTGTGGTATTTGTTGTTGCGGTTGTTGCACATCATGAGGAATGGTTGGAACATCATCTTTTGGAGTATCATCCAACACTACATAATCATTTTCTTTCTTCTCATGTTGTTGCAACATATCTTTGTACAACACTTTCTCATTGAATATGACATCCCTGCTTCTTACAATTTTATGATTTTCAAAATCCCAAAGCCTATAACCAAACTCACTAATGCCAGATCCAACAAAAACACATTTATTTGACTTAGCTTCTAGCTTGCTTTTATTTTTAGAATCTATGTAAGCAAATGCTTCACAATTGAAAGTTTTGAGAAAACAATAACTCACCTTCTTACTAGTCCATGCTTCCTCTGGAATACCATAGCCCAAAGGAATAGAGGGACTTTTATTAATCAAATATACAACAGTATTGATAACCTCTACCCACATGTGTAAGGGCAACCCAGCATGCAACCTCATGCTCCTTGTGCACTCCATTATAGTCCTATTCATGCATTAAGCCACTCCATTTTTCTGTGGAGTCCTTGGAGCAATTTTCTATCTATGAATACCATTAGTGGAGCAATAATCTTCAAATTCATGACTGCGATACTCACCAGCATTGTCAAATCTGAGACATTTTAATTTTTTACTAGTCTCATTTTCAACCAAGCATTTCCATATCTTAAAACTTTGAAATACATTAGATTTCTATCTAAGAAAATAAACCCATACTTTTCTAGTTGTGTCATCAATAAATGTAACATAGTAATGAGAGCCACCAAGGGAATATACAGTCGGTCCTCATACATCGGTATGCACAAGCTCTAATTTCTCCCTTTTATTTTCCTTCCCAGTCTTTGCAAAACTCACTCTTTTTTGTTTTCCATAGACACAACTTTCACAAAAATCCATATTAATACATTTTAGACCTAGTAAAACATTCTTTGAATGAAGTACTTTCATACCTTTCTCACTCATGTACCCAAGTCTATTGTGCCATAGCACTATATTAGAATCTATAGCAACTATTTGTTCTCCCTGCTCAACTACAGCAATTGTCCCTGAACATTCATTTTTCTTTGAAACAATTAAATTTGAAAGAACAATATGACCTGTACAAAGATATAAGGTGCCTACTTTCACACCTTTTGCTACTACAAGGAAACCTTTTGAAACCTTCCAATTTTTATCATTAAAAGTAACTACACAACCCTCATCACTGAGTTGCCCTACTGAAATTAAATTCCTACTCAACCTTGGAACATGTCTTACCTCATGTAGTAGCCAATGATTTGCATTCTGCAACTTAATCTTAATTTTTCCCTTAACAATCTAACAGGGTTCATTATCCTCCAAATGAACAAGCCTAAAATCCCCTTGGACATAATCAACGAAATAACCTCTATGAGGTGTAGCATGAAATGAAGCACTAGAATCTAAAACCCATGAATCATCAACACTTTCTAAAGACAAAAGCAAAGTATCCTTTTCATATTTGTTACTTACCAAATTTGCCTCCTTCTCTCCATCTAATTTATCTCCTTCATTTTTCTTTTGATTCCAACAATCTTTCTTTTTGTACCCTAGTTTTTCATAGTACTAGTAGTTGTTCAGCCCTCTTGATTGAGACCTCCTCCCCTTTGACTCTCCTCTTGATTTACCACAATTTCTAGAATTACTTCCTCTCTTAGTCGTCCTGCCCCTACTTTGTGCATTCAAAGCACTTCCTAATGTAGATCCACCTGAGGTTTTTCTACGAGTTTCCTCACTCAAAATAACATTGATCACATCATGTTATTTTAGGGTACTAGATCCAAGAATAGAATTACTCACAGCCATTACCAAGCCATTCAAGCTTTTAGGCAAAGAACACAAAATCAAGAGAGCCCTAATTTCTTCTCATTTAAATGATCTGTAATAGATCCACCTTCTTCCATTTTTATATTAAATAAATGCTTCATGAGAAATACCATGTTTGAAGCGGAGGGCTTTTCATACAGTGTCTCTAGGGTTTTCATCAATTCTTCTATCGTCTTTGTTTTTGTAATATTAAATGCCACCGATGGTGCCAAGCATAATTGAATGCTTCCAAGTGCCTTTCTGTCCAAAAGATCCCATTCATCATTTGACATAGATCCCTAATTCTTGGCTTTGCCTTCCAATGGCTTCCATAAATCCTTCTGATATAGATAGTCGTCCATTTACATCTTCCATAACTAGAATTTTTTCCCATTAAACCTATCAACCCTCAACTTACCCTCATCTACCATTGCTCCCACTCAAATGTGAGACTTTAATGTAGAGGATAACTAAAAAACAACGAGGCTCTGATACCACTTGTTAGGATTAAACCACAAACAAAAATAACAGTTACATGCAAATATAACCAATAACAAAAAATAATAGATCACACAGAAAAGAACACAAGGCACCAAGATTTAACATGGTTCACCCAATCCCTAGGCTACGTTCACCAAATAGCAAGTCCAATATTTTTATGATCCAGTGATTATAACCTGATTACAATCTATAATCCCTTACAACTCAATACTACCGCAAGAACCAATTTTGCATCACACCTTATGAAATAATCCCTAACCCTAAGCCCTTTTATACAAGTATTTTAACTGCTTTAGGGTTATAATTAATAATTACATGTCAGCCCAAAATCCTGATAAAATAGGGCCCAAATTTATGAATTATGTATAGTACTTTCCTGATTAGTCACCACAAACTAACAATCTCTCACTTGGGGACTGATCAGACAAAAGGTGTTTGGTGAATTTTGAATTCAAAAATGTGTTATCCAAATCTGTGTATGCTACCAAAAACTATATTATGTTGACATATGAAGAGGATGACATTGAAGTCACTACTAACTTTGACAACCATGAAGATAATACACCAAATAATGAAGCAATGCCCTAGGATTTTGTTGTTGGGTTAGCACGAATGGCCTTAATGGAATTAATTAACAGTGATGAAAATATTATGCATCAAAATAATTAATCACTAAGTCTTGATCAAGTCTCTTTGAAATATTCTTACCAATGTATTAAAATTATTGTGCATCAAATAGTTGAAGATTGGATGTAATTGAAGACTATTTGAGATCATCTTATTAATATAGGTTGCTTGCTTATTTATTTTACTCATTCAAGTAGCACTGTGTTTTTATGTATAATCAACCAAAGCTTCAAGTTAGTATTTTGAAATGTGTATTATATCAAAGTGAACCTTCAACTTTATGAAGATAAAATTTTAAAATGTGTAATATGTATTCCCATATTTAATAGATTGGCTAGCATTTCACAATCCATTTCCAACACAAAATATAATCAAAATCTGCACATATTATGTTTCCTTTCCAATGAGCATTATTTCATTTCTTAACCTTTAGTAGCACATTTAGTACATTTTTATGGAGAAACTAGATTTTTAACATAGCAAAGTTTCATCAAAGTCATAAGTAAGATGATGTATCTAATTCAATTTGGCATCAATGTGAAGTCCTTAGTTCATGTGCTACCTACTTAACCACTCTCCACTAAAAAATCCCTATAGTTTTCCTTCCTTAGTGGATAATTTTATCTATATGGTTACTCATGTTGATAGAATTTTTGGTACCAATCTCATCATGGTATGAATGCTAGTAATATCAAAATGCATCATGCAATTAACAAATTTGAATCTTTTGTTTTCATTTTTTCATTAGAGGTTTTTATTAAACTCCCATACATACTCAATAGGCAATCACATACACCATTATTATTTACAATTGTTGAGAATAGATTGAAGAAGATTATTGAAGAAGTATGATTGATATGTTCCAATCATTGTTTTGTCACTAATGTCAAACCTATTATTTGCTGGTAAGACAACAGCTTATATGATTTAAGTACTATCACTTATTTGATCGATGAAGAGGATTTGATAAAAAGATGTAACAAGAGCACCTAGAGGAAAGGTTGAGTTATGATTATGTAAAGGAGTACAAGAATCAGTTAAGACAGTGATAACATAATGTATTGATAATCTACTTAAGGTTACAAAGGTTGGTTACACTAAGAAAGTTTAAAAGAACAAGTTAAACAAAGTTTGTGTGCCAAGCTTGTCCAAGCAGATAGTAGGTGTTGAACAAAGTCAGTGCAAGCCGAGTAGAAAATCAATTTGAGCCAAGTAAAAGTCTATTCTAGTGTATGCTGAGCAAAACAATGGAAGCCAAGTGAAGTTTAGTTGATGTTGAGCACTAGTAAATTTTAGTTTGTGCTAAGTGATTTTACAGAGGATGTCAAGCAACATAGTATGTGTTGAGTATCAGAAGCAAGTTAATGTTGTATGGATGCATTATTTGAAAGATCATGAATTTGATGGATCTGAGCCGATAAATTTATTTTCTTGGATTTCATGAACCAAGTGGAAGATAAGATTGATGAGTTGGTGGCACAAAATTCACGGTATACTATTTTTTAAGCAAATTCAACAAGAACTAAAGGAGAAGTCTTTAGAAGAGATATGAAATATGGGGTAGATTCATTGTATCCTACTTGATCCATCTTAACCCTAAATTAAACGATGGAGAATGAGTAGAAAAAGATCTTAATTTCCTATTTATAGGAATGGCTAGTTAGAAGCAAACATTGTCATGTGTGAGAACCTAAGGAAGACGAGGAGTCAAGGTTTTTACTTCATCAAGTGACCTAAGAGAAGAGTATGCAATGGCATGTTAAGCAAGAAGGCTTAAGGGTATGAATTCTTGAAGGGTGAACAAGAAATCAGAGTTGAAATGTGTGAAGGCCAAGCAGAATAAAGGACTAGAACAGAGATATGTAATCTGAAAATGGGGTTGTAAGTTGTTATCAGCTCAAGACTTATTGTTACTCTTTAATAATTGTATCAATCTAGAGTAAATAATTTGGATTAAGGTTGACCTAACAATCATTTGTAAATCCTTTAACTGGGTGATATTCCAAGTGAATGGTCTAAAGTCCTCTAATAAGGCTTACTCTTAACATGGTGATTGAAATCCTTTAATAGGGTCACATTTAACAGTGTGTATTGTAACCTTTAACAAGGTTACCCTTTCATAAGGCATCACTTCAGAAGAGTGAAAAAGAGTAGCATGTTATTGGTGATTTTTTCCAAATTGGGTTTCCACATAAATCATTGCATCAAGTGTGTTGATGAAATATGTTATATTTCATGTTTACATTTTTGCAAGTTGGTTTAACAATAACCTACAAGTTTTTAAGTGATTACATAATCTAATGGATGCATGCATGATGATAAATGTTTATGAGTTCACTTAGCTATGAAAATTTTTACTTATACATCTAGACCTTAGATAATTGATTCACCGCTCCCTCCCCAGTTATTTCAAAGTATTTCAACAATTGGTATCAGAGCCATCTGCTTAAGAGGACTAGTTTGAAGGTACTAGAAGCATAAAGATCAAGATGTCAAAAAGAGAAGTACCCAAGCTTAATAGAGATAACTTTCCTCCATGGAAAAGTTTGATGAAGCTACAGCTTGAAGGACTCGGAGATCATGCACAATCTACCATTATTATGGATCATGTTGATCCTGTTGGAGCCCCAATTGCTAAGGATATGAAAAAAAAGAAGGAACATAACTAGGCAATGTTGGAGATTGCCTCTGCCCTAAGTTATGCTAAATTTGATGATATCGTAGGTCTTAGTGCAAATAAAATGTGGGATGCCTTAACCACCATCTATGGAGGAGACATTGATGTTCTGAGAGTCAAAGCTAAAAGTCTCAAAAGTAAGTTTGATGATATGAGAATGGAAGAAGATGAAAGTATTGCTCAATATGTCGCAAGAATAAAAAAAGTTGTCAATGCAATAAGAGGAGCTACTAGTAAAATAGATGATGATACTATACTAAGTAAATTTTTAAGGATTTTTTTGTCTGTATATGCTATTAGAGTTTCCACAAGTCAAGAATTGAGATGTATACTATGGAATAATCTATCACTTGAAGGTCTGGTAGGTAGACTCACTTCTTTTGAGCTATCTAACTTTGATAATTACAAACCTGAAAATATTGAATATGCTTTGAAAGCTAAAGTGTCATTGAAGGAACTTGATGAGAAGAAGAAGAAGAAAAAAGATAAAGTATGTTGTTAGAGTAAGTTATTTATTACTCTAGGTGCTTTAGCTCTCTTAGGTGCATATAATTAATATTTTATATTAATTATAATACGCAAACCTGGCTTTCTTTCCTTCAGGGTTTCATTCACCTTAAAAGGTTGAACTTTTGTATTTTGTTTTCATAACTTAGAATACATTTTCACTCTCACATTTTTGAGAACTTCTAAGCTCTGCTTTTTTCATTTTCTAGCTTCTCTTCATTATAGGATATTTGCATGCAGGTGTTCTTGAGGATCTGTGAAGTTGGATTTCTCAACTTCTACATGGTATCAGAGCCAAGACAGAAAATAAAGCCAGAAGTAGACTTCCGATCATCGACATTACTAGCCCAATCTGAAAAAGAGACTAGAAAGGATGAGGGAGTGGTGGTAAGTGAAGTAGACTCTGGATACGGGCTATTTGGACCAAATTCCACTTTCTACTCCACCATGGAGACAAAGGAGAAAACCTAGTGGGAAAAACCCCTCTCCAAAAAGAGATAGAACAAACATGCTAAAAAAAACATGAAGGAAGGAAAGCCTCAAGAAGACCCCCCAAGGAAAACTTCTATAATCCCAAGCATAGACTACAGCTGAAGATAGTGAGGTGATGCAAATGACTTGGTGAAGATGTCAGCAACCTATGCATCAGTGGAAATGTACTCCAAAGAGATAACACCATCCTAGATCAAATGATGAATGAAATGCATATGAAGCTCAATCTATTTAGTGGGTTGATGCTCCACTGAGTTGCGGGAAATATGAATAACACTCTGATTATTGCACCATAGAACTTCTAAGCTCTAATTTTTCTATTTTTTGGCTTCTCTTCATTGCAAGATATTTGCATGCAGGTGTTCTTGAGGATCTGTGAAATTGGATTTCTCAACTTCTACATATGTGTCCAATGATAGTGATATTGATGAGGAGGATGTAGAACAACTTAAAGCACTACTGGCAAGAAGATTCCACAAAAGTAAAGGCAAGTTCAAAGGTAAATTACCTATCATTTGTTTCAATTGTAATGAGTTTGGTCATATTGCTACTAGATGTCCAGAAAAGAAGAACTACAAAGGTGGTGACAAATACAAAAGTAGGAGAGATGAAGACAACAAGGACTACAAAGAAAAAGGCAAAAAGTCATGCTACATTGCTAAAGAGGAAACAAAAGATGAATTTGATGAACATGATGATGAAGTAGTGTATGTTGCAACGAAGGATGAATCTAGTGAAGATGAGGCAGTTGTACTTGTGGCTTGTATGAACAAGAATGACAGATGGATCATTGATAGTGGGTGCTTGCAACAAAGGATGAATTTGATGAAGATGAGGAAACTGCACTTGTGACTTGTGTGAACAAGAATGACAGATGGATCATTTATAGTGGGTGCTCACATCACATAACTGGAGACAAAAGTAAGTTCATTACCCTGAATTGTTATGATGAAAATAGTGTAAGATTTGGTAATGATGCACCATGTTTGATAAAAGGAAAAGGTTCTATCAAACTCACACATAGGATTTTATGTAACAATGCTTACAATGTTGAAGGACTTAACTATAATCTCTTGAGTGTGTCACAACTAAATAATTTAGGATGCAAGGTTGAGTTTGAAAACAAGATTGCTAATATATATGACACAAATAGAAAACTAAATGGAAACGGTGATCAAACTAGGAGTAATCTATTCTATCTTGATATAGAGGATGCTACTTGTCTAATTGTAAAATTTGATGATGTGTGGTTGTGGCACAAAGGCTAATGTCATGTCAATTTTGATAACTTGGTCAATATCAGTAATATGAGAAAAGTTAGAGGTTTTCCTAAATTGAAGAAACCTGATAATATAATGTGTAAACAATGTTAGTTAAGAAAAATGACAAACTCAAGTTTAAAGAGTAAAACTCATACCTATAAGGGTATACTAGATATTGTTCATACTAACTTGTGTGGACCAATTGAAGTGCAAAGCTATAAAGGAGATAAGTACATTATGTTGTTTGTTGATGACTATTCTAGAATGGTGACAGTTGTACACTCAAAATGTGTCACACTCTAAACCCTTCTATCCAAACAATTCCATGAGTTAGAAATGCTTGGATGCCGGCTTAGAGCTCCCTATCCACGGAGTGCAAGGAGTTAGTATTTCAGCATGAAGGCTCTCAGCCAAGCCTTAGAAATGTACTTCTTGCTAGTAAACCATGCAACGGGAGGTTCTTTGAGACAAGAGAAAGAGCGCAAGTATCTTCAAGGAATCCCTCAAGAATGCAATGCAAGTATGGAAACTAAGCTAAGATGATAATGCAAAATGCAGCTATACTAAGTATGTATGAGATTGTTACAAAACCAAATATTTAAACTATGTGAGATTATTGCAAGAAATCAAAGTTAAACTAAAATGCAACTATGCTAAGAATTCCATATGATCTTATGCTAATGTGATGGAATGAGAGAATGAGACAAGAAATGAGAAGTTCTCCACAAAGCTCCAAAGAAACCTGTTAGAAAACCTATAGCATAACAATATTCAAATGAGGATGGATTGAGGGGGAAAGCTCTCTCCCTTTTAAATATGTATGGACAGTAGAGATCAAGATGAAGATGGTGGATGATCAACGGTGGAATTCAAAAAGAGGAGTGATCCATGTGCACACACAAGTCAACCAATAGAATATAAGTTGACTTGTCATATAAGACAAAAGTCACAAAGCCTTTTCTTTTAATTACAAAATAGAAAAAGGACTTTTATGTGTGCACTTTAAGTGGGTTAGAAGAATGGGGTCTTTTATTTAATTAAAAGGGGACATGTTCTTTTAATCAAATAATGAACTTAGGATAGCATAGTCAAACTATAGGTTATAATCAAATAAATTGATTATTAGCAATTTGGTCTAGATAAATGATTAAATTAATTTAGCCAAAATGCTGAGAAGGGGGCTAATAGTCTAGATGACCATTTTTAGGTGATTACATTTGCCCCTCTTTGACTAATGCGTGATCGATCTGGGAACACATTATGTCAAAGAAAATAGAAAGCCAAGTAGGCGGTGATAGATATAGATATCTGATTTCGAAGAGTGAAATGCAGAAATAGATAGCAAGTCCTGAATGTACAGCCTGATAGTGGTAGTACTAAACACTAGGAAAAGATGATGTCAGAATTCAAGAAGAATGCTAACACCTAGCAAAGTGAATAGAGTGAGAGCAAGTGAGAAGATCAAACAAATGCTCCTAAGCAGTGATAGAGTATTTCTGCCCCCTCGGGATCGAAATTGAAATGAGGTAAGGGGATGCAAAAATTGGCTAGAAATGAGAAAAATAGAATATAGAAATGTCCAAGATGACAGATAGATGATTAGAACCCAAGAATGACTAAAAATGTATCAAAAATGTACCAAAAATGTACACTCAAAAGTGTCCCACTCTAAACCATTCTATCCCAACAATTTCATGAGTTTGAAATGCTTGGATGTCGGCTTAGAGCTCCCTATCCATGGAGTGCAAGAGAGTATATTTCAAGAATAAGAAAGCTCTCAAATGAGCCTTAGAGATACTCTTCTTGCTAGTAAGCCATGCAATGGGAGGTTACAAAGACAAGATGCAAGAATGCAAATGTCTCAAGGAGTTCCTCAAGAATGCAATGCAAATGAAGATTAAGCTAGAATGAGATGCAAAGTGGTTTACCAACAAGAAGTGCATATAGATCTTGAAACTCTTTAGTGACATGGAGGATATCATGATCATCTAGATTTGGTTGAAGTTTGGTAGCACAAGGTTTAGATCATATAGTTTTAGATGCAAAGCCAAGCATAAAATAGTCTAGACGATAGGAGGTAGAGTGTTCACTTGCCAAGATATTAGAGAGAGATTAAAGCGACTTGTCAAACAATATGTCCAAGAAACTTACGACATGAATGACTCAAGTCAATAGCTAGGCAAGATGCCCAAATAGCCAAATAGATAGAGCAAGCAGGGTGACAAGTGAACAACTCTCCAACCCAAGAGTGTAGTCAAGAAATCAAGGTAACCATTTTAGTAAAAGGATAACTAGCAAGCATGCATAGACCATGAAGATAGAAAGACCAAGAGAACCAAGACCAAAGAGTCACTTTAAGCATGTTCAAGAACTAGAGACATAGCAAATCAAAGTCAAATGATGAGACTCCCCTTAGTAAGTAACACAAGAAAATATTTGCACTTGATTTTTTGACTTGGTTGACAAAGTTTGACAATAGTTGATAGCATAGCAAGTTTGATGTTCAAAAAAAATTTCTTTCCAAGCAAGATAGTGACACATGGAGTATTCTTCAAACAATCAAGCAAGGGACAAAGCAACCCTGCATGATACAAGCATATGTGATGTCTCAAAAGAATTCCCTAGAATTATCATCATGTGTATGTTCAAAAAAATTTCACTGGTATAGCACATTCGAGAACACATCAAGCAATATCTACCTAAAGGACATGGTTCATTACTCAACAACTTGGCCCACGGTTGATGCTCCTTTGCCTCACACCAAGTGGTTTCCCACAAGAGATATTGGCTTTGTCATAGAAATGCCATAAGCATAACCAAGGGAACACATATGGTGAGTGTAAATCTTGGGGTGATCCGGGTAGTCCACTAGGATCGATCCTTGCACCAAGAAGTTGAGTGGCTAAAAAAGGTAGTTACTAACTTAGGGTGTTTAGATAGGGCTTCCGTTCATAGTGTTCCTCTTGCTCCCAATTACGGGACACCTCACCTTGCAATGAGTAACCGATCTCACGACCACAAGAGTACCTTAAGCATTCTTGCCTAGTGATCTCCCTATGGTTGAAATCTCATAAGCGATCACACTAGGCGAAGACAATCACTATGTCTACCAAGGTTTTGTGTCCTTGATAGCCTTGAGTTTATAGTGGGTTGGAAGAGCCAGGTAATCTACTTGTCCCCACTTGAGTCGTTCCTCTCAGGTTGTCCGAGAGCAGGCCCTCTAAAGGATTCTAAACTACACAAAGAGGATCAACTTTTGGAATTCAAGATTTCTGGTTCACCACAAGGGTGAAGAGCATACTCTCCTATTCCAATAATTTTCTCCCAAACACGCCAAAAAGATTCAGTTACCCCTTGCTTTTGAAACCAAATGGCAAGTCAAGATTTCTGATTCATCACAAGGGTGAAGAGCATACTCTCCTATTACCAAAAGACTCCAATCACAAGTTTTATGTGCCTATGAAAAATGAACAATTAGTCAATGCCACACATGAAAACAAAAAAGCAAGAAATTTTGAGTTTTTATGCTTTGGGTAGCCCTGCAAACAATGTTAGTAGCCCTTGCGCATTTGAAGCTTTGACATGCGTTCTTTTTATGCAATGTTTCAATTTTTTTTTTTCATAAGGATGGCAACCTGTAATCACAACTTGTTAGCACCAAAAGTTAGTATGAAATAACATAAAAATCTGCAATAAAAAGTGGTGAGTTGCCTCAAAAATCCAATTTATCTTCCAACCAAGTGCATGCAAAGAAAGTGCAAGTTAATCACAAATGCTCTCATTTTTACTCTTTGATTTTGACCTAGTCAACAAGATTGGACTTGTTTACTATGATTTTGTATCCAAAAATGAAAATGAAAACAAGAGACCCCTGTTAAAAATTAGAAAGCTTTCAAAAAATGTAAGAAATTTTTAAAAATCTCTTCATTTGCTCTCTAAAGATCAATTTTGTCAAAACAGGCCAAATTTATCAAATCGAGTTTTTGATCTTTAATACGACTTCAAAATTCAAAACACAAAGAAAGAACCTCCATTAGAATTCAAAACCCTTTTTGAAAATGTAAGTTTTTAAAAAAAATTTGCTGATTTGCGATCAGAAACGGATTTTTATGAAAAACAAAGAAAAACTCATAACTCCTGAAAATCACTTCAATATTCTCTGCAAATCGGACTGAGACATTTTGAGCATATATCCAACCTGTAAAAAAATGTCAAAACCAAACTCCAAGCGGTTTAAAAGATATGATCAAATCTTTAAACCAACTAGATTTTTGGCCTTCAAACCAATCTACTTATGGGTTGACCTTAAAACCAAAGTGATAATTCTACAAAAGCACTTGATTAGATTCAATATGCTGCTATAAAAAACCAGAGATAAAAATGAAAGCAAATGGACCTAAAACTTGATTCAAGCCCCACGGTGGGCACCAAAAATGTACACTCGAAATGTGTCACACTCTAAACCCTTCTATCCAAACAATTCCATGAGTTTGAAATGCTTGGATGCCGGCTTAGAGCTCCCTATCCACGGAGTGCAAGGAGTTAGTATTTCAGCATGAAGGCTCTCAGCCAAGCCTTAGAAATGTACTTCTTGCTAGTAAACCATGCAACGGGAGGTTCTTTGAGACAAGAGCAAGAGTGCAAATATCTTCAAGGAATCCCTCAAGAATGCAATGCAAGTATGGAAACTAAGCTAAGATGATAATGCAAAATGAAGCTATACTAAGTATGTATGAGATTGTTACAAAACCAAATATTTAAACTATGTGAGATTATTGCAAGAAATCAAAGTTAAACTAAAATGCAACTATGCTAATAATGCCATATGATCTTATGCTAATGTGATGGAATGAGAGAATGAGACAAGAAATGAGAAGTTCTCCACAAAGCTCCAAAGAAATCTGTTAGAAAACCTGCAGCATAACAATGTTCAAAATGAGGATGTATTGAGGGGGAAAGCTCTCTCTCTTTTAAAGATGTATGGACAGTAGAGATCAAGATGAAGATGGTGGATGATCAACGGTGGAATTCAAAAAGAGGAGTGATCCATGTGCACACACAAGTCAATCAATAGAATATAAGTTGACTTGTCATATAAGACAAAAGTCACAAAGCCTTTTCTTTTAATTACAAAATAGAAAAAGGACTTTTATGTGTGCACTTTAAGTGGGTTAGAAGAATGGGGTCTTTTATTTAATTAAAAGGGGACATGTTCTTTTAATCAAATAATGAACTTAGGATAGCATAGTCAAACTATAGGTTATAATCAAATAAATTGATTATTAGCAATTTGGTCTAGATAAATGATTAAATTAATTTAGCCAAAATGCTGAGAAGGGGGCTAATAGTCTAGATGACCATTTTTAGGTGATTACAACAGTTATGTTTTTAAAATAGAAATCTGATGCTTTCCAAATGTTTAAGTGGTACTTAGCAAGAGTTGAGAAGGAAACAAGTAAAAGTCTAAAGTGTTTGAGATCTGATAGAGAAGGAGAATTTACATCAAATGAGCTTGAGATGTTCTATAATGATAGAGGAATCAAAAGTCAAACATTTGCCCCTAGAACCCCTCCACAAAATGGAATAGTTGAAAGGAGGAACATATCTATAATGGATTGTGCTAGAACACTTATGATGGAGAAAAATGTCAGTTTGAAATACTGAAGAGAAGTTGTAAGTATAGTTATCTATACCTTGAACCATGTACAAGTCAAGAAACGTACTCATTTAACACCTTTTAAACTATGGTATGGATACTCACCCAATGTAAAATACTTTAAGGTATTTGGAAGCAAATGTTACATTCTTAAAACTTCAGGAATGGTAAATTTGATGCAAAAAGTGAAGAAGGTATATTCATAGGATATTCCACAAGAAGTAAAGCTTATAAGTGTTTAAATACTAATACTAACAAAATTGTGGAAAGTGCAAATGTGAATTTTGATGAATATATAGATGTATATGAGGGTGAACCTGTGAAAGAACCAAAAGAATATAAATCATTTGTATACTCTTATGAAGAAATGTCTGCTAAAAAAAGATGTTGCAAATCAAGCTGCAAACCAACAACAAGTTTCAGTTACTACTAAGTCACATACTATGAATGTTGGGTTGCATTCAAAAAATCAAACTACATTCAGATGCTAAATTATAGAATGAACTAGAAGCACATTCTGATTCTGAGAATAGTGTACATGAAAGAGATGCTAAGCTACTTGACAAAGATGTACACAGTGACTTTGAAGTTGAAAGAAAAATTGAAGAAACTAGAGCTGAACCAACATTGTCCAAATATGTCAAGAGACATCATCCTGTTACACAGATTATTTGAGATAAAGATTCTAGACCAATGATAAGAAATAGATTGAGAAATGATACATATTTATTGAGAATGAAAGAACCTAGATCAATGAGAGGGGCATTAGAAGATGTAGACTAGAGAAAATCCATGGAAGAAGAGATTGAACAAATTGAGAAAAATAAAACATGGACTCTAGTTCCTAGACCAGAAGACAAAAATGTGATTGGCACCAAGTAGGTATTTAGAAACAAGCTAGATAAAAATGGTGAAGTCACGAGGAACAAGGCAAGATTAGTTTGTAAAGGATATGCACAAGTAGAAGGAAATGACTATGGAGAGACATTTTCTTCTGTTGCTAGATTGGAAGGAGTCAGAACATTATTTGTTTATTCTGCATATAAAGGTTTCAAAGTTTATCAAATGGATGTTAAATTTGCATTTCTGAATAGCATATTAGAGGAAGAATTTTACATAGAACAGCCAAAAAAAAATTTTGATGTTAACATTATTAACATGGTATGTAAACTACACAAAGCTCTGTATGGTTTGAAATAAGCACCAAGAGCATGGTATGAGACACTTTATAACTATCTTGTGAAGATTGGATTTGAAAGGACTGATGATAATAGCAATCTATACATGAAGATAGAGAAAGGAAAAGGTATTTTTTTATCTTAATTTTCTTTTATGATATCATATTTAGAAGTCAAGATGTTTTATGTAAAGCTTTTGAAAATGAAATGAAGCAAGAATTTGAGATGTCTATGTTTAGAGAGATCAAGTTCTTTGTGGATTTGTAAGTATATCATATGAAATATGGTATATACATCAATCAGTCAAAATATGTCAAGGAAATACTAAAAACTTTTGGATTGGAGGATTCCAAACTAGTAAGTACACATATGGTAACTAGAAACAAGTTGTCAAAGAATGATGATTCGGCTGAGGTGAATCAAACATTGTAAGATCTATGATTGAAAAATTACAATACATAGTACATAGCAGACCTAACATTGCATTATCTGTAAGGATAGTTGCAAGATTTTTTGCTAATCTCAGAGAGAATCATTTGATAGCTGTAAAAAGAATAATGAGATAGCTAAAAGGAATAGAGGAGCATGGTCTATAATATAAGAAAAATAAGAAATTTGAAGTAAGAGCCTATACTGATGTTGATTGGATTGGAAACATTGATGATAGAAAGAGCACCAGCGGAGGAGCATTTTTATTAGGCAAGAGGTTGGTTACATGGACTAACAAGAAGCAAAACTGCACTTCACAATCTACAAATGAAGCTAATTATGTTGTTGTTGTTGTTGTAAATTGTACAAACATTGTATGGATCAAATAGTTACTCAAAGGTATGAAGAAAGAGATCATAGAACCAGTGACACTTTATTGTGATAATACAAGTGCTATCAATATATCAAAAAATCATGTGATGCACACAAAGGCTAAGCACATTGCAATCAAGTATCATTGCTTGAGAGAATTAGTTCAAGATAAAGAGGTGAAGATGGAATATGTTTACACTAAAAAAAAATTGTTGATATCTTCACAAAATCTTTACCTAAGGATGCTCATGAGTATCTAAGAGGTAAACTAGGGGTGATACCCCTATCAAAGGCTATCTAAGTAACAAAAGGACTGCCTTGCATCAAATAAGTTGATTTCATATGTTACGCATTGATGTAGAGGATCTTAGTTTAGGAGCTGCCTAAAGTAATCAAAGAGCTGGAACTACAAATTAGTTACAAGTAACGTGATAGAGGGAGAAACTAAAGAAGTTCATATCTGCATGTTAAGATGAAAAGTTTTTGGCATTTTTGTCAAAGAGGGAGATAATTGTTAATCAAGGGAAATACAAGAAAGAGAAATAAAGGGAGATAATTGTTGATCAAGTAGTATGCACATGAAAGAGGCAGACAATTACTGATTAGGAGAACAAAGAAAGAGAAATCCTAAAATCTACCTAGTAAGAGGGAGATACAAGAAGAAATTCAGAGGGAGTTATAAGGAAGAGTTTTGTAAACTATTTAGAAGATGGAAGTTGCTGATAGAGGGAGAGATTTCAATACAAAGAATTATTTTCTTTTTGGTGTTGTCTTATTGTTTTAACCTACTCAGTTTGGTTGATCAGTTTGGTTTGCCACTAATACCAAAGAGGGAGATTGTTGAGAATAGATTGAAGAAGTACGATCAATATGTTTCAATCATTATTTTTTCATCGATGTCAAACTTGTTATTTTCTAGTAAGACAACAACTTATATGATTTAAGTACTATCACTTATTTGATTGATGAAGAGGATTTGATCAAAAAATGTAACAATAGCACGTAGAGGAAAGGTTGAATTATGATTATGTAAAGGAGTACAAGAATCAGTTAAAAAGTGATAACATGATGTATTGATAATCTACTTAAGGTTACAAAGTTTGGTTACATTAAGAAATTTTAGAAGAACAAGTTAAACAAAATTTGTTTGCCAAGCTTGACTGAGTGGATAGTAGGTGCCAAGAAAAGTCAGTGCAAGCTAAGTAGAAAATTAGTTTGAGCTGAGTAAAAATCTATTCTAGTGTATGCTGAGAAAAATAGTGGATGCTAAGTGAAGTTCAGTTGATGTAGAGCACTAGAAAACTTTAGTTTGTGTCGAGTGATTTTCAGAGGATGCCAAGAAATGCAATATGTGCCAGGCATCAGAAGTAAGTGTCAAGTGGCTACATTATTTAAAAGATCATGAATTCAATAGATCTTAGCCGACAAGTTTGTTTTCTTGGATTGTGTGAACCAAGTGGAAGATAAGACTGATGAGCTGGTGGCATAGAATTCATGGTAAAGCATTTTTTAGGTGAATTTAAAGAGAATTGAAGGAGAAGCCTCTAGAAGAGATATGAAATATGGGGTAGATTCATTGTATTCTACCTAATCTTTCTTAACCCTAAATTGGACAATGGAGAATAAGCAACAAAAGATCTTGATTTCCTATTTATAAGAATGGTTGGTCACAAGAAAGGGTTGTCATGTGCAAGAACCTAAGGAAGACAAGGAGTTAAGGGTTTTGCTTCATCAAGTGACCTAAGAGGAGTCTGCAATGACATGTTAAGCAAGAAGGCTTAAGGGTGTGAATGTTTGAAAGGTGAACAAGTTATCAGAGTTGAAATGTGTGAAGGTCAAGTAGAATGGAGGACTGGAACAGAGATCTGTAATCTGCAAATGAAGTTGTGAGTTGTTATTAGATCAAGCCTTATTGTTACTCTCTAATAATTGTATCAGTCTAGGGTAAATCCTTTGGATTAAGGTTGATCTAACAGTCATTTGTAAATCCTTTAACTAGGTGGTATTCCAAGTGATGTTAGGATTAAACCTCAGACAGAAATAACAATTACATGCAAATATAAATAATATCAGAAAATAATAGATCACACAAAAAAGAACACAAGACACCAAGATTTAATGTGGCTCACCCAAACCCTAGGCTATGTCCACCAAACAGCAAGCCTAATATTATTACGATCCAGTGATTACAACCTGATTAGAATTTGTAATCCCTTACAGCTCAATACCACCACAAGAACCAATTTTTGCATCACCTTATTGAACAATCCTTAACCCTAAGCCCTTTTATACAACTATTTTTTCCCATTTTAGGGTTAAAATTTGTTACAACATATCGTCCATATATTGGTGAATATAAACAATAGCCATTTGGCGAATAGTAGCCCAAAATTTTGTGCCATTGGCGAATGGCGAATAGTAGCCCAAAATTTTGTGTCATTGGCAAAGAGTAGCCCAAAAAATATTTCAAAGAATTTATGAAGTATGTGCAATACTTTCTTGATCAGTCACCACAAACTAACAATCTCTCACTCAGGGACTAATCAAACTCCACACTAGACAATAAGTGAATGGTCTAAAATCCTCTAACAAGGCTCACTCCTAATAGGGTGATTGAAATCCTTTAACAAGGTCACATTTAAAAGTGTGTATTGTAACCTTTAACACGGTTGGCCTTTCATAGAGCATCACTTTAGAAGAGTGAAAAAGAGTAGCATGTTACTAGCGATTTTTCCCAAATTGTGTTCCACGTAAATCATTGTGTCAAGTGTGTTGATGAATCTGTTATGTTTCATGTTTACATTTCTACAAGTTGACTTAACAATAACCTACAAGTTTTTAAGTGATTGCATAATCTAATGGATGCATGCATGATGATAAATGTTTATGGGTTCACTAAGCTGTGAAAAGTTTTACTTATAAATTTGGACCTTGGATAACTAATTCACCCCCCACCCCCCACCCCCCAATTATTCTAAAGTATTCCAACAACAGTATGGTTAGCTTCAAGTGGACAATTAAGAAATCATGGTTCTTTTCGAAGTACATGACATTTGTGTACTTCACTTTTTTATGGGATGATGACAGCTTCAATTACTCCAAACCATCAAGTACCCTCAATTATGGTTGCAATCTTTTATTGCATCTTCAGTCTATTCTCAGTATTCTTCATTCCTAGATAGGTATTTAATCTTCATTAATAAGCAATAGAAAAATAAAGTGTGCAATTTATAATTGGAATAGTTTTTAATTCTGATGGGCAATTTATTGATGCATAAAATCCCAAAATGGTGGCGCTGGTACTACTGGATATGCCATGTTTCATGGAGTATGTATGGCCTCATTATTCCACATTATGGAGACATCACTCACCAATTGCAAGTGAATGGTGAAGAATTTAAACCACTTAATCAGTTTGTGGAGAACTACTTTGGACATGAGCATGATTTCTTAGGTGCAATAATTGCAATGCTTGTTGTATACCCTATTTTATTTGCATATTACACCAAGCTGTTGAACTTCCAACGAAGCTAAAAAACAGAGGAGCAATAAAACATAGTATGATTTTGATTAACATGGCTATGATAAAAGTTGAATCGAACTATGTTATGAGTTGCATTTCAATAGAGGCTGCCAAAAACAACTTCGCACTGAATTTAAATGTTATGGATTTTTAACTAAATAAAAATTACTCAAATGGTATGTCTTTTTAATCATACAAGATGCTTATGCTATCTTTAATAATGTAAATTATTTTGTAACAAAAGAAATTATCTTTTTTCAGTCTCATTAATTCTTGCTTTCTTTTTTAAATGCATTAGTTGTATAACCATGAAACTTGGAATTAACAATAAAAATAATTATAAAATTAAATTAAATTAAAGTTGCCTATTAAAAAATAAGCAGAATTTGTAACTCTCATGGGGCCACTTGCTCCGCAAAATACTCCTGAAAATGTTGAGCAATGGTTGTTAGGCAAAATAAGCCTAGCAATCACATTCCCATGGCACTGCTTAGCTTATTTTGATAAGCCATGGCTGCTTAACAATTATAGGAAATAATTGTGGACCTTATTGCACCATGAACATATATTTTGCTATTTATTTTTAAGTAGGAAACTTAAAGTTTGAACTAATTAATTCGATAATACTTTTATAAATATGAATTTAGAAATAAAATATTTTTAAAAGAAAAGGAAAAAAGTTAGTGGAGTCAAGTGGTGTTTTTGGCAATAAGCAGCAATTGCTTATTTTCATTTTATACATGTTATTTTTTAGATGATAATTTATTAGAATATAATTAAATAAATAAATAATATCTATTTAATTTATTAAAAAAATAAAATTACATTTTATTTAAATTAAAAATTAATTTTAATTAATTTATACATATTAAATTTTAATTTTAAAAAATATTAGTAAACACCTATCTGCTCAATGTTGCAAACACATCAAATGTAATTCTAAATTTATGTTTCTGAGATCTCCAGCTTGGTGTGATGCCTTTTTCACGACTCCTCTCCAATTCTAAATTATTCCCTCCTATTAAACATGTATTTCTTTGAATGTGATGTCTTATTTTCAATTGATCCATTAGACCGATTGTCTCGCAGACAATATTAAAATATGCCATTCATTTATTCCAACTTCTCCCTGCATAGAGGGCTTCCATGCCCAAATAAGAAGGCATTCTACTGGTCAATCAGAGCATCATTGGACAATTATTTATTTTATTTAAATCCTTACTGGATCTGCTAGGTAAGAGCAAATGTTATTGGCCTATCAGTTGCAAGTAATATATTGCAGATCAGAGACTGCACCAAGGAATTGCAAATATTTAAGATTGCATTTCAGAAACGGCATCCATTATCAAGTTCTAAGAATTGAAATATCAATCTGAAACAGCAACGTGTCGCTTCTTATGATATCAAGATACAATATATTTGCATAATTAAATTGGTATATCAGAATTTGTAAACCATTGTAAAAGCAATATAAATCAATTGCATAAATCTATCTTTTATATCAAACATCATTAAATTATTATTAATCTTAAGTGATATGGTAATCCCACTCAGTGCATATTTCATATTTCTATATCAAATGTTTTTGTCAATTCTATATCATCTTGCATACATCTATATCTTTATATTAGAGACAGCAGTTGATATCTTGTGTAACATCCATTACATAGTTTTATTGCAATCAATTGATAGAGTAAGTAGGAAATGTTGAGGTAATTGTCCCAACTTTCCAAGTTAACCAAAAAGGGGACATTGCAATGAGCCTTAAAAACCTTCACACACTCTCCCCAAAAGAATAGCAACAGAGAATAAAGGAATAGTTTCCTCTTTATGAGACCAGTTTAATAAAAAAAACTCAAGGATTATGAAGCTCTTGGAGATATCCAAACAATTAGAATATACTCCCATCCACAGGGGATGCTCTTTTTATATCAGATCACATGAAATTTGACATGACCAAGATTCAAAAGAAGCGAAACGTTTGTTTTATTCCATTATAGCGATATTGAATACTTATCAATAAGTCCACTAACTCATTCCGTGCTAGCCTGCAAGGGGATTTGGAATTTGAGAATGTAACGCCCCATCAAGGGATCCAAAAGAACTAACCTAAAGTTTTACTAAGTTTGTCAAACTTTTTTTTTTTTTAAATAACATATAACAACAATCATAAAGTAGTGGAAGCAATAACATACAACCATACATAAGCAAACATAACAGATTACATTCCTTAAGGATCCCAAGACGTTGAGTCACATTTTAATTTTAATTAATACTAAGTCAAATAAATAACACATCCACATGAAAGAATAACTACAACTCCAATCTATTTAAATAATATACATTTGTTTCGAATGTCGCTTGGCAATAAATCAGAATGCACAATCATCCACTATACATGTCACAGGATATTTGAGGTTGAAAAATATACATTTATAAAATAGATTACGACATTCCTTTCGGATCCATAAAACAAGATACAATACAATAAGTAAAATCATCCACCATATAAATATAACCATCCATCGTATAGATACAACCCTCCATCATAATACACAAGATAGAATGAAAGGAAATGCACAACAAGGAACTCCAGCCACGGCATCTACGAATGGATCTCAATAATAAAAGTAAAAAAGCACTACCACCCGACCTTGTAGAAACCCAAAAATGTCCACTCCCACCACACTGAGGGGATAGTTTCAAGTCCCACACAAGATAACAATCCCAAAAATCAAAAGCAATATCTAGGTCAAGGAAAACCCTAAAAGTAATCTAACTCAAAGGTTCCAAGATAAAGCAACATCTAGACCTAGACGCAAACAAAGACACGTAGGAAATCTATACTGCTAGTAGGAAAATGTCATCGCACGAATCAACTCTAGGGTTACCTAGTTAGTCTTTTAATCCTCTAGGCCCCAAGTGACTCTATGCAGCACTAGTATCCTTTCGTACTAACAAGGCATACTAACAATGTATGGTCACAACCAAGCATCCTCTCTACTCTCATCCTAGTCTGTACTAGCACTCGAGGCATGGGCGAAGAAAGACAAGACTCTTATTAGGTTCATTTTATTCTCATTTAGTGTAGTGTTTTCACTTATTAACTACGTACAATGGGTTACTTTAGCAACCACTTTGGGCCCCAGCCTCCATTGCAAGCCTCTTCCCAATTTAACATACAAATTACCTACTCTAGGCTCATAAAAGAACAAATCAAAGAATCATTGTTTTCACCTCATTCCTATACAGGTGACTAGAAAGCATCAAAAGATAATCCACAATAACACCTTAGTTCTTTACAAGCAATTGGAAAGTATCCCAAAAATAATTGATCAAAAACTCAAAGATTAAGTCAAATGTGTCAAACCATCTATCTCAATTTCACACAAGAACACTGAAAAGCAATAATGAACAATAAATCCAAATTCATCATAGAGCATACTAGACACATTACCATGGTTGAATTTAAAAGATTAGAATCAAAGCATCATCATAATATCACAAACACAGAACTCCCGAGCCTCTAGTAGATGTCCTAAGACTTCTCAACACTCTAATCAACCTGAACCCAAAACAGAAGACAACATACAAATAACAATGTAGTTTCATAGTTTGGTTTGATTTTGAAAACATATAGTTTGAGTTTACAGTCAGGTTTAAGTTTCCGTTCAATATAAGTTTACGAACATATGAATTTTATAGCTTATCCTTACAACTTAACCCATTACTTGTATTTGAACATTTTGCACAATCGCCCTTATCGAATTACAATTAAATGTTCTAAATACTTTAAAGGTAATTGTTTGTTAAATTATTAAAACAATGATTTTTTTGATTTTCTGATAAAATAATTACCATTTTATTAAAAATCACATCAATAATAGTAATAATAAAATAAATAAATTTAAAACTTTATTAAATAATATGTATTATTAACTAAATTTACTTAAATTAATCAATAAGTATTAAAAAAACAAAACTAAATTATTAATTATTAATTATTAATTAACTAATAATAAAAACTATTAATAAAATCCTTTAATAATTAATATTTATTAATCTTTAATTAATTTAATAAATTATTATAAAATTATTAATAATTTATAATTTAATTTAATTTAATAATATTTAAAAACAACTTTTAAAACAAAAAAATGCATATAACAATGCATCTAAGGCCTACACGGCCAACAAGAACACTGTCGGGGGAGTACTGCTACCACAGTAGTAACTTGTTACGACGTGGGAGATAAAGGTAAGAGGGGGGGTCAGGAAGTTGGTGGCCCCCTGCCCTCCCGAACATTATATATATATATATATTTTTTTTTTTTTTTTTTTTTTTTTTTTTTTTTTTTTTTAACAAGCCCCACCAAAAATCGTTGATTCCATATACATTTTTTTTAATTATTTAATAATGTGATTACATGGTAATTACAAATTACAATTTGATTACATTATTTATTTTTATTTATTTTTGATAAATTTGCCATTAAAACCCATATATACAAACCCAAACCAAACAATCAAAATTGTTAAAACAACCTTGTCTTCCTTTCAAAACCTGTATTCCAATTTTTAATCGACTAAACAAAAGTTTCAAACTAAATCCATCCCTAGAAATTCTCATGAAACAAAGAGCGATAAAACATAAACGAGAGTTTTCTAATTCTTAAAGCATAAACAATTATTTCTCAATCAAGAACAATAAACTCGCATACAAGAGTTTCAATCCCCAAAGAATTCTGAAAACAGGAAGCACAATAGACATAGAGAAGACAGAAAATCGAAGAACAAAAACCACAGTACAAATAAATCACGAGATCCTACCTGGATCTGATGCCAAGAGGACAAGCACATGAAGCATGCACAGAAAAAACCTTTCTTTGAAACTTCCTTCCTCGAAATTGCTCCTCACTAAAACTTTGGTTCCTAAAAAATTAACCCTAAATTGCTGATAAAGAGTTCACTCTTAAATTTGGATCACTGATTGTGCGATGACTTGAAAAAACTCCTTAATCACCACCTTTTAACTCTTTATTAACTTTTCTTTTATGTTTTCATGCACGCTTTATGCAATATAAAATATCTTTATTAAATTCACTTGCTTCTTCTTTTTAATTAATTTATTATACTTTAATCTCATGCATAAACTTTATGTAATTTAATTAAAATAGACTTTATAAATAATTGTTTACTCTCTTATTAATTTTTGAAGTATGTTTAATATAATATTTATTAACTTAACTAATAATAATATTTAACATTTATTTAAAAATGATCTCTTAAATATATTATTATTAAATTAAATAAATATTATTATGCTTTAAAATTAGAACTATAATTTTCACTTTAAATTTAATTCTTTTTATTTAATTAATTTCTCAATTAATTAAATACAATTAAATAGTGAAATTATCATGATAGTTTTTTATTAAATTAAATCATTAATTAATCTTTTAATTTGACTTGATCAACAAAAAAATCACAAAAGACTTAAAAGACAAAATATGAAAACCCATCATAAAATATAATACACAAAAATCAAACTCAAAGGTTATAATCACAAATTTATGTTATACGACGAATTCAAAAGGGTAATCATTTTAGATACTTGTCCTAATTTTTCTTAAGACAATTAGTTTAAAGGTTAGGATTTGAACTTGAGAATTTATCTACCCTCTTACCATTGAGATATTGCGATAGAGTATGCTAATCCTAGCAATTTATGAAAGTCGATACTCGGTACCTACAATCTGCATAAAATTCATACATGTAGAAGCACATATATTATAAGTTAAACGGGCAATGGCAAAAAGTGGCGTATCGTTGTAGATTCCGACTAGCAAGTGACTACGACTCTCTTCATTGACCACATCAAAAACGTTATATATAAAAAAAAATGCACGCACACCATACACATGCAATAGGGGGTAAGTATCCACAAGAAAACACATATAATAATCTAACTAATCATCATCAAATAACTGAAATCACTATAACAATCAATATCAAGGTATAATCATACATACATGAAATAAATAGTACCAAGTAATCTCATTATAAAATCAATCAAGTGTGAAACAATATCTGATAATTTGAAAGATAATGTTACTAATCATCAAGCATAACCTGGCCTAAAAGAATTCGGCAATAATAACAAAATGCAAACTAAGGACCGCCACTATAGAGAAACTCGGCGAATCGCATGAAATATCAAATACTCACATCTAGTGTCTAACAGAATACAAAAAGTCTACAGTAGAGACGTGTTGGACCTTTAAAATAATTAAAAATACAACCGAAAGCATAAGAATCCAAGCAAAATGGCAAAAGAACTGGCAACCAAACTACTACAATGTCTGATAGACAATGGTTTTGCCAGTTGTAACTAAAAGAGGTCAGCTCTACAAAAGATCTTATAGCCAATATTGCTAAAATGATCCAAGGAAGCTTGACATTCTGCTTTGGATTGAGCCTCACTTGGAAGGCTAATAAAGACCCAGCCGTGGATGTTAGAAAAGACGAATTAAAATACACAGCACCCGTCCTCACAATCCTCGAGTTCATTATAGCAACAGATTCTGAGCTTTGCATGTTTTACTTGAGAATTGACAATATGCCTAGGAGAAAAGTTGCATGATATGATACTTCGGTGCAACAATTAGCGAGAAGCCATGTAGAACTTCCCATAAATGTGTTGCAATGACAAAATAATGGTCCAAAGAACCAGCCCAAGAGTATAAACTGTGATGTGTATATCCTTACTCAAGCTGCTTCTTCAAATAAATGGTTTTGTAGCAGAAAGTCCAATCGAGATCACCTGATAATGTGACATTCTCTGCATATATGGACTCTGAATCTGTGCCCTAAGAAACAGGACTCTGGTTAACAAAATCACTAAAAAAATACTCAATTCACTAAATAAGATAACTGCGTACCTGTTTATTTAATTAATTTAATCTACCATAAGTAGTTCAAAGAAGACAAAGGAGCAATATGTATGCCTGCAGCCTGACAGTAGCAATATCTTAGCAAAGATGGGATCTAACAAGCTAAATATTTTTAAAATGCCTAATCTGCAATTTACTCCTAAAGAATTTAACACCCCACATTTTTTTCGAACTTTAGATCTTTGCAAAAAGGACACAAAAAAAACTCAAATCTCCTGGACAGATCAATTAATATTATTTCCACTGCCACACTTTTTCTGGGTCTTATTTTGTGCTGTCATTCTCAGTTGGATTTGGAAATGCGAACTGGGTCTGCACATTGTTCATAACGCCATGGAAGGGGATCCAAAGAGACAGAAGCCCGATTCATACAAAGAGTGGAAAGACAACGAAGAGGTTTGGATTCAAATCGAAAAAGGTAAATTCACCACTTTCCTGGAACGCCTTCGCGGTTTCAATAGGGAGGCAACTTCTGAATTTGTTAATGGCTGGAATGGTGATACTGTGTGGTGTCAATGTGGAGGTCAATGTTAACTTTATTTCTGAGATTACTGTTCTTCCTTGCACTGGGAGGGAAATCTGTAAGGAGAGGAAGGTCTCTGAGGCTGCAGTGCGCAAATTTCCTCAAACTAGTGACGAGGAGGAAATTCTTGCGAAGGTTGGGGAATACTACAATATAGAACTGATAAAACCCATTTGGAAATTGGTCCTCACTTGCATCATGGCTTACTTCACCCTTGATGGGAGATATTATAGAGTCCACAGATATCATTTTGCTTTGCTTAACCACTTCCGTCATCAGGATAGGGTTTCCTTACCCTTCTTTCTGCTCAAATCTATGCATCATAGTTAGGTTGAAACACGAAGGCCTTATTCTCTGTACCTCTAAATACTGTAAATCGACGACTCCCACACCTGCAATTACGGACCCTAAACGCAAGAGCAAAGCCGAGGAGAAGCAGAAGGGTGTGGATATTGATGATGAGAGTGACTGTGAGTTTGAAAAGAATGTGACTAGTGCAGTCAAGCCTATGTTTGAAAGGCATGGAAACCGAGGATGAAGATGTTTCCTCTGGGGATCCCAGAAAAGAGAAAAATGCCTGTGCCTCGAACTCTGAGAAGGATGAAGATAAAGACACTAATATGCAGATAGAGGATAACCCTTTGCCTATGGAAGCTCAGGGGATGGCGGAAAACCAAGAGAATAATGACAAGAATGCTGTTGATAATCAGAAGCAAGGTTCAACAATGTGGGATTGGCGAGAGTCCTATTATCAAGGTTCAACAATATGGAATTGGTGGGAGTCTTATTATCAACATTGTTGAGTATCCTACCTCTGGTTCAATTGTGGGCCTTTCTGACCTTAAAAATGCCACCGTTCTTGATGTCCCTGCTCAAAATGAGCTTGAGGACGGGAGGAAAAAGGATTCCATCCAGCTGAGTATGGAGATTTTTGGGGATAATCAGCGGGCTCATCTGGAGTTTCTCCATAAGGCTAAAATCAAGGCTGACAACTATCTTGCGCTGAACAACTAGATTTACAATGAAATCCACCAATGCTAAGGCAAGAAGTCTACAGGCTCAACTTCAAAATGAGATTCAAACCAGGAGTTTAGGTGATAGGGTTGGTCAGATCCCAGAGAAAATTAAATCTTACGAAGAAACTCTGAAGGACAATCTTCACGGCAATGAGGAGAAGATGAATCTGATCATTCATAAGCTCAAGAAGGTGTTTGGCAATTTGGAGAAGAAAGATGAGAACCAAGAAGCTAGTCAAAGTGGTTTGGAGAAGAAGGTTGATGCTGTTGCTATGAAGGGACCAGGCAAATGCATGCAGGCAAGGATGAGGAAGACTACCCCTGTCTCTTCCAATGCCATTCAGATTCTGAAAGATTAAATGGAGGAAGTTACAGTTGTTGAGAAGCAAGCAGCTAAAGGTCTTAAGGAGCTGACTTAGGTTTCCAGTTGTCTCTATTTTTGTGTGTGCACGCTACTGGTTGTCACTTCTAGGTGCTAATTGGGTCTGCTGGTTGTGCCTGTGCCAGCAGTGTTTTGTTTTGGAAATATTGATTGAACATCTTTTGAAATGTTTTGTAAGGGGTTTCAGGTTTCCCTTTAAAACTTGTTTTTGCCTTAATACAAAAAATTAATATTATTTCCAAATGTGAAATTAACTTAACACAGAAAGATTTCAGTCGCTGTAAAAGTACACTTCGAAATTCCTTGAAATTGTACACATTGTGGACTATAAATCTTGAAATTCCTTGAAATTGTCCAGGTGGCTGTACAAGTACATCTACAGCTTCCATCAAATTGTCAATGACATTTCATCATGACATTCAGATGCTAAGAATTGCAAGGACCTGTCAAAAGTAAAGTCAGGAAACAGATAAACTCGGCTGAATCAGTGAAAGCTAAGGTTTGCTTGGAAACCATTCTTTAATTCACACCCACTAGTATATTGACCAAGAGGAACTACAGCATACGTACCCAAACTTCAAAAATATTTGAAACAAACAAAGACTGCACCAGGGGATTGCAAATATTTAAGATTGCATATCAGAAACAGCAAGCAATATATTGCAGATCAGAGACTGCACTAAGCGATTTCAAGTATTTAAAATTGCATATCAGAAACAGCAGCCATTAACAAGTTGCAAGCATTGAAGTATTGATCTGAAACAGCAATGCCTCGCTTCTCACAATATCTATATATTTGCATAATTAACTCGGTTTATCAGAAATTGCAAACCATTGGTAAAAGCATTAATAATCAATTGCATAAATATATCGTTTATATCACACATAGCATAATACTATTATCAGTCTTAAATGATATAGTAATCTCACTCATAGCATATTTCGTATTTGTGTAGCAGAATTCTATATCATCTTGCATAGATTTAAATCGTTATATCAGACATGGCAGTTGATAACTTGTGTAACTTCCATAACTTGGTTTTATTGCAATCAATTGATATGGTAAGCAGAAAAAGTCAAGGTAATTGTCCCAACTTTCCAAGTTAGCCAAAAAAGGGACATTACAGTGAGCCTCTTGGGGATCAACAAAAACCTTCACACACTCTCCCCAAAAGCATAGAAACAGAGAATAAAGGAATATGTTCCTCTTTATGAGACCAGGTTCATTAAAAAACTTAAGGATAACAAGGCTCTTGATGAAACAGGAACAACATCCAAACAAATAAAATATACTCCCATCCACAGGGGATAATCTTGTTATATCAGATCACATGAAATTTGACATGACCAAGATTCAAAAGAAATAAAACTTTTTGTTTTGTTTTGTTTCAAAAAGAACAATATATCAATGTTGAGTACTTCATTAATAAGTCCACTAACTCATTCCGTGCTAGCATGCAAGGAAATTTGGAAATTGAGAAACTCAGCACATCACATGAATTTATCAAATCCTCACGTCTGGTGTCTTAACATAATGTAAAAGGTATGCAGCAGAGACACATCGAACCTTTAAATAATTAATGATACAAACGAAAGCATAAGAGTCCAAGCAAAATGATAGACAAAGGTTTTGCCAATTATGACTAAAAGAGGTAAGCTCTACAAAAGATCTTGTAGATAATAATGCTAAAATGATCCACTAAGGAAGCTTGGCATTCTGCTTTGGATTGAGACTCACTGGGAAGGCTAAGAAAGCCTAAGCTGAGGATGTTAGAATAGACAAACCAAACGACACAGCACCCATCCTCACATTTCTCAAGTTCACTATAGCAACAGATTTCAAGCTTTAGATGTTCGACTCAAGAATTGACAGTATGCCTTGGAGAAAAGTTGTGTATGATATGATTACTTCAGTCCAACAGTTGGAGAGAAGCCATGTAGAACTTCCCATAAGCTAAGTTGCCGGTTCAGGTGTGGATATGAGTACAAGAATCGAGTGCGAGTGGGTGTGTGTGCTTGTGGTTGTGTGCGTGTGTGTAAAGAAATGCAAGAAATATACAAAACTAAATCATTTGATAGTATGATATTTCATCATTGATCAAGATAAATATTAAATGCCAATCTATGTTCCACGGAGTTTTCGGGACGGGGACGTTTTAGGGGACGGGGACGTGTTTCCGGTACGGGTACGGGTCGAAGCCAAAATTTAGGGGACGGGACATCAGGGGACGACGATTAAAAACATAGGGGATTTTTTTTAATATAGAGACAAAATTCAAATATGTATATCATAACATTGATAAACCATTCACCATAGACATTTTAGAAGATAAATACATGGAATATTATCAAATGGCAAATACTAAGTGCTTCCATTATAACAATATCACATACATATATAGCAAAAATTAAAATGCCTAAAGGCTTCAAGTATCATGCTAAAATCAGAATGAAATAAAGAGAAGTCCAACTAAAATAGTTAGTAAATAGTAAATACCGAACGCAGTCTTGCCTCACTAAACACAATCTTTGCTCATTGCTGCTACTGCTCTTATGTTTTTTTCCTTCCTCTTAGCAAGTATGTTAAATCGAAAAATGAGTAGAAGAGTTAGTGTTTTAATGGACCAAATATGGGTTGCATATTGTTATTATGTCTTTAAGATGACTAGGGGCCACACGAACAACAAAAATTAGGAAAAAATGTTTTTTTGGGGATGGTTTGCCTTTACTAGATTGATTGGAAAAAAGGGGACGGCCAGCAGTTTCGGGGACGGATAGCGGACGGCAAAATTGTCCCCGATACTGCTGGCCGTCCCCAAGTTTCCTGCCCAAAAAAATTGGCCGTTTCGGGGACGTTTCTGAATTTTTCAAAAAAGGGACGTTGCAGGGTACGGCCAAAATCCGTACCCGCGTCCCCGTTTCGTACCCAGTACGGGTACTAGGGTACAGAGGCAGGGGACGCGTCCCCGTGGAGCATAGATGCCAATTCAATAGTTCACAAATATTCAAATTGAAAGAAGCCATATCATATATGTCTAGTTTTGCGATTCCAATGAAAATCAGAAAAACGTGAGATTTAATAATGAATAATTTAAATATATACATTAATGAATGAATAAATTATAATATAATTTATTATTATTTAGCTATATTATTAATACAATATAAAATAATATAATGTATAAATCCATATTATATAATATAATAACATATTCTTAATACAATAAATTTAAAAATAAATAATAACCGTATATTATTTGATAATATGGAAAGTAAAATATATTATAACCACCAAGTGAATGGTCAAAACTTTTCCCACCCACACAGGTATTTAGGGCAAAAACAGCAAAGGCAATTGCAGGTATTTACCACACGAAGAGGTACGGACAACAAAGGGAAATTAAAATTCCAACACCTGTGTTTTTGCATAAATATTAAATACACCTGCACAGTGTCGCTTGCAGATAATGTCTTGCTGTCCTCTCCCCAGCCCCAGGTAAAGGTGTCTTCAAAATGGAAAAGCAACGAACATGGAATTAATCATCTCCTGAATGACATAGACTGGTTTGTTGTCAAAGATGAGTGCTTCAGAGTTTTGGCATTGCCGCCAAAAAGCAACCTGGATTCTCGACACTTGCAACCTATTAAAATAGACGCCAGACGTTCAACCACGCATCAGACTCCACTCCCGCCTCTGCCTCTGAATCCAGCCAGTCAACTAGCACGTTGGGTAACTATGCCATAAGTGTGTTGCAACCACAATGAAATGGTCCAAAGAACCAACTAAAGAATATAAACTGTGATATGTATTTGTGATGTGTATATCCTTACTCTAGCTGCTTCTTTAAACAAATGCTCTTTGTAGCAGAATGTCTAATCAAGGTCACCTACTAATGTGATATTCTCTGCATATAAGGACTCTGGTTAACAAAACCACTAAAAATTCCTCAATGCGCTAATAAGATAACTGTGTCACCTGTTTATTTAATTAATTAATTTATCACAACTAGTTCAAAGAAAACAGTGGAGCGCATGCCAGACAGTAGCAAAATCTTAGCAAAGACCGGATTTAACAAGCTAAATATCTTTTAAATACCTGATCTGCAATTTACTCCTAAAGAATTTAAAACCCCACATTAGTTTGAAACATTAGATCATTGTGAAAGGACCCCAAAAAAGCTCAAATCTTCTGGACAAACCAATAAATATTATTTCCAAATGCAAAAATAACTCACAACACAGACAGTTCTCATTCACTGTAAATGTACATTTTGAAATTCCTTGAAATTGTACTAATTGCAGGCACTTAAATTGTACACATTGTGGCTATACATCTTGAAATTCCTTGAAATTGTCCAGGTGGCTATAGAAGTACATCTAGAGCTTCCATCTAATTGTCAACGACATTTCTTCATGGCATTCATATCCTAAGAATTGCAAGGACCTATCAAAAGTAAAGTCGGGAAACAGAGAAAACTCAGCTGAGATAGTGAAAGCTAAGGTTTTCTTGGAAACCATTCTATAGTTCATACCCACTCGTATACTGTACAAGAGGAAGTACAGTGATACGTACCTAAACTTCAAAAATATAAGTCAGAAACAAAAAATCACATTCATATGAACTTAGCATTATATGGAAAATAATATAAGTACAATCCTAAAATAGAAGTACAATGCTAATGATGGATCACAAAATGTGATCCGAAATATTGATGCTAATAACTTCTGCACTGGTAAATCCAGAAGCAATCTATGTTCACTATCATGGACTGAAAAGACAATGTCTCTCAAGTATAATCCTCTTCATTTGTACTGAATGATGATGAAAATCTCATCACATGTCTTCACTTCTTTCTGTCTTAAGTTTAACATATAGTAATGTCATCAACAAGGGCAAATTTAAAAAGGTGATCCTAAATGTGCATAAAAATATCCTATAGCTTTTTGCAGACAGCAATACTCCTAGATCAAACCAACTAAAAGTCTAATCTACATTAAGTAATATTTCAAAGCATAAATTTAATAATTTATTCAAGTATAATTAAATGAAAACCTTCATAAACTCTGCCAGACCAGGATAATCAAATGTCTTAAGAATGATAATGCTCTGAGAAAACAGGAGAGCAATATCCAAATAAACAAAGTATACCCTCATCCACAGGGGAGAATCTCATTATATCATTCAGATCACACAACATTCAACATGATTCAAAAGAAACAAAATATGTTTTTTGTTTTTGTTTAAGAATATAATATCAATTTTGAGTACTTCATCAATCAATCCACTAACTTATTCAGCGGTAGAGGATTCGGAAATTGAGATGCTCAGTACATCACATGAACTATATAATCCTTACATCTAGTATCTAATAGAAAGCAAAAAGATCTGCAGCATAAAAACAAACAAATGACAAAAGAACTGCCAACTAAACAACTACAGAATCTGATAGATGATGGCTTTGCCAGTTACAACTAAAAGAGGTCAGCTCTACAAAAGATCTTAGCTAATTGTGCTAAAATGATCTTCTAACAAAGCTCGATGGTCTGATTTGTATTGGGCCTCACTTGGAAGGCTGAGATAGCCTCAGCTCTGGATGTTAAGAAAGACAAAACAAAATGCACAGCACCCACCTCGCATTTCCCAAGTTCACTACAGCAAAAGATTTTGAGTTTTACATGTTTGATTCAAGAATTGACAATATACAATGGAAAAAAGTAGCATAATAAGATTACTCAGTGCTATTGTTAGAAAGAAGCCATGGTGGACTTCCCCAGAGTGTGTTGCAACTGCAAAATAATGGTGCCAAAGAACCACCTCAAAACTATTAACCATGATGTGCATTTGTGATGTGTATATCCTTACTCAGGCTGCTTCTTCAAATAGCTGATTTTTGTAGCAGAATGTCCAATCAAGGTCACCTGATGATGTTATATTCTCTGCATATATGGACTCTGCTTCTACACTTTGAGCAGCAGGACTTATGAATGACCTTACTAATGACTCGGAGAGAACATTCTCCTGAGATGGACTAGAAGCCAATGACACAGGTGGACCTGACATGTCTGCATCAGCCTCCCTCAAGTATACAAAGGAACCAAAGGGTCCATCTAGTTGCAAGTCATTGCTGAAGGGGCAAGAATACTCGAGGTCCACATTATTTTCAGAGTTCGAAAAAGAATTTTCTCTAGAAACAGATTGACTCTTACGCTCCTTTCCACTCCCCTCCAATGTCAAATCACAGCTATCCAATTCACTCAATTCAAAAATACGGCTCATCAGTCCATCCCGCCATGAAATTCTTAATTGAGTAAAGCCCTTGGAAGATGGACTGGGCATTTGAAATTCCTGTGTTGAATTATCCTTGTCCATTGAAGAGGCCTTCAAACTAGATGGCCTGGTTACTTCTAAACGGCCAGTGCATTGAGAAGGAAGAATCATGGTTGCTGAAGATAAACAAGCCCTGCGCGTATCACTGTCTTGTGGAAACATTATTGGATTGAACTCAGATTGGGAACTCATAGATAGAGTCATCCCCTGAGAGACACCACACTCATATGGAACTTTTGGATGGAACCAACACTGAGAAGAAATATCTATACCGGACTTACAACAAGTTACAACCTGGGGATCGGTGCCACATGATGGACTGGCCTCTAGATTTGATATTTCTTGATTGTGCTCAAGAGTAGGAATCCCTTGATCAGTTACAATATCTGGTGTTAATGCAGATGGAATAGTACAAACGTAATTTTGAAATTTAGAGCTGTTCCCCGATGGAGTGCTTTCAAGATTTCCAGTTCCTGGTGTTAACAAAGGTGACAAAATGCCTCGAATATGTGGAACTTCTTGAGCAAATGCAGTTGGATGAACTGTACTAAGATCTTCTGGAGTGACACGAGAAATAGTACATTCATGATTTGAAAGTTTTGAAAAGTGTCCAGACCGAGTAGTAGATGGAGTCAACTCGTACAGAGAGCCTGATTGAGGAATTGAATTTGAACTAATTCCTGAAGAAAAACTTCCATCAATCCCAGATAGTGGAGTGACTCGACGACTTGGATTTTTGCAATTCACAACTACCGCTGATAGAGAACTGGTCTGAGAATTTGGACTTTTAGCATTTGGAACGCTTGAAGGAGTGGTCTGAGTAAAGCCAGGGGATGTAGAGGCTTGAGAAGTTACATATTTGGAAGTGATTGAAGAACTGGATTGAGTGAAGCCCGAGGAAGGAGTGGCTTGAGAATCTGGCAGATTTGTGAGATTTTTTGTATCCCTTGGAGACATCCACTTCACTGAGGCCGCCACAGGCATTGGATCCAACGAGAACCTTCTGTTCTTGTCTAATAGTATAGGTGTTGCTTCCCCTACTGTCAAAATTCCCCTTGGCCTACACTTCCTCCTGTCTCTAACCTTGCCCAGCACTGGAGCCATGACATGCCCTGCACCAAAGCATCTATGACCATCTCGAAACTCATCCAAATTCTGAGAATGTATCTCTGGTGAGATGGAGGGCTGAACTGGAGGCGTAATTTGTGTTCTCTGGTCAGGAGTGACATTAACGTTGTGCTGAGCAGGAGTAAACTCCTCTCTGTTCCAATTTGAAGCGGGAAAAGGAGTAAAATCTCCTCGTTTTCCATCTGAGTTGGAAGAAGGGGTAAAATCTCCTCCTTTCTTCATTATGGTGGGAGCAGGAGTGAAATTACGCCCGTTTCCAATTGCGGGAGGAGTGAAGGCTGCATCATCTCTTCCCGCTAATAGATGTGTAGAAACAGAATCTAGGTACCTTCCTTTGAATCTAGTTGCAGGAGTTGCTCCTCCTTTACCATCTGGATTGGAAACAGGGGTAAGATCTCCTGCTTTCTTCATTATGGTGGGAGCAGGCGTGAAATCACAGCCGTTTCCAATTGGGGGTGGGGTAAATACTGCATCTTCTCTTCCCATCCATACATGTGTAGGTACAGAATCTTGGTACCGACCTTTGACTCTAGATGCAGGAGTAGCTTCTCCTTTCTCATATGGGTTGGAAACAGGGGTAAAATCTCCTCGTTTCCTCAATATGGTGGGAGAAGGAGTGAAATCGCACCCGTTTCCAATTGTGGGAGGGATTAAAACTGCATTTTTTCTTCCCACCGATACATGTGTAGGGGCAGAATCTTGGTACCTTCCTTTGAATCTAGTTGCAGGAGTAGCTCTCCCTTTTCCATCTGGATTGGAAGTAGGGGTAAAATCTTCTCCTTTCCTCAATATGGTAGGCGCAGAAGTGCTATCACACCCGTTTCCAATTGTGGGAGGTGTAAAAACTGCATCTTCTCTTCCCATCGATACATGTGTAGGAACGGAATCTTGGTACCTTCCTTTATATCTAGTTGCAGGAGTCGCAGAATGATAATTATTGACTTTCTCAAGCAATTTTTGAGAAGGGATTGCATAACAACTATTCAAATGTACCTTTTGTATAGGAGAGATGTCAACTCTCTGGAGAGCAGCACTTGACGTGGGCCTGGGCGATCCAACCATTGGCAGACGAAGTCCAGTTTCTTGAGATCTTCCACGTAGGCCATCATGGCCTTCCTTGTGATCGTCAAGCCGCTTTCGGCCAGCCGATCCAAAACTTCCGCTACGGCTCCTGGGCAGATTCCCAGTGTTTAGACCACAATTCTTCTTCATCCCATTCCCATTCTGAGATGGCGTTTTGCCAGGTTGAAAGAATGTCCGATAAAGCGCCTTGTCCTTCACTTCGGATTGTACGGAGCCTCTGGATCTGTGTAACTCCTCCGACTTGTCGAGTTTAGAGCTCCGTGTGCAGCTGGTGCTCCTTGGAGTTCTAGTGCTCGGAGTGGGAGAGGGACTACACCTGCGGACGGGTAGAGGCGATGGGTGCTGCTCAATCCCTCTCCCTCTCCCTCGCCTGGGGTTGGGATTGGAGTTGGAAGTGGACAGGAGATCGTTAAGAGGCCTTCGTCCTCTGCCATTGCCCGCTGTTGAAGGGGGAGTTGCAGCTCGCCCTCGCCGTTGTGTTGCAGAGATAGGAAGCCCCTCCGCGCTCCCACCATTGATCCTGTTGCCCTCGTTCTCTTTGTTCCCCGCAAGCATGGGGGACTTGCTGCGTGTCATGGGAGGAATTTTAGCCCTGATTTCAACATCCACTAATCCGCCCTAATTTTCTTTGCTCTTTCTTACCCCTCGATTCAAAACTCCTCTTCTGCATCCGGGCGAGCGCGGATTATGCTCTATTTTTGAATCGAATTGGGGGCAAAAGGCTCTGCTCGCTAACGCTAAAAAGCTAAAGCTAATGCCTTGGGCAAATGAACTTGATCACAATCAACATTTGAAAATGTGTTTTGTGAATAATAGTTAATAAAAAGTAAGATCAAAAATAATCATATTTAAAGAGATTTATAATAATTCAGAAAAAAATCTATTTAAGCATGTAAAATAGCTTCTCTCTACAAGGTATGCAATTTTAATTGATTTTGGGGAGAGACTCAATAAAATAGTTAAACTTATAAAGAACATTACGGATTTCTAATGGCTTGATTTTTTAAAAATATTATATGAGAAAGAAATGATAAAGAGCCACAAAGAGCTCACAAAGAAGTTGAATGGCTCACAAAGAGCCCACCAGGGATCAAGTCTTGCTGAGTGCAAGTTCCAAAGGCATCAAAAAGGGATGAGGCCGAGATCGTGCCTCGGGCGAATTTGGCAGTGTGGATGCTCCTCAGTCCTTGGCTCTTAGCCGAAGAGGTTTCAGGCACGTGTGGGCCCATATTGGGTACCTAAAATGTATTTGTGGATGACCTCCATCAAAAAAAAAAAAAAAGATGATGATGATAAAGATAGTTCCTTATAGTTAATATAATGCTAATCTCTTCTTGTGAACAATCTTATAAAAGGGATCAAGAAGCTAGCAATAGGAGAACGATATGATGTAAAACGGATACAAACAAAATAACTAAAGTGGGGTTTGGATGTTATTACATAGTACATCAAAAGCATATTTAATGGGGTCATTCAAAATGGATTTTGCATACATTGAATAATTGGAGCAAGGAGCCAAAATTCCTTCCTTAAAAGTGGAGATGTCAAAACCCATCAAATTATTCTAGTAGAGTGCAAAAATTAGCAATTAGGTAGAAAAGAAAGGAAAAAAGGTGAAAGGGAAAGCAAGATTCAAGCCAAAGCACTCTATAATTGATCATTGAATCACTCTTAGATACTTGATTATGAATATATGGGATAAACAAGAGGAGTAAGTTTTATGTGGTCTTGTTGACTTCAATAATACATCAAATGTTATGCCTAGAAGAAAATTCTAGAGTAGAATTGAACAGTTGGGAATTTCAAAGATATAAAGGGACACAGTTCATGGGCTTTGTGTTGAACTCTAAACCAAAATAAAATAGGAAAAGGATCACCACAATGCTTGGGAGTAATATTAATGTGAAGAAGGGGTGTCCATTGTCCCCCATGCTATTGGAAATACATGAGAAAACTAGGGAGGTGATTGAATGAATATAGAGGAGTTTTTTTTTTATGTAACAAAGTTGCTCCTATATTCAAATGAGCTTATTTTAATAGTTAAAACTGTTGCATATATAATGAGTACTTGAGACCTTGAGAATTATTCAATGTAAGGAAGAAATGCAAGTAAATTTTAGTAGAACCAAGATAGTGCTATGTAACCTTTGGGGAAAATTGACAAGTTGTGTTTGAAATAAGACATTAGCAAGTAATGGATGAATATAAGTTCCTTGCTCTAGAATTTAAAAGTAAGTGTATTGATACATATGAGGATAGGGACACAATTGAAGGGTGACATTTCCCCTTGCAACAAGATTTCATAACAATATATATTAAGGTTCACAATATTCCTAAATCAAATTTTGATTGGTTCAAGCACCTTGTGTACTTAGTTCAAATCTTAAACAAAACTATCTAAACCTAATTTTCATAAGGGGCCCCTTTTTGAGTGAGATTGCACAATCATGCTCACTAAAACTAATGAAACAAAATGATATTATGGTATAGAAGTATTCCTATTGATTTATGTGGCAGCATGAACAATAGGATGAGAGTTAAAGATGAATCTCCTTAAAAATGTAGAATAAACTGCTTTGGGATGTTAAGAGGCCGATATTTAGCCCTGTGGATATGTCAATTGTAACAAAATATATGTTCATGAGGGGTATTTGTTTCTAAATTAGGGACATGTGTGAATATTATGTAATTTAATTCTTTCATATTTTTCATATTTTTCATTGTAGCACCTACAAAAAAAATAGATATGAAAGAAACTAACTTTCATATTTTTCATTGTAGCACCTACAAAAAAATTAGATACAAAAGAAACTAACTTTCGAACTCAACACTACCATGTTAGCATAATGAGTTTAGCTTTGTCGTTGATGTTAATATATTGTGTGCATTTATGTAATGTCCCCATCTTTTTAGCATCTCAGTGGAGTTCTTAGCCTTTAAATTCTCTAAAGGCTAAGTGGAGAAATAAGGAGAAATTGATTAAATTAATTTCTTATAAAGTCATTAAATAAATTAAAATTAAAAGGTGACTTTATATTTAATTAATTTAATTTTCTAGAAGCACAACTAATTATTGTATTGGAAAGGGGGAAGCTTCTAGAGAGTGTATTTTCTAGAAGTACAACTAATTATTGCCTTGGAAAGGGGGAAGCTTGTAGAGGGTGCAATTAAATAATATTTTATTTCCTTTTAGAAGGGTGAAGGAAAAGAATAAATAGAGGCAAGAGCTTCATTGTTAAGCATCTGATTATTGTCAATTGTATTTGATATAAACTTGGGAGAAGAAACTAAGGGTTTCTGATATCAATTAGCCATTGGAGAGCATCAATTCTTCAATGTTGCAACCATTTGAGGTGATGAAATATCCACTGAATTTGGCATTCAAGAGAGCTTCATTCGAGAGTTCTATTTGTGCTTAAATTGGAGAATATATTTATTGCTAGCTACTACAGTGTTGCACTATAGTATTTATGCTTGATTCTGATTGCAACTTTCATCTCCATCCGTGGGCATCACTATTATCAGGTTCCTGTTGCAACTATTAGTAGTTAGCATTGTAATCTTAGGCATTAATTTAGTTGTTGTAAGTGATAATTTAGAATCGGATTTGGCAGTGTTGTAGTTATTATTGTAAGCCCATTTGTCTTGGAAAATTCATAACAACATTGTACATGGGAATGAATTCAATAAAGGAGATATATGTTGCATACCATTTGTTTGACGAAATGTCCATCTAATAGCATATATGACCAACATAATAGTTGTATGCCAATTGTTTGTCAAAATGTCAGTTGGTTGTAGGTATGCATTCCATATCTAGTTTCCATGTATATGCATTGAAAATACCAAAAAGAACTGCACTTGCATATTAGTTCATTGTAAAAGGTAATGAAATATCATTTGCAAACATTCTAAATTTCTTAGCATCATTCAAACTATATCAAACAATCTGAAACACAAAAAAATTAGAAAAGAGAAAGACAGTATACAAGTGTTTGACAATATTCCTTGAGCTAAAATCAGTCAATTTGGGCAAGGGATATTACATTGGCATTAGAGCTAAATCTTGTCATCCAGGGGGTTTAGCAATCACATGTAGCCACTTGGGGTTGGCTCTCACAAATTTTACACTCATAGGCGAGCTTTGTTTGAGAAGGAACAAGATTTTGACAAGCAGCCAAACACCATGGGTGATAGGCAAGAGCGTAGCCCACCAAGAGACAATAGGAATGAGGATCAGGAAACAAGGGATTTTTTTAAAGCAATGGTTATAGGACAAGAGCATATGGCTCAGGCTTTGCAAGCACTCACCACCATGGTTGAGTACATGAACTCACAAGACAAGTGAAATCAGGAACAAGGGGATAACAAGAGTGCAATGGGATCACCTAGAACTCATAGAACTCTTTTCATAAGAGCAAATAGGCCCACATGTCCTACCTTTGTTAGACAGGAACCAGTACAGGAAGCTAAGGATGGGACATTTATAGATATCCTTATGGCTACTAATGATGAATGGGAATTATTGGCATTGTAGGTATAGGAGAGGATGAATTTTGAGAGGTTTGTGAACCAAAGAAGAGAACACTACCGTGCAATCAGACAAAATAGGAGACCTTGTGGTGAGGATAATGAATTAAAGTGGGCTATAGGGAAGCTTTCCTTGACCACATTTGATGGGAGTAACAGAATGACAATGCAAGCTTGGATTCACAAGCTTGATACCTTCTTAGCACTAAGACCTATGATAGAAGTGGAGGCAATAAAATATGTCATGCTACATTTAGAGGGAGTTGCACATGCTTAGTGGTACCATGGGATGGTTACCCTTCAGCATAACTAAGTGACTTCATATCAGGACTATGTGAACAAGTTGGTAGAGAGGTTTGATAAGAAGGATCCAAAAATCTACTTCAGGGAGTTGGTACAGTTGAAACTGACAAGTGGATTGGAGTATTTCATTAGTGACTTTCAAAGGCTATCCATTATGGTGCCAGATATATCAGATAGGAGATTGGTTGTTTTGTTCATTGAGGGATTATCCGAACCATTGAATGGTTGGGTAAAAGCCTTTGATCCATTCAATTTGTAAGAAGCGATTAAGAAGGCTAGAAGTATGGAACAAGCAGCCCTAATAAATAAATTTTAGTCAAATGATGCATCATGTAGCAAAGGCAAACCGTTCTTCAAGAAACTTGAGAGGAATGAAACAAAGGTTGAAAATAAAGATAAATCATTTGCTCCTTTGGATAGAGAGACATTGAATGATTTAAGGAAAAAAAACTTCTTTTTTTATTGCAAAGGACCCTATGACATGAGCCATGACTTTCCTTTGAGGGCAAAGGGGAAAACAAACAGGGTTATGTGGGCTTATTATGAGGATTTTGATTATAAAAATTTAGACCAGCAATCTGAAAATGAGAAATCAATTGAAGAAAAGGAAGGCACAGATGATATATGTGATGAGAAGATTGAGGGTAGACTTAAGGAGGCCCGTCTCACTAATGTAAAACAAGAAGGATCATTTAGGATGAGAGGGGTATTGGCTGGTCAGCGAGTTATTACTTTGCTTGATACAGGTGCTAATCACAATTTTATTGATTCCAAATTGATTGAGAGGCATGGGATACAAACAAAGCAAATTAAGGGTCTGAAAGTGAGGGTAGTTGATGGCTACATCCTCAGATGTGACAAGAAGACTACACATCTACCCCTAAAGATCAATAATTTTGATTTCAAAGTAGATTTTTATGTTGTTAACATGGGTGATATAGATTTGGCCTTGGGAATGACTTGGTTACATGACATAGGGGAGTTCACTCTCAATTTGAGAGATATGGAGATGAAGTTTTAGTCAAAGGGGAAGACCCATATACTTAAAGCCATTTGTGACAACGAGTTTAGGATGATGTTTTGCAGATGCATGGAGAGCTTGTTGAGACATGACCAAGTTAAGTGGGCAGTTCGTTGCACTTTAATGCCATTATAGGGGCAGCAAAAATCAGAATATCACCTAGACATACAGGAATTAAGAATCAAGTGCTACAAGGTTTTTAGTGAAATATAACTAGGTACACCTCCAAATAGAGGTATTGAACATATTATTGAGTTAGAGGAGGGTGCTAAACCCATCATGATCACACCCTACAGGCATCCAAAGAGATTAAAGGATGAGATCAAGAAAACCATCAAAGAATTACTTGCTATGGGGCACATTAGACCAAGAAAGTCACCTTTTGCTTCTTTTGTGATTTTGGTGAAGAAGAAGGATGGAACTCTTAGGATGTGCATAGATTACAGGGTCCTAAACAAGAAGTCTATAAAAAATAGGTACCCCATCCCACAGATTGATTTGTTATTAGATGAGTTACATGGAGCATGTTTCTTCTCCAAAATTGATTTGAGATCAGGCTATCATTAGATCCGAGTCAAAGAACATGATATAGAGAAGACAACATTTAGATGTCATTGTGACCATTTTGAGTTTGTAGTTATGCCATTTGGGATAACTAATCCCCCAACTACTTTTCAGTCCACAATGAATAGGGTTTTTTAGCATCAATTGAGGAAATTTGTGTTAGTCTTCTTTGATGACATCCTTGTGTATAGTAGGACATGGGATGAGCATGTGCGACACTTAGACATTGTGTTGAGCATTCTGAGTAGGGAGTCCTTGTATGCAAAGGAGTACAAATGTGATTTGAGATTATCAGAGTTATTATATCTAGGTCACATTCTCAGTGCTTAGGGAGTACGCATAGATCCTAAAAAGATTCGTGCTATTATTGAGTGGCCTACTCTAGCGAACCTGACATAGTTGAAAGGATTTTTGGGGTTGTGTGGGTTCTAAAGGAGGCTTGTTAGTGGATATTCTAGGCATGCAACACCCTTGACAAACTTGATGAGAAAGGGGGCTTTCTTATGGACTCTTGAGGCACGAGAGTGTTTTGATAAATTCATGGAGTTAATGATTCTTGTCCAATGCTAGCATTATTAAATTTTAGCAAACCTCTTGAGTTGCATTGTGATGCATCTGGTAAAGGTTTTGGAGCGGTGCTTATGCAGGACAAGCACCCGATTACTTATGAGAGTAGGAAGCTCAAGGGGCCTGAGAGGAGCTTCAACATTTATGATAAGGAAATGTTGGCCATAATGCATGCTTTGGCCAAATTCAGGCAGTATTTAGTGGGTAGCAAATTCAACATAAAAACCAACCACAATAGCATAAAACATTTCTTAGGGCAGTGAGATCTTAATGATAGGCAATAGAAATGGGCAAGTAAATTACAGGCATATGATTTTGATATTACCTATTTCAAGGGGACACATTATGTAGTAGTAGATGCCTTTTCATGAAGACCTCACTTGAGCTTGATGACCAATATATCAAAGGATTAGAGACATTTGATCCTTGCAGAGTATGCAAAGGATACATGGGCATCAAGATTCATAGATGGATCGATCCAGAATAGTAATTTCACCCTTGTGAATGAGATCATCATTTACAAAGGGTGCATTTATTTAGTGCCAAGGTCAAATGTGAAGAGGATGGTGTTGAGGGTTTATCATGACTCACCTATGGCAAGATATCCAAGTTTTTATAAAACCTATAGGCATATTGTGAGCATTTTTCTTGGAAAGGGCTCAAAGCTGAGGTATTGCAATATGTTAGAGAGTGTCCTACATGTCAGTAGAATAAACAGGAGCACTCTTACCTCGTCAACTTACATAAGCCACTTCTGATTCTTGACAGGAAGTGGGAGAGTTTATCCATTGACTTCATCATAGGACTGTCGAGAGCCCAGGGTAGAGACTGTATATATGTTGTTGTTGATTGGCTTACAAATTTTACCCACTTCTTCCCAATTAATACTACATACATTGCTACACAAGTGGAAGATTTATTCTTTAGAGAGGTATTTAGGTTTTATGGTTTACCTCATAGCATTATCAACGACAGGGCTAGTAGGTTTATTGAGTCACTTATGGCAGGAGTTGTTCAGATCGTGTGGGACAAAACTCACTCCAAGTACTAGCTACCACCCCCAGACAGATGGTCAAATAAAGATAGTGAACAAATGGGTGGAGGGATACCTCAGGAATTACATAGTAGGGCAACAAAAGGCTTGGGTTAAGTGGATATATCTATGTGAATATTGTTATAATTCCACTTATCATATGTCTATCCAGATGTCACCATTCATGGTATTATATGGATATGAGGTAGTCTATCCAGATGTCACCATTCATGGTATTATATGGATATGAGGTACCCAATTTCATGGATTTGTTGCTATCAGATATGTAAAGACCCCTTCTGGTCATTTCATTAATTTACCTCTTTTTTTTTTTATTAATATACTTCTTCAATCCTTCTCTTTGTTGATTTTCTTTCAATGTGTGTTGATATATTATATATATGATTGTATTCATATAGTTGTGTCTTTTCATATCGTTATATTAATAAGGTAATTATTAATTATATATATTATTTTTAATGATTATATATTATATTATTATATTATTATATAAATTATATAAATTATTATTAATATTAATAATATATTATTAATTTAAATAATATTATGTAATCTTATATTAAAGATACCATCAGATTATTACATTAAAGAATTATATATTATTATACGTATTTGAGATATATCCAATATACATATATCACATATATTTAATATTATTTATCTTATTTGTTATAATTAATATTTGTATTATAATAACAACTTAATATTATTATTATTTCAATATGTATATATCTATAATGATACATTATTATATTTAACCTTAATATTATTATTTTAGATCTAAATATATCCAAAAATATATATTAAAGATATTTAATATTATTTATCTTATTTGTTATAAATAATATTTGTATTTTTTTAAATATATAATAATAATAATTTAATAATCTAATATTGGTATTTAATCCTTATTTTCCTAGTAAAACTCGACTTGAAATTTGGGATATCACAATCCTCCCCTCTCAAATTTGCTTGTCCTCAAGCAATTAATTTGATCCTCATTAATTTATATTCTAGATTCATTCTCTTTCCTACATATGTGTTAAGTACTTGCAAAGTAGACATGTTAGTAAATAATAGCATGTACAAGAATATATGAATGAAGACACAAAGTAGACACATTAATGCATGAAGACGTGATGCAAACATGAGGTAGACACACAAATGCATGAAGACATAAAGAAGACATGAAGAAGACATATTAATGCATGAAGACACAATGTAGACACACAGTATACATGTTATAATCTAGTTTACAAATTGAAATAAGGAAAGGGTAAGGAAATGTTTTACCCCTTTGATTGTGAATGTCGTGCTCCTTTCCCCTATCTTGAAATAAAAAGTTAAATTGAAGATGCATATTTTCTATAGCTAGTATAATAGGGTGTATCATTCCATAGTGGATGGAAGATTTACTGCAGCTTTGAGTTTGGACACACTCAGCTTGGGGCTCCCTCAAATTTTTAATCCATATTGGGATTCTCGTGCCCCAATGCGACCAATTTACTCCTCCCCTTGTGCACACTCCCTACCCACTAGGAACATACTTAATTTTTGATGTGGATGGAAGATTTAATGTGGCTCTGAGTTTGGACACGCTCAGCTTGGGGCTCCCTTAGATCTTTAATCTATATTGGGATTCTAGTGCCCCAACGTGACCAATTTACTCTTCCCCCTGTGCAAACTCCCTACCCACTAGGAACATGTTTAATTTTGATGTGGATGGTAGATTTTTATAATTGTCACCCTTGCAGTAGGTCCCATGATGAATGGAAGATTTACTGCGGCTCTGAGTTTGGACACGCTCAGCTTGAGGCTCCCTCAGACCTTAGTCCATATTGGGATTCATTTTGCCCTAACCTGACCGATTTACTCCTCACCCTATGCACACTCCCTTTTCATCATGAATTTAAGCACAAATAATTTGAATAATGTCTCATTTTGAGACTCAAAAGGGATTTTTATCCAATTTACTTATTCTTTTATCTTCAATTTAGACACAACATTAGTTTGAATATGTTACACAAAACATTATTACTCATATAATCATTAATATGGTAATCTCTTATTTAGAAAAAAATCATGTTATTCATTTAGATATATTCCATGCATACATTTATCCTCATGAATAAAATATTTATTAACCTTATCTTAATTTAATTTTTTTAAATCATTATAATTATATTAAAATTTTGATAATGAATAAGAAACAATACAAAACATACCTCTAGAAGATCAATCACCACTCAATGTCAATGTCCATGTATGGTTTCCTTGGTAATTTAAATTAAACTTTATAAAGATCAATGCCTCTGCCATCTTGGGTCCCACCAAGAGCTCAGTTAATTGTCACTACAACCTTCATTGATATAGATCTATTCATCACTATTTCTTAATTAACGTTTTCCTTGAATTTAACCTAACTTGAAATTTGATCACTTGAAACTTCTTCTAACCCAACCTAGCATTTCATCTTGTGATGCAACAAAACAAAAAAAATGCTTACTGGCTCCCCCTATTAGCATTATGATGTCCACCAGTTCTTAATAGTGTTGCACCAATATTACTAGCCAAAGGTATAATCTCCCAACTGTAAAGATATGTAGCAACTTGGTATTGTCATCATAATAATGTTTAGTAAACAAGAATGATTCTCAATGTTCTTTTACCATGTATCAACGTGTCATCTATTGTAGAGATTTCCTTTTTATTTATGTTTGTACTTTAGGTCATCTTCTTATTTTTCCTTCGGTCATGCTTCCTTCTGTTGCTTCATTATTCATTTTTTTTTCTCCTCATTTATTGTTGTATCTCACTTTATAACTATCGGTCCCTGGTTCCAAAATTTGTGAACTATATTCTTGATATCATTGGTTGTTAACTACTCATTGTTGGCGATACTCTTGTGGGTTTTTGTAGTGTACAGAATAAAGAAAAAACAAAGAGCAGTGAAATTTATTTGAGTAGATCAAAATGCATGGGAGACCTTGAAAGTCGTCAAGCGATGCAAAAAAAGAAGCTGCAGAGCCAGCTCAACTTCAGTCCCACATTAAGAATGACAACCACAATATGAATTGATGGTTCAATGTAGTAATCCATATCTTCAAAGGGAACCACAATATTAATGGAGGAGATGTGATAAAGAAAATTGTCAAAAGCATCACTCAACAACAATGAGGCAAACTGATTCATCTTATTCTCTAGAGACAAGGAATGACCCGTGGTTAATAAGAAATTGGTACACAAGCATATGGCACATAGCAGCTACAAGAATGTCGAATACAAGGAATGTAATATCCTCACAGTCTTGTGTTCCACAATAGCAAAGGAAAACAAAGGAATCTCAAAAATTAATGTTGAAGCAACCATAGCAAGTAAGAACAACATCTTATCCTGCAACTCCAAACATTTACACTCCTCTATGCTTAGAACATTGAAAATAAAACCATAACTGTAATTAGTAACTATATAATGAATATCAATGTAACCCCTGACCAGATGTGTTGTGCAGATCTTCATAAACATATTTCCCATATAAGCTCTAGCGAACTCCATGTATCATTTTCCTCCCCGCAGAAAATATGGGTTTCTTATGTATTAGTAAATTATATATATATATATATATATATATATATATATATATATATATATTTTTGAGCTCCATTTACATAGTATTCGATTGTTGGAATATATATCTCACCCTCAATCTTCATTGCCCGCCTATTTCTCTTGTCGTTCCAAAATATATGTATTTAAATTTTTACTCCGTTGATCGATGCTATAAAATTCCAGTACCTAGATTCTTCTAGTACAGATTGCTGAAGGAATGTTGAAGTAAGTACTAGTCATAATCTCTTCTTTTTTAGGAATAGGATATGTGTTTGAAAATAATAGTCTGAGAGTTCAGATAATACTTAGCATACAAGATATATTACTGTCCATTTTTTAATATTTTTTTTACAATTCTGATAATTGTAATTATCCATTTCTAATTGTTTTAAAGAATCAAATATTTGATAAGATTTCTTATATCACAGGTTGGCAAGAACATGCTCTGATACTCTTTGTGAAGACCCCTTCTGGTCATTTCATTAATTTTTTATTATTATATTAATATGCTTCTTCAATCCTTCTCTCTGCTAATTTTCTTTCAATGTGCATTGATATATTATATATATGAATGTATTCATATAGTTGTGTCATTTCATATCGTTATATTAATAAGGAAATTATTAATTATATATATTATTTTTAATAATTATATATTTTATTATTATATTAATTATAAAAAATATATAAATTATTATTAATATTAATAATATATTATTAATTTAAATAATATTATGTAATCTTATATTAAAGATACCATCAAATTATTACATTAAAGAATTATATATTATTATACGTATTTGAGATATATCCAATATATGTATATCACATATAATTAATATTATTTATCTTATTTGTCATAATTAATATTTGTATTATAATAACAATTTAATATTATTACTATTATTTCAATATGTATATATCTATAATGATACTTTATTATATTCAATCTTATTATTATTATTTTAGATCTAAATATATCCAATAATATATATTAAAGATATTTAATATTATTTATCTTATTTGTTATAAATGATATTCATATATTTTTTAAATATATAATAATAATAATTTAATAATCTAATATTGGTATTTAATCCTTATTTTCCTATTAAAACTCAACCTAAAATTAGGGATATCACAAGATAGTAGAGTGCCCAGCGCTAGAGACTTATTACAGGAAAACCAGGACATTGTGAAGGCTCTTAAGGATAATATCACTAAGGCGCAAAATCAACAGAAGAAATATGCTGATCAGAAGAGGACTGAGCAAACTTTTGAGGTAGGTGATATGGTATATTTGATGCTACAACCTTACCACTAGTTCACTCTCAAGAAGAGTGGTGCCAAAAAACTTAAGCCACGTTATTATGGGCCTTTTAGGGTGATCAGGAGAGTTGGAGAGGTGGCTTACGAGTTGGATTTACCAATAGAGAGTAAAGTCCATAATATTTTTCATGTGTCACATCTCAAAAAGGAATTAGGACACTAGATTGTTCCTTCTATAGTGCTTCCACCCTTGGACAATGAGGGGAAATTGGTTTTAGTAGTAGGGGCTATCATTGAGTTTAGGGAGAGGAATTTGAGGAGATGTACTATTAGGGAGTACTTGGTGAAATGGAAGGACCTGCTAGTAGAGGATGCCACTTGGGAGAGTGAAGAAATTTTGTAGCATCCAAAGTTGAGATTGCTTGGGGACAAGCTATTTCAAGAGGGGCAGACTGTAATGTCCCCATCTTTTTACCATCTCAGTGGAGTTCTTAGCCTTTACATTCTTCGAAAGCTAAGTGGAGAAATAAGGAGAAATTGATTAAATTAATTTCTTCTAAAGTCATTAAATAAATTAAAATTAAAATGTGACTTTATATTTAATTAATTTAATTTTCTAGAAGCACAACTAATTATTGTATAGGAAAGGGGGAAACTTCTAGAGAGTGCATTTTCTAGAAGTACAACTAATTATTTGGAAGGGGGGAAGCTTCTAGAGAGTGCAATTAAATAATATTTTATTTCCTTCTAGAAGGGTGAAGGAAAAGAATAAATAGAGGCAAGAGCTTCATTGTTAAGCATCTGATTATTGTCAATTGCATTTGATATAAACTTGGGAGAAGAAACTAAGGGTTTCTAATTTTAGTTAGCCATTAGAGAGCATCAATTTTTCAGTGTTGCAACCATTTGAGGTGGTGAAATATCCACTAAATTTAGCATTTAGGAGAGCTACATTCTGGAGTTCTATTTTGTGCTTAAATTGGAGAATACATTTATTGTTGGTTGCTATAGTACACATGAATAATGTCGCACTATAGTAACCGTGCTCTAGTGTTTATGCTTGATTTTGATTGCAACTTTCATCTCCATCCTTGGGCATCACTATTATTAGGTTCCTCTTGCAACTATTAGTAATTAGCATTGTAATTTTAGGTATATAATTTTGTTGTTGTAAGTGATAATTCAGAATAAGATTTGGCATTGTTGTAGTCATTATTGTAAGCTCATTTTTCTTGGCAAACTCATAGCAACTTTGTATATGGAAATGAATTCAATAAAGGGGATACATGTTGCATGCCATTTGTTTGACGAAATGTCCATCTAATAGCATATATGAGCAGCATAATAATTGTATGCCATTTTTTTGTAAAAATGTCAGTTGGTTGTAGGTATGCATTCTATGTCTAGTTTCCATGTATATGCATTAAAAAAATACCATTTGAAAAGAATTGCACTTGCATATTAGTTCATTGTAAGAGACATTGTAATATCATTTTGAACATTCTAAATTTCTTAGCATCATTCAAACTATATCAAATAATCTAAAACACAAAAAAAAATAGAAAAGAGAAAGGCGGCATACAAGTGTTTGACAATATTCCTTGAGCTAAAATTAGTCAGTTTGGGCAAGGGATATTACAATTTATGTCACATGATGAAAAGGTGCATGAGTTTAGTATTGTATCTAATGTAGAGTAGTGTGAGAGAAGTGCTTAGTGTTTTCATTTATATTAAAAAAGGTGTATAAATTCATAATTGAATTTGATGTAGAGAAGTGTTTAGTATTGTCATTAATATCAATCTATTTTATTAATTAATGTCAACCTAATGAAGTGATGTCTTATGTAGATGAATAGTGATAGGTGCCAAACTATCATTATTATCATATCTAAAAAATTGGTGTTATGATTGATAGAGAGAGTTGTGTGATCTCAATATTTTCATGATTAACAACCTACTGTGAGCATGGACTAGGTAGTGGAATGTATAAGAAAGAGTGTTTTTAGTTTGATACACAAGAAAGAGTATTTGAAGTTTTGATATATTGGAAAGAGTATTTGAAGTCTGGTGTTGAATAATTAGATAATAAAAAGTCAATATGTTGTATATTTGGAAGGTGACTTGTGTAGGAGGACTCATTGTACAAGCACATTCACGTGATCAGAGGCCACAAAATAGCCAATTTTGATTGTATTCAGTCGTTTGTGATGTATTTCAATCAATTAAGGTTATGTTATGTAAAGGCTTTATAAGCCATTTGTAAATGATGTTATAATTTGAAAGGTCAAAATTGGTCAAGCAGAGCATGTATTCACAATTTTGCAAGGTTGGATATAGGCACTTGCAAATTAGTGAAACCTTTATTATTTCACAAGGCTGCCAAATTGCAACCTACAAAACTGCAAAATTTTGATGTTTAACAAGTACCAACAATCACTAGTAGAATTTTGGCAAATAAATGACTATGTGACTAAAAAATTTCGTCGCAAGAATAAAACATTTAGTCATGTGACTAAAAGTGATCAAATTCTAGTAATTTTTTGTAATTATAATTATAAGTGACTAAATAAATGACTAATTTGATCATTGAGTAAAATCGCAAGGTTAGACAAAGATAAGTGACTAATTAAATGACTAAATAATTCATCACCTAAACAAATACATAAATGAATGATCCATTTTTAAAATTGTATTAATACATTCTTTACATTTTTACAATTTTTATTACTTATTAATCTCTAGTAAACTTTGGCAAATGTGTGACTACATGACTAAAATTTATCATATTATACTTTTTTTAACAATTTACAACTATAAGTGACAAAATAAGTGGTTGATTTGGTTGTTGGATAAAACAACAAGATCAATAAAATAAAGATGACTAATAAACTAATAAATAAATAAATAAATAAATGATTGAAAAATTAGTCACAAATACTTAGTCACATAAGAAAAAATAACTATTTAAATTGTTAGCTAAATGCCTCATTTATGCATTGCTTAGGAAATTTGATTAAATTCATGACTTCCATAAGTCTTGAATGATATTCTATATGAAATGAACTTTAAATGACTTTCTTTCCTATTAGAACTATTATCAATCAAGCTTTGAATGATTGACACAACTTTTGAAATTCAAAAGGACCTTTACTCTAAAAAACTATTGATTAAAAACTCCTTTGATATTTCTCAAGGGACATGACCATCACATAGTGACTTATGGAGCACAACCTTCCAAAGTCAATGAAACCAATTCTATAATTATTAATAATGACACTCCAACTTCATTTATGTTATTATATGTGATTTTCTCTTTTGTTTAAATATACACCCATAAATGTAAAAAAACATGGAAACATAATTAGAAACAAGTCATTTTCTCTTTCTTTTAAATACACACCCATAAATGTAAACAATAAGGGAAAAAAATTAGAAAAAATAATTGTTGATCCATATATTATCGTCTATATGCTTATATTTTTATCTACTTATTTAGAGATATAATATTTTTTCTTATATAAGTATTAATATTTCTATATGTATAATTGTCTATATGAGTAAAACTTCACCTCACAAAAGTGAATTTTTTTACATATATACTAAAATTTGTATATTTATTATGTGGCACAAGGTCTAGTCTCCACCTAATATGCGACTTGAATGGAGGGTATATCATATCAAATTAGTAAAGAAGTTTACCTCACATATTTTACTTAAGACCACTCAAGTTTTCCAATTTAAAAATAAAAAGAAATATGTTATTGTTTCACAATACATAATTTAATTTATAGAACTAAATTTAGCCATATTATTTTTAATTAAAGAAAAACTAATTATTTTTAAAAATAAATTTATTTAAATATTTTGATATTATATTATTTTTAATTAAAGAGAACCAAATTATTTCTTCCCTAAATTATAAATCCTTCTTAATCAAATTGTTTTATGTTGTAAAAATGAGACCCTTTATTGAGTTAGGAAGAACACCATTAAGGAAACCTAATATTTTTAAAATGTTTTCAAACATTACCTCAAGAGGTGTGGTAATAAGGGTTGCACGAGACAATGGGGAGATCGATCATTCAATATTTATTTTCAGCATGGGGCATATGCATAGTCCATGGTACTCTCTCTACACCTCCTCTTTTGTTAAAAATGTTGCATATTGAACCTATCAATCAATATAATAGATAATTTTTTAGCAACACAATTGTCCACTTTTTCCATAGTGAGGAAAAATTCTTGTAATTCAATAGTACAACTAGGGCTTTAAAGCCCTAGACCATATATTTCTATCAGGTACCCAATTGTACCCTTCAATAGTGTATAAATAATTCAATATTTATGATTACATTAGACCTACGAAGGACATCTCTTTTTAGTTGATTTTTTATTTGCAAAATAATTGACTCTGGCATAAGAATATAATGGCTCTAACGTACAATTTTTTTGTTTATTGTAAATATATTGAATCAGTAGTTGTAGGGAGGTTAGTTTTGGGATCTCATCGAACACAATTTAGCCTTGGTAGTGTTTAATAGTATTATGGCATGTGTCTCTATTACTTCAACAAAAGACTAGTGGTATATTTGACATATCTATGTTTAAATTTTTAGGTTTATGTAACTATAAAGAAAAAAATTATCTAAATTTTAACACTAAGTTTTTAAATGAATTTTTTCACAGTTAGGCATTTATCTCTTGTGGCCTCCAATATTCCAAATTTCATCAAGGAAATTGGGATCTTCATTAAATTATATATTAATCGCCAAAAACTCTATTTCATCTCACATTGGTTTCAATTTTGTCCAAGGAAAGGAAGTGCTAATAATACTATTGGATGCAAATTGGAGGTCATTTGTACTATGCCTTTGCATATTTACATGCTTTACTAAATTATCATTAGAAAAATTAATTTTTGGCATTTTTTTATAAATACTTTAATTCTTTGATGCTCTCTAAATTTAGTAAAATTATTTGTTTTATATCTTTTGAAAGATTGTATTTCTTATTATATGACATGGTTCAAAGGTATCCAATCCCCTTTCTCAAACTTCCATATTTTCATGCTCATTTCTCTTTTTAGTTTGGAAAAGTTTGCAATCATAATAGCAATCTACAAGTCCTTAGGTAAAGTACCTCAAAAATATATTCTTATCTTTAAGTTGATATAAAAATTATAAATTATAGAAATGGATATGTTGGATACTTGACAATAGTCATTACATGTCAAACTTGAATTAGATAAGAAAAATGTGAGTATCATTTAAGAAAATTGTCACTAAACATCTTTGGTGGTACATAGCTCTAATGTATGTCATGACTTTTGAGCTTAATCATGGCTAGCTACATTATCAATGTTCTAAACTTACCAATAATAATCATTGCCAAGGAGTTAGTGCAATATATGAAGGTCATCACTAGTAAGGATAGTGTTTTTCCTTTCATGTCAAGCCCATTAGGATAAATTGGAAGTCTAAAGGATATGGCATGGTCAAATTTGAAAACCCTGATGCAAAAGATGGAGTAGGTAGACTTTTTCAAATGGGTTTTCCCTTGTTTCATAATGCAAGCTCCACTAAATAAAATGAAATGAATCCCAAACCAACTTACTCAATTGGAAGACTTAAGTTGTTTGGAGGCTACCTACTGATCCATAATGTATTCTATGATCAATGGTCTACAACTGATGTTGTTATTGAGTTTGCACTAAAGAAAAAAAATAACAATATTTTTTGTTACTAAAAGTGGAGTGGAATATAATTTGGAGTTTAATTTTCAAGGCATTGTTCAAACCTCCATAGAAATTTTGAAATAAAATGTGAGGTAGGTTATACTCTTTTAGTTCTAGTCTGGTCCAAGAATATTTTATAAGGTGGCTATGCATAAATTATCTGTATTATTTGGTGAGGATTGTTACAAACATTTTAAAGAGGACACTGACCTTCAATGGGTTTGAACAATGGATTTATCAACATTTTATATCATTGGATATTCCAATTCATTTTTTCTAGAACTTCTTAATAATGTAGAACTTGATCAAATCATTGAGAGCATGCCTTAATTAGATAAATTGATGGAAGAGGAACTTACTTTAGAAAGTGGAAATTCCTTTTCAACCTTACCAAAGATGGTGTCAATTATTAGTACTCTAGAAGGTCTTAATCTACCTTATGAAATATTGTTCCAAGTCAATTATCTTATTCATCATGGGGTACTTAGTACCCCAATACTTTGTCCTCAATAAATTTTGAATTACTATGACACAATGACAAGACACTATCTTTACACATAAATCTTGCATAGGCAAAAATGAACAAGTTTAAGTCAATATTTTTTTCATACATATTCAATAAATTGACTGATGTCAATGGTTGTATTGAACTAATGCACATTGGTCAAGCTTTAGGTAGTACATAAATACACTACTATGAAACATTTTATCTCTAGGTTGTACATAAGTTTTCACATACTCCAACTACATTTTTAAAATTATTCCTCAACAAACCTTACTATATATGGTGAGAAATCCCATCATATAAGGAATAGTTTATCAATGGATGATGTATCATAATTTCACCTTCAATATTTTTCTATCTCAAAAAGAGCATGGTGATTTTTCATCATCTATTCATGACCAAGTATAGAAAATTGGTAAAGGAGGCAAATGCTGATTTCTCTGATGTGTATTCTAGATTGCTAAACTAGGAGTATGGTATTGCAATGTTGGAAAGTCTATTCACAAAATCATTTACAAGACATGTAGCCATAGGGAATCAATACTGCATTAAAAGTGGAAAAGATCCACATAATCATTACAATCCTGTAGAATATTTAACCAAATATTGTCTGAAAAGAAGAAATTCATGATTGACAAGTCAATTGCATGAGTTCTTTTGGATCCAGATGGCAATGAAAGAATTTAGTAGTAGTTGGAATATTTTGGAAAATCCTTTTATAGAATGGGTATAATGGATGCAAAGCTATGATACTTATGTGGTTGGGGAATGGTCCTTATTTTCTATAGCCAAAAGAATGGTTTGCACATTGAGATTGTTGTCTAATACACCACAATAGATTATGTGTTTTGTGGTTTTTTAGTGAGAATCTAAGGAAGTAAGCTTAGGTAGGGAGACTACAAAATAGCATGACAAGGAAAATTGTAAGATTCAACTATGTTCATATTGTACATACTTTAGAATACCTCAAAAATAGGTAGTTGATATATTACACGGTTGAGATTATCAGCCATTGCATGACCTAAATAGAAATTCATTACTTGTGATAAAACTCACATTACACACAAGAAAATAGTAGGGTTGAGGCCACAAAAAGTTATCATCCTCCTTGATTTAGAAGTCTTGCAACATTATGGGGCAAGATTGGGAAGGGAAGTAGTCAATGTTGTGGTCCTAAAAGGTAACCTATAAAGTGACTAGTATGTGGTTTTAGTTTCAATTTATGTGTAGTGCCAAATATACCAATAGTAATGGAATATCAAGTCAGGGATTAGGAAAAATAAATGGATTTCAATAAGATGGCTTGAGAAGGGATATGGCATAGTAGCCAATTGATGAGAGTGTAATATTTGCTTCCTATAATGTATTTCAATTACTATAAATTAAAATATTAAATATCAATAATAATATTAAATATGTAAATCATATAGATTGGAGATCAACAAGTCTCATGTTTTAGTCGTCAGCCATCTAAACATACAATAACTAATATATTAGGAGATAAGTATCTATGGAAGATCAACTAATATACCAGCATGGAGATGCATATGGAATCATTGAATGAATGACATATAATCATTTATTTTCTCTAGAGGATATATGGAGAAGAGAAGACAAATATGCATTAGAGTATTGAAAAAAATCATTTTATATAACCATAGAGAATGGGGAATTAATAGATAGGCTGCTAATCATATAATCTAAGAGACTTAGAAAAAGAACAATACATATGTGAATGATACGGGAAGAATTCAATGAAAAAATAAAATAATTAGAAGCAATAATGAATCCTTGGTATGGCTTAGATCTCAATAAGAAAAATAAGTTTTCAATGGACTTGTACAAAGATAAAAGGAACTATCATCAAGGTTGGTAATGAAGTCAGTCCAGATTTTAAGTGACAAAAATAAGCAAATATCTCATGGAAAGTTGCAAATCATAGGAACAATGGGGAATATCTTGTGGAGGCTTAAGATTGCTAGCAACAACTACATACTAAATCATTATTTATTCTACAATAATCAACACCCAACACCCATATTTCTATTGAACACCAACAGAGACTCCCACTAGCATTTTTGTAGCAACTTCATTGTCAGATTTATTGAATTGGGTGCATAATTGATATTTTATGGTCAATCCCACTGCATAGTGGATCCTACAAGATACCCATGTTACCATATGAACATACACATTAAAAACACAATCAATGATACAATAAAGGTATACAATATTAAGTGGGATCAAACATATCATATCAAAGTAGAAGTATTATAAAGAACATAAATTGTAGATATCTAAGGGGTTCTTTCCATAAACTATTGTTAAGGGTCTGATATGTCAGCAAGACTAGAAGATGATACAACTAAACAAGAATTAAAGGGAAAATTTAGTGATTAGATTACAATACAATGACTATAATGGGTCCTTACCAAAGCTAGTGATCATCAGTAAATGATTTAATTACATCTCAAAATTAAGCAACTTCTCTTAATCTAGATTTCTCATTTGGGTCTTTTTAGGATATTTATTCTCTAACTTGCTCCTTGTAATTTTTGAAGTTTAATACTCCATTTTTGTCATACTTCAACTCTCTTCCTATGTTAGTTTTTGTGGACTCGCCTTCCATAGTCCTGGATGCTTTAGAACTTTGAAAGAAGCTTAAAGTGCTACTAGAAATGTTACTCTTGATGCCCTCTAGGCTAAACTAGAGGAAGAACCCATGTAGACAAATGTGTGTGTTGTGCCTAGCAAGTTGTGCTTTCATTAAAATTATAAATTTATGGGTTTGTTATTTCCTTTAAATTTGTAATTGGTGCTTCAGTGTGATTGTCTGAGAGTGGCTTGTTATGGCCCTCTATAGTTGAGATGTTTATTTGTTTCTTGTTTAAAATTTTGCCACTTCTATTTAAGGTTGATCATCTGCCTTGTATCTTAGAAGGAATGCCACTGTAAATTGTGTCTATATGTGTGCAGTTTTAAGAATACTATAAAGAGGATGTGTGGTGATGGAACACATTATTCTCATTTAATTATTTGGATAATTTCTTTCAGAATTTTATAAACTTATTCATATGATATGAGTTGATTCTTTTGCAAAATTATTTATTAGATAGGGTAATGTTCTACATATCACTAGAGGCTTATCAAAGGTTTTTGCCCTAAGCCATTTATCCTACCCTTAAGATGGGGTTTCAAGTTTTTGGATTCTTGTAGATTTTTAGTAATAACTCTTTCACACCTAACTTGGCACATCATGTGTAGTATGTGCATCATGAAATATTGCTAGGAACAATATTAATCCTTCAAATCACTTGAGTTGGACTTAATAAGGACTTGTGAAGACATCAAAATCTCCAACTATTGCTAAGATACCTAGACATCACATTTTATAGTCTTGGTGTCTTGCCACATTTTAAGGACATCTTACCATTTCAAATATGTTTGTGGGCATCCCCTACTGTCCTACTATGCTAAAAACATGGAATGTTGCAATATTAGATTGTTTCAAATAGTGGATTGATTCTTTCCTAAACTATTATTTCCTAAATTGATTCTTTCCTTTCCTGTAGTTGTTTCCTTTCCTATAGCTTTATGCATATCGCACACAACTATATATGTACCTGTATAGTTTTATGTGAATACAAGAATTGAAAATATTCTTCTTGATTTCTAATTTTCAAGTTGGTATCAGAGCTTTGAAGCTTAAATCATTTGTATCCCTTCATTGAACCATGGCTGATTTAGATTTAGAAGTATTTGAGAGCAGATCTGCTCCCATATAGCATGTTTGACACTCATGTTGTCCAAGTTGTGTGGGAGAGATAGAGGTAGAACATACTGTAGTAATAATAAAATAATCTTTTCAATATATTATAAAATAAAATATTCAAAAGTACATGATGTTTTACAAATTTATTGTAAATAGAGAAGAATACGACTTCCCTTGATGAAGGTATTCCAATCATGCATTTTTAAACGTTGATCCAAAATTACCTTTCTTTGATATGAGTTTCCTTATGTTTGCAAAAAATCATATGGAAAATTTAATTTTTTTATGGCATCAATTTGTTGCTACATTGATAACCAAGGAATGATGCTCGTATTAATTTGGTTTCCATTGCTATTTGATTCAAGGAAAAAATTTTAATGCATGATTGGATTCATCAATGTCATTGCAAATTTTGACCAATTTTTCTTTGTCACTCCTTCCATCCAATATTTTCCATATTGTCTCTGTTACATTTTTTCCAATATGCATAGCATCAAACAAATGCACAATTGGGAGATGCTCGTAGTAAAACAACCTACTAAATTGTCTAGGATATCTTTTGAGTCCTTTTAGAAGTTTCTCATTGATGCCTTGATGACCTTCAAAAACATCAATTATATCATTAGTAAACAAAATAAAGTGTCCAAATTTAAATTTCATACAAAAACCTACATCAAATGGAATGACATTACCTTGATGATTCATTCTATTGTATTCCAACTTCCACATGTGATGTGTTATTATTTGTGGCTTTGATGTTGTCTCTTCTTTCCCATTGAAAAGATGTTTTTTGACAATTTGGTAGTTATGCTTTTCTTGGAGAAAGTGTCTATGCTCATCAAAAACCTACTTTCCTAAATTTTTTGAATGACGAGATTTCATCTTTGCACCATAAATTGGATAGACAAATTTTCCCTTTGTCTAAAGACCTAGAAGATCTTGTATAATTGGATGACATGTGTACTATAAGATTCATATTTACAATTATGACATGCAATTTAAACATACAATGAAAATGTGTTAGCACTATTACATACCAAAAATATGTGTTATCTATTTTACATACCACAAAAATGTGTTAGTCTAGGGGCATCATGTATTGTCCGTACAAGTATTCCACGAAATTGAAATTTCCTTTCTTTAATTGGTCTAAAGATGTCATACATAGTGACCTAATTCCATAACTTTAACAACTCATCAATCAAGGGGTCAATATATATATTCATATCTTTCACTTGGTACTTAACTAGTTGAATGAACATTAAAAAAATATAATTATTATGGATATTTTGATACTGTGTTTATAAATTAATTTAGACAACTATTGAATGGAAAAATACTCAATACAATCATTTCCAACATTATGTGCTCCCTCTTTATAGATATTCAAGGAGGAATGCTATTTTTAATAACCAAAATAGGCTAGACCAAGTAAATAGATCTCATCTCTCCAAATGGATTAATACTTTCTGCTACTAATAAAAGCTTTAGATTACAAGGTTCTTCTTTAAATACTAGCCACCTATCTTCTATGACCTTAATGCATAATCATTTGTAGGCATTCACATAATGTCATATTGACTTCTATTACATGCATTGTAATCCATAAATTGTGCCAAGCAAGTACACCTGAATAATCATTGTAGACATGGAATAATGGGAATGTATCGAAGAACCTTGTGAGACACATTTTTCATTATTTGATCTGATTGATATCTACTAATGTGAAAATTAGGGTATTTTGTTGTAAATTCATGTTGTTTATGATATATAATGTGATCATTGGGACATGCATGTATTGTTTGATACTCTATTCCAATATCTTTCATTACGGTCAATAATTCTTGATAAGAGCAAGGTAGAATGTTTGATGGTGGTAAGAAACACTCACCTATCAACCTATGAAAAAAAATTGTTAATATAAAGAACATTAATGGTACGCTAACATAGAAGATGAAAAAAATGACACTATACCTTAGCATACATGAGATTGCTATATTGGATATACCATTCATAACCTTGAAGTTTACCAGCAACAATACATCAAAGAGAAGTGTTGTTTGGGAGCCTTGGTAGAAGGGCTCGTATGCATTTTTAATTATAGGTATATCAAGGTTCTCTTCATAATCATTATTAAATGCATGACTATCATCATCTATATCATCTTCATTAGTTGTGCTAGTAACATCTTCTTCAATGCTATTCTTTGGCATATTATTAGCTACACCAATACCAACATCTTCAATTGTGTTCTTTGCCTCAGGATCATCTTCTTCCATGGAAGCATTACCTTCTTCTTCAATATTCACACCTCCATGTTCCACCAGTTCAAAATCCACATTCACCAAAGGAAAAAAATCCTTTCCCCCTTTAATGTGATCATGTTGCCTACAATGTCTTTGAGCTATTGTGATTCGAATTCTTTAAGCCCTTGCATTTTTTGCAAGGAAAATAAAAATTTTCATCACCATTTATTTTGAACTGAGAACACAATCTAGCAATTATCACCTTATTTTGTTGTGGGTTCATATTGTCAAGCATGGACTTTCTTCACAAGCAAATATTCAAGCTATAAAATTACATCAAATATAAGCATACAAGCATTAGTAGTATCTTGTATATAATCATTAATAATAAAATAATAAAATATTACCATCTATTTAGTAAAGATGACATCTAAAAAATTTAAATGAATTATACAATATAATTATTGGCATTTGTTTTGAACAATATTATATATTGGCATTGATTTTGAACAAAAATTAGTCTATCAAGTGATGCATCCTTTATAGAATTAGTTCATCAAGTGATGACACTGTTAAGTAGAGAATAGTTACATCCATACATACATCCATCCATACATACACACCTAAATGGTTAAGTGTTACTTAATAATGTCCAAGGCATCTACACATTGGAGGTATACTCTGCCTACCAAGCTGCCTACATACCCATATACATGGGATCAAGACCCTTGACCTACTCTCTCTAATGAATGTGTAGTTCTGGTTTCTATTTGTTTTGATGTAGCTATATTCCTATAACCACTAGTGAGATTTACTCACCTAATACAACTCTTCGCCATCATACACCCCCTTAGAAAAATCATGCGGTTTTCTATAATTACAATCCTATAATACCTAGTGCAACCTTAATGTTGTAATTTACAATTAATGTAAGATTAACCTATATATGTCCTAACTCACTCCTTATATAGTTATGTTTAAAATCTCATGATAATAATCAATGGGTCTAAATAGACTAGTCAAGTTAATGCTAGCTAGGAATAGCTGGTTGTTTATTTTATTATACCTAATCTAATGACAGTTCTATAGAAATTTGTAATCAACAACATACCAATTGAACTAGGTTATGGCTTATCATTTAGCATGGGTTGAGTGATTTTCATTAGTTTATTATTTGAATTAGAGGTAATGTCATTGTTTTAACACAATTTGAGTGAGTTTTATTATTTTATTATTTGGATTAGAGGTAATGCAAAGGAATGAGCCTCGTGAGTTAATATATAACATCTCAAATTAGTTAATTGCTACCTAACCATGTCCAAGGTGTCCACACACCGTAGGCATACAATACTGCATTTAATACCCTAGTGCAACCTTTGTGTTATAGTTTATAGTAAATGTAAGATTAACTTGTATACATCCTAACTCACTTCTTATATAGTTATGTTTAAAAGCTTGTGAAAATACCCATGGCCATGCTACCTGTTGAGTGAGTTTTATTGTTTTTCTATTGTGTCAAGATCTCTCTATTTATATACATACATTCATACATATAAAATGATCACAAGGGCACAAAAAAAAAATCTTAGATCTCCGATAATCTCCATAATCCATAAGATCTCTCTATAGATAGATAGCTACATACATACATACATATACATACATGCATATATACATACATAAATATACATATATACATATATACACATACATACATACATCTGCATATGCAATTTTATCACCTTGGAAGGCATTTGATTAGAAATGTGGAAAAATTGCAAAAATTGACAAAAAGTTGTCAAGCAACAAATATTGTTGCTGAGCAACTTTTTTTGCCAATTTGGAAGGTCAATAATCAAAGTTTTTTTTGATCAAACAAGTAGGAATGAATATGTAAGGTCAAGATATATAGCTTATAAATGAATGTTCTTCAACCTAGGAAAGGTTTGGAGTTGATATGTATGGATTTGAATCAATAAGAAAGAAATTTTGGTGGGAAAATATGTGCAAAAAAAAAGTATAATTTTAAGAACTCCTTGAAATTTTATAGTAGGTACATGCTTATATTATGAAAAGTTGTGTTTTTGCTTCCTAGAAAAGGAGCTATAAATTGTGTGAATGAAAGAATGTCTTATATCTTGTGAGGAAGGGAGTAATACTTATCATAATTATTTACAAAGAAAACCTTTCAATCTTCCCTAACTCCATATAGTGAGAACATGTAGCCACTATGATACTTCACCCCAAAAATACATACAGTTTACTGTCCAACCAGTGGGTAAAGAGAACTTAGAAAAATAACTAATGAAGTTATGCACATATGTAGCATTAGAATTGATTGCAAACTTCATTGAATTTGGTATAAATATTTTTAACTATTACATCCAAGAAGTAAGGGAGAAAGTACTAAGACTGCATTCAAATACCAAATACACCAACTGATTTGACAAAAGAAACTAATTATATTACCACACCATAATCTTCCTCTCTCCTATCTACATTCCATCCCTATATACATAAGATTTTATTATTTATTTTGTAGATGACTGTTTAACTCCCCAAAGAGTTCATACAAGATGGTTGACCTTCCATCTTCAAAAAAGTGTCATTTTATAAAAAATGTTGACAAGAACATTTTTGACAATTTGCCTCTTTTTCTAATTCATACCAATTTGACACCATATATAGGTCCAAAAGGATTACAAATTACATATTTAATTCATGACCTTGCATGACATTTTAATACCTCTCAGCACCTTTGATCTCTGCAATTCACTGATCTCCACAATCCACAAGATCTCTCTCTCTCTCTCTCTCTCTCTCTCTCTCTCTCTCTCTCTCTACACACACACACACACACACACATAATATGTATGTATATATATGAATATATACATATATATATATATATATATGAATATATACATATATATATATATACATACATATATATTATATATATGTGTGTGTGTGTGTGTACACACACACACACACACACACACATAATATGTATGTATATATATGAATATATATATATATATATATATATATATATATATATATATATATATATATATATATATATATATATATATATATATATATATATATATATACATACATACATACATATATATTATGTGTGTGTGTGTGTGTGTGTGTGTGTGTGTGTGTGTATATATATATATATATATATATATATATATATATATATATATATATATATATATATATATAGAGAGAGAGAGAGAGAGAGAGAGAGAGAGAGAGAGAGAGAGAGAGAGATCTTGTGGATTGTGGAGATCAGTGAATTGCAGAGATCAAAGGTGCTAAGAGGTATTAAAATGTCATGCAAGGTCATGAATTAAATATGTAATTTGTAATCCTTTTGGACCTATATATGGTGCCAAATAGGTATGAATTAGAAAAAGAGGCAAATTGTCAAAAATGTGTAAAAAATATAAAGTTGTCAAAAATGTTGTTGTCAACATATATATATATATACACACACACACACACACACACACACATACATATATACATACATACATATGCATACATACATACATATGCATAAATACATACATACATATATACATACATATGCATATATACATATATTATACACATACATACATACATACATACATACATACATCTGCATATGCAATTTTATCACCTTGGAAGGCATTGGAATGCATTTGATTAGAAATATGGAAAAGTTGCAAAAATTAACAAAAAATTGTCATGCAACAAATATAAATATAAATTGAACTTACAAAAAATTACCTCATTTAACTAACTTTACTTTCAAATGAAAATTTAGGAAGTAAAATATTTAGGTGCATTTTTAAATTGCAACTTAAATTTTTAGTGGATAAAAATATGATATTTTTGTTCATATGGATAGAAAAACTAATATATTTTTAAATATTTTGGAAGGATATTCATATTTAGTTTACAATTATTTTCATTTTCAATAAGTAGTTGTTTCGAGTTGATGAGATACATATTCATATGTGTGATTATTCTCTTAACTTTTAGCTTTGCTACCATAAAATTCGCACAATACTTTCTACCTAAATGGTCCAATAGTTGAACACTTTTGAATATTACATTATTGGTTATGAACACGAGTCAAAATTAGCTATTTTGAGTTGATGTATTTATATATTCATATTTCCTAATAACTTTTTGCTTTGCTACCATAAAATTTGTACAATGGTTTCTTTTAATGATTTAATAATGTAATACTAACTTATTGTTCAACTACTTGAAAAAATATTATGTTGGGATTTCCATTCACTCCTTGCTTACCAAATTTCCAAATTACTAAAATTAATGAAACCCCCAAAAAAGTAAAAACTCTAATAAAAATGTATCAATAGAAACCTACTCTTATTCCTACTGAAGAATGACTTTTTTTATCCTTTGCATAACTGATCTTATAGTATGTATTACTACTTAGAAATCATAATAATAAATTATGAGAAGAGACAATAGGCTCAATGATGCATTACTCTTGCTGTCATGTTTATATGTATATTGTTGTTGCCTTTTATTTCTCATAAATAGATATGTTAAATAAGATGTAACTTTGAAGATTATGTGATAATGAGCCAATATTTATTAACTCTCTATTTATAATCTTTTTTATTATTTTAAAAAAAATGTAAATAATCAAAAGTTAACCGATGTGCTATTTAAGATCTAAAAATATGAAAATTAACTATAACATGTGTTGAAACATTTCAAAAGAGCCCCAAAAAAAATGTTTAGGTATAAACTTATAATTAGAAAAACTTAGTTGAAGACTAATTAAATAATTGACTAAACTTTTTGAAGGAAAATAACAATTTAATAATGGGATGCTTTTTCCACTTCTTGCCATTTCTTTAGTTATCTATGGGAAGATGGAATGTAGCCCTTGTATACTGTATTTCCACTCTCAACATCAATGAATTTGAATGTAACAAATTGAAGACAACTTTAGATTCATTAATTAACTTTAGATTCATTGAGGTTTTTTAATGCCCATTAAAAATCTATCTGACTTTATGACAAAATCTAGTGGAGAATGAACACCCACATCATCTCTTGCTTGTCTAAAGTACGTTGAGAAAGTCAAAGAGGGTTTTTTTTGGTATGGGCTAAGGCAAGGCTAAGAAAGCAATGAATAATTTATAGTAGAGAGGCAAATTGACATAGAGCTTTGGGTCAAAACCAGAGGAGCCTAATGTTTGCAATGCAGATTGGAGCAATTGTTGTAAAAAAGAAAATAGAGAAGAAGAATTTTCCACTAGACCATTTTTAGTAGGGAAACTACCCTTTCCTCCTGTTAGATTGAAAGCAAGTGCCAAAAAAATGATTATGGTAATGTATCTGGCATAAATCAAAGTTAATCCATGAACCCTTACCTTGAAAGCAAGTTCCAAATAGAAGGGATCAAGAATGAAAGTTAATCCATGAACCCTTACCTTGAAAGCAAGTTCCAAACAAAAAAGGATGAGAATGAAAATTAATCCATCAACCTTATCTTGATGGCACTGAAAAGATCTTGGTCACATCTGAAGCCTCCCACCCGCACTTTGTTGCATGAATAAATTAAGTTTCACTTTTCCTTATTTGTTTATATCCTTGACAACGTCAAAATTTTGATGAAAAACTTAACTGTCATCAAAATTTTGATGTTATCAGGATCATATTTCTTTAAAAATTAATTTGATAAGCCAAATTGGCTTGCTGTAAAAAATTTAGGTTGAAAATGACACCCCCAAATGTACTAGTGTGTATATATCTATTGATCCTAAAAAAAGTATTAAAATAAAAAAATTCCCTAAAAATGATCATCTTAGTTAAAACCTAGTAATAGGCGCTTTGATGTATCACCAAAAAAAATAAAAAAATAAAAAAATAAAAAAATTGAAAAACATACTTAAAAAAATCTGCTAGGTGGTGAAAGCCTAGAAACAGGTGCTACTTGAGAAACTTGCACCTACATTTATAAGTCTCATCCATTCACTCTACAACACATTTCCTAGCTTGGAATTATCTCTTGCCCTCATCTCAAGGGCATGATTTCTTAGCCTATCAAGGTCTCATTGTGCATTAGGGTTTCTTTGGCAACTCACAAAACAATGTTTCTCAACACTTCCCCCTTGACATCGAGTGTTTCTCAACACTTCTTGAATAATCTATCCACAATATAGGATGTTGCAATATTTCTCATCATCAGGTTCAAGTCTTGAAGAAATGGCCATGTGACTTACACACACACACACACACACACACACACACTTAAACATCAAACTTGTTGAGCTATGATGAACTTTATCTTCTTTGTGTGTTGTTTATGATGATTTCTTTGTAGAGTGTTCCCTCCCTAATAGTTCTTTGAGGATGTCATGGACTAGAAGAGTGGGGGCATGGGGCATGGGGCATGTTTTAATTGCTTTCTACTTGTGGGTATACTTTGTTAGTCTAAGGTGTTTAGAGCATTCATGCTTGTCCTACTTGACACTTTTGACCTATAATATATCATCCTTGTTTTTTTTCTCAAGACCAAACTTGAGGGTTATCCTAGTGCTTATGGCTTGATATAGGTGTAATCTTTCTATATCAAACCTAGGGAATCTAACTACATTAGCCATATTGACTTACATGTCTTTGATGCTTAGGTTGGATTCCCACATTCCTATATGATATAGATCATATTCATATCCTCATAGTTATATTAGTGATGATTGTATGATCTTACGATGTCCCCAATAAATGCTTAATGATGAAATTAGAGTCTAAATGTTTTGCGTTCCGTGCAAGTAAACCATTTTTTGAATACTAGTTTGCATCATAGGTACATTTTAGGTTAGTCTTGCATTTCTACATATGGGGAGAGCTCTCTCTTCATCTTTTCTCGAACATATCAGCTAATTGCTTTCATATCTTCTTCAATTTCTTCTCAATCATATCTTTCCATTTTCTTGATCTTTCACTTTGTCTCTTTGCTATCATATCAACATAAGGGGTTAATTTAAAAATTACATTTGATCTATCCAAGTATTACATTTTCAAAATATGAGCCTACATCATACATATGAGAGCTAAACTATACATAAGAGAGATCCATGAATAGATAAGCATGAGCAGGAAATTGAAACATCACATGGAAACATAAAGTCAAAAATATTGAAACATCCATATACAACATTCATAAAATGAGGCAAATACATAAAGATATTGATCGAATCTAGTATCTAATATATATCAAAGATGTCACAATACATATACAATATGGGATCCAAAATTTGGATGAATATCTCAAAATACATATGGTACAACAAAAGTATCATAAAGAAATCAACCTAGACCTAAGACTGGCTTCCCCCCTCATGAGTAGGTTGTGACTGGGAAGGAGCTACTAGTGCTCGCAATAGTGGCTAATCTAATCTACCATCCCTCTTTGAGTACATAGGTACTCATTGGTCCACCAAAATTGCAACAATGTACACGTTATGGTAGTAGGCCACCCTAGTTGTTTGTTGCTCCACCTAAGATTAGGCCTCTACTAAATCATCCCTCAAAGATCTCTCTCACCTATCAACCTCTGTGCATACATCCACTAGTTGTTGGTCTCTGGCTGCTATGGTCATCCTTAACCCCTTTAGCTCTGCCTCTAAGGTCTAGATCTTGGCATCCTGGTCATCGTCCTCTCCATCTCCTTCGACAGGCTACTCCTATCATGCCTCCATTTTCCTTACTCTCCTGCACCTTAGTGGACTCTCCTCCTCCTCTCTCATGGCCTAGACCCGTGTCTATCTCCTCCCACCAGATTGGGAACTACTCAGGACCTCCATCTACCTCCCACCATTGCTTCCACCTCCATCACTATCTCCTCCATCTCCCCTTGTCCTACTACTATGGGTGGGGCATCTGGTCATGTGAATCTAGGGAAAGGATACCTCTACATCTCATACATATACATCAGGTCTTCTCTTGCATCTTCCACATCTAGGTGCTAGTCCCAAGACTCCCACATCAAAGCTGTTGTATCCCTCAAGGTAGTTTGATAATATAAAATGGGTAACCAACCTTATGCCTCCTCATCATAGAATCATGCATAAGTGGTAGTATCTACTAAGATCCCCTATCATTGGCCAAACTAATTCCATACTCATCTCATAGAAAAATCTCTACTATCTCTAAATGTTTCCTAACTAGTGGTTGACTATAGTGCATATACTCAAGCTCCCATGTGTTAGACCATTTGTGACACTCATGGTATGACCACTAGACAAAATAAATGAGCTCATCAAAGAGACACTGGTAGTAAGTTGCATCTCTATTGTGAATCTATAGAATGAACCTTGTATACCTAAAAATAAAGGGCTTGCTATGCTCTCATGGCTACACCCATGGTCGAATCATGACAATATGCTCGCACACCCATATCTAGTCCAACACTGTACCATATGCCCATGTCTTCCCTTGTCAATAGGCTATCTTGTAAAGCTCCCAACACATATATGCAAGAATCATAGGTCCCCATGCCATTCTCTAGGACTGCCCAAGTAAATCTATTACCAGTCTATCCCATCCTAGTGGGAAGCCCTTCTAGCCCATGTGGTGACCAGAGCCTAGGAAACCAATGAGCATAGAAGGCAAGATAATAGATACTCATCCCCTTACTCATCTATGAGCCTCTGCTAGCTCAAGTGGAAATCCAAGATGGTCACATCTCAAAATATTTATTGTACTGCTAGTCTCCCCTCTATTAGTGTCTAATTATAATAAATCTATGACATGCAAAACTCACATCAGTACATCTCATATGGATAAAAACAACTTAACACCAAAAGGGAAACCAAATTTAAAAACTCACCGAATCTCCATAGCATGACATATGAAGGATGTGATATACATCCTCCAAAGTGATAGTAGTCTCCCTAGTCAACAAATGGAAAGTATTGTGCTCATTGTGCCACTGCTCAACTAAAGTACTCAATAATCTGTGGTTTGCCTATATACGAGGCATGTGTGTCACCCACTTGAACCCCATACTTGATATGAAAACCTTCTCATCATCATTGTGCAACCCCACCATTTTTGGGGCTTTGATATGAAGAGTAGGAAACATAATCTGCAAAACCAAGCCAAACAAAAATCAAAATCATTAGGATATGTATGAACATCATCAGCCAAACAAAATGATAGAAAATAGTACTAAAACATGAAAAAAAACTAAAAAATAGATTGTGCAACAATTTTAACTATATGCAAGTGATACTTTATGTTGATTAAGTATCGTGTGATACTTCTTATAATACTTGGGCAATACTTTTTTTCCAGGTGATATTTCACACCATGTGATACGAGATTTGGGCACTATTGATATGATATAACTTTTAAAGGTGTGTGGTACTTTGTGTTTCATAGAAGTATTCTGCGATACTTATCAAAGTATCCATGTGATACTTTTAAAGTATCAAGCAATATTTTTTTCAAAAGCCTAATAACATAATAAAAATTTGCTAAATAAGCCCAAAAGTGACCAAATTTCAAAGACTTACCGAAGATTCATACTTAGGTGGTTGGTTGTGCGATCGATTGTGCTCAAAATGATGTATGTGGATCAAAACACCTACTAAAGCAATATTCTCTCTCTAAATCACTCAAAAGCTCTCAAAACCACAAAAGAAAAATCAATTGAAAATGACCCTTGGACCCCTTATAAAGCCCTCTAACATCATTTTGACTCATTTTTCAAACTCCTTAGAATTCTGTAAAAATTGCACCCCTAGCTAATTTTGACATCCTAGATCCATTTTCAAAATTGAAATAAAAATTAGAGTTCATCTTGATAGTCAAAATCACATTTCAAAATTCTACCTTCTTTAATGCAGTTAGTTGACCTTTTGAGGTCTAATCTTCAAATCATCGTTGGGGTATATTTATTTCTCAATGTCTTCACCATTTCTACAATTCATATCTACTTTCTTTCACATATTTAACTTCTAAATCATCTTTTTACTTGATTTGACCCAACTTGCATACTTTATCTTTCATGGTCAACTCTAGTCAATCTGGGGCATTTTATCATTGCTTTATAGTCACTCTTTGGTTTTAATCTCTTATCGGTCATCATGGACTTTTCAATATCTCAATTTTCTCATATCTAACTCATTTCTACATTCCTTTTTCCTCATTTTGATTTCGATCCTGAGGGGGTAGAAATAATCTATCATCGCTTGCTACAACTATCTATTTCTTAGGAGCATCTGTTTGATCTTTTCATTTTTCTCTTGATCTATCTACTTTGCTAAGTGTTAGTAATCTTCTTGATCTCTTATATCATATCTTTCCTAGTGTTCAATACTATCACTATTAGGTTGTACATTCAAGATTTTCTATCTCTTTCTGTATTTTGTTCTTTAGAATTAGATTTCTATCTATTACTACCTACTTGGATTCTATATTCTTTGACATCATGTATTCATAGATCGATCACACATTAGTCAAAGAGGGGAAAATTTAATCATCTAAAAATGACCATCTAGACTATTAGCTCCCTTCTTAGCATTTTGGCTAAATTAATTAATCATTTTCTACGCTAAATTGCTAAAAACCAATTAATTTGATTATAACCTATAGTTTGACTATATTATCCTAAGTTCATATTTGATTAAAACAACATGTCCCCTTTTAATTAAATAAAATAACCCATTCTTCTAACCCACTCAATATGTACACATAAAGTCCTTTTTGTATTTATGAATTAAAATAAAAGGCTTTTTGTCTCACATGAAAGGTCAACTCCTTTTCATTGTTTGACTTGCTATTACACATGGATCATGCCCAAAGGCAACCCCCACCCTTAATCATCCATCCCTTGATCTTGATCTCAACCATTCATACATCTTTAAAAAAAAGAGCTCCTCCCTTCTCAAAGGATCCACATTCTTGAGTATTGTTATACTACAAGTTTATTGATCGATCTTCTTAGAGCTTGTGGAGAACTTCTACTTCTTGTCTAAATTATCTCATCCCCATTACATATTAGCTTAGATTCATCTTTCATAATAGCATAGTTCATTTTGTACTAACTTTAATCACATAGTTTAACTAGAATGGTTGTTGTAACACTCTCATTTTTATTAATCTAGTTTCATTGTGCATATCATTCTAGCTTAGTTTCATTCTTGCATTGCATGATTGAGAGTTCTTTTCAACACTTACATTCTTACTCTTGTCTAAGGAACCTCCCATTGCATGATTTACCAACAAGGAATGTGTCTCTAAGGCTCAGTTGAGAGCTATTCATATTTCTCAAAATAATTCCATGCACTCCATGGATAGGGAGCTCTAGGTCATCATTAAAGCATTACAACTCATGTAATCACTTGGATAGAAGGGTTTAGAGTGATGCACATTTCTAGTGTATACCTAGTGAGGCCACAAAAAATTCAAGTATATAATAGGATATTGTCTACTCTAACAGAAAGCATTAATATAGGCAACAAAAGGTTTGAATTCCTAACTTTCTCAGCCATTCAATTGAGGGATAGTTCAGTCTGGATGTTCTCTTCCAATCATAACATTAGTGTAGACAACATAAGAAAATGGATGGGTGAATTTAACCATATCAAGAGTGTAGCCAACTGTGCAACAAGAATGGGAAAATCATTTACCTCTTCCAAGAAGATATTAAATGTTAGTGAGCATGAGGTTTTCCTCATCAATGATATTGAGGTCTCTACTAATGGCATCACATACTTATTTTTTGATGGAATAGGGAAGATATCTATTATTTTGACAAAATATATAGATAATATATGTTAATTTGGTATCCCTCCACCTTCATCTTTCCAGATAAGGTATGGTGGCCATAAATGTTTTGTAGCAATTAATCCTACTTCAAATTTTCCCCAAGATTGGTAGCTCAAATTTCACTTTATATTGAATTTTTAAACTATCCTCTTTAGAATGATTTTTTTATAAGTAGTACTATCATAAGTATCAACTAAAACATTTCAAAAGTTTGATGTTTACATTAGTTAGCAATTCAAACTAGAGTGATGACATATTGGTGTTCTTTTTGTAATTATTGGTGTTTTAAAATTGTAGTATAGATTTTTGGTTAGCAAGAAGTTGATCTATCTTTATAAATATGTTTACCAATCTGATATGGGTGCACTAGTAAGCCCTCTTCACTTTTTCTTAGCTTCTTTTATATTTACATATAGTGGTCATACTTTTCTTGATGGAGACACAACCTAAGCACAGAATGGACACAACAGGAAAGGGAAAAATTTATTAACTATGAAAATATGCTAGTACACTTAGTGTAGGAAAAAAAGACTCCAAAACATGTCTTATGGGATTACAATAGCATAAATCTAGAGATATTTTCTTCTCCTAGTACCTTCTTTCAAACTCCACTCTGAATTTCCTTTTACAATGCCAAAAATCTCCTTAAATAGACCCCAATGGGTTAAAGATTATGAATACATTCTAGAAAGTGCTAGTTGGCATCCACTGCCAAAATGGAACGCTCGAGAAGTCACTTTAGAAGTCGGTACAAAATTAGAAGAATCCAAAAATGGTAGCCAAAATTTCAGGAGGCATAACTTTTGAATCGTAGCTCCGATCGATGAACCGTTTACATTTTCAAAAAGCTCTCAGAGTGCTCTATAGCTCGATGGACTAGCTTTGCTTGTCTCCCATTTTTTGGCCCTGTACAAGGTCATTTAATTCCTTGAACCTGACTTTGAAGCCTTCTTAGGAGGTCTCCAGAACTCAAAAAACTGCGATAACTTTCAAATCGTGTAGCCTTTTGCCCTGATTCTTTTTCTAGAATGTTCTAAATTACAATTTTAATCCTCCCTCCAATTTACACCTTTTGATTCACCATAATTATGGCTCAATTACATAGTCCTATTTTTCTAGCATTTACACATATCCCAAGGTGCTTAAATACTCTAACCCAGAACACTGATAGTGGAACTGTGAGAGTTGAAATCTTTATTTGACCCAAATGGGTATCCAAAAATGAAAACACATGAAACAAAAACTATGTCTAGGTACATTTTTTTTTGGGTGACAGAGGATTGCCCTTATACCTCTGGATGCTCCTGCATCATTTCTACTCTTGAGAATTAGAATATTTTCTTTTGGCATATAATAAATATTTTTGTTATCTTTGGAGGTTTCATTCAAGTTAGATTGTTTAATATGGGGGATATAGTTCCTTTGTACATCAGATTGAATACTACTGGTATATATATATGTCATATCAATGTGACTTCTAATTCCAAGTATTATGGAATGTTTATATTTGGCATCATCCCTTCCTTCTCAATGGATTAGTTAGTTGTTTCCTTAGCTACATAACTATCATTATAAGAGAGACATATTCAATCCCCAAAATTATGATTTCTTTTGGTCTTTACAAACTATTTGGTCTGCCCATGGTTGTAGAGGTTTGGTGCAAATAAATGCATGCTTGTCTCTAGGAATGTGTGGTTTTCCCAAGTGGCACAGGTATTGAAATTTTTTATTTTAAATGATTTGAAGTTCCCATACTTGGCTTATGGAGATATGTATTTATTATTATTTATTTCAATTAGAAACTGTTGCTAATATTATCAGACTTACCATTAAGTTTCTAAAACCTTTCATTTGTTGTTGTATGTGTTTGTAGTGCATAATCAATATTATTGATTTGAATATTGGCATAAAGTTCATGGTGTGGTAAGATTTTGAATTAATGTTGTGGATTCTAGACTATTGTCTTTGATACAAAGGTCAAAAATTTCCAATTTTGAAATCCATTCTTACTTGTGAGCTTATGAGTCCAATTCCATATTGGTACCATGCTATTTATGTTTTTTTATTCAAATGGTATAAGCACACATTTCTCCCTAAATATTAAACCTAACAAACCTTAAAATAAATATGTAATTTAGAACAAAAATCTAGTCCAAGAATTTAATAATAGCAGTTGTTGCTCCAAAATATCCAATGCTATCTTTATTATGTTCCTAATAGGATAACATAAGAAATATAGCTGCAACTACTTTAGATGTTTCCAAATCAATAATTTCTAACAAAAGATGCACTATACCCTAATTTGATTATTTCTTTATTCCTATTATTGTTGACACAAATGTTCAAAAGTGTTGGAGCTCTAGATTCAAAGGCATGTGTATTAGACACATCAATGGTAGAATGTAGGAAATTTAAAAGAGAATGAATAAATCATTAGAACCCATGTATGAACAAGATTCATTATCATCTTTTGCCAATTTTGTGATCTCTTTTTCCACTTTATATTGATTCTAGTTCTAATGAATATCCACTAAGGTTGTAAGAAATATTTTATATCTTTTATTAGGGTCATCTTTTACAATTTTTAATTCAACCATGTTACATTACCAAGATAGGTTTTTGTCATCAGTTTCACCAGATCCTTCATTTGGAAGAAGTATCAAAGAGTCACAATAATAAATGGTGCTGAAAGTACCTATTGGAAATCTTCCTGTATAATCCTAAGAAACATTAGAACTTTGACTGTCCTCTAATAGGACTATCTTGACCTCTTTAAACCAAATTCCATTAATACTTTTGATGGATCCATAGTCACCCAAATTCCACCTCTAGTCTCTACAAAGGGGGGAAGTGATCAGTGAATTTGATACTTGTATGTCATTATGCTCACACCAATTAGCAATGAGGACTTTTACACAATAATTAGGACTCAAACAAACACATTTCTACTAAGTTTTTGGGCATGTATCATGATCCTCACTGAGCCATTTCTCAATACAAATCTATTCATATATTTTTCCCAAAATAAATAATTATAGGGTCAGGCATCTATTATAGGGAAATTGGACATCTAAATCCTTCAAGAGGTACTAACACACTTCTAAATCTTCCAAGTGTATCTTTTATGGTTAAACTAAATGTGTGAACATCTCATACATAGTGATCAATACTCTTTCCATTCCTAGTAACCTTTCCAAGGGAAATCCTTAGTAATGGAGAATATAGATCTGAGCATACTTTCTAAGAAGATGCATAAGATAAATGATAATAGATTCCTTCGACTTATATTCTTTGTGCCAAGCATTATCAAGAAATCTCAAAGCTAACCCACCAATTGACTATTAGGAATGGCTATATCCCTAACAACAATGGAGATGGCACCATAACTATAGGGTCTAGTCCACATCACTTACCAATCCAAACACCATATTCAAATTGTTTGGTTTATAATATAGGGGAAGCAAACCTGCACCTAGAGAAGGAGGCCTCCTTATAAATGTCTATGCATATATTTTCATCAGGTCCACACTTGTATATGATACTATTAATAGTAGAAAAATTATTGTGAAAATCAAATTAATTATCCACCCTACCTTCTGGTAAATTACATTCTTTGATACAAAGGGACAAGGTCATAGACATGTGAATCCAAATCACTGAAATGTTCTCAACACAAAGGGATGGACTCTCTCTTAACCTCAACTTTCTCCAATATTTTGTTGATTCCTTGGAGTAAATACTATAGGTTTTTTAGAGCTATAATAATGATGCTAACATTTCTTTTAATGATTCGATCAAGACTCTCAACAATAGGGCATTCCCTAGCTTAATTGTATATTCAACCAAGGATGGATATCACTCCACTTTTTTGGTTGTTTGTTTATAATTTTTTTCTCAAACTCAAAGTTTTTATTGAAATATAAGGTTGGAATGATTTGAGATAGTGGAAAATCCTATTGATGAATAGTTGTTAACAATTGTAGAGCACACAATCAAAGATTACAACTGATGACCCTTTCCCTAGGCTTAAATTTTTTTTCCAGAATTAACTTTTTCCTCAATAAAACAAGAGCATGCACAACTCAATGGATAGTTGAAACTAAAAAGAAATGTGCTAGCTTGACATATCAACTTACAAAATAAAAAAGTGATTACACCAATCATGTTTCAACTATTAAAAGAAAATTTCTTTTCTAGATACTTTAATGATTAAATTAACTATCTATCATTTTTTTCTAGAGAGACAACTATTAGTTCTAGACAATGTTGAAGTTCTAGAAATGGTGTTTTCTAAATCTACTCTACCCAAAAGGTTTGGTAAGTCCTTAACCTTTGAACTAATTATTTCACATGACAGGAAATAGAAACCTTCATATAGTATCCTGCTAAAACATATTTATAACACCATATGGCTATAGAATAAAACCAGATCAATTCTTAACTCAAATTAGAAAAGTCCAAAAATTCCTATCTTGCAATATGAATGGTAAAGAGTTACCTCCAAGAATGATATCCCAACTTTCTTGATACAATCCATCTTAGCAAATCTACTCCTTAGTGCTCATGTATAGAGTTTTCTTTTTTTGGGGTTCATATGATAAAGCCACTCTTGTAGTATGTTTTCTTCCTAGTGCCTATTTATTTTATTTTTCTAGCCATAATTTCCCATTCTCAAACTGGACTTGGTTGGATCTCCAAGTTTGTAGAGCTATAAGTTTTTCTCCTATCATTTCTCCCTTCCCCACCTACTTTCATCTTCCTTGCACCTATTTATCTTATTTCTCTTGTTAGCTAGGGTATTGGTAGTGACATTTAGAAAAATATTTTTAAATTAATGAAATATGATTATGCTTTATCTTGGACTCCCCTCATTGGCTAGTTGAGTTTTGTTCCTTCTAGGAATTAGCAATGAAGTATTTGTGTTCATCATTAATTATTGTTATAGTATTACGTTGGGCCATAGCAAATGAAAATTGATTATGGGACTGCCCACTGTCAATATCAAGCACGGATTTATGGCTTATTAGGTCAACAAGCTCTTGATTAGAAGGTTTCACAACCATGTGTGCCTTTAGATGAGGTATCATTAAATAAATCAAAATTACTCACAAAATATTAATCATGCTAAAGCAAGGCTGCAATATTTTCAAAAAGAGATGTCTTCATATATATATGCATTGGTATCTTCATCAAAATTATCATATGTATTTGTATAGGCTTCTCAGTTCTTCACATAAGACATTGATTTTTGTCACTTTGATTATTGCTCACACATTGGTCTTTATTTTAGTAATGAAGAGCTCACTGATTTCTTTGCAATTAAAATTATTGATTCAAAACCTTTTATCACTATGATACTTCTTTTTCACATTATTATTTTTAGTGTCCTCATGTTTGACATATCACTTTCCTGTGTGTCATGTTCATATTTATTTTTCCTTGTACAATGTCTCCACATCCTTCTTTGATTGTACTCTCTACAAATACTAATCAAAATATACATGTAGGGTTTGAATTTAAACAACTAGGCCTATTCACACAGCATCCTAAATTTTCTATATAATAGCTATATGGCTGAACACATTACTTTCTACTATATTTACACCATGAGTATTGATTCTTCATCCAAAAATGGTGCCACTATTATAGAATAGTGAAGTTTCCTCAAAAAATCATGAACTAGGGTTATCAAAAGTTAATGAAGTTTTATTTTAATATTCTTTAATTTATGTAAAAAATTAGGGAAAATTAGTTCATATTTCAAGAGATATAGCTAAAATACAACTACTCACTAGTAAGCACTTCTATTTGGAATCTTGCATTGACTTGATAGAGATTGTGAAGCCTCCATGGTTGGTGTTTAATAACTTGATATATTTTAATTATACACACATTGCTTCCACATATTGTATTGGTGAATATTGTAGTTTTTGATTTGAGTGTGTTTTCCTTCTTCAATTAGAGAATTCCTCTCATGTCATCTTGTTATTGATCTGACATCTTTGTTGTCTATTTGCAATAGTTAATATAGATTTCTCCATGAATTTACATCAAAAGGATCATTATCATGAAAATCCTATAGCAATAATGCAGTCACTATTGGAAATATAAGGTAGGCAAGGTTACTAAGAGGGGAGGGGTGAATCAAGAACCAATCAAACTTTATCTCACTTCACCAATTAATCCTTCATTTAATATTCTGATCTAATTGTATGCATGATAGAATGAAAGAAAATAAACATTCATCACACTTTGACAAAATATATGGTAACTTAGAAACCTTCCAAATAGAAAGTAAAACTGGGGTGGGGATGATACCCAAAAGCTTTAGTACTGCAATATAAAGTTGAAATATTAAGGCTTACAATTGACCACTTCTAGTGATCTACCCTGTTAGGAGCAATAAGGACTATGAGGTCCACCTTGTTAAAGGATTTAAAAACATGTAATGAAGTATGCACTCAGTTAAGAGATTTACAAAGACTATTCAATCTACCCTATTAAATGATTTTACTGATGCAACTATTAGGGTGAACCAGTGGTTGATCTTTGATCTACAACTTTGATTTGATGGTTGAGATTCCTTATATTGTAATAATCACTTGGTTGTGATAGATAAATCTTTGTTATACCTTATACTACTTGTAGCCTTCTCTAATTTTCACTTCTACTCATCATATCTCTTCACATATATATTTGGATATGATATAATGCATTACATATATACCAATCCAAATCACAACTTACTAGAGTTGGCTACAATACCAATTTAATCATAATTCACAAAGTTGGCCCAACTATTGTAACTCAGATTCTAAAGACAAACTCAAAAATGTTTTGGTACATGATAAAGACTATCAATGCTCATAAAACTTCGGCACTCAGTTGAACTTGAAGCTAGGGCTATAGTAATCAGTTCCAAGTAGCTCAAACTCAATCAACACTGTGTGACTCAGTGAACACTGAGAAACTCAATAGCTACTAAATCACTCAGTTGACACTACATTACTTAGTGAACACTAGATTTACATTGTTAGCACTATGAGCTCGGTAGATACTAATAATTTGGTTAACATACCATAGCTTAGTTAACACTATGATCTTCTTCACTTTCACTGAATACCTTGGTAGCCTCTGCTATGCTTGGTTTTCACTGTACATTATTTATGAAGCTCGGTAAACACTGTGTAGCTCAGAAAACACTACAAACTAACTCCTTGGCTTGAGACTATCCAAAATACTTGGTTAACACTACAAACAAAATGATAGGCTTAGTAGTAACTATAGAGCTTAGTAGCAATGTAACCATTTGACTAAGTGTTGAGTCACTGATAGACAAATTGAACTTAATGTCAACAATCTCCCCCTTTGGCATTAGTAACAAAAACACTTATCAAACCAAAAAATATGAAATTAAAAACCATAAGTCAAAACTTCCTTTGCCATCATTCTGTGTCTTCAACTCTGTTTTACTTTTTGAAGTTATAGCTCGGTAACATACTTTGTTTTTATTTTATTTTTCAAAATTGCTTTTGTAAAGATATTTTATGTTTATTTGTACAGGTATCTTTATGATACTATCCTACTCCCCCATACATAAATCTATCCTATATACATACAAATGGAGTATAGTATATTTTTTTATAATATCTTTTCTCTCTTTACATATTACTACTCCCCCTTTTTGACATAAATGCCAAAGGTATATAATATCTATATGTTAATACCAAAATGTGACAAGAATTTAGAATGTATCTTCAGAATAAGTACTATTGTCTTGTCCCAACTCTCTTGTAGTACCTTACTTGCATGCAATGCAATCTAAACTTTTGCTGATAATTCCATCATGTGAACAGCTATGGAGAAGTTGTTATCATGGATGAGTGTCTTTGCATGTGCAAAGTGTTTCTGCAATGCATCCATGTTTGGAAAAATGATGCCTTGGATTTCTACAAGTGTGGCCTTGATCCTAGCTTTTTCTTTCAATATTTCTACCTATAGATTTGTTAGATATCTAATCTTTGTGTAATTTGTAGAAGTATGGCTCGGGTCAAGTGATAGTTGGTGTGCACTTGCCTTCATGTCTTCATCTATCTTGGAAAACTTATCCTTGATTTCCTTTGTAAAGATAAACATATCACTTGACAAATAATGAAACAACATTATAAATAGATGTTTCTAGTAAACCAAGAATAGTAACTAACTCTACTTAATCTATTGCAATTCTTTGTGCAACTTGGTCTAATACTCTATTCTCAAATTTTCTTTTAGCTCTTTGTAGCAATTTATCCTATCCATTAAAGTCTTCATTGTATTTGTGAACAATTTATGCTAGCTGGCCTAGAATGGGTTGTTTACCATCAACCTCAATACTTAGAGCATCAATAAATATGCTCTTTATGTCTTCAAGAACTTGATTTTCTTTCTTCTTTTCTTCTTTAAGCTTCTACTACTTAGCTCTCTTCTTCAGTAGTTCACCCATGATATCTATTTGATTAGGCGTGAGGGTAGAGATATCCCAATTTGGAATAACTATATCCTCATCTAGATCAATAGCTTCTTCTTCTTTTCCCTTTTCCTTCAGAATAGTGGAAATAATTTGCTTTCCGTTGTTTAAGACTTTAGTGCTCAGTTGAGACTGGTTCTCAACTATCATTGTACTAGCTATTGATATACTTGGAATAGAAATAATTTTGGAAATTGATGGACTAGCAACAAAAGTTGAAATGACACTAACAAAAGGAATACCTTGTTGTTGCTCGGTCAAGTTGATGATGGAGGACCTTGCTACTCAAAAAATGAAGTGTTGGGCACTTTAGTCAATGTAACTTTTAGCTGAACAATTTTAGAGCTTGGTTAGGTGTTTGGTATAGTAGGGGTATCCACAACCAACTTGGTAGAAGCTATCTCTAAGCTAGATTGTGCTAAGGCTATGCTCAAAGAGTGAGGAAATGAGGCCATGACTACTGCTACAATTTTCTCTACATTAGTTTCCTCAATGCTTTGAATCTTTGGAAGGCTTCCTCTAATAGCTTCATGTTCTTCCTCCTCATCATCTAGATTGACATCATCTAATTCATCATCTTTTATTTTTTGCATCTTCTTCCTCATTATCTTCTGTAGGATTTGAGCAAAAGTGCACAACAAATCCACAAAGCCTAAGAAAACTTGCATGTAGAAAACTTGTCACTAAGAAGAAGAAGACAAGAAGAGGCAAGGGTTTGATCTAAAAAACTTAGACAAAGAAAATATTATTCAAAGGATCTTCATAATGAAAAAATACAAAGAGATCAATCCTTATAAAGGAGATTGAAACCCGGAAAAGGTAACCTAAAGCCTAAAAAAGCTAGGTTGCACAATATAATTAATAAGATATTAATTATATGCACCTACAAGATAGCTTAAGCAAACTAGAGTAATAGGTAACTTATTTAATTAAATCAAAGTGATTTAATTAATAAGTGCAAAAAAATAATTACTCTAACACCCCCCCTTAAGCAAAGCTCAGGAGGTAAGCTAACCTAGCACAACTATGAAAGTAGAAAATTGGGTCCTGGCAACAAGGCCTGATCAGGTACCCAATCAGAATAAAATCTCTATAAAGAGGAGAAATAAAGAAAACCACATGGGAAAAACCCTACTCCAAAAAGAGATAGCAAAGAATGTTCCAAAAGAAGGAACAAAGAGATCAGAAGAGAATCACTGAAGCATGAAGAACCGCAAAACTCTGTCAAAATGCTGATTTGTAGAACCTCTATGGAAATAGAAGGCACAAACTGAGCATGTCTATATGGTAGATGATCCATCTCACTAAAATGCATAGGTAGCTAGCCACTGCAATTGCCTAGTATGTAGGATCAAGTACTAAATACATAGCTCACACCAACGAACCATCAACCAAAGAAGCATAGAATAGCAATATAACCCCCCCTTGATGCAGGTGAGGTGACAGGCAACTGAAAAGGTGGGCCAAAGAATCTCCTACAACATAGGAAATAGACACATTGAGAGTGAGGTACAAACACCAATAAAGGCATTTGTCATTGACACTACATGAGGCAAAAGATAAAGAGGGCCTATAAGCGGCAAACAACTATCCCCCCATGGCACTTTATAAAATAGTACGAGTACAATGAATCACAATGATGAAAAGGATCCCGAAATGCAAGAGTGACACTTTATCTCAGTGTGTTTGCATAAAGATGCTTACAATGAATATCAACAATGATTAGAAAAAACATAAGGCTGAAAACAGAAGGTAGAGCCCAAAATGAAGCATCTGAAGCAACAAAATTGATCCCCAGACCTGAAATAGCCAGGATATCCACCAACATGCAAAAAAATAGAAGGCTAAATAGGATGTGCCTAGAAAAAAATTGGAACAACAACTAGCATCACTAGAAAGATCACAAAAAGAGCTTTCTAGTGATATAAAGAAGTCCAAAATCGGAGATTGGACGCTCAAGATATGCCTCCCAGAGTGCAAAATAGAACATCTGGCTTTGACTACCAAAACAAGAAACCAAACTACATCAAAACCCAAAAAAACCTATACCAACATTTCCATCTCAAAACTAGCTTTTTGATGCATTTTTTAGATCAAAAAAATACGTCCGTATGCTCAAGTTACGAAAAAAAAACTCTAGGGCCTCCAGAATGCAAGAAAAAATATTTTTTAAAATAAAAAATAATTAAAAAAACAAAAAAAAGTGCCACCCCCGCACCACCGGTGGAGCAGCAGCCAAGGTGGTGGGAGGGTAGAGCACCACCGCCACAATGGAGGTGGAGCGACTGAGCTACTGGCGGTCGTGGAGGTGGAGCCGTAGCGGCCACCAAGTTGCTGACGGTCTGTGGGACCACTGGCGGTAACCGTCGATGGTAGCGATTTTGATGACCGCCTTTTTTTTCAAAATTTTAATGATTTTTTAATATTTTTTCTGCGACAATTTTTTTTACCTCCCAGATCAATGTTGTCCAAATCGGACAAATTTTATATCAAAACAAGGGTTTTGATGCCTTCTGAATCCATTCGTGATTTTTTTTGGCCTCAAACTACTCCAAAAATTGGTGACCCCCCTATTTTCTCAAAAAAACTTGAAAAAACACCAGATCTAATTTGCCAAACCCTTGTTCTCCCTTTTTCTTGAAACACCAAACAAACTACAATAGATTTGGCTCTGATATCATGTAGGATTTGAGAAAAAGCACACAAAAAATCCATGAAGCCCAAGAAAACTTGCATGCAGAAAACCTATCACAGAGAAAAAAAAGACATGGAGAGGTAAGGGTTTGATCTGAAAAACTTAGACGAACAAAATATTATTCAACGGATCTTCATAATGAAAAAATACAAAGAGATCAATCCTTATAAAGGAGATCGAAACATGAAAAGGGTAACCTAAAGCCTAAAAAAGATAGGTTGCACAATATAATTAATAAAATATTAATTATATGCACCTACAAGATAGCTTAAGAAAACTAGAGTAATAGGTAACTTATTTAATTAAATCAAAGTGATAACTTATTTAATTAATTAAAGTGATTTAATTAATAAGTGCAAACAAATAATTACTCTAACATCTTCATCCTTGTCATCAACATGTACAACAAAGTCACTAGGTTGGTGCAACTTATAGGTGTTTTTCCACTTAGTAGTAGTTGTCTTCACCACATATTCAATGTCTTTCAACAATATCATACATATGTTGAATTTAAGAGTGAACTTCTCTTCACTTTTCTTTAAGGATTCCTTCACTTCCTTCTCACTCAGATTTGACATGAGTTACCTTAGAGTCTATTCAAAGATGTCCTTGATAGTTTTTGTTGAACTTTCCCATCTAGGTTTAATTACCTATAGAAGTTCATCAGGAATTTGCCATGCAAACTCATTCAGTGAGTACTTCCATTTGCCCAATTTTGTTATAAGCATATCCTCAATCTTATTTTTCTCTTTTGTGTTCTTGGTCTCATACTTAAGAGATTTAAAAATTTCCATGGCAGATCCTTCTTCTATTCTTTTCAATTTTTCTTGAAGTGTAGGTGCATCTCTTTTGAAGATAATTTACTTAGCTTCATCTTCACCTAACTTCAACTTCTTCTTGGACTTGGCTGCCCTTCTTGTAAATATAATAGGAGAGGACTTGGCAGGTCTGGTTATGATGACCTTACCTTTCTTCCTAAGAGGCTCTTCTTCCTCAGATTTGGATTCTTCTTCTTTATTCTCTTCATCACCATCTTCTATATCATCACCTTTTCCTCGATAAGCATTAGATTAGAACTTGCTTGCTTTGTTCTTGTTAATATGTTCTCTACTCTTTTCCTTCCTTTATTCACTACTTGAAGTAGCTTGATCTCAAGATCAATTCTTGCCTTTGCCTCATCATATGTTCTGAAATATATGGATTTAGGATCCACAAGCTCATTCAGCAGAGCCTCTATGATATCCTTAGTGTCATCAATGCTAACCTCATACTCTAGAGGCATAACCAATGCCACTCTAGGTCTGAATGCCTGAATATATACTTTGTCATAGTCCACCATGAAATATATATCATCCTTATAATCTTCTATAAGTTTCTTAGGGATCCTAAAACTATTATGCATCTCTCTTTGAATTATTTAAAATAGTTATCCATGATGCTATCAAAAGTTTCACCCATCTCTACTATATACTCATTGATATGATATAAAATAAGAACATCCTTCCTCCATACTATTGTACCTTTGGAAGGGAAAAACTTCTAAATAAAGAAGAAGAAAAATGTCAAAAGAGATTTGAACTTACATGGATTATTATTTGATCCTCTGATGCTCTCCATGTTCTTGTTGAACTGATTCAACAACAACTCAACAAGGTCGATGGATAGGTTATTCTTCACAACCTTGTATGCAAGATTGACAACTTCACATGACATGCTATTTAACTGACTAGAATTGTAAATATTGTGTGTAACTACATGCATATCAAACTTTAGTTTCATATCTATTACACCATTAAGATTCATTCCTTTTCTATCCCACTTAGCAAGAGTCTACTTAGCCAATTCAACCCAACCTAGGGTAATGGTTGTCTTAGCTTTATTTAGCATTGGAAGCCTAGTGATTCCATGAATCATTTTCTTTATAATCTGAATGGGTTGGTCCAACCATAACTGCCCATTATGAACATGGCTTAGAATAAATCTAATCTATTTGACCTAAAAGTCTCTCGACATATGTGAAATATGGGTCAAACCCTTAGTTTCCAAATGTTGATGCTCGAATTTCAATGCTCCATCCACACACAATTAATTGTATGCTTCATTCATCTCTAGGGTTTTGAGTTCCTAAATGAAAAAATGGTAAAAAGAATGAATTTCATGCACAAGTAATAGCTTAGGTGGAATTTGAGACTGTACACTAGCTAGGTCAAGCACCTCTTTAATCGTTGGACTCAACTTGGAATTAGGTGCCTTGCAGTCAACTATACGAATCAAAATTTTAGACCCTTTCTTTGCTTTGCTTTTTGAAGATGCCATGCTTAGTAGGGTTTATAAAAACTTTGAGAATTCTTCAATAACAAATACTGAAATCACTTAGGGGTTTTGAAATCACTCTTCATAAATAGCTCTAGAAATTTGTAGTGAAATAATGCCTTTAATTTCTTCTTTTTAACAAATTTCCTTTGTTTAATCACCATTAATGCTTTGTACTTCATACCCACTCAGTGACAGGATGTCCTTCACTTGGCTTATTCTATAATAATTGGGAGACATCTACAACTCAGTAGAGTCACCATCACTTAGTAGAAATTACCAATTTCTTGTCTACAACAATATGCAACCTAACCTTTCTTGGTAAAGTCTTGCAAACTGACCTTGCTTGGTAAGGTCTTCTACTTTCATCATGCTTGGTGATCCTTGTGCATCTTAAATGCTGATTTCGATCATTCTTCTTGCTGGCTAGAACTAATGTTAGATTAATTATTTTGAATCATAGTTCCAGTGACCTCCATTGTCATGCCCTAAATTTTAATAGCAAAAACCAAAGTTTTTTTTTGTCGTGACAAGACACTTCATTCAATCATAACCATTTATGTGCATAAGATTATATATATATCCCTTGGTCACATATCATATAATCTTCTTGCAATTTTATACTCTAGGAAATCATTCTACTAAGTCTTATACATTATTTATTTGCTATTACTATTTTATTTATCTGGTTGGATATAAATTTAATTACTAATCTTTTAATCACTTTTATTTTATTTAATACTATTTTATTTTATTTTATTTTAATCTATTTAAAAAACAATTAATAGTCTTTACTCCAATTATTTCCATCACCCTTAATAATAATTTTTTTTTGTTAGGTATGTCCCCTTCCTTATGTCTTCTATGTTTCCCTATACTCTAAAAGAGATTGACTCACTATCACGTTGATATTTAATGAATTATTTATTATACACATATATTTTCATCATCTAGCTTTTCATAAAAATAATTAATTCTATTAGTCCCTAACACCACTTGATTTCTTTAACTTATTACTACTAAAGTCATAACACATTATTTTCTTCCTCTTATTTTATCCTAACCACTAATATATAGCTAGTCAATAATTTCTAATTTTTCATCAACTAACAAAGGTTCATTTGGTAGCATGATCTATATAAATTTCTTACTAAATGTTCTCAATCATAATTAAAAAATTTATTAAATTTTTAAAAAAACTATTTACTTTAGTTTACACCCCATAATTTTACCCTAAATACAATCTACTTATCCCTTATTCTCTATCACATTGAATTATGTCTACTTATTTACCTAATCCTACATTTACCCCATAGCTTTACTTTCCAACACCACAACCAAACAAAATAACTAAACAAAGAAACATGGACTACCCTCTAACCGTACTTTACTACTCCTCCCCCTAACATTCCCTAAATACTAACTAATATTCCTAACTAAAAGCTAACCCACTCCTCCTAAAGCAGACAACTAGACCTTTATGGGTTATAAAATCAATGTTTCCCCACTTCCATCATGGCCTAGCTTCTAGGTTCACATGACCACTTTATGGTTTGCTGATCTCTCATCACCCCTAGGCAATGTGGATGAACAAGGTGAGCTGACATTCCTTTATAATAAAAGACAAGTTTCTTTTTTTTTGGTTTAAACATTGTCTATTGTAGACTTTGGTGCCCAACTTCCTCACGTGAGAGGACAGAGCACATAGGATAGACTCCCAAGGTGGTTGGCCTTAGGATGTCTCCTAATTTTAAATTTTATTTATTTTTACTTGTTGAAGGTACACTTCATGTGTTATAAGGCAAGTATCATGTGTGTTATGACATGACAATTCAGAAATTGTTTTCTCTCTCTCTTTATATATATATATATATATATATATATATATATATATATATATATATATATATATATATATATATATATATATATATATATATATATATATATATATATATATATATATATATATATATATATATATATATATATATATATATATATATATATATATATATATATATTCATTTTCTTGGAATAAGGAACATAGCCTTAGTTAGTGGGTCTAATATTTATTTAGATTTTTGTATATATATTTTTCTTTTTATGTTTCCCTTTACTAATTTAATGGTCTTTATTCATGGGGAGGAATTGATTTTCTCCCCATACAATTTCTAGAGAGGAGAGATACACTCCTATAGCAAGGCTAACCAAAATTGATCTAATTATATACTTTTCTCAACTATCTCCTTTTTACATTGAGTTGATTAATTGCATCATATAAATTCTAAGATGATATAATTGAATAGGATAGTGTTGTCTACTTAACAAATTTATTTAACCTTCCAAGAAATTTCAATGCATAAATGATTTAACATATACAATAAATTATCAAACAAGATGATTTACTTCCAAGTTATAAAATGTTCAACCATACAACTTCTCCATGCAACATTTGCATTTTAAACCTTATCAACTATATTCACAATATTATTCTACATGTCACATATAAAGTATATATCTACAATACATCCAGGATAAGAAATATCTACAACCTTCCTTCATTACACATGAATTTGATCATAGAGAATTTCATTACAAGTGAAATATAAGCATAAAATCTTTCAACCTTTCTTCCAAAATTTTCAAATGATAACCATGATCCCATTACATTCTACATTTCATATTAACTCTTCCATTACTCATAAACTTCAAATGATCATTTCTTAACAAAGAGACATACCTAGACATCATTCTCAAATTCTTCCCTCTACATATTCACATGGTAACAATGACACATTCTCCTTTCATCACAATGAGACTTTACAAGAGATTTTCCAAAACCATGAACATTGAGAAACATGAACATTGAAAAAAAAAAATGGACATTGAGATACATATACATTGAGCCTTCTTTACACATTTGGATCTTTCCCACTTTGACAAGGGTGAAACTCTAATACTTCAAAGCATGAATCTTCACCAACCTGCACAAAACACACAAAATAGGAACCGTGGAGGCTCACCACCCAACCTAGGCTTCTATGAAGCCACCCATCAAGTAGGGGAAACATGAACCAAATAGGTTACACACATACTTCACCAAAATTTGCATGAAAACACAACACCAAACACACTCAACACCCTCCCATGGCTTGCACAATGATTCTCCATTGGAATCATAAAACATTGGGTGAAGGTGGGCTCTTCAAAGAGGAGATATTATAACAACATAAATAACATATCACCATAGCATTTTGCCTCTCAAGGCTACCATACACATAAACAACATATTGCCATTGCATTTGCCTCTCAAGGCCTTCAAAAAAAATCATCTCCTCCTCATTCACCAAAATCTCCTTGTACCTCCCAAAATAACAAGATTCATGGCCATAATGGAGCCCATACTCCATGATATTAACAAACCCTCTTCATGAGGTAATTTTATCAACTACAATGTCAAGCCCAACTTATGCCCTTCACCCAAGGCTTCTCTTCCCTCCCAAGGGTAAGTGAAGCCTTCACACCCATAATCATAATCAACACTTACATTCAAGCAAGAATCAACAACAAAACAAATGAAGAAAAAGAAAAGAAAAATTGAGGAAAAATCTCCAAGAGCATAAGACACATTCACCTCTCCACAACACAATGACAAAACTCATAACACAAGATTCACAATGCAATACATACTCCATTGATACTCTTCACACTTGCAGATTTTCTTATCCATACTAAAGGAAAGAAATAAAAGAACATTTTTGAGTCACCAACCTTGGTCCAATCTAGGGTAAGGATTTTTGTAGTAGAGGTCCCTTAATCTCCTTCCAAAACTTAGCTATCTCTAAAATTAAAAAGTGGGTGAACAACCCACTAACTTGTCACCCTTCCCCTAAAAAATCTCTCCACTAACCCTTTTTTCAGTAGGAACATCAAGCCTCCCCTTTATTACATTGTTGTTCCACCAAAATAAGAAAGTTGACCAAGTGGGGTTGTGAGGGTACTATCATGGAAAAACTCCAATTTTCGAATTGGTTCAAGATGGATTTGTTTAAGGGGTTCCCTAGGCTAGGAAAACACTAAAATAATTGAATTTAGGCCCCTAACATGCTATATTGCCATTTGGGTGGCTTTTTAACAATAAAATAACACTTTAGGATCCCATTTAGGTCCCCAAAAATCCCTATCAAGTTTGAATTCGGATTTCAACATGATGATGACCCATCCTAACACTCTCTCCCAAATGGGTGTACTTAAGCATTAATTGAAAGGAAGGAAAAGGATCAAGATTAAGCGACCTTGTGACCAACACTCTAGGTGACATGTCATCAACACATAGACTATGCAAGTGTCAAGTTGCACATAAGAATACATTAGATTTTCCTTAACATGCCCTTCTTGCATCTAGGTTATGATTAAACATATCCACAAGCAACCAACCATACAATTACAAAGAAAAATAATTTCACAATAAGGCTTTTGAATCTTCTAAAGATTCACCTTGGTTAAACTATGTTCACAAGGTTTAGAACTTGTTTCCCCCAAGAATTTCCATGGTTCCACTTCTTGCACAATAAACTCAAGCATCAGTAGTCCAAGGTGTCATATAACATATATAACATAAATGCATATAGTGATAACCATAATTTAGATAAATTTCCCTTTCCTATTTGTTCCCATTTAAATCATCCAAGATGTTAGAATATCAAATCTGCATGTCATAAACCATCAAATTAACATCTTTCGACATTTAAATAATCATCAAAATCAAAATATCATGTATCTATGTATCATAAATCATCATGATCACCTTTTTGCATATCATAATCATTTACCTCATAAAGCATCATAATCAAATTAACGTTTATCTATAAACCAAAAATCATTAGAATTATGTTAACATTTAGCATTGCATCAAAAATCTAATAGTATCATGTCATAAAACTGCATCCATATGTTTTCAAACATTTCTTACATAATAACAAGTTCTAAGTGCATATAATAATGTAAAACACTACTACTAAAGTATCAAAATGCATAGATAAAATAATCCACTATCCATCAAGTCTCAAATAACTATCAAAATATCAAGGTCTCAAGTAAAGTGTAAATAAAACAACCATGCTATGACGGGTTGGGGTGAGGCCTCACATCCATAAGGAACTAAGTTGAAATGATTGAGCCACACAACTCATTGACTTGGGCGTCATTCACTTCATGATCTTGGTTTGAATTCTTTGGAGATTTTGGTGCCCATAGCTATCTTAAATTTGTTTTCTGATATTGTTAGCTTTGGCTTTCTTTTCATCTTCAATTCTACCTATGTTCATACAGTTTTTGGCAAGATGTCCAAGTTATATACAAATAAAACATCTTTTTGTAGTATCTCTTTTCCTCATGTGATGTTTCACATAATTTTCTCCAATGTGCCCAAATTCACCACAATAGTGACATCTACACCATGTATTGTAATCTCATCTAGATATTGCTTTCACAATTTGTTCTATTGGGTTCCACTATTTGGTTTTGCACTCTGAATAATTGTGTCCTTGTTTCTTGAAATTGTGATATTTACCTTCAAACTTAGGTTTCTCTTTGCATTCATTTTCTCTATGACCATGCTTATTGCAACTATAACACTTTCCATTGAACTTTTCTTTACCATTACTCCAATATTTGTTTGATGTATGACCTATCTTACCACAATGATTGCAAGTAGGCCTTTTATTCTTTTGAGCTCCTTTATGAGATGATTCACCTTCTTCAATATATCCTATTCCAACTTTGCCTTTATGTTTGTATTGACTTTGTTCATTCAATTGATTCATGCTCTCCTAAGATTTCATCATTCTTTTGTAGGTTTTCTCTTCGATGTTGAAATCATTCTATAGTCTTTCATTCTCTGATCTAAGATTCATAAGATCTTCATTTGCATTGGTGAGTTGATCAATGAAGTCTGCTTATTGAAGGGACAATTGTTGAATTTCATTGTTCTTTTCTTCTATCCCTTCTTTGGCTTTGTCTTTTTCTTCCATGACTTCACATAACCTTATTGAATGGATTTATTGTTCTTTTTTAAGCTTTCTAACTTCTTCTTGAAGATTGGAATTCTTTTCTAATAGGTCTTTGATTGCTTTATTAGCTTCATCTAAATTTATTTCTAGATATATGTCTTCAATTCTTTCTTCATTGTAGAAATTTTCATTCATTTTGTAAGAATTTGGTATAGCTCTAATACCATGTAAAATTTTTCCTAAGGCAATAATTCAATGCCAAGATCAAGAAGCTCAATAGATAGCACAAGAGAGACTAATGATGATCAAATGAGAATGGATATCAAATGATTGGATTAATTAGATAATTGGATATCAGAAGAATATACACTAGAAGTGCCTTGTCTATAAAGGAAACTAGAATTACTAGGAGTCAAAAAAGAGATAAACATCACAACTAAACACATGTCCACCAAGTGGATTATCCTTTATAGAGCATAGGAGTTTGTGTAATGATGAAAGGATAAGTTTACATAGGTGTATCTCATAAAGAGATGTTGTAGACACCATGTGCTCTAATAAGTTGGTAACTCCTATGTTGTCAACAAGACAACTCTTGTGTCTATGCATATTCCTAAGTGTCTACATGACAACTAATATAAAAATGCATTATCCTAAGTAAACTTAAGTAAAGTGTAAATAGTAAATACTTATTTATACTAACACATTTGTACTACAAGATCTTTCCTTCTTTTTAATGACCGAGAGAGCTACTCCTTTGCTTTCTTTAGATGTCCAATAGCCAATTCAAGATCCAAAATTTCATTGTCAATAGCCTTATCTAGCCTGAATATCTCCATTTCCTCTAATCTTTTCTCAAGTTGTTAAACTTTTGGTGTAATAACCTAAAAGCTCTAATACCAATTGTTGGAAATATTAGGTTGGCAAGGTTACTTAGAGGGGAGGGGTGAATCCAAAACCAATTAAACTTTATCTTACTTCACCGATTAATCCTTCATATAATATTATGATCTAATTGTATGAATGAAAGAATGAAAGCAAATAAACATTCATAAAACTTTGACACAAGACATGGTGACTAGTAACCTTCCAAATAAAAAGTAAATCTAAGGTGGGGATGAGACCCACAAGATTTAGTACTGTAGTATGAAGTTAACTTGTTAAGGCTTATAATTGATCACTTCTAGTGATCTTCCCTATTAGGAGCAATAAAGACTATGAGGTACACCTTGTTAAAGGATTTACAAACATACAATGAAGTATGTACTTAGTTAGGAGATTTAGCAAAGACTATTAAGTCTATCCTATTAAAGGATTTGACTAATGCACCTATTAGGATGAACCAGTGGCTAATATCTAATTTGCAACTTCAATTTTTTGGTTGAGATTCCTTTTATTGTAATGATCACTTGATTGTGATAGATAAACCTTTATTGTCCCTTATACTACTTGTAGCCTTCTCTAATTCACAATTCTTCTCATCATATCTCTTCACACACACACACAAACACAAACATATGTATTTGGATATGATATAATCCATTACATATATGCCAATTTGAATCATAACTTACTAGAGTCAACTACACTACCAATATCATCATAATTCACAAAGTTAGCCCAACTATTGTAACTCAAGTTCTAAAGCCAAAATCAGTGATGTTTTGATACACAAAAAGCACTGTTAATGCTCAAAAAAATTTAGCACTTAGTTGAACTTAAAGCTTAGTCCATACTAATCACTTCTAAGAAGCTCAACCTCAGTCAGCACTATGTGACTCGATGAACACTAAGAAACTTGGTAGCTTCTGGATCACTCGATTGACATTGCATAACTTGGTCAAGACTAGGTTCACATTATTAACACTGTGAGCTCAATAGACATAGTATAATTTGGTTAACATACCATAGCTTGGTTAACACTATGATCTTCTTCACTTTCACTAAGTAGCTCGGTAGCTCTTGCTACACTCAATTTTCACTGACATTTTTTATGAAGCTCGGTAAACACTGTGTAGCTCAAAAAACACTACAAATTAACTCCTTGGATCAAGATTATCTAAAAAACTTGGTAAACACTACAAATTGAATGATAGGCTTGGTAGCAACTATAGAGCTTGATGACAATGTAACCATTTGACTAAGTGCTGATTCATTGATAGACAGATTAACCTTAATGTCAATAGTTACACCACTACCCAGTAAGTTTGAATTGAGAATTTACTTTTGAGAATACCAGAAGGCATAATTTAAGGTGCATTCTTTTACATCCCTTACTAGAAGGCAAGATTTTTTACTTTCTTTGAAGTTTTATCATGATTAGAAAATATTAAGGTTTGATGTGCATCGTGTTGCAGGTGGGTAGATTTGTTGGATTTTCTTGAGGAGGATCATATGCCACTCATCATCATTAGTAGCAATAGCAACAAGAAGTTTTATCTAGCTTATTAGGAAATAATGTAGGGGTTTCATTTGTAGGTCCTAATAATTATGGGGGTCTCATACATTTTCATGGCTCATATTTGTTTTCATCATGTCACAATCTCTCTACTCCTTACTACTCTTAGGTGAGTGCCATTTATTCATGATATCCAGTAATTGATCATTATTGATTTTAATAAGTTACATATATTATTCTTATTTCATTGGGGGAGTTTAAATGGCATGGAATTTTTAATTATAGGTTGTTCCAACACTAAGGTCTGGAGTTCTAACTTCAAGGCATGGAATTGTTAATTAATAATATCATCAATTTATTTAACATTTTGTGAGTGTCCTTAATTTTTTACAAGAATATTTTACCTTTGGGAAATAAAAATGAATCTATATCATAATTACTACATCAATATTGCATTTTATATTTTTGGCCTTTCATCACCTATGTAATCTAATATGTTATTTATTTTTCCTTTTTGCAAAAATGTTTTGCTAAACTCAAAGAAGGGGATAAAGTTAAAGTTTTTGATCCATATAATGGTCATATTTTTGGTATTAGGATTATTCAGTCGTTGTCTATTTTACATGGAGAAAACTTGAATGGAACTAGATATGCCAATATAAACATTATAACAGTCACAATCAATGTAGCACTTATGAAGATAAAATAAATGGAGTTGTTTGTCTCAAGGAGAAAGAGGGAACCTTCACAAGGTGGCAATTAAAATATTTAGAGAAAATGATATAGTTGATCAATGTGTTATTTGTTAGAAAATTTGGCTCATTGCTTTATATTGTAGTATTTTGAATATGTTGTTTAAATATTTTAATTATTGAGGTGTACTTAAAAGAGTTGGAAATTCATAAACAATTTTGACATTTTTTTTTTCACATTTATGTGTATACTCTTTAGATAATTTTGACATATTATTACTTATATATATTTGCAATAATTTTTTAATTATCCCAAGTTTCATTTTTTATCATGATATTGAATCAATCTTTTAATTTTAATATTTTTGATTAAGAAAAATAGGTTTTAAAGGGATCCTAAAACCTAAGAGTTTTTACATGATAACTAACATAATAATTTTAAATAAAGTCTAGTCCCTATGCATTTGCCTATAAAAAGCCAAAATAAAAGATAGGCCTGCGATCGAGAAACAAAAGCCAGCTAACCTAACTAAGGATGAAACATAAAATAAGAACTCTTACTATTAGTTCTCCCTATCTAGAACTTTTAATTTTAGTGTTGTTCATGTGTAACATTTTCATTTATCATGATATTGAATCAAACTTTTAATTTTAGTGTTGTTCATGTGTAATATTTTCATTTGCTTTAATGTTTTAGTTCAACTCTAATATCATGTTTTTTGTATTTTAAAATTCATGGTATTGAATAAATTATTCATTTCATAACTATATTTAGTACTAATTAATAAAAATGAACAAATAAATAACCAAATCGACTATCAAATAAATGACTAGTCAACTACCAAGTCAACTACTAAATATATTACCAAATATGCTACTTAATCAACTACCAATTTGACTACCAAATCAACTAGCAAATATGCTACCAAATCAACAACCAATTTGACCAACAAATCAAATACCAAATATACTACCACATAAACTATCAAATCAACTACCAAATTAATTACCAAATATACTACTTAATTAACTACAAAATATACTTCCAAATCAACTACCAAATATACTACCAAATCAACTACTAAATATACTACTAAATCAACTACCAAATATACTATCAAATCAATTACCAAATCAATTTCCAAGCTAACTACTATTTAATAACAATCAACTACCAAATATATTACTAAATAAAACACCAAATAAACTACCAAGTAAACCACCAAATAAATTACTATTTAATAACAATCACCAATCAAATCAATGACCAAATTAAGAATTAAAATAGTTTAGTCATAAATGTCATTGCGATGCTAATGATTGAAAATAAACTACTAATGGTTACATGATTAAGATTGGTCATATATCTACAATTTTTAGTAATTTATTTAGTCATATTTATTATTTTGGTACTAGTGAATTGCACATAGCACAATTGAAAAACATCATCATTTTGTAGATGCCAAAAATTGCAACCTATAAAATTGAGAAGTGTTGCTATTTCATAGATACCAAGGATTGCAAGTTGCAAACTAGTGCAACGTTGCAAAATATTTGCTTTTGGGAAGTCGTACAATTAGAAGTTTGAGTAATTTATTACTATAATTTGTGATTGACATGTAATGGTCATTTCAATGGTTGGGTAGGAAGTTGAAAGGTCTATAATGGTTCTAGAATATTATAAAAGCATTATAATGGTTGATTTTGAGGGGAAGCAGAACAATGGGCTAAAATGTAAAGTTCTAGTTGAAGTCCCTCTGGCTTCCCTCTTGTAGTAGAGTCTAGTCAAGGTTAAAGGAGATGTGAAGCCTCCACTAAAGTTAAAGTAATTCAAGAAATGGCAAGAAACATCATAGTCATATTTTGTATTGTATTTTTTTTAAGAATGGTAAATTTTCTTATTGTTAGCTTAAAATTTTTAAACTATATTTGTTAGAGACACATTCTTGCATAGGTTTTCTTGCTTGCATGTGATGTAAATAGATTTCATGTATTTATTTAATGATTTGAGAATGGTGAAGTAGGCCCATTTTGTACCTTGCAAGACCATACATGATGCTTGTCAGATTGCTCACTTGTTTTTTAGAGAGGTGGTTAGAATCCATGGACTACCTATGAGAATTATTTCAAACTAGGACACCAAGTTCATGAGTCACTTTTGGAAGACATTGTGGAAAACGCTTGGCACTAACTTAACATTGGGATCTACATATCACCCACAAATAGATGGCTAAATAGAGGGGATAAATAGGAATGTTGGCAACTTGTTGAGGTGTCTCAAAAAGGAGTATGGTCAAGCATGAGATCAACTCATTGGGTAGACTGAATATGCCTACAATGACATAGTAAATAGATCATCTAGTAAGAGTCCTTTTGAAATTCTTATGGTTTGCATCCTAGAGGGATATTTGAGTTGAGAGAGTTGAAGGATGGAGCACATAGTAGTGGTTATTTTGAGAACTTTTTCCCACTTCATGAGGGAAGTCCATGAAAGTGCAAGGAAGAATCTTACTGAAAATGCTAACAAACTTAAGAAAAAGGTGAATACATCAAAAAAAGATGTTCAATTTCAAATAGAGGATCTTGTGATGGTACATCTAAGTACAATAAGGTTGAAAATGGGGTACCACACAAGCTACAAATGAGAAGATTGGGTCCTTGCAAAAATACTTGCAAAATATGGTAACAATGCTTATAAAGTTGAGCTACCTAAAGACATAGGGTTGTCATCAATATTCAATGTTGTAGATTAGATTTCATACAAAGGACTTGTTCAAGATGCTGATCAAAACCTTCAAGAGGTTATACAAGATATAATGGAGCTAAATTTAACTCCTAGTCCACCTCTGACAATAGATAAGATACTCGATTCAAGGGTCTACAAGAAGACTAGGAAGAAGGACTACATAAATTTTTTTCTCAAATGGCTTGGCAAGGATACTACTGATGCTACTTAGATTAGATAAATAGACTTCAAGAGGTTGGGTATTGATCCCAACTTACGTACTCCAAGGATGGATTTATTTTTTATTTTTTTTGTTTGGGGGAGTATAGTGTAGGAGCACCTAGTCAAGCTACTTGTTCTGAATTCTAGTTTTGATTTTGGCATGTACTAACTCTAGCCAAGTTAGGAGTGTGAGTTTGGACCTTTCAAGGTCATGTTTGTTTGCTCCTAGGTAGGTTGGGTTTAGTTCAATCCAGTCTAGATGTTTTAGTTTTCTTTGTTCTTTAGGGTCTTTTAGAGAAAACCTAGGGATATGGGTCAAATATCCTAGATGTCCTTAGTAAAGATGGGATTTTATCTAAATATTTCCTTTAAGATGTTTTTACACCTTGTTACATAGTTTAGAGGTCACAAGTTGTCATTTGGGGAAATATTGCATAAAGTTGTCAAAAATGTTGCAATGTTGTCAATTGGGCCTAGGAGGGTAAAAATATCAACTTGCACTAAAAATGGTGGTCTAAAGGTTCAAACATACTTTCAAATAATTAAGGAACCAAGTTAAGGGTATGTGGCAAGTTCCAAGTCTTAAAATGCAAAAATGCTTAGAAATGCAAGATGTTGCTCATGACAACATTGCATTTTGCGATATTGTCATGACAATATTATGAAAACATTTACATTTTGTCACTCTAACAACACATGGGTCTGAAAAATAGTTAGGGACCATAGGGGAAAGGTATTTAAACACCTTCAAGTAACATTATACGGGCTAGACATTGTAAGAGAAAAATTTTTGTTATTGAAAACAATAAATTCTATCACAATTTTCATAGTTATACATGTTTTTGGATAACATGTTCATAATAATCAATTGAAGCTTGAGTTTTTTCATTGGATTATTTAAGTTCATGCTTGTATAGTTCCTTTTGATTTAGGTTACTATTTTCTAGGGTTTCATTTGAGTGTGTTTTGAAAATATTTTGTGAATACTCTATGTACTAGTCTAGTTGTGATAGTTTTTACAAATATGGCTCCCCCATGAGTTCCTACAGTGGATTCATCATAGTCTTAAGGGGAATGGAGTTTGAGCCAGTATACATTATGTATATGTTTTCTTGTGCCCTAAAGAGTTGGTTAATCATTTTAATGTGATGCCCTAGCTAAGTTATAGTCACTTGGTTAGGAAATCATAATATTTTTCAAGAAGACTTTGGAAGTTTGAATGTGTTAGATAGTTCAAACCAAGAGTTTCAAAATGAGGAGGGGTGAGTGATGTTACTAGATGCAAGAGGAGAATGCTTCAAAACAAGTTTTACTAAGTCTTTGAATAGACCCTAGCCAATGTTGTCATTCTTAATTTGAAACCCTTGATCATGGGCACAAAAAGTTGCTTTTAAGTGTACAAAGGACTTGGAGACTTGAGACCCAAAAAATCCTATACTTTTTTTCCCAAAAGGGTACTCAAATCCATGATTTTTTTATCACTTTGTTTAGAGAAGTTTGGGGTTGTATACCAAAAACCCAATTAGGAGGGTTAATTCAATTAGGCATGTTTTTGACAATTTTTGGGTATATGCAAGGAACTTGGATGAATCTTGTGGTTTTTGTGTTGAAAAGTATTGGTGAAGACTAACATCATATGTATGAATCTCTATCCCCATACCATTGAGGAAATGAACAAGATGGATCAAGAATTGAAGTTGGCAAGTTAGCTTAAAGAGGCATTTGGTGAATGAAAAAGAAAAAATCCTTGGTGTATCTAGGTAGTGAAAAGTTGAGGGATAACATAGATATCCTCTTGGGTTATGGTACTAAAGTGAAATCTAATAGGCTAAGAGAATGCTTGAGCAAGTCCTGGAGAAGATACTGACTAAGTAAGAAAAGTACCTAGTCTTACATCAAGTCACCAATGTTGCTATCATTAATCATGATAATATATTAATCATGATAACTTATAACAACTTAAACAAATTTTAAATGAATATATCGATACCTCTTACATTTTATTGATCATACCAAATACATTTCCATTGATCATGTCATTGATCATCTTCTTCATCCATCTCATCATCATTATCATCATCGTCACAATGACCATTTCCACCATCATGATCATCACTATGACCATCACCATCACCATCACCATCACCATCACCATCACCATCACCATCACCATCACCATCACCATCACCATCACCATCACCATCACCATCACCACCACCACCACCACCACCACCAACACCATCACCATTACCATCACCATCACTATCACCACCACCATCATCATCATCACCACCACCACCACCATCATCATCACCACCACCACCACCACCACCACCATCATCATCATCATCATTGTCTTCATCAACATCATCATCGTCATCATCATCATCATCATCATCATCATCATCATCATCATCACCACCACCACCACCACCACCACCACCACCATCATAATCATCATCATCTTCATAATCATCATAATCATCATCATCATCACCATCATCATCATCATCATTATCACCACCACCACCATCATCAATTCCATCACCATCATTATGAAAATTTTCACCATCATCATCATCATCTCCTTCATCTTTGCCATCATCATCATCTACTTTAGCTTCCACTTCTTTAGTATCTTCTTCTTCAATCACATTATACTTTACTGGTCTTCCTCCTAGATCATGTCTAACAACAAATGACCAACTTGGTTTATGTAGAACACCAAAGTAAAACACTTGCTCACATTGGCTTGGATAAACATAGGGCTCATTTCCAACTAGCTCAAATGACCTTGTATTAATCATTGTCTATCATGTTCAATAATAGTTCTATCATGATCATTTTGATTTAGTCATAGCCTATACCAGTTGAAAATGAATAGAACTAGGTTGAAGGAATTAAAGTCACACTCAATTATATCATTTAAAATGCCATAGTATCCATATTTAGATTGTTGAGGATACATGTCATTTCTAGATGAAATATTAGTGACCTCAAAGACTACAGTTATCCCAGAATCACAAGTTCTCTTCATTTCATCCAACATTTTTATGTGAAATTTATGGCTATTATAGCACATGGCTTTTTTGTATTTGACCTATTATTTTTCAAAAATGTCAAAATTATGCATTCATCCATGAGTTGATATTAAAAAAATGGGTTACGATAGATTAACTTATACATACCTTTCCACCTCTTTAACCATTTTCTAGATCAATGACCATTGCTATAACATTGAGATCTCCATTATGATGAGCTTCTTTAACCAATGAAGCAATACTTTCCCATGTTAATGAGAAACCACTTTTTGAGATCATTCAATCCATACTGTTATCTAATCAAGACTATTTGCAATATACAAATAAAGTGCATCCCACTCATGAGCAACTATATAAAATAAATAGACCAATTAGAAACAACTTATATTGATGATGGATAAGAATTAATTAACTAAAATAACATCTTATAATTAAACTTCACTTTCCTCACTCTACCTTTCCCCATCAAGTACTCCCCTTCCAAAATTTTAACCATCCACATTGACCTAGTTGGTATAGGTCCACACAATTCAATATCCTCAACTAGATGTATGAGCTAGTGTTCTTTCGCATTGGAAAAAGTTGAAGGTAGACACTTTTTCATCTCACACAAAAGCTAAGGATTTTTTCTCTTCTAATGTTTTATGTCTTTTTTATCAATTTCTTTAGATGAAAACCACTTGGAAGATATTCATCGTGCAAAAACATATTAATGAGACTCTACAAAAAATATGCAATAAATTATAAAAAAAGAAGACCAAGATGCAAAAATAATATCTATAAAACAAATCTAACAAATAACAATTCTAACCTCACGTATTTCCTAAGATCATATATAACTTGTTTGAAACTCATGTTGTCAAAGTTGTGTGGGAGAGATAGATGTAATAAAACATGCCACAATAAAAAAAAATGATATTTTCAATATATTATAAAATAAAACAATGAAAAGTACATGATGTTTTACAAATTTATTGTAAATAGAGAAGAACATGACTTACCATGATGAAGGTATGCAAATTATGCATTTTCAACCCTGACCCAAAATCACCTTTCTTTGATATGAGACTGCTTATGTTTGCAACAAATCCTGTGGGAAATTTAGTTTTTTTTATGGCTTCAAATATCACATCAATTTTATACTATGTAGATAACCAAGGAATGACACTTGTATTAATCTAGTTTCCATTTCTATTTGATTCAAGGAAAAACTTCAATGCATGATTGGATTCATCAATGTCATTACAAATTATGACCAATTTTTCTTTGTCACACATTCAATCCAATATACTCCATAGTGTCTCTATTACATTCTTTCAAATATGTATAACATCAAACAAATGAATGATTGGGAGGTGCTCGTAGTATGAAAACCTACTAAATTGTCTAGGATAGCTTTTAAGTCCTTTTGGAAGTTGCTCATCAATGCCTTGATGACTGATGAGAGAAATTTATGTCCTAAATTAGACTCTTATTTATCCATCCTATTTGCTTTCATTTCCATTTCTATATTCCCTTTTTATACTAGTTTCCCATTTTAAGTTGCATATATTTCAATATATAGAAGTAATATTTATTTTAGTTATTAGATAAAATATTTGAATAATTAATATTTGATTGTATTTTACTAAAATATATTTGGCTAAGAAAATTATTATTTTATGTGGAGGATAAATCCCAAATATGTCACAACATATAAGAAAATTCAAAATTATTTATGACTAAAATCAGGGAGAAGATTGTGGCTAAAATCAAGGAGAATATTGTGACTAAAATCATAGATAATATTGTGACTAAAATCAAGGAGTATATTATGGTTATAATCAAAAGGAATATTGTTTGCTTAAAATATGGAGTGATATTTGAACACACAATCTCCAAAATCCCATTTATTACTACTTCCACTACACCATACACAAATTTTAAAAATAAATTCATGTCACATTCCATTTACTCAAAGAACACTTCCCATTTTAACAAAAATAAGTGACTAGAAAGTTTGAACCATTAGCCACCAACTTGCAATTGCAACATTTTAACCATTGCATTACATATGCTTTTCACATTCTAAGTTGTATTACACTCCATCTAAAAGAAACCATTTCCATAATTAGCGAATGAGAGGCCCGTTGGTTTTAACCATTCTCTAATCCATTAGTTATGTGCACTTTCCAGTGTGGCACATGTATCAATTGGTATTTATGTTTTTTATGGACCCCAAGGTAGACATCAATGAAATGACTCCTATTATAGGGGGAACTGATGGATGTGACATGCAACTTCATTCTCCAACTTCTAATTCTCTACCACATATTTTGTGGAGACTATAAAAACTATTTCTGCTAGTTGCTTCCATCACCCAATGCATGGATGGTTTCCCATGTATTTTCCATTGGAGATATTACGTGCTACAAAGATTGCAAAACTATTTTAGTCTTTCTCATGTAACTGACAAAATTATTATTATTTATTTATGGCTATCTTCCAACTCAGTGTAACTATGTAGTTAAACGTTGTGCATCTATAAGTAGCACAATGAAGGCTCAACATCTACAATTCTATATCAATTCAATAAAAATAAAAATTATTGATTATGTTGATAAATTGAGTTTTCCACATTATTTGTCTCACCACCTAACAAACAGAGGAGGGGGCCCACTTCTTGGAATATCTGGTGTATTTCCTATAATTTGTTATTTCATTATGGTGTGTTTGGAGTTTTAATAGCATAATGTTTCATTTTGAGATTAATAGTTTGATTTGCATTATAATTAAATGATATGATAACTAATGCTTTATCTTATTTCTCATTCATTTAGTAAGACAAATTTCCATATTAATTTTTGATTTTTTATTATTCAAATATTTTATTAATAGTTCATGTCATATTTGGATTATTAAATTAGATTTGTATTTAGAAGATTTGTGTATTAGATCAAATTTTCATGCGTGATGTTCTTTTATTGATTATAGATTAGTTTTCTTTGGATTTGTGAGTATGATTTCTAGCATTATTTCAATTGGTATTGTTATTTCTACTTGAAAGATATTTTCATTTCTGATGTTTTTATTGTTGAAATTATTTTAGTAGGTTTCAATCGAGCTCCTATCACAGGAAGTAATAGTTCCTATTGCAATTTTATTTTAATTTTCCATAGGTTCACTTTTGCATGTTTTAGCTGCATCAATAATCCCTCAAATCAAGACTGATACCCATTGATGGTATATTTCCTAGACACCTTTCAAAAGCTTACACTCTCATATTGAAATGTATAGAACAAGCTAAAATTCATCATAAATTATTGATTCTCTTTTATTAATTCCTCGGCAATAGTGCCAAAATGATAGGCCAACAATGGGGAAAATAATAAGAGAGAATTAATAATTTATGATGAAGTTCATCTTGGTCTATATGTGTCAATCTAAGAGCATAATATTTTGAAAGGTGTCTAGGCAATATGCCATCAAGGGGTGTTAGTTATCATTTGAGTGATTATTGATGTAGCTAAAACATGTAAAAGTGAACCTATGGAAAACTAAAACAAAACTATGATAGGAACTGTCACTTCCTGCGATAGAAGCACAATAAAAACCTACTAAAATAATTTTTCCCTAGTGTTGGCCTATCAATGACCTTCATGAACATCAATTACATCATTACTAAACAAAAGATAGTATCCATATTTCAATTTCATACAAAAACCTGCATTAGATGGAATGACATTAGCTCGATGATTCATTCTATTGTATTCCAACTTCTATATGTGAGGTGGCATTCTTTGTAGCTTTGATGTTGTCTCTTCTTTCCCATTAAAAAGATATTTTTTGGTAATTTGATACTTACAATTTTTGTGGAGAAAGTGCCTATGTTCATCAAAAACTTGCTTTCCTAAAAAAATTTGAATGACGAGATTTCATCTTTGGACCACAAATTAGACATGCAAATTTTCCCTTTGTTTGAAGACCTACAAGATCATGTTTAATTGGATGACATGTATACTAGAAGGTTCATATTTACAATTATCACATGCAACTTAAACATACAATGAAAATGCATTAGCACTATTACATACCAAAAATATGCGTTAATAGTTTTACATACCACAAAAATGTGTTAGCCCAAGGGCACCATGTATTGTCCATACAAGCATTGCATAGAATTGAAATTGTCTTTCACCAATTAATCTAGAGATGTTGTACATAGTTACCCCATTCCATAACTCCAACAATTCATTAAGTAGGGGCTCAATATATACATTCATATCTTTCACTTGGTACTTATCTACTTTAATGAACATAAATAAAACATAATTATTATGGCCATCTTGATACTATGCTTATAAATTAATTGAGATGACTATTAAATGGAAAAATACCTAGTACAATCACTGCCAACATTATTTGTTGAGATTTTGGTACCTTTAGTATAGGATGCTACTTTGAAGTGAAACTTTTTTAGTGGTGAAGTGGAGGATATTTTAACTATTTCACAAGACGAGGAAGAGTTTTGGGAGGAGGAGACATTAGGTGTTGACTGGATCCCAACTAGTAAACCATCCAAAGCTAAGAAGAAAGGAGGAGCCAACCACAAAAAGGAAGTGGATAATTCTACAACCAAAACTGGGAGTAAGAAAGGAGACAACTCTGGCACATCTTATAACATAGTCTCAAAAAAGGGGGATTTTAAATCTAACACGGTTAGAGATTGCTGTCATTCTTCAACACCTATTGGGAAAATTCTTAAGAATGGGGATGTTGGTTCTTCCCCCTCCCTAGTGGGGAGACCTTCCAAAATGCAAAAAAGAACTGCTGAGACTAATAGAAGTATTGTGGATGGTAGTCAGAGGACTATCTTTGAATCAAAAAATTTCAAAAAAATGAAGATTATCTCATGGGATATTCAAGGGTTAAATAATCCTCATAAACATGACATTTTGAAAAATATGATTAGGGATAAGAAGCTAGATATTTTTGTTATTTAGGAAATAAAGATGCTAAAGGAAAAAGTAGATGGTCTTCCAATTTTTAGGGGTGGGAAGATCATCAAAAATGATTCTAAGAGAGCTTTAGGAGGTATGGCAGTTTTCTAGAATAATAAGTGAATTCAAGGTGATCTTATTTCTCAAAATAGAAGCATGATTAATTTTAGATTTTCTAATTATAAGGATGGCCTTACTTGGGTTCTTACTAATGTCTATCCTCCCAATACCAAGTGGGGGAGAAAGGCTCTCTAGGAAGATATCACTAATTAGAGAAAGCTTTTTGCTGATGAGAATTGAATAGTTATGGGGGATTTCAATACCCCTTTAAAAGAAGTTGAAAAATGGGGAGGCAACTAGAATAACTTGGATAATAAATTAGATTTAATGGACTTTATTGATAATCATCTTCTTCATGATCTTGACTTGCATGGGGTCAAGTATACTTGGACTAATAGAAGAACTAGAAAGGATCTCATTCATGTCAAGTTGGACCAAGCACTTATTAGTAGTGACTGGCTCCCAAACTATAAATGTTCTCTAAGTGCTCAAGTTTGATTGGGATTGGATCATTATCCCATTTTCCTAGTTGTTGATATGCTTAACTATTAGAGAAATTTCCCCTTCAGGTTTGAAAAAATGTGGACTCTTCATTGAACCTAGAGAATCTCATAAAGGAGAGGTGGGGTATTACTGTGGAAGGTACAACTATGTTTAAAGTTGCAGCTAAATTGAAAAATGTCAAGAAAAACATAAAAAAATGGAAAAAAGATACCTTTGGCAATATTTTTGAAAATAAAAGGAAGGTTCTAGAGGAACTAAAAGAAATATAGGATAGGATCTAGATTGATGGATATGAGACTGTTTCTAGGGAGAAGGAAAGTGTCAAACTAGATGAGATTCATGATATCATTACCAAGGAGGAGATGTATTGGAGGCAGTGATCCAGATTTTTTTTTCAAGTAGATCAGAATACTAAGTTTTTTCATTTGACTACTTTTAAGCATAGGATGGTCAATAGAATTTATAGACACAAAATAGAAGAGGGACTCACTGAGAAAGAGGAGACTATTAAAAGGGAAGCAATGGAGTTTTTTAGTAACTTGCTTTAGGGAAACCCCAATTCGGATGTGGCTAAGAAGAATTTGTTTCTTGATTCTATTCCTAATTGCATCTCTAAATATCAAAATAAATCTATTACTGCCATCCCTTCTTATGATGAGATTTCTAAGGTTGTGTTCTCTTTTGATGGAGATAAAGCCCCAAGGTCTGATGGGTTTTCTTTTTTTTGTTCTTTCAAAAGTACTAGAATATCATTGGTACTGATGTTTGTAATGGGGTTAAGGAGTTCTTTGGTTCTAGAAATATTCTTAGAGAAATGAATCATACCTTCATTGCTCTTATTCTGAAAAAGCAAGGAGCAGATAGTTTGGATTATTTCTAGCCTATCAACCTTTGTAATTCTTTTTATAAGGTTATTTCTAAAGTGCTAACCCTTAGAATTTGCCTCTTCTTCCTTTTGTTATCTCTAGATAGCAAAATGGGTTTGTTCTTGGTAGATAGATTTTGGACTCCATCATCATAGTTCATGAAAATATTCACTCACTTTTAGTGTCTAAGAAAGAAGGATTTCTTCTTAAGCTGGATCTTTCCAAAGCATATGATAGAGTGGATTAGACTTTCCTTCTCGAAGGTCTTGAAACATTTGGGTTTAATAAAATATTTAGGGATCTGATCTTTATGTTGGTTTTTTCTGCCTCTTTTTCAATTCTTGTTAATGGCTCTCCTACCCCTTTCTTTAAGGCTTTTAGAGGTCTCAGATAAGGGGACCTGATGTCTCCTATTCTCTTTATACTTTTGGCTAAATGCTTGGGAAGATTTGTGGAAAAAATGGTGATGTTGGGGGACTTTGTGGGTATAAATCCATCTGCTACCACTTTGATATGCTCTTATCAACAATTTGTTGATGACTCTATTGTGATGGGAGAGGCCTTAGTAATAAATGCAAGGAATATTAAAAAAGCCTTGGAGGATTATGGGAAAGCCTCAAGACAAGTAATTTACTAGAACAAAAGCATGATTTATTTCATTAATGTTAATGAGTTAAGGAAAAATAAAATAAAAAAGATTATTGACTATGAGAATGGCTCTCTTCCTAGTTCTTATTTGGGGCTACCTCTATGTCTAGACCCTCCTAAAAGTTTTTGGAGTTTGCTAATTGATAAAATTCACATGAAACTTGCTAGATGGAAAGGTTCCCTCCTTAGCTAGGCTGGAAAGATTATTGTTTTTAAATCTATCCTTCAGAGTGTTTTGCTTTATGTTTAGAGTGTTTAAAAAATCCCTAGAAAGATTGCTCTTGCTATTGAAAATTTTTAGAAGCTCTTCTTATGGAAAGAAATGAAGACTAAAAAAAGGTTACTATTGATTGCTTGGGAGAAAGTCTGCATGCCCCTTAACAAGGGAGGAACTGGATTGAGAAGAGTTATGACTATGAATGAATTTTTATTGGCTAAATTATTATGGAGATGGCACAAGGAGGAAGGGCAATGGAGGAATATTTGTGTTGACAAATACAACAATGATAACTTTAATTTTAATCAATTCCTTCATAATGATGTGGTGCAAGGGGGATCGATGATCTGGAGAAATATTTAGAAATATAAATACATAATAAAGAAAGGCGTCAAATGCAAGGTGGGTAATGGAAGGACAATTATTTTTTGGGAAGACACTTGGATCTTGGATCACCCACTTTGTGAGGATCCAAGATGGAATAGCTACATGAAGCAATGTAAGAATCTTATATGTATTTTTGTGGTGGATTATTGGAAGAATAATTCATGTTTGGACCTCAAAAGGGTGAATAAAAACTTGGCTAAACTTAACAAGTGTCTAAATGCTATATTTTTAAATCAAAAAGAGGATGATCTAATATGGAAGTTTGATCCCAGTGGAATGTTCTTTGTTTCCTTAGCCTATGCTAATTCTTTTGACATGCACCATGAATCTTGTTGGGCTAAGGCTTGGGTGAAAGACATGACACCTAAAATTAATATTTTCTTTTGGATTCTTTTGCAAGACAAGATCTTGACTTTAGAAAATCTAATGAAGAAAGGATTTATCATTATTAATAGGTGCATTCTCTGAAAGAATGATTTTGAATTGGTCAACCATATTACTTTGTATTTCTCTTTTACCAAAAATCTTTGGGACAAGGTGTGTGACTTGTTGAATATGGTTTGGGTCTTTCCAGCTACTATCCATTGGAATCCCCCTTCCAAGGATGTTTTGATCTTAAGATTTTGGGATTTTATTCTCCCTTATCTTTGTTGGGGGACATGGAAGGAGCATAATGACAAGGTCTTTAGAGGTGTGAAATCTAGTCTTGATCAAGTCTTTTGTAAAGTTAAAGCTTTAATTATACATAATATCAAAGCCAATGGTTCTGGCTAGAACCTCATAATGAGTGAGAAGATAGGGTGTTCACAAATTTGAATCTTAGGAGCTTGTGTAAGGAACAACAGGGCCCTAATCCAAGGGATAATTCTAGATGAGATAGCTCACCAGTGAATTGGTTCAAGATAAATTTTGATGGGGCCTCTAAAGGGAACTTGGGTATTGCTAGCTATGGTATAGTTATCAGGAATTCTTATGGTGAGAAAGTGGGATGTATGGCTATCCCTATTGGTAGTTAAACTAATCATGTGGCTGAAGCTTGTGCCACTCTTCATGGTCTCATTTATGCTAAGAGTTTGAACCTAAGGAAGGTTTGGGTGGAAGGAGACTCTCTTAATATCATCAATTGTCTTAATAAAATCACTAAGCCTTCATGGACTATTAGCAATATTATTTTTCAAGCTATTAATATTATAAATTTTTTTGATAAATGTGTTGTTACCCATAACTTTGGGGAAGCAAATCATGTTGCTAATTGGGCTTCCAATGTGGCTTATTTAAGTGATCAAAAAGTTATTTGGAATAATAACAATCTATTACCTATGGATGGCTACCAAATTATTGATTATGATAAAGTGAGGTGTAGGAAAAGATGTTTTGATAATGATGATGTCAAAGATTTGTAGTTATGATTTGATTACACTTGGGAAATGACAGGTGATAATTTTTAGAACACTGAGCTTTGTTACCCATGGATTTTGGGCTTTTAATACCATTTTTTCCTTTGATTGCAATATTGATTTTTCTAATAGTTTGCATAGGGTTTTTTAGAGAAAGCTATCTAGCAACATTGAAGGGAATAAAATGGGAGGGAAAAGGAAGTGATAGAGGAGGTATGGGAGATTTTGAGGAGTGGGAATTTCACTAGCTACATGGAAAGGCTCAAAGGAAATAATCCTATTATAACACAACAATTTATCAAAACCTAGAGGGATGGCTCTATCCTTTTCAAAAATTAGAGAATGAAGGTGACTAAAGAGGTGATTATGGAGGCTATGGGGCTAGATATGGAAGGCATCAAATTCTATCAAGATAGGAAGCTATTGGATAGGGCTATTGATGAATTTGCAAATTTAGCAAAAGAGTGAAATAATTTGGTGAAAATTGGTAACTCTTATTTCAACCTTGCCTCTATTTCTTGACCTTGGAGATTCATATTGTTTGTTATTATGGAATACCTTACTCTAGATGACTAGTTTACAAAGCTTTATGGTTACCACTTTATGTTAGCTAACCACTTTAGGCATGGGATAAGGATCAATCTTTGCTTTTATTTGAGGCAGTCATTGGGCTACTCAATTCAGGAAACTCAAAATATTTGAATGGGGAACATGTGTGTCATGAGGGAATTATGGTTCTTATTATGAATGTTTTAAAATCTAAAAAGGCTTCAAAAAACCTAGGGATAGTTTAAAGGCAGTGGAGTATGACACAGAGGGTAGCCTCTTAGATAAAGGCTATGGTAAGGATACTAAGGATGAAGGGAGTTTGAAAGGGGGTATTGGGTGTAGCTCTTAGTAGAAGAAGAAGAAATCCAAGGTGAGTGACTCTGACCATGGTAGTGACCTTGTTAAGGAAAGATGAGAGGTTCCTATAAGAAGGGGAGCGAGAATAGATATTAAGGGTCACAATGATGATAGAGTTTCAACCCCATTAGATGATGAAATTATAACTCATAGAATGGAGAGGAAGAGAAAATTGATGAGGTCTCAAGAGGAGGGGGTTGAGAATTATATGAAGAATGTGGCACTGGAAAGAGAGGAACTTGGGGATCAGGAGCAAATCCTAGATTTTGACAATGATGAGGGTGAGGCTAGCATTACTAAAGGACTTTTAGGAAGCTTTGGGACCATTCTAAAGGAAATTAGAAATTAGAAATAATAAATGTAGTTTATTGTTAAGGAAGTTGAGTAGGTAGGCAAATTGGCTAGAGGGAAGCACACTTTAGGTCAACATATTGACAAGCTTTCAGAGGTTATTGGAGATTATTAAGAGGTTAAAAACCTTATGAAAAAGATTCCACAGATTGAAGCCAAAAGTAGGGTGCTGGAGAAGGCTAATAGTGACAATATAAAGAAGGTGATAAGCCTAGAGGCCAAGGTGAATAATATTGGAAAGATGATCAAGAAAATGATTGATAATAATAGCAATTCATTAAAGACTAATGTAGATAATGTGAGTAGTCTCTTGAAAAAGCACGAGAAAGATAAAGGATAGGAGGTCCCTGCTATTGTTGAGAACTAGGGACCTAGCAAATGGACTCAAGCTCATTCTAAGAAGAATGAGGAGAAAAAAAAGAAGGAAGAGGTGAAGGCCACTATGGAGAATTTGCACATCTTGGCAGACCAGGCTGCTGACCTACTAAAGACTATGTAGCTATTTGGATGCTAGTTTTTTGCTATCCCTTTGTTGTCTTTTCAGATCTATTTCTAGTTGGCCTCCAATTTTTCTATTTTTCTTTGTTCTTTCTTGAGGCCTATCATGTGGTGAAGCATGCTTTTAGACTTACATGTTAGTTTTTATGCTCTTTGCTCTAGACTTTTGGTTACTTTGTAAAAGGTTTTAGGTCCTTTAAAACTTATTTTTACTTAATCAAAACATTATGTGCTCCCTCTTTATAGACATCCAAGGAGGAATGTTATTGTTAATAACAAAAATAGACCATATCGAGTAAAGAGATCTCATCTCTCCAAATGGATTGATACCACTTGCTACCAATGAAAGCTTCAGATTACAAGGTTCTTCTTTAAATACTGGTCACCTATCTTTTATGTCCTTAAATGTAGAACCATCCATAGAAATTTGCATAATTTCATCTTGAATTCTATTGTGTGTATGGTAATCCATAAATTGTGCCAAGCTAGAGCACTTGCATAATTGTTGTAGACATGGAATAATGGGAATGTACTGAAGAACCTTGCAAGGTACCTTTTTGGTTATTTGATCTGATCGATATCTACTAATGTGACAATCAGGGATTTGTGTTGGAAATCCATGTTGTTTATGATATATAATATGATCATTGGAACATGCATATATTGTTTGATACTACATTCCAATATCTTTCATAATGACCAATAATTCTTGGTAAGAGAGAGGTAGAATGTTTGATGGTGGTAACAAACACTCACCTATCAACCTACAGAAAAAAAATGTTAATATAAAAACATTAATGGTACACTAATATAGAAAATGAAAAAATGACACTATACCTTAACATACATGAGATTTCTACATTGGATATACCATTCATAACCTTGAATTTTACCAAGAACAATACAACAAAGAGAAGTGTTGTTTGGGAGCCTTGGTATAGGGGTTCGTATGCCTTTTCAATTACAAGTATATCAAGGTCATCTTCATCATCATTATCATTAGATACACTACTATCATCATCGACATCATCTTCATCATTTGTGCCAATAACATCTTCTTCAATTGTGTTCTTTGGCACATTATCACTTGTGCCAATACCAACATCTTCAATTGTGTTCTCTTCCTTAGGATCATCTTCTTCTATGGGAGCATTACCTTCTACTCAGATATTCACACCTCCATGTTCCACTAGTTATAAATCCACATTCACCAAAGGAAAAAAAATCCTTTCCCCTTCAATCTAATCATGTTGCCTACAATGTCTTTGAGCTGTTGTGATTAGAATTCTTTGATTCTTTAAGCCCTTGCATTTTTTGCAAGGAAAATTAACATTTTCCATCACCTTTTCTTTTGAACTGAGACCACAATCTAGAAATTGTTGCCTTAGTTGGTTTTGGGTTCATATTGCTAGGCATGGACTTTCTTTACAAGCAAATATTCAGGCTATAAAATTATAAAAAATATTAAAATACAAGCATTAGGAGTATCTTGTATATGATAAAAAATAATTAAATAATTAAATATTACTATGTCTTCAGTAAGGGTGGCATGTAAACAAATCAAATAAATTATACAATTTAAATATATGTCTAATAATAAGAAAAAATGGTATATTTAAACTAAATAGGTGTGGAACAAATTCTCTTAACCCAAATGCAATATTTTTCATGAGGCTAATGATTCAAAATTGATGTCTTGGCATAATTTGTGTCGATGGGGCTTCCTTGATTTCTATACGTGTATTTTATGTCATAAAAATGAGGATTGTGTTTTCATAACAATGAGGATTGTGTTTCTCATTTTTTCCTTCGCAAATCTTTGTTTGCAAAGATTTGGCATTTCTAGTGGGGAGTTAGTTATGAGGCTTGTTGGTGTTAACTGGTATATGGGTCTACTAGGGTAAGCGTCTCATTTAAAATTTGTCTTTATAGATTGTTGACAAGTTTGTGAATTAGTGTGTTTTTTGGTATTTTGGGTTGGTTTTGTTGTATTTTATTGGAATTTCTATGACTCTCTTATACTTAATATGCTATGATGAGCCCACTATAAAACTTGATATGTATATAATAATTTATTTGTATTTTATCAACTTTGCTAAGACTCTTTGATACTTAACATACTATGATGAAATCACCATAGTATCTAACATGCATATTATAATTAAGATTTCGTGTGATGCAATAATTAATTCTATTCATAGTTATGTTTAGGAATGAGTCAATAAGTATATGTATTTTCCTTGTTCATTAGCCAGTTGACAATCCCAAGACATGAAACATGAGCTACAATATTTATGGGTAGAAATTATGTCATAATGGAAGATGTATTCTAGGGCTATAATAAATGAATCTTTATACAACATAATATTTCATCTTGCTACTCCATGTATATTCCCAATGGATATTTTATGTTTGATAGTAGGCATTGAACCAAATAATAATGTCGTTCCTACATGACTACATAATCCATGGTGGGAATGTTAAATTCCATTTTAAGTTTCATGTTCTCATTCTCTTTAACTTTCTTCTTTAAAATACATTAGATCTTCTTAGATGATGACATGTGTGAATACAACTTAAATAACATTTGATACTATTTATCAAAATATTTTATTATAAATGTAGGAAGGTGTTATGTTTAGTAGTTAGAATGAATTATTAGATTGCATGATAGATCATAGTAGATAATACACACTCTCCTATTATGTTTTAGTTTAATGGTAGAGAATAAAATTGGATGGTCAATTTTATTTAAGTAAAAAATTATTTTATTTGAGGTTAAGACTCCTCAAGATTGGGCTAGTTGAGGTGATGTACCTCTCTATAAAAGTAGAATAGTTAGTTGCTTCCTTCTTCTTCTTTTTTCCTTCATTTAATTTAGTTTAATTATACCATTATTTCCCTTAAGAATCTCTCCTTCACTTACCAAGAGGGTTTCAAGATTGGATGTATGCTTGAAGGGGTAAAGGAGGCATGTTGAAAGGAGGAGGAGCTAGGATGACTATAAGCTCATAGTTACACAATTTTTCTTTGAGTTCATAGGAAAGTTTGATGGCTTCTATCCCACAAATGGTTGGGGCATCATCCTTGGAATATTTTATTGAGTCAACAACTATGGAGATGCCCAAGGATTTGTCGATAATGGAATAAAAATGTACAAGAATGTGTAACCATCATGTGTTTTAATGTTATGCCATTATAATATGTGCATGTTGATTAAGATAAACATAAACTAGTCAAAAATATGTCAGGTTAGTGATTTTCAACATAAGTTATGAACAACCAAGTTTTTGGGGTGGTTACAAATGGTTTTGGTGCTTTTTTGGCCTTTTAGGAACTAATTTAAGTTTATTTAAAGTGTGAGGCCTAAGAGACGGTCAAGAAAATAGATGTAATAAGAGTTTGAAGCAAATAAAGCTTGATATATATTTTGCAATTCATGTTTTTCTGAAGCATCAGACTGTTACAAGTATTCCATTAGTTCCCCAATCATTGTGAAGGATCCATTGGTTGGACATGTTGATGCATTTAATTACATTAGTTTTGAGTTTTGTGACACTAAATTTTATTACATATTGATCAACAAAGATATTTGTGTTTGATTGCAAACTATCAAAACCATTAAATAGGGTAAACAAAGAGAATTAAGATGTGGTATCTTTTTAGTTACACATTGAATAACACCCTTAATTTGGGCAGTGATGAGGAGGCTTGTGTATACTAACTATTCAAATAGTTTGCTAGCACTTGTACAATATACTTCATATGGGTTGAATGCAAGAATGTGACTATGATTAGTCACAAAGTGGAGTTTTGACAAGGCAAGGTCATAGATATGGCTTTGTCAACATGTTATATGGAATCTTAAAAATTTGAGGATAAGGAGTATGAGAAGGAGGATATTCACTATATGTAGGTTTATAAATAGTTAAGGCTCCAAGTATAGGGCTTGGGGAGGGGTTTAGTAAGATATTTTATTGATTTTCACAATTAGGACAACAATAGGACAAATTTTTATTGTTTTGAGTTTAAGGATATGGTGTAAGAGGTGTAAAGTGTGATGCAAAGTGAGCAAGGCATGTGGGATATATAGTGAATTTTTTAGTGAATATAGTGTATAAAACATATGGTTGGTGGCTAATAAGTTTCTAATTTTTTAAAGTGTTGACAAGTAAATGTGTCATAAATAGTGGGTGAATCACATATGTGAAGCAAGGTAGATATGGTGCTGATCAGATAAAGGTTTTGATGTAAGAATATCAGTCGTGGTTGGGTATTTAAGAATGATATATGAAATAGGTGATGTTAAATGATTGGTAGACATTGAGGAGGATAAAGAATTGGTCTTAAGAGCCTTAATATAGAAAGTGTACAAGGATGTTGAAATATGAAACGACAAGGTTGATATGTTACTATCATGTAAGTGTTGATGTGAAAGTTCAAATGTTGACTAGTTAGTTGGGTTTCTTAGGCATGTGGAGTAGGGTGGATCTGTGATGTGGAATGACCCTTCTAAGGTCTTGGTATTGCATAAAGGTTTAAGGATGTTGAGGAATTTGAGAAAATTTTCCCCTTCCATTGGAAGTTGTTTAGTGTCTAGGAATGACACTTGTGATGTGAGAAGTTGTATCTCATAGTTGACTTGAAGATTTTTGTCCTAATTTAATTAGACTATTGGGCATTTTAAAGTAACATTATGCTTCCTTGCAAGACATATATCCCAAAGAATGATATTAATAGCTAGTAGTGAACATTAAAACTATATAAACTTTCCATGCTAATGTCCACCCAAAAATAGAATATTTCTAATTAGAAATGGAGATTATAAATGTCCATCCAATAATAGAAGGAGATTTTCTAATGTTTAGAAGAGGTACAAGGCAACAACAAGTTCAACAACAATTCTCCATCTCTAGGACTCAATCTTTGAGTCAAGATAAAATATGCAAGGTGATATTTATTTCAAGCTGTTTTGATAAATTAGTTTCTTAGGAGATGATAAATAAATTAAACCTAAGGAAGATCCTAAATAGTAGACCATACAAGGTCAATTGGGTGACTGATGATCAAAATCTAATTGTCCAAGAGAAATGTTATGTTGAGTTTTCTATAGGAGAGTATTATGATGGAGTGTCATGTGATGTAGTTTTGATGAATTTTTAGTATTGTTATTGGGAAGACCTTGGTAGTTTTTGAGGAGGACCTTAAATGATGGGTACAATAATACCTACATTGTTAATAAAGATGAAAAATCTTTTACATAAATCCCCTTGAAAATTAATTATCAAACTTTTGAGCTAAGGATTATATATTTTGATAGTAAAGACTTCTTAATTTTGTAGGTTGCTAATGAGAAGGAAACACAAGGTGATGTTGAAAAGATTGAAAGGAATGAGGAAGTTCAATATGCAACATTATGACTAATTTGGTGATAGGAAAAAGGTAGGGATAGATTTACAGTACAAGATGGTGCAATAAAATGTGATGATTAAGATCATTGAGTCAAATTTGTGTACAAGAGAAGGAAAAATAAATTCCCTTAAGGATTCATTATTTTCATGGTTAGGTGGACCTCAAGAATTCAAGAGAATTGAACCAATATGTAATATTCTAACCATTCAATTCAAAATATAGCTGAAAATAAAGACTAATTATATTTACATAATGAAAATACTATTTTTATGCTTATTAACATGAATTTATCTTAATAAGAAGCTCAAAAAATTTAAATAATCCTACTTCCACATGAAACCCTTGTTATCTATACTTTAATATTTAAAAATCCCAAATTTCCATGGGAAATCACATTGAATATGAATAGAAATTACTAAAGTTAATTAGATTAGGTTAACGTTCTTAGTTATGGTTTTTGCAACCCCAAATTCAAGTTAAAGTCAACAATATGGTTGGCAGGAGGAGGATTTTTGGTTTCCTGTCCTTTTTTTTTATACTATGCCTTGGTAGAGCATTCTTTCTTTCCATCGGGTGGGGGGGAATGGTTATTATGGGTGAGTATGGGAAAACATTCTTCTCTATAAGAAGAGCTCCACAATGTAATCAAATAGACAATTTTGAGAAAAATGGTTACATACCTATTCAATTTTGTATCAATGAAGCTCTTGGTCCTCCTATAGATTCAAATGGCTCTACATACAACTCTAACCTAAGAGAGTTATTTCCCATAGTAGCTTTTATGCATCAGTGTGTAAAGGGCCATGGAAATGTAGGAGTAGCATCATAAATATCTTCTCTAAAATCTCCTATCCATTTCTCTACTATACTCAATTTGGTCATTGCTCTCTTGGTCTTCTCTTGTACTTGATTAGTACTCACAAAGTGAAAAATGAGTTTCATTTTTCACTTTTTCTTCTTCTTTATAATTTGCATTTATCAAAATTTTGACACTAAACTTAAGGAACATCTAAATTTTGACCTTTTTAGGATCATAAACAAAAAAAAAAAGAATTTAAGAAGATAAATATTATTTGGTTAAAAATAGTGGTAAAATGTACTAATGATTTGATTTGTAGATGACATCTCTCCACTTGGATCTTCCTCCTACTATTGCAAATCATATCTCCTCTCTCTTCCCCCTTTAACTAAATATCAAATATTCACCATTGTTAAAAAAAAAAAAACATGAAATTACTCAATGATGAAGAAAAAAACTACCTAGAAGAAAGCCAGATTTGCTGGTAAAACTTTTGCCAAAACCCCACTTACTAGTTCTAAGGCACAACAACACTAATGAGAACATATCTACAAAATTTGAGGACAACCAAGACAAATTTTTTCTCATAAACTAAATTTTAAGCTTCATGGCAAAAACTAAAACAATTTTTTGAGAATGCCCATGTTTTACAAAACTTGCCATATCTTTCAAACAATAGGATCTGCACACATTTGGTCTACAAAATTGGACTCTTTATTTTGAGGCATTTTCAATGGTATATGATACTTGTATTTCTAATTTAAAATCATACCTAAAGCATTCATTTGAACTTATAGGCTTGGAGGATGAATAGGGCCTTAAAATATTTCAAAATATTTGATTTTGTCACATAGTTTGAACTTTATAATACAATATACACTCATTTAAAATGTAGAGAACTTTAGAATGTGTAGTTTTGGGGGTAATATTTTAATTAATCAAATTATAAATGGTTGAAACTTTACCTCCACCTCTAAATCCATGGTCAAACCTTAGTCAACTCCTTGTAGCCATGTGATTGCTGACTAGATCACCATATATCATAATCACATGACTTTGTAACCTCCATGTTGGGACCCACTCAAAGGGTGGAGAAGTTGTAACTAATCCTAAGTGCTACTTTGGACTATTTAGAATCAAATATCCACTAACCATCACAAATTTGTGACTCAGCATAGCCTGATGGCCTTATCTACTAACTTTGAGCTTTGATTAGAAAAGTTACACTCTAAACACCATGTAACTTTGCAACCTATTTCACTAACTGCATCACCAACATTGCAAAGTCACACTTGTCTCATTTTTTTTAATAGCTGGCCTCCTCCTATCATTATGTGTAACATTTCAATTTTCTAGTTAGAGCCCATCCTATCATCTTGTCCTCTGCACATATCATAAAAATTTACTCTAGTAGATCAACTATCAAAATGGGCCCCACATACATGAGACATTCTTTGTCTACAGGCAGATTGCTCAAGACACTCAGTCATTGTATGGTCACATACAAAAATTCTTGATCTCAAATTGGTTTTGACAAATGGGTGTCAACACACTTAAGTTATTTACTTAGTTCATGTCAAGCATAACATGTATATATTATACAAAGCCGAGTCATAGTGAGTGTCGAGCCACTCATGTGCCAAGCAGATAGTATATGCTAAGTGAATAGTGGATGCCAAGAAATATAGGTTCTGAGTAATAGTAGAGAGATTAGTGTATGTCAAGCATCTAAGACTTCAGATGCTAAGTAAGATAGTCTTGACATATTTTTTTAAAGGCACAAACAATTATGTGAACCATTTTTTAGTAGACTTAAGATTGAATTTTGATATTTTGGAGATAAGGATGAATCTAAAATTGGATTCCCTATGCAATTAAGTGTAGCCAATTAGAAAATGGCAAGGATTAAGTGGAAAAATGGATGAATCTCAGCCATAGATTCATACCTAACACTAAGTCACTAAATTTTATTAAGGAGGACAAACCCTAAACTCTCTAGTGAGTGTATAAGGAATTGAAGGAGCAAAGAAAGAAGTTTGCATGCACAAACAAAGCATTCATGGTGGCTTAGAAGTTATGAAGTAAAACAACATTGCACAATCATTTAGAGTAGAATAGAGGAAAGGAAAAGGACACAAAAAAGAGACATTTGATCAAGAAGGATCAAGAAGATATTAGTTTAGAGGTGATTTTTTATCAAGCAAGCAAGTGCTAACTATAGGATCAAAGTTGAGACATTATAACAGGTGATTTCAGTCAAAATCTCTTAACAAAGTAGTCCTAACAGGTTGTATGAAATCCTCTAACAAGGTGCTTACTTAGTTGTAAGTTAAAGCCCTTTAGCAAGAAACACTTCTAACAAAGTGTTGAAATCCTCTAACAAGGTGAGACCTAACAATCTTTGTAAGCCTTTAACAGGTAAAACCTTTCATAAGGTAGATTATGTTTCATGGTCAAAACATTGTAACCTTGATTGGATATGATTTATTATTGTAGAAGTGAAAATTTGTGGGTGTCATCCCCACCCCAGTTTTACCTTCTCATTGGAGGGTTTCTGGGTAAACATATCTGGTGTCATATGTGTATTATGTCTTATGTGTTTACATAATTTAGATGTATATGCTTTTCATGTTATTTAAGTTTACTCATTGAATGTATGAGATGGATGTGTGGTAAAATTTTTTATGGGTCCAAGTTTAAACTACTGATTCACCCCAACCCCCCCCCCCCCCCCTTTCAAAAGTTTACTTTCCTATTGTGATTCCAAAAATTGGTATCAGAGCCTTGTTCTCTGAAAGAGAAGCTATCTTTGAGGAAAGATCTTGAAATGGAAGTCTACAAGTTGGGAAAGACTATTGAGAATCAAGGAATTAAAATACAACTCATTCTACATCAACTAAATGAAGCAAGAGAAGAACTAAAGAAATATTTGAAGAGAAGGAAAGAAATTTCTATTGTGGAATACACATTACAAAGAGATAGACAATACTAATCTATTTGTAGATGGAGACTCCAATGAATTTGATGTAATAGTTGTAGATCTAAGGGAAAAGAATAGAGCCCAAGCTAAGGAAATTAGAAATCTCAAGTTAGAGCAAGAATCACAAGCTATAATGCTATGTGAAGTGGTTGAACAAAAGAAGAAATCCATAGAAGACAAATCCATGATTGAAGAGGACAAAAGAATTTTGGCCAATAGACTAGAAGAGAAGTCAATAGAGCTAATACTCTAAGTCAAATGATGAATGCCAAGTATGAATTCAATGTTAAGGACATTGAGATAACTACATTGAAGTTGCAAAATGAACAATTGCAGAGTGACCTAAAGAAGGAAAAGGAATTTGGTGAAAGTTTCAACAAACTAAATGAAGCCATCAAATACTTTGAGAAACTATTGAGATCCCCTAGATCCAATAATGATACATCTGGACTGAGATACACAAGTACTAAAGAAGGAGAATCATCCAAAAGTGTAGAAGAAAGGGACAACAAAGGTAAGAACTCCAAACATACTTTTCATAATTATGGTAAGAAAGGACATACTATTAATGTGTGTAGGAGCAAGACTACAAATCAAAATTTCAAGCCTAAGAGCATGGTTCACTACCATAAGTGCAACAAACAAGGTCATCAGGCACATGAATGTAGAACCAAGACCATTCATACATAAAGATTTGAAGGATATTGATACAACTGTTAGAAGTATGGACATAGAGATTTTGAGTGTAGATCCAAACCCATGTGGTCATCAAATAAGCAAACAAAGGTAAGGAACAATGGCAACTCTTATAATTGGGATTATAATACAAGGTGTAGCTATCATTATTGTCAAGAATAAAGACATGTTCTTAAGAATTGAATTAGGACACACTTTAGAGGTAACTACCAAAGGTGATTGAGCCAAACCACATGTTTTAGCTGTTTGAAGACTTGTCACATTAGTAGATATTGTTCAACTAGGTCAAAAGTACCAAGTTGTGAATTTGATAACAGCAAAGGAAAGGAAAATGTTGAACACATCAGAGATGAGATGAATAAGACATGGAAAAAGAAAGATGATTGTACCACATCAAATGGAGAAGGTATCACTTCACCCAATAGATTAGTGATCACACCTCATCAAACTAGGAAATAAAAAGTTATGTGGGACTGATATCTAAAGGCTATATCATACATCAGTTTCAAAGGAATCTAGTACTCAAAATATTACATTAGCATGAATAAAGATGCAAGATGTTATTAGGAATTCAAGATAAATCTTTAAGTTTTTCATGTTGTTTCTGAGCATGAAATATTTCCTATGTGTACTAAGTGAAATGCTAGAAGATGTCAAGCTTGTAGTGGTTGCTAAGTGATTGAAATGTCAATGGATGCCAAGTGAGCCTAAAATTGGTTGATGTCGATCTTATAGCTATGTAAGCACTCAACATTGATTGTAGGGTTTTCAAACGATATTTGATTGATTTTATCTCATTTCACATCATTTCAAATTCAAGAAAGAGCGAGTAGAGTAGAAAGCAATCTAGAAATCTATTCAAAGTAGTTGTAGAAGATTCTAGCAATGATTCTACACCAGTTCGTTAGATTTCATAAAGTATTTATCAAGAGTCAAGCTATGCAATTTAAATTTTGTAAACCCTCGTTTCAAATTATGGCATCTAATTCAAAGAATGTAGAGAGAAAGGAAGTTTTGAATGTTTAGTTAGTAAGTAATGAGGTCAAGCAACCCATTTTCAAAGCTATTGCTAATATTTCTTATGAGTAAGACCCTTCTAGTGCATTGTTGATGATTCCACCAAATGTGATAATGGTGCAAGATGTAATAAAATGCTATAACTATAAGATAGGAAAAATTAGTGATATGGAGATTAGGGAAGCATATGGAAGACTCTATGATAATGTTGTTTTGAAAGAAAAGTTCAAAATTGTACAGAAAGGAAGAGATTGACACAAACCCTAGATTTTCCAAATGTGTTCAAAATAGAATGGATAAGGATAGAGCTTAGTCAAATTCATGATGGTTCATTATGGATAGAAAATGGAACTATCAAAATTACTAAGAGAATAATCCATAGGGTTATTAGTTACCCAACCCTAGATCATCCTAAGACACTAAGAAGTGATTCGAAGGAAGTGATTGAGAAGAATACTGGAGCTATTTAGAACAAGAGAGGCCTGACAATTGACACAATCACTGATCCTCTGATAGATTTTACCATAAGGGTTATATCACACAAGTTCTATCAATCTAGTAGATTAAACAGTGTGCCTTGTAGAGCTATGGATATGGGATACAAAATTGTAAAGAAAGATCACACATATGATCTAGCAGAGCTACAATTGCAATAATTGATGGAGAACTTTTGAGCAATTAGAAAGACAAAGAGTGAACAATGTCAATTTGGTTCTATATTTATTTGTATATACTTTTATGTGCAAAATACATTCCCCTCATTTGGCACTATGGGATGGAAAACTAACAGATCATTAGTAGTACAAATTGGTGAGTACATTGAGCAATTAGGAGAGAATTTTGAATCTTTGATGACAAGTTATTTTGAAGACTTCAAGAAGTCAATGAAGAATAGATTGAGAATACCAATATCCATAGTTGAGAAACACTATGATGGTGTATGTTTTCTTATGGATGTTGATTATATATTTTTACAAGCTGCTACACCAAGGGTAAGATGGTTGAGACCCTTAGGTTATGAAATAAAAGTGGATGAGGCCTCTATAACTATAACAACTTTACTGGTAGAAGAGATAGATAAAACTACAAAGGTATTTAGAAATTATGAGATGTTAAAGTCTAAAATTACCATGAAATTGAAGACTACCTCTACCATGAAGAAAAAGGAGAAGATAGTGAAGAAATTGAAAGCTAAGTTTGGAGAGGGTGTTGAGGAGGAAGAAGAAGAAGAAGAAGAGGATGAAGAGGAAGAAGAAACTCAAGCACAAGTACCACTTGTATTAACTAAGGGTATTGGACAAGATCAAGAAGAGGAGGAGACTAAAGGTGCCAAGGGAGAAGAAACTAAGGAAGTGCCTACTCCTGCTGAGCCAAAGAAGAGGAAGGCTAATGCTCAACCAATGACTAAAGCTAAGAAGGTAGCCAAGCCAAGTCAACCCAAGCCTACTATACCTACTACAAGAGCTAGTACATGTGCAATAGCCCAAAAGGCCAAGGAAAAAAAAAGCAAAACAAAGAGGTCAAGAGTAGAAAAGACCAAGAAGGAAGTATGTGGCATAAGCCGAGTCTAATGAAGAGAAAATAGAGTTAGATGAAAATAGCCAATTTAAGGTGGTGAGTCATAATCCTCTTTTAGATCTTGAAAATTTATGTGAAAATGTTAAGAATAATGTAGACTTATTAAGATTTAGTCATGTTGATTTTGATAGGTAAAGTAGAGAAAAATCAAGTGGTGTAGGCCATATATGCCATGATGGAAAAATTCAAGATAACTCTACTAGAACTTTCCAACTCAATGCTAAAGAGTCTATATGAAAAAGTTGAGTAGAAATGGTACTATTGTCTAGACTTGGAGAAACAAATTAGAGAAACATCTCTAGCCCAAGCGATGCTTGAACTAACTAAGACATATATTGCTAAGGGTGTAAAGAAATATGTAATTAGGTTCAAACCTAAATACACAGCCTTTAGCATCTTGAAAAACAATTTTGATGATGTTATTAAGAAGTCCACACAGATATGGAAGCTCACTTATGGGTTGAATATAGCTAAGGAAGGAGAACAAGAACCCATTGAAGTGAAGGATGATGAAGAAGATGATGATAAAGATGACACTATTGGAGGAGGAAAAAAAATGCAAGTAGATGATAGGGCAACAACTAAGCTAGAGAAACTTGAAGAATAGAGTGTGCAAGACACACAATTGCTGAGTGTCAGTCCTTCACATGTCACAAGTGAGACTACAAAAATAGTAACTATCAAGATATTTTTTGATATATCAACTTAGAACATCAGTCCCCTTACTAAAGATGATTTGAAAAAGATATTAGATTAGTCTACACTATAGGAAAAACTTTGTGATAATCCTATTTTGGTCAATGTGGATGAGCTACAAAAGATAGTGAGTGATACTAAAAGGGAAAAGGTGAATCCACAAGAACCACCTTCTATCATCCCTCTAGTCACTAGTGTACAACCTTTGGTACAAATTCCAGAAGATACATCTAAAAAGGTTGATGCAATTGCCAAGATTGATACTATAGAGAAGAGCATAGTGGAAGCACAAGTTGCTACTATAAGATAGAAAGAAATAGGTCAGATAGACTTATATTTACCTACAACACAAGGACAAGGTGCAAGTCAAATCATTGTGGTAGAATAGGACAAGCTTGAAGAGAGTAAGATGACACCACAAGTAAAGGAGAAAATTTCCATCCAAGCCTTAGTAACCTTACTAATATCTGACACTCCATCAAGTCATACTCTTTAGAAGCCAAGCATAGATGCTACTCTACTACAGATCTCAGTGCTAAGCTTGAGTCCATCAAAGGAAGAAGAAATGATCCAATATGGAGATGTGAACCTTGATGAAGAAATCATTTTTCCCAAGTATGATTATGATACCATGACTATAGAACAAATGGGCATATTGCAGCAAGCCCTAGCAAGGAAAAAGCATCAAGAAATGCTTAGAAGGGAGCATAGGAAAAAGTAGACACTACAAGATATTAAAGAAATCTTTTTAGATGCATTCAATTTGAAAACTCCTAATCAGACCAAGCCACTAATGGAATAGTTGATAGACATAGTGGAGAAGGTCAGTAATGAAGACCTAGACACTAATGCTAAATTGTTAGAATGGTTAGAAAAGAAGTTCCAAAACAAAGTGAATAAAAAGATATTAGGTGACATAGCACTAACACAAGTTGCATTGGTAATTAAGGTTGAGGATGTGAAGAAGTTACTTGAGAACATATTCTCATTGTACACTAAATTGTCCAATCCCTCACTCTTCACCCAAGAGACCAAAAGTCACATTTTGAGTCTAGAGAGCCAAATTACTACATCAATTGCAAAACTACCAATGAATCAAACTTAGAGTGAGAAGCATTTTAGGACATTTCTCAAACATAGAGTTAGTTGTATTGACAAAAAATGAGGCAAACATAAGGGCCACACTAACTAGCATCCAAGAAACTCTCACCCCCCACATGGAAATTTTGCACAAGGAGCTAGGCTATGCCAAAAACTTAATGTAGAAAGACCCACATCTTTCTACCTTAGATGGTCTAGTCCACCTTACTAATAAGCTAGCAATCCAAATCAAGTCATTGTATGTAGCATGTGAGAACTAGGATGCAACTCTTAAGATGATATTAGATGTCGATAAATCTTTTTTGGACAAACACACAATAAGTGTATAACCCATTAACATGTGTTAAAAAGGGGGAGATATATTTTTGGGGGAGAAATAGAGAAAAGGGGGAGAATGAAATAAGAGAATGGGGGAGATATTACTTTGGTGAGATACAAGGAGAGTAAGAAATAAGAGGAACAGAGAAAAGCTAGAATCGACTAAGGGAGAGCAAGAATCAAAACATATCAGAAGTATCAAATGAAAGATTATCAATAAATTAATATGAAGTTAAAGTGTATTAGTAGAGACACATTTACTCAATAGAAGCACAAAATTTTGGATATAGAACAAACATATCAACTTAGAGGTATCTAAGTAATTACAAATTTTGAAAATTTTAAGCTTTGTATCTAAGCTAAGTTAAGATATGTTATGCTTGTGAGATCAAGCATATTAATGTATATTCAAGTTTTTTTAACACTCATGTCAAAGGGGGAGATTATTGATCTTAGATTGGTTTTGACAAATGAGTGTCAACACACTTAAGTTATTTACTTAGTTCATACTGAACTAGTAGTACATGGAGAGAACAACATGTATATATTAGAGCATGCCAAGTCATAGTGAGTGTTGAGCCACTCATGTGCCAAATCACTCAAGTTCCAAGTAGATAGTATATGCTGAGTGACACAGGAGCCAAGTGAATAGTGGATGCCAAGAAATATAGGTGGTGAATCACAATAAAGAGATTAGTGTATGCCAAGCATTAGAGACTTCAGATGCCAAGTAAGATAGTCTTGACATATTTTTTGTAAAGGTACAAACAACTATGTAAACCATTATGAGATGACTTAAGATTGAATTTTGATATTTTGGAGATAAAGATGAATCTCAAGTTGGATTCCCTATGCAATTACATGTAGGCAATTAGAAAATGGGAAGGATTAAGTGACAAAATGGATGAATCTCACCTGTAGATTCATACCTAACCCTAAGTCACTAAGTCATCTTAAGGAGGACAAACCCTAAACTCTCTAACAAGTGTGTAAAGAATTGAAGGAGAAAAGAAAGAATTTTGCATGCCCAAATAGAGCATTCATGGTAGCTTAGAAGTTATGAAGTGAAACACCATTATAGAATCAATTAGAGTAGAATAGAGGAAAGGAAAAGGATACAACAAAGAGACATTTGATCAAGAAGGATCAAGAAGACACTAGTTTAGAGGTGATCTATTATGAAACAAGAAAGTGCTAACCGTAAGATCAAAGTTAAGACATTATAATAGGTGATTTTAGTCAAAATCTCTTAACAAAGTAGTCCTAACAGGCTATATGAAATCCTCTAACAAGGTACTTACTTAGTTGTAAGTTAAAGTCCTTTAGCAATGTAGACTTCTAATAGGGTGTTGAAATGCTCTAACAAGGTGAGACCTAACAGTCTTTGTAAGCCTTTAACAAGGCACACCTTTCACATGATAGATCATATTTCATGGTGAAAACATGGTAACCATCATTGGATACACTTTATTATTGCAGTAGTGAAGATTTTTGGGTGTCATCCCAACCCTAGTTTTACCTTCTCATTGGAGGGTTTCTAGGTAATCATATTTGGCATCATATGTTTATGATTTCTTATGTGTTTACATGATTTAGATGTATATGCTTTACATGTTATTTTAGTTTACTCATTGAATGTATGAGATGGATGTGTGGTGAAAGTTTTTATGGGTTCAAGTTCAAACCACTGATTCACCCCCCTCAAAATTTTACCTTTTGTATTGTGATTACAACAAAAATAACTTTGGAGCTCTCCACATTAGCAATCTGAGATAATTTAAAATGAATATTTTTAGCATATTTTCTTTTTTAGTGCACACCATAGCCCAGTTAGATTACACATCTTTTTAATGGTGTCATGGTGTACAAGCTTATGCTACATATTTCTGCCATTAATCTAATATGTGGTAACCCCCCTTATGCATATCATAAGTGTTCTTTGTTAAGCATGCACAAAGTCTTTCTTACAACTTAAGGATTGATACATACTTTCAACAAAATAAAATAGTGCTAAAAAATAAACAATCAAACCCCACAATTTACTTATCATGGATGGTTTATACACATTAAACACTCCCCTTCAAAATGGCATTCCAATCAACCAAAATAATGGCTAACAATGTACACATAGTCCTAACACATTATGTGATGAAATAAAATCCCTTTCATAAACAAAAGCCACCAACATCCATGGCTTCAATTTTTTATTCCTCTCATAAAGCTCGTGCCCATTTTGGAGAGAAAATGCATTTGTTTACTTGTGTTTTTGTTTCTATAATAGAGAGAGACAAATCAACAATGGAGGCTTACATTTGGTTATGATCAAGATTAATAATGTATGATTGATCCCTATTCCATGTTACTGACCAATATCTTTTTCTATAAGACTAGTGCTATCAATGTAATATGAAAATCTCAACTGATTTTATGCATGGGTAACAACTTATGTAACTTGATATATAGATCTATAGATATTGTGCATTATAGTTGATATTTAAATCCATCATACTCTCAACCGAGTCATTCATCTCCACACTTTGATAGTTTCAATGCGACTTCAACATGTACCTCTTCTTTAGTGTTTCCTTTTACAAATCTACCCATTAATTTGTCTTGCCTTATTATTTTGGTAGACTTTTTTTAGGAACCATGTCCTACTCAACAATTACCACATCATTCAATTGCTAGAAATGTAGAAAATAAATAAACAAAACCCAAGTTTGAAACGTCAATAACCATTCCATTTACCTTAATTAAGGCTTAATAAATTGTTTACCATTACAAAAATTAATTATATTGCATTATCCAAGATGCTGACCTATACGTCATCCATCCATCAAAATGCATGATTAATAATAACTCAAGATTATTAGATACATTATCCATTAGATACATTTAATACATTATCCAAATGATCATCATATGATGATTAATTACAATACATCATTGTAGAGTTAATCAAGATCCCTAAACATGTGTCTATTTGTAAGCTTTGGTCACCACAACCATTGAACATATCCATTTTCTATTTGAGATGGGAGCATGGGCAAGGCACTTTTACTATGCCAACCATAGAGTGTTTAGCTCCCCTAGGTCCTTCCTAACATGGAGAATACCTTGACCCTAGCACAAGAAGCCTAGCAACTCAAAATGAGAGGATCAGATGAATCTGGTGCAACCATGAGACATACTACTTTCCACATATGTCTAAGTAGCCTAATCATATAATGTGGTAGGGAAAAATAAAATTAACTAGCATATCTACACATGTGCAATGAAATGAAATAACAACATATCTACACATATGCAATAAGATAAAATAAGTTTAGAATTTAACATGAAATCCTTATGCATTAACATTCCATAGGCACTGATGAGCCTCTAAAAGGCCATTATTTTAAGAATCTTTTATTTTGTTTTTAGACAATTATGTTGCAGAAATATTTTATGACTCTATGGTTTAATAAAAAAGAGCTTGTGTTTTTATGAATATGTTATCTATATGTTAAGACATGAAGATTGAAGTATAGATAGTTCGTATATGCTGTGTTTGCTTGAATCTATGAACTTCTATGGTTTAATGAAGGAATATTACATGTTGATAAATGTTTCCTCATTCCATGCTATGTTTATGTAGATTCCTTCCTGTAGCCATAAGATTTGCAAATAATGATAGTTTGAACATTATACCTTTTCTAAAATTGATGATGAAATTAATATATATGTATGTGGAAGTTGTTTCAATCAATTTTTTCTAGGTACTTTCCACACATATTAAAAGTCAACATCTCAACACTAAGTCAAAGCCGACCAAATTGATGAATCACTGCAACAAGTAGATTACTGTGTGATTTCTATTATGGCAGTGTGTGAATATAACTTCCTCAACCTACCATATTCTTGGAGGAGTTGATCCTCATTGATGGAGTGATCATAGAAGTAGGAAATTGTTATAGTTTTCCTTTAAATAATTCTTGTTGTAGCTTTGAAAGAGGTTTTTTACTGGGAGGAAGATAGAATAGATTGTTTATTCATATCAGCAATGTGTAATATTGTTTTTTGATGTAATCTCTTATCATGAATGAATAGAATAAAAAGTTCAAGTTTCCACCTTCTATCTTGATTGTATTTTTTATTCACTCATCCAAGGTAGCCCACTTGGTGATTGAACTGCTTTGTTAGAATAGATTTCATTTCCTTGTTTATTTCTTTGCAAAGTAGACTTCTCTTTCTCCTGCAGCCATTGATAACAAAATCATTGAACTGTTCCTGCAACATAGGTGCATAGATAGAATTATTGTTGGATCATTACTCCAAGATTTAAGATAAGATGTCATTTCAATTCCTAGCTTACTTTCCTTCAATATTTCTTTTATGTTTTAATTGTAATGACTTAAAGAGGAATCAAAGAATATACTTTGCAACCACTCTCTCAAGATTATGCTCTTAGGTTGACAAAATAAAATGAAGTCAATATGTTATTCTTAGGAAAACACATGGTTCTATCTAATCATAGAGTCAATGAGGATATCCAATCCTTTTTTATTGAGGTATTTAGTTGACCAACCATTTTTGTTGCCATTTCCTGAGAAAGTGTCAATCTAATTCAACCTTGAAGTCATTATGGTAGATCATATTTCACATTATCTTGTATGCATAGAAGAAGAGACCCCTTTGGGAGAATTCTTCCCAATAATATTTAGGAAGACATTTTTAATTGTGAACCTAAAGAACCTCAAAGCAAGAATGAAGAAGAATCTTTTGAAAATCCATTCACTACTTCTTAAGAATGAATACTATCATCCTATGATGAATCTTGGTATCTAAATGATCTCTTTGCTAAACCTAGATACTAAGATAATCCACTTTCCCTTGTCATCTATCAAGCCCCACTACTAGTATGCCCTCTAGGAATGGCTCAACCTTAGCCTCAACCAACATATCTTTCTCCCATCCCTCCTCAACAAGGTAACCAAAATTTGAAGAACATACCTATTGCTACACTTCCCAAGTTTTATGGCTTGATCACTGAAGACCCTAAAACCTTTGTCTTTGAATTTGACATTCTATTTATAAGTTATGACTATAAAACTGATGCCCACAAACTGAAGTTGTTTCCTTCTACCCATAAAGAAGCTGCTATGAGATGGTTCATGGGGTCAAGTGCCAATGTTGTAGCAGATTGGCCTACGATGAGAAATTTATTTCTCATAAAGTATAAGGAATATTGTAGGGATCAAGATTTAAAAGGGGATGACAATTTCAAAATGTCCCAAAAGAATGATGAAACCCTAGAAGATTATGTTTCCTGGTTCATGTTCAACCTGCAACATAACACACAACATAAATTGAATGAGAAATCAAATAAATATTTTTTTCTATGAGGTATAAATGAAGGAAGCATTGAAGCTCTAGACCTTATGGTAGGAGGGGATATTACTCAAAAGACTTGGACTAATATACAAAGTATATGCCTGAATTATTCTAAAACTATTGTGAAGAAAGGTAGGGGAATTAGAGATCTACCACATAAGTCCAATGGAAATTTAGGAGTATCCAAGATGGAATTTTTTAATTTGCTATCAAATTTCAAGCAAGACATCATTAATGATGTAGCCACTTAGCTAGACACCATGTAAGCCCAAAGAAAGAAAGATGAAGCTAATGCCATGTTGACTGAATGTTATCCATATTGCAGAGAAAAGAAAAAGAACTGTAGATGTAAGTCTATTGCAAGTGTGGAGACATAACCAATGCCAACCAAGTTCAAAGCCATTGATGAAAATGAAGAGGTACTTTATGTCACTTGAAGAAGGCCATGGGCTCAAAGACAAGGTGAGTCACATGATCCTCTTCAAAGTTATAATAATAATAATCAATGGCAAAATTTTCAAAATACTAGTTTTAGTGGAAATCATAGTTGACAATGACCTCAGTAGGGTTGGAAACAACCTTAAAAAGGTTGGTAGTAACCTTAGTATAGTTGGAAACAACCTCCAAATTGGAATACCCAATCTAGTCAGCCAACACTATTTCCACCACCTTAGTAACAAGCTCTAATGCCTCCTCATGTAGTCACTCATACTCCTTCCAAGTAGACCCAACTACTGGTTCAACCTAATCCTAATTTGAACAATACTAAAAAATAGGCTCAACAACAAAACTATGCCATCTCATTGAATGATATTCACTTAAGGTCAGGCATCACTCTTCCTACACCCCAAAAGCCTATAATAACTAAAGTTGAAGATCCTCTAACTGAGCATACAAATGAGTCAAATTAGTAGACCTCTCTTGTAGCCAAAGAACCTCAATTTCCCCATAGGTTGATAGAACAAGGCTAGCCCATGAAGAACCATGCAGTCATTGATTTTCTTAATCAACTAAAGTAGATGATAGTAAATATACCATTGTTGGATTCTATCAAGGAAGTACTTTCCTATACTAAAGCTATTAAGGAAGCATGCATTAAGTAGCCAGGAAGGAAGAAGAAAGATCCAAAAACCATTCATGTCCTAGGATAGTTGTTTGACTTAATGCTAGAGTAAAAAATTTAGTACCTAAATACTCTGACCCTAAGAGTCCTATAGTTACAATCACTATTCATGGGATCCACATTCAAAATACTTTGGTTGACCTAGGATCATCTAATAATGTCATGATAAAGGAGGTATTGTCCTAGCTACATATCATTGGCCTCAATGAGACACCCACCATCCTTTAACTTGCTAATAGCTCTAACATTAAACCAGATGGGATGATAGAAGATGTTATGGTTAGCTTAAATTCTTGGGAGTATCCAGTTGAATTTTTTGTGCTCTCCCCAAAGGCTAATATGGGAGGATATCCTTTAATTTTAGAAAGACCATGGTTGGCCACTATAGATACTTATATAGCTTGCCAATCTTGGAAGATGGCAATATCCAATGGCACTCATACCAAGAACCTGACTTTATACTCCCCTACTCAACCATTGTTACTAGATGACTAAGTAATCTAGCTAGACTTGGGTGATGATGATCCAGAAGTCAATTGCATCCATCAGTTGATGATGATAGGTAGAGAGTCATTTATAGCTACTCAATAAGAAGATGAAATAACATCCATTATTTTGAATGAATATGGAACAAAATCTTCAATATGTCCTCAAGATGAATGCATCCTAAAAACCATTGTACCATCCTTGAATTCACCACATCATTTAGAAGATTCATAGTTTTTGCATTCATTATTACCTCATGACATGGATTCTTCTCTTGTTACCCAATTATTCATGGCAGATAAGGTTATTGAGATGGAAATTGGTCTAGCAAAGGAACTAAATGTAAACAATGCCTTATCACCCTCTCAATAGAAAGCTATGTTGTAGTTACTACAAAAGAATCAAATCACATTTTCTTGGGATTACATGGACATGAAAGGATTATAACCTGTGCTTTAAATCATAAGATTTACATCAGCCTTGACTTCAAACATGTTTGACAACCTCAAAGGAGGGTTAACCCTATCCTAAAAGATATAGTTAAGAATGTATTGTAGAAATTATCAATTTCTCATTTTATATACCCTATCTCTAATAGCCAATGGTTCTCACCCCCGATTATAGTACCCAAGAAGGGAGGAAAATGGAAAGTTTGTGTTGATTATAGGTATCTCAATTCAACCACTAAGAAGGACCATTTTCCATTGCTATTTATAGACCAAGTCCTTAAAAACCTAGCTGGTAAAAAGTATTTTTCTTTTTTGGATGGTTTCAATGGTTACAATCAAATTCAAATAGCCATAGAAGATCAAGGAAAAACAACTTTTACCTACCTATGGGAAACATTTTCCTACTCAATCTTGCCTTTTGTCTCATGCAATGCCCTAACCACATTTTAGTGAACTATCATCAATATCTTTTTAGATATTTCTACTGAATGTATGGAGATCTATATGGATGATTTTATTGTTTATGGTGCTACTTTTGAAGAAGAAAAAGAAAATTTAGAAATGGAACTCAAAAGATGTTAGGACTATAACCTTTCCCTAATTAGTGAGAAATATTTTATGATGATGAAAGAAGGGGTAGTGTTAGGCCATTTAATTTCATCTAAGGGCATCCAAGTAGATCCAGCAAAAATTGAAGTCATTAGTACCTTGCCTACACCAAAGAACCAAAAGGATGTATGCATTTTTTGGAACATGTTGGATATTATGGAAGATTTATTAAAAAATTCAATAAAATTGCAACACCTCTCTACAACCTACTAAAAAAGGATTTAGAATTTACTTGGGACTCTGATTATGCAACATACTTCCTCCAGCTTAAGGAAGTTCTTATAGCACCTTTTTGAGAGGACCCAATTGAGACCTACCTTTTGACATTCATATAGATGCCTCAGACTATGCTATTGGTGTTGTGTTGGGATAGAAAGTAGACTCTATTGAACATGCCATTTATTTCATCAGTAAGAATTTACAAGGTTCAGAATTTAATTACATAGTCACTGAAAAAAAATTACTTGTAGTCATCTATACCCTCAATGAGTTTAGACACTCCATTACTAGATATGAAATATTTGTTCACATTAACCATTCTGATATAAAATATTTGGTGAACAAACCTACAATTTCAAGAAGACTGGCTTGATGGTTATTGCTCATGTAAGAATTTGGCATCACCATAGTTGATAAACCTAGTAAAGCCAATTTGGTAGCCAACTTTCTCTCTTGGTTACATGTCCCTAATGATCATTTACCCTTTGATGATAGTTTTATAGATGAGCACATTTTTCTATTGTCTACAAAAAACCCACGATATGCAGATATTGTTAACTACCTCACCATAGGTAAAATGCCAGTTCACTTCTCTACCCAAGAAAGAAAGTTACTAGCAGAAAAGAGCTTTAATTATTCATGGATTGCTGGATTTATGTTCTATATAGGACATAATCAATTCATGCATAGGTATCTAAGAGAGGATGAAACATATGATGTCTTGAAAGCATGTCATGATGAGCCATGTGGATGTCACTTTACAACCAAAGTAATAGCCTTCAAAAACTTGACAACTAGGCTTTATTAGCCAAGCTTGCACAAGGATGTAGCCAGATATAGGAAGAAATGTGACAAATGTCAAAGAATGGGAAGGCCCACTAAATCAAATGAAATGCCCCTATAGCCTCAAGTAGTTGTCACACCTTTCAACAAATGGGGGATTGACTTTGTAGGACCCACTGAACCTACTTTACAAGAAAAATCCTAGATTTTAGTGTGTACTGACTATGTAACAAGTGGGTAGAGGCTAAACCTATGAAACACCTAAGGGATATCAACATGACAAAGTTTTTGTATGAATCCATCTTTACATGGTTTGGCATTCCTAGGCCATTGACATCTAATCAAGGAACTTAGTTTACATCCAATTTGATAATTAATCTTATGAAGGAGTATACTCTCAAGCATGGTAAATCATCACCTTATCATCCTCAAGCTAATGGTCAAGTAGAAGTTACTGTTAGAGAGCTAGAATCCATTCTCACTAAGACTGTAGCACTCTATAGGAAGGATTGGGCCACATGCCTTCTTGAAGCTCTCTAGGTTTATAGAACCACCTAGAAGTACAAAACTAGTTTTACTCCCTTTGAGCTTTTTTATGGTAAGTCAGCAATAATTCCTATAGAATTTGAATATAAAACATTGAAGATTATCTTAGAGCTCAGGATAGAACTCACTATTTCCTAATAGGACTGAATCCTAAGTTTAAACAGTCTTGATGAATGGAGGAAATCTACATTAAACAATATTGAGCTCATTCAACACCTAAGAAAATAGTGGCATGACAAGTTTATCAAACATAAAATGTTTTCTGTAGGAGATTGGGCACTCATTTATGACTCAAAGTACAAGGATAACCCAAGGAAGTTCCAAACACACTAGTTAGGACCGTATGAGATTATTGTCATATTTCCAAACTATGTAGTTTAGCTATCTACCATTGATCCTATTTACTTCAAACTACTTGTCAATGGGTGTCATCTCAAGCTTTACAATAAACTAGTTAGCCAATGAAGAGTTTATGCAGCAATTCCAATAGAATGAGGACATTTTCATTCTTGTAGCCAAAGAGTCTAGGTCTTCTACCTTGACTCTTGATACTTCTTGACTCTGTTCAAGGCATTCATAATAAATACTTTCTTCACATCCATTCTACTTCAACTTCTCTCTCTTCCATCTTACCATTCCGTCCCATCACTCTATCAATTTCAATGATCTTTTCCAGAACATCTTTCCTACAAGAGTCACTAGATACCTACAACATAGCTTTGCATTAATTTTATTTTATTTATGCTTTGTTAGGATTTAGTATTGTTTATAATTATTCACTCTTGCATATCATGGCCTAGTGAGACCCATGCCTTTATTTAGTTGGGGAGGGAAATATTAAATGCTTTCTTTTAAAATCAATTTCAAAATCGCATGTAACTTCAAAAGTTCATTGAGATGACTAGAAATAATTGCATACTTAATATCACATTTTGGTGACTTGTCCTTTTGCAATTGTGTCATTATGAAATTAAGGACATTAAAAGTAGTTACTTAACTTTTAATGATGATTTGCAATGTGTTTGGGTGACAGACCTATACACAAGCAAAAATTATGAAATTTGATGCAAGAAGGATATTATGAGATATTGTGCATTAAACTTTCCAAGTACAATCTATTTTTTTGAAATAACCAAGGCTAGTGCCATAATATTGTAAACCTTGATTCACCAAGCTCTAAAAAACCATAGTTTTTCCACAATTCAGCTAGAATTAACCATGGGTGGAGGTACATAGAGGAATGAGCCAATTGATCATCAAGTTCTTTTGGGTGATGTAGTCAGTTATGAAATGTTTAGAAGAAGGGGATGGTTGGATTATTGTCTTAGTTTGAAAGGATTTGATGAAGAGGTAACTCTTCAATTCATGAGCATCTTAAAGCATGGCATTGTAGTGGTTAAAGGTTTGAGAATTGAGTTCTCAGAGGAGGTGGTAGTTGAGGTCACTAGATTGTTCCAGGAAGGCAAAAATTGGGAGAGAGAGTTTAACCTAAAAATAGATAGGGCACAATTCAGTATACACCAGGACCCTTTATTAGACATTGATAAGAAAAAGGTACTTCTAAGTTATCCTTGCCAATGGAGTTTATTCAACTAGCCATCCTTATCATCCAGTACTTCACATGTGAGGGATGTTACAAATACTTGCATGCCCTATACTTCAAAATATTGGCTCACCTATGACATGAATACAGATAGGTAAACCTTCCAAATTTCTTATTTAATATTGTTATGAAGAAAGATTCTCTAGTGTAGTCAGGAAAAGATCAGTCTATTTCTCACCATTTCTTGATAAAATTAATCATAGAAAGATAGTTGGACAAGCAAGCAATTGGGACATGAGAGGGTTTCTTGTAGTTAAAAGAGGTAGAGCCTAGGTTGGTTAGCTCTAGAGGCCAGAGTGTTGGATGAAGGGAAAGAACATCCACTGGTTTCTATAAAGTTGTTCCCAGAGTTGAAAATTCTCCTGAAGCCTCTCCCTTTGGTCCCATACCAAATAGGAAGAGGATTTACAAAGTTTAAGCCTTAATTAATAACAAAAAGAGAAGAAAAAATGTAGAAGTTGCTAGTGCTCTTGAGGCCCCATCATTTGCTAAGAATAGGTCTCCCACTGAGAAAAGTAAAGGTAAAACTTTGGAACCTAAAGTAGAAGGGTTAGAACAAAAAACAAGTGAGGAGAGTAACCTTAATGAACCCCTGCACTCTCAAGAGGAGGAAAATGTAGAAAAACCTCTTGAAGTGCCTACAGTAGAAACACCTATAAGCAAGATGAACTAAAAGAATCCTCCATGCTTGACAACACCACACACAAGGTGAAGTGTGAGACTCTCCAAGAGTGAGTTCCTAAAGCCTTTGTTTTCATAGTTACCCCTAAGCTTTCTAAATATGAAAAGGAATCCTCTTTGAAGGAAAAATTATAGCAAACTCAAGCTAGTGAAAATGAGAGCAAAACCCATAATCTACAACCAAAAGTTGATTGTATTGTTGATTATGTGCTTATTGATAGTGATAAGGAGTCTAGTGAGTGTGAAATATTTAAGGATGTTGAAGAAAACCCTTATATGCAAGACATTAGCAAAAATTTTGCAAAACTCCCTTTGAAGAATTACCTAGAATTTAGACCTAAAATTGTTAAGGAAGTACTAGAAAAATTGGATCAAGAAGGGTTAGACACATTAGCTACAACAACTACTGAATCCATTAGGAAAGAAAATGTAGAGACAATTATCCTACAAAAACATTTTATGACTCTATGGTTTAAGCAAAATAAATTATATTTTTATGAATATGTGAAGATTGAAGTATAGATAGTTTTCATATCATTTGTTTTCATGAATTTATGGACTTTGATAGGACTCAAAATTTCATTCCTATTTTGAGTACCATTCCAAAATTTTGAGTCACTTGGAGCCCTATAAACACATTTTCTTACTTGTGTACTCAACTATTGTTTTAATGTCTAAGAGTGTTTAATGTTTCTAACATCCTAAATTTAGCATATCTATGCATCCTATAATGATAAAATGTCATTTTGAGTCATTTCATGAAGTTTGGTTTGAGTAATTTCCAATTCTCCATTTTTGCCTAAGTGTCAAACAATGATAGGGGCCGAAGTTTTCATTTGAATATCTTGTACCTAGTAATGTTTCATGACTCACCACTTTGGGATTATTTATTATGCACATCATTAAACCTATGTTTCAGATTTTGAGTAATTTGGATATGTTTTGATTAGGTTTTGAGTCCCTAAAATTTGGTTACCTATCTCTGTCATGCTAATGCAAATTGCCCTGAATTTTGAAAGACCTTGTATGACTAGTTGTAATGTTGACCTAGTTGAACATACTAAGAAAATTCCTTTTGCATTGCATTCTAGAGGTCACACACTTTTTTTGTATCAGATTTGACCCTGCAATGAATCTGTTTGATCAGTTTTCAAATGTAATTCTGAATGCAATTTATAACTTTTACCGGTGTCATAAAATGTAGATTGATCGATACCCCTATTCGGGATGTCATAACTATGAATCCATAATAGATAAGATCAAATGGTTTGTAACACTATATTATACTCTAAAAATTCTTTAAGTTTTCTAGTTTTCAAGTCTTGATGAATCCATCTACACACTTTCCCAGGTTCATTCCATTTGTGAAAACCATAGTTCTGCTGATGTTTCCAATTTTGCAATTCTGAGTACCTCAATTTGCACAATTGCCAAACTTGCCCAGTTATTCATCATGACACCAAATCATAGATCTATATTCTCCTTATGGACATGAACTAATGCCCCTATTTTTAGGCCCTCAAGTATCTTTTTTCCATGTTTTTAGAGCCAAAACCACACACACTTTCCTATTTTCTAATATGTTTATTTGCAGACAATTTTAACTATGCATCTTCAACAATCAATATAATTTGACTAAATGATCATCATAAGATGAAATCTAACAAGGTGAAGGAATGCAAAGTGAAGAATCAACATTCCAATTTTTAAAGCCAGTTCTAGAGGCTTCCTATAAGTGAATCACAGTTTGCAAAAAGTGGTGTAATGAATTTTAAATGTTGTGACAGTGATTGATTTTCAATAAAATCAATATCAGGTGATTAATGGATAATTTTGAATTATTAGTTGTTTGAAAACAATTTTTTTTTAGCCAAACCCACTCTAGGGTCTAACTAATTTCATCAAACTAATAAAGTGTGTGTAGATTGAGGGTGTAAGAAAGGGGGGAACTATAATGATTTTGGTCACTATATATTATCACATATAGTGATTAGTGCATATATATTATCACATGCTTTCAGCTGAATGTGAGGGTTATATATCCATTAGGTGATAATAGGAGTAGTTAAATTTAGTAGGAAGCTCTCATAATCTACACATATTGGCATCAGTTGTCACATCTTCAATCTTTGTGTGATAGGGAGGTGATTGACATAACAATTGTTTGGTCTTTGGAAATTTCACTTGGTTATAGTTTCAAAATTTTCTAGCTTCTTGTATAAAGAGAGATCAATGACCACCTCTTACAAAGAATCTTGACCTCTTGTTTTTATACAAAAATATAGTTTTCTTTAGTTTGTGCATTTTAAAGGACACAATGATTTTGAGAGGTAATATTATTAGAGAGATCTTAGGCCATGTTGATATGGTTGCAAATATATGGAAAAATAAAGCACACAAAAAGTTGTAGGAGGAAATCTCCACCTACATCCGCTTTGGGAACAAAGCAAAACATTGATGGCAATAAGTGGAGTGAGTTGTAGATGAAGAACTTGGCATGGTAGAGAGTTCAAATAGAGGAGCTCCATGGCATTGGGCAAGAAGAACATCCACACAAAAGGGAGGGCTCCATAGTAGAGTAAACTTGTAGGCCAAAGAAAACAACATAGTCCATGAGTTAGAATAGGCAAAATTCATGGTAGGCATGGTGGTAGGAATAAAATGTAGGGTATTCATGTAGAGGAGCATGGCAGGTGATGAGACCAAAAAATGGTCTATTTTATCATTTCATTTTTAGTTGAATTTGCAAACTTTCTAAAAACTTTGATGTTTAAGAACATCATGTTGATGATAATTTTAGACAAATGTCTGTATAATTACTTTCCAAGACTAAAATGAATATGCTATGAAATGATATGTCATTTGATTACAAAATAGTGGGAATGTTGTTTTTCTTCCTTAGCTAAGTTGGATAGTTTTCTTGCAATAATGTGACATAGGGTAAAATAATTTAGATGACATATTTTGAATTAGTCTTGATGTATGTTATTACATTGGAGGCACTAATATTTTGTAGATTCAAAGGTAAAGTCAACTTAGCTAAGTGGAGTTAGCAACCTGAGAAAACAATGGTAAATTTAATTAATGACCTTCCACATCACCAACTATTTCATCCATAATAGCCAATACCTATTTTCAGGAAAGTAGGAGTCAAAGTAGGAAATCCAGGGGTCATGAGCTCCTATATTCATGTTCCCTTTAGCACCAAAGTTAATACATCTCTTGTAATATTCAATGCCATCCATTGTTCTAGTAGTTGATGAAGTCTAAAATGTAGGAATTCTGTTCCTAGTTTGTGCTTAAATAATTGGAAGTCTATGTTCCAGAAGAAGGAATTAATTAATGGTTTTTAGTAGAAGGAAGAAGTTTTCTAAGTTTTGAGTACTAAAGGTAATCTTTTTGTTTATTAGTATGTATGTTTACTATTGGTATGAATAAAAAGATCATTGTAGGTTTCCATCTTTGAGTAGTTCTACTTCACTTCTCTATGGGGGCCCACACAAGAATAAAAATAATTAATTAGCATCGGATTTACATTTAATTCATAGAACTAGAGTAGACTTTTTGTTCCTATAGCCATTGATAGCAAAATTAGTGGACTATTCTTGCAGCATAGGTAGTTAAAGTAGTTCTCAACTGCATTGTCATGCTTTGTTAAAATAGATTTAATTCTCAACTTTAGCATAGATTTCCTATAGCATAATCATTTGAATTTCCATAGGATAATTCTTAAGTTTAGAGAATTTTGAAGCATATACTTTGCAGACACCATTTTAAGTTTATGTCCCTAGTTGATAAATCAAATGAGTCCAAATGAGCTGGATTAGAAACACTCAAGATGTCCAATCTTGGATTAAGTAGTACATTACTGTAGTATTTTGATCCCTTTCTTTGGCCAATTATTTTTGGCACCATTGTTAGGGATGGTGTTAATTCAAACCAATCTTTGTAGTTGCACTTTTATTCCCTATAAAATAGAATTTAGTATTAAAGAAGCATGTTATGCATAGAAGAAGAGACCACCTAGGGAGACTCCTTCCTCATGATAATGAAGAAGAACCATCCAATAATGTTCATCCTAAACTAGATGAACCCCGAAGAGAGAATGATGAAGATGAACCTTTTGAAAATTTATTTGCTAATATTCAAGTTGAAATACCTTCTTCATCTTCAGAAGAATCACTCCACTTGAGTGAACTTTTTGCTAAGCCTACATATCAAGATAATCCACTAGCCATTGTTATATATCAAACATCACCTTTTCCTCCAGGAATGGCTATGCCTACCTTTCCTTTTCCTATTCCGCCTTAGAAAGGGAATCAAAATTTGAAGAACATACCTACTTATACCCTTTTAAAATTCTATGGCCTTATTATAGAAGACCTTGAAAGATTTCTCTTTAAGAACTATGACTACAAAACTGATGCCCATAAGTTGAAATTGTTTCCCTCTACTCTAAAGGAGGCTACTCTAAGATGGTTTATGGGATTGGGTGAAAATGTTGTAGTAAACTAGACATAAATGAATAATTTATTTCTTCAAAAATATAAAGAATATTGCAGAGGTCAAGATATGAAGGGGGATGACATTTTTAAAATGTCACAGAAGGAGGGTGAAACCTTGGAAGACTATGTTTCCATATTCTTGTTCAATTTGCAATGGAAAAAATAGCATAACTTAAATAAAGAATCTAAAAGCATCTTTGTCTGAGAGGTGTGCAAGAAGAAAGCATGGAAGCCTTGGACCTAATGGCTAGAGGAGATGTTACACAAAGGACTTGGAATTAAAACAAGGAGATATGTTAGAACTATTCAAGAGCTATTGTAAAGAAAGGTAGAGGGCTAAGGAGCCTACCACATAAGACCAATGGTGGGTCAAGATTATCTAAGATGGAGTTATCTAACCTACTATCTAACTTCAAGCAAGATATCATTAATGTTGTCACTACTTAGTTGGATACCATCCAAGCCCAAAGGAAAAAGGATGAAGCTGATGCTATGCTGATTGAATTCTACCATTGTTGCAGAGAAAGGAAGAAGAACTACACATGCAAGACCATTGTAGCCATGAATGCATAGCCAATGCCCACTGAGTTTAAAGAAATTGATGAGGATATAGAAGAAGTGATCTATGTTTCTAAAAGATGACCATAGGCTCAAAGACAAGGTATGCCTCAAGACCCTCTAAATAATTTTGGTTATAATAATAATCAGTGGCAAGGCACTATTCCTCCAAATTCTACCCCCCAAGGATAGAATTGGAACAATAATTGGCCCAACCAGTAGCCACCGTATAACCAAGCCTACCATTGACCACCTCAATATCCATAGTAAAATAGTCAATGGCCTTAACAAAATAACCAATATTCTCTGTGGGGCCCTAAACAACAACCTATCCACTAGGGGAATTGGTAGCAACCACTTTAGTGGGGGCCTAACCAACCACCTCAACAACAAGCCCTAATGCCTTTGCCTCAGTAGCAAGCCCTGATTCCTCTACCTCCTGCAACCAATATTAGCCCATAGAAGCAACCACAACTTCTTGCTTAGCCAGCACCAAAACCCAACAATAAGCAACAAGCTTATTCTTTATAGATAAATGATATACATTTAAGGTTTGGAACCAAGTTTCCTCCACCTAAAGGACCTATAATAACTAAGGTCACTGATATTGAAAATATTCCAAAAAATCAACCAACTGATGCATCAATTCTCCCACAAGCATCTATTCCCCCATATATGCAACGGTTAGTTCCTGTAGCTTCATCTAAACCAAATTCTATAGCAACTAATCTCCTAGACCAACTTAAACAAATGACTATCTAGATTCCCTTATTGGATGAACTTAAGGAGATTCCCCTTTACAATAAAGCTTTAAAAGAAGCATGTGTCAAGTAGTCTGGTAGAAAGAAAAAGAATCCCCCTACTATCTATATGTTGGGAAAACCTTCTAATTTAATGCTGAGTAAATCCTTGATGCCTAAGTATTCTGACCTGGGAAGTCTTGTAGTCACCATACACATAAATGGAATCCAAATTTAGAATGTTTTGATTAATCAAGGAGCATTAATTAATGTCATGACTATAGAAGTCTTGTTAAGACTTAGCATTATTGGATAAAGGGACACTCCTATAATACTTCAGTTAGCAAACAACTCAACTATCAAGCTTGATGGTATGAGAGAAGATATCATTGTAACCATGGATTCCCTAGATTTTCCTTTAGACTTTGTTGTGCTATCACCTAGATGCTTCCTTGGAGGATATCCATTAATCTTAGGAAGATGTTTGTTGGCTACTAAAAATGCATGCATTGCATGTCAATTAGGAAAAATGACAATATTGGATGGTGCCAAGACTAAAAAGCTAACTCCATACTCTCCTACACAACCACAACTAGATCTTGACCAAGTTTCTTGGCAAAACCTTGGTGATGATCCTTCAGAAGTTAATTCTATTCAACAACTCATGATGTTTGAGAGAAACCCATTTGTTGTATCCCAAGAAGAAGATGATGTACTAGCTACAATATTTACTAATCAATATGATTCTGAGGAGTTTTCTTTTGCAAACTCTACTGGATCCTTACAAACTGTATTGCTTAAATGTGATGCATCTCAATCTCATGTAGCATCTAATTACCTTCCTACATTATTACCCCATGAAATTAAATCTCCATCAATAATAAAGGTTTTAAAGATGGATAAGGAAAAGAGAGCGAAGATTGCTGTAGGAAAAGAGTTGAATAGCAATAATGACCTTACTACATCTCAGATGACAAGTCTCATTAAACTATTACAAGATAGTTAGCAAGCCTTTGCATGGGACTATACTGACATGAAGGGCTTAGATCCTAGTCTTTGTACACATAGAATATTTATTAACTTAGAATGTAAGCCATTGAGACAACCCTAAAGGAGAGTAAACTCAACATTAAAAGATATAGTCAAAGTAGAGTTACAAAAACTTCTTAGTGCTACATTTATCTATCCTATTTCTAATATCTAGTGGTATCACCTCTAGTTATTATTCCAAAGAAGGGAGGAAAATGGAGAGCATGTGTAGATTATAGGGAGATTAATAAAGCCAGTAAAAAGGATCATTTTCCTCTATCATTTATTGATAAAGTACTGGATAACCTAGCAGGAAGGAGATATTTGTCATTTTTAGATGGTTTTAGTGGATATAAACAAATCCAAATCTCTCTAGAAGATCAAGATAAGAAAAAATTCACCTATCCATGGGGAAAATTTGCTTACTTTATCTTACCACTTGGATTATGTAATGCACCTACAACTTTTCAATGAGCAGTACTTAGCATATTTTCTGACATAGCTGGTAATTGTGTTGAAATCTATATGGATGATTTCACCACTTATGGTGACACATTTGAACAAGCTCATGCCAACTTGGAGAAGGTGTTAAAAAGGTGTCAAGAATACAACCTTTCTCTTAATAGTGAGAAGTGTTATTTCATGATGGAAGGAGTTGTTCTTGGCCACTACCTTTCCTCTTGTGGAATTCAAGTGGACCCTACAAAGATTGATGTAATTACTAATCTACCAATGCCAACAAAGAAAATAGATGTCAGAAGCTTTCTTGGACATGCTAGTTACTACAAGAGGTTTGTCAAGAACTTTAGTAAGCTTGCTAGCCCCTTGTACAACTTACTCAAGAAGACAACTAAATTTGAGTGGATAGAAGGTTTTGAAGTAGCATTCCAACAATTGAAGGATCTTTTGACTAAAAGACCTATTATTAGAGGACCTGATTGGAAGCTACCTTTTCACATTCACATCGATGCATCTGATACTACTTTAGGAGCGATTCTGGGACAAAAAGAAGGTATTGTTGAGCATACCATTTACTATATTAGTAAGAATTAATAGGGCGCTGAGCTGAATTATACTATCACTAAAAAAAAATTCTTTTTGTTGTGTATGCACTTAATAAATTTTAACATTATATCACAAGCTATGAAGTTTTTGTCTACACTGATCACTCTGTTATAAAATATTTGATGAACTAACCTACTATTTTTGATAGATTAGCACATTGGCTACTCCTCATGCATGAGTTTAATGTGAAGATAATAGATAAACTAGGTTGAGCCAATGTAGTAGCAGATTTTCTATCATGACTTCAAGTACTTGATGATCCTATAGCCATAGATGATAACTTCCCTAATGAGCATCTATTTTCAATAGAAATTTATAACCCATGGTTTGAAGATATAGCAAATTACCTTGCTATAGGAAGAACACCACCACATTTTTCACCCAAGTAGTGTCATCTCTTGGTGGAAAAGAGTTTTAATTTCTCATGGATAGCTAGGTTGATGTTCTATACTAGACCAAATCAAATAACTCACCGGTGTGTGAGGGAAGATAAAACCTATGGCATCCTATGAGCATGTCATGATGAACCATGTGGCGATCATTTTGTAGTAGAGAGAACAACCTACAAGATTTTAACAACTAGATACTACTGGCCTACTCTCCACAAAGATGCAACAAAGTATACAAGGTGATGTGATTGATTCCAATGCATGGGAAGGACCACTAAATTTGATGAAATGCCTCTACAACCATAGGTGGTGGTCACACCTTTTGAGAAGTTGGGTATTGGCTTTGTTGGTCCAATAGAACTGTCTTCTCATGGAAAATCATACATCTTAGTATGTACTAATTATATAACTAAATAGGTTGAAGCACAAGCTATGACACATGCCAGAGATCAAAAAGTTACAAATTTTCTATATGAATGCATATTCACTAGATTTGGAGTACCTAGAGAAATTGTCACAAATTAAGGAGCTCAATTCACATCCAACCTGATTGTAGAGCTCATGAAGAAGTACATGATCCATCATGGTACATCTTCCCCATACCATCCTCAAGCTAATGATTAGGTAGAAATCATAAATAGAGAGATAGAAGTAATCCTCACGAAGATAGTTTCTATTTACAAATGGGACTAGGTTACCTAGATTCTTGAAGCAATTTGGGCTTACATGACTATGTAGAAGAGCACCACTGGATTTACCCAATTTGAATTAATTTATGGTAAATCTTCTTCCATGCTTATAGAATTTGAGTACAAGACTTTAAAAAATACTTTGGAATTGGATGTTGATCTTTCAAAGGCTTAAGAAGATAGGTTACTATAGCTGAATGCCCTTGATGAATATCACAAATTTTCCCTACATAATACTAAGATAATTCAATAGTAGTGAAAGAAATGGCATGATAGGTTCATCCATGATAACAAGTTTTCTATTGGAGACTAAAACTTGCTATATGATTCTCATTATCAACAAACTCTAGGAAAATTCCAAACCCATTGGCTTGGACTATATGAAATCATTTTTGTGTTTGAGAATGGTTTAGTGCAACTCTCTACCATTGATCTTGTTCACTTTAAACTACTTATTAATGGGCACTACTTAAAACTCTACCATAAGCTGTCTAGTCATGAAGAGTTCCTATAGCAATTCCAACCATTTATTGATCCTACGATTCCTCCAACAACTACAAATGAGTTTCCCACTCATATGTCATCCTCTCTCTAAGAAAATTTCACTCATCATAATAAACTACTTTCTTTGTGAAAGTATTTTCTCCATAATAATTTCACCTCACCTCATCCTTCATCAACTTGCATAACAATATCATTTGACAACATGAATTACAAGGTTCATACACATACTCAAGTTTAATTTTTTTTTTAATGTGTTCTATTTTTAGTTACCTTTGTCACTAGCAATTGTAGGAGGTGTTGCCTAATTTAGTTGGGGGGAGGAGTAGTATATTTCATTCATTTTTTTGTGATCATTAAATGTTCATGTAATTCTTTATATGCTACCACATGATAAAAAAGAATGATGTGATGTGATAGTTACCTTTATGTCACACATTTTTGCAAACTGGTAAGTACGAGTTCCAACTCAGGTACTTAATTTAGAATTAAGTGATCTTAAATGCTAAAAATATTAGTTTCTTAAAATAAGTACTATCACTTGTCTTCTCTTCTTGTTCCAAGTTTTTCCATTTTTGAAATTACTCCTATAATCACTCAAAAGGAACAATGGGGGGTGATTTGAAAAGAAGAGAACCAATTGACCATACAAAATTGTTGGGAGACCTAGTTTGCCTACCTATATTTCAAGCCAGGGGGTGAAAAAATTACATGTTCAAACTGTCTGCATGGGATGAGTAGCTTACCTTAGAATTTTTGCAAATGCTGAAGGATGGTTTTGCCATAGGCAAAGTAATAAGCATTATGTTTTCACCCAAAATTGTAGCTGAGATAATGGAATTTCCTCTAGCAGGGGAGGAGTTTTCAAATGCATTGGAAGGAGTGTTGGCCAGAGCTCAATTTACAATGCACATAGATCCAGGACTTCAAATAGACTAGAAACAAGGTACAATCTACACATCTTTACTAGAACCATTTAACCAATGTGCTATCTATATTGTGATATATTTTACTTGTGAGGGAAGAAATTCATATTTGCATGCCACTCATTTCAAATTTTTGAGTTGCCTAAGACATGATGACTACCCTTTGAATGTTCCTCCTTTTATGTATCACATTTTGTTAAAAAAAGCCATTGTAGTGCAAAAAGGAACCTCAAAAGATGTTTCACACCATTTTTTTATTAAGCTCATGATAGAAAAATCCCTCACAAAACAACTTGGGATATCTTGGGATGATTTTATTTCAGATAATGTGCAAAACCCTGTTAGGCAACCTATAGAGCAAGTTGAAGAGGAAAGAGAACCTCAGGAAAATCATGTAAACCCAACATGAGGCTCTTCCTCATCCAGACCTAGGAGGTCATAGAGAACCCCAATTTCCGCTCTCATAGCTTCTACCTCTAGGTCAGGTCCAACATCTGATAAGAGTAAAAGGAAAATTAAATTTTCCCCAAATACTAGCTTTCTTGCAGTTCCTATGGTTTATAAGAAGAAGAAAGAGAATGTACAGGAAACATCTTCAGAACTTCCTATAGCCTCAAAGGTAGTAGAAGTACCCCTTAGGCATAGAGCTCAAAGGAGCCAATCATCTATAAAACTTAATGAGGGTGTGTCTTTCCAATCCCTTGTGTCCAAAAATGTAACTATTGAAAAAGAGAAATCCTCTTCTTCCGATAAGGATAAGATCATTATTGAAGATGGTTCAAATGAAGAAAGTGCAGAATGTTTATCTATAGTAGCAAGAACATCTTCTGCCTAGCTGCCCATCATTTCCATAGATTCAGATAATGACAACAGTGTATCTATTGGAGTTGTATACTCTCCTCCTATTCTTCAAAGGAGATAATTTCATGAAAAAGATATTGGAATAAATATAGAAATAGTTAATACTATTGTGGAATAGATTCTTTCACAAGGACTTGATACTTTAGCCTTTGCAACACAATAAGCTATTCCTCTTGGTCCTTCATCTGCATCACATGTTACTTACCATCCTGGTTCCATTGTTTCATTGTTAAGAATTATTTCATAGTTATCTAATTAGCTAATTTAGGATAGGGAAGAATGGAAAATAGTGAGAGAGAGCTTAAACAAAACCATCTTCAATCAAACTCAAGAATTGATTGAAAAGGATATGAAGATTGAACAATTAAGTGGCAAACTTACAAAAGTCATGACCATGATTCCTAAATTGATGTCTTGTCACTCTCCTCCTATTTATGCTCTCTTTTTGAAAGAAAAATTTGTCAATTATCAGATGACCTGTGTAATGCAAGGTAAAAGTTTAACATTGAATACTCCTTAGGAATTCTTACAAGCTTTTCATAGTGCCCTTGTAGCCATCAAAAAATTACTCTATGAACTCTTTTTACATAATTTAGTTGTCCTTGACAATAGAGATTGAAACCATCTACTTTGTGTGGATGATATTCAACTCAACACATTGATGTCTTCGAACCAAAATGAAGTTAGCAGAGAAAATTAGGTCCACCAGTATAGAGAATTAGAGTATGAGATTTCACTTTTTCTTATGCTTAAAGCCAAAGATGCCCAAACAATGTACTATGATTGGTTGAAAGTTGCTCAATCAAAATTTGGAAACCAAATTATTTCTCTTTTAAGAGAGGTAGCCTATCAAGAATATAAAGCTATGGTAGAAATAGATCTTCCTACAACAAAGTAGGAAAATCAATGGTACTGGATAGGATTGAGTGAAGACCTATAGAATAAAGAACTTCATTCTCTGTTGAATCTTATCATGGCTACTCAGTGAAAATCTTGGTACATTAAGTTAGGGGAACAAAGGAAAAGAAATTGGATCCCTTTAACTTTTTAGCCTCCACTATTATTTTCCCCATTGCTTGCTAATAAGCAAGATATAGAGAAATTTGATCTGACAAAAGAGCTTCACAAATGGGAAGGGTATAGGAAGAGTAAAGGCTTTTATTGGAAGTACACTATAGGAGGTAAAGGATAGAGTGTTCCCTCATATTTCAAGATGGTTGTGAGGGTAAAAAATTTAATCTTTTCTTGAGGACAAGTCAAAGTTTTAGTTGGGGGAAATGATGAGACCAAAATATGGTCTATTTTATCATTTCATTTTTAGTTGAATTTTCAAACTTTCTAAAAAAATTGATGTTTAAGAACATGATGTTTATGATATTTCAGAAAAATGTGTGCATAATTACTTTCCAGGACTAAAATGAATATTCTATGAAAGTATATGTCATTTGATTACAAAATAGTGAGAATGATGTTTTTCTTCCTTAGCTAGGTTGGGTAGTTCTCTTGCAACAATGTGACATAGGATAAACTAATTTAGATGACATATTTTGAATTAGTCTTGATGTATGTTATTACTTTGGAGGCACTAATATTTTGTAGATTCAAAGGTAAAGTCAACTTAGCTAAGTAGATTCAACAACCTGAGAAAATAGTGGTAAATTTCATTAATGACGTTCCACATCACCAACTATTTCATCCATAATAGCCAGTACCCATTTTTAGGAAAGCTAGAGTCAAAGCAGAAAATCCAGGGGTCGTGATCTCCTAAATTCAAGTTCCATTTGGTGCCAAATTTAATATATCACTTGTAATATTCAATGCCATCCATTGTTCTAGTAGTTGATGAAGTTTAAAATCTAGGAATTTTGTTCCTAGTTTGTGCTTAAATAATTGGAAGTCTATGTTCCAGAAGGAAGAATTAATTAGTGGTTTTTAGTAGAAGGAAGAAGTTTTCTGAGTTTTGAGTATTGAATGTAATCTTGTTATTTATCAATATGTATGTTTACTATTGTTATGAATAAAAAGATCATTTCAGGTTTCCATCTTTGAGTAGTTCTACTTCACTTCTTTGTGGGGGCCCACACATGAAGTGAACTAATTAATTATCATATGATTTACCTTCAGTTCGTAGAACTATAAATTTAATGATTTTTATATAGTTTCCACTATACAGTTCATTTGAATTTTTCATTTTAATAACAGTCCATGGCACGGGGCCTAAAATTTCAAATCAACCTTAGAGGCATTATTTATATCCAAAATATATAGTTTAATATATCATCAAAACTAGGATAAGATATACTATCCATTTTTGCAGTTGGTTTTTACACAAGTATTCACCAAAAGAAGCTCCAAGTAGATTTGTAATTTTGGGGCGTCCTTAGTGATAAATGCAGTTTTGTTGTTTCAGACGGAAATCAGATCAGACATGATCATATTTTCATAATATTTGATTTACTAACCACTTTAAAGGAAGAATTAAATGTTAAATGTGTTTCAAGGATAGTTATAAGAGATAAGTTTTTGTTGATAAGTACAGTTGAGTTTCATGGTAGAAGCAAAACAGGACAAACGAATATCTAATTTGAAAATTATACACATCCTATCAAATATCTAATATTTCTTTAGAGGATGTTTTTGCTGGTTAATTTAAGGGGATATATCAGATAATTCTATAATAGAATTTATGGTTTTGATTTTTCGGTAGATGAAGATAGTTTTAGTAGGATGCATGTCAGTATCAGATTGCAGATCCAAAAACTTCTACTCCTATATAAATCTTTCTTCTCTTCTCATTGTACAGGTTCTAGTTTTTCACTATGAGACCAATAGGGTTCCAGTTCTAGACAATTTTCCCAGTTATTGTGATACCATTTCTTAGTATTTTCTCTATTATTAGTAGTAGTATTTTGCTTTCTTTGAAGCATTTATATTACACAATCATTCCTAAGTGTTATTTTCTAAGTTTTGACATACAAATGATGTATTTATTTCAAGAATTGAATACAAATCTTTCATTTTGAAGTTTATCTCCTTTTCTATGGGTTTTTTATTTTCTATGATAAATACCCAAAGTGCATATCATCCATTTGCAGCTTGTATTGAAGTTGTATGTCATTGTGTGTCCTATTGTTGGGTCAAGGACTTAAGTAATTTGCTTGATATGCCATTGATAGAACTAGAGGGATCATAGGAGGATTTGATAAGCACAAATTTTGTTTAGAAATTGATGTCTATTTGCAAGATAGATAGATAGATCAGATGTCTAAATATATGAGTATACTTTAGCTGTCCATGTGTATGTTTTGATTTAGCTTTTTTCCCAACGGATAAGGGACTAATCGGCTTGAAGATTATATGTTTTGTTGTTGTATACCTAGGTTATGCTAATGATTCAATTATTAATTGAATATATTTTTTCTTTATGTTTAAGAGTTGAAATATTTTCCCTCACTTAGTTTATCAAGTTTATGTGCCTTGTTATTATCTATTTCATGTCCATGAAAGCTTGCATAAAAATAGAAGATTTAGGGGTTTTATTTGTTATCTAGATTCAATTATATGCCTTTACACTGGTACCATACAAAGAATCTCAGGTCCACCCACCTAGGTCTTATAGAGCCCAAAGAAGAAGAAGGAGAGTTAAATGGCCTTATAGTTGGCCCTAGTGTGAATAGGTGCATTGAGGATGGGAGTTAGCTACCCCTAGGTCTAAATATCTTCCACTAGGTTATTCAAAAGCTATTACTTCAGAAGCCAACAAAATGAAAACTCTACTGGGGAGTATTGAATCAGAAAGGTGATTCAATAAAATTATAAGAAAGGCATGTGAAAAGCTTGTTATTAGTAGCAAGGTCATGCTGAAGTTTCATGTCACCCCAATGATGTTTTATCTAGGACAAAAATAGCTTTGATAGTTGAACAAAGATTGCAATATTACTAGTGATTCATCATCAGTTAGTTTAGTCAGGAAAATGTTTTCAAACTATTGTAGTGTTCAGAGTCAAGAATAAAGAATATTGTTTGTTCTCAATTTTCAAGATTGTAAATCTACAAGAGTGCTTTGATGATCTGCATTTTTCTACCATTGAAAGTCTAGTAATTTTGTCAAGTGACAAATTATGTAATATTTCTCAGCTTTGTGAGTGGTGACTCTCTATCTCTATACCAATGTATCCTAGTTGATTTCATGTTGTAAATTTTGAAGGACTTTCAATTTGTAAAGGTGGATTTGAAGCTCTTGATAGTTTCTTAGAAAAGAAGTGTTTTCTTGATTAAAGTCCAGTGTTTTTGCATCTGTTGTTATAAAAAAAATTGAATGTTTGAAGGTGAATCACAATTGTGATTTATTTGTCCTCTTAAAGGAGGTAGTGGCTCTACAAAGTTTTGATTAGTGTATGAAAGAGTATCAGTTCACACTATGCCATAATCAACAAAGGGAAATTTTTTATCAGCACTAGAGAAAGAGGTGAAGTTTTTATTTTAAGATGGATTTAGATATCAGATCCGAGGTTAGTCTACTAAGTTCCAAAAGTTTGGAAGCTGTGGTTAGTAATATTTCTATGTTGAATAAGAAAATCCATAATGTGATTGTCAGTATAGTAAAAGGGGAAATGGGAAGCACTCAGGTTCTAAATATTGAACAAGTTTATATAAAGTTTAAACTAGTGATTAGTATGATTCCTTTTCATTCTAGACCTAAGGAATCTTACCTACCTAATTTTTTCCTTAACATTCTAGTGCTTATTTCAGTTAATTGGCTAGCACCTATAAGGATACAAGAGCTTTTGCAAGCTGAAGCATTCACTAAGGAGATGGAAAGTGATAGCAATAGAATTCATATTATTTCTTCTAATGATGATAATACATGTACTGAAAGTCAAGGTAGTAATGAATATAATGAATTTGTAAACAATGGTAATCTATTTTCTAAGTGTGAAGAGATGGATTCAACTTTTAGTGAATCAGAGGATTGCAACCATCATGAGGAAGATGATATGAAAGTGGAAATGAGTCTCGTGAAAGTAAGTATGAGATTGAAGAAGTTTATAACAATAGTAGAGGTAATGATTCCTATGATGAAATGAGTGTAGTGATAATTTTAATTTTTTAGATTGTCATACGAATGGTTCTACTGTTTTAAGTTCTTCATATCATCTGAATGGTAATCATAGACATGAGAAGATTTATGAAGAAGTCTTCTTGAGCCTTGATGAAATTTCAGGTTTGTTGGCTCGTGATTTGAGAAATATGTAAGTACTACTAAGGATGTTCATATTTTCCTTTATAATGTTTCTTCATTTAGTCAAATCACTTCTCCAAGGTTTGATGTAGAATAAGATACAAAATTTGAACAATCTTTATCAAATTTTGGAGGTGCATATGACAACACCTCAAGTGTCCATAAACATGATGACTTGTTAGATGCAAGGAATGTGATTGAAGGGAAGTTTTCTACTGTCTCAATTTTTTCTCATATTGGTGATTGCACTGTAATAAGTTTTGATCTTTTAGGAGATGAAGAGGAAAATAGTGAAAGTTGTATTGCTGATTCTAAGTTTCCATTTTATACTGAAAAATCTTATAATTATCAATTTGATGATAAGTTTCCTAAGTTCATGGTTTACTCTAACACTTTGTTAGATGAAGATAATGTTTATGATCAACATATTTTAGATCAACATTTTAAGAACAGTTTTTCAGATTTGGTAACTGACAATTTTTTCAGTATGAAGAAGTTTCAGCAAGTGGTAAATCTAATTTGATGAGTAACATGATTGCAAGTAGGCAGGGATCAGATTTTATGTACTTCTCACACCCAGATATACAAGGTGAGTTGCATTTTCTTGACATATGCAACTTAGTGAACAAAGTGGAATATGAAAACTTGTGTTTCCTCTTGATAGCATGTATCCATCATATGTTCAAAGTGGTTCTCAATTATATTTTTATATTCAAGAGCATGTTGATATACATTTTCATAATGAGCAAGATGAAGAAAGTGATTCAAAATTTTTAATGCACTATGAGAATGATTTTGTTTCACCTAATTTGCTAATGAGAAGATCTGACATGTATGGTGAAACTAATGAAGATGATACTTAAAACTTACCTTAGAGAGATGTAAATGAGAATAATGTTTTTGATAGAGGTAATAAGTTTTGAGAAGTTTCGGTGGCCCAAGGCCACCATCTTGTACAACTAGAGTAGATTCTCAATTTTCAGTAAGTTGTTTGGAGAAAGTTTTTGTTGGAGTGGTCTTCTCACTCTAGAGATTTGAATTCTTGCCATGCCCAAAAGGGGAATGTATCCCCAAATAGAAATTCTAATGGGACTCAAAATTACATTCCCATTTTGAGTACCATTCTAAAATTTTGAGTCACTTGGAGCCCTATAAACACATTTTCTTGCTTGTGTACCTGGCTGTCATTTTAAGGTCTAAGAGGTGTTTAATGTTTCTAAAACCTTTAATTTAGCATATATATGCATCTTATAATGATAAGATATCATTTTGAGTCATTTTGTGAAGTTCTATTTTGAGCAATGTTCAGGTTTGCATTTTTGCCCAAGCGTCAAATAGAGACAGGGGCCCTAGTTTGAATTTGAATATCTTGTACTCAGTATTGTTTCATGACTCACCACTTTGGAATTATTTAGTACACATATTAGTGAACCTATGTTTTAGATTTTGAGTCATTTTGATATGTTTTGACTAGGTTTTGAGTCCCTCAAAGTTGGTTACCTATCCCTATCATGCTAATGCATATTGTCCTGAATTTTGGAAGGCCCTGTTTGACCAATTGTAAATTTGACCCAATTGAACATACTAAGAAAATTCCTTTTGCATTTCATTCTAGATATCAATTTTTTTTTTATTTTATCAAATTTGAGCCTATGAAAAATCCATTTGATCAGTTTCCAAATGCGATTCCAAATGCAATTTATAACTTTTACTGGTGCCATAAAATGCAGATTGATCGGTAACCCTATTCAGGATGTCATAACTATGAATCCATAATAGATAAGATCAAATGGTTTATACCAATGTGTTCTAATCTAAAAATTATTTAAGTGTGCTAGTTTTCAAATCTTGAAAAATCCATTGGCACACTTTCCCAAGTCCATTCCATTCACAAAAACCACAATTCTAATGATGTTTCCAGTCCTACAATTCTGAGTACCTCGCTTTGGATGCTTGCAAAATTTTCCCAATTATTCATCATGAGACCAAATAATAGATCTATATTCTTCTCATTTAAATGAACTAACACCCCTACTTTTGAGCCCTCATGTATCTTTTTTCCATGTTTTCTGAGCCAAAACTACACACACTTTCTTGTTTTCTAACATGTCTATTTGCAACAATTTTAACTATGCATCTTCTACAATCAATATCTTTTGACTGAATGATCATCATGAGATGAAATCTAAAAAGATGAAGGAATACAAAGCAAAGAATCAACATGTTAGTTTTTAAAGCTAGTTCCAGAGGCTTCCTGTCAACGAATCACAGTTTGCAGAAAGTGGTGTAATGAGTTTTAAATGTTATGATAGTGATTGATTCTCAATCAAATCAATATCAGGTGATTAATGGATAAGTTTGAATTATCATTTGTTTGAAATTTTTTTTTTTTAGCTAGAGCCACTCTGGGGTCTGACTGATTTCATCAAACTGATAAAGTATGTGTAAGAAAGGGGAGAACTATAATGATTTTGATCACTATATATTATCACTTATACTGATTAGTGCATGTATATTATCCTATGCTTTCAAATGAATATGAGGATTTTATATTCTTTAGGTGATAACAGGAGTAGTTAAATTTAATAGGAAGATCTCATGATCTACGCATATTGGCATCAATTGTCACATCTTCAACAGTAGTGTGATAGGGAGGCAATTGACATAACATTTGTTTGGTTTTTGGAAATTTTGCTTGGTTGTAGTTTAAAAATTTGCCAGCTTCTTGAATAAAGAGAGATCAATGACCACCTCTTGTGAAGACTCTCAACCTTGTTGTGGTATCCACAATGCACACCCCATTCCTAGTCAGGAGTGTGGACCCCCTACTTTTTTCGACTCCCAGACTCTCAATTTGAGAGTTGAAAGAAGAAAATTTGTTTATAAGTTGCATCAAAAAATAAATAAATAAAATTAAAAAAATGAGAAAATCACAAAAAAAATTTAAAAAAAATAAAAAATAAAAAATGAGAAAATCACAAAAAATAGAAAAGTTTAAAAAATAATTTTGAACCTCCCCCTAACCCCTGTGTGTGCACATCGAGGCACAGTGTGTGAGAGGTGAGGAGGGTTATAAAACCCTCCCTCCCCTCCTCCTTCCTCATTTTATTCTCTAAGTGAAGAGGAGGGAGAGGTAAACACCCCACCATCTCCATGGCAACCTGCAGCACATAGACTACGTGCACTACGCTGGCCATGCTAACCATGTGCGCTACACTGGCTGCATAGGCTATGTGCCTGCACTGGTCGTGTTGACTATGCATAGGTTGTGTAGGATACTTGCTTGCACTATCCATGTGGAATACATGCTCACTGTGCTGCACCACCCTCACATGGATGCACACTAAGCATGCACAAGTTTTGTCCCCCACGTGCACCTCAGTGTGCATGCCCGCATGTTTTTTTTTTTAAAATTGTTTTATTATTACTATGTATTATTTTTTTTTAAGGTTTTTTTTTAAAGAAAAAGGAATATATATATATATATATATATATATATATATAATAAAATGAATAAATAAATAAATAATTTTAATTTAAAAAAATTAATAAGTCCCAAGGGGGACATTTTTTCTCCTACGTTGTTTTTCTCTATCTAGTGGTCGATCGTGTTTTCTCTTTTTTGTATGATGCACATGTAACACAATCAAATGGCATCCACATCTGGGTTAGCAACAAAACCAGTTGTTTGTAAATTTCAAGGCATGACCCCAAAATAAAGATTACATGATGAGTATGTCGAGATCAAAGATATTGACCTCGCACACACAAACGTAGGATAATTCCTAAGAGTATGCAACAATTTGACACAAAGGTCAACCTTGGTGTCTGCATTGATCTAATATGGATTAGTGAATGTAGCATCACATCTTGTGTTAGTATAGTTAGCTAAGTTGATCATGACCCTATCTCGGCATTTTGTTCCTAATGAGAGGGTAGTTAAGAGCATCACTAGAGAAGTGGTCTTAGATTTGTGACCTAACAACATCAAGAGAGTTTTTAATCTACCTAGAGCCAATTAGTTCATTAGACTTTCCTATGAAGTAACTGAAAGATGGCATAAAGATCATCACCAAGAAGCCATCAACATCATACATTCCTTGTACTTCATTGACAAGCCACCTCAGGGAAAGACAATCAGCAAAGTGGATATGACTCAAGGATACATGAAGGATGACATCTAATATTCCATTATTCTCCTAAGGAGAGTCATGGGCTTACCTGTAGCAAGTCATCTTGCTCCATTCATGGTCAACTTCATTGAGACCATCAGACATGCAAAGATACCACTCGATTGGGCCACTACACTTAGTGAAAAATTTTGTGATCTGCTGAGGATGGCAAAGGACAAGAAGAAGTTCTATATGACTTCTTACATGGTGTACCTACTTGTATCAAGGGCAACGAGCTATCCCAGGTTGTATAAGAAAGGTAGTATGCAAGACCCCAATGCTTGGCCATACATACTTTATCCTTAGTTGGTAAAGAAGAAGCTCTCGCCATAGAGAAAAGAGTACAAGATTATAAATGATGCCTTCATCTTTGCCATCATTCGATTCATCAAGGGGGACTATGGGAATAGATTGTTCAAGGAAGCCAAGGCACAGATCATAGCTCTCAGAGCATATTTCATCCAATTTAGGACATTTACATACATTCAGGTAGGTGGTGCATCTATCAATCTAAAGAAACTCCCAAGGTACCCAAGTGACAAGTTGGTCCTAATGGAAATATCCTAGCAGATTGAGTCAACTTATGAGAGGATCAAAAGACAATGGAGACCTTGTTGGGATTGGCCTTTTGTAGTAGGAGCATATCAGGTGAAGAGAAAATAGGATATCCTAACTTTCAAGTGGGAATGGGAGAACTACCCTCTTGAAGAGTACAACTCTCCTCAACCATATTTCGACAATGTGGGCAAAGTAGAAAACCTAGGAAGAAAATATTTCTATCATGAGGATGCTGAATGCCACAAATGACTATGATGTCTACATTAGAGACTATTGTAGGATGAATTTGTATCTAGTAGAAAAGGCTCTCCATTTGACCATCCCTAATGAGATAAGGCTATAGGACTCTAAGGAACTACTGGATCCCCTATTCAATGCAGATAAGGTTGATGAGAGACCCATTCTGAATGTAGAAGTTAATAGAGAGGAAGGAGATGATATTAATCATTGAGCGAGACATGTCATTCAAATGACAAAGATTTGGATTAAGAAATCCTTTCCACTTGATCTAATTCCTTATACTATAATCTTCCATGCACATGCTCACCCAGAAAGGGCTAAGGGAAGGAAAGGCATGATTCCTATCTTTGTGCTCCAGTCTCCTATTAGGCTAGAGATAGTCTACCAGCTTGATCACTTAATGGGATATTATCACCCTCCTAAAAGGAAGGGAAAGAGGAAGAGAACCTCTCCTAAGAGGATTTAGATAAAACAAGTTACATAACATGTGTCTTCTCAATAGCATGAACAAAGCTCACAAGAATCCCAAGGTTTTGGAGCCTCTCAAATCCTAGATGAACCTTAGTTGCCTCTTTTTTTTCCAAGCCAACCTAAAGAGGGGGAAATTATAGAGACTTATATTCCTCCTATGCAAGAAGAGTCTATTTCTCCTATGATTCGAAAGAGACAAAAGAGGATCAAGGTTAGGATAAACAAGAGGCAAAGAATCAGTAAGAGATTAGTGCCTAATCCATCAATTCTTGAGATCATTCCAGAGGAAGAGACATATGAGGAAGAAATAGAATCAGATGAGGAGGAATAAGAAGTGCCTCTACAAAGGAGAACTTAGTTGGCAAAAGCCAAAGAATTGGAGAGAAGGAAGAGTGCCACGAGTATCCTGCCACCCACCCAAGTGGAACCTATAGAACTCTCTTCTTCGGAAGATGAAGTACAAAAATGGGTGAATGAGCAAAGGGAGCAATGTGAAGATGTTCTCTCCATCTCAAATTTTGATTTCATGCCTATGGGTATAGAGTTAGTTGGGGATAAGATTAGAGACACCCATAGAAGTGAACTTCAATAGCAAGACTAGACATAGATGCCACCAGAGACACAAGGTCCTAATTTCACTCCTCCATCTCCACCATAGGTCACGATGGTAGATAAGGGTTCAGTCACCCCCCCACCTCCAAGTTTAGAAGAACATGTTCAAAAGGAACGACCATTACAAGAGCAACTAGAACCAAGGGTTAATAATGAGCCATCAAAAGAGGCACATATAATAGAAAATGTGCAACAACCTTCTCAGGAAGTTGAGGATCAAACTACAGGATCTACAAAGATCAAGACTATAGAAGAAGAGTCCTCATAGTAGGAGACTCCAAGCAAGAGTGATAAAGGGAAGGAGGTAGTTGAACACATCCCTTCATCATCTAGAGCCAAGGTTGTAGAGAGACATATCCCAAGATGGTTTCAAAAAGAAATAATGAGACGTGCCAAGGATCAGTTCCATGCTTCAAAGGATGACATTTGTGATGTTGCAGAGATCTTGAACAAGCCTGAGTCTCCATTACATGATGCAATGTCATTTGCATCCATCACTTCCTTATAGAACTAGGACTTATTTACACAAGTGGCTCACCCTCCTGAAGGTACAAATGCATAAGTTTTTAGTCTTGAGTACTATGAAGTGAACGATATTATGTTAGGAAAGCCTACACAAGACACAACTCGACAGATGATGACTATGGGAGTCAAAGATGTGCTCATGCACATGGAACAGGATGAGATTGAAATCAGAACACTTTGTAGGAAAGTTGAGATCCTAAAGGGATATCTAGCCAAAGTTATTGGTTCTCTTGATCCTGAACACCTCGAGGAAACTTTGAATACCATTCTTGGAGAGGGGAAGATGTATGGCTCAATCCTTTTTTGAAAGCTTGTTAGGAATGGTGGGATTGCCTTGAGGATAAAGGTGTCACTATAATCATAGGAAGTTTGAAGTTGTTGCATGCTACACAAGAGAAAAGTTGTTACATGAGGCTTTAGATCTTCTAGATGCTACTAAAATTACTAAGATGATAGAGAAATTCAAGGGAAAACATCCAAACATAGCTTTAGGATGAAGATGAACAAAACCAAGATGCCAGAATTTTAATTTTGACACTTAGTAAGATTTTGAGATTTTGACCCAGTCGAGGTCTGCAGGTCCATAGCTCCATATTTTCATGTAGCTTCAAAGGTCCAAAACTCTATAGCTCCATAGGTTTTCAATTTAGAGGTGTGCTAATAGTTGACTGCTAGTTTCAAAAATAACACTTTCCATACATCAGAAATGCATTTTGATGGCAAGTTAACTCTGACACACACCTAGTGAAGGGCTAGCTTCTATTTTTGGCACTCCATGCACTTCCACTTCGATTGATGGCTTCCTCCTACTTTCTCTCTCATGCTTTCTTTGTTTTTGACATGTAAAGGGCTCATGCATCCAATTAATGAATAAAATATGGATGGAGTCCCTCTAAGCAACAGTTAGATTGATAGTTTGTATATATTTACTTTGTTTTAATATTGCATCAAGATATCTCTCACTCTCAACACAAATTGAGGAGATGATTTCTTATAAATACCCCATTGTAAAATATAACAAGGGCTGCCATTATTATGCAATAAAATTATGCTTTTGGTGCTAGCATTCAAAGTGTAGTTATTCTTGCTTGAATGTGTCATATTTTTGTGAATTCTATTCATAAGATTGTGATTGAGCCAAAGGTTTATTGTGTTGTTTCTAGTTGTGTGATCTTTTAGTTCTAGTGTTTGCTACAGATATACAAATTTTGTTGACATAACAAGCTTGAGAAGAGATCACCCGATTGTGTCTACATAACTTTTAGTCTCGCATGAGCGCACTTTCCATGGCCTTGCAATTTGATGAAGAGTGAAACATCATTCAATTTATTAAAGATTCTCATTGATTATTGCATCAGTGGATTCTAGGAAGTGTTGCTCCTTTTTCATTGGTTTCTTAACAATTTCTTTGAAGGTTTAACTCGTAGCATGTTGTGTTCTGTAACTTATGTCCATTTAGGAATTTCAATTTCAAGTCATTTGATTTCATGTTATTTTCTTTCAGTTTCATTATTTTCTTTACTAACCCCCTTTGTTAGAATAGGACCTCATAGTAGCTGCATTGTTAGAGTTGCATTCATTGAAAAATAGAAAAATAGAAAAATATTGTTCTTTTGGTGTGATATTTTGAGACAGCGAATAGATTTACTTCGATTGTAAGATAAAAGAGTCTTTGGTACCAATAAAGGCCTCCTTGTGAACACTCACATTTATCTTCTACTGAGAAGATTTTGGTATATCACAAGACAAATACTGAACCTTGGAGTAAATCCTTAAAACGATTTTCTTTTCAAGAGAGGAATTATGCAATGGATTCCTATTGTTGACCTCATGCAAAATGAATGCCCAAAAGACCTCTCATTTTTATACACAAATATAGTTTTATATAGTTTGTGCATTTTAAAGGACACAATGAGTTTGAGTAGTGGTATTATCATAGAGATCTTAGGCCATGTTGATATGGTTGCAAATATGTGGAAAAACAAAGCACACAACAGGTTGCAGGAGGAAAGCTCCACCCACATCCACTTTGGGAAAAAAGTATAACATTGATGGCAATGAGTGGCATGAGTAGTAGGGGAAGAACTTGGCATGGTAGAGAGTTCAAATAGAGGAGCTCCATGGCATTGGGTAGGAAGAGCATCCATGCAAAAGGGAGGGCTCCATAGCAAAGCAAACCTACAAGCCAAAGAAAAAAACACAGTACATGAGTTAGAATAGGCAACATTCACAACAGGCATGGTGGTAGGAATAAAATGTAGGGTACTCATGTAGAGGAGCATGGCAAGCACTGGTAAAGGTAGTATGATGGAGAGAAATCATGTAGAGGATGGAGGCGAGCAACCCATGGCATTGAGGCAAGGCATCTCACAGTAAGGGGAGATGAGTAGAGCTCCAGTCACTAAAACCAAAACCATCCACAATTAAGAGAACTTCATGCATGGAAGCCTCAAATCCCATTAGTTCAATTTCAAATAGGTCTAGAATTTTTTTAATCATGGGGAAAGTAATGGAAGATTTTTGTTTTTATAAACTTGAGCACATAGATGTTAATTGTCTTTAAGACATGGAATTTTTTAAAAGACATGGAGCCACATGTGGAGGGGCCTACCCATCTAACCAATTGAATGGCAATGACTAAATAATTATTTTGACCAATAAAATGCTTGTAGGAGGAAGTGCCACATGGAATCTATAGGAGGCTCATCGTAAGGTCAAGACACTAAGGAGAAAGATGTAAGATGCTACACTACAACCATACGGTCAGAAGGATAGAGTTTGACTGTTATGATGTCATGAAATTCCATATGATTGAGAGCTTCAAATAATAGAGCTAAGATATCATGACATGGCGTATTGGCATGGGATCATAAATTGAAAATTGTAAGCTTGAGATATTATGAAATTGTGGGTTTCTCATACGGTCGAGAGTTGAAAATTGAAACGTTAAGATATGATGAAGTCATCATAATATTGTATTATTGTAACATCATAATATGCATAAGTTCCAAATTTCAAAAGTTTCATAGATGGATGTGGGTCTTGCCTAGACAATCAACTAATGAAAATCTAAGAAGTGGTAGGAAGAAAAGATAAAAAAATCAATGTAATATTATCCAAATTCAATTATATCTCCAATCTGAGTGTTGAAGTTGAAGAGTTCATGAAATTCAAATAAATTTAATGATTTTTATATAGTTTCCACTATATAGTTCATTTGAATTTTTCATTTTAATGGCAGTTCATGGCCTGGGGTTTGAAATTTCAAATTGACCTTAGAGGCATTATTTCTACTCAAAATATATAGTGTAATATATCATCAAAATTAGGAGAAGATGTACTATCCATTTCTATAGTTGGTTTTTACACAAGAACCTATAGTCAAATTTGTAATTTTGGGGCATCCTTAGTGATAAATGTAGTTTTGTTGTTTTAGAGGGAAATAATATCAAATATGATAAGATTTTCATAATATTTGATTCACTAACTAGTTTAAAGGAAGAATTAAATGTTAAGTGTGTTTCAAGCGCAGTTGCAAGAGATAAGTTTTTGTTGATAAGTATAGTTGAGTTTCACGACAAAAGAAAAATAGGAAAAACCAAGATCTATATTTGAAACTTATACACATCCTATTAGATATCTTATATTTCTTTAGAGGATGCTTTTTTTTTATTACTTTAAGGGGATATATCAGATATTTTTGCAACAACATTTATGGTTTTGATTTTTTGGTAGATGAAGAAGATTAGTTTTGACAACATCAAGATGAAGATAGTTTTAGCAAGATACATGGCAATATCAGATTGCAGATCCAACAACTTCTTCTCCTCTATAAATCTTTCTTCTCTTCTCATTGTATAGGTTCCATTTTTTTTACTGTGAGACCAACAAGGTTCCAATTCTAGAGAACTTTCTCAATTACTATGATATCATTTCTTAATATTTTCTCTATTATCAGCAACAATATTGTACTTTCTTTGAAACATTTATATTACATAGTCATTCCTTGGTGTTATTTTCTAATTTTTGACATACAAATGATGTATTTATTTTAGGAAATAAATATAGAGCTTTCATTTATAGTTTCATTCTGAAGTTTATCTCCTTTGCTATAGATTTTGTAGTTTTCTATGATATATGCCCAAAGTGCATATCATCCATTTGCAACTTGTGTTGAAGTTGTATGTCATTATGTGTCTTATTGTTGGGTTAAGGACCTAAGTAATTTTCTTGATATGTCATTGACAGAACTACATGGATCATAAGAGGATTTGATAAGCATGAATTTTGTTTGGAGATTGATGTTTATTTGCAAGATAGATAGATAGATCAAATGTCTAAATATGAGTATACTTCAAGTGTCCATGTGAATGTTTTGATTTAGTTTTTTTCCCAATGGATAAGGGACTACTTGTCTTAAAGATTACATGCTTTGCTGTTGTATACCTAGTTTATGTTGATGATTCAATTATTAATCAAGTATCTTTTCCCTCTATGTTTAAGATTTGAAAGGTTTTCCCTCACTTAGTTTATCAAGTTCATATGCCCTATTATTATCTATTTCATTTCCATGAATGCTTACATAAACATTGAAGATTCAGGGGTTTTATCTGTTATCTAGATTTAGTTATATGCATTTACACTAGTACCATATAAAGAATCTAAGGTCCACCCACCTAGGTCTTGTAGATCCTAAAGAAGAAGAAGGAGAGTTAAATAGTTTTATAGTTGGCACTGGTGTTATAATAGATGCATTGAGGATGAGAGTTAGTTGTCCCTAGGTGTAACTATTCTTCCACTAGGTTATTCAAAAAGCTATTAATTTAGAAGCCAACAAACTTCTATGGTTTAATGAAGGATTATTACATGTTGATAAATGTTTCCTCATCCATGCTATGTTTGGGTAGATTATTTCATGTAGCCATAGGATTTTTAAAGAGTCATAGTTGAACATTATACCTTTTCTAACATTCATGATGAAATGAATATGTATGTATGTGGAAGTTGTTGCATTCAATATTTTGTAGGTAATTACCATGCATATAAAAAGTCAAAATTTCAATGCTAAGTAAAATTTGACCAAATTGACAAGTAGATTATTGTGTGATTTTTGTTATGGTAGCACATGAATATAACTTCCTCAAACTTGCTATATTCTTGGAGGAGTTAAATCACAATTAATGACATTTCTGTTGTAAACTTTATGATCTATAATTGATCCTTGTTGATGGAGTGATAGTAGAAGTAGGAAGTTATTATAGTTTTTTGTTAAATAATGTCCATTTTAGCTTTCAAAGAGGTATTTTACTAGGAGGAAGATAGAATAGATTGTTTGTTCATATCATCAGTGTGTAATCTTGTTTTCAGATGTAATCTCTTATCATGAATGGATAGAATAAAAAGTTCAAGTTTTCACCTTTTGTCTTGACCATATTTTATGTTAATTCATCCAAGGGGGCCCACTTGGTGAGTGAATTGCTTTGTTAGAATATATTTCATTTCCTTGTTTGTTTCTTTGCAAAGTAGACTTATGTTGTTCTTGCAACCATTGATAAAAAAATCATTGAACTATTCCTGCAACATAGGTGCATAGATAGAATTACTATTTGTAGCATTAATCTAAGATTTAATACAAGATTTTGTTTTAGTTCCTAGCTTAGTTTCCTTTAGTATTTCTTTTCTATTTTAGTTTTAATGACTTTAAGAAGAATCAAAGCATATACTTTGCAGCCACCCTCTCAAGCTTACGCTCTTGGGTTGACAAAATAAAATGAAGTTAGTATGTAATTCTTAGGAAAACACATGATTCTATCTGATCATAGAGTCAATGAGGATGTCCAATCCTTTGTTACTAAGGTATTTAGCTAACTGGCCAAGCACTATTTCATTCTACAAGTTGATTCTAAATGAGTAAGATTGTCCACAATGCACAATTAATGACATGTAAGAATACCATAATTGAAAAATAATTCTTCTTGTGTTTTCCAATACACAACTTACTAAAAGTACAATTTATTATTATAAATATAATGAAGACAACGTTCATTGTATTACATACTTCTAGTCTACACATAAACATGCCGTATGAGTTTCTTGTTGGATCAAATGCTCAAATATTACCTACACCATGCACATAATTCATATTTCAATTGTCAAAGGTATTCAAAATTTAAGTTGACATAATCAGTTTAGTAGTCATATATAATAATAGTTCTATAGAAAATCATTGTTATTGGTTGCACTAATTGATCCTCACTACATTGTGTTATTTAAGCATTCTCTGTAAAAAATTACATTTATAAGAAAACCCAATACTTCCAAATGAAAAGAGAACATCATTGGTTAGTATTAATTGGTAATTCCATATCAGTATTTTAGTTTAATAATTAATCTAGGAAGTAGTCATATCCAATAAACACCTTTCACCTCTTCCCAAATACCACCAATGTCCTTTAATATCTATCATATTAAACATTTAGCATACTGTAACCAAGGAACATGAGAAACACACTCATTTGTGAAACTAAAACAAGTATTTGGCTATAGGCCCATGCGGTTAGCTAGACAAGCATTAGGAACCTTCATTGGTGAATTGATTGGGTCAGATTGATACTCTATTACCATTCTAATTGTTGGGTTATAAAAAGAGGTAAAAATCATCAGCTCTGGAAAAGGTTTCAAATTAGAAATCACCATAGAATGTCATTTGTACTATTTACATGACACCCTCAATTACTGTTCATATGGACAACATTTATATTCATATTCCTTATTAAATTTCCAAGTTTGAATATGAAGATTTTGTGAATTCAACTATGAGAAGCCAAGATATACATTGTGTGCATTCTGGCTTGAACCCAAAATGATATCATAGGGTTTAAAGAAATGCACTCACAAGGTTACTTTCAAATTACCTCTCTTACTATTAGTCTCTAAGAAAGGTTTGACATATTTGAATTTGAATTTCCCATCAATTATTATCATTCAATTAGCTACAAACAAAATTTTATCCATCATTGTCTTTCCTAGCCAAGTAGTTGGATTCACTTGCAAGATGAGAATGAATTTGGGGATGACAAGCAAAAACTCGGCTAGAATAAGTGAACTCAAGTTTTTGAGAATCTGGATGGTTTTAATCACAATCACATCTTACTCAAAAGAATCTTATGATTCCACATTGAATCATGTTAAATCATTTAGGTGGTTTCAAATGTTCAAGAAGGTTTACTTTATTAGTTTTGTTGGTGTAAATAGGTATTTACTATTTACAATTTACTTAAGTTTACTTAGGTTTTTGCATTATTTTATTATTTCTATTTATGAGACACTTAGAAGTTTGTGCATCTTGTAGACAACATAGAAGTACACAACTCTAATTGTGGACATGTTGTCTATAACACTGATTAGTGTGTCACACCATTGTAGGCTTATCCTCTCATCATCACACTTACTTTCGTGCTTAATAAAGGATAACCCATATCTGGTGGACATGTGCCTGGTTGTAGGACTTATCATGATGCTGATTTTGAGACATTCATGCATCTCAGAGGCCTTTGCATTCATGCACTCCTAGTGTACTTGTACATTGTATTGAATATATATAGTTATTCTGATCATACTCTAGTCTAATTTGTGTTTGTGTTTTGAGTTCCTTGGTCTTGGATGAATTCTGACCTAAGGAAGATTCTTACATGGTATCAAAGCTAAGGGAGATACTTGTCACATAGCCATTGGAGACCTCATTGCTTCATCTCTTTAAGGGACACGATTCAGATCCAAAGCATCATCAGCAATTAGGAGTGTCTAGAGCCAAAGTGAACCTTGCTATTACATTTGAAGCGATGATTCAATGAAGATTGACTATAAATTTTCCTATTTTAGGCCATAGTCAACTATGAGGCAATTTTTTTTTGCAAATCAGAACTTGAAGGCCCGATTTGCAAAGCCAGGTATGATCTTTTTTTGATCTGATTAATTGATTTTTGGATCCATTATTTTTCATTTTTCTTATTTTTTGGTTCTTTTTCAAAAAAAAAAATTCAAATTTAGGCATCCAGGTAGAGAAAAGCTTTTTGCCCAGGCACTAGGCAATCACACCCCGACCTTGAGTAGTGCAGAATATTCAGCAGTTTGCAAAATATTCTTAATCATTTTGCCAGAATTTTCAATGATCAAAATCCATCCAGCTGGTGGCCCATACACATTTGAGGAATTTTTTAACAAATCCCAGTGAAAACCTCCACTAGACCAGTCGAACCACTTAATCGGCACTGACAAGCCAAGCGGTGAGTTCGTTGTTTTATTTTCTCACTACACACTCATACTTTTATTTTGTAGCATATTCCCCATTCTTGTGAATGTGGGATCATTTCAAAAATCCAACAACAGAATTTATACTCTTGATGACACTTTTTTAACTTTCAGTTGCCACTACAAACCTTTTTGGCAGATGTTTAAAACTCTGTGTCCCCCTACACAGGACATGTGTGTGTCTCTATGTACTCCATGTGGTCGCTTCGTACACTGCAGTAGAAATCCATGTGGCATCTAGCATGTCTAACACATGGTGAAGCTTGTGCCAAACCCTACCATGAGTTGCCACATCAACACAAACTGCCACATCGACCTCCTTATCAGCATGTTGATGCAGACAGACATGTCATCAACCATCATAGCCTATCATATACCATGTAAGGTGACACATCAAATTATCTATACCCCTAACATGTGTAACATCTATACAATTATATATCGTGTTGTATCACTGACATCATCATCCATACAAGGTGATGTCATCACAAGCTTACGCAAACACTGATGTCAACAAATCATGAGCCTAAATTTGATGATTGTTTGACCATCATTCTAGGGTATTTTTGAACTATTGCAATGGTCATTTGACCATAAAATTTAACACAATATTTTACTCTTCAAACCCCTCTCCATATGCAATTTTGATTTGGCAACCTGACTTCAAACAACTATAACTCGGTCATCCATACTTCAAATCAGGTGAATTTTTTTTTTATTTTGGATAAAATTTCTTGATTTTTTAGTGGTGCTACTATTTTTTGGTTTTTATGAATGGATTTGTCAGTGTAAGCATTTTTTGGCAACTATACCTACCTAACCCTACTTTTTGCAACTTTAAACGCATCGTATGGGCTCATCTAGACTCATTTTTAGGTTCTATCTTTTTTGAAAGTGCATATTTTTTCATCCAATTTTTAGATCTACAGTTAGATTGTAGTCTTATTTGGACAAAAATATCACTTTCAAAGATAGGTCCTATTTTGCATTGTATTGCTTCATAATTGTTATAATTTTGAGGTACATTGTAAAAGTTTAGATTTGTACTCTCTACAGAGGTTGTAATCAGCCAAATCAGAAAGCCCACTTTGTCCATTTTGGCAAGTGGCCTCTTGTAAATGCACTATATATAAAGTGCCAAAATCATTCTTTTTTTTTTGGGGGGGGGGGGGGGTGGATTTTTTGATTGAGTGAAAAGGGGGGGGGGGGGGGGTGGTGTACTGTGTACTATGTCTCCTTGATCTTGTGTTCTTGCATTATGGGTTCTTTTTAAAAGTTAACTCCACATAATTATGCTACTTGGAAAGAAAACATTAAAGAACCATTAGTAGAGAAAGGTTTATTGTGTTATGTCACTAGTGCTACAAAGAAACCTCTTGCTGATGCTGATGAAGCTCAAAAAGAAGACTGGGAATCCAAACAAGAGATGGCCCTAGGAACCTTCTTGAAAAATATCTCTGATCTTGTCAAATTTCACATTAGGAAGCTTACAGATCCAATAGAGTTTTAGGCTAAACTTGAAGGTTTGTATGGGACAATAGATGAAGACATGGCTTACACCATAGAGGATAAATTTCTCAAGTTGGATCCTAAAATTTTTGACACCATCAAGGACTATCTTACCCAAGTAGAAATATATAGAGCACAACTAAAGGATTTTGGTGAACCTATTAAAGATGGAAAGATGATCAAACACATCATGACTCATCTTCCACCTAAATATGCTCCTTTTGTTTCTAGCTTTAATACACACAAATTAACGCTGGGTATGGAATTCTCAATTCTTCCAAAACCAAAGCCTTGGTAGCAAATGAAGGTAATTCAAGTGGTAAAAACTCAAACAAGAAGTAGAAGCAATGGAAGGCTAAACCACAAGATGACACACAATAGCCCTCAAAAAAAAAATCTTCGTCAAATCAATCTTCTTCCACTCAACATTCTTCTTCACAACAAGGAAAGTCTTCTTCCAAAAATAATCAAAGGGGGAACAATTCCAACAAAAAGGAGAAGAAAACTTGCTCCTATTGTAAGAGGAATGTTCATGATGAACATGAGTGCAAAGATAAGCAGATTGATGAATTGGTAAACATTATGAGGAAACAAAAAATTGATGTTCCAAATGCATATAAGGACAAGCGATCATCATCCACTTCAAAGGGCAAGGGACAAGCTTTAGTAGCAAGTACAAACAATGCGGAGGAATGGGTTCTTGATTCAGGAGCAACACATCATATGGGTGCTTCAAGGGAATAGTTTTCCACTTTAAAACCATCTAATGTACCTTACATCTTGTAGAGCCTAGAAAATGGGCTAAATGCATAACATACTATGAGAAAACCAAAAAACTCAATCAACATACATTAGCACCCACTAGTCTACCATGAAAGCCAAACTAATCAAAAGAAGTAAACACAAGGTTAGAAACCCCCTCTTTTGTTTGTAGCTCCCATGTCCTTCTTTCTTCTCTAAATGATGTAGCTCCAACTTGCCTATAGTGCACATAATATTGAAGCAAAGTCTATGATAGGTATAATGCCATGAGAATACTTGAAGTGTGATTTTAGTGTGAGAGCAAGAATGAAAAATGCAAAGAAACTAGAGACTCAAAGAATCAAGGTTTAGGACTTCAAGGACTCAAGAATTAAGACCTAAGGACCTCAAGGACCAAGGACTTAAGAATTAAGGACTGGAAATGAGAGAAAGAGTGCTCATTTTATAATGGGCATGGAGGATGAGAGCATTGGATTTTTCACCCTTAGATATGTGATGTAGCAAGATATTCCTTTGAGAATTCATGATGCATATGAAAAAATATGCCAATTGTAAGATTCTATGATGCATGGAAGTCAAACTTGGCTAATTGTGGAAGAGAATCTATGACGTGTCATTAAACACCTCAAGCCCACTTAAAGCCAAGAATCTATGAAAAATAAGTGAGATAGGAACATGCGTAAGAGAATAAGAATATTTGATTATCACATATCTTGTCCAAGTATCAAAGGAGAATCCACAAGGATTCATATCCAAGTGTCACTATGATGCAATATTTTATGGAATATTTGAATTAAAAATCCTTTTATTCCACAAAATAAGAATTACTAGAAAATGGAATTAATGATGGAAAATGGAACTTAGGAAATTAAGAATTTCCATGGTTTGTGGATAATGAATCAATTAATTAATAAAATTGATTAATTGAGGATGATTATTAGGAAGAATAATTAGAAAGTATAATAGGATTAAATTATGGGTTATTTAATCCTATAAAGAAAATTAGTAGATGATTGGCCAAATTGATTAAATGAATTTTCTATTCTTGGTTCTAGGATTTCTTCGAGGTTTGTCTTGCATGGAAGTCTTAGTCTTCTATTGTGGGGCTGATGTTTGATTAGGAGTTTGTGAATTTGTAGGATTTTCACCTTTCAAAGTCAGTTGAGGTTGTGCTATGCTAATTGTTCATGCATCCACAATACCATCATTAGTCACATTCTTATTTTTGAAGAAAAATTTTGCCTTTTCATTAGATGAGTTGGTGTTTGTGTTTTCTTTTTTTATCTTGAGGATTCCCTTATGGATAAGAGAATCTTCAATACTAGCCCCTTTTTTCATTAGTTTGGAAATAGTGCTTGGGATCTTGATTTTGAGTTCATACATTAAGTCTGGGACTAAGTTCTCAATGCACAAGTTTACTTGTTGTTCTTCAAGAATGTCTAGTGAGCATTGACTAACTAAGCTTCTCTAGCATAGTAAGAATGTGATAAATGGTTCTCCTTCCTTTTGTTTAGTTGAGAAAAAATAAAAAAGTATCACCTCATTTGTAATGTTGAAGGCAAAGTGGGAGATGAACTTGTCTACTAGCTTTGAACAAGATTTGATATTACTAGGAAGTTTGGAGTACCATTCAAGTGCGGGCCCACATAGAGAATGAGGGATCAATCTCATGAAGTAAGTGGGCTCATTACTGAGTTTGGTACATGAGGCAAAAAATTCTCAAATGTGATCAATAGTTCTTCGATATTTTTCAAACCTTGGAGCCTCAAAGTGTTTTGGGAACAGAGGACAGCTCAAGCCCACTTAAAGCCAAGAATCTATGAAAAATAAGCCAAATAGGGACATGCGTAAGAGAATAAGAATATTTGATTATGACATATCTTATCCAAGTGTCACTATGATGCAATATTTTATGGAATATTCAAATTAAAAATCCTTTTATTCCACAAAATAATAATTAGTAGAAAATGGAATTAATGATGGAAAATGGAACTTAGGAAATTAAGAATTTCCATGGTTTGCAAATAATGAATCAATTAATTAATAAAATTAATTAATTGAGGATGATTATTAAGAAGAATAATAGGATTAAATTATGGGTTATTTAATCCTATAAATAAAATTAGTAGATGATTGGCCAAATTGATTAAATGAATGTGACTGTATCCTTTGCTGAAAATGTGATGATGATGGATATCAAATAAGATGATGACAAGTAGACCAAAGCCATGGTCAGATTGATTGGTTGATTGAAATTGATAACATGCCAAGGAAACATGACATGAATTGATTGATACATAACATTTAATTGACATTGCAAATGCTACAGGATCGAGGTTGGTTGATAAGGTTGATCATAATAACATTGACATACATTGTAAATATTATTAAAATGGTTGATAATTCCATGATATGACATTGAAAGCCTCAACAATGTCAAAGATCAGATATATTGAATGATAGTTTGACCTAGCACTGAGAGCCATGACAACACTAAGGTCAGATTGATAAGATTGATAGGTTGATAGGTTTCCAAGGCACTGAAAGACACAACAATACCTAGGATTGAATAAATGAAGATTGATTTAAGATGTTTGATATGTTTTGCATTAATTAGGCTGATTTTGAGTGATTCTGAGTTGATTTGGGTGATTCCAAGTGATTTCGAGTTGATTTGGGGTGATTCTGAGTTGATATGAAATGGTTTTGAAATTATATGAAATTGATGTGAAGAAGGATAAAAATGATAAAGTATAATCAATTTGACCAAAAGATCGAAGTTAGTAGAATGATAAAATGGGACAAATTAGTATGAAGAAGTGATGAAACCATAGATGTGAACCATTTTTGAGCATCTACACATCTATGTGGGAAATGATACTCAAGTTGAAGTAGAAGATAAAGGCAATGTTGAGTTGGAAAATGACATCTTCAAGGATGTACTACATGTTCCTAACCTTAGCACCAACCTTCTCTTCATCTATCAAATCACTCACTATGGATGTGGCAACAAAGTAGAGTTCCTCCTTGATACAATAGTGGTGAAAAATCTCAAAGATGATTCAATGGTGGCAGTTGGAAAGGAAAACCATGAGACTAGACTTTATTCTTTCTCACATTTTGTGCCTAATTTCACATCTCTTTCCTTGTTGACTCATTCAAACACACAAAGTAAACTATGGCATGAAATATTTGGACACCTTAATTGTCACTACCTTCAACAACTCAACAACAAGGAAATGGTCATTATTCTACCTCAAGTCAAGTTTCTAAAGGGTGTGTGTCCAGGTTGTGAAGTAGGCAAGCACCCTAAAGAGAAATATGACAAGGGGAAGTCTTGGAAGGCAACTAATGTTCTAGAATTGGTTCATAGTGATGTAGTTGGCCCATTTCCAATACCATCCTTTGGTAAGGCTTGCTATGTTCTCACATTTATTGATGACTTTTCAAGGTACACTTGGGTCTTTTGCCTTGGTCAATAGGTGAATTCTTTGACAACTTTATCACATTCAAAGCTCAAGTTGAGAAAAAATTAGGGAAAGCCATCAAGATCCCAAGGATAGATAATGGAAGAGAATATGTCAACTCAAGACTTATAGACTTTTGCACACATGAGGGGGTAGATCTTCAACATTTAGTTGCATACATGCCATAGTAGAATGGTGTAGCTAAAAGAAAGAACAAAACCCTTAAGGAAATGACTACTTGCATCAACACAAGTCTCTAGATAAAGTGTTTTGGGTTGAAGCCATGTGTTGTGACAACTACATCCAAAACTTAAGTCTGCATAAGGCCTTAGATGGAATAACACCTTCTGAGGCTTGGTGTGGTAGAAAACCAAGTGTTATGCACTTCAAAGTTTTTGGTTGTCCAACATGGGCAAGGATAACTCCACAAAAGAAAAAGGCATTAGAACCACAAAGAAAACCATGCATATTTTTTGGATATCCTAATCATCTCAAGGCATACAAAATATGGATCTAGAGACTCTATGAAATCTTTTATGAGAGGAGTGTTCACTTTGAAGAGTCATGTCCAAGTTTGGCTTCTTCAACTCCTCCTTCCTCCTCCTTCATGGATAGTGATCATAGTGATGACAGTGACTCGAAAGATGAGATTCCTCCAACTTTGACTCATAGGACACCACCTTCACAGGGTCAAAAAATAGTTGAGGACATTCCTTCATCTTCTTCCACTAAACCTTGTTGGACACAACAAAATATTGATGCAGTAGGTTCATTGGTGGGAAATCCTTTAGACACTTGGATGACTAGGTCACAACACAAGTCATTTCCACATGCATACATAGCTATTGGTTCAAATCCACAATCTTTTAAGGAAGCATCAAGGATTCTAGAATGGGATAAGGCTATGTAGGAAGAATATAATTCATTGATGAAAAAAACACGTGGGACTTAGTTCCCCTTCCTAAGGGAAGAAAATTGGTTTGATGTAAGTGGATCTATCAAAGAAAATTTGCAACAAATGGAAGTGTGGATAAACATAAGGCTAGACTAGTTGCCAAAGGTTTTTCACAAGTTCTAGGTATAGACTATATAGAGACTTTTGCACCAGTTGCCAAGATGAACTCCATTTGCCTGACACTAGCAATTGCTACAGCTCAAGATTGGGTTGTACACTAGATGGATGTTAAGAACATTTTTTTGAATGGTGACCTTCATGAGGAAATTTATATGGAGCATCCATAGGGTTCATATAGGATTCTAATATGGTTTGTAGATTGAAGAAGTCTATTTATTGTCTTAAGCAGGCTCCTCAAGCTTGGTATGCCAAAATGGATTCCTTCCTCCTTTTAGTAGGTTTCACAAAATATCACTCTGATTTGAATGTCTACATTCTTCAAAAAGATGACTCTCACTTGATCTTAGTGCTTTATGTAGATGACTTGATCATTACAAGAAGCACTTCATCCATCATTTCCAGTGTCAAGACCTCTCTATAGGATAGATTTTCCATGACAAACTTGGGTTTGTTACATTACTTCCTTGGCATTGAGATTACATAGTCTTCAACAGGGATTATACTTTCACAACCCAAGTATGCTCTTGAATTGCTTTCTTAGTTTCACATGAGTGATTTCAATCCTTCTCCTACTCCCTTCCTATTAGGTGTCAAGCTAGAGGCTAAATGTACCACTCCACTTGTTTATGCTACTTTATATAGATAGTTAGTTGGGAGCCTTAACTACTTGACACATGCACGCCCTGATATTGCTTTTGTAGTTGGCATGGTTTCATGCTTTATGTAATAACCTCATGAACTTCATTGGAAGGCTACCAAGTTCATTTTTCACTACATCAATGATACACATACACATGGGATACATTATGTAGTAGGTACAGGGCTTCAATTGGTTGGATACACAGACTCAGACTATGCAGGAGACTTAGATTCTTGCAAGTCCACTTTAGGGTACATATTTCACCTTTGTTTCAGTCCTATTTTTTGGAAAAGTAAGAAGAAAAACAATATTTTTCTTTCATCTATAGAGGTTGAGTATCGAGGAGCTGTCAATGTAGCTACAAAGGCTCTTTGATTACAACACATCCTAGAGGAGTTTGGATTTGATCTACCTAAGCTAACAATTATTCATTACAACAATAAAATTTCAATTGAAATCACTAAGCATCTAGTTCAACATCAATAGACAAAGTACATTGAGGTTCATATGCACTATATTAGAGAGCTTATCCATGAGTAGATCATTGCACTATAGTATTGTCCTATAGTAGAGAAAGTTGTTGATGTCTTCACCAAACCCTTCGCCAAGGTCAAATATACTCATTTGTGAGATCTCTTGGGGGTGTGGGATGTTATAGAAAGGGGAGTCCCTTGAATTATCTCTTCTTCTTCTTTGGGAGAGATTTTTTCCTCTTCTGAGGTCTTTTACTCTCTCTCTCTCTCCTTATTGTACTTATCTCTCTTTTTGGAGGAGCATTTTTCCCATGATGTTTTCCCTCTTTCTCCACTTTATGAGAGATTTCATTGCATCATTATAGAATTTATTTTGTACATGGGTACCTAACATGGCCTCATAGCCAGGACCCCTTATGCATTAGTGAGCTTAAGTGCATTCCCCTAAGTTACACTTAAGGGGGGGTGTTGGTGTAAATAGGTATTTACTATTTACACTTTACTTAAGTTTACTTAGGTTTTTACATTATTTTATTATTTATTTTTATGAGACACTTAGGAGTTTGCGCATCTTCTTGAATTGTCATGTAGACAACACAAAAGTACGCAACTTTAATTGTGCACATGTTGTCTACAATAGTAATTAGCGTGTCACACCATTGTAGGCTTATCCTCTCATCATCGCACTTACTTTTGTGCTTAATAGAGGATAACCCATATCTAGTGGACATGTGCCTGGTTGTAGGACTTATCATGATGTTGATTCTGAGGCATTCTAGATGCATTTCAGAGGCCTTTATATTCAAGCACTCCTACTGTATTTGTACATTGTATTGAATATATACAATTATTCTAATCATACTTTGGTCTAATTTGTGCTTGTGTTTTGAGTTCCTTGGTCTTGGGTAAATTCTGGCCTAAGATAGATTCTTACAAATTTTAAGGAATGAACACCAAAGCCTTCTCTAACAAAGGTTAGTGATTTACAATCTTGTGATAATCTAACCAAAGCCAAGGTAGAAGAATGAATGCAAGACTTTACTTGATGATACATATCTAGAGTTACAATATAGTTGTATCTATGTTGGAAATATAATCATCAACCATTTATTAAGGAATATTTAATGCACATCAATAACCAAGTGACATACAAGAACCAACTCAACCAAGAAATGACACCACATGTTACTCATTTCCTACATTTTATCAAAATCCCATCATTTCTAGTTTGGGTATCCAAGAACATCCAATGTTTAATCATCATTCCTTTTGTCATATGATATTATTTTCATTAGCATTTCTATTTAGTATTTCACCATGATCTAACTTATCAATAAAGCTGGCAATTAAATGGGTTCTACTGAAGAAAAAAATATAGTATCCATCACAAATTTATTTAAGGAGATTCTATATTTCAACATCAAAGTTTAAAATAGAGAACTTGGAATATATGTTGGTTTCCAATGGTCATGACTCAAATCTACAGTTGCCTATTCTTTTAGCTAGACTCCTTGAAACCCCCTATGGTTATCACTTTTTCTCCAATCTAGCCTCCTAGGTTTGTTTCCATCATCTCTCTCTCTCTCTCCCCCCCCCCCCCTCAAAACAAAATTCATAGTGGTATATGTTTACTAATATTCCCCCTTGTAACTAACCCAATCTTTCTATCTTATCCAATTCAAAACCAATTTAACTAACCATTTCATTAAGTAAGGCAAGAAAGTTATTCATTGATTGATTTCCCTAACAAAGTCTACATGGCAATAATCCTCTCATTTTGTTCAGGTCATGGATAGATAGTTTTTGATATCCTCCCACCCTTAGAAAATGTGTCATCCCAATGCATTGATATATAAGAATTGTAACAGCTAAGAAAAACAAATTCATTACTCCTAATAATGCATATGCTACATTCATTTCTTTTAATAATTATTCAATTGAATGCATTCTAATACAATACACCTCAATTGTAACTACTCTACAAAATTTAGGTAATGTAATTTATTAGTTATCATATATCACAACACATAAAATAAAGTAATTTACTATCTACTAATTTATGTTTCCATTACAAGAGCTTTAAGTAGAAAGAAAACTCAAAGTTGACTTGAGAGAAGGGAGAAAAAAATGTTAATAAGCCAACAACAACAATAATAATATGTGGTGTGTAGGCTACTAGATGATTTGACCTTCCCCTTCCCAGGAGTTAGTCTTCTCTACCTCAACCACATTCTCACCTTCATGCTACAATCACTCAGATACACTCAAAACCACATCAATAGGTTAGTGCACATAGAAACAGTCTTCTCTACCTCAACCACATTCTCACCTTCATGCTACAATCACTCAGACACACTCAAAACCACATCAATAGGTTAGTGCACATAGAAACATGATAAGATATATCCATCCATCATATATCATAATTAAATAAAATATCTAAAGAAATATCAAGTCAAACACTTCCTTATCTCAAGGATTCTCAAAACTAAGTAACATATTACCTTAAAATTACCTGATATCACACACATATGTGCTTACTTGTAATTCCTTGGCATCACATGGATTTAATAATAATGATAGATGCTTCATATCTAATTCCTACCAAACTCATGCATATACATCAAAGTACTTTGAGCTCATTCCAATGTCAGTGGCTCAAAAGAAAAGTATTCATCTATAAATATCAAGAGGAAATGTTTCCTTTAAACTCATCTTTAATCACACCTTCATCAATGGTAACAAAAATAATCAACCATACATACTATCTAGCATGTGGTGCTCCCTAAATGAGTAATAATCCATAACATTAGGTCATTATTCAAGAAACATAATCAAATTATGTAATCTCATTACATCTAATTCATCATGAAATATAAAAACATCCACATATAACATCATCAATGTGTTCATTAATATTTAAACATCATAACATTTAAACATCATTATACATCTAAATGTTTGAAAAAGTTGACATTTACATCAAAATGCATCATTTAGCTCAAAATTAGCAGCATGTATTTAACCAATGTGATGAAGATGAATGATAGACAACCAAACAATCAAATGTATGAAATAAAATTGACCCAAATTTATACATGAAATTAAAAACTAACTCCATAGGTCTAAATCAAATACATAATGACTAAGCCTATGTTGAACAACATATCAACTAGCAGTTTAAATTGACAACTCAAGATGACCAAATCATCGATCAAAGTTCATCAATCGAGTTGACTAAATAAAATGCGTCAATGACTTCCTTTAAAAAATAGGAGTCACAATATCAACTTCTCCTTAGATTATGAATCTGGTAAAATCATATTTCCATACACATGCCACCTAGGTCATAAGTCAAGTCAAGTCAAGTCTTGACTATGTATAGTAAAATCAACTAGTAGATAAATATTTTCTAATTAATTATGTATCTCTATACTAGTTTTTGACCTACATATTGAAATGATAGATACCACAATGATTAAATTTCATAAGCTAATTATTGACAAAACTATTGAACACAACATGTCATCTTAATACTATGACATAAATGAATACACTCGAGAAGTTGACCTACATGTCAAACTTTGTTCTATCATATGTTTACATTAATTATATAATCTTAAAATGGTATACCTTAATGAGCATCATACAAAGTGTCAACCTACACATTTGACATGGAACAATAAGTACATCATACAAGTACAATACCATATGTCATGTGATCCTCTCAGATTTAGTAAGTCATCTGGGTATACCCACTCGTCATGTCTAAATATTATGAGACCCACTTTTCTCATTTATGTGACCTAGGCCCTCAAGCCCATAGTGTCACCACAATATTTCAAGGAAATTTTAAGTCAAAAATATTACATATTAGCATTAATATTCATAGTTTCATTTAAGTATGTATGCTTAACCAACATATAAGCACATGTTGTGATGTATGAACTACTCTCCATTCAATCATCACATAAAATATGGTTGAGGTGCTTTCCTTCCCAACCATGAAACCTTGCACTTCCTTGGGATCCTACCTAACACATAGAATACCCAACCTTGCAATGCCCAAATAATACAAAAAGGCACTTCTTGGGATCCTACCTAATACATATAATTCCCAAATGTGGAATCCCAATACTAAAGGCAAGAGGTATCTAGTACAACCATAAAACTACTTCCCACATATGTCCAAGTAGCCATAATCATGGATGTGGCAAGGAGATAAAACATGGGCAAGCATATTGAATAAACATATGCACATACCTTTGGCCAAAGAATTTTAGTACTAGTGTTACACTAGTAGGTAGAGTGAAAAAGGAAAGTGTCACTTCTACCCCTCCCTATTTGTCCACATTCGATACCCACACTAGAAGGTAAGATTTCCAAATTGCATACAAAAAAGAAAGATTTAATGCAATAAGAAGAATGCCATTTTCTTCACAATCTAATTCCTTATACATCCTATCAATGTTCCACACTAAACATGATGGATGACATCACTTCAGACACATGACTAGTATTGTAAAATACACACACACCCTAGCCACCTCAAGGTAAAAGAAATCTTGAAATCAAGATTCATAATTTCCAATTCAAAGTCCAAAAAGGAGGAACAAAACCAAATAAAATAAAAGTGAACAGGAATCACAAAAGATAGATCACCAAGAAAATAGGTGGCTAGGTGGTCACAAATAACATATAATTTTTTTAAGCTAACCCTTCATCACTTTAAAATTCATAGAACTAAAAAAAAATTACATTATCAAATGAAAATTAATTCACATAAAACATAATGACTCTCACCAATCACCACAGGGAGTAGATTTTTCATGATAGCTTGCATCCAAGGAGTGCTAAGAACATCACCAAAATTCAAAAACATGCATCACATCTTGTTAATTATATATTCCCTTTTATAATTTCATGTATTGATCTTACATACTAAATGCAATATCTTTACAAGCAAAATCCCTTGTTCTTCCTTCATATCATACTAGATTATTCCAAGAATCTCATGAAGCTAATATCAAATTTATTGCACCACCTATGCAACATGTGACACTTACAAAATATAAGACATATTTCCATTGTTATCCCAAGCCAATTACAAAACCTTATTGTTAGTCCTAATCATCAATTTACTACACCCTTCTTGCCTCACACATGCAAGAATCAAATACTTTATTTTTGAATCTAAAATACATATTGTGCAGATACACAATTCATGCTATCATGCCCATATGAAGTACTTAATCATTTTAGGAAAGTTCAATTTTGACCATCTTTAAAAACTACAAGGTCAAACCAAGATCAAAACATACTTAAGGAGCATTCTATCCTTTCTCGTCAAAAGTTATCTTAACTCAATGACATAATAATCAAACTAGGACTCATACCCTTGGACTAAGCTTTTTTCACTTAATAGTCATGTAACCTTGGGTCACACCTAAGCACAATGAGCTCAAGGTTCTCATGTGGAACCAAGAGCTCTAGTGCTCATGGTGATAGATCAAACACCTGCACCTATACACATTTGTGCACATTAGCATAGTAGCCCAAGGCCCTAGGGTTTAAACCTGGCTCTGATACCATATGTAGGAATCATGTCCTACTCATCAATTTCCACATCATTCAATTTTTGGAAATGCAAAAAATAAACAAATGAAACCCTAGTTTGAAAAGTCAATAACCATTCCATTTATCTTTATCAAGGATTACCAATTTTTTTACCATTATGAAAAGTAATTATATTGCATTATCCAAGATGCTGACCTACATGTCATCCATCCATCAAAATACATGATTAATAATAACTCATGATTATTAGATACATTATTCATTAGATATAATTAATACATTATCAAATGATCATCATATGATGATTGATTACAATACATCATTGTAGAGTTAATCAAGATGCCTTGAACATGTTTCCCTTTGTAAAATTTTGTCACTAGAACCATTGGACATCATCCATCCACTGTCTGAGATGGGAGTGTGGCCCATGCACTTTTATCATGCCAACCATAGAGTGTTTAGCTCCATTGGGTTACTTCCTAACATGAAGAATGCCCTAACCCTGGCATGAGAAGCCTAGCAACTCAAAACAAGAGGAATAGATGAATATGATGTAGCTGTGAAACATGCTACTTTCCACTTATGTATAAGTATCCTAATCATATAATATGGTAGGGGAAAATAAAAGTAACTAGCATTTCTACATATGTGTAATGAAATTAAATAACAACATATCTACACATTTTCAATAAGGTAAAATAGCTTTAGAATTTAACATGAAATCCTTATGCATTAACATTCCATAGGCACTATTGCATTCTACAAGTTGATTCCAAATGAGTAACATTGTCCACAATGCACTACTAATGACATGTAGGAAAACCATAATTGAACAATAATTCCTAGTGCATTCTCTAACACACACATTACTTACTTAAAGTACAATTTCTTATTAGATAAATGTAACAAAGACAAGGTTCTCTGTATTATATACTTCTAGTCTAGACATAGACATACCCAATGAGTTGGTTTTTGGAAAAAATACTCAACTCTTATCTACACCGTGCACATAATTCATATTTCAATTATCAAAGGTATCCATGATTTAAGTTGACATGATTAGTTTAGTAGTTAAATTTAATAATAGTTCTGTAGCAAACATTGTTATTGGTTGCACTAATTGATCTTCACTACATTGTGTTATTTAAGCATTCTTTGTACAAAATTACAACTATAAGAAAATTTGACACTTCTAAATGAAAAGAGAACATCATTGGTTAGTATTAATTGGTATTCTATATTAGTATATCAGTTTAATACTTAATCTAGGAAGTAGTTGTATCCAGTAAACATCTATCACTTCTTCCCAGATTCCACCAATGTCCTTTAATATCTATCATATTAAACATATAACACACTATAACCAAGAAACATGAGAAACACACTCATTTGTAAGTCTAAGACAATTATTTGGACACAAGCCCATGCAATTAGCTAAATAAGGATTAGGAACCTTCAATGGTGAATCAATTGGGTTAGATTAATACTCTATTATCATTATAATTGTTTGGTTATAAAAAGATGTGAAAATCATCAGCTTTGGAAAAGGATTCAAATTAGCAATAGCCATAGAATGTTATTTGTACTATTTTCATGACACCCTCAATTATTTTTCATATTCACAACATTTATATCCATATTCCTTATCTAAATTTCAAATTTTGAATATGAAGATGTTGTTAATTCAATTATGAGTAGCAAAGATATACATTGTGTGCATTCTAGCCATTTGAACCCAAAATGATATCACAAGGTTTAAACTAATTGATGCACTTACAAGGTTACTTTCAAATTACCTCTCTTACTATTAGTCTCTAAGAAAGGTTTGAGAGATTTGAATTTGAATTTCCCATCAATGATTGTCATTCAATTATCTATAAACAAACTTTTATCTATCCTTGTCTTTCCTAGACAAGTGGCTAGATTCACTTCTAGGATGTGAATGAATTTGGGGATGGCAAGCCAAAAATTGACTACAATAAATGAACTCAATTTTTTGAGAATCTAGATAGTTTTACTCACAATCACATCTTTCTCAAAAAAAAATCTTATGATTCCACATTGAACCTATTTTATCATCGAGGTGGTTTCAAATGTTCAAGAAGGTTTACTCTATAAATTTTAAGGAATGAACACCAAATATTTCTCTAACAAAGGTTGGTGATTTTCTTTAGTGTTTTTATGATCTTGTGACAATCTAAACAACCAAGCTAAGAGAAACAATGAAAGAATCTACTTGATGATACATAGCTAGAGTTACAATGTAGTCATATCTATGTTGGAAATATCATCATCAACCATTTATTAAGGAACATTTAAGGCACATCAATAACCAAGTAACATACAAGAACTGACTCAACCAAGAAACAACACCACATGTTACTCATTACCTTAATTTTATCAAAATCCAATCATTTACAGTTCAAGTATCTAAGAAAATCCAATGGTTAATCATCATTCCTTCTATTGTATGATATTATTTACATTAGTATTTCTATTTAGCATTTCACCATGATCTAACTTATTGATGGACTCCTTCGGACCCCCTCTGGTTACCACTTTTTCTCTAGTCCAGCCACCTAGGTATGTTTTTGTAGTCTCCCCCCCCCCCCCCCCCAATCCCCACCCACCACCCCACCTCCCTCCCCATGCAAAATTCATAGTGGTATATTTTTATTAATCTTTCCCCTTGTAACTAACCCAATCTTGCTATATTATTCAATTCAAAACCAATATAACTAACTATTTCATTATTGAAAGCAATAATTTTATCCATTGATTAATTTCCCTAATAAAGTCTACTTGGAAATAATGTTCCCATCTTATTAAGGTCATTGAGAGATAGTTTTGTTGGAATTATTTATAACAACTTGTGGGGGGGGGGTGTGGGTGAGTTAGTTATGCAAGGTCTAGATGTACAAATAAAAAATTTCAATGCATAGTAAACCCATATGCCTTATCATGCATGCATCCATTAGATCATACAATACATAAACTTTATAGGTTACTATCCTAGGTCAAAACAACTTCATAGAAATGTGAACATGAAACAACATAAGAGTATTCACACAATTTGACACAAGGATTTTATGTGGAAACCCAATTTGGGAAAAACCACCAGTAAAATGCTACTAATTCTCACTCTTTTGAAGTGATTCCCTATGAAAGGCCAACCCTATTAAAGGTTACAATACATACTATTAAGTATGACCTGGTTAAAGGATTTTAATCACCCTATTAGGAGTGATCCTTATTAGAGGAGTTTAGACCATTCCATTAGAATTTCACCTAGTTAAAGGATTTACAAATGACTATTAGGTCAACCTTAATCCAAATGATTTACCCTAAACTAATACAATGATTAGAAAGTAATAGTAAGGCTTGATCTGATAAAAAATTACAACTCACTTGCAGAATTATAGATCTCTATTTTATTCCTACATTCCACTTGGCATTCACACACTTCAACTCTAATAGTTTGTTCACCCTTTAAGCATTCATACTCTTAAGCCTTCTTGCTTTGCATACCAATTGCAATCACTTTTGTTTGCCCACTAAATGAAGCAATACCCTAGACTCCTTGTCTTCCTTAAGTTCTCACACATGACAACCTTTTCTTTTTACTAGCTATCTCTACAAATGGATAATTAAGATCTTTTTCTACTTAACTGTAATCGTCCATTCTAGGGTTAGGTAGGATACAATGAATATACCCACTTTTTCATTTGGTTCCTCTAGAAAATTCTTCTCCAATCTTCCTTGAATTCACCTCAAAATTACTTAACTTAAATTCTATGTCACCACTTAATCATAGTTATCTTCCACACAATTCAAGAGAACAAAATAGTCAGCTCAGATTTGTCAAATCTTTGATTTAACATTGTTTTTTGTCACTCAACAACTATATTGATTTACTCAAAAAACACTAAAGTTTACTAATGCTCAAAACCAACTAAACTTTACTCAACATATACTACCAATCACTTAGCTTGCACTATTTTTCTTCTTTGCTTGGCATCTCTTAATTTTCTCTCAACCTCCATTATTTTCTACTCAACTTGCACTGACTACTTGGCAAGGCTTGGCAGACACTTTTCATACTTGATCTTTTACCAATCTTAACTTGAGTAATCTCCATTTCAAAATTTAAGTAGATAAAAAATACACTATAGTATCAATGTATTACTTGGTCTTAGTACTCCTTTTACATACTAAATAACTATACCTTTCTCTAGGTGCTATTGGTATCTCTTCTTTTTCAAATCCTCTTCATCAATCAACCAAATGATAGATTTCAAAAAAAAAACAATTGTCTCACTAGTAGGTAGTAGGTTTGACATCATTGAAAAAATAAGGATTGTTATATTATAGGTTCTTCTCTTCAAAACAATCTTATATCAACAATCTCCCTCTTTGGCATTGATGGTAAACCAATACCAACAACAATACCAAACAGAAAATAAATCTTTGAAATTTCTCCCTCTGTCATTATAGTATGTGTCCTTCCTCTGTATAGGGTAATGTGACATTTGTCAAATTTCTTTACTCTATCTTCTCCCTCTGACTTATATCTCCCTCTTTTTGATATTCAGGTATCTATCTCTCTATTCTTTCTTGTATCTCCCTTAGTACTTTGTCCCTCTTACTAGGTATATGTCAGTAGTCCTATATCTTCTTCTTTGACAAAAATGCCAAAGACTTGTCATCTATGTATGCAGATATAATCAATTTTAGATTCTCCCTCTATCACCTTTCATGCGACTATAAATCTTCTAATTCAACTCCTTCATTACTTTAGGAAACTCTTAAAGTAATATCCATTGCATCAAGTTGTAAGATACAACATTCATCTCAATTGATGCAAGGCACTACTTATGCTTCTTAAGGTATCTTTTGATAGGGATATCACCCCTATTTTACCTCTTAGATACTCATGATCATCCTTAGGTAAAGATTTTGTGAAGATATCAACTATCTATTCTTTTCTATTCACATATTCCATCCTCACTTATTTGTCTTGTACTAACTCTCTTAGGTAATGATACTTGATTGAAATGTGCTTAGTCTTTGTGTGCATCATAGGGTTCTTTGATATATTTAAAACACTTGTATTATCACAATATACTATCACAAGTCTAATGATTTCCTCCTTGATACCTTTGAGTAGCTATTTGATCCATACAATATTTGTATAATTTACTACAATAACCACATCTTTAGCTTCAGTAGTAGATTGAGATATGTAATTTTGTTTCTTGCTAGTCTAGGTGACCAACCTATTTCCTAAGAAAAATTCTCCACCACTTGTTCTCTTTTTGTCATCAATTTTTCCAGCCCAATCAACATCAATGCAGGCTCTCAACTCAAATTTTTCATTTTTCTTGTAGTATAGACTATAGTCTTCTTTTCCTTTCAAATATCTCATAATTCCCTTAACAACCATCAAATGATTTTCCTTAGGATTAGCATAGAATCTTGTAAAAAATCCCAATAGATAATGCAATGTGAGGTCTGCTATGCACTACATATTGCAATTTTCCAATCATAGACTTGTACAATGTTTGATTTAAATCAGCTAAATCATCATTCTTTGAAAGCTTGTGTCCTATCACCATAGGTGTGCTAATTGGTTTGGAATCTTCCAATCCAAAAGTTTTCAATATTTCTTTCACATACTTAGATTGAGTGATGTATGTACCATATTTCATTTGATATACTTGCAAACCAAAAAAGAACTTGATCTCTTCAAACATAGAGATCTCAAATTCTTTCTTCATTTCATTTTCAAATGCCTTACATAATGTATCTTGACCTCCAAATATGATATCATCCACACAAATTTCAGCCAGTAAAATACCTTTACCTCATTTTGTCTTCAAGTACATATTGTTGTTATCATTAGTCTTATCAAAACAAATCTTCATGAGACAATTGTGAAGCTTTTCATACTATGATCTTGGGGCTTGCTTTAAACCATATAAATCTTTATGTAGTCTATATACCATTTTCTTATTTTTAGCATCAAAAAATCCTTCTAGATTTTCTATGTAAACCTCTTCTTCTAATATACCATTCAGATATGTTGACGTCACATCTGTTTGATAAACTTTGAAACCTTTGTATGTAGAGTAAGCAAGTAGAGTTTGTACTCCTTTGAATCTTGCAACAAGGGCAAATGTTTCTCCATAGTCTACTCCTTCTTCTTGTGCATACCCTTTGCAAACTAATCTTTCCCTATTCCTTGTGACTTCATCATTTTCATCTAAATTTTTTATGTACACCCACTTGGTTCCAATCACATTCTTGTCCTTGGGTCTGGAAACTAGAGTCTAAGTTTTTTTTTTCTCAATCTACTCAATCTCTTGTTTCATGACTTTACTCCAATCCTCATTTTCTAAGGAATATTTCACTTTCTTAGGATCATGCATACTCAAAAAACATGTATCACTTCTTAGCCTATTCCTTGTCATTGGTCTAGTATCTTTATCTCCAATAATTTGTTTGCTAGGGTGATGTCTCTTGACATACTTTGAAAATCTTGGTTCTGCTCTTCTTTCCTCAATAGGTCTATCAAATTTAGAATCACTATGTACTTCTCTATCTAGTAGTTCATCATCTCTTTTATGCATACTTATCTTAGAATCAAAATGTGCCTCAACTCAGTTAACAACATCTTCTTTAGTAGGTATACGTTCATAAAAGTATACAAATGATTTGTACTCTTTAGGTTCCTTCATAGGTTTAGCTTTATGTATCTTTGTATATTCATCAAACTTCACATTTTCACTTCCCACAACTTTTTTATTGTTAGTATTTAAACACTTATAAGATTTACTTCTTGTGCAATAGCCAAGGAATATACCTTCTTCACTTTTAGCATCTAATTTTCCATTCCTAAAATCCTTGAGAATGTAGCACTTTCTTCCAAATACCTTAAAATATTTTACATTGGGTGAGTATCCATATCATAATTTAAAAGGTGTTGAATTATTACCTTTCTTGATTTACACATGGTTCAAGTTATAGACAACTATACTTACAATCTCTCTCCAGTATTTCAAAGAAACATTCTTCTCCATCTTGAGTGTCCTAGCATAGTCTATTACATATATGTTCTTCCTTTCAACAATTCCATTTTGTGGAGGGGTCCTAGGTTTAGAAGTCTATCTTTTGATTCATTTATCATTACAAAACATCTCAATCTCATTTGATGTAAATTACCACCTCTATCATAGCTCATACATTTCAAGCTTTTTCCTGTCTCATTTTCAACTCTAGCTAAGTACCACTTAAACATTTGAAAAAAATCATATTTCTATTTCAAAAACATAATTTTCACCATCCTAGAATAATCATCAACAAATATGATAATGTACTTGTTAAATTTGTATCTTTGCACATCAATTTGTCCACACAAATAAGTATGAACAATCTCCAAAATATCTTTAGAGGTGTGAGTTTTACTATTAAGACTAGATTTTTTCATCTTGCCTAATTGAGATTGTTTGCATATCATACTATCAGGTTTCTTTAGCTTAGAAAAACCTCTGACTCTTTTCATGTTATTGATACTTACTAAGTTATCAAAGTTAACATGACATAACCTCTTGTGCCATAACTACACATCATCAAATTCTACAACAAGACAACTAATATCATTAAAATATATTACCTCTAGACTAATCACCTTTCACAATTAGTTCCCCACTAGCATCATAGATCTTTGCTATCTTGTTCTTAAACTCAACTTTGCAACCTAAACTATTCAGTTGTGACACACTCAAAAAATTATAATTAAGTCCTACATAATGAGCATTGCCATACATGATCTTTTCTATGAGTTTGATAGATCCTTTTCCTTTTATCAAATAGGGTGCATCATTACCAAAACTTACACTTTTTCCATCATAATAATCAAGGGTAATGAGCTTAATTTTATTTCCAATTATGTGATGTGAACACTCACTATCAATTATCCATCTGTCACTCTTGTTCACATAAGACACTAGTGCAGTTTCCTAATCCTCATTTGAATCATCCTTCATTGAAACATACACCACTTTATCATCATGGTCCTTGGATCCATCTTTGGTTTCCTCCTCAACAATGTAGAGATACTTCTTGCATTTATCTTTTGTTGTCCTCGTCTCTTTTATTTATGTATTTGTCTCCATGCCTATTCTTCTTCTTCTCTGGACATCTAGTATTAATTTGACCAACCTCATTACAATTAAAACACATGATAGGTAACTTAGCTTTGAATTTTTCTTTTCCTCTATGAAATCTCCTTGCTAGTAATGCTTCAAGTTGTTCTACATCTTCCTCATTTGTATCACTATCACTAGAAACATATTTGACCATTTTCTTCTTCTCTTTAGGTTCTTTTAATGACAATATATATTTTTGAAATCAGATTCAACATTCTCAAATTTGAAATTATCAAAATTAGAGAGTTCAAAGGAAGTGACTCTACCTATTAATCCTTCAAGGGTTAGCTCATTACTAGATGTGCACCTTAGTTCTTGTATGGAAAAGACTCTAATAACATAGATGGGTAGTAGGGTTCTTAGTGCTTTGTTGATCATAGTCTCATCTTCAATCTTACTAGTTGCTCCTCTAATAGCATTGAGTACTTCTTTTACTTTGGCATAGTATTGAACTATATTCTCACCTTCTTGCATTCTCATATCATCAAACTTACCTCTAAGACTTTTAGATTTGGCTCTTAGTACATTTTTGTCTCCTCCATAGATCTTTTCTATAACATCCCGCATCTTTTTAGTAGTATCACATTCCTTGATATCATCAAACCTAGTGTAGCTTAGGAAAAATGCAATCTCCAACATTGCATGGTTGTGTTCTTTCTTCTTTTTTAGATCCTCGATAGTTAGGGCTCCAACAGGGTCAACATTCTCAGTAGTGATGGTAGATTATGCATGGCTTCCAAGACCTCCTAGGTGTATCTTCATTAGACTTTTCCATGTAGGGAAGTTCTCCTTGTTAAGATTGGGTACCTCTCTTTTAGAAATCTTGATCTTTTGCTTCTAGTATCTTCAAACTAGTCCTCTTAAGCACTATGGTGCTCTGATACCAATTGTTGGGATTCTTTAGAATAACTGTTGGGGGGGGGGGGAATCAGTTATCCAATGTCTAGATGTACAAATAAAAGTTTCCAATACTTAGTAGACCCATATCCATAAAACCTTATCATGCATGCATCCATTAGATCATACAATACATAAACTTTGTAGGTTATTGTCCTAGGTCAAAAAAACTTTGCAAAAATGTAAACATGAAACAACATAAGAACATTCACACAATTTAACACAAGGATTTTACTTGGAAACCCAATTTGGGAAAAACTACCAGTAACATGCTACTAATTCTCACTCTTCTAAAGTGATACTCTATGAAAAGATAACCTTGTTAAAAGTTACAATACACACTATTAAATGTGACCTGGTTAAAGGATTTCAATCACCTTATTAGGAGTGAGCCTTGTTAGAGGACTTTGGACCATTCCGTTAGAATATCACCTAGTTAAAGGATTTACAAATGACTGTAAGATAAACCTTAATCCAAAGGATTTACCCTAAATTGATACAATGATTAGAAAGTAACAATAAGGCTTGATTTGATAAAAAATTACAACTCACTTGTATATTATAGATCTCTATTTCAGTCCTCCATTCTTCTTGGCATTCACACCCTTCAACTCTAATAGCTTGTTCACCCTTCAAACATTTATACTCTTAAGCCTTCTTTCTTTGCATTCCAATTGTAGTCACTTCTGTTTGGCCACTGAGTGAAGCAATACCCTATACTTCTTATCTTTCTTAGGTTCTTACACATGAGAACCTTTGCTTCTGACCAACTATCTCTATAAATAGAGAATTAAGATCTTTTTTCACTTAACCAAAATCGTCCATTCTAGGGTTAGGCAGGATACAATGAATCTACCCACTTTTCCATTTGGTTCCTCTAGAAACTTCTTCTCTTATCTTCCTTGAATTCACCTCAAAATGGTTTACCTTGAATTCTATGTCACCATCTCATCATAGTTATCTTTAACACACTTCACATAATTCAAGAAAACAAAATAGTAGTCTCAAACTTGTCAAATCTTCAATTTAACATTGCTTGTTGTCACTCGACAACTATACTAGTTTACTTGACAAACACTAAAGTTTACTAATGGTCGGTACCTACTAAATTTTAGTTAGCATATAGTAACAATCACTTGGCTGAAACTATTTTTCTTCTTTGCTTGGCATCTCTTAATTTTCACTCGGCTTCCACTAATTTTTGCTTGGCTTGCACTAACTACTTGGCAAGGCATGGTAGACACTTTTCATACTTGATCTTCTACCAATCTTAACTTGAGTAATCTTTCATTTTAGACTTTAAGTAGATGAAAAATACACTATAATATCAATGTCTGACTTAGTCTTGGTGCTTCTTTTACATACCAAATAACTCAACCTTTCTCTAGGTGCTATTGTTATCTCCTCTTTTCAAATCCTCTTCATCAATCAACTAAATGATAGCTTTCAGATTAAAAAAGAAATTTTCTCATGAGAAGGTAGCAGGCTTGACATTATTGACAAAATAATGATTGTTCCATTAGAGGTTCTTCTCTTTAAAACAATTTTATATCAACAAGTTTGTGACACCTTTGCTTTGGTATAACATGGCACCTTTAGTATTTGTGAAGAAGAATATGGAAAAATTAGAAGATGCTCCCACATATGTCATATTTTACAAAAGACAAGTTGGACATTAGGCGAGATCAAACTACACTGAAGGAGGTCTTTTTAGACTAGTAATAGGGATCATGTGCCTTCATTTCTAAACTATGGCTCTCAACATACACATTGACTCATACTAGCATGGCTTGTCATGCATTCAAAACTACAGATGAGCAAATTCAAAAGATGTTCAAACAACATTAAATCTCATTGAGTGATAGTGCCCTTAGATTTAGGAATTGGTATATTTCCTTAGACTCTTGTTCGTTAAAAATGATGCCTCCCATGTTGTTCCTATAAGAATTTGGTATAGCTCTAATACCATGTAAGAATTTGCCTTAGGGAAAAATCACCCAAGATCAAGGAACTCAAGCACAAGCACAACAGCAGACCAACAAGGTATGATCAAAATAAAAATATCCAAATTGATTTATTGTCATTCAATGTTCTATCATGTCCATACACACTAGAAGTGCTTGAATATAAAGGCCTCTAGAATGCTTCTAGAATGCCTAGGAATCAACACACTGATAAGTCTTACAACAAGACACATGTCCACCAAGAGTGGATTATCCTCCATTAAGCATAGGAGTAGGTGTGATGATGAGAGAATAAGCTTAAAAAGGTGTAGCATATAAAATTATGATGTAGACACTATGTGCTCAATTAAGAGTGCAAATAACTATGTTGTCTACATGAAAACTCAGTTAATTATGCAAACTCCAATGTTGTAGACATCATGTGTTGAATTAAAGTTGCTTACTTCTATGTTGTCAACATGAAAACTCAAAAAAGTACACAAACTCCTAAGTGTCTCACCTAAGAAATAATAAAATAATGCATTGACCTAAGTAAACTTAAGTAAAGTGTAATAAGTGAATACTTATTTATACCAACACCCCCCTTAAGTGCAACTTAGGGGAATGCACTTAAGCTTACAAAAGCTAGAATGAAAATGCATGATGGGTCCTAGCTACTAGGCCATGTTAGGTACCCATGTACATAATGTAATGCAATGAAATCTCTCATAAAGTAGATAAAGAGGGAAAACCTCATGGGAAAGCCCCTCCCCCAAAAAGAGAGATGACAAAACAAGATGCATGGATGGATGGAGTAATCAAGACCCCCCATTATGACATACATCAAGTATATACAAAAGAGAAGTATGAGAAGGAAAAAACCCCATAAGAGGAAAAAGTCCCCCCATAAAAGCGAAGAAGATAGAGACAAGGTACCCCCCCAAACATAGAGTGCCAATTAGTGAGATTTGATCCAATGTAGAAGTTGATCCATGATTGCTAAATAATGTTCCTCCCCTTTGGAAGAAACAATGGTAGAGGTACAGGTAAGATGCTTCCCCTATGTGTAGAAAGAATCTTGAAGATGAATGGTGCCTCTAAAACCTACTCAACTGTCCCTGTGTTGATACTGATAGTCACCCCTTCCAATACTAATAAAAAGAAGAAGTGTAGATTTAGCAAGGATGGATATAGAACATGTTCCAAAGAACCAATTGTCTCCTCAAATGATAAAGAGACCTCCTATAACTATTGTACACAAGGATCCACAATCATATCAAACTAAAAAGACTAATCATGTAGAGAATGGATAGGAGGGTCAAAGTGAGCCCTCATGACAATTGAATTTGATACTACTTCATTAAAGAGAAGATGTATATCATATATAATGTCTCCCAAATCTGTTATGTGTGACTCCACAAATAAACCTGAAATATTTGTCAAGAGGTCATCCACTGATGTTGGAGCTAAAAGACAAGGTGTACCCTATTGTGTTGATCCTGTCACTATGGCAATGGATGAAGTATTTTCCTCAACAAAGAGAAGATGAATATCATCAATGATGTGTCCCACATCTTCAATGTGAGACTCCACAATCAACCTTGCAATGGTTGGAAGGAATTCACCCAATGAAGCTGAAGTAGGAAGACATGGTGTTTCTTGCTGCACTAAATTAGAAGCATATGGAGCATCAGGAGGTGAGATCTCAACTAGAGTTGTAGGGACCATAACTAGAGTGATTGGTGATAGAATGTCCTCTAGAAATGGAGGAACTGTTGGATCTCCATATGCTTCCCAAAGAGCCATCCAAATATCATAAGGAAAACTTGCCATTCCAAGAGGAGCAAGACATTCCTTACTCATATTGTTATACAAAAAGTAAATAAGTTTAGTAATATATTTTCAATTAGCATTTGGTGGCAGCATCTTCGAATAGAGATAAGGAAGAACTTCTTGATGTTCTCTTAAATTATCAAGTATCAATGCAGTCCATCTATGATAGTTCCATGTTGTCAACTTCAATCTAACACCAAACTGACATGTGTGATAAGACTCCATGAGATCAATTAATGAAACCCCAAAAAAGTAATTAACCCCCCCTGAATGTATGATTTGGGCACTTTATAGTTAGTGCATGGACAATAGCCAATTTAGGGCCTATTTCTGAAAGTAGTATTTTTGTCCATAGAAGCCTATAATCTAATTGTAGATTTGGAAAGTAGACCAAAAATTATGCACTTTCAAAAAAAATAGAACCAGATTATGTGTCTAGATGAGCTTGTACTAAGCATTTAAAGTTTCAAAATTTGAGATTTGCAACTTGAACAAAAATTCAGGAATAAAGAGCTCAAACACCTTACACCAATGTGTATATCACAAAATTCTACCCTAAAACAAAAAAATTTCTCACAAAAAGGAGTCCGTATGAGGGAGAAATCATTGTTTGAAAATCACCTCTGTAATTAATTTTCCTAAATCATTGTTGTCGCACCTCCAAAAATCAAATGACTCTAATTTTCACCTCAAATGTCCAATTTTGGTGAAACAAAAGTTGATTTGGGGTTTTTTTGACCTTCTGAATGTGATGCAAATATCTAATTTGCACCAACAAGCTCCAATCTTTCCTGCAAAAAATCTCTCCTCTACAAGCCTGATGGCCAAAAAAATTTCAAACAAAATGTAGATCCAAAAATTAATGTAGAAAAATTGCATAGACTAGAATAATAAAATATGCAAATCTAAAAATTAAGTTCAAAGATCTGAAATTATCATAACAATTCTACAAATTGGGCCTTCAAGTGCCAGTTTGAAAAAAAAAATTTGCCTCAAATTTGGCTATGGAAAATTTGTAGTCAAATTTCATTGAATTGACATTTCAGACGCAATGGTGAGGTCTTCTTTGGCTCTAGATGCTCCCAATGACTATGATACTTTGGATCTAGGTTGAGGTCCTCCAAGAGGTGAAGCAATAAAATAGTCTCGAACAACTATGTGAAGAGAAATTCTCTTAGCTTTGATGCCATTTAAGAATTTGGTATAGCTTTGATACCATGTAAGAATTTGCCTTAGGGAAAAATCACCCAAGATCAAGGAACTCAAGCACAAGAATAATAGAAGACCAACAAGGTATGATTAGAATAACAATATTCAAAATTGATTTATTGTCATTCAATGTTTTGTCATGTCCATACCCACCAAGAGTGCCTGAATATAAAGGCCTCTGAAATGCTTCTAGAATGCCTAGGAATCAACAAACTGATAAGTCTTACAATAAGACACATGTCCACCAGGAGTGGATTATCCTCCATTAAGCACAAAAGTAAGTGCGATGATGAGAGGATAAGCCTACAAAGGTTTAGCATGTAAAATTATGTTGTAGACACCATATGCTTAATTAAGAGGGAAAACAACTATGTTGTCTACATGACAACTCAGTTAATTATGCAAACTCTAGTGTTGTAGATACCATGTGTTGAATTAGAGTTGCTTACTTATGTGTTGTCAACATGACAACTCATAAAAGCATGCAAACTCCTAAGCGTCTCACCTAAGAAATAATAAAATAATGCATTGACCTATGTAAACTTAAGTAAAGTGTAATAACTAAATACTTATTAACAACAATAGTTCACTTTCATGACTCTCTTTATGTTGGAGAATTTGTACATTGCTACTTTGCAATGCTACACATTTCTAGAATATATCAGGCTTCTACAATTAATCAAATCTATTTCAAAATGGCAAAGATTGCCCAATATGATAGTAATAAACATTTCCTATGCAAAGATGTTCTCAAAAATCAACCCCATATCATGCTTGTATTTGAAATAGAACCCTTATAACTTAAAAATGATTCTAAAACTTTATCATTTCATCTTTTTTTGTTTAGTATGTGATTAAAACCACACATCCATTTCAATTTCAAATAATGATATGTGTATACTGAACTCTCATCTTTAAAACATATTTTCTTGAACCAATTTTCACTCTTTGGTATAAGCCGATGACATGATAAATCCAATAAAACCTTGACAAAAAAATTCCAATTTGTCACTGTGACTTAATTCAATTTCAATATTTAAAAAAAAAAATTAATGTGATTTAAATAATAAGATAAAATATCTCTATGAGTGAGTAATATGTTGATAAGTCAAGTTGGGTCAAGTGGCCCACCTAACAAAAATTTAAACTCAAATACCTAACTTTTCAAATTGACTTGAAGAAGTTTAATACATTGTCTAAAAACAAAAATGAACAATTTTTTACCATTAGAAGTTTATTTTCATTATTTCTACAAACTATCACTATTGTGCTAGCAGGTCATGAACTGGCTTTAAAAAATTGACAAGATCACCTGACTAAGCCAAGAAACTTTGCATTCATGTTCTTTGGTTGACATAGTTTTATCTTGAAAAATTTTGTCTGATGATGACTAATGGGTCAGAATTTATTAACTGTCAAAGTCACAAACTTTAAACTATCATGCATCTAATCTTGTTAGAAGTAGAAAAGTGCATATGGATTTGGCTTCAAAATTCAGCCAAATAATCATTTAGGGAATTGAAACCTAGGATTTTATATGGATAGTATATTTTTATATTTATTTATCATTATGAATAATTGGACACATTTGGCGGCAAACTCACAAAGTTAGCTTCCAAAATCTGCAGAACTGTGTATACTGCAAAAATAATAATTTTTGTAAATGAAACGGCTTTAGGGAATTCTGCAGATGGATTCAAAAAAACTTGAAAAATAGAATAGTTGAAATTATTTTAACATGTAACATAGTGGTGAAAAAAATTTAGGCTCATCTATCACAGATTCAAAGTTATAACATCCTAAACAGGGCTACCAATCATCTTGTGAAATTGATTACTAGTAATACTTTAGAAATTATGTTTGAAATCACATTTGTAAACTAATTAGAAAAATTCATCAAGGACCCAAATTTGAAATATAAGAAGAATTTGACCTCAAAAGTGTAGTGATGAAGTAATTTCTTCAATAGGTTCAATGGGGTCAAAGTTACAATTAGTCAAATAGGGCTATTGGTCAACTGTCACAATTGACAATTGGGCAATTTTAAGTTTTTGCAAATGGAATTGGCTTGGAAAACTTATCAAATGGATTCTTTAGGGATTAAAATTGCAAACATAGGATTTTATTTATAACTAAAATTAATTATTTTTTAAAATACCCAAGGGGTCATAAGATACTCACTATCAAACAGGGCTTCTTGGGATTCTGAACAAAGTGTATCAACAAGACAACAATTAACAACCTTTGGGAAACTCAAAACCCTATCAAAATATGTTGAAATGATTCAAAATATGAAACATAGGTTCTTTGATATGCATTATAAACATTCCAAAAGTGGTGATTCATGGAACTTAATTGGGTGCAAGATTTCTAAATGCAAACTAGCCCTCCAAACACTTTTGAAACTTAGAAAAAAATGCAGATTTATCAATTGCTCCAAATGGCATCTCACAAAATGATTCTAAACTTCAAACTAATGATCTGAGGTGCATGAACATGCTAAATTCAAGGTGTAGAATACTTGAAACATATCATAGGCCTCAAAATGATAGTCAGGTACACATGTGTAAAAAACATTTATAGGGGTGAACTTTTTGCGAAGTTATCAAATATGGTACTCAAAATCCTTCTACAAATTTGATACCCAACAAGTAGGATACGCTTAGTGATCATCCTTTAATATTATAAGCTTGGTAGCATACTTCGTGCAATAATCCATGTGCTCAATAAACATATACTACTCATTTTCCATATCTATTCGATAGTTGTATTCCTATTTTTAGTGTCTATCTCTATTCATTAATAAGGTTCACCAACTTTATTCTTCATTCCATTATGACTTATCTTTTTCACTATCAACAAAATTTAATGTATTTAAAGGAAACACTTGTTTCATTTGGAAAACCTTGTATTATCATCTAGTGAATAGATATTTTTCATACATGTAAATATTGGAAACTATTAAAAATTTACCAAATTTAGCAATATGTCATATGAGATCAACATTAGATCGTTTGGCATAACATTTTGTCATACAATCTTGTAGGAAAGTTGAAAAACAAAGTAAAAATTCACTAGTTTGATCCTATGTCTAATCTAATCTCTCTTTTGGTGCTATGTGTGTTATCTTGAATCTTGAATAGTCATATCTAAATATAAAACTATCAACTGAAAATTGGTTTTAATCTAGACTTATGTGAAAACTAGTCTCATATCTTGAATCCATTTATCACTATCTACTATGTTGTCAGCCTTATTTCTATGAGAGTCACCATCTAGACTATTTAGTCATTACTTTGATGGCTTGTACCTTGTTTTGCTTTACCCTATTATTATCATCATCCAAATTGAGACTAAATTAAATGTAATATTGATCCAAACTTATCATATTGTTGTCAAACATCTTTATTCTTATTCAGACTAGAGGCACTATAAAACCATCCATTGAGAGATCTAGAAAGGGTAAGAATCCTACTTGAATTTTAACTTTATCATCATCTAGTGATGGTTCATCCTGATTGCTACCTCCTAAAAATGTCCTTACATTAAATGAACATTTTATAGAAACTTTAAGAAAGGTATTAACCCTTTGTTCCAAGAAAAATCTACAAACAAAATCTTTGACAACTCATCTCCTAAATGTAAGTTTATCACCAAGAGTAAAATACATATGTTGATTAGAAGAAACACTAATATATCGGTACAAAAACCTACTAAAAAATTGTCTAAAAATAATCACAATACTAAGGACTTTCAAAGGAACTCTAGAAATCAAAATGATAACATTGTCTATAGAGGTTTACCAAGTGATTCTAAGATTGACCCTGCTGAGATTGATAAGTATCAAAATGATAGAGATTTCTTGAAAATTATGGGCTTATTGATCAAAAAAGAGAAGGAAAAGTACTTCCTTGAACTCACTATTGAAGGAGCTAAACTAATACCCCACTTTGATGTGGAAACTATTCTTACTAAGAATGAGGAAACTCCTATGTATATTCTCACAAAATAGATGCAAGCAATGAAAATACAAATAGAATAAATGCTAAATGAGAGACACAACCTAGATATGAAGTACTCTTTGGACACCATTCATCCATTACCTTTTGAAAAGAACATGTGTGTTCCTCCTTTTACTAAAGGAGTATAAATAATTAATATGATAAGTACTTGGGTACTTCTAATCCCTAGGATCACATTAGATATTTTGTTCTTTACTTGTGGCTTCATGCATGATCAATCATACCTTAAGCATTATTTTCCATATAATTTAGGTGGGCAAGATATGGAATGGTTTTCCATGTTTCCCACTAAGATCAAACATTTGACAAACTTGCTAAACTATTTTTACAATAATAAACCTATAACATACAACATCCTATTATGATGATGGATATTTTCACTACTAAACATAAAATGGGAGACGACCTTCCTTCAAAGATAGAGAAGGGAATTTTTTTCCATATAATTTATGTGGGAAATATATGAAATGGTTTTCCATGTTTCCCACTAAGATCAAACATTTTACAAACTTGCTAAACTATTTTTACAACAATACACCTATAACATACAACATCTTATCATGGTGATGGATATTTTCACTACTAAACATAAAATGGGAGATGACCTTCCTTCAAAGATAGAGAAGGGTATATTCTCAATACCCTTGATAGATCCCTAGAACTAAAAGATTGGATGTCTTCATAAACAACCTACTAAACTAAATTATAGTCTCCATCCAAAATAACCAAAAAAATCTTCAAATATAAGCCTTGGGTACCAAGACCTAAACATGAATTTACACCCCTATGAGAACAATTTGAAATGGTTTTTAAGAATCTATTGCAAAATGACTTCATCACCTTACTCAATAATTCAAGACCATACTAACCAAAAGTAAAATCAAAGTGGTTAAATTATAATGATTATTCTAATTTCCATTAGAAAAAAGGCCATAAATTGATCAATTGTGTAAAAATTAAACACATAATCCAAGATCTCATAGATTTTAGAGACATGGTTGTAGACAGACATAATACAAATATTGATTACAAATATTTTAAAGAACCATTTTGTAAGTATGAAAAAGGGGAATGATCCAAATCTAAGAACAAAGCTAAAGTGAACTATATGCACTCCAATGATGCTAACAAGATTAACATGATAAAAATATTTGAAATAGAATATTGCAATGTAATGACTGTGAACAAGAAAGATAAGGCCACTAAATCAACAAATTCTATAACCAAATCATGAGCTAAGACTAGTCTTAGGGGAGTTGAACCTTCATCAATTGATCAATAATAATTCAAAGACAAACATAATGTTTTGACTATAACAAGACTTCAAAAATGTCATCTTTATCTAATGCAACTAGCTACAGTAATTTAGAATAGCTACAACATACTAACACTCATATGCCAATCTTTGAACTGCTAAAAAGCTGATTTGTACATAGAAAAATCTTGGACAAATCCCTTACCGAGAAAAACATACCTGAAGTCTTACACTTGGATTAGTTTCAATCCATGGTAGTTCATTTAAACTTATCGCACTACCTATCCTTTTCATAAGATGATGATAACACCTTGAGTCACTCACATAATCAACCACTACATATCTAAGTCATGATCCATAAATCATGTGTTAAATTTGTATTGATAGATGGAAGATTTGGACTTAAGATTTGTACCTACAAGCTAATAATACAACTTGATTTTTTATAACACTCTATTGACCCTTGCAATAGAATCACTATCAAAGCTTATGATGAGGAGGAGAGGTCATCAAAAAGACTTTTTGTGCTACCTATCAAATTTGGACTTGTGGAGAGAGATATAATTTGTAAGTATAAGATCTACCTATTAGAATATATAGTCCACCAATATAACTGAGAGGTGGAAGAGGGTGGGGGGTGGTGAAAAAATTATCCAAATAATATCATAATTATAAACTATAAACAAACTTAACCATATGATTAATATAATTAGAAACCACATTAATATACTCATGCATAATAACATCAGATATGTTAACTAGGGAAACCCTTAATCAGAGGGAAAACCCTAGTGGGGATGGTGGGGATGGTAGCCATAGGATGATGTACTAATATAAATATTTCTTGTTAGAGGATAGACCCTATTAGGAGTCTATAACAAAATTTAGTACATATCAGTACCTATTAGGAGACTTTGAATCCCTATTAGGATATTCGAACCCTATTAGGAGTTGTGGAAGATAGCTAGACCCATTGCCCAAACAACTTCAAGGGAAAGACCTATGAACCCACTGTCCAAATGGCCTTTGTATTATTCCTTGTAGAATAATAGAAATGAATAGTACTTCCTTCCTCTTTCCTATCAATCAAAACTCTACTCCTTTTGATATTGTAACTAGATCACAAAACTCACATCCAATAATCCCTTGGATCACTTCCTCACATTCAATAAACACTCTTCTCCTTTATACAATTCACACTTCATACAATGATGAGAACACTATTACAAACAAGGAAAACATCTTTTTATTTATACCATATTTTTAAAATAATTCCTTGATTTGACCTTGAGGCTTTCCCAATTAATTATAATAAGATAATTAATTAATTACAATTACAATAGCACTATTACCTCATAATCTATAAAAAAAACTTCACACATGCAATACTAGGGCTTGCACACTTGCTGACATCACCAAAAAACCATCCTTTGTCACCAATTGACTGTGCATCCCTTCATTGCATCTCAGATGTAAGATAGTGAACAAACATTAGGAACTACTTTCTTAATACTTTGTTTCTATACTACTATTTGTAAATTAGGTACAACTTCTATACATCTTTGAATTTCATGTTGTACACTAAACCACATCATCAAGATAGTATACTAAACATGTCCATGACTGTGCATCACCAGACAAGCCAAACCTTGTTCGTACAACTACAATCTCTCTTTGTTACTTTGTTACTCTTCATAGACTTAATGTTATGTTGACACTAATGAAAAACCCAACCATGAATGCAACATGTCAATTCTCTCTAATGCTTAGGATACTCCCTCAAAGTAGTATCATCAACATTCATGCTAACAATCTCCCCCTTTGGCATTAATGACAACATAGATGAAAAAAATCTAGGTTCCAAGAAAACCAAAATAGTACTTTATTATTGTTGTTGTTCTCATCTTCTCAAATCCTCTTCATTAGTCAAATCTAAAATCCTCTGGAACATTGCACTATTCTTCTTCTTCTTTAGGATCAACAATAGTTGTTTACAGTAAAAAACTCACAATACCAATAGAGATTTCTCTCCCATTCATACTTTTCTTATGCATTCTCTCCCCCATTCAACTAGAGAGTTTTTTTCATCCATATTCTCTCCCCCATTGAAATCAATGACAAAGTCCTCATTATGTCAATTTACTACTCCAAGTCTTCAACTAGATCAAGTGTCCAAAGACACTATTCAAGACCAAATACCAAGAATCCTCAATGACTTAGCTTATCACAAATACTCCCCCATATAGGAAGCATCAATATTTAGTTGAATCTAACAATAGTGCTCTATACCACTAGACTGATGCACTTACAACATCATCTACTTAGAAGTAGGTAGGGGCATAACCCCAAGCATACCTCTCAAGTACTCAAATGTATCTTTAGGTAAGGGCTTCATAAAGATATCTCTAATTTGATCTTTAGTACTCACATACTCTAATCTGATCTCTTTTTCAATAGCTTTCTCTCTCAACACATGATACTTAATATAAATATGCTTATTCTTAGAGTGCAATATAGTATTCTTAGACATACTTACTATACTTGTGTTATCACAGTAAATGATAACAAGTTCTACAAACTCAATTTTGATATCTTTCAACATCTATTTCATCCACATCACTTGGTTATAGTTATTTTTTGCTGCAACATACTCTATCTTAGTTGTACTCTAAGAAATATAATCTCATTTCTTGCTAAGCCAAGAAACCAATCTACCTCCAAGAAAATATGCTTCACCACTAGTGTTCTTTCTGTCATCCATACTGCCTACCCAATCCACATCAGTATATGCTCATAAAGAAAAATCACTTGATCTATCATACCGAATTCCATAGTCAGATGTTCCTTTCAAATATTTTAATATCCTTTTTATTGTTGCGTAATGATATTCCTTAGGATTAGCTTGAAATCTAGCTAGAATCCCAATTGCATTTTCTATATCTAGTTTGGTGTGAGTCAGATATTGCAAACCTCCAATCACAGATCTATACTTCTACTCAACTATAGGTGTCTCATCTTTGCTAGATAACTAGTGACTAATTATCATAGGTGTACCAACAGGCTTACAACTACCTAATCCAAATCTCTTCAAAAAATCCTTCAAGTACTAGGCTTTTGAAATGAAAATTCCATCACTATTTTACACAATCTACAATCCTAGGAAAAGCTTCATTTCTCCTATCATACTCATTTCAAACTCATTCTTTATTTCCTCAAAAAACTTATCACTTGATTCATCTTTTCCTTCAAATATGATGTCATTAACAAATATTATTATTATTAGCAAACCATTCTCAATTTCTTTCAAATACAAGTTACTATCTGACATACCTTTAGCAAATCCAAACTTTGCCAAATAGTTTTCCAACCTTACATACCAGGTTCTAGGTGCTTGTCCGATCATACAAAGCTTTCTTTAGTTTGCATACCATGTCTTTGTCTTTTATCAAAGGAAAACCTTTAGGCTGCTCAATATATACCTCTTCTTCAAGTTCTCCATTCAGGAAGGTTGATTTAACATCCATTTGATATAACTTGAACTTCTTAGTCACTGCATAAGCCAAGAACATTCTTACTACTTCCATTAAGGCTATAGGTGCATATGTCTCCTCATAGTCTATGCCTCCTTGTTGTGAATATCCCTTGAATACAAGTATATTCTTGTTTTGCACAACTTCACCTTGCTCATTCAATGAATATCCAAGAAACATACCTTTTCTAATCTATACATTGTTCATAGTGTACACTATGATATTGAATAATTCTCTCCAAAATGTCTTAGATACATCATTCTCAAACAACATCACTCTTGCTACCTCTGCTTCTAATCTATTTCTTCTTTCTGTAATCTCATTCTATTCAAATGTCTTAGGTGAGATAACTAGCTTTTGATTCCATTCTCTTCAAAAAATATGTTAAACTCTCCAGACGTGGATTCTCCCCCTCTATCTAATCTCAAACATTTTGTCTTAACACTAGATTCATACTCAACTCTATTCTTAAATATCTTAAACTTCTTAAAATCTTCAGACTTCTCTTCAAGAAATTCTATACACATCATTATAGTGAAATCATCAATGAAAATCATAAAATACCTTTCACCATAGAATCCTCTTGTTCTGGAGGAACCACTTAGATTTGTATGAACAATATCTAGCTTCTCTATGGTAGTGAATTTCTTGCTGGGAAAAGATACCTCCTTCTTCTTAGTCAAAATGCATTCTTTGCAAACCACATTAGTGGGCTTAATTATCTTAGGTAGACCTCTATTTGCAAATGTGTTACTAACCTTTACAATATTATGAAAATTCATATGATAGAATCTCCTATGCCATAACCAACTATTATCCACTTTAGCAACCAAAAAAGTCATTTTAGTGGGATTCAACCAAAATACATTACCTCTAGACCTAGTTCCAATTCCAATCATCTTGCCATTCTTATCCTTAATAATGCAAGTCTTTTTTGTGAATTGTAATTGATACCCTTTGTCCACCAACTGTCTAACACTCAAGAAATTATGCTTCAATCAATAAACAAAATAAGCATTGTTAGTATTAGTTCTTCCATCTAAAATAATGGATACAATCCCCATAATATGATAGGTTGCACTATTACCAACTCTAACAATACCTCCATCATAGTTCCTCAATTTGACAAACTTATTCATATCACCAGTCATGTGATGTGAACAACCACTATTTATTATCCAATTAGATTTATTTTCAACTTGGGAAACTAGAGCTTTTTCTTCTCTAATTTCTCTATTAAGACCATCTTCTTTAATATCTACAATACCTAGCTCATCATCACTTTCACTTTGAGTTCTTTCATCAAATTCTTCACTCTCATTAGCTTACAAATAGTTTCTATCCCTTATACTTTTTCTCTCTTTTAGGACATTTATATGCATAATGGTTGATGCAATGGAGCTTAGTGCTATTGATCACAAGGTGATCAATTGGTCCAAAAACCCTCTTCATTGAAGTCCTTCAACCAAATCTCTTGGTAAAGATGATCAAATGTGAAATCACCAATCACAAGTGCTACATGTATGATACTAGGTAATCAAAACCCTACATCCAAACAAGGAAAACCCTAATCACTAGGGAACCCTATGAACAAGAAAACTTGTCACAAGTTTCTCACAATGTACAAATTTACCAATTTTGTGAAACAACCTTAAAATTCTTCAAATGACCAAGGAAGACTCCAAAACATTGGAATAGTCTATTTAGGTCACCAATGCCATGAAACAATGGTTAAAACCAAACTATGTATGTTTTTCCACATAGTTGCTTTGTTAAGCCATCCAAAAAGGCTAATAGCCCTTTCTGATGAAAATAAGATTTTAAAGGAAATATCTCCACACAACCTCAGAGAAAAAAATCAGTTTTTGACACCCTTTTGGTACTTACAAAACATACTAAGGCACCAAGATTTGATGACACAAAAAAATGGTCCTTTGTTCACTTTCTTGCTTAGGCAACTAGGGCAATTAGGCCTCCATTTACAAAGGAAGTACATGTTCTAGGACTCAATACTGAAAAAAAATTATGGGAACATATGATGAAAACCATAGAAAAGTTACACACTTGATTTCAAGCCTTGATGCCAAGTTTGGTTGGAGTTGTGGAAGATGTTGCATCATTTTCCTAACATGTACATGGGAATTGCATGCCTAAGGCATCAAATTTCTCAAGGATCCCTACAAGTAAAAACTTAAAACTAATTGAATATTAAATTAAATATCCAATAATATTATTTCACTAGGGTCCATTACATTCCCATGGTGAAATCCTCCTCTATGCTTGAAAATGCTTCAAAACCCTAGGTTAGTAAGAAATTTGGGCCTACTTACAAAAAAATGTGAGTGTTTTGAGTTAGGGAATATATGGATACTTAAAACCAAAATAATTGGAAATTTATTTCATCCACCTATCCAAAAATTTATGTTTTAAACCTCGGGTGAATCCGTACAAATCCGTACAGCACAGGATAGTAGGTTGTTTGCAGTAAAAACTAGGTGTTTTATTGATTAAAAGTTGAAAACACATAACCTCTCCTTATCTCTTCCTATCACCCACATAGAAGGGATTATTATAGGCCTTTAAATGGTCATAAAAAAATTTTAAACTTTTTATGGCCATTGGGGAATTTTTTACTTTGATTTACAAAACGTTGCTTAAAAGTTGCTTGACAACTTTTCAAGCAATTTAGCATTTTTTGCACTTTTTGTGCTTTATAAGAAAATGTTATGAAAAGTTAAATATAATGACCAAAATAGGTACTAAACATGATAAAACATGAAATAATCCTAAATCCTAATATTCTAGGCCCTTTGACCATCTTTGACCATTGTTGACCAAGGGCTTATAACAGTGCCAATCTTGGAACTAGGTCATACAACTTGGTTTAGATGCCTATTTGATTACTCTTTCTGAGGTTTTATTTTGAGATCTAAGGTTTTATATTTGTATTTGAGTTTTACAATGATTTATTGTGGGTGCTCCTACACTATACTCCCTTTGTGTTTGAAAACTCGAGTTCCTACTTAAGGGCAATTGCTCCACAGAAGTACCATGTTGTTTGATCTGGTCTTTTGTCATCCAAGTTGCATCAATATTGGGAAGCCCTTTCCACTTGAATAATTACTACATTTACTTCTTTTTTTTGGTTTATTTTAGCAAATTGGTGTTGATGTAATGGAGCCTAGTGGGATTGATCACAAGGTGATCAACTAGTCCAAAAACCCTCTTCACTGAAGTCCTTCAACCAAATCTCTTGGTAAAGATGATCAAATGAGCAAGAACTAATCACAAGGGCTACAAGGATGATACTAGGTTATCACAACCCTACACACAAACAAGGAAAACCCTAATCACTAGGGAATCCTATGAATAGGACAACTTATCACAAGTTGCTCACAATGCACAAATTGACCAATTTTACAAAAACAACCTTAAACTTCTTCAAATGACTAAGGAAGACCGAAACACATGGGAATAGTCTAGTTAGCTCACCAATGACATGAAATAATGGTTCAAACCAAACTATGTAAGTTTTTCCACATAGTTGCTTTGTTAAGCCATCCAAAAAGGCTAGTAGCCCTTTTCAATGAAAATCAGATTTTAAAGGAGATATCTCCACACAACCTAGGGAAAAAGATTCAGTTTTGGACACCCTTTTGGTACTTATAAAGCATATTAAGGCACCAAGATTTGATGACACAAAAAAATGGGCTTTTAGTCACTTTCTCGCTTAGGCAACTAAGGTAATTAGGCCTCCATTTACAAAGGAAGTACATGTTCTAGGACTCCATTCTTAAAAAAATAATGGAAACATTTGAGGACAACCCTATAAAATTTAAAAACTTGATTTCAAGCCTTGATGCCAAGTCTGGCTAGAGTTTTGGAAGATGTTCCATCATTTTCCTAACATGCACATGGGAATTGCATGCCTAGGGCATCAAATTTCTCAAGGATCCCTTCAAGTACAAACTCAAAACCACTTGCATTTTAAATTAAATATCTAATAGTAGGATTTCACTAGAGGTTGTTAAATTCTCATGGTGAAATCCTCCTCTATGCTTTAAAATGCTTCAAAACCCTAGGTTAGCAATAAATTTGGGCCTACTTACACAAAAATGTGAGTATCTTGAGTTAGGGAATAGATGGAGACTTAAAACCATAAGAATTGGAAATTTATTTTGTTACCATGAATGCTGATGCTATGGGGGAGCATTATAGAATAGTGTTATGACTATATTTGTCATTCATTACAACATAGTAATAAGTTTGCAAAACACTGACAGAACAACAAACTGAGATTTATGCATTTAGGACATCACATTGCTTATCTACCTATGCATAGTTACCAGCATATACTACAACATGTATTTGACATTGGGTGAGTGCACAAAACCTAAATTTTCAGCGTATGACTTATAGAGAACCGTAGGGAAATAGAGCATTGGGAAAATAGTTTCTATTGTATGATCAATATAGCACATTGTGTTTGGAATGAAGGGTTGTGTAGTTAACTAAAGGTAGTACACTGACTACTATTGATTTCAGTGAGTGCACAGGTATGAAAGTTGCACGTGTAAAAGTTTGTATATAACTATGGGCTGATAGCATTTAATTGATATGCATTTCATTTAATTAACTTATAATAAAGTATGGAGCTTACCCAAGGAATTAATATTGAGTGTGAGATAAAGGAAAGATGTTTTCCAAGTTTTAATCATTATCATTGAGATCAAGAAGCATAGAAGTCTTTCAAATTGTGAAGTAGAGGAGCAGAACAATCTACTAATGCATGTAAGTGACCTCAAGGGTTACTATTGATGGATACATAGTTCCATATCTGATTGCATGATCTAAAGGTGAAGTAGTCCAACATACTAGATAGAGGAAGAATAAAAAGACTATCACACATCTATTATTCTAAAAGGAATCGTATCAAGGCCAATTAGATAGTGGGTTCATTGATCTAATTCTGAAGTTGTTTGGAAAATGGGTTCAGCTCCCTTCTAAAACTCCTAATAGGGTTGGAATCTCCTATTAGGGATTAAAAGTCTCCTAAGAGGGACTCTTTGTACTAAGCATTTTAATAGACTCCTAATAGGGTCCATCCTCTAACAAGGAATATTCAGATTAGTACATTATCTTGTGGGCATCATTCCCACTAGGGTTTTCCCTCTGATCAAGTGTTTCCCTAGTCAACATATCTAGTGTAAAGTGTATGTGCATTTATTTATGGTTGTTGTTTTCTTTGATTGAATGATAAAGAATTGTTTGAGGTTTTTTTATAATTGATTCCCCCCCCCCCCTTACTTATACTAGTGGACTTCTATTTCTAATAATTGGTGTCAGAGCTTCAAGTCCTTGAAGGGAAATTTAACAACTTTGAGAAATCCATGGTGAATCTATTCAGGAAGGAAAGTCCTAGATTCAATGGTACAAACTATAACAGGTGGAAGGATAAAATGAAGACTTGTCTCTTGTGCATGGGTCCAAGATATTGGCTTGTAAACAAGACATAAAAAAACATTCTAGAAGAAGATAATCTTGAAACTCTTACTGAGTAATAAAGAGAAGTTCTTATGTACAACATAAGGGAAAGAGAAGAAATACTGTCAACATTACCTAAAAGTGAGTACTGTCAGGTAAAATTACTCAAAACATATCATGAAATTTGGAAAAATTTAGAAGCTAATTATGAGGGTGATACACATGCAAAAAGGGTTAGATTGAAAAATTTGTATTGCACATTCCAAGATGCTAGAATGATGGAAGATGAATCTATAAGAAGTTATGCTGGGAGAATATCTAATATTGTTGCAAGAATCACATCTCATGATGGAAAGAAGTCTAACGATGAAGTAATATGGAAGATTTTGAAAAGTCTGACACTGCCTTTCAAGACAGTAGCACAAATGATTCAACTAATGATACCCTGTACTACTAATTTCACCAAAGACACATTGCTTGGTGGATTGGAAGTTGTAGAATTTTATCTGAAACAATCTAGAGAATTGGAAAAAGTCGAGACAACATTCAGGGCACCAAACATCAAATCTAGTTTAGCAAGGAACATAAAAGTGAAAGGAGACATTGCCAACAAAAGCAAGTCCATTGAAGAAAAGATCCAAGACAGAGTAGCTCTTCTTGTGGGAAGAGAAAAAGATAGTAAGAATATCTTCAAATTTTGGATGTGTAATGAATGTGGTCATTATGCATCTAAGTGTCCTAAAAGAGAAAGAAAGTTTAAAGGAAGGTTCAAGTCTAGAAAACCTAGAAATTATTTATATGCTAATGAAGAAGAAGAAGAAGAAGAATCTAAACAAAAAATGAGTGAAGAAAAATTAGGGTTTGTAGCTATAAAGGAGGATTATCTTGACAGAGAAATTAGAGAAGAAAGTGTGTTGATCTTACAATTTGAAAAGAAAGATTGGATCATTGATAGTGGTTGTTCACATCACATGACTAGTGATATGAGAAATTTTGTCAAATTTAGAAGCCATTATGGAGGAATTGTTAGAGTAGGAAATAATGTAGCCTATCATATTATAGGAATTGGATCTATCACACTTGATGGTAAAACATACACAAATGATGTTTACTTTGTTGATGGACTGAAGCATAACTTGTTGAGCATTGGATAGCTTATGAACAAAGGATACCAATTGTAGTTTGGTAATAACACATTCATTATCAAGAACAAGGAAAACTACTTGGTACTGGCAAAAAAACTAGAGGTGATGTATTTTAGTTAAACTCCATTGAAATAACATGCTTGGTAGCAAAGATTGACAATAGTTGGTTATGGCACATAATATTTTGTCATATTAAATTTGATAAACTTATGAAGGCTAGCAATAAACTTGTTATAAGAGGTTTACCTAAGATCACTAAGCCCACTAATACTATTTGTAAGGAATGTATTTTGGCTAAGTAGAAGATAGTCTCATTTTTGAGCAAGTAGTTTTGTATTACACAAAAGCTAGAATTGGTTCATACATATCTAAGTGGTCCTGGAAGAACAAGAGGATGCTATGGAGAAAGGTACATTATGATTTTTGTTGATGATTTCACTAGAATGATGTGGGTATCTTTTCTTAAAGAAAAATTAGAGGCATTTGAGAAATTCAAGATCTTTAAGAATAAAGTTGAGGATTAATCTAGAGTCAAAATCAAGAGTTTAAGATCAGATAAAGGAGGAGAATCCACCTCTAGAGAATTCAATATCTATTGTAAAGAGCATGACATCAAAAGATAGCTATCTTCACCCCATACACCTAAGAAAAATTGGATTCCTGAAAGAAGAAACAAATCAATTGCTGAAGTAGCAAGAGTTATTTTATTTGAGAATGATGTACCAAAGACTTTTTGGAGAGAATTAATCAAAACAACAATATACACAACAAACAAAGTGCAGATTATGAAAGGTATCGAAAAAAAAAACACTATAAATTATGTTTTGGTCACTAACCATCTATCAAGTACTTTAGGATATTTAGAATCAAATGTTACATCAAGAGAGATGATGATATCAGTAAGTTTGATCCAATGAGCGATGAAGGTATGTTTCTTGGATATTCATTAAAAAATAAAGCCTACAAATGTTTCAACTATAGAACAAAAACTATAGTAGACTATGCAAATGTTAAAATTGATGAAAATTTTGGCATCAAGGAAAAGATAGTGGATTATAACTTTGATGGAGATGATTACTCTAGAATGACTAACATAAGTAATGAGTTATTTCTCAAGACTAACAATCACTTGTAGAATAGTGTGCAAATTGAAGATGGAAGGGAAGAATAGAGCACAATACCTAAGATAAGAGTTAAAGCAACAACTCCTACCTCAAATGGGAACTTGGTAAGAAATCATCCTACTCATCAGATAATAGGAAGTAAAGAAAAGGGAGTAATGATAAGGAGTAGAATTAATGAAGAACTATGTCTGATATCTCAAGTAGAACCAAGAAGCACAGATGAAGCAATCAAAGATGATCATTGGATAAGAGCAATGAAGGAAGAACTCCAATAGATAATTAAAAATGACACATGGGAATTAGTTCTTATACCTAAGGAAACAAAATGTGATTGACACAAAATGTTTATTCAGAGATAAAATAAATGAACAGGGAGAAGTGATAAGAAACAAAGCAAGACTTGTATGCAAAGGCTACTCTTAGCAAGAAGGAATTGATTATGAAGAAACATATGCACTTGTAGCAAGAATGGAAGTAGTCAAAAATGTTCCTAGCATATGTGGCAAATAATAATTTTAAGGTATATCAGATGGATGTTAAGTCAACATTCTTGAATGGAGAATTGGAAGAAGTATACATTGAATAACTAGAGGGTTTTACTTTAACAGAAGAGAAGGATGTGGGTTGTAGACTAAAGAAAGCATTGTATGAATTAAAGAAAGCACCAAGAACTTGGTATGCAAGGTTGGACAAATACTTAGCAAAGCTAGGATTTTCTAAAGGAACAACAAATAATTACTTGTACTTAAAGAAAATAGGAGATGATTTGCTAATAATTATTGTATTTTGTTGATGACATCATTTTTGGTGGAAATGATGAAGCTAGTAACAAATTCTCAGAAGACATGAAGAATGAGTTTGAGATGAGCATGATAGGAGAAATGAAATTCTTCTTAGGACTATAGATTGTATAGAACAAAGAAGGTATATTTATCTCTTAGACTAAGTATTTAAAAGATTTTCTGAAAAGATTTGGTTTAGAAAATTATAAACATGTTGGAACTCCTATGGCAATTGGTCATAAGTTATCAAGAAAATATGAGAGCCCTACTATTGAACAAAAGAAGCATAGATCCATGATTAGAGGATTGTAGTATCTAACTCATATCAGACTAGATATAGCTAATGCAGTTGGAATGGTGGCAAGATTTCAAGCTAATCCTAAAGAATATCACTATGCAGTAGTAAAGAGGATATTTAGATATCTAAAAGGAACATCAAATTACAATATTTGGTATGATAGAAGAAATGACTTTACTCTTTTTAATTATACAGATGTTGATTGGGATAGAGATAGGGATGGCAAAAAAAGCACTACTAGAGGAGAATTTTTCCTTAGAGGAAGACTAGTTTCTTGGCTTAGCAAGAAGCAAGATTGTACCTTGCAGAGTACTGCAGAAGCAAAATATGTTGTAGTAGCAAACAACTATAATCAAGTCATATGGATGAAGCAGATGATGAAGGATATTGGAATTACATTCATAGAACCTATTATTATTTCCCTGTGATAAAAACAAGTACTGTTAATATGTCCAAGATTCTTGTTTTGCACTCCAAAACTAAGCACATAGCAATAAAGTATCATGTGTTGAAAGAGAAAGTCACAAAGAAAGAAATCATACTAGAATACATTAACACTATGGAATAGATTATAGACATTTTCACAAAAGCCTTACTAAAAGATACATTTGAGTACCTGAGAGGTATGCTTGAGGTTATGCCCCTACCTAGCTGAGAGTAGAAGATGCAAAAGTGCATCAATCCAGGGTACAAAGCACTATTATTAGACTAGACTAAATGCTGATGCTTCCTCTATGGGGGAGTATTTGTGATGACAAAATTCAACAAGGACTCTTGGTGAATGCTAATTGGTTTACAATAGTGTCTTTAGATACTTGTGTTATTTATAGAATTATATGCAATAGATTGGCTTGTGGTCATGTTGTTAGATTACTAAATGTTCAATTTTCTTGTACTACCTTTGACATTGATGTCAATGGGGTAGGGAGAGTGACATGAAAAATATTAGAGAGAGTTTTTACTATGGGGGAGAAATGTTTCCATAAAGGATTTGAATGAAGCAAGATATGAGTGATGAAGAAACTTGTTGGTATTTTTGGAACTAGATGTTTTTCATCTATGTTGCCATCAATTCCAAAGGGGGGATTGTTAGCATGAATTTTGATGCTATGGGGGAGCATTACAGAATAGTGTTATGATTGTGTTTTTCATTGATGACAACATAGTAATAAGTTTCCAAAACACTGATAGAATAACAAATTGAGATTTATGCATTTAAGACATCACATTGTGTATCTACCTATGCATAGTTACCAGCATATACTACAACATATATTTGACATTTGGGAAAGTGCACAAAACCTAAATTGACAATGTATAGAAGATATTAATGATTTACAGACAACCATAGGGAAATAGAGCATTGGAAAAATAATTTCTATTGTATGATTGATATAGCACATTGTGTTTGGAATGAAGGGTTGTGTAGTTAACTAAAGGTAGTACGCTAGCTATTGATGATGTTAGTGAGTGTGCAGGTATGTAAGTTGCACATGTGAAAATTTTTATATAACTGTGGGCCAAAAACATTTAATTGATATGTATTTCATTTAATTAACTTATAATAAAGTATGAAACTGACTCAAGGAATTAATATCGAGTGTGGTTTAAAGAAAAGATGTTTTCCAAGTTTTAATCATTATCATTAAGATCAAGAAGTAGAGAAGACTTGAAAATTGTGAAGTAGAGGAGTAGAGCAATCTACTAATGCATGTAAGTGACCTCAAGGGTTATTGTTGATGGATACATAGTTCTAGATCTGGTTGCATGATCTGAAGGTGAAGTAGTCTGGCATACTAGATAGAGGAAGAAGCAAAAGACTATCACACATCTATTATTCTTAAAGGAATAGTACTGAGGTCAATTGGATAGTGAGTTCATTAATCTAATCCTAAAGCTATTTGGATAGTGGTTTCAATTACCTTCTACAACTCCTAATAGGGTTTCAAAGTCTCCTAACAAGGACTCTTTGTACTAAGCATTGTAATAGACTCCTAACAGGGTCCATCCTCTAACAAGGAATATTCAAATTAGTACATTAGCTTGTGGGCATCATTCCCACCAGGGTTTTCCCTCTGATCAAGGGTTTCCCTAGTCAACATATCTAGTGTAATTCTGTATGTGCATTTCTTTATGCTTGTTGTTTGCTTTGATTGAATGATTAAGAATATTTTAAGAGGTTTAATATTTTAGATTTTTGTATAATTGATTCTCCCCCCTCTTAGTTATATTGGTGGACTAATATTTCTAACATATTTCATCCACCTATCCAAAAATGTAGGTTTTAAACCCTGGGTGAATCAATACGAATCTGTAAAACATATGACAACAGGCTATTTGCAGTAAAAATAGGGTATTTTATTGATTGAAAGTTGAAAATACATAATCTATCCTTCTCTCTACCTATAACCCACCTAAAATGGATTATTTTATTCCTTCTAATGGTCTTAAAAAAATTTCAAACTTTTTATGGCCATTGGGGAAGTTCTTGCTTTGATTGACAAAAAGTTGCTTGAAAAATTTTCAAGAAATTTTGCATTTTTTTTCACTTTTTGTGCTTTATAAGAAAATGTTATGAAAACTTAAAAATAATGACCCAAATAGGTCCTAAACATGATAAAACATGAAATAATCCAAATCCTAAGACTCTAGGCCCTTTGACCATCTTTGACCATAGTTGACGAAGGGCTTATAATAGTGCCAATCTTGGAACTAGGTCATACAATTTGGTCTAGATGTCTTTTTTATTATTCTTTTCGAGGTTTTATTTTGAGATCCAAGGTTTTATATTTGGATCTAAGGTTTTATAGTGATTTATTGTGGTCACCCTTGCACCATACTCCCCTTGTGTTTGAAAACTCAAGTTCCTACTTGAGGGCAATTGGTCCACAAAAGTACCATGTTGTTTGATTTAGTCTTTTGTTATCCAAGTTGCAAGTTGCATTAATATTGGGGAGACCTTTCCACTTGACTAAGTACTACATGTACTTCTTGGTTCTATTTTGTTTTAGTAAATTGGTTTTGATGCAATGGAGCCTATTGGGATTGATCACAAGTTGATCAATTGGTCCAAAAACCCTCTTCACTGAAGTCCTTCAACCAAATCTCTTGGTAAAGATGATCAAATGTGCAAGAACCAATCACAATTGCTAAAAGGATGATACTAGGTTATCATAACCTTACACCTGAACAAGGAAAACCCTAATCACTAGGGAACCCTATGAACAAGACAACTTATCACAAGTTGCTTACAATGCACAAATTGACCAATTTGGCAAAAACAACCTTAAAATTCTTCAAATGACCAATGAAGACTCCAACTCATGGTAATTGTCTAGTTAGGTCACCAATGACATGAAACAATGGTTAAAACCAAAATATGTAAGTTTTTCCACATAGTTGCTTTGTTAAGCCATCCAAAAAGGCTAGTAGCCCTTTTTGATAAAAATCAGATTTTAAAGTAAATATCTCCACACAACCTAGGGAAAAAAATTCATTTTTGGACACCCTTTTAGGACTTACAAAACATACTAAGGCACCAAGGTTTGATGACACAAAAAAATGGGCTTTTGTTCACTTTCTCGCTTAGGAAACTAGGATAATTAGGCCTCCATTTACAAAGAAAGTACATGTTATAGGACTCCATCCTACAAAACAATGATGGTAACATGTGAGGAAAACACTATAAAAGTTACAAACTTGTTTTTAAGCCTTGATGCCAATTCTGGTTGGAGTTGTGGAAGATGTTGCATCCTTTTCCTAGCATGCACATTGGAATTGCATGCCTAGGGCATCAAATTTCTTCTAACTCCACTAGTTTTCTTTGAGGGAGATCAGTTACATAGTCTCATAGTCTTCATGATGGATGTTTTCTTGTTCACCTTTTTCACTTGTTGAATCTACTATGTCTTTGTATGGGGTGAGGTATGCAACATTGAAGACTAGAGAAATTTGCAAGGTAGGGGGAAGAGAGATCTCATATGCATTTTCACCCATCTTGTTGAGTATACTATACATTCCAACTTTCTTCATTTGAATTTTGGAATATCTACCTTTAGGTAGTCTCTCTTTACTCAAATTTACCCAAACCTTGTCTCCAATTTTGAAGTGGATTTCCCTTTTTTCTTATCAACATGTTCCTTGTATTTCAATGTTAATCTTTGTAATGCTTCCTTGACCTCATGTTGTACCTTTCTAATGAGTTCTACAAACTCTTCTTATTGAGCACTAATTTTGAAATCATATGGTAGTTCTACTAGGTCTAATGGTTCCTTAGGATGAAGTCCACACACTGCTTGGAAGGGAGTCTTGCCTATTGATCTATTCATGGAGTCATTAAATGCAAACTCTGCTTGGGGAAAGAGTATAACCCAACTCCAAGAATACTACTTTGTGAGGCATCCTAGGAGATTTCCTAAAGATCTATTTACCACCTTAGTCTACCCATCAGTTTATGGATGGTAGGTAGAATTGTAGGTTAGGTTAGTACCAAATTTCTTTAAAAATGTTCTCCAAAAATGGCCTTAAAATTTTACATCCCTATCAAATACAATAGTTTGTAGTAAACCATGGATCCTAACTACTTCCTTAAATAAAATATGTGCAATATGAGAAGCATCATTTGTGCTATTACATGGTATAAAATGAATCATTTTTCTGAATCTATCCACTACCACAAAAACACTATCAAAACCTTGTTTAGTTCTAGGTAGCTCCATGACAAAATCCATTGAGATTGATTCCCAAGGTCTGTGGGGATTGGTAAGGGTTGATATAACCCTTGATTTGTTGAAACACCTTTGGCTTGCTGATAGATGGTACAATTCTTAACGAACTTCTTTAATCTCATTAATCATCTTTGGTCAATAATAGCTTCTTATCACCATGTTTGTTGTCTTGACAATGCCAAAATATCCTCCTAGACCACCATAGTGTTTCTCCCTAATGATATTTTTCCTCATTGAGAATTTGGGAATGCATAACTGAGCTCCTTTGAATAGGAGTCCATTCTAAATTAGATATTCAGATAAATCCATATGGTATCTTCCAACCATCGTTGTGCAAACTTGAAAAATCTCTGCAAAATCAAGATCATCAGCATATAAGTGCTTGAGTGAATCAATTCCCACACTTTGTTGTTGTACTTCTACTAGAACAACCCTTCTACTAATGGAATCAAAAACTTTGTTTGCAACACCTTTCTTATGTTTGATATTGAAAGTATATGCATACAACTACTCCATTCATTTCAGATGTCTGATAGATAGCTTAGATAGTGCCTCCATTTCTTGAGGGCTTTTACCATGCATAAAGCTCCAAGTCATAATATGAAAACTTTTTCTTAGCATTATTTAGTTTCTCAAAAAATAAATCTACTGCCTTACCTTCCAGACTTAGGATTGCACCTATGGCCAAATTGCTTGCATCATTTTCCATAGTGAAAACCTTATTGAAATTGGGTAGAACCAAGATTGGGTATTGAGAGACTCTATTATTCAAGTATTGAAATGCATCATTGGCTTCCTTTGTTCAAGAAAAATTAGTCTTCTTTCCTCCTTTGATGATGTTAAGCATGGGTGCACACACATGACTGAAGTTTTTGATAAACTTCCTATAAAAGGTAGCAAGACAATGGAAGTTTCTTACATCACCTTGGTTCTTTGGTGGGGGCTAGTTGATGATTGCTTCAACCTTCTCAAGGTCCATCTTGAGAGTACATTGTGATATCACAAATCCTAGGAACACAAGTTTCTTCTTCACAAACATGAATGTTTCCAAGTTGATCACCAACTTGTGCTGATGAAGCATTCTTAGTACCTATTCCACATGATCAAGATGTTCCTCCTTGCAATGACTAAATATTAGTATGTCATCAAGGTAAATAACAACAAATTTTCCAGTAAAATTTATGAATATCTCATTCATAAACCTCATAAAAGTGATAGGGGCATTGCTTAACCCAAAGGGAATCACTAACCATTCAAACAAAACTTTAGTAGTTTTGAATGTTGTCTTCCATTCATCACCTAGTTTTACTCTAATTTGATGGCAGCTAGACTTCAAGTCTCTCTTGGTTGAAATAGCAAGCGCCTCCTAGTTGATCTAATAGATCCTCAATTTTGGACATGCGGAATATATACCTTATGGTAATCTTGTTTATAGCCCTACTATCAATACACAACCTCCATTTTCTATCCTTTTTAGGAGCAAGGACAAATGGAATAGCACAAGGGCTGAAACTCTTTTGTATTAGACCTTTTTCCAAAAAATCATTCACTTTCTTGGCAATTTTAGCACTTTGAGTTGGTATCATTATGTAGGGTGCCTTATTAGGTAGGGAAGAGCTAGGTATCAAGTCAATTTAGTGACTGATATCTTTAATGGAAGGGAGACTTGTGGGAAAATCAATAACAATAACTTGACTGTACTTTTGCAATAGATCTTGTATTTCTTTAGGGTAGGATCCTTGTCTTTAGAAGTTATGTTTTCCTTTTGATTAGAGACCAAAATAAAACCTTGGGCATCAGTTTCCTTCAAGGTTTTAATAATTTATTTTTCTCCTATGCTTACAATAGTAGGTTTTTCTTTTGGATTAGGCATGGGCTTCATGGTAAAGGTTACACCATTCCTAGTTATAGAATAGGTATACTTATTGCAATGGTGGATGGCATCAACATCATATTTCTAGGGTTTTCCTAGAAGTATATGAGGTGCATCCATTTCTACAACATCACAAAGTACCTTATCCTTGAAGTCTGCTAGAGAAAATTCTACCCATGCTTGTTCTATCATTAAGGTTTGTTGACCCTTTGTTAGCCAAGAGACATGATATGGAAAGGGGTGGGGTTTCTTAGGTAGTTTAAGTTTTTCTACCATTTTAGAGGAAACTAGATTTTTAGTAGAACCTAAATCAATCAATAAATTGCATACCTTTCCTTGGAACTTGATCCTTGTCCTAAAGAGATTCTTTCTTTGGGGTGGCTCTTGTGTGTGAGGAATCTACAAAAATTCTTGCCTCATCATTAGACATGCTCCTTCCTTAGGTTCAAGTTCTCTGCAATCTAATTTCTCTTTCTTCACAATTTGTGCTCTTCTTTCCCCTTGATTATTGTTTTTCTTTTCAGGGCACTTTCTTGCATGGAGTCCTACTTGATTACAATTATAGCATGTGAGAGGGTCCTTGCCTCTTCCTCTAAAAGACTTTCCTCCTCTATATTTTCCCTTGGAACTTTATCCTCCCTGATCCTTTTTCTAATAAGTAGGTTTGTTTCGACTATTCTGACCCTTGTTTTAAGAATTGTTCTGGGCTTGAAATTTTTATTATTCTCCTTTCCTTCATTTTGATCATGCCTCCTTTTCCATTTTTCTTCCATCTTGAGTGCTAATTGATAGCACTTGTTCATAGAACTATAGGTGTGAAGGCTAAGTTCTCCTTGGATGGGTAACTTAAAATCATTTATGTACCTTGCCAGTTTTTCTTCCTCATATTCTAGTGTTGGTCTTCATACACAATTTTAAGAACTCCTCTATATAGGAACTAACATCTAGATCCTTTTGCTTCAGAATTTGTTTCCTCCTATGGAGTTGTACACCATAGTCTTTAGGCACATATGTTTCCCTAAATAGTGCCACCATTTTATCCAAGAAGAAATCATGTTTCTTATTTTCTTCACCCTCTTTGTCTGGATTCCACCAAGTTAGGGCTGCTCCCTTCAACTCGGACTTTTCCATATTTACCCTCTACTTCTTTGAGATGTATTCACAGTCAAAGAAACTAGTTAGGGCTTCTATCCAATCCAATGTTGCATCAGCATTCATTTTTCCATTGAAAGTTGGCAATAACAACTTCCCCTCCATGGTTCTTTTCTCCATGGATTTGAGAGCACTCAAGAAAGGCCTTTATTCAGCATTCATCTTCATCAACATCTTCAACCTTTGTATCCTAATTTGTCATGCCCAAAATACAAGGGCAATAACATGTAAATTTTGGGCATGAAATTTTGGTATCGGAGCCCATGTTTCAACACTAGGAACCTAAAACCATTATGCTTCTAAACATAACCTAAACTTTAAATTTTGAAGGATGCCTCCTATTACACAAATAAATCGATGAGGGAGAGCTCATAGAGCAAGAGGTGGTAGAGTAGAATAGGATAATGGACCACCACCACCACCAAACCTAAATTAGGACATTTTGGATGCCCTTCAGACATTGATTGGTGTAGTCCAATAGAGGATAACACCTATAGTATAGCCAAGGAAACAAATTCTAGAAGGGGAAGTGTAGGTACCCAGAGGAGGTAGGGTTGATGGTAGAGAGAGGAGTAGGAGTCCCCCACCCAAGTAGGTAGAGGGACAGGGTGAGCATGAGGGTCAGTCGATACATCAAAGAGGACCACCACTTGATAGACCTCCTAGACATATAGGAGATGATATCAGGGAGTTGATATGACTCAAGTGACCATTCTTTACTGGTTCCACAGAGGGAATAGTAGTAGAGGCTTGGTTACAAAGTCTACAATAGTACTTCAGATTATGTCCTTATGGGAGCAATCTAAAGGCACAACTAGTAGTCCATCAGCTGAGAGGAGATGCCTCCAATTAGTGGCATTAGGAGGAGACTATAGGAGGAGTGAGTATGGATACCCTTACATGGGAGTCATTCTTGGAGAGATTATAGGAGAGGTACCTATCCAAGCACTTTACATAGAAACAAATTGAGGAATTTCATTCCCTGTATCAGAGGTATCTCACAATAGCTCAGTATGAGAGCAGGTTTCTTGAGCTCCTTCCTTATGTTGAATACATGATGGACGAGAAACTACAAGTACATCACTTCATCATGGGACTAAATTTCTCACTCCAAGGTCCAGTTCATTTGGCCTTCCCTACCACCTTTAGGTAGGTAGTTGAGATAGAATTAGTTGTTGAGGATACTCAGGGTAGACAGGAGTCATAGGATCAGTCTCAAAATCAAAAATATACCTAGTAGAAACCTTCTTGGAAGGGGAATTAGAACTATATATTAGGGTCCTCTAAGGGCCAACAGTCTCAATAGTAGAAACCATAGCAAAAGCAATAGAAACCCTCATAGGTTTATCAGGGCTCCAAGCCCAAGTAGTGGTAGTCACAGGGTCCCAAATAGGATCAAAAGGTATAGGCCCCAAAATATCAGTCAATGAAGACTCAACAGTCTTCCAAGGGTGGATATAGTGGATCTAGTAGGTCAAGAGACCCACAGTATTCTGGATCAAAGGGTGCATGATCTTATACCTAAGGATAATACTACACTTGTGGTGGCATGGGTCATATAGGTAGAGAGTGTCTGTAGGGACAATCATTCAATGGCTAGAGAGGGGCTTTTTTAGAGCCAACAGTTGGTGACATGGGTAGATCCCACAAAGTTTTTGCAGCAATTGACAACTACCAGGTTGAGCATCAGGCCATAGTTATCGAGGCTACAGGTATTATATAGGGCCATATGGTAGTAGTTTTATTTGATTTTGGAGCTAATGACTCTTTTATATCTCCTTATGTAGTGGAGTGTTGCAGGCTAGTGGCAATTAGATAGGATGTCAGTTGGCAAGTAGAGTTAGCCTCAAGAGATAGTGTGTTAGTTAGTTCCATGGTGCATAATTGCCAGATACAGATTGGAGACATGTCCATGATGTCTGATCTATGCATTACCCCTCTAGGTTCTTATGATATTGTCCTTGGCATGGATTGGCTTTATGCCCACTATAGACGCTCAAAAATGGTTCACATCTATGATTTCATCACTTCTTTATACTAATTTGTCCCATTTTCTCATTCTACTAACTTTGATCTTTTGGCCAAAATTGATTATACTTTATCATTTGTATCCTCTCGCACATCAATTTCATGTCATTTCAAAATCATATCAAATAAACTTGAAACCATTTCAAATCAACTCAAACTCACTTAGAATCAGTCCTAATCAACCTAAAACATATCAAGCATCCCAAATCAATTATCATTTATCCGCTCCTAGGTATTGTTGTGACTTTCAGTGCCTTGGAAACCGATCAACCTATCAATCTTATCAATCTAACCTTAGTATTGTCATAGCTCTTAGTGCTAGGTCAAACTATCATTCATGTCATCCAATCTTTGACATTGTTGAGGCTTTCAATGTTAGATCATGGCATCATCAACCATTTTAATAATATTGACAGTGTTCGTCGATGTTATTATGATCAAACCTTATCAATCAGTTTCAATCCTATAGCATTTACAATGTCGGTTAAATGTTACATATCAACCAATTCATGTCATGTGTCCTTGGCATGTTATCAAATTTTATCTATCAATCAATTTGAACATGGATTTGGTCTATCTATCATCATCTTATTCTATATCCATTATCATTACATTTTTATCAAAGGGTACAGTCGCATTCATTTAATCAATTTGGCCAATCATCTGCTATAAATTTTCTCTATAGGATTAAATAACCCATAATTTAATCCTATTATTCTTTCTAATTATTCTTTCTAATTATCATCCTCAATTAATTAATTTTAATAATTAATTGATTCATTATCTGCAAACCATGGAAATTTACAATTTCCTAAGTTCCATTTTTCATCATTAATTATGTTTTCTACTAATTCTTATTTTGTGGAATAAAAGGATTTTTAATTCAAATATTCCATAAAATATTGCATCATCATAACACTTGGATATGACACCTCCTAGATTCTCCTTTGACACTTGGCTAAGATTTTTCATAATCAAATATTCTTATCCCTTACGCACGTCCCTATTTGGCTTATTTGTCATAGATTCTTGGCTTTAAGTGGGTTGAGGTGTCTTATGACATGTCATAGATTCTCTTCCACATTTAGCCAAGTTTGACTTTCATATGTCATAGAATCTTACAATTGGCATATTTTTCCATATGCGTCATGGATTCTCAAAGGAATCTCTTGCCACATCACATATCTATGGGTGACAAATCCAATGCTCTCATCCTCCATGTTAATTATAAATTGGACACTCTTTCTCTCATTTTCGGTCCTTGAATCCTTGAAGTCTTGAGTCCTTGGTCCTAATTCTTGAGCATTTTTCAAGTCCTTTTCTTCTTTGCATTTTTCATTCTTTCTCTCACATTAAAATCACACTTCTAGTATTCTCATGGCATTATCCACATCATATAATTTTGCTTCAATTTTGTGTGCACTACAGGCAAGTTAGAGCTACAATCATTTGGAGAAGAAAGAAGGACATGGGAGCTACAAACAAAAGAGGGGGTTTCTATTGCTTTCTTTATTACTTTGGATTTCATGGAAGACTAGTGGGTGCTAATATATGTTAATTGAGTTTTGTGATTTCTCATAGTATGTTATGCATTTAATCCATTTTTTGGTCCTACATTTGGTGAACCTGACTTGAACATGCATATCTAACTTGGGTTTTCTTGTTTTGTGCTTGCAGGTGCAAGGAAGGAGCTCACTTGGAAGGGTATAATGACTATCTTCTATTCCTTTTCACACCTAGATTAATTAGGGGGTCTAGTTAAATGCTTATATGCTCTTGTTTCATGCATTCTATTAGCTTCTATTAGCTTCTGTCAGGGTGTACTTGGGACCCCTAGGAGCAATTTTAGGAGTCTAGAAGCCTCCAAAACCTCTTTCTATTGTTTTTGACTTGCTAACTATGCCCAAATGGGCCCCAACTATGTCATTGATGCAGTCTACACTATTTGGGCACACTTAGGAGTGTAGCTTTGAAATTTTCAATTTCTAGGTCTTATCTAGGCACCAATTCCCCATAACTTGCACCAGGGCTCCCAACTGCACCCTAAAACTACCAACTATGACCAACTAGGCCCCAACTACATCATTGATGTATTCTACACTATTTGGGTGCACTTGGGGGTGTTCTGAGCCATTTTGGCCTTCTAGGGTGCAATCTGCTCTATTAGAGCACACCTGGTTCACAGTAAGCACATACATTAATCAGAATCTACACATAAGGTTTCCATTTCCTTCTAGAACTTAGATTAGATGATTTTTTGTTACTAATGGTTTATTTGTAGCATGTGGTGATCATGGGATGAAGACATGATCATAAACTACTAATGCTTTATTTGCAGGATGTTGTTGAAGACCATTGTGTGCTTGTCAAAACCATGTGTGTGGATTTCTTAGATTAGATAACATCTCATTTGGTGCTTAAAATGAACCTTTTTATTTTTTGCATTGTGTTTCTATAGTGTTAAATCCCTAGGAGTTGCATTGGACGTGGATCTTGGGTGTAAGAGAAATCTGTGTAACTTCTATAGGAGGCCTGACTTGGACCAAGATACTCAATATTTGGTATGCTAGGGGATGACCTCAGAGTAGTAATAGGCCAAAAGCTAGGTCAACATTCTAACTGCTATATAAAATTTGATTACGGTGAAAGCTATGTTGGTGGTATTGCTGTGTGATAGCTCTCCTCTAGTACCCTTGTGGTGTGTCAAACCCCGATTCTTGGGGCTGGGAGACCTTCTACAGAAGTTTATCATTCACTTGCCAAATGGAATGCCCTTACTAAAAATTGTGTTTTAGTGTCCAAAATCCTTTCTATCCACTAGCTCAATGGGTCACCCATGCCTGTGAAGACATCCTACATTCTCGCGATCCTTAGCAGAGGCAACAGTCCCTTGGGAAATCATGCCCCTTGGGAAGTAGATCTTGGTAACCCTGAGAAGTGAGTTCGCTATAAGGGGGAGCCTATGATGCCAATATCCTAGGTTGTCTTCTTTGGATAAGCATGGCTGAACTTTGGTTGAAGTAGGAATTTAGTGGATATAGTCCTAAAAGCCTAGGTAATGGTGTGTTTGTTAACTTTTAACAATAGCTATTCTTGTCTTAATGTGTCTTGCGTGTGTGTAAAACATAATCAAGATAATAGCCAACATTCAAATTTACACCTTGAACCTTCTCCAAACATTACACATTGTCAAGACTTTACAACCTTTACCAAACTTTGCAAACTTTGGTTCAACACACTCAAACCTTGGAAAACATGGTGACTTGTGCTCCTAAACGTGCTTGGCAAAATGTAGATCTCACACTTGCATAGACTTCACTTGAATTCACCCTAGTATAGGCCTCATTCATGCATCATATAGACTTCATATTTCACCTTTTAGTCCTCATTTAACATCTATTACCTTTCATATTGCATCCATTTAGGTTCAATTTACCTCCCTAAGTTTTTGCATTCCCATCTCAAAATTAGCACTTTTCATTCATCACCTTACATCTTTGCATACCTATTCATCATCTTGACCACTTTAACCATTATTTTGTGTGTCCTAACCATCATTTTGAGAATTCATACTGGCCCTAACATTGTCCCCTACTATTTACCCCTCTATGACATCAATCTTGAAATCATAGCTCCCAGAATTGCCTCAGTTTCAGCCCAATTTACCAGCTGTGTCCTGAAACTACCAACTACTTCATTGACATATTTGGCACTATTTGGGTGCACTTGGTGGTCCTTAGGCCCAGTTTTGGATTCCAAATAGCATTTTGGGGATTCAACAATGTCCTTAGGTACTTGGTTAGCTCCCTATGCATTAGCTTGCCTAGATCTGCATTTTGTAGCACCTAGTCTTCATTACCTTCACTTAGGACATAATTCCTAAGGTAATAACCTCTATTTTTCATCTCCAAACACATCCTAACATCAAAACCATCATCTTAGCTTCTTGGCATATTAGTTTGGCAACCATACCCTTCAGAATCAACAAACATTCTTCCTAGCTTACCAACTGTGCCCAAAAACTACCAACTATGCCCAAACTAGCTCCAAGTGCATCAATGATGTAGTTGATACTATTTGAGCACACTTGGAACTATTAGGGTGCACTTGGGTACCTGCATGACCATTTTGGGCCTCCAAACTGCACTTTAGGACCCCAAAACTACATCTAGGAGCCTCTGCACCTCCCCATTCTGCATTTGACCCAAAATCATATCTTGCACCCAAAATACCATTTTTCATCATATGCATTGTCCATATCACACATATTATTAGCATCACCACCATTTTGAGTCCCCAAAACATCATTTTGAACCCTCAAAACTTTTGAATTTAGTCAAAAAACTAGACAAAGTATGAGTCTTAGAGTATCTCCTAGTGTTGATGGATAATGGATCTTGACTAGTCTTTTTATCTTTTCTTATCACTTTTCTTGGGTCAAAATCTGTCTATGTATTGATAGATTTGACCTTGTCATCTTTTATCAATTTGATCTTTTCATCTTTTGTCACTTTTTGGTCAAGATCCAAAGTCCTCTATCACAAGGTTAAGCTCCTAGACAAGATACTTTCTAAAAGGTTTTACCTAAGTTCAAAACTTTCCATATACCATTTTCATAGCATAATCATATCCATAGCATCCCCAAACATCATTTTGACTTACCCTAGTGGTATATCCCCTTCATCTTGCATGGTCCAAACCTTAGCATCATTCTCACTACCAAACCCTATTAGATTATCCATCAACCAAATTTCCTTCTTGATCATTTACCCTCATTTTGCATATCCTAAACATCATTATCAACCCTTGGAAACTAGCCTTTACATAGTCTAACTTGCATACACCTACCTTTACTATCATTACCAAGTCCAAAACATAGCCCTAACCTTCATTTTGCATACCCTCAAAACATCACCTTGCATTTGCATTTGCATAACATCCCTAAGACATTTTCACTTTGCACATCAAAACCCTAATTTATTTAGCATTTCCTCACATTTCATAACATTCCTAAACACTTAAAAATCCCAAAAATACTCATACCTTGCATACCCACCACTCTAAATCACTCAAAACACTCAAAATTTCCATTGTATCTACATTCCTAGGTATCATGCCAGCACTTACTAGGATGCAATCAACTCAGAGACCCAAGGAACTCTATCAACCTTTGTTTTTTGAGGCACAAGCACAACCAAAACTTTTTCCAAGATAGAGAAGGAGCAATAAAACCCAACAAACCTTTGACGAGGACCAAATTGATGCATCACAACCATTACTAGTAGACCCCTTGAACATGTATCCACAAGATCCTCATAATCAAGCTATGACACAATAAACCTCAAATAATACACCTACCATGATATTTCCTCCAAACACTTCCCCCACACATGGGATGGTTTAGTGGAGTCCATACTTTGAACCTATATTCATGCCAATACCACCAAGAGGAGGAAGTGTGCCAACCACACTCGAGGATGAACAATCACATTCCTTTGAATTTAGCCAACCTAACACAAGTACTTTCAACTATAACACATCAAACATACAACAAGGTACTATACACCTTAGTGATGACTCTCACACTGACTATGGCATCACTGATGAAGGAATGGCTAGAGCATGTCAAGACAAAAAAATTCGTAAAAACTTCAAACTTTTGGCAGCCCAAGAAATTGTCAAATTTAACCCAAACGTGGAAGGACCCAAATCCAAACATCAAACCAACACAACTATTGAAAACATACAACCCATGATCAATTTGGACTTAGATAAGGGAAAACAACCTTTGGAGTTTTCAAACACAATAATGACACCTATAAGGTCCCATCAAGAATCAACCATCGAAATCCTCCAAATTACATTTGAACACATCAATGTTAACCCCTTGTTCAACGAAATAACACCAATCCCTAAACATCCCAAAAGGACATTAAGACTTGATTTTAGTCACATGATGCAACAACAAGATGCACCTAAAGGGACTTGTGCTCTAGGGATGCCAGACATACCTTCTCTGGAGGCAAATCAACAAAGTACACCTTTGCTCCTAACTTTACCAAGTGCTATGACATCAAATGCTATGGAGCCTCTCATAAGTACAACATGTGAAACATCAAGTGCAACCATCCCTATGGACACACCAAAAAAACAATCCAAACATGACGTTCAATTCTCAAGGACTTAGTCAACCCCCACGACAACAACAATCTATAGTGGTACAAGGACTTAACACTTCCAAGGTGCAACCAAGTCTACATCCACTTAACACACATCCCATGTATCAACAACAACATCAACCACAATGAAAACAACCTCAAGTGGGGCAAACATCCAACATTCCTAATACGCAGTCCCATGTGAACCCACTTGACTTACACACAATTTATCAACAAAAATTTCAGCAACAATTCCAACAACAACAAGCAATGTTTTCTAAACAACAAGAACAACTCAAACAAAAAATGGAATATCAAAGACACCTTGAGCAAAAAATTGTGTACCAGCAACATTTTTTACAAAAACAACATGTGCCACAACAACCTCAATAGATACCCCTACAACAACACTCACGTACATGGTCTCACATACAACCAACAGAGGTATCCCAACAACAACCAAAACACATGGCACAACAATGGCACATGGTACAACAATCACAGTTAATCCCTCAACAAGTGCCACATCAAATACCACAACAAGTTCCCCAACAATAGGGACCTTTTTGTCTTCGAGGTTCCAACATACCCCCACCACCTAGTAAAACTTCATCAAACTCATCAGACACAGAAATGTTAGAACTTAGTAGACATAGTTCCCGCCATAGGAAACGGTCTACTCACAAACACAAAGGACTTGAAAGAAAGACCATCATACAAAATCCCAATGAAGAGCTATTACAACAATTCAAACAACTTTCCAAACAAGTCGAGGCATTGGGAGTCCAAAAGAAATAGGCTCTATATATAGAAAGGGACCTACATCCTAACCCATTCAATAAAAGTTTGTCTATGCCTCCATTCCCAAAACACTTTAAGGCTCCAAGGTTTGAAAAATACCAAGGAAAAGGCAACCCTATTGACCACATCCAAGAATTTTGTGCCTCATGTACCAAACTTAGTGATGAACCCACATACCTCATGAGATTGTTCCCTCATTCTCTAGGTGGGCCCGCACTTGAATGGTACTCCAAACTTCCTGGTAATATCAAATCCTGGTTAAAGCTAGCAGACAAGTTCATCTCTCACTTTTCCTTCAACATTACAAATGAGGTGAAACTTTTTGATTTGTGCTCAACTAAATAGAAGATGGGAGAACCATTCATCATATTCTTACTGTGTTGGAGAATCTTAGTTAGTCAATGCTCACTAGACATTCCTGAAGAACAACAAGTAAACTTGTGCATTGAAAACTTAGTCCCAGACTTAATGTATGAACTCAAAATCAAGAGTCCAAGAACCATTTCTAAACTGATGAAAAAAGGGGCTAGTATTGAAGATGCTCTTATCCGTAAGGGAATCCTCAAGACAAACAAGGACAACACCAATACCAACTCATGTAATGACAATCCAAAAGATTTCTCCAAAAACAAGAATGTGACTAATGATGGTATCATGGATGCATGAATGATTAGCACAACACAACCTCAACTAAATTTTAAAGTTAGAAACCCTACAAATTCACAAACCTCTAATCAAACATCAGCTCCACAATAGAAAACTGAGACTTCCACGCAAGACAAACCTCAAAGACATCCTAGAACCAAAGACAGGAAATTCACACCATTAGGAATACCACTTGAGACTGCATTACAATAGTTAATGAGTAATAACTTCCTACAACTACCCCCAATCAAAGATGAACCATTAACTAAAGTAGATTGGTGGGATGACAAAAAGTATTGTGATTACCATTTCACCAAAGGACACAAGACTTCATTGTGCTTCCAATTGAAACATGCAATACAAGATCTTATTGATGATGGTGTAATCATAGTTGATCCATCACTATTAGCATCCAATATGATCACACTATTTTCAAAGATCCTTTGGGTAATCATGACAAAGAGAAACCTTCAAGTTCAAACTCAAACTCACAAGGTAATGTGAATTACACACGCATTGGCTATGACTACACCATCAATTTCTTTAATGAGTCTAATTTCTACATATCCACATTCACATTGAAGTTTGAAGACCCTCGTTGTGATGTCACTACATGTTGTACCAAGATCACCCTACTTGGAGCTCCATCTAGACCTGCTACTTCTACTAGACCTACACCCCCTAGTAGACCTGCCGCTCCTACATCATCTGATTATAGCCTTGTTGAATAGCTCAACAAGATCCTTGCACAAATATCCATTTTGGACCTACTACGTGCATCTCCCCAACACCAAAAGATCTTGGAGCAAGCCCTTAAAGAGTCAATAGTCCTAGATAACATGGATGTTGCCCAGTTCCAACCTATGGTTGGGAATCTATCTACATCACATCATATCAATTTTTCCCCTCAGGATATTCCTAAAGAAAAACCTAACCACAATGATCCCCTCTAGCTCAAAATCTTCATCCATAATGCCAAAGTTAGACGTGTCTTAATAGATGGAGGAGAAGGACTAAACATATGTACTCTTAAGGTGGTCAATAGTTTGGGTTATTTTGAAGAAAATTTGGATCCCTCTCGAAGAATCACAATAAAAGCCTATGATGATGGTGAACGCTTCTCCAAGGGTGTCATCATATTACTTGTTATAGTTGGTCCAACTACTAAAGATACATTGTTCCATGTCCTAGATATCGAAATGAATTGCAACATGATACTGGGACGCCCTTGGCTTCATGCTATAAAAGTAGGACCCTCTACATATCATCAATGTCTAAATTTTTCCTATAATAACATGGAGGTTACCATCCCTAGCAATCCAGATCCTTTCCAGTTTTGTGCTAATCTAAGAGATGCTATTGCATACCAAATCCCAAAAAATAATGAAACACAACCCAAAAATTCCTCTAAGTATGTGGATGCTAATATACTCCTTAGTAAGGCCAAGGAAAAGATGAAGATTGAAGAAAATGGGTGTGGAGAATACTTTTTGTATTATGTATCCCACATCAAGGAGTCACCACTTTCTCCCATCAATACACAGAATACCACTTCTAGCAATAAGAATACTTCTATTTGTATGGAGAAAGCAAAAGAAGACCAAGAACCTACTTTGATATCTCCTAGCAAGTATGGACTTGGGTTTACTATCATGCAGAAACAAGGCTATGATGGCTATAGTGGTCTTGGATCTAAGAAATAAGGAATCATTGAACCTATCACTACAAAAGGATGACCTCCTAGTTTGGGGCTTGGATTTAAACCATTACAAATAGGTCCTCCTAGTACAATGATACCTACATGTAAGACTATGGATGTTTTGAACAATGAAAAGGCATCTGAGGATATCCCAATTGAAACCAACAATCCTCTAGCTTTTGAGCATGACCCAAATGATACAATAGAATCTAATACCCATATCCATACTTTCAACCAAAGTCCATTCAATACTGATGATGACATCCCCTCAAGTTATCCTGAACTGTTGGATTGGGACCAACGTGGACCACCAATTTTTGATTGATTCGATAATGATGATGCTCTCATAATAGACTTTGAAATCTATGAAGGCATTATGATTGAAAAACATAAAGAGGAAATTTCTTCTAAAGAGAACACATTGGCATACTTTTGGAGCCAACTCTACCTAGTTACAAAGCAAAAAGAAAAAAAGATAGCAAGCATAGGTTTCTTGGTGAAAACTAAAAGGCACCATTGGACTGTAAAAAATCAAAAGATAAGTAGCTCCCAATGATACAAAATGAAAAATATGATGCCATCAATATCAGTGTTCCAATGTTTAACATGCCATAAAGTCTTTTGGAGCTCTCTCGATTAGCATTCTTGTGGAAGGTCATTGGTCTCAACCCTCCCAACCCTCGCTTATATCCAATTATTTATCCCCAAATCCAGCTACCTAATTTTCCTAGCACTCAACATCACATCTCTATCCCATAATCCTTTCTATATGTCATCATTAGTTGCATCCCACATGACATTTTTTTTGACCTAATTATCCTCAGATGCCTTGATTCACAAGAGACAGACACTGTCTTACATACGGTACATGATGGTATATCTCGAGGCCTTTCCAATGGTTTGATTTTAGCTACAAACTTGGAATGACTCCTATGTAGTTATGGTCAGTCATGGATCCAGAGCTCATCAGTTAGCAACACCAACAACAGATATCTTCTCAGCATTTCTCAGTGACATTCTTGATTCCATCTAAAAGTCCTAAAAAAAATCAAAAAAATAGCAAAAAGTCTAGAAAAAAGAAAAGAAAGAAGTGAAAAAAGTCATGAAAAAATGGATGCCTTGATGAAAACTTGGAAAATAGGCATCTTGGCACAAAAATTTGAGTCAAGAGAAAAATTTTGTCCAAAAGTGAAAACCTGGCAAACAAGCACTTTGGGCAAGTACCATTGTGAAAACTTGGAAAATAGGTGCCAGGTGTAATCAGTGTTGCTCCTCCATCTATCATGATTCCATCTAGTTTTCCCCCCTCTATCATTCCTTGATCATATCCTTCATATTGCAAGACATCCTTGGTCCCTTATCATGGCTCACGAACTGGTTAATCTTCTTTGTTATCTTTCCTAAGAATCACCAGTCTACACACACACTCTATCATTTGGCCTTTGTAAATAGTTTGTGTCTTGTCTGGGGGCATATTACCTACATGGTGCACAAGTTTGAACTTGAACTGGGGGCATATCCCTAAGCACTTTTTATCCATTGGACCTATCGCATAACAGATTGGAGCTAACACCTATATATGCTTTTATGATCCTGAAAAAATACTAAACATGCAAATATGATCCTAAAAAAATCATACAATGTCTTGAAAAAAGCACTAAAAACCATAAAATGTCCTGAAAAAATCATAAAATGTCCTGAATAAACCCTAAAAATTGTAAAATGTCTTGAAAAAAATGGTCACGCAAAAAAATCAAATATCCCCAAAAACCCTAAAAATCACAAAACCTATCAAAAATTTGCAATAAACCTTGCACATATTCACTATGGATAACCACCCCTTTTGGGTAAACACTTGCACTTTGCAGGCTAAAACTCAAAGCACTATGCCTTTAAGACAATCACACTATCTGAGCAACATGAACCAACAACCAATCCAACATGTCACTATGAAGCTATCAACTAAATCCACAACTAGAACTATCACATCATCAACATTTCAAACACCATCTAAACACCTAAAATACTAAAAAGCTAGTAATAATGAACAAGAATAGTTGTTGGCTCACATTGTTTAGTGAGTGATTTATATTTTGCTTTGTTTTTCTTTGATCATGTTATTATGCCACTCGATGATATAAAACTGATCTATGAGAGTGGCCGGGATGGTTCATGGTCATCTTTTTCTATTTTTTGTTTGTTATAATGTACTTTTGAGAGTCTGGGGCATGTACGTATGCCTTAGGAAGGACAAGGTCATTCTCTATTTGCATCGTGCTTGTTTATGCAAAAGGCTTGCATTTACATTCTGGCCCTTTATGCCATGATGCATTACATTTCATTTTCCATATCAAAATAAAGCTCCATTTGACATATAGTGCACTTTCTAGAAAAAAAATTCTTTCCATCATACTAACATCTCCTCATCTCATCTTTATTTTTCATCTCATTCTCCATCACCATGATCATGTCTTTTGATTCTCTTAAATCTAGCATTCATGCATTCTTGCATCATCCTACACTGTCAATCAACTTTCTGTAGCTTTTCACCTGGTTCAACCTCAATCTGACATTTTTCTAATCATCTTTGACCAAATATGACCATTTTTTATGATTTCACTCATGCTCTAACATCTTTCCATCATTTTGGGCATGCACGCACAGTTTTGGGTCATTCCGAGTCCAATCGGGCTGATTCTGGGCCCTGGAGCCTTTTAGGGTACAATCTACACTTTCAAGGCATATTTGGGGTTCCCAAGTACGTAATTGATGCACTTGGTAGAGTTTGGGCACACTTGGGGACCTAGCTTATCTAGAACTACTCCTGGAACCCCTAGGTTGCACTCCAGAGGCCATAACTTTTGCATTTCAATTTTGATTTAGAAACCATCAGTTGCATTGGACTCATATCTTTCTTGTGAACAAAATGAGCTATCATTTTCATTATTTGGTCACTATATGGAGTGGTAATCCTTGAGATTACTCTTGGCCTCCTATTTGTCCCTCGTCATGTTGATTTTGGCCCTTAGAGCCTTCTCGGGCACATTTTGCACTTTCTAAGACCACTTGGGCTTCCCAAGTGCATCATTGATGCACTTGGTACTATCATGACACACTTTTACTTACCAACTATGTCATTTATGCACTTTGTTGAGTTTTGGGCGCACTTGGGGACCTAGGATCCCTAGAACTGCTCTCAGAGCTCCTATGTTGCACTCCGGAGCCCATAACTTATGCGTTTTAACTTAGATTTGCAATCTGTCAATTTCATTGGATTTTTATCTTCATTTTGGAAAAAATGAACTATCACTTTTATCATTTTGTGTCTTTCTTGAGTGTTCACCCATGCAATTCCTCTGGGGCTCCTGATTGACCCTGTTTTGCACTCTGGGCCTCATAACTTTCACATTTTAGCTCAGATTTTCATTCTGTTAGTTGCTATGGTTTTGTCTTCTTTTTGTCAACAAATTGAATTATCATATGCTTATCTTATTCAATTTATTTAGGGGGCACCAATATATATCATCCCTACTGGGGCATGTTGTGGCTCTCTCGTCAGTTATTCTTTGATACAATGCTCTAAATCACATTGTATCAAAGAGGAGCAAAATGTAGACACTCAAAAATGGTTCGTATCTACGATTTCATCACTTCTACATACTAATTTGTACCATTTTATCATTCTAATAACTTTGATCTTTTGGCCAAAATTTATTATACTTTATCATTTTTATCCTCTCGCACATCAATTTCATGTCATTTCGAAATCATATCAAATCAACTCGAAACCATTTCAAATCAACTCAAAATCACCCCAAATCAACTCAAAATCACTTAGAATTAGTCCTAATCAACCTAAAACATATCAAACATCCCAAATAAATTATCATTTATCTACTCCTAGGTACTGTTGTGGCTTTCAGTACCTTGAAAACTGATCAACCTATCAATCTTATCAATCTGACCTTAGTACTGTCACGACTCTCAGTGCTAGGTTAAACTATCATTTATGTCATCCAATATTTGACATTGTTGAGGCTTTTAATGTCAAATCATGGCATCATCAACCATTTTAATAATATTGACAGCGTCTGTCGATGTTATTATGATCAAACCTTATCAATTAGTTTCAATCCTATAGCATTTCCAATGTCAGTTAAATGTTACATATCAACCAATTCATGTCATGTGTCCTTGGCATGTTATAAATTTTTATCTATCAATCAATTTGAACATGGATTTGGTCTATCTATCATCATCTTATTCTATATCCATTATCATTACATTTTTATCAAAGGGTACAGTCGCATTCATTTAATCAATTTGGCCAATCATCTGCTATAAATTTTCTCTATAGGATTAAATAACCCATAATTTAATCCTATTATTCTTTCTAATTATTCTTCCTAATTATCATCCTCAATTAATTAATTTTAATAATTAATTGATTCATTATCTGCAAACCATGGAAATTTACAATTTTCTAAGTTCCATTTTTCATCATTAATTATGTTTTCTACTAATTCTTATTTTGTGGAATAAAAGGATTTTTAATTCAAATATTCCATAAAATATTGCATCATCATAACACTTGGATATGACACCTCCTAGATTCTCCTTTGACACTTGGCTAAGATTTTTCATAATCAAATATTCTTATCTCTTACGCACGTCCCTATTTGGCTTATTTTTCATAGATTCTTGGCTTTAAGTGGGTTGAGGTGTCTTATGACGCGTCATAGATTCTCTTCCACATTTAGCCAAGTTTGACTTTCATGTGTCATAGAATCTTACAATTGGCATATTTTTCCATATGCATCATGGATTCTCAAAGGAATCTCTTGCCACATCACATATCTATGGATGACAAATCCAATGCTCTCATCCTCCACGTCAATTATAAATTGGACACTCTTTCTCTCATTTTTGGTCCTTGAATCCTTGAAGTCTTGAGTCCTTGGTCCTAATTCTTGAGCATTTTTCAAGTCCTTGGCTTCTTTGCATTTTGCATTCTTTCTCTCACATTAAAATCACACTTCTAGTATTCTCATGGCATTATCCACATCATAGAATTTTTCTTCAATTTTGTGTGTACTATAGGCAAGTTAGAGCTACAATTGTTTGGAGAAGAAAGAAGGACATGGGAGCTACAAAAAAAAGAGGGGGTTTCTATTTCTTTCTTTATTAGTTTGGCTTTCATGGTAGACTAGTGGGTGCTAATATATGTTGATTGAGTTTTGTGATTTCTCATAGTATGTTATACATTTAACCCATTTTCTGGTCCTACACCCACAGTGCCAAGATGGATTGTTGATAGAAGAGGGTGGAATCTATGGATGAGCTTGGGATTTGTAGAGTGATATTTAGGGTAAAGAGACTAGTATCCCTTCATATGATTTCTTCTATGTAGCTTAGGTAATGCATGTGAAAGGGATGTCAGTTATTCACTATCACTATTAGTGACAAAGAGGAAGATTTAGGGGGAGAGCCATCCCTCGATGATTTCCCTATCCTACAAGAGTTTGTACATGTGTTTCCTTCAGAGCTCCTCGATATGCCTTCACCTAGATTAGTGAATTTTCATATTGATCTTGTGCCAGGAGCTGAGCCAGTATCAAGAGCATTGTATAGGATGGCTACTCATGAGCTTAGTGAACTAAAGACTTATTTGAAGGAAATATTAGAGAAGGGGCATATTTGACCTAGTGTGTCACCTTGGGGTGCACTAGTGATCTTTGTAAAGAAGAAAGATGAATCACTAAGGTTGTGCATTGATTATCGACACTTGAACAAAGTAACCATCAAGAATTGATATCCTCTTCTTAGAATTGATGATTTCTTCAATCAATTACAGGGTACTTGAGTATTTTCAAAGATTGATATTAAGTTGGGCTATCATCAGTTGAGGATTGTGGATAGTGACATCCCCAAGACTACATTCTGTACAAGGTATGGTCACTACAAGTTCACCGTGGTACCATTTGGCCTCAAAAATGCTCTAACTATATTCATAAGCCTCATGAATGGAGTATTCTATACCTTTTTGGATAAATTTGTGGTCATATTCCTTGATGACATTCTAATTTATTCTTGTGATGAGAAGGAGCATGAAGAGCACTTGAGACAAGTATTGCAAAAGTTGAGAGAGAATCAGTTGTTTGGCAGCTTGTTGAAGTGTGTATTCTATAGACCTAAGATACATTATTTGGGTCATGTCATATCAGGAAATAGAGTCTCAATAGAGCCATCAAAGATTAGGGCCATCATGGATTAGCCAGCACGCACTCATATCACTAAAGTGAGGAGCTTTATGGGACTAGCAGGATATTACTGACGCTTCACTATGAGATTTTCTAGATTGGCACACCCAATTACATCTCTTCAAAAAAAGGAGAAGAAGTATGAGTGGGTAGAGAAGTGTGATAGATCTTTTCAAGAGCTCAAGACAGCCCTCACAAGTGCACTGATTCTTGTAGTACTAGATCCTTCTATAGATTTTGTGGTGTGCATTGATGCATCTTTGGATGGTATAGGGGTAGTTCTTATGCAGGATGGATGACCTATTTCCTTCGAGTCTAGAAAGTTGAAGACTCATGAACTCAATTACCCTACTCACAACCTATAGCTTGTAGCTATTGTTCATGCCTTGGTAAGGTGTTGACACTTCCTTCTAGGTCATAGATTTGAACTTCATTCTGACCACCAGAGCTTATAGTACATATTTGCTCAGTCAAAGCTTAATGCTAGGTAGAGAAGGTGGATGGAGTTCCTCTGTGAGTATGATTTTGGTGTTCATTACATCAAGGGAATGGAGAATGTTGTTGCAGATGCCTTAAGTAGAAGGTTCCATGAGCTATCATTTGTGACTACTTGCACCGATCTGAGAGAGTGGTTCCTATAACACCTACCAGCAAATGAGCTTTATGTAGAAGTTAGTCAGATGGTGCATTCTCAGAAACCCTTAGAAAGGAAGTATTTAGAGTATTCTTTGGAGTCTGATGGACTTTTGCTTCATAGATGACATATGTATGTACCTTCCATTGGGGGTTTGTGTGAGCTCATTTTACTTGAGGCTCACAGGGTACCTTATGTAGTGCACCCTTGTGTTAAGAAGTTACATGCAGATCTAAGATAGTTATATCATTGGCTAGGCATGAGAGTGCATATTGCTAACATAGTTGTGAGATGCCTTGAGTGTCAAAGGGTGAAGGCAAAACACTATCATCCTGGTGGGCTTCTTTAGCCTCATGAGATTGCAGAGTGGAAGTGGGATGTTATATCTATGTATTAAATTGTTGGTCTCCCCATGTCATCTTGCCACCATGATGCCATTTTGGTGATAGTTGACATGTTGACCAAGGTTACCCATTTCTCACCCATGCATACTAGATACATAGCACGAGACATAGCTCAGGTGTTTTTGTGGGACATTGTCAGACTTAATGGCATTCTCCATAAGATCATCTCTAATAGAGACTCACTGTTCACTTCATCTTTTTGGAGAGAGTTACAAGCAACATTGGGCACTAGGCTCAATTTTAGTACAGTGTACCATCCTCAGACTGACAATAAAATTGAGCAAGTGAATCAAGTTTTGGAGGACATGTTATGTATGTATGTGATGGACTATCAAGTAAAATGGGAGGAATACATACATCTTGTCAAATTTTCCTATAACAATGAGCACCATTCCTCCATAGGTATGCCACTTTATGAGGCTTTGTATGGAAGACCTTTCAGAACACCCTTGTGTTGGGATAGAATCGAGGATCAAGTATCTATTGATCCTTAATTAGTAAAGGAGATGGAGCAACAAGTGACCCTAATTAGGCAGTGCCTGAGAGAGGCACAGGATAGGCAGAAGAAGCATTCTAATGCAAAGAGGATAGATCAAGAGTATCAAGTTGGTGATAGAGTCTTCTTGAGGGTGTGATTGCACAAGGTTCTAATTCGATTTAGAAAGGGCTCTAAGTTGGCACCCTGGTTCATTGGACCATTTGAGATCCTAGAGAGGATAGGACCAATTGCATACCATTTAACTTTACCACCTAGCCTGTCATGCATCCACGATGTGTTTCACATTTTAGTACTTAGAGGATACATTTATGATGAGTCTCATAATATAGATTGGGATGCTTTGTAGGTGGAGTCAGATGGGAAGCTAGCTCTGGAGCCTATCCATATTATTGCTTGATGGACCCTAGCTCTTCGAGGCCAAGAGCTAGACCAAGTTAGGGTCCAGTGGGATTGTTATGATGAGTTCATGGCTTCATGGGAGGATGTAGCATAGATGTGATCTCAGTACCCATATCTTTTTGATGAATGCCAGGAGGAAGTTCATGGCTACTAGGGGAGGTTGTGAGGCCTCGCTCTGACCCATCATAGCATAGTGATACACTATTATTTTGATACTCATGACTCGATATGTTGAGACACTATCAAATACACTAAACATTATTGTGTTATTATGTTGTGTGATGTTTTACTTTTAGATGTTTGATTATGTTATTTGATGTTTTATGAACATGTATATTGATGAAGTAGTGTAGAAAGTGAATGCAGAATTAACACTTTGAGTATGCAATTTTAATGATTAAGTATATGAGTAGAATGAGATAAATAATTGATTATTTGAAAAATGGATGTTTTAATTTATGTGACTTCCCTGATACATTATATATATATGTATATGTATATGTATATATATATATATATATATATATATATATATATATATATATATATATATATATATATATATATATATATATATATATATATATATATATATATATATATATATATATATATATATATATATATATATATATATATATATATATATGCATGTGATTTTCTTAAGGGACTAATGTGTGCAATGAGTGTGCAAGATATTTTAGTCGAGAAATCTAACGAAGAAATGAAACTGAACCCTATGTACCAATTGTGGAAACTAGGGTTAAATTGATGAAAGATGCAAACCTCATTGTTCATATTTTATTTGTATTGTGAGTTGAATGAATATATCATTTTGTAATCAGTAAATATAATGTTTCGTAACAGTGTTTTTATAGTATCGCTTGACACTCATGAATTGTATATGCATTCCAACATGAAAGTTAGGGTTAACCAAGTAACTTAAAGATCTAAGTCAAATTAGGTTAGCGACCTTTTTGCTAATTAGTTAGTAATTGAGATTAATTACCCCTAATCCAGATTAGTGTTTAATCTACATTTTGAAGGTTCTTAGATAGTCCTAAAATTTTCTAGCTTTTGATAGGTCCCTAATTAATCTTAAAGGCCTAAAATCATGAAATCTAAGTACCCAAAGGGTATGGGTATGGGTTGAGGCCATTTTCCACCCCCCAACCCCTTTTGTTGACTTTTATGGTCACTCAAAAACCCCATTTTTGCTTTATTGCAAAAATTGATAGATTTCATCATGAGTTGGATGACCTTATCTCCACCTTGAAGTTAGCCTTAGGTCTAGTTGTGTTAGAAGCCTTTAGAACTTTTGGGCAAGTAAGGGAGTTATTGTATCTTAGAGGTGGTTGAGTTTAGGATCTTATTTAGAGGCAATTTTGAGAGGATTTTGAGTGTTCACCCAACCTCTAGTTTTAGAGTGGAATTCAAAATTGAAGGAGGAGAGGAAAACAAGCTCATCTCAAATTTGTCCATTTGCCATAACCTGATTTTTGAAGGTAGGAATACTTCACCTCATTTGGTTCATGTTGTGTTTCATGTTTTAGTTTGATTGCATATGTATATTTGTATGTGTGTTGAGTATGTTTGGGATGGATTGAAATTGGTTTTCTTAAATGTATTTCCTTTGTGTTTTTGTTTGAAATTTCAAAGGGATTGTATGGGTAGTATTGGCACTACTCACCCTTGGATATGGTAGAAGTGGCCATGTATAGCGGAAGGTCCTTAGTTGGACTCTGATAGTGTGGAGTTTCTTCTTAGGATGAGAAGAGGGAGAGAGGGTAGGGTGTTATGGGCTCCTACTCATTAGCACAAACCATGTATGAGTTTTGAAATGTAAGAATGGGAAAACAAAAGTTCTTGAGTTTATAGCCCTGAAAGGTCACTTGTTTCAGTGTTGTGTCTGACGTCTCCTATTGGAAAAATCCACCTTCTCCCTAGTTTGGTTCAATTCCAAACCTATTGTGAAAACCTGGGATGGGGGTGAATGTCTAATTTTTTCTTCATGTTATGATTGGTTGTCTCCTGGTCAATTTTTTGTTCTCTCCATGATCATCGTGATGTATTGCAGAATTCGTAATGGATCCCTTGTTAAGGGCCTAGAAGGAAATTTAGAATTGTATTGGATTTCAAATATGTTGGGAGTTTTTCCCTTGGGATAATATCCTATGTAAAAATATTACATTTAAACTTATTGTTGAAGTGGCAACGATGTCGAGTTTTCTTACTGGTTCTTTCCTAGTAGAGCCTTTGAATTAGGTGGTTTAATAGAAAAAGAGATTGAGTAAAAAATAAAAAAACATGTTCCCTTGAGGTAAATAGTTTTGGATTTTGTATGGAAACAAAATTAATTGTTCTCCCTACAACAGAGAATCTTCAGATTCCTCAAATATTCTTTTCTTGACTTTATTAGAAATTAAAATATTAAATATATATTAAAAAAAAGGAAACAACAAAAAATAGATATATGTCTATTAAAATAAATATCCCAAATATCCTAGCAAACCTACCTAAACTTTTTAAACATAACTTTTACCAAGAAAACTTTATTCACATTTTATCCTATCATTATTCCTCCTTTATAGGTGAATTTTCCAAGTGGTCTGTCATATGACAAATGTACTAGTGAATAAGTAAATATGGGGGGGCAAGATTTTAATGGGCTTTTAAACCAAAACCCACACACCTCATAGCAAGTTCATTTTAAAACTTTAACTCCTCCTAAGTCAAATCAAATTTGACTTTGCTAAGCCCATTACAAACCTTAGGCAAAATGCTTTACTTGAGAAGGAGGGCTCACATGACCCTAGGGGAGGGTTATTTAATAAAGTAGTTAGTGTAGGTTAGTCTAGGTTAATATGTTTATTAAAATATAGTTTTTTCTTTAAAAAGTTTAGTTTGGTTTTAGTTAAGTTTCATGTGATATGTATTTAATTTAAATTTTTTTAAAAATATTAGCAATTAATATGTTTTAAGTATTAGCTTGCTTTAATATTAGAATTTAAGTTAGTTTTAGTTAGAATGTAGTATTAGTAAATTTCTTTTTGTAGTTAGTTTTACTATTTAGGATTAGTATTAATAAAATGTTAGTTAAGGTTAATTGTTAGTATTTAGTTTTAGAATATTAATTAGATTTTTTTTAATTTAAAAGTTTAAATTTGAATTTAGTAAAATTCAGATGGTGTTAAAATATTAATTGACATATTATTTATATTATTATTTTATCCTAGTTAGAAGAAAATGATGTTTTATTGTATTAAATTAAATAAAGTTTAATTTTTCATATGATAGATGTGATGTTATATTATTTAGTGAATTCTTTTTATTTTGAATGTTTTAAATAATTAGAGTTAGGACTATGACTTTAATATTTTGAAATAATTAGATCTATATTTATTTAAATTATTATGCGAATAATTTAAAATATATTGTTCATTAATATTTTAAAAGGAAATGAAAACAAATGTCAAAATCGATTTGATAACGAAATTTTAATCTAATGATCTAGTCCTACACATTGTTTTTTGAACCTAAATAGAATATCAAGGTTTTAATAGGAAAACGTGTTGTTGTCTTGTAATGTACCTATGTCATAACTAAATTAAACTTATTGAACTTAGTGAACTTAATTATTATTGCTTAAAAAAAAAATTGCATGTTATTGCCCCCATATTTTGGGCATGACATGATCATCTTTAGACTGTGTGCCTCTTTGTTTGTTTAACTTGCCTTCAACTTCCTTCAAACTCTTTGCAAGAGCAGCATTGGTTGTTATTTGCTCCCTTACTATTTTTTCCAATTCAACATTTGTTACCTTGGTAGGTATTTCTTCCTCTTCTTTAGCAAGATCCATGGCTCTAATACCACTTGATGCAATGGAGCCTAGTGGGATTGATCAAAAGGTGATTAAGTAGTCCAAAAACCCTCTTCACTAAAGTCTTTCAACCAAATATCTTGGTAAATCTGATCAAATGTACAAGCACCAATCAAAAGTGCTACAAGGATGATACCAGGTTATCATAGCCCTACACCCAAACAAGGAAAACCCTAATCACTAGGGAACCCTATGAACAAGACAACTTATCACAAGTTGCTCATAATGCACAAATTGAACAATTTTGCAAAAAACAACCTTAAACTTATTCAAATGACCAAGGAAGACTCCAACACATGGGAATAGTTTATTTAGGTCACCAGTGATATGAAACAATGGTTAAAACTAAACTATGTAAGTTTTTCCACATGGTTGCTTTGTTAAGCCATCCAAAAATGCTAGTAGCCCTTTTTGATGAAAATCAAATTTTAAAGGAAATATCTCGACCCAAACCAGGGAAAAAAATCAGTTTTGGACACCCTTTTGGGACTTACAAAACATACAAATTCACCAAGGGATTATGAAACAAAAAAATGGGCTTTTGTTCATGTTCTCGCTTAGGCAATTAGGGTAGGCCTCCATTTACAAAGGAAGTACATGTTATAGGAATCCATACCAAAAAAATTATGGTAACATGTGAGTACAAACCTATTCAAGTTACAAACTTGATTTCAAGCCTTGGTACCAAGTTTGGTTGGAGTTGTGGAAGATGGTGCATCCTTTTCCTAACATGCACATGGGAATTGCATGCCTAGAGCACCAAATTTCTCAAGGATCCCTAAAAGTAAAAACTTAAAATCACTTGCATCTTAAAGTAAATATCCAATACTATAATTTCACTAGAGGTCATTAAATTCCCATGGTGAAATTATCCTCTATGCTTGAAACTGCTTCAAAACCCTATGTTAGCAAGAAATTTGGGCCTACTTACACAAAAATGTGAGTATATTGAGTTAGGGAATAGATGGAGACTTAAAACCAAAATATTTGGAAATTTATTTCATCCACCTATCCAAAAGTTTAGGTTTTAAACATTGGGTGAATCTGTAAGAATCCATACAATACAAGATAGCATGTTGTTTTCAGTAAAAATAGGGTATTTTATTGATTAAAAGTTGAAAATACATAATTTCTCCTTCTCTCTTCCTATCACCCACCTTAAAGGGATTATTTTAGGATTTATAATATACATAAAAATATTTGAAACTTTTTATGGTCATTGGGGAAGTTTTTTATTTATTTACAAAAAGTTGCTTAAAAGTTGCTTGACAACTTTGCAATCAATTTTGCATTTTTTGCACTTTTTTCACTTTATAAGAAAATGTTATGAAAACTTAAATCTAATGACCCAAATAGGTCTTGAACATGATAAAATGTGAAATAATCCAAAATAGTAAGATTGTAGGCCCTTTAAACATCTTTGACCATAGTTGGCCATGGGCTTATAACAGTGCCAATCTTGGAACTAGGTCATAGAATTTGGTCTAGATGCCTATTTGATTACTCTTTTTGAGGTTTTATTTTGAGATCCAAGGTTTATATATTTGGATCCAAAATTTTATAGTGATGTATTTTGGGTGCTCCTACAACAATGACCAAAAACATTACATGTCCAACATTTAAATATATTATTACCATCTTTTTCTCTTCTCACAAGAAGTGTTAAACCTTCCTCAATCTTCTTGTCTTCATCAAATTTGGTTCTACTACTACCAGAAAAATATGCATGAGTGTTTTCACTTCTAGGCAGGCTTGGCAAAATATTCAAGGCACTAAAACTTGTCTCAACTCTTGTCAATTCTTCTGATTGCTCTAGATCTACTTATGTTGCTTCCAATCTTCTAAGATACATTTTCCTAGTAAACTATTTAGTGCAGGGTATAAGTAACTGAATCATCTAAGCAACTTTCTTAAATGGTGGTGTAAAATTTTTCAAGATCTTCCACACAACCTCATCTTCTTCCATAGTTGAACCATGAAACTTGATTCCTATAGCAATCTCTGATATCCTACCAATATAGTTTCTTACATACTCATCTTCCATCATCTTAGCATCTTGAAATGTGCATATCCAATTTTGTAATCTTACTCTCTTTGTATGTCCATCACCTTCAAAAATACATTTTAATGCTTTCCAAATTTCATGAGATGTTTGAAGTGTCTTTACGTGACTATATTCATTCTCAAGAAAAGCTAAAATTAGGGCTTCTCTAGCTCTCATGTTGCACATGAATAGATCTCTGTCTGCTTCAGTGCATTCTTCAATCTTCTCTTCTTTCACAATCATCTTATGACTCTTTGTCAAGATCCAATAACCTAAACCCATGCACAACAGATGTTTCTTCATCATTTCATTCTAGCTTTCATAGTTAGCCCCATCAAATCTAGGACTATCCTTTCTAAAAAATATTCACCATCGATCTCCCAAAGTTGTTAGGACCTAGGGCTCTAATAAAAATTGTTAGAATATATAGTCCACTGATATAACTAAGAGGAGGGGTGAATCAGTTATCCAAAAAATATCACAATTATCAACTTTAAACAAAATTAACCATATGAGTAATATAATCATAAACCACAACAAGTTACTCATACACAATAACACCAGATATGTTAACTAGGGAAACCTTTGATTAGAGGGAAAATCCTGGTGGGGATGGTGGGGATGGTACCCACAAGATGATGTACTAATATAAATATTCCTTGTTGGAGGATAGACCCTTTTAGGATTCTATAACAAAATTCAGTACATATCAATCCCTATTAGGAGACTTTGAATCCATTTTAGGAGATTCCAACCCTATTAGGAGTTGTGTCAACCCTAGTAGGAGTTGTGAAAGATAGCTGGACCAACTGGCCAAATAGCTTCAAGGGCAAGACCGGTGAACCCACTGTCCAAATGGCCTTTATATTATTCCTTGTAGAATAATAGAAGTGAATAGCAATTCCTTCCTCTATCCTACCAACTAGATCTCTACTCCTTTTGATCTTGTAACTAGATCAAAAAAATCACATCCAATAATCCCTTGGATCACTTCCTCATATTTAGTAAACACTCTACTCCTTTTCACACTTTTCACTTCATAAAATGATCACAACACTATTAAAAACAAGGAAAACATCTTTCCTTTATACCATATATTCAAAATAATTCCTTGAGTTGGCCTTGAGGCTTTCCTAATTAATTATAATAAGATAATTAATTAATTATAATTACGATAGCACTTTTCTCTCACAATCTATACAAAACTTCACATGTGCAATATTAGGGCTTGAGCACTTGCTAACATCACCAATAGACTGTCCTCTATCACCAGCTAACTAAGCATCTTGTCATTACATATCAGATGTAAGATAGCAAACAAACATCAAGAATTGTTTTTCATACCACTATGTTTCTTTACTACTCTCTATAAATCAAGTACAACTTTTTCACATCTTCAACTTTCATACTGAACATGTCAATGACTGCACACCACCAAAAAAGCCAAACCTTGTCCATACAACTACAATCTCTCTATTACCCTACCAGTCTTCACAGACTTACTACTATGTTGACATCAATGTATAGCCTAGTCATGAATGCAACATTTCAATTCTCTCTAATTCTTAGGATACTCCCCCAAAGTAGTATCATCATCATTCATGCTAACACCACCATCATCATAAAATATCCTATAAGAAAGGCCCTAGATACATGAGATGCAATTTATATCTTCTATGTACCATCAAAGCATAAAATTCCCCTATAATAGAGTAGAGGTGTTTGTACCTACTGACTCTATTTATGAATGTAATTTAGTAAAACAATCTACTAACAAATTTCTTCCACACAATAGAGAATGTTTTGAGAATCATGCTGAAAAAATGAAGGACATTGAAAAGTCTACAAAGATGAAAGATACAAGAATGGGGGAGTACACACTAGAACCAGTATTGTCATTGAAATCACTCCCTCCATATCCTCATTATTATGGTAGACCTTCTAAAGATATGAAACCATCTAAACTTCAAGAAAACATAATTCATAATGGTACCTTTGTATACTCAATTATCTCTTTTCAAGATGAGGATTTGGCCTAGCTATACAAAGAAGAAGATGTAAACAAGGAGGTAAAACATAGGGAAATATCACCTGAGAAACATGGAAGAGGCTATAAGCCAACAAAAAGATGGAATACAAGGGGAAAGGTCCCATTGGAAAGAATAAAAAAGGCTTAATTGACCTAATCAAAAGCTAATTTATCGAAGCCTAATGATAGAATAGGTCTAGATTTTGGAAAAACACCATTTCATCTAGGAAAAAATGTGAATGTACCAGCCCCCGAGAATCATGATGAGATCTCAAATAAAGAAAATCTATTAACTCTAAAATTTTCACCCTTGTCAAGTCATAAAAAACTTGACATCTTAGAGAAGCATGTGATCTTTTCTAGGTAGTAGGTCATCTAAAATTGTAAAGAACCTCTAGGTTCTAGGCTACTTCCTATTTGATGTTTCACCTAATGTTCTAAAAAACTATAAAACTTGGTAGGAAAAGGGGAGAAAATAACTAAATTTTAAAATGCATAAAAGTAAGGTGATTCACACATAAAACTAATTAAAGAGATTCTTAGAAGAATATAGTTTGAGAACTTGTTGTAACCTCATCACAGATATAACTTTTGATGATACATATCTCATATAAATATTTCATTGGAAGATTCTAAAATGAAAATATCAAAGGGGAAAATACCACAAAAATACTTGAAAGCTCTCGATAGAAGCTATAACAGATGCATAATAAAAATCAAATTTCATAGATTTTGAAATGAGACATAATTTTGAAAGGTTTTAAAAAGAGACACATTACCCAATAACATCAATCACAAAAAGGGCATATAGGTAAAGTCTTCAAAATTAGATCTAAATATGTTGTATTAAGCTCTCAGAGGCTCTGCAAAACTCTAATGATATAATTATTGAACAATTAAAATTATAATGCAAAAATTCAAAGATTCTTCTCTCCAATGAATGAATACTAAGTACAAGATGAGATAATATATTACAACCGTACTTCTACCTACCACAAACTATCCCCCTAAAAGTAGAAAACTCCTAGGTCAGATAGGATCTAAAACCCATAAAAATAGGTCCTCTAACTCTTACAAATAGTGACCACTATGCCTTGAGCTCTTGATCCATAAATCCCCTATGATGACTAGTCAAATTAACTCATCAAACCTTCCTAAAATGACTAAAATTTACCATTAAGAATCCAAGTCCATGAAAATCACTAAGACCCATGGCGATGACCTTTAAACACCACTTGCACAATGAATTAATTTCTTTTGAAAATTTCCTCTCATGTCATGATGAAAATAACAATTTATCATTTAAATAGCATGCCATGTTGATCCTACCAAATTTCAAGGGTGAATTAGTATACTCACTAGTTCAAACTTTTCACTCTCCATCCCATCACACTTCACATTTTTCTATAGGTTTGTGTTAGCTATAACTCAATTGGTCAAGATTAAGAAAAAGAAAAGAACATGAAAATAGGAACACAACACAATGTTTATCTCATGTCAACTTGGCTAGGGTAAAAACCACATAATGTGATTTGATCCTCACAAAGCTTACACTCTGCTAAAGTGCACTTGGTCAAGAGCTTATCTCTATTAGAAGATTACAAATAAATTTTTAGGTGCTACTTGGTTAAGGGGATTTTGATAAGATTCATTAGAGTCTTTCCCTATTAGAAATAGTCTAGTTAGAGGACTTTTGTATACAAGTTAATGTATCACCTTGTTAGGAGATTTGTACAAAGAACCTATTAGGGTCTACCCTCAATGGAATTTATTATTGTAAAGGTTAGTAGGTATGATCTAACAAAGTAGTTACTACACATAGCTTGAGATAGATCCTTATTCAATTCTCTTGACCCATCTAGAACTATGCTCTACCTTCTCTTGGCTCTACAATGTTTGAATTAAATCACTTGTGTGATTGACTCTCCTTTCTCTTGACACAATAATTCTTGTATTTTTTGGTCTTTTTGGTTTCTTCTCAACACATTAACTCTTTGGTAGTGACTTATCTCCATTACTTTTCTTCACACCTTGAGATTACACTTAGCTAAACTCTTCTCTCTCTAGCTAATCACTCGGCAATATAACTTTTTCTCTTTCAACTATGTATCCTTTTATACTTTCTTATAGCTTCTCTTAGAATTCCTAATTTTTGAAATCAAAATTTGGATTCTCATCCCTACTAATAGCATGACTTCCTATTATAGTAGTGGGTCATTGTTGTCAAATGTAGTATGCTCGTACAAGAGTCACGGGTGTCATGTGTCCTTAATGACTTTTTTTTGTTGGAAAAAAATTAAATTTATATTCTTTCAACTACTTCTCAATATGTTTGTCTAGGGGGGAAAGGGATACACTTTAATAGGATTGTAGTTCTTCATTTTTCTAGGCCACTAAGCCACTAAAATATATATGGGTGAGGGAAAGAGGGAAAACTCCCAATATATTTGAATTATAAAGGAGAGTGAAATACAATGAAATACACTCTTTGACCCTTTAAGGATAATTTTTGTGTAAAATTAAACTAATTTCTTAAATAATGTAGCTCTACGTGCTAAGTGTATGTACAATAAACCCAATTAAGATATAGATCTAAGATATGGATATGAAAGGAAATAAACTATAAAAGTATCACCTTGAAATATGTAGTAGAAGATGTATCTTAGCTCCAAAAGTCATAGATCCAAGCCTATTTCTGAATATCTAACTATAGATTCTTGAATGAAATGATGAATGGAACAAAACCCATAAAACATTTGTCTAGAAAAGAAGAAAGGACTAGGTCTGAAAGGAGTGGTTCTCATGAATTTGATGTAGTCTAAAGGCACTATATAAAATTCAAACCAACTTCTCCAAAAATCTCTCAGGGAGTTATTTCCAAATCTACATGTAAAATTCTACTAGTGTGCTCCTACACACAAAAAATGAAGAGTTTTTATTGTTTGTTAGATGAGGGATTTCCTTGGTCAAGCCCTAGATTGAGAAATCAACCTTGAATTAAAATTTAATAGATAGAGGAAATGCTTTCATGTAGTAGAATTGAATAATATCAAATAAAATATGCAATTACCTTCAAAGATGCAATTAACTTTGATATGTGATCAAGTATGGAAGTGTAATAACCTTGACTCAAAGAAACCATAAGGAAATCAAAGAAGTCAAAACCTCATGTATGGTAATGTATGTGATATGCTATGGATAAATAATAGAAGAGTTTGGATGAATTAGAATAATAGATCTTCTCCTTAGATTTAAACTCCACTACCACCTTGAAGATAGAAGCTTGTTGCAAGAATGAGATGCCTAGACTTAAATGCTTATGGATGCTTGCTTGAAGAAGAATGTGTCAATTTATTTCTAGAGTATGCCTTATGTAGTGAACATGAGACAACTTGAGAATATGCGATGTGAAAATGAAACCACCAAGCCTCCTTATATACTAATTATTAGGCGAGAAAAAAACTTTGACTGATCGAGGAATAAATTAAATTAATTATAAAACTCAAGGAAATTTGGGCCCTAAACACTACAACCACCAAGGACTAGGTCTTTCTAGTTGACCTAATCCTAGGGTGGGGACAAGAAGGCCTCAAAAATTATTGGAGGGAGGTTTTGGTGAAATTAAGAAGTAACAAGTTGATCAAGACATATCATCAAAAGGGTAGCAAAGAGACACCTAGAAGACCATGTCAAAAAGTGAGAGATGACAGAGCAGCATAAAATAGAAGGAAGAGAAAAAGATACAAAAACCACACTAAGGAGGGATAAAAGGTATCAAAATAAGGTGTGTCTATTTCAAGATAGTACAATGTTAACATGTCTCCATTAAGTCCAACAATGAGTGTACTCCTAGCCTCTTCATGAAGTGGTCGTCATGGGTATCCTACTCCTATGAGACCCCTTTTCTCAAGCACTTAAAAAAATCTTAAATTTTCAAATATTTTTTCCTACAGGAGATTGAAATGGATTTAGACTCTATGTAATAGGGACTTGATATTGTAGTTATGCTAATTTTATACTTATTATGTAAAAGTTATGATACTTTATTACAAAGATTGTGATTGTGTGTGTGTGTGTGTGTGTGTGTGTGTGTGATGACCATATTATTGAAATAGGAGAATTGTATTTTGTGTTAAATGTTGAATTATTCTTTTGATGGAATTAGAGGCAATCTAGACAATATGTGACTAAACAAATTCCTCCTTATACTCATCTCTATGAGTGCTTCATGTGGAATTGTTTGTGAAATTGTGAATTACTTTATAAGAATTGTTGTGAGTGGATTTAATTCAAACACTATATGCTTGAATGATATTCTCCTCTTATGTTTATGCATACATTATGAATAGTTGGCTTAAGTGTTTATTTGGAGATGCATTTGATCAATTATCTCTACACAATTATTAGAAGAGTGGCAATTGAATTTGTATTATAAGGAAAAGGGACCCTGATGGAAATTGGATTTTATACACTTAAAATTCATTCATAAGTACATGTAGGTTCATGTAGAAGTTTCCTTAGGAAGCTATAAAGTCATTCTATTGAGTGAGTTGAGAAAATATAAAGTAGAAATGGAAATAAAATTCTAAAATTTCTAAATGATATCTATTTTCATATGATTTTACATGCATATGGTTTCTCAGGCATGATAGAATTAGTAGGAAATTATTACAAGCCCATGTGCAAAGATGAAAAGTACTTGAGGTTAGAGATAACCCATCTTGTAGGTAGAGATGAAGAGATGGTACATTAGGAGATGTTATATAACTATATCAATGATTCATAGATTAGGATAGCATTGGTGAGGAATGAAAGAATAAGGTGTAATGTTCTCATGTTATGAACGGTCAAGAAATTCATGCAAACATAGTTAATCATACAATTCTGATTAGTAAAGTGATTTTATGGTTATATACCTTATCTTATTATTAATTCACCTCACAGTGATAATTAGATATTTTTATTAATTTTTTAAATTATTTGGATAACTATTGCAAAGTAGTGAATAGGTTTTGGATAGGATGATTCTGAAAGTGGTAAAAGAATGCATGTTATTTTGAATGTGATTAAGGTCTTCAAGAGATGTAGGGTCCTAATGATAGTGTGTCATTATTGGGTCCTTGCATACATCTTAAAGTTGAATTATGTTTTAAAATAAAAATTTATGTTGATTTATCACTTAGGATGAGGACGATTAGGACCTAATCTATATGCATTGATGTTTACATGTTCAAATCTTCACGCTAATGGTGTTAATTGAATTATGAAATTGACTTATAGATTTTGATTCAAAATTGATTACATGTTGATGAACTACTACATTATGTTTAATCATGATAATTACCTTGCATGAGAATTAAATTATGGAAGTTGTTTTGAAAGTGAAAGATTTTCAATTAGGGTTGGAAAGAATTACCTAATCTAGTGAAGACCTAATAGGTTACTTAATTAAACCCATTTGTTTAGAAATACTTAAGCTTGGACCTGTCAACATGAAAATTATAGATAATCATTTATTGGACATAAAGGTGACCCTAGGGTGCCATTTTACTCAAAAATAACTAACCATGTGGAGCTACTATGAGTTAGGAGTTAGATTTTGACCATAGGGATGTCTAGATCACAAATACCACTTTTTAAATGTGGAAAAATGGAGAAGCCGTATCCTTTTTACTTTCCCCACACTCTTGGTTTTGCATCTCATTAATAATAGGGGAAAAAAGTGGAAGGGGAAGGAATTGTAGTCATTTCACATTAATGACTAGTGGTTGGATAGGAAATTTGGAAGCCTTTTTAGTGAACTTTGTGAGTCTTAGTTTGTTTTCACCTACTCTCTAGTTTTAGAGACCATTTTGGAATTTGGAGAGGATGAGGAGAAAGTATATGAAGGAAAGCTCTTCATCAACCCTTATTTGACATTTCTTTAGATTCAAGTTTGGTGTTCTTGTCATGAAGGAATATTTCTCTTGCATTTTGAATCTTAGTTGTTATTGTTGTAAAATGAGTATGTAAGATTGTAATGCATTTTTTATTATGTAGATTTATTACATATTATTTGTATGTGGTGAGTATGAGAGTTCTTGCATTATTTTATTTTTGTATTTTGGATGTATGTTTTTCTTGGGTATTCAAGGCATCACTAACCCTTGGGAGGGAAGTAGTGGCCTTGTGAGTGAAGGGGTTAGCTGGGCTTGCCATTCTAGTTGAGATCCTCTTCTCGTGGAGAAGGGAGGAATTTCATGGAGTATGGGCTCCATGTAGCCATACTTGGTACTCATATATTTTGGGATAATAAGGGGAGGAAGTTGTAAAGGAAACAAAAGAATGTGTTATTGAAGGCTTGACAAGGCATGAAAATTACTCAGTTATTTATTATAATTCATATTGAAATATCCTTATATAGGCCCACCTTCATCCTCTTCTATGGGTCCTTAAGTGACAAATTGTGTAATCTTGGAAAAGGGGTGTTACTGTTGTTTTGTGACATTTGTTGCATTTTTTATATTCTTGCTTGTTTTTAGCATGTTTAGCCTTGTTTTTTCAAGCTCAACAGTGGTCTCATAGAGACCTAGGTTGGGAGGTGAGCCTCCATGGTATCTTGTGTATTATTTTAGATTTGTACCTTGGAATGCAAGTTGGAGAAAAGGGGAAAGTTGACCTTGTTGCATGCATTTTCCTCAAGTAGTTGTGTTAGCTCAATGAGCATTTTAAATGGAGGTTTTTATGTATGCACAATGTTAAATTCAAGTATTAAGCAAGAAAAAGGAATGTAAATGAAGATGATGACATAGAAAGGAAAGACATGTATAATACTTCTTTTTATTTTATATTATTGATAGAAATAAATAAATAAAGTTTCATAGTTTCAATTCCATTATTGAAAGGGAATAAAAGAAAAGAGATACTTGCAGATTTTTGTATTAATAGTTTGAAGAAATATTCTTTTTTATTAGCAAGAATGCTATTCCTTGAAAGATAGATTAATGTTTCATTACATTCCTATTTGAATATATAGTCTTATGTGTTAGAGACAAAGTGCAGATTTTCTAGATTAGATGAGAACATTTGGAAGACTTGTTTATAAGGTGTTAGCCCTAGTTTTGAGTCACCATTGTGTTTTTTTTTTTTTTTCCATTTTAATCCTTTACTCTAAAAATCTACATCAACAAGTTTTCTATATTCCCTTCTATTTAGGTGTCATCTTATCTTACCTCCAAAGGTCAAGCCTTGTGATGCCTCTTCGTGAATTTTCCTTTGAACCACTTTGAACTCCAGTTCAAAGTAGTTCAACCAAAGTTTTGAGACTGACTCTTGGTCTTACAGTTGGGACCCATCAAGCATAGAGGATTTGTTCTTTTGACCCACTTTGAATCTCTATGAATCTTGGTTCAAAGCAATTCAAAGTAGTTCTAATACTAAGGATTTACACACATGAGTATTTGATTCTTGAAAAGATAACAATTCCCAAGGTGTCAGATATGACATTAGAATAGTGATTAAGACATTCATTCCAACTCATCATTACTTTATGTGGATGGTGAGTTGGCATCATGAATGATAAAAGGGAATATATTTCAGTTTGAAGCTAGATTGGTTAATAAGGGGTTCATAGTTATTGCAAGGACATTCCCTTAAGGTGATCATTTAATAAGGAAGTACCATCACTATTTTAAGTCTGTGTGCTAGGCAACAATGATCTTAGCATAAATACCTCATTATGAAGCAATACTTTTGCCAATATGTTAGCCTACCTTTACAAGTGCCAAGTTTACAACTTAATTATTTTATCTTACACTGAGGTGAATTGAAGATGGACCTACAATGGAAGAAGGGAAGTTTTCTAGTTTTCTTTTAGTGGATTACAGGTGAGAATGTGAAAAATATTTTCTCTCTCTTTTTGTGTTATTTTTTTGAAAGAGAAGAGTGGTGTTGGGGTGTTTGGTTCCTTTTTGTTAGAATGAAGTCTATTCTACATTTTTTTGGGAATGTTTCTTGTCTTAAATGTAAAAGGCCCATAATTTTTGATACCAACTTAATGGGAGTCAAGGTTGACAAGCTACAAGAGAACTTTCTTGAATAGGCTAATGAGGTTAAAGGGCATTTAAATGTTCTGACTAGTGGGTTACTTGAAGCCATCACTTTCCCCCTACTCTTTTAAGCCCAAAATTAGTTTAGTTGTGTATTCACCATTATGATGCAAGAACCATAAGTAGTTTGAATATTAATGGGGAGATAGTGTTATCCATCACTAGGGAAACCATTTCATCAATCTTGCATTTACCAAAATACACCTTTTCTACTTATGGTCACACTCAATCCATGGTTCAGTACCAAGAGAACTCTATAAAGTATGACAACCTCATGGCCTAAAAGTGGATGGAAAACATTATAAAGGAAGTTCAAGGCTACCAAATATAGTTACTAAAGACCATATGAAACCTCATATCTATGACCTAGTGGTTCTATTACACTGAGCAAAGGGGTTTTTTGACATCTTTCTTTTTGAGGATTAGATGTACCATTACATATATTATCCTAACTAGGAACAAATTTCTAGATTGGGTAGAGTTGATACCTAGCTTGCTAAGAAATCAACTCAAAAACTCAAAGATCTCAAGACAGGAATTTTATATGTCCTCTCACATGACTTATTGCATTGCATGTGTCAAGAACATTACTTCCATCCACCATAAGCCTTGATGTGAGGATATAATTATCTATCAATATTGCCCCTTGTTATAGAAGGAATAAGTGTTGGAAGAGTTCAGAAAAGTACATGATGTTTTGAAAGGGAATGTGCACCTAAGTCTCAGAAAAACCCCAATGCAGAGGATATCTCTAGAAGCTCAAAAATTAATCCAAACCTACGGGAGATTTTACATATAATTTCCAATGTTCACATACTTGAGAGTGGGGGGATTTAAAGAAGATCCCATTGAAGTGCCTCGGTATGCCCTAGACTGCTTCGTCATCATGGAGATATGCAAGAAATTGTTTTCTATAATTAAAGATAATCTTCCTCAAGAAAAATGGGAGTCTATTTTCCCCATCAGACTTGGCCCTCTGGCCTATATCACTATGATTAATGCTTTCATAATTGGAAGTAACTTGCTCAGTTTCAACCTGGAGTTTTATTAAGGGAGGAGGAATTTTGACAGTAAAGGTTTTGCAACATTAGTGCTTAGGATATAGGGTCAATTTCAATTAGCTCCTCACCTGGAGGATTTGTGGGAAAGTTATGGCAATGAGCATGAAGTGGCTAAGAGAGACCATTTGAGGTTGATGCTCCCCTAGATTACCTCATTAAAGCTAAAGTTCAAGTTGGAGGGAATGACTGAAGATGATTCAAAAATCATTGAACTAGGCTAGGAGAACGTGAATGAGAAAATTTAACTTGAAGTAGAATAGAGTAGAGCTAAGGAAGATGATATAAATCTCCGGATTAGATCAATTTTGGCTTGTACAAACAACTGGTTGAGGAGGAAGAGTATGGGATTAGTCAGCGAGAAACAGATTGTGAAATCTCCCAAGGCAGTTTCATTCTCTAAACCTCTAACTTCTGACATCCCATTTTCATCCCATGTTGTAGGTAACATTTCAATAGCTAAAAAGAAGAAGGAAGCAACATCTTTGAAGCAACTCATGGCTCCCATAACATGGTCTAAAACCAAGTCTATGACACTCACTCAGGAAATGATTCAAAGAAGGACTACCATGACTCAAAAGAAGAACAAAGGGGATGATATTTCTCTATCAAACAACTAAGATGGTGATGTGGAATTGATAGAAGCTCCTAACATAGTTTAGTCTAGTTTCATGACTCCTAAAAAGTTCAAGGAGTAGTGGCCACTCCTACCATTCTATCATAATTATCCAATTCAATAAGAAAAAAGTGCAGTCTCCAACCTATGTCCATGCCTATTGAAGATATAGTCACAAAGTATGTTGCTCACATCTCAAATAATGAGAAGATGAAAAATGATGTTGCACATTTCATCAAAGATCCTATAACAAGTAAGGTTACAGTAGAAGTGGCTGCCTACAAGCAAAAAAAAGGCTTAAGGGAAATTGATGTTGAGGACTTCAAGGTTACTACTGTAGACTTGGGAGCCATCTCCAAAGAAATTGGGAATCATTTTTTCAAGTTTTATGTAGACCACATATTAACTCAATCTGAGAAGGATAGTGAGGAAAAGAAAGAACTAAAGAAGTTGATAATCACCATGACTGAGTATATAGACTCCTTGATGAATGTTGGTGCTCTTTCACTGATATAAACACCACAATCTTTTAATCCTAACTCATTAGATAGTCAGAAGCTGGTCAGGAAAATATAGAGAGGAAGGTTTCTTTTAGAAGCAATGAATGAATGGGTGGAGTCCATTGTGAAAGAAGGAAGCAAATTTATTCTAGACTTCACCACTACATATGCAAAAGGAGAAGTGTTTCTAGGAGAAGTTCATACCCTCATTCCAGTGTGGGAGGTAGATCATTGTCAATGCTAGGTAGTCATGTTTCAGGTACACGAAGTAGAGAAGTATGGAATATTGAAGTTCCTAAGTGAAAACCCTATGAAGGTCATGGACTCCTATATCTTATTCATCCTAAAAAGCAACATGAATTGGAAGGATTATATATATAGGACAGCCATAGAAGAAATGTGAGTGGTCAAACTAGAAGATACTAGGATGTACAAGGAGATATTGAAAGATATGTAGATCATAAACCACAATGGTATCTTGCAATTTGATAATGGTAGCATGGATTCTATACATTAACAAAGAGATTCAGTGACACTATGTCTGGGACAAGAGATAGCGATAGCCCCGCCTCTTGACACTTCACCATAATAGCTAATATCAAATCAATTTTGTACCTAAACAAAGAGCTCATGCCTAGGTAGAGTCATACAATCAAGGAACTAAGGTGGCAAAAGGATGCATGCAAATCAAAGTTACTCAGTCTAAAGAACCCTCATTCTCACATAGTCTAAGAATTTACAAAAACCTTCAAGAGATGGAAGTTGGTCAAACAAACCGTGGTAGACGGGGAGAAGCCCAGCAAAGAATTTTAGTTATGGACAGCTATCTCTCAGTTTCTAAATTTTGAAAATTGTTTTAAACTATTTTTGTCTATAATTGTTTGTAACCAAAAGGCTAGGTTTTGATGGAGGTCATTTTGGGTTTGTAAAAAACTATAAATTATGGAGCATTAAAGTAGGAAAGGGCTAGATTTTAGTCATATAGAAAAAAATTTGTAGCTTAGTATCTTTTTAAGCTTTTTGCTGAAATAGTGATAGATAGAAGGTGGTGATATATGCAACTGTTATTTATTTAAAGACTTGGTGCTTGAGAAATTTACTTAAATATATAGATCTATCAATATTTTGTGGTGGTTTGAAACTTGGAGTTTAAACTCAATCATTTGCAATTACTTTGAGAACTATTATGATTAATCGTGGATAATATCTATTATTATTTCTTGTGATTGTTGTATATGTTTCTTCCTAAGTAGAAATTAGTTTATGTTGTTGTAGAATTAAAAGTGTTCTTAAATATTTTTCCATTGTGGAAAGATTGTGTGCTTTTCAGTTGTTTACTTAATCTTTGAATTCATGAACTTTACCTCCATACCTAAGAGTAGGTGAGAGATCCTTAAGTACTTTCATGCAAAAGCATGCATCTTTATTATTCTTTAGTCAATTTAGATTCATTGATAATCAATTGAAAAGGGAGTTGAACATGTAAAAATTTAGAGGGAAACGCTTAGCATAATATTTACCTAACTATTTTGAGCACCATTGATTTCCTATCTTGGGCATGGATTGAGTTGTTGAATTTCACAAGGAAAGACAACTTGTTCACTAACATAAGGAAAATATATTTTATGGCTTCCACTGCTTTTTTTTAACTAGTCTAATTTTAAAAAAATTGGTATACTTTTGTTCTAAGTTTGATGGGCATAACAACTCCATACTTTCCTTTCTGACTTTTCCAAACCATTTTGTATGGCCACTAGTCGATCTACTTTCCTTTCTACTTTGGCATCCTTATGTTCACACATATTTCACTTAGCACTTGTTTTCTAAGTGGATTACCTATGGCATTGCCTCTATTGGTTTTGCACTTCTTCTCTTCTCTAATCACCCTTGTGAACTAAAGTTGAACATCAATGTGTTTTGTTGGTTGTTGCTCCCTACCGGTCTTAGTTCCTTTGTGTGACTTGGAATCAATGATGACACCTTTGATAGTTGATTCTTATACTATTCAATCTTAAGATTTCAAGGTAGTTATTTCAACACACCATCAATACATTTTCCCTTTAATCATAGTTCAATGAAGACTTAGTCTTTTGAACAATAAATTAAAGTTTTCATTTTAATATTTAGAATTAATTAATAGATTTATAAACATCCATTAATAAATTTGTACTACAATAAAACAAAGTAAAAATTTATAGCTTCTAACCCAATCCTTAATATTTAAAAAACTACTCCCTTTGTAACCCAAATAATATATTCCAAGAAAGTATCATTAGGCAAAATAATCATTTTTCGAAGGAGCAAGTCTTGGCCAGGAAAACACAATGTGGAAGATCCTCTTCCAAGTGACTAGGGTTATAAATATAAAACAAAACACATTGTTTTCCCTTTCTTTCATTTCATTCGCACTTTTTAGAAAAGATGAGAAGAAGAAAACACTTCTAGGGTTTTTGAGAAGCTTTTAGTAATGGCCTACACTTGGGTTGGGTTTAACTTGCATGACCACCATGGATGTTAGGGTCATTTCAAGATTCTAATCTCACATTCTACAAGTATAATAAGGTATTTCCTCATGAGACTACTCAAACTTAAAATATTCTTGGAGTATTTTGAAAAATAATTGACTTTTTTTATTTCAAACTTTTTCCCTTGTAGATCTACATACTGCCTCAAATTCATGGTTGTCACTCTTGGGGTTAAATCCCTAGGCCTTGTTTGTAGAACATGACTTTCTTCTTATGAAGACTTAAATAGATAAGCACTCTTTTTTGACTTTCCCAAATTTGTTGTTAGGAACTTGGCAACTATGACTTAAAAACACCATTTGAAGCTTTTTCTTTTTTCTTTTTTCTTTTTTTTTGTGGGGGGGGGCCTTTGATAAAATACTCAATTTTACATGGAGGCTTGAGCTCTTATCTTTCTACCTACTTGGAAAAACTTCTTTTGTTTCCATTGACCTCCTTCTAACTTGAAATTTTGGATTCCTTGTTGATATTGTAAAGGTTTTATTTGTTATTCCTTTTGTTGTGACACGATCATGAATTTGAACTAACCTTGTTACTATCATAATTGATTATTCTTTTTGCTCACTTAAAATAGTACAAAAGCTCTACCACAAACTATTAAATCTTGAAATTAATTCTTGGGTAGATCTTCAAGGGTTTCAAAAATATTTTATTAGAAACCCTTCCAACTTTGAAAATGTCACAATTTTCATAATTTCTTTATAATGTTTTCTTTCATTCCTTTCATTCTGGAAGCATCACAATTTTCTTCATTTCAGTTTTCTCCATGAATTACTTTATATTTACCAGTAGAAGATTCCTATTGTTCCTCGTCTCATGAATAAATTTTGGGGTTTTTTCTAAAAATGCCACTTTATTACACAACTTTGTGTTTTCACATACCTATAGTAGATTGGGTTGTCATTCTTTGGCTTCCTAGTCTTTACATTCTTCTACATCTTTGTCTTCACTGCTCTCTTTTTAAGAACCTTTTTATCTTTGTAAAAATTTTGAGATCTCATATTTTATTATTATGCATAGTTAGCTATCATAGGTTAGCATGAAAGTTGACTTGCTTGAAATATTTTTATTGCTATATCTTAGTATATTCACTGTCTTTTCTTTATCTCCATTTATAAAAATATTTCCATTTTTCTTATTTTTGCTTTACTAATTTACTAACAATTTCCTCATTTAAATATTTTTTACAAAGATTTGCCCATATGTATTAACCTTTCCTTTTGCTTGCATATTTATTCATGAAATTTCTTTTATTCGACAGTCATTTGCAGGGTGCCAATATACAAGGAAAATGTTTTCCTTTGATTTTTTCTACTATGCAGCTACATCTTTCCTTTTATTTTTGGGTTTGGGCTTTTTGTATTCTGGTGCCTCCATTCATAAATATGAGTTTCACTCTTCTTATCCCTACAACTGCCTCTCTTCTTTCTCACTCACCACACCCCTATTCTATACTTGCTAGGAAATGTAAATTATTTTGGATGAAATTACAAACCTGTAATATTATTGGATCTCTCTCCTTTCATAGTTTGCTTAATCCTTCATAATTTTCCATTTTCTCACCTTATTTCTAGTTCTTTTTTAATCTTTTTATTGTAGAAGGAAAGTTGAATGAAATTTTCTACTGAGATCTTAAGCTCCACAATAGCTCTGGACACACTTTTACAATAATTAATATACAAGGGAATAGTTTCATTTAAATGTGGTCCAAACCTATATTCAACAACTCAACTAAATGCCCTAACAATCTGTATGTTTACTTCACAACTTGCCTAGAGACATCACCAGCTACATCATCAAGTTTTTGAAGCACAACATATGTTACCTTTCCCTCTAATTAATTATCTACTTTAACTATATCTTTTCTTAGCTCATTTAGCATATCATATGTTCCATATATCTATAATCCTTATCATTTCTATTAATAAGAAAATCTATGTCTTGCCTTGTTAATTTCAAATCATTATAATTATCACATATAATATTGTGCCATCTTCCTGGAAGGTAAAAAAATATTTGTAACTGCATATGAAACCCCTCTAAAATGATACTAGAATGTGTTTTTTGTTTTGCTAAATATGACCAGTGGTTCATTCTCTATTTTAATTTCATTTATTCTCATTTGCTTGTTAAAAACCTGTAACATTATTCACTTTATTTATGCCTACTAATAATATCTCTTATCTATTCCTTGACACATTCCACTTGCGCTCTTTATGTTTCTTTTATACTTTCAAAATGAAGATGTCTTATAAATACCCTTAATGCATGCATTGTTTACTTATATTTCACATGCACTCACATGCATATTTAAACAAAAGGTTTCAAAATAATAATAAAATTATCCCTTTAATGCTTCTTTAATATGATTTTATGGTACTCATAATCAATACGCTAACATAAATTAAAAGTGTCATGCAAAGTGCATGCCCCTTTATTATTTATGTTCAATTAACATTTATTGCAGATCCTTTATGTAAAATTGATTTATGATTACCTGATATTATTCCTTTCCACTTTATGCAAGTACATAACATGATATAAAAGTAGGACTTGTATGTTTAGGGTAAGGCATTACCAACATTTCTTAGATTCATTAGATCTAGTAGATTTCACATTCTTCATGCAGGACACAACTTGAGGTGTGGATGTATGTGAGGTAGCTGATAGGATGAAACAACCAGAAGGACAATATGATCAATCATTCACAATAGGAAATGAATGGTTACCTATGAACCTCTTCATACTTTTTTCTTCCTTCTTTCATGAATCTTTACATTTGGGTAGATGAGGAAGAATTAGCAGTAAAGGCTACTCTCACAGCCTTATGTGGGAGAATATTTACATTTAGTATGTTCATTTCATTTCATTAGTTGTAAATATGATTTTTATATATCATTAATGATTAATAAAAATAACATTTTGGTTTTACCCTTTTGTACATAATGAAACATAATTTGCAATAAATGTGAATTGAAAGTACATATGAAAAGGACATGTACCTTGTATGAAACTTTTGCAATGTTTAGGACTAAATGTTAACATATGTAAAAATTTAGTAACATTTTTGGTAACTTTTTTTTATTGTGTGACTGCTTAACACTTGATTCTAGTCTTTTATTCATTGGGTAATAGAGTCCCCTAATGTAATGCATTCTTAAGACCTAGACAAAAAATGACAAACTCTTAAACTTGTTGGTTGAATCTAGTATATGTGTATAAATGTGTTTAATAGGAGTGACATACACCTATTGGACTAATTTTTATGCATGTATACGATTGAAGTGGCAATTTCAAGGGATTATTAACTTTCTCATCCTGTTGTTTTCACTAGTCATATATGTATGAATGACTTTTGTGGGACCAATAGATGCTCATTAAACTCATTTGTATGTATATGGGTGAGGCAATTAGTGAGCAATATGGGTGATGCCTACAATGAGAAATGAAAGATGAGACCTTTGACTTTTGACTATTAACTAGAAAACTAAAAAGTAACAAAGAACCTAGGAGAACTAACTAGGAAAAGACACAAACTAACTTATTGTTCTACAATACATTGGAATAACTAAACTAATATGTAGATACATTTATTGAAAATATGAAACCTTGCCTACTATATACAAGATAAAATTGGTAGATCATACCTCAAAGAAAGGTGATGAGGCCTATTAATGACCTATTTAGTTCCTAGCTTATAATAGTTTCAAGGTTTTTATTGTTATTTCCTAAAAGACTTTATGAATAATATGTTGTATAAATTGACATATGTTTGTACCTATTTTGGTTTTGATAAAAGATAGGAGGGGTTAGGATGGAATAAACCCAACTTAAACCTACCAACACCCTTTCTTGGAGTTACACACAAAATATTTACTCAAATAAACAAACAAGGAACACAAGATCCATATGCAGCAAATCAATAGTGTAATAATTTCACTTCACATGTACCCAATGGAGAAACAACATGCCCAACTGTGAGGCCTTCTAGGTTTCATCCATATACAAAGAATATTACAAAATTAGAATCCAATCTTGCATCTTCTATCTTCCTCTCTCTATGATATCTAAGATTATCCTTTCCTACATCTAACCAAGCTTCATATATAGCCAATCAAGCCATAAGTTAGTTGGTCGAGCATTTAATTGCATCATATGTCCAGTCTCAAAAGAGAAAACTAAAACCCAAGAAAGGGACCACATAAGATCATGCACTCTTAGGAATAGGTCCAAACATAAGTTAGGAGTCAACTCCCAACTATGAAAGATGCCACATTAGCATAGGAAACTACATCAATAGTAACAACATGCCTTAATGGATGAAAATTGTAGGGAAATAGAGACCACAAAGAATGACATGAAGCTCAAAGAATATGAAACATCTGAATACCCATGCTTAGGAAAAGGATATAAAATAGGTCCTCAACATTATATCAACTCCACACAACATGAAACCAAAACTAGAAACATCTAACATCTACTGCATGAACATGATACTAGTACAAAAAATAAAGAATGTTTTTGTTGATGCAATATTGCTCAAAAACCCAAGATGCTCCTGCATTAGATGCCTAGGGTTAACAAAGAACCAATGTCCACATCAGACATTCTTGATATTATGACCTAAACCATAAGGATCCAACTCAACTTGTGTAATCCATGAGTTGTCTTCAACTAGTTTATCTTTCCACTAAACTAGGTATTCCATGTAGTCATTTCCTTTGATAATTTTTCTTATCTTACTATTAAAAATCTTCTCAATGATGTCAACTTTCTTCTTAGGATAATCTAGGCTATCTTTCAATTCCCCATCTACTTCAAAGTATTGAAATATTTTTGCACTATTCAAAATAGGTTAAATATCCACATCTTTAGGTAATTCAACTTCAAAAGCATTTCCATTGTCAAACTTTCCCATAATCTTACAAGGACTAAATTTCTTTTACTTTAGCTTATTGTATGTACCAATAGAAAATATGTTCTTCTTTAAATGAATCATAACTTTATCTCCAACTTCAAAAGATTTATGTCTTCTCCCTTGATCTACTCTCTATTTTTATCCAAGTTTACTATTCTCCAGATTATTTCTCACTTCATCATGCAAAGTATTCATGAAATCTACAAATTCTTTAGCTTCAACCCTTCTCTTTTTCTTAGTATCAAATCCCTTAATTCATTAGTCCCTATAGGGTTCAATCCATTGGAAATCTCAAAAGGTGTCTTCTTGGTTCTTCTATTCACATAATTGTAATATGCAACATTTGCCTATGCTAGAATAAAATCCCAGTTAGCAAGCTTATCTCCAACCAAACATCTCAACAAGTTATTGAAACTTTTGTTCACAACCTTAGTTTGCCCATTTTTTTGAGGATGAAATGTAGATCTAAACCTCAATTTTCTATTCATCTTCTTCCAACATGTCCTCTAGAAATAACTAGAAAACTTAGTATCTCTGTCTAAAATAATATTCTTAGCAAAATCATGCAAACTTACTATCTCCTTGAAGAATAATTCAATCACATGTATTGCATTAGATGTCTTCTTATAAGGTATGAAATGAGCCATCTTCAAAAATATGTCAACCATGGCCAAAATAGAATCATAAACTATCTAAGTTCTAGGAAAACCAAGAACAAACTCCATGTTGATATATTCTCAAGGATTATTAAGTAGAGGTAATAGTGAATATAATCCCAAATTTTGACTAGTTCCTTTTGTTGTTTGACACATTCTACAAGCTCTAACCAACCTTTGAACATCCTTATAAATCTATGGCCAAAAGTACCTATCTAAAATCAAATTTACCATCTTATCAATTCCAATGTGTCCAACAAATCCTCCACCATGCTTCTCCTTCATAATGTTATCTCTCATAGATAGTATAAGTGTGCACAGCTGAATTCCTTTATATAACATGTCTTCCTAAATGAAATAATCACTCCACTTATCTCTTACCATCTAATCTTTACAAGATTTCCAAGGTTCTACAAATTAGGATCAGTTTCATACGAATACTTCAAATCATCAAAACCAAGTGCCTCAACTATCATTTTTGTCAATAAATTCCTTCTTTGTCTCAAAGTATCAACAACTTTATTCAAATGTCCAGTCTTATGCTTCACTACAAAAAAAAATCTACAAATACTCAACCCATTTCATGTGTCTCTTATTCAAATTATTTTGACTTCCCAAGTACTACAACGCTTTATGGTCAGTGAAAAACACAAAATTTTTAGGTATCAAATAATGTCTCCATTTCTTCAAAGCTTGAAAAATAGCATAAAATTCCTAATCATAGATTTATCTTTTCATAGCATCATTCTATATACACAAAAATGTACACTTCTCTAAGCCCTTCTATATAAGGGATCTCATAGATTGAGAAGCTTGAATGATGACTTAGATTTCCATAGTCATGACATGAAAAGGGTGCAGCTAAAGTGTTGTGGCTCTCAAATGATCTTAGATATGAAACCCCTTGCAAGGTGCACCATGAAATGGGATATTCAAAGACAAGAGAAATGGTGCTAGTTTCCAAGAACCAACATGAAATGTAATGCAAAATGAAACTAGGCTAAATGGAATGCAAGAAATGCAAACTAACTAATAAGAATGAGAGTGTTAAAATCCTCCATTGAGCTAGATGAGTTAAATCTAAAGCATAAATAAAAGCTATACTAATGAAAATGAGCTATGGTGTAATTATGAAATGCAAATTTTGTTAGAAGGTCTTCAAGAGCTCCAAAGATTACCTAAGATTCCTGCAACATAACATTAGTACAGAGCATAAGTGTTGTGAGATGAGGAGAGAGCTCTCCCTTTTAAAGAAAAATGGATGGTGGAGATCATAGGGAAAGACGGGTCTAATAAAAGATGGAGAATGAATGTTGAGTGATCCATGGCCACAAGTGTTTCTACCAATCACAATTGAGAGCTAAATTTTGTGCCCCATGAGAGACAAAAAGGCTTTTTCTTTTATTGTTAAAGTGGGAATAATACTTTATGTGTGAACAACTTAAGATAAAGGTGAGTGGGGTCTTTTATTTAATCAAAGGGGGACAAGTTCCTTTTAATTAAATAATAACTTAGGATATAGTGATAAAACTATAGGATAGAATCGAATAAATTATTTTTTGTAGATTTGATAAAAAATAAGTGATTAATAAATTAAGCAAAAATGCTAGAAAGGGGCTAATAGTCTAGATGACCATTTTTGGGTGATTATATTTTCCCCTCTTTGACTACTCTGTTATCAATTTGGGAACTCATTAAGTCAAAGAATGAAGAAGCCAAGCAAGTAGCAAAGATATCTAACTCTAGATAATGAAGTGTGGAGAGATAACAACAACTGAATGCATAGTCTATTAGCAGTAGTACTAAACACTAGGAGAGAGAGGGAGATAATATCAGAACCTAAGACAGGTACTAATATTTTGACCAAGTAGATAGATTAAAAGAAGATGGAAAGGTTAAACATATGCTCATGAGAAATAGATAGTCATAGAGAAGAAATTTACAGTAATGATAGAATATTCCTTCCCCTCATCATCAAAATCAAAATGAGATAGAAGAGATGCAAAAATATGACCAAATCGAGAGAAAGAAAAGTCAAGAATGACAAATAAGCAATTAAGACCAAAGAGTGATCATCGAAAAATGAATATATGGCCCAATTTGTCTAAGTTTGACCAAGAATATATAGCATGAGAATAAAGTGAAAATAAGAAAAAAGGTGAAATCAAATGAAAAGGAATGAATAAAAAGAGTGAAAGAGGGTAGAAATGATGAAGGACTGGGGAAATAATGGTGGCCTAGTGAGATTCAAAGATTAGGCCTCAAAAGGCCAGCCAACTACTTAGAAGAGCAAAGAATTTTAAAACATGATCTTGACCATCAAGATGAACTCAAATTTTGATTTTGAACTTGAAAATGGATCTAGGATGTCAAAATTAGCTAGGAGTGCAATTTTCATACAAATTTGAGTTCGCAAATTAGGGAAAAATAGGGTCAAAAGGTATAAAAGGGGTCCAAGGAATCATGTGTCTTATTTTTTTTTTAGAGTATGAGCTTTAGAGAGAGAATATGATGGCCCGGCAAGAAGTTCTGACCCACTGACACCAATTTGAGCACAATCGACTGCACAATGGCCTCCATGATATGGCCACTGATAAGTTTTGTCATTTTGAGAATTTTAAGTAATTTTATGAGCATTTTAGCACATTTTTCTAGGGCTAGATAGGTTTTCAAAAAAAATTGTGGGATACATTAAAAAGTGTCGCACCATAGTTATGCAAACTATTGTACGATATTTCTAGTATGGACATTGTAACACATGTATAGTATGTGAACTATCACATTAACCCCACTCATTTATTGCATGATAGCATGCAAAGTATCACACAAAAATATTGTATTACACAGGTATATGGAAAAGTATCACCCGATACTTATGTAGCCATTTGATGAGTTTTATGCCAGTTTTATGTTGTTTGTCATGTTTGTGTGTTATTTTCTTACTTGATCAGCTAAGTGATAGTGTTCTTAGTGTCACTTTGAGTTCCATCAAACAAATATAGATATTTTTATGTGCATTTACTATGTAGGAGGTGTTCCTAGTCCTTAATATTAGGGCACCCATGGTAGTTGGTTTGAGACTTGTACCACATTTAGATGATATAGATACAAGTAGACTAGAGAGCATGGGATTTGAATGGTTTTTGTTGATGTAGTATATATGGGAAAACCATGGCCTCCTTACAATATTAGCAAAATGGTGGCATAGTCAGCATAACATGTTTCACTTACCCATTGGAGAGGCTACTATCGCATTGGAGGATTTGTATCACATCCTTTGAGTGTCATGTCATGGAGACCTAGTGAGTATGATGAGCATGTGTATTAACTTTATTGTACTTAGTTTCTCATGATATGAGTGTTGATTCAAGCTTATGTGTCACAGGTATATTACAACCAAAACCCAGATGAGGGTAGAGCTACACTACGAGCTTTATTCCATGATGTTATTATCCTAGATAGACACATTGGATGGGAGTGATTGATCATAGATTAAATAGATCGATATCTAGTGGAGTGTATACTATGCTCCCTTATAGCATAGGCCTTGGTTGCTAATAGGAGCCAAAGTGGCTTCCCTTAGAGATAGGGAAAATTAGCAATGGAAATAGTGGGATTTTTTAGATGAATGATATGGGGCTCCTCCATCTTAGCTGATATATACAATGAGTTGCACAAGATTATCTACCAAGAGGGGAAGACATGGGCATGCAAAGTGATTTTGGCACATGTATGAACATGGGATCACATTGTAGTGATCTAGCCAAGGTTTCAACTGATGGAGAGGAGATATCTTTACATATACAGGTACTATGGGTTCATAACTTAGCTGCATAGTAGGAACCACTTGGTATTTGATGAAATAGCTACATTTGAATGGAGGCCCTATTTTAGTTTAAAAGGATGGTAAGAGGCTTAGGATGAGCTAGGTTACATGTTCTAGAGTCAAACACTAGTAAGGAGGCATGTGTAGATAGTGGAGTGGTTTGTCATCAACCATGTATGGAGGTAGTTTGGATAGAGATAGCAGGTGCCTACTAAGACCACCACTTATGTGCAGGTACAAGAGGATGAGTATAGGGGTTGGCTTCCCATGGTGGACTATGTAGCATGTCTCCATGAGACACAAATATTGTAGAGGTAGGCTTGGGACTATCTCCTAAAATAGACAAATGTAGGAATTTCTCCAAATTATGTGTGGGAGATGAGGAGACATCATTTTCCCTAGTTTACCATGCCAAATTCACTCCCAAGTGATGATGGTTAGTGAGGTGATGATAAAGGAGATGGAGAAGATGAAGGAGATGGAAGGGGAGGAGGGAGAGGTAGAGACACACTTAGTGGCTTTAGGGTCCATCTAGCAATCAAACTAGGTCAAGGAGTAGGGTTTAGAGAGCAGAGGAGGAGATAGAGCCATCAAAAGTAGAGAGGATTATTAGATAGCCTCAAGTGGAGCAACAACAATAGAAATGGGAGTAGAGGAAGGAGCCACCTATAATGGTTGGAGGGGGAGAGGATTCACAAGACTAGTAGATCAAGGCATTGGAGGAAGAGTACAATAGGCATAGATGTAGGACTAGTAGTTAGTAGATGGGTGAGCTTGCAACAAGGAGTTGAGGAGAGAGTGAGATGAAACAAAACAAGATGTAGAGTTTCATGGAGCAAGAGAAGCTTACAATTATATTTCCTATGGAGTTGTTGTACCTCAAGGGCAAGGTTTGTAAGATTACTCCAAGAGAACTGAGAGGTCAGAGGGAGTAGTGTAGCCTCTAGATAGGACACATGCACCTCCTCTATAGCCACATCCTACATAGGAGGGAGTGAGTGAGTCCTAGGTCTAGGCCTAGGTCTAGATTTTTTATTTCCTTGTGACATTCAATGTATATGTTGAGAGACATTGTCTAGATTTTGATCTCACATTGTACTTGTACTGAGTCATCATGATATATATGAGATACTAAATTTGATTATTCATTGTGCACTTGTCTCTTTCTTTCTCATGTGAAGGATGTTATATATGTTTCAGCACTCATATTTATATTTCCATGTGATGGTTATATGTCTGCTCATGTTTATATTTATGTTTATGTTTATGTTTATGTTTATGTTTATGTTTATGTTTATGTTTATGTTTATGTTTATGTTTATGTTTATGTTTATGTTTATGTTTATGTTTATGTTTATGTTTATGCTCATGGATGTATAGATGTATCTCTCTCATATATTTTTACCTCTTATGTTATAATGTAGGCTTGTGATTTGAAAAATCAGCATTGGATAGATTGGATATGATGATGAGATTAACCCCTTCTGATAATAAGAATTAAAGAAGAATTAAGTTGATAAGAATAATAAGGAACAAAAGACATGATCAAGAAGAAGCAAAAGAAGGTGAACACAATTAGCTAACATGTTCATAAAAGATAAAGAGAGAGTTATCTTCACATGTATAATGCAAGCTATTATGAAAAGGTAAAATTGTAAGGGATGCATAAGTAAGCCCTATGTTTTCATCAGTAGGCCTTATTAGGGACATTGAAAGAGTATACAATCATCACTAGTATAACTATGAAGATATGAATATGATCTATATTAGATAGAAATGTGGGAATCTAACCTATGCATCAAAGAAATATAGGTAAAGATGACTAGTGTAGTTAGATTCCCTAGGTTTAATGTAGCAAGATTGCACCTATAGCAAGGCACAAATGCCAGGATAACCCATGAGTATTGTCTTGCAAAAATAGACAAGGATGATACATTTTAGATCCTAAGTGTCAAGTAAGACAAGCATGAAAGCTTGTGACACTTAAGATCAACAAAGTATACCCACAAGTAGAAAACAAGAGAAATCATGCATCATGCCCCTAGTTATCTAGTCCATGACATCCTTAAGAGACTATTAGAGAGGAAACACTCAAAAAAGAAACCATCATAGACAACACACATAGAATATAAAGCCAAAAAGTCTCAGCCAATTTTAGTGTTTAAGTGCATGTGTGTAAGTAACATTACTTTTTCTTTAGGACTCAAATCTACCACTGATAAATATCACAACATCCTACATTGTAGCTAGAGTATCTGATAAGTGTTGATAAATGCTCGATGTCAAGGGTAAGTTTTGAGAAATATTATTGAGAAAGTTGCCAAAGAAACACCAATGCACAAGGAGACCCTAACAAGCCAAGTAGTTGGTGCCCCCTAGACCTAGACAAGAGTCAATTGCAATCTAGGAAAGACAAATAAAAATAAGATGAATAGGTTCATGAGTGCAAAGAAAAACTAATAGACATAGGCGCAAGGTTCTCAAGTAGCACTTGTTTCTAGGTTTTCACCACTTGAAAAGTTGTTTTTTTAGGACTTTTTATAATAATAATAATAATTTGAGATATTGGATTTTTTTGGTGATATATCAAAGCACCTATTGCTAGGTTCTCACTAAGATGGTCATTTTTAGGAGATTTTTAGAGCTTTTAGGATTTTTTCAAGATTGTAAATATGTACAAATAGCTAAGTAGAAAGCATTGAGCATAGAAATTCTTCAAGTAAAATATGTTTATTGGCTTGGGGAGTTGTTCTCCCTCTGGTGTAAAGAGCTGATACACAATAGATCCAAAAGTAGTAATAATAATGTAAGGACCTAGCTAGTTAGGTTTGAACTTCCTTTTTTGTTCTCAATTTTGTTGATTCTTTGGATTCTCTCCAAGAATAAGATCGCTGGCTTGAAACTCTCCAGGATGAACTTTCTTATTATATCTTGTAGACATGCATTTTTTATAATCTCTCATATGATTGAAGAGTAGCCTTATGACATTCATCTAGCATTTCAAGTTCATGTATTCTCATGGACCTATAATATTCATATGTGATCAATCCTTTGAAAGAGACTCTCAAAGAAGGAATGTCAACCTCAAGTGGAAAAAAAACTTTAGAACCATAAACTAATGCAAAGGGGGTAGCTCTAGTAGGAGTGTGTATGATAGTTCAGTAAGCCTATAATTTAGGATTGATTTGTAGATGCCAATCTCACCCTAATTTATGTACAGTCCTATGCAAGATTTTCAAAAATGTCTCATTGGATGCTTCAACTTTCCCATTCCCTTGGGGATAATAAATAGAGAACTAGTTTTGTTTGATCTTGAACTTTTTATAGATTTACCTAAGGTTCTTGTTTTTGAATTGTCCCTCATTTTTAGTAACTATGGAGGACAGAATTTCATACCAACAAATGATGTAATTTAGAATAAATAGAGCAACATACTTCCCCATAGAAAAAAATAGAGGTATATCCTCAACCCATTTTGTAAAAAAATTAGTAGTTGTAATGATAAACTTATGTCCACTTGAAGAACTAGGGTGGATCTTGTGAACTGGCATAAGTGTTCGAAGGGTGCTTGCACTATTTCTCAAGAGACCTAGCTTGTCTCTTCTAGGTACCTAGTCCTCCTAGGTCCTTAATTGGCTTAGGTAATAAAATAATATCAATACAAACCCCTCTCCAAGAGTTTGATCCTTTGTGCTTAACCTTAGAAGACTAATACACTAGTTTTAGTACTTTTCTCCACACAGACCTAGAAAGCTCTAAATACAACTTGTTCATAAACTTCATTATTTATTGTAGGTTCATCCATAAACATGATATCACTCCTTTTTATTGTATTTGAGTCCATTTAGAAAGATCTTTAGGCTTCTTTCTTATCAATTTCAAGATTTCGTGTCTAGGAAGTCTAATTAGGCCTAATACCAATTAGCACTTGAAAATGACTAAATCTTCTTTCTTGCTAAAAATTTTGAAGAAATATAGAAAATAAATTCTATATTTGAGTACCCTTCTATATTTCCTAAACTATTATATAGGTATTAGACTTCTTGGTTATCCATATAGGTGATTCTTATTATCTAGGTCTAATAGGGCTAAAAGGCCTATTTCCTAGGACAAGATTGTAAACTTTGTTGAAAACTCACTCAAATGGATTGGTATAACCTCAATCCTCATAACATTTAAATATATGACTATCCCCTTCCTAGAGCTATACTTTTTCCATATAATACTTCTATCCCTTGCACTTAATCATTAGATTAAGCAATGTCAAACCTCTAACCAGACATTCCTAGCTCGCCTAGGGTTTGACTTTTAAAATAGTAGCACTACTTACCTAGAATCCTACCTTTATATACATAATTTAAAATGGCTCCACTCTAAGATTCATCCACATTTTCAAATTTTGAAGGTTTGAATCTCAAGTGGGAGCCATGAAAGGAAAAATTGTCTTCTAGGAACCAGTACACTATCTAAACTAAACTAATTTTCTCCTAGCTATAAGACTAACTCAAATAAAATTTCTTACTAAATGAAAAAGTCTCCAAACATCATACACTACACAAATCCATAGTTAACTTTCAAAATTAAATCCATATAATGTTATTGTCACAACAAAAAGCTCAGGTTCCTCACAAAATAGTATTACAGAGCATTATTCTCTATTCACAAACTTGGAAAATATTACAACTCTTCTCATATATATTGAGATTTGAGTCTTGGATAATATAAGATGCCATCCCCATCATTTTATGTCATATTTTTTAATCACCATCTCCTAGATTTTATGGAATTCGAGGATAACAATGGTGCATGCAACTTTTGCAATAATGGAAAATGTTATCATGACAACATTTTTATAACATTTGGAAATTTATTTTTAAGCCATGATCCTATATCTTATGGCCTCTATCATTATGATATTACAAGGAACCAACTATTTTAATGACCCTAAGATGTCATAATAACATCCACTAATAAGATTTATGTGCCTAAGACACACTAAGAAATTGAAATAACAACTAACAATCACTAATTAGTGCCCTTAGTCTTAGTGACTAATTCACTTAGCCAACATTTCAAATGACCTTCCAAAGTCTTCAAGAAAAATAATCTAAGTTCTTGACTTGTCTAGGGTCAAGTACAATCCAAAATCTTTCAAACCATGGAGGTAGCATAGGTGTGCTCTTGTACCACCAACTAGATCAAAGACCCACTGCTAAAATGGCCAATGCATGATGGATGGAATCAACTTAGGTCAAAGAGAATGAATTAGGTTTCCACGTAGTTGACATTTCTTACAAAATTTTACATAGTTCATGTCATATGCTTGCATGTAGACCAATAATAACCATTCCTAAGTAGCTTCTGAGAAAGCACAAGACCATTAAAGTGGGACCCACAAGTGTCATCATGGACTTTGACTAGTACCTTTTTGCACTCATTTGTTTCTAAACACCTAAGAAATGTTCTGCCTAGACCCTTCCTATACAAGTCACCAGAGACATGGATATAATGGAAGGCGATACAGATGAGTTGGCATTTTTCATTACGAATAAGGTTTTTGAGAATAATTTGATCATAAAGGTAAGAATAGATGGTTACGTAATGAGAAGAAGCATGTGTGGGATTTGAGTAATACAAATCCAAAAATTCTAAAGAACACCTGCATGCAACAACTTATTGTTGGAAATATGGATGGAGTAACAGAGAGGGGGGGTGAATCAGTTACCACAAAAATATTTCCTAGATCCCTTAGATGTCAACAATAAAATTTAAACTGATTTTTGTTGGTACTCAGTAAACACACTAAAAATGTTATAACTCGATAAAATTTAGAGTGTGAATTACATTTATCAGATTTTAAGATATTAACAATAATCAATCTTGCAAGCATAAGAGAAATGAACACATGAGACACAAGATTTAATGTGGAAACCCAATATGGGAAAAACAACCAATGTAACTAGTTACTAATTTTCACTCTTTTGAAGTGAGCCCTATTAGGAGCCAACCTAGTTAAAGGTTACAAAACACACTATTAGGTGTGACCTTGTTAGAGGTTTTAATCACCCTGTTAGGAGTGGCTTCGCAAGAGATCTTTGAATAATTCAATGGAACTATTACCTTGTTCGAGGATTTATAACTTGCTATTAAACTAACTCTATTAAGATATTTTGGACCACTGCTACAATGGTAAGAAAGTAACAATGAAATGACCTCATTGAGATGCAACTAAATTGTTGAATCCATATCTCTATTTTATTCACAAAAGCTTGAACCTTCCTAATTGAATATCACTTTGCTGCTCCACAAAGATATCTGACCATCCTTCAAGTTCACTCTCACACTTTCCTTTTCAATCAATACACTTGCAACTCACACACACACACACACACTAGAATCTCCTCTTGACCTTTCATTTATACCATCTAGATTATCAAGTCAACTCAATTACAACTTATAATGACCAATAACTATTACCACAGTTGGCTTGGAATCAATACTTGAAATAATTAAACTTCATATCCCAAATCAACAAAATCCTTTATTGGCTAACCCAACTCGGTAAATAGTGGTCCTGAAATAATTCCCTGTGTTAACCAACAGAAGCTTGGTTAACACTACGAACTTGCAAAATCATTTGGCAACCGAGTGAACTTAGTGAACACTAACTCTGACCAACTTTCTTTTAAAAACCATGAGAACTTGGTTAACACTACTTTCTACCATAATCTCCTTCAATGCTCAAGTGAGCTTGGTTGACATAGTCTTCACAGAATAATCTCTAGGAATGCTCGGTAGAAAAGGAAAATTGTCTTGCTAACCAAGTGAGCTCGGTAGGCACTGACTAACAACTGATATGACATTTTTGTAACATCAAAGACAACACAAAATTAGACAATTGTATCCAACAATATCCCTCTTTGGCATTGATGGCAACATAACATGTCATAACACAATGAAATTTGAGAACAAGATTTTCTCTAATAGAAAGTTTCTCCCTCTTAGATTTTATACCACAAGCTTCTCTTTTATGCAGTAATCTCCCTCTGTGAAGGATTTACATAGCATCTTTCAAAAAAAATTTAAGAAAGATATGACAATAAACTCTCCCTCTTTCACAACACATGCCAAAGACAACACATACCAAATGAGTATCAATGTACCTTGAGTATTGATTCATATGAAATGTTCTCTTGACTATGCTGCATCAACTAATAGATCTTGAACTTGGTTCCTATTGATGAATCACTACATTTTACTTAGTGAGCTTCAAATAGGGGAATGACCCCTAACTTACCTCTTAGATACAAAAATGCATCCTTAGGTAATGGCTTGATGAACATGTCTATAATCTTTTCTTTTGTATACACATATTCCAATATGATTTCTTTGTCCTACATCAATTCTCTTACAAAATGATATTTTATAGCAATATGCTTGTTTCAGAATGCATCACTGGATTCTTTGATATTTTAATTACTCTTGTATTATCACAAAACATGATAACTGGTTCTTTGATCTCAACCTTCATGCCTTCCAACAATTATTTAAACCAAACAATATTGGAGCAGTTCACTACTACTGCAACATATTTTACTTCTACTATGGATTGGGATGTACAATTTTTCTTTTTGCTTGTCCAAGATACCAATCTTTTCTCAAGAAAGAATGCTCCACCACTTGTACTCTTTCTGTCATCAAGATTTCCAGCCCAATCAACATTAGTAAACACGTTTAGCTCCAAATTTCCTCCAAGTTTATACCATAAACCATAGTCTTTAGTGCCTTTCAAATATCTCAAGATTCTTTTGATTTCCATCATATGATTTTCTCTGGGTTTAGCCAAGGATCTTGCCACTATACCAACTGCAAGAGCAATATCAGGCCTTGTATGAACTACAAACTATAATTTTCCAATCATTGATCTATACAAGGTCTGATCTACCTCCTTTGAGTCATCATCTTTGGTAAGCTTTAATCCAGTACACATGGGGGTTCCAACTAGTTTAGAATCTTTCATACCAAACTTCTTGAGTATCTCCTTGATATACTTAGATTGAGTGATGTAGATACTGTTCCTACTCTATTGTATCTATAATCCAACAAAGAACTTAATCTCACCAAACATGGACATTTCAAATTCCTTGTTCATTTTTTCTAAAAAATATTTGCATAGATCATCATTCCCTATAAATAGGGTGTCATCCACAAATATTTTTATCAATACAATCTTGTTATCTGGTCTTTCCTTAATGTACAAACTACTATTATCATTAGTTCTCTAAAAACCAATCTTCATAAGGTAGTTATGTAATCTTTCATACCATGCTCTAGGAGCTTCTTTTAGACCATACAGAGCTTTGTGTAACTTGCAAACCATGTCATTTTTATCTGTATCAATAAAACCTTCTAGTTGTTCAATGTATACTTCTTCATTAAGAATACCATTGAGAAATGTAGATTTAACATCCATCTAATATACTTTGAATCCTTTATGTCTTGCATATGCATGTAAGGTCCTGACACCTTCCAATCTTGCAATAGAAGAAAAAATTTCATCATAATCAATACCTTCTTCTTGAAAATATCCTTTACATACCAATCTAGCTTTGTTTCTTGATACCTTACCATCTTCATTCAACTTATTCTGTAATACCCATTTTGTGCCAATCATATTTTTGTCTTTGGGCCTACGAACAAGGGTCCAAGTTTTGTTCTTCTCTATTTTCTCTATTTCTTCATTCATAGCCTCAATCCAACTTTCATTTTTCAATTCATCTTTAACACTTCTAGGTTCCAAATCAGCAAGAAAACATGTATCTTTTAGCTTACTTCTTGTCATAGTGCCTTCTAGTTTATCTCCAATAATCTGATCAAGTGCATGATACCTTTTGATATACTTAGCCAATATAGGTCCTTTTCCTTTTAAAAGAATTCTATTGCCTTCATTTTGAATTTCAAATTCTAGCTCTAGTTGTTCTATCTATGGCTCAAGTCCTTTAGACTCGATAGGCATTGGCTTGGTAGCTTCAAATTGTGACTCGGGTCCTTATGACTCGGTTTGAACTTCTTCCAACTCATTGACTGAGGAAGACTCGGGAGTAGAAGTCTCATTATTAATAGATGTGTTTGGTAATATATTAGGTACGATGTAAAAAAATCTCCTATGATATTTTGGTTCCTTTTTTATTTCTTCTTTAGTCCTTTCTACAAACTCATCAATTCTGACATGTGCACTTTCTATGATTTTGTGAGTAGACAAATTTAAACATTTGTATGCCTTGCTTTTGCTGGAGTATCTTAGAAATATACCTTCATCACTTTTTACATCAAACTTGCCTTTTCTAGATTCTTTCAAGATATAACATTTACTTCCAAATACTTTTAGGTAGCTTACATTGGGTTTATAGCCATACCATAATTCATAGGGAGTTTTATATGAATCCTTCTTCAACTATACTTAGTTCAAAGTATGAATTGTAGTTTTGATAGCTTCCTTCTAGTATTTGATAGCAACATTCTTTTCAATCATCAAAGTTCTTGCACAATCCATGATGGATCTATTTCTCCTTTTAGCTATTCTATTATGCTCGAGAGTTCCAAGGGCTGATACCTATCTTTTGATTCCTCTTTCAATGCAAAAGTTTTTGAATTCATTTGAGATGAATTCACCACCTCTGTCTAATCTTAAACATTTTAATATTTTCTTTACTCTTGCCAAATACCATTTGAATTTCTCAAATGCTTCTGACTTCTCTCTTAAATACATAATAGTCATCATTCTAGAGTAGTCATCAACAAAAAGAATAAAGAATTTTTCTCCACTATAGCTTTCTATTCCAATAGGTCCACACAAATCAATATGCATAATTTCCAAGATATCTTTAGATTGATAATTTTTTCTTTTAAAAGTAGTCTTTCCCATTTTACCAATTTGATAGTTCTTGCATAAACCAACATCTAGTTTCTTCAAACTAGGAATGCCTCTTACTTTCCTGAATTTTCTTATTTTCGCCATGTTATCAAAATTTACATGACATAACCTTTTGTGCCATAACCAACTTTCTTCAACTTGAGAAATAAAACATGAGCAATCACCAAGAACAAGATAAAATAGGTTACCTTTTGTCTGTTTGCCTGATCCAATCAGTATTCCTTTGTCATCCAATAGTCTCGTCTTGCCATGTATAAATTCCACCTTGAATTGAATGTTGATTAGCTATGCCACACTTAGTAGATTATGTTTGAGTCCTTCAACCCAATAAGCATTGTCACATACAAGTTCTTTGGTTAATGAGATTCAACCTTTCCCTTTTATACAGCAAGGTTCATTGTTTCCAAATCTTACACTTCTTCCATCATAATGTTCAAAATGTTCAAACTTTTTTTTATCTCCAATCATATGATGTGAACATCCACTATCTATTATCCATGTATCATTTTTGCTAACATGAGAGATAAGTGCCATCTTATCTCCTTCATCATCAGATTCATCTTTTACAATAATGTAAACTATTTCATCTTCACTATTATCAAAATCTTTAGCCATAAAAAAAGTATTCTTACCTTTGTCCTTGTATGATTTATGACCTTTGAAATCCATTTTGTCTTTGTATTTGTGACTCTTCTTTTCATCTTTATCTTTGTTTGGGCACCTGGCAGCAATATGACCAACTTCTTCACAAGAAAAATAAATTAAGGGAACTTTACCTTTGTATTTTCCTCTGCCTCTAGAATATTTCCTTGCAAGTAAAGCTTCAAAAACTTCAAGATCACTATTAGAACTTTCCTCTAATTCTTCTTCAATTTATGACTGAATGTTCTTTATTTTCTTGCCTTTCTCCTTAAGTGAAAGCTTGGCCTCAAATGCAAATTCAATATTTTTGAAAGCTAGAACATAACTGTCATAGTTGTCTAGCTCAAAAGCTATCAATCTTCCTACTAATGTATCCAAAGTTATCTTATGATTTGTCTCACACCTCCTTTCTTGAATAGAAGATACTGTAATTGCATAGATAGGAAGCAATGTTTTGAGAACTTTACTTGCAATAGTTTCTTTCTTGATTTCTCCTCCAGATGCTTTAATTGCACTAACACTGACTTTGATTCTTTTCACATATTTGGAAACATTTTCATCTTCTTTCATTCTCATCTAATCAAACTATCCTCTAAGGATTTCTTCTTTGGCTCTCTTCACATTGTCATCACCACCATAGATGTCCTTTTAGCTTATTCCACATTTCAAAAGTGGTTTTTTAGTCCTTGATCTCATCAAATTCTTCATAGCTAAGAGCAGATGCAATATCTATCATCATAGTGTTATGGTTCTTTTTCTCAGCAATATCTCCAATAGATAATGTACCGATGGGAGTTGTATATTCTTCATCAAAGTATTTCAATCTTGAATCACCAATGGAAGCCAAATGAAGTCTCATGAGTCCCTACCATGCTGAAAAGTTGTCTCTATTAAGCTTTGGAATTTCTCTCTTGTAAAACATCCTAATCTTTAGCTTAGGTCCTTGAAACCTTTCTTGCATGCACCAAAAGCTCTAATACCAATTGTTAGAAATATAGATGGAGTAACTAAGAGGGTGGTTGAATCAGTTACCACAAAAATATTTCCCAGATCCCTTAGATTTCAACAATAAAATTTAAATTGATTATTGTTGTTACTCGATAAACACACTAAAAATGCTATAACTCAGTAAATGCAGAGTGTGAATTACATTTATTAGATCTTAAGATATTAACAATAATAAAATCTTGCAAGCATAAGAGAAATAAACACATGAGACACTAGATTTAACATGGAAACACAATATGGGCAAAACCACCAATGTAACTAGTTACTGATTTTCACTCTTTTGAAGTGAGCCCTATTAGGAGCCAACCTGGTTAAAGGTTACAAAACATACTATTAGGTGTGACCTTTTTAGAGGATTTAATCACCCTATTAGGAGTGGCCTTACAAGAGGTCTTAGGATAATTCAATGGAACTATCACCTTGTTAGAGGATTTATAACTAGCTATTAAACCAACTATGTTAAGAGATTTTGGATCACTACTATAATGGTAAGAAAGTAAAAATGAAATGACCTGATTGAGATGCAACTAAATTGTTGAATCCATATCTCTATTTTGTTCACAAAAGCTTGATCCTTCCTGATTGAATATTACTTTACTACTCCACAAGGATATCTGACCATCCTTCAAGTTTTCTCACACACTTTTCTTTTCAATCAATACACTTGCATACTCACATACACACTAGAATCTCCACTTGACCTTTCATTTATACCATCCAGATTATCAAGTTGGGTTAATTACAACTTATAATGACCAATAATTATTACCACAGTTGGCTTGGAATCAATACTTGAAATAATTAAACTTCATATCCAAAATCAAAAAAATCCTTTATTGGCCGACCCAACTTAGTAAACACTGTTACTAAAAAGATTACTTGTGTTAACCAATAGAAGCTTGGTTAACATTTTGAACTTGCAAAATCCTTTGGCAATCAAGTGAATTCAATGAACACTAACTCTGACCAACTTTCCTTTATTAACCATGAGAAATCAGTTAACAATACTTTCTACCATAATCTCCTTTGACACTCAAGTGAGCTTAGTAGATAGTCTTCATAGAATAATCTCTAGGAATGCTCGGTAGACAAGGAAAATTATCTTGCTAACCAAGTAAGCTTGGTAAGCACTGACTGACAACTGATATGACATTTGTGTAACATCAAAGACAACACACAATTAGACAATTGTATCCAACACTTGTCACAAAGAAGAAAAGACAAAGAAGAGGCAAGGATTTCGCTCTAAAGATATGCAAATTATGTTATCAGACTAAAAAGATTAGAGATATTTACAAAAGATCAATCATTATAGAAGGAGATTGAGAAACCTAAAAGGGAAACCTTAAGTGGTAAATGACATTTAATAATCACTAATTAATTATTAAATGGAAATTCAAGGTGCATAAAGTGAAATCTTAAGAGGGGAGTAAAGTTAATTTAATAAATTAAATTAAATCAACCTTTTACTCTAATACCCCCCCCCTTAATATGAGCAACAATATAGCTACAAAGTATAATACCCCAAAATTGGCTCATTGCCATGATCACCAATTCTGGTCTATTTTGATCAGTTCTAAGACCTATTCTAATAGGTAATTCTTATTTTGTTGCTTGCTACTTGACTTAATTGTCAGATGCAGAAAACCCTAATCTGCATTCATCATGCTTATTATTTAATTCCTATAGTATTTACTCATATTAGCCACATTAAAAACCTATTGATTAATATTTAATTTAATTATTAAGTATTTATACTTTAATTAAATTAAATTATACCTTAAGGCTAATGTACTAAGGAATTAAATTTATTTAATTTAATAAATATGCTTATTCTAATTAATTGAATGAAATTATTTAATTAAATAAGAAAAGGTATTTATGAGGTCATATCTCATTTTATTAAATTAAATATCTTTTATGATTCTACCTTTTGGTTCTAGATGGAAACTTTGAGTGAACTCTCTCTCGAATTGGAAACAATTTAGTTAACTTGTTCTCACACTCATGAAAAGCTCAGTTAACTCTCCTTTCTTAAGGAAGTTTCCATTTTAACTGAATCTTTCTTCAATCTGGACCATTGATCCGAGTTGATCTCACCCATTGATGGATTTCAGAAATTCTATTTAAGATACTCCTAATTCCTTATCAAAGAGGTTGAATTCTTATGCTATCAAATTGTTGTTGCATTTTATACTCATTTAAGCTCACATATTCTCATATATTTACATTCTTAGCTTAATCTCATTTAGTTTAAATATGCATATGCTTAATCTAGTTTCTTTTATATGTTCTTAGAATATATTGCATATCTCATTTAGATTACCTGCATATCATCTAGATTAATTGCATTCAAATCCTTCGTTCTTAGAAGGTTTGGTTGCCTACACTTCAAATCTGAGGACATCAATTAGGAAAATCCTTCTAGATAGAAGGTGACAAGTCTCTCTGTTGGTTCATTCTAGATGAACTATTCCATGTTTATCCCAGGATGATTCCGTAGGTAATGACTATGTCAAAGTGTATGTGAGGTTCAAAGGCCCACATTTCATAGGTACATTTTTGGCACCCACCGTGGGGCCGAGAAAATCAATTTCTCTAGCCTAACTCTTCATTTTTTAAGTCATTTTTTTGTTCTCTATCCATATTGATTCGTATAGATTTAGGAATCCTCACGCGAGACTGTTCATTTTCATGCGAGGATCCAAAATCTTCATGCGAATATTCTCTGTGTCATGCGAGAAAGTGCCCGAGCGTGTGAAACTTCGTGTGGCACCTGTTTTCTTTGCACATGCCATAAAAGAATTTTGTGTGGGCCTGAAAACAATTTTGCATGATTCTATCCATGATTTCACGTGGATCTGTACGTGATTTTGAGCGATTCTGTCAATGATTTTATGTGGGTCTGTGCATGGTTTCATGCAAAATTTTACAACAGTGATACTTTTGTTGTTTTCATAGGTTTTAACTTTTTCTAAGCTATTTTATGGGTATAAAAAAGAACAAAAAAAGTTAATTTTTAATTTTCTCATAGTTAAGCTTATGTTTTCACTAACATGTTTTTTTTCTGAAGCATCTTCATTTTCATTTTTTTGATTTTTTTATAGCCTAACAGTTGTCTGCAGGACGTTAGATGAAGACTCCTTTATACAAACTCTCCAAACATGAACTGACACTTTATTTGCAAGATGAAAGCCAAAGATACATTTGACAAAGATTACTCTTGAAACCCATAAAACAGTGTGTCTTCTTTTCTTGCTTTCCAAATTAGTCTAATTAGGGGCTTGTGAACTTCCTAGGGTGCAAGATAGAAGAATAGGGGATTATGCTCTTCACCACTTGGAGGTCATTACCAAGGGTGAATCAAAAAGCTAAATGGTTTCAAAATATGACATTCCAAAGAAGGCAAGCAGTTTAGTGGTTCTCTAGTATGAGTCCTTTTCTATGAAGGGATGATGATTTTCTTTTAGGGAATCAGAATCTTTAGGAAGGATAAGTCTAGATTGATTAAGCTAAGTGGGTAATCAATCTATTTTGCATGTTTGGGTGAGGAAATAAGGTAGAGGACTATGCTCTTTCCCCTTGAGGGAAATCAAAAACTCGAGCCCTTAGATCTAGACCACTAGTCTGTGTCAATCCTTTAGAGGGCCTACCGAAGTGATCCAACCTCCAAGAATGACCCAAGTGAGCACACTCCTTTCACCAGAGATTCTAACTCACTATAATCAAGATGCTTTGTAGAGTGAAAGACTCCAAAACCAGATTAATTTCTTTCCCTTGATTCTTGATATCGCATATCAAGGGGAAGCTCTATCTGTGCATTGGTCGACATCGGCCCCTAGCTTGCTAAGCAAGTAGTGTGCACTTTTAGATGTTAGTGTGGGTTGCTGGTCTCAACTCTGCTTGCAGAGCCATCGAGAATTAATTCGAATGGAAGCCAAGTAAAAACCTCTTAGTTAGAAGCCACCTGGTTCACCTTTGAAAGGAGGCATAATCTTTGTGCAAGGAGGGGGAAGAATCTCTCCTATAGAGCTCACCATAGGCATGCTACTGGACATTTGAAGGTGGTATATGCACTCGTCCCCTACCACAATGGTGCTCATTTAGCATATACTATTGAGTCCTTTGAATATACCAAAAACACGAGCGCCCTCTAGGGGATCACATAGCTATGTCAGGTACACACATGCACATAAGATGTGGGACAAAGGTTTTTCCTTCTCTACCATTTTTTGTTTCTAGGGATAAAGCATGTTTGTTATCAAGTCCTAAACATGTCCAAACTTGCTCAAATAAACTAAAAGTCAAGACTCCCCTATCCCTCTGAGTTGCTTTGCCCTCGGTTGGATTGTATTCAACTACTGCTTGCTTCCTAATTCTTGTTGAAAACACTTACCTTTTTCAAAACCAAATGTTGTTTAAACACTTAAAAATCAACCTTGCTATCTATTTGAAATTTGACAAATGAATCAACAATCTGTCAAAAACTATCTAAAATCTTCAAAGTCTTCAAAATCCAATTCAGTTGTCAGTCTGGTTTCCATTTTCGCGTACAGTTTGCAAACTTTTGTGCAAATACTTGTTGTCCTACCACTTCTTCATGCAACTTTTGTTCTCATGCAAACATTTGCACATCTCCATGCGAGATCTTTATGCTATCTAAGTTAACCTTGCACTACTTTGCGTGGCCTAGAGCACATCCTTGTGTGAAATCTTTATGCTATCCTCAATCTTTGCATGGCTCTGTGTACTTTCTCATGTGCCTTTCAGAGGATCTTCACATGAGATCTTGAGTTTGAACTATCAAGTTACTTTATTAGAGCTATCTGTGCTCTGTACCAAGTTTTTTTCTTATATCAATTTACTACTTCTTTATCTAAAAATAGTTCCAAACAGTGGCATCTCGCTTAGCTAATGACTTGCGATCCATACTTTAACTAGTCTTGTCTCTTAGTTATCTTGCTTTTGTCCTTTAGTGCTTGTTGTACTCTATTTCATGATAGTCATAATATTTGGTTGTTCTAGCCTTCAAATTAGACTATTCATACCTTAGTATACTGCACTCTTATCTTCTTCTTTTTTTGATACTAAGTTCTAGTGTGGTCCTTGTCTAAGCTTTTTCTTTTTGTCATTGTCTATGACTGTGGCAACTTGACTTATGCTCTAAAACTTGGCTATCACTACTTGAAACATAGTACATCAAAATGGCTAACAAAAAATGTGCTAAATCCAATATTCCTAGTGAGGAAGAAGGGATTCTAATTACAAACATGAATAAAAAATTGAAACAATAAGTGCTCAACTTCAAAGACTAAAAGAAGAGGAAAACACATCATCGAACAAATTCTCCTTGAGAGAAATTTTCCCTTTCTCCTATGACAACCAAAAATCACATTCTTGTGATCTTGAATCCAAGACATCTGAGAATACCTCACATACGCCCAAGAAATCTAGGAATATCTTTGAAAACAAACCTTGGGAACCTAAACCAAAGCATGATTTCACACCTTTGGGAAAATCTTATGAATTAACCTTGGAAGAACTTCTTGATGAAAAACTCATTACTTTACCTAAGCTCACTTTGGCAGGAGTTTCCTTTATGAGTAACTATTGTGTCTATCATAAACATAATTTACATAAAACTTCCCATTGTAAGGAGCTGAAAAACAAGATCCAAGATCTCTTTGACAATGGTATAATTCAAAAATCTAAGCTCTCAACTACTAAATATTCTACTCTTAAGAAGGATCAACCTCATGAAACCATGTCTAGTAACAGTTCAAACACAACTTCTACTTCCTCCAACATACATCCAACTTCTAAATTGTCCAGTCTTTCCAACACATATTCACCAAAAGAACACACTACTCCCCCAGTTGACTATGTGTACCCTCAAGGACTACCTTTAAAGGAAACTCAAGCTAATCTTGACTTAGCTGCAAACCTCTCCCATACTACACAAAGAAAATATCCAAAACCTCCATGTGTTGCTCCTCCTATTATCCCCAATCCAACTATTCCTCCATTGTCCCTTCAAGAGCCAGTTATGGAGACTCTAGAAATATATTCGAATATAGATTCAGATACTCCCTCATCCTTGGGTTTTGTTTCATGTCAAGAGGACCACTTAAATGATGAAGAAATAAGTGTTGATCAAGACCAAGATTCCTTCATCCCCTTTCAAGTCTTCCAAGATCTCGTGCCTCCATCTCAAGAGCCACATAGTCCTCCATCTCCCATGTCATGCACCTCTACTAAGAAAGATCAAGATATTCCTTCCACCATCCTTAAGGATATTACAAAAGACCAAGAGAAGGATACTTTTCCTATGTTACCCAAAATTCCTTTTGAAGAAAAAAGTGTTCCCTCGCTCTCTTATTCTACCTCACTACATTCACTTCCAAACTATGCTCAAGCTTTAAATACTCCTATCAAAGGTATAGCTCCTATAACAGTTACTCATAAATCTATTGATAGCTTTGGTCATATTGCTCACTCTAAAGATGTTGATATCCATACTCATGGTCCATTCACATCTTCTAAATCTATCCTTGGTCCCTACCCATCTAAGCTAAAACCTTCAAGTCTTCCATCCATATTGGGACCTTATGTTCCTCTATCTCCTGCTTCCACTCTTATCTCATTACACATTCCTCCTACCCTACCCCAAGATCAACAAAGATACACATACTTGAACTCTTCACATCCACCTTTCCATCTAAACCAATCATATTGGTGTCATTCATCCATTAATCCCAAGTCCTTTGGAAGAAATTTGGATGATCAACTCAAACATAAGTGCATGAATCCATCCTCAAAAGTTCACTATGTCTCCCCTAATCGACATGTGAATGTCAAGAAGGAAAATATGAAAAAGAGACCACAAAGGTCCACTATTCAAAGAGCTCAACCAAAGAAAGTATGGGTTCTTAAATCTATTATTGAAGAAATGCATTCCAAAGAATCTAATGAACAATCAAAGGCTATATGGATTCCCAGGTCTCTTTTGAAGGACTTGAATATTGAAAAAAAATCAAAGTTAACATTCAAGCTTCCAAAGGCTTTCACTCCACCTTCTTCCCAACATCTTCCTAAGAAGGTTTCAAAGCCTTCTACTCCACCTTCCTCCAAAATTATTCCACCACCTCATACATCTAAACCTCATACTATTTCATCCATATTTCCTTCGTTGTTCCATCACCCTTCAAGGTGTGTGTCAATGTTGATCTTGCCCACTTTTTCTTCTCCCCTTGCACATCCCTTTCATTACCCTATCCACTCCACCTTCTATCCTCCACCTTTTATCCTTCCATCCCATTTATCTTATCCATAGCCTAAACCTTGTCCTCCATATATCTTTTCTAGTATCTCCCTCCATTACCTTATCAACATCTTTGAGCATACCTTGCTATGGCCTTGGCTAATCATAACTTACATTATAGCAGTGCTATCTAACTTGAGAAAGGCTTGAATTCTTTCCAAAAACTCTAAAAATCCAAAAAAAAAAAAAAAAAATGTGCCTTGGTGAAAACCTAGAAATAGGCACCTTGGTAGCAAAAGTAAAGAAAAATAAATCTGTCCTATGGTGAAAACCACTTCTTGTGGCACCTTGGACAAGTACCATGATGAAAACCTAGTAAATAGGTGTCATGCATAATTCTTCCATCCATGACATTCTATCATGATCTTGCTTATCCTTCAAATGTACTCATTCCCAAAGTCCTCATCACTCATAACCTCCATAACAAAAAATTTCTATCATATTCAGTTAACCCTTTGGTCTTGATCAACAAAAGAAAGAAGAAAACTCAGGTCTTAGCAATCTCTTGACATGGTCATTTTCTTGGATTACTTATGATACCCTTCATTACACCATGATCTTATATTGTTATATCCTTTTCCCTAGCTTGGGTAATCTTGTGAAGGCTTTCCTTGAGTGTAACATTCATCATTTCATACTCCTTGCCTATCCATCTCCACTTATCCACTAGCTTGTTACTACATCTCATCCTACACCTTGCTAGAGACTGGAACAAAATCAAGGCAATCCTTCTTGAGAGCTAGTAATCTCTGAAAAAATCTAAAAATTGGAAAAAGTCTTGAAAAAATTGTTACCCTGGTGAAAACCTAGCAATAGGTGCCTTGGTAACACCAAAAAAATTGAAAAATCTCAAAAATTCAAAAAAATCAAAAAGAAGAAAAATACAAAAAAAAAATTGAAAAACAAAGAAAAGTGTCATTGGTGAAAACCTGGAATAGGCATCATGGTAGCAAAAAAAGAAAAATCCTGCCAAGAAGGTGAAAACCTAGTAAACAAGTGCCTCTTGTTCCCAATGCTCCATCTTGTAGCACATCTTCTGACTATTCTGTACAGTTTCTTTCATGCTTTCACTTTCCTACTTTTCCTACTTTCTACTCATGTATCCATGGATTGAGTCTTCTCACAGCTCAGGGGCATTCCCCCTTTACTGTCACTCTTTTTGAGATTCTCCTCATAGGATCTCCTTCATGATAGTCACCTATGATCCTCACTATGTCTACCTACTATCACTAGTGTCACTCTTTTCATGAGTCTCCTCATAGAATCTCCTTCATGATAGTCACTAGTGGTCCTCACTGTGTCTTCCTACTATCGCCAGTGTGCCTCATTTTCAAAGATTCTCCTCATGGAATCTCTTTTGCAGCGATCACCAGATGTTTCAACTATGTCTGCCTACTATTGCTTTGGTCACATCTAAATATTCCTTTATGGAAGATCTCTCTTGCGTCAGTCACTAGTCCTCCTAGCTATGTTTATCTACTGTCGCTCAGTCCTTCTTAGGTTCTTCATCATGAAGATTCCTCTTTGGCCTCAGTCACCAGTCATTCTAACTGTGTCTGCCTATTGTTGTCACCTTACTAAAGAGATTTCTTTCAAATATGTTCTGGACATTGACACTTGATGTCAATCCCAAAAACATTGAACTCAAAAATGATATACTTGTTTGGATATGCTGAACTTTTTCTTTGTTTTCTTTTTTTTTGCTTTATCATGTCCCTTCAAGCAACTCGATGATGTCATTTTTTATTAGAGAAGTAATGACTGGAGGCATGATCTTTTCTTTGCTTTCTGTCTGTAGTTTTTTTCCAATAAGTTGGTATATTCCTATAAAAGGGGTGTCCACTATAAGAGCCTCCATCTCGTATTGGATGGCCATGTGTACCTTGACTATTTTTATATGAATACATCAATACCATTGGTTCTTCTCCTTGTTTGTTGGAGTGAAATCTTCATGCTATAGTAAATACTGATACTCGTCCTGCTAAGTGAACATACGGGTCACTATGAGTATATCTAGCACACTTCTATCTTAGGTTACGAATGCAAGGGTCATTGCAGATAGAATACATACTAAATACTTAGCACAAGAGAGATCTCCCGTGTGTTTGGTGTGTCTATCATGCAAGCAACATTCTGGTCATCCTAGCATTTATGCTTTGATGCTTATGTTAACTTGCTATATTAAAAGGGACAAATGTTCTAGTCATTTTGGCTTCTTGTGCCTCAAATGCTTACATTTAATCCTGAAAAACCTATAATGTATGTTCTATTCATATTCCCATGATTGCAATGTTAGTGGGAATTGTATAACATATGAGCTTTGTTTTATGTCCAGTGATGATAAATTTTTGAGGCTTGGTAACCAGACCCAGGGTTGCATTTAACATAGTCTTGCATTGCATAATTCACTTGCATAAGCATGCAATTCAATTGCAAATCTACTTTCACCTTCTCTGATGAGGGATTGTTGATCTCTTCAAAGAATCATGTTCTTTCATGAACTGCACAAATGATTGATTAATCACACTCTTGGCTACTTTGGCTGCTCAGAACCCATTTTTCGAGATCAAATTTGAAATTTGACACACTTAAGTGGCTCAAAAATGCATTTTAAATTTTTTGTGCAATCCAAATTCTTTTGATACTTTTCAATTCTTGGAGTCTTTTCAACTCAAACTTGGACTTTTGGACCTTGAAATCACTTTAGATCAACTTCCAAATTTTTTCAGATCATTTCTAATCTCTTCATATTTCCTCAGATCATTCTAATCCCTTTATATTTCTTCAAATCATTCTGATCTCTTTATATTTCCTAAGATCATTATGATCTCTTCAATTTCTTCTAATCATTTTGATCTCTTTTCTTATCTTCAGATCATTCTGATCTCTTCTACATTCTGTTAATTCTCAAATTTCTTCTATATCGCATGATATACTACTTCATATCATATTTCTGGTGTGTCATCTTTCAATTTCACTCCCGAGGGGGCAAGATGATTACATCATTGAATACTTATTGCTCGAGGCATCTCATTCCCATCTTATGTCCTCATCATTTAGGGCATCTCATCACTTGGGGCATCTTGTCCCCTTCTATCTAGCATCTTTGCTATCTATACTATCTTTTCATCAATTGATCAACCTTATAACAGTTCTTCTCAGAGTTCGATAGATAGGTATTGGGACAGTCTAAACCCCGACTCCTAAGGATCAAGCCTCATTCTAGGGATGATTCTATGACTCACGATTAGGCCTTGTTATCTTTTTTTTTACTCTTGGGTATCTAGGTGTTCTATCTGGATCCTTGAAGGTTAGGCTCCATTTTGGAGATAGTCTTCTAAATGCTTTCAATCTCAAGCATCTAGGTGTTCTACCTAGATCCTTGAAGGTTAAGCTTCATTCTGGAGATAATCTTCTAAATTATTATCACTCTTGGGTATCTAGGTGCTCTATTTGGATCCTTGAAGGTTAGGCTTCATTCTGGAGATAGTCTTCTAAATGCTTTCAATCTCAGGTATCTAGGTGTTATATCTAGATCCTTAAAGGTCAAACTTCGTTCTGAAGAAACCTTTTAAATGCTTATCAATTTCAAGTATCTAGACATTCTATCTAGATCCTTAAAGATTATGCTCCATTCTTGAGATATTATTTTAAATTCTATCAATCTTAGGTATCTAAGTGCTCTACTTGGATCCCTTGGGATTAAGCTTTGTTCTAGAGATGGTCCTTAAAAGCTTATCAATTGGTCTCTATGTTATCGACTTTGAAACCAATCTCATCTTCGCATCACGCTTTCTAATTTTTCTTTGAATTGAATGTGTTGCTCACACATTCATTCAAAGAGGGGTAAAATGTAATACCCCAAAATTGGCTCATTGCCATGATCACCAATTCTGGTCTATTCTGATCAATTCTAAGACCTATTCTAATATGCAATTCTTATTTTGCTGCTCGCTACTTGACTTAATTGTCAAATGCAGAAGACCCTAATCTGCATTCATCATGCTTATTATTTAATTCCTATAGTATTTATTCATATTAGCCACATTAAAAACCTATTGATTAATATTTAATTTAATTATTAGGTATTTATACTTTACTTAAATTAAATTATACCTTAAGGCTAATGTACTAACGAATTAAATTTATTTAATTTAATAAATATGCCTATTCTAATTAATTGAATGAAATTATTTAATTAAATAAGAAAAGGTATTTATGAGGTCATATCTCATTTTATTAAATTAAATATCTTAATTAAATATCTTTCCTAATTCTACCCTTCAATTCTAAATGGAAACTCTAAGTGAACTCTCTCTCGAATTGGAAACAATCTAGTTAACTTGTTCTCACACTCATGAAAAGCTTAGTTAACTCTCCTTTCTTAAGGAAGTTTCCATTTTAATTGAATCTTGCTTCAATTTGGACTGTTGATCTGAGTTGATCTCACCCATTGATGGATTCCAAGAATTCTATTTAAGAGACTCCTAATTCCTTATCAAAGAGGTTGAATTCTTATCCTATCGAATTGCTGCTGCATTTTATACTCATTTAAGCTCACATATTCTCATATATTTACATTCTTAGCTTAATCTCATTTAGTTTAAATATGCATATGCTTAATCTAGTTTCTTTTATATGTTCTTAGAATATATTTCATATCTCATTTAGATTACCTGCATATCATCTAGATTAATTGCATTCAAATCCTTCATTCTTAGAATGTTTGGTTGTCTACACCTCAAATCTAAGGACATTAATTAGGCAAATCCTTCTAGATAGAAGGCGACAAGTCACTCTGTTGGTTCATTCTGGATGAACTATTCCATGTTTATCCTAGGATGATTTCACAAATAATGACTATGAAGTGTCTGTGAGGTTCAAAGGCCCACATTTCACAGGTACACAAAGTGTGCAGAAAAAGAAAGGAAACTAAAATGCAATGTTGGAAGAAAACTTGGGTCCTAGTAACAAGGTCTAATGAGATGTCCAATCACAACCAAATATCTATGAAATAGAGAAATAGGAAAAACCAAGTGGGAAAAAACCTACTCCAAAAAGAGATAGAAAAGGATGCACAAATGAAATATCTCAAGAGACTCTCTTGAGACCATGAGTACAATGAAATACCCCATGATAGAATCTTGAGACTCCATAGCCCCCTCAAAATGGTAGAACTCATGTGTCAATAAACATAGTAATGTGGCTCCAATCTAAAAGAAGCAAAGGTAGTAGACAAGGAGGGTGAAACCCCTGAATGTAAGGTGAAGCTAGAAGTCCTAACAGATGCTCAAAGGAGAATGCATAAGAATCTTAAAATTGAATCTCCAATGGTCTCTCATGAAGAAGGAGATTGGGTCTTTGATAGTGGAGATGGTGGACTGAAATGAGAGGAGTATAGGTAGGAAGAATGATCAATAGTCCCTATAGAGATAATATTTCATGTCTCACTATCTTTGATGTGCACTGAATCTTTGCAAACTCAACTTTCTTCCCTATCCCACTATGTGTAATTTGATAAAGAGAGAAATTTATAGGACAAAGATGGAACAAAAAGTACATTAAATGTACCATCATCAGCGCTAATAGAACCTTTTCCACATACAGTCATAATAGTGTTGTTCCCCATTAAAATGTGTGGGGTAGGAGAAGCCTCAAAAGAAGAGAACAAATCTTGAGATGATGCCATATGGTGTGAAGCACCTAGATCCAGTAGCCATCTAGAAGAGGGTGGAGTAGTAGTTACACATAATGCATAACCCTTTCCTATTTATTTACCATCTAGTTCTAAAATGGTGATGATGAAGAAGATCTATGAGAAGTAGAAGTAATATCAATAATTCTCTTTTGAAGGAGAGTTGTCAAATCTAAAACCTGTTTGGCATAGCCATCAAACTTCTCATAGCAATGTGACTCATCATGATTGGGCTTATATAAATAAGCACACTTTGGTCTTTTTGGCTTTGGTTTATCTCCCTTAGAAGGAGGTTAACCTAATGTGATGTGAGGGCTAAAATCAATCTGAGACTCTGTAGAATGTGAGTTATGTCTATGAGCCTATGAGAGAATCCAACTAAGAGAGATTATCTTGCTCTCAAATGAAATGATCAAAAAAAAAAAAAAGGATGGCATGGTAAATCTATTACCCAAAGCATCTTTAGTGGAATAGAAGGTACAATCAAAAATTTGAAAGTTTTCATGAAGCTTAGAAATAATCAAGTAAATTCACTCAGTGTCAATTGTGGTTTTCCCACAACCTTTCAATAAAGATCTTTGTAGTTCTAACTTCATAAAGAAGTCCTCAATGGATGGAAAATAATCTCGTACAAGAGAGGTAAGCTCTCCCTCAATCTGAAGTGCCCTAAACTCATTCACTATACCAAACAAGCCATCAAGCTTGGTCCACATAGCTAGAGGGGTATTGCACCCATCAAGATGAAACTGTAGACTCTTGGATACCTATAAATTTTTCAATCTCATTGCCTCATCCATCTTGTTTAGATGTAGAAGTGACATCCTATAGAGTCTCAAATTGATTCTAGCTCTAATATCATGTAGGATTTGAGTAATATAAATCCACAAACCCTAAAGAATACCATATCTTTTATGTCAAACCCTTGTTCTTTGTTTTCTCCAAATAATAAGAAGCTATAGAAGGTCAAGCTCTGATACCCTATAGGATTTGAGTAATACAAATCTACAAAACATGAAGAACATCTACATGTAAGAACCTATCATAGAGAAGAAAAGACAAAGAAGAGGCAAGGGTTTTTCTCTAAAAATATGCAAATTATATTATCAGATTGAAAAGATGAGAGATTTACAAAAGATCAATCCTTATAGAAGGATATCAAAAACCTAAAAGGGAAACCCTAAGAGGTAAATTACATTTAATAATTACTAATTAATTATTAAATTGGAATGCAAGGTGCATAAAGTAAAATCTTAAGAAGGGAGTAAAGGTAATTTAATAAATTAAATTAAACTTTTACTCTAACATCATGACCAACAACAGTGCAAATGATGTTGTTATTAGGGGAATCGTAAATCGGATAGTGTAGTTCTTCCACTAGGAACTCAAAGCAAGACTCATGATCTTGTAATTGTATAATAAATGCCAAGGTAGCCATAGCATATGCAACCTTATTCTTAGCCCTAGGAATTTGTTCAAATGTGACAAAAGTGAAATAATTCCTTAGGGCATCAATCAATTTCTTGTAAGGTATAAAATTGAAAGTTTTGGGTTGGTAATCATTATTCATATTATTTATAACAAGCTAAGAATATCCATAAATGTGGAACTTAGTATTCCTCCATTCAATATCTATCTTGATACCATTAGTAAGGGCCTCATAATTAGTTATATCATTGGTTCATGGAAACAACAACTTTCATGATTTAGGAATTGTATATGCATGAGGTGTAATGAAGAAGATGTCAAAACTAGCCCCATTTTGAGTGTGAGACTTGTCGAAGAACATTTTCCAAGTTCTTTTTATGACATATATGATGGAAAATTTTGGAAAGCCTATCTACAAGGGAGCATTACACTAGAGTGGAAAATTAGTGATTTGATTAGCAATGGATTGTCCTTTGATAGCTTTACATTTGACATACTGAATGTCAAATTTAGAGAGAATCATCATCCATTTATCTAGTCTTCGCATAATCATAGCTTTACTCAAAGGAACTTTAAAGGATCAATCTTAGCTACTAGTTGTGTAGTAGGCACAAATATGTAATGATGAAGCTTTTGTGACACATATACTACAACAAGACAAGCCTTTTAAATGTTATTGTAACTTATATCATAAGCAACCAATGTTCAATTAATGTAATATATGGCTCGCTCTCTTCTATTATCATCATTTTTTTTCTCACAAAGCCCCTAGAGAAGTATTTGTATCCTAGATGTATAATATTAAGGGCTTCCCTAGAATATGAGGCATGGGGATAGGTGACTTAGCTAGGTAGTCCTTGATTTTAGTTAAGCTCTTCTCACAAGCTCTATTCCATACTCATGTAGATCCCTTATGAAGATTCTTGTTAAATGGTTAGGACCTATCAACCAATTGAGACATGAACCTCCTAATAGACTAAAAACATCTTTGTTGCCTCCTTAATTAACTAATATTCCTAGGAGGTGGCATGTCCATTATTGGTTGTACCTTTTTTTGGATCAACTTCTACGTCATTAGTTGATATTATGTAGCCTAAGAGTTTTCCAGGTGTGACACCAAAAGAACATTTCTTGGGATTAAACCTAAGTTGAAATTATTTCATGTGATCTAATATCAAACTTAGGTCAACTAGGTGAGTGCTTCTCTACTTGGATTTTGCAAGGGTGTCATCAACATAGTCTTCCATGTTCTTGTGCATCATGTCATGGAAAATTGTATTCATAACCCTCTGATAAGTAGCACCTACATTTTTTTAGACCAAAAGGCATGATGTTCCAACAAAAGGTTCCCCATACACATGTAAAAAAAAATTTCTCCCAATCCTTGGGAGCTATCTTTATCTAATTATAACTTGAGAAACCATCCATGAGAGAGTACATTTCATAACCCACAATCATATCCACTATCATGTCAATATTTGGTACTGGAAAGTCATCCTTTGGGCAAGCTTTGTAAAGGTCTAGGAAATTAGTATATATTCAAATGGATTTGTCTTTTTGAGAAATAGTGACAATTTTGGAGATCCATTTGGCATAGTCAATAGCTCTAATGAATTTCACACTAGGGAGCTTTTCTAGCTCAACTTTCACAAGTAGGGCCACATGTGGATACATCTTCCTTAATTTTTATTTGATAGGTTTAACACTAGGAGCTATGGAAGGATGATGTATAATAAGATTTTTATCAAGCCTAGGAATGTCACCATATGTCCAAGAAAATTTAATCTTCTTCTCTTGGAAAAGCTTGAGTGAATTTTTTTTTCTTTCTCTTCAATTGATAATGATTGAGCCAAATGTATGATTTTGGGAGATTCTTCGGTACCAAGATTTATGAGTTGTGGGTCCAATCAAAATTAATGACCTTTCTTGTAAATAACTAGATATAATACCAAGTACCTCATCCTCAAACACCTCGAAGAAGTTTTCACCATCGAATACATCTTTCTTTTTACTATTTTTTGGCTCAGACACTACCATAAAGTGGTTTTCTTCATTTGATCTTCTCTTTTTCATTTTTCTCTTTAACTTGTGACTAAGGTACTTGATATTAGACTCAATCATATTAATTTATGGTTTTTTAGTGGAAGATATTACTAGTTTAATGACATTTAGGTAGCAAGCAATCTCATAGTCATTTTGGAAGAATGGAAGTTTGGGTCTTTGATTTTGTATGGATCAGTCAATGAGATTAGGGTGTACAAGTGACAATAAGGAGGAAACTTCAAGGATATTAATGCAGAAGGAATTATCTTTGGTGACAAGAAATTTAGAGTCTATAAGAAAATCTTCAAATGACTCCAAAGCGGGATTAATCCTAGGAGTACCAATGTGATCCACTAAAGCGATTTGTGAACCTAACTCATCAGACCCTATGAGAGATTCTTCAAATTTTTTGGGTTGGTTAACATAAGTGTGTACCACATCAACTCCCACTTCACAATATGCATCAAAAAAATACTCCCATTCATACTCATTTAAGTCAATACTTTGCTTACGTGTCATAAGATAGGCAATGTTTATTCTAACTCATTCTTTATTAGGGTCTTTGACATCTGACTCATCAAATTCAAGTTGTCTAGAGGTAGATATTTCATCACTATTATCAGTGCGCAACAATTCTTCCCCCAAAATAATAGAAGTTGATGGAGCAAAATCCTCTAGAATAATTTAGTAGTCATGGGTTGAACCTCATCATCTAAATCACTAGTTGTGGGAGGTTCTTCATCATAGATAGGAAGGTTAGTTTCAACACCATAACCTAGACTCATTGTGTCTTTATTTTTGTGACCTTATGTGTAACTAATGGGTTCAATAGGGGTATACTTATTATTGCTCAAAGGTCTGTGTCTAGGGTAACCCATTTTCTTAAGGAATTGATAACCCTTTCCATATCTCTTGGGAGAGATAGATGTAGCAAGTATGACTTCATCAAAATTTTCTTCCTCTCTATATATCTAGTCTCTAGCAACTTGAGCTTCTTTTTTGTCTTCTAAGGGAATTAAAAAGTGAAAAAATGTGTAATAGATAGTCATAGCCAAAGAGGTGAGTTTCAATTTAGTTTATGGGTTTCCATAGGAATGTGGAGAAAAAAATGATGTTGCAATAGAGTCTAACTTGTACTCTCCCATACTAATACTCATCATTTTCATCTTCTTCTAGCATTCAACAAGCAACGGCCTAATATCACTAGCAGGTTTGTTATGTGGCACTAATGACTTAGTAGTAGTAAGTGTGTTAATAGACATAGATTTATCCCCTAGAATCACAATCTCAATACCATGAAAAGAGAATTTTATGCATTGGTGATAGGTTGATGGTACAATTTTCATCTTATGGATCCATGGTATACCAAATAAAATTTTATAAGCAAGAGGAATATATAGTACTTGGAATATCACATCCATCTCCATAGGACCAACTCGAATGGGTAGTATAATAAGACATTTACAATATCACTCAACCTCATCAAAATCCTTTATCATAATTTTGCACCTAGGATTAATGGAAAATTTAGATAATCCTAGCTATTTAACCACACTAAAAGAAACAATATTTAACCCCACACCATTGTCTATCAGTACTCATCTGACTCAGGTATGATGAATTGGTACATCTATGTGTAAGGCAAGATTATAAGATAAATTAATACTTTGCCATCATCTTTAGAAAACATGAGGTAATGTGGTGAGGAAATGTGGTTTACCATAGCTTGAAACTTTTATGCATCAATGTTCATGGGAACACTAGCTATGTGCAAGGATTTTTCTAGGATCTCCTTATGGAAAGGAGATAAATCAAGCAACTCAAAGATAGATATCTAGGCAGGGGTTCATCCTATTTTAACCACAAGGTCATAAGTGGACATAGATGAAGTATTAGGTTTTTTAGAAGAGGAAGTTTGATTAGGATTTTTAGCCACCTTAAGGACAATCTTAGACTACTCCCTAGTAATAGTGTTTAATGTCTCATTATGAGAAGAAGAATTTGCCACCCTAAGTGAAGCCTTAGGTTTAGTGTCATCAAAGTATGGAAAAGGAGCATGTGTTCTCAAAACCACTTTAGGATTTTCATCATTTGTGTTGTAATTAGACTCCTCACCAAATTTAGGGCCCATCATGTAAACATTCTCGATAGTCTTAAGCATGTTGATAACATTGTTTGTATTGGCATAGGCGTAATTGATCTTTACATCATTGTCCTTCTTGTTAGCATTTAATTTCTCTCCCTTTTTGTACTCAGGAAATGGTTACTTAAAATAATTATGATCAAAATTCTTAAATAATCCATCAGTAACAAAATTCCCCTCATCAATCAGATCTTGTATGACATCCTTAAGTTTGAAACAATTATCAGTATTGTGGCCCTTATTTCTATGATAATTGTAGAACTGGTCATCTTTCAACCAATTGGGTTTAATAGGTAGGTCATAGTTCATAATTTTTTAGGTAGCATAATGAGTTTGTTGACAAAAAAGGTCTCCAAAACTACATTGTATGAATCATCCATTGAAGTATAGGCACACCTAAGTCTAGAAGACATTTTAGCCTTGTCAAAATAACGTGACTTGTTGGAAATATTAGACCTTGTCATATCTTCTTGTTTAGCAGCATATATAGCATTGGTCAAATGAAAGGAAATTTCCTTTGTCTTATGAAAATCCACAACATAATCATTGACAATGTACTTATTATTAGTACATGGTTTATTTTTATCATTTATGTTCCCATTGCAATTCTTATCTTTGTTTAGGAAAATATCACCCTTCTTGACAATAACATCCTCAATATAATATTTGCTTTCAACCATATCATTGAACATAGTGAATAATTACTTTCTAATATCATAGTATAATTATAGCATAAGATTAATAACAAAGATACTAATATTTTCACTTTTTGGGATTTAGCAGGGGTATCTAGAATGTAGTCCTCTCCATCTTTGTAGGTATGTGGCAAAAGGTTCTTGTCTTTGTTTTACATTGCATAGATCCAACATGGTAACTAGGTTTTATATGTTGTATGAGTAATTTTGGATGAATATTTGTTTAAATTCATCAAATATCTTAAGAGGAGGTGATATTTTAGTAAACCATTTCATGAATTGTCCCTTCAAACTCCTAGGAAAAAACCTCATAAGATATATGTCATTGTTAATTAAATCCATGCCAAGAGCATAAAAGTGTCTCACATGATCATGTGGACCACCATTTCCATCCTATCTAACATACTTGGTAACCTCTATATCCCTAGGAAATGACATCAAGTAAAAACCCTTATTGAAAGGAAGAGCACATATAATTTCAACAAATGATATTTTAGGCTTCTCCTTTTCCTTTGCATGAGTGTGAGTTGGTTCCACAATTCTTGAACCTCTTTCTTTATAAGCTCATTTTTGGTTGGCTCTTACTTTTTTATAATTCATTGAATACCAAAATCATGTACTATTCTCCAACCTCTATTGGCCATATATGTGAAATATTGATCTCCCTTTTTCTCTAAAGCCTTGAGCATAACTTTTTGGAGATATTCTTCTTGTTGGAACTTTTTGAGGCCCTCACTATTAATTTCATTGCCTATTTCACTTCCATGATGAGAATTTTGTGAGCATCTAGGTGGTGATGCATACCCTTCAACATATGATCTTTGAGTTCTCAGAGGAGTATTATTTCCATTGTTACCAAAGTGTGGATGATTTGCAAAAGAATTGCTATAAGTAGCATTGGTATGACAGTTCTCAAAGTTATCTGCATGAGCATCTCCAAAGCCCTGAGTGTGGTTGTTGTGAGCATTAGTTTCTACATGTAGGTGATATGCTTCCCTAGAGCCTATGCATCTATCTTTCTCAAGTATTTCTTTTTCTAACCTAGCTTGTTCCTCCTTAAATGAAAAGAAGTCCTCCAAACATTGGTTTCTTTCTTCTTGGTTCATGGTGAGAGACACATTATTCACAATCCTAGGAGGGTCGAGGGGAGTATCAAAAGAACTACCTAAGTGGATAAGAGGATTGTACCATGTGGAAAATTTTTCTTCCTCTTATTTGTCAAAGATAGGTTCTCCCTCAAAAGCTTTCTTATGTGGACACCTAGTGGGAGAAGGTAATCGCTCAAAACTAAATGAGGGATGGTTTCCTGGACGAACTTGTAGCCTAGTTGTAACCACCATGTAAGAGTAATTTTTTAGTGTAATAGGATGACACAAAGCCTTTTGAAAATTAAACTTATATAGTCAAGATATTTACTTGTCAAGAAATATAACAAAGAGGGTAGCTTGTCAAAAGTGCCCAAGCAATTTATAACACTAGTAACTCAAGCCAAGAGAAGGGGAAGAAGCCCAATAAAAAATAGCAAAGAGAAGTAGGATAATCGAGTTTGACAAGTGAATAATTTTTTATGTTAAGTTCATATCCAATAAGATAAGCTCATAATTTTAGCCTAAGACACAACCAAACATGTAGATTATAGACCAAGGACACAATAGAACCAAGTAGGAATACCCCTAATCAATTAGAATGTAATTAAAGAACAAAGTTTGCAAGAAACAAGTTCAAGTGATAGTTTGCAGTAGACCAAGCAATAGAAGATAAATAAATAGGACTATATCATAGTTTCTATAATATCTAGGTGATAGTTTTGAGTGATATGATAGATTTTTGAAGGCAGTGCAATAGTTTACAGTATAGAAATGCAACAATGTTTATGAGGCAGTGCAATACTTCTAGCAGTCTTGAAGTATCGTATGATATTTCTCTAAAGGATAGTGTGATACAAGTTTAGTGAAAATAATATTTTGTGACTTCGTGCTTAAAACAAATACATTTTGACTCAATTGTGTGCATGTTTAGACAAGATAATAGTTTTAAAAAGTGTTTTCCAGTTTGTTACAACAAAAATGTGAGGATTTCAAAGAAACTAGATATCACAGACATGCATCTTTAAAAAATTGAGCAAGGGACAAAGAAACCTTGCAAATATAAGTACATTTTGAAGTTTTCAAAATAAAAGCCCTATGATGCTACCATCATGTGTACATTTAAGTAATTCCCACAAGTCTAGCACAAAATGAGAACATGCCAAGCAATATCTATCTAGGGGTCACATTTCATTACTTAACAACTTGGCCCATGCTTGATACCCCCTCACTTCACACAAAGTGGTTTCCCACGATATATGTTGGCTTTATCATAGAAGTGTTATTAACACAACCAAAAGAAAACAAATAGTGAGTGTAAAATCTAAGGGTGATTCGGGTAGTCCACTAGGATCAGTCCCTACACCAAGATATTGAGGAGATAATAAGAGTGGCTTATAAATCCTAAACTCTCTATAAAGGATCCTATTTGAAACACTCCTCTTGCACCTGATAATAGGACACTTTATCTTGTCGGTGACAATAATACCTTAAACATTCTCACCTAGTTTTTTCCTCATGGTCACAATCCCATGAGTACTTCCACTAAATAAAAACAAGTTTTATGCCCTCCAAGGCATTAGCCTTTTTCAAGGGGTTTTTGATTTTAATGAGTTGGGTTAGTTGGGTTTTATTTTTTCCCACTTCAGATCATTACTATTGATATCTTTCCACAAATAGCACTCCCTCTAAAGGTATGAATCTCACTAGGAGATTAAAATAAAATAAATACACACCAAAGAGGTCAATATTTCTTATTCACCTTAGAAGGTTAAAATCATACTTTCCTTAGTGCTTCCCCCAAACACACCAAGAAGATCAATTAAAACCACTAAAAAGTGGAGTATTCCACTCACTTTTGAGATCTAGTAAAGGGTCAGGATTTCTAATTCACCTATAAGTTGAAGAGAATACTATCCTACCAATGATGAACCCTACTCATAAGTTTTTATGCGCCTAATAAAATGAAACAACTAGTATCATGATACGCTCAAAAATGAAAGAAAATACATAAAACTTTATTTGTTTGTTTTTCTTTGCAAAGCCCTACAAATACATTAGTAACCCTTTTTATCTTTGACAAGTGATTTTTTTTTGTGTTAGCAAGAAAGTAATGAGAAATCCCTAAAAAACAACAAAGTTAGGGCATCAAAAAAAGTTTGTGAATCTGAAATAAACCCTATTGACCCACTGAAAGAGTGTCAAACCCCAAAAACCTAAAAATAGAAGACTTCAAGAAATGAAAACTACAAGCCAAAAAAACTTAAAACAACTAGCTAATCCAAGCTAGGCAACACTTCTAGTTGTATAGGTATCATATGACACTTTAGAATATATCCAGGCAATAGAATCCTCTCGTGTGATACTATGTGTCTTTGCATGCAATACTTTGTAGACTAGTTGTGTGACAAAATGTATAAATGTGTGCGACACTTTAGCTAGTAAAGTATCACATAGTAGTAGTAGAAAGTGTCGTATAATACTGGAAGAGTATCACACAATAGTAGAAGAAAGTATCAATAAATCTACAAAAATGGAAACCCAAAATAGCAAGCTAGAAAATGACAAAAATGCAATAAAAAGTGCTAAACAATGTTTTCTAGCCCCATGGTAGGCACCCAAAATGTATACAAAAAAGTTCACTTCTCTAAGCCCTTCTATCCAAGGGATCTCATAAATTGAGAAGCTTTGATGGTGACTTAGAGCTCCCTAGTCATGACATGCAAAGAGTGTAACTAAAGTGTTGTGGCTCTCAAATGAGCTTAGATATGCAACCCCTTGCAAGATGTACCATGAAATGGAAGATTCAAAGACAATAAAAATGGTTCTAATGTCTAAGAACCAACATGAAATGCAATAAAAAATGAAACTAGGCTAAGTGGAATGCAAAAAATGCAAACTAACTAATAAGAGTGAGAGTGTTACAATCCTTCTATTAAGATAAATGAGTTAAATATAAAGCATAAATAAAAGCTATACTAATAAAAATGAGCTATGGTCTTACTATGAAATGAAAATGATGTCACAAGGTCTTCAAGAGCTCCAAAGAGTACCTAAGATTCTTGCAACATAACTTAGTACAAAGAATAAGTGTTGTAAGATGAGGAGAGAGCTCTCCCTTTTAAACAAAAAGGGATGATGGATATCATAGGGAAAGAAGGGTCTAATCAAGGATAGATAATTAATGTTGAGTGATCCATGTGCACAAGCGTAGCCACCAATCATAATCAAGAGTTGAATTTTGTTCTCTGTGTGAGACAAAAAAGGCTTTTTCTTTTATTTTTAAAGTGGGAATAATGTTTTATGTGCATTCTACTTAGGATAATTGGGGACTGGGATCTTTTTTTAATCAAAGGGGGACAAGTTCCTTTTAATTAAATAAGAACTTACGATATTTTAATCAAACTATAGGATAGAATCAAATAAATTATTTTTTGCATATTTGATCAAAAATAAGTGTCAATAAACTAAGAAAAAATGCTAGAAAGGGGATAATAGTCTAGATGACCATTTTTGGGTGATTACACATTCAAATTATCACTGAAGAAATCTATAGCTCTGCCTTCCTGACTCAAACCAACTCCAATAACACTTGCACTAGCATCACATTCAACTTGAAAAACTTTACTAAAATTAGGCAAAGCAAGTGTAGGTAATTTTGTAACTCTATTTCAATGTCTCATAACTTTTATTTTCTCCATTTGTCCACTTGAAATCCTTTTTGATGCCCTTCATTGTTTCTATCATAGCATTACATACTGAATGAATATCTATGATAAACTTCCTATAAAAACTTGTTATTCGATGAAATGATCTTACTTCCCCAACATTCTCAAGTGTATTCCAATCAAGAATAGCTATTACCTTTTTAGGATCCATCTTCAAACCATTAGTTGAAATGACAAAACTAAGATACCCAATTTCTTCCTTCATGAATGAACATTTCTTCAAGTTAATTAACAACCTCTCTTCCTTCAATCCCTACAATACTTGTCTAACATGCTCAATTTGTTCTTCTTTAGTCTTACTGAATATTAGAATTTCATCAAGACATATAATCACAAATTTGTCTTATAATTTCTTAAGAACTTCATTCATCTGTCATGTGAAAGTACTAGGTGTGTTAGTTAAACCAAATGGCATAACCAACCACTCATACAAACCTTCATTAGTCCTAAAAGAAGTTTTCCATTCATATCCTTCTTTAATTTTGATCTAACGATAGCCACTTTTGAAATCAATCTTGGTAAAATACTTTGCTCCACTCAAACAATCAATTATTTCATCCATCCTAGGCAAGGGAAACCTATACTTTACTATGTTTTTATTAATAGCTCTAGAATCAATGCACATTCTCCATTATCCATTCTTCTTTGATGCTAACACAACATGTATTATATAAGGACTCAAAAAATTTCTAATCAGGCCTTTATCAATCAATTCTTACACTTGTCTATTCAACTTAGCATTTTTAGCAGGCATAAGCCTAAGTGGTTCTTTATTAGGAAAACTAGCCTAAGTAATTAAATCCATATAATGACTTATGCTTCTTATAGGAGCTAAACCATCATGTGCATTATCGTAAATAATGTCTTGAAAATTTTTCAACAAAGATTCAATCTCAAGTGCATGGTCTAGTTCATCATGTTTCTTAGTCTTGCTAAGAATGAAAGAAAAATTAATTTTGTATTCCTTTGTATCCTTACCAAACTATTTTCCTTCAATCAAACTTACTCTAACTTTGGTACAATAGTTCTCATTAGGTTTTTCTACCAAAGGTAACAAAATTTTCTTCTTCCCATCAACCCAAATAGTATATTGATTCAATCTACCATCATGCAAATATTTTCTATCATCTGACTAGGTTTATCCAACAGAATATGACAATAATATCACACAAGGCATCATAAATATAATTCCCAATTTTGAACTTAACAAGGTATTTCTCACTTACAATTAAATTATGCTCCTTCTAAATCCAAGTACCATTTTAGGATGTCTCAACCTCTACAACTTGTTAACTAGCCCCTCAAGGGCCAAATTATCATAACTTCCACAATCAATGATTACTTTGCAACATTTTCCAGTGATCTTACATCTGCTCTTGAAAAAAAATCTTCTTAAAATAGGTTCTTCATTAGCTTCCTCATTCGACATAATTATTCTTTTCATCATGTTTCACCATGCTTAGGTTCATTAGGTCTTTCAACAACTTCTTTGCAAGCCATAGTAGTTCTACTCCAATTTTGATCTTCTTGCTAGAATTACTACATTCAAAGGCTCTATGTCCTTCTTCTCCACACTTGAAACAAGTACCCTTAAACCAAGATCTCTCTTCTCCTTTACAACCATTAGTATTCCTAGAGTAACAAGTATAGCTACCTCTAGTGTAATACCTCTTTTTCCAATAGGTTCTTCTTTATAATTTGTCTTTCCTTTATCTTTCATTTCATTGTCAAATTTTCCATGTTCTCCATAGGTTCTGCCTCTTCCTCTTTAAAATCTACCACCTCTACCTCTTTGTCTTTGATCATGTTTCTGTGCTGACCTTTCTTTAGCTTTCATGGTGTATCGATATGGTTCTCCACACTATACATCTTGACATAATTGATTTCATCTTGAATTGATGTCCTTAAACCATTCAAGTATCTGGCCTCTTTCTCCACTTCATCACCCACATGTCCAGATCTAATATGAAATGTGTAGAACTCCTCAATGTATTCCTTTACACTCATGTCCTTTTGTCTTGAATTTTGCATTCTTCTCAATGGGTTAACTTGGTAATCTATTGAAAGGAACTTCTTCTTTAATTTTTCAATCATCTTTGCCCATGTCTTGATCTTTTGTTTTCCTCTATTTTGTCTCTTAGTTTGAAAATGATCCCACCAAAGTAAAGCATTACCCTTAAACTTGGTGACTGGCATCTTAACTTTCTTATTATTAAGACTACTTTCTTACTCAAAGTATTTATCCCTGAGATCTAGTCTAATATTGCATTAGTCTCAAGTCTTCCATCATAACAAGAAAATTTAATAGTAGGTCTAGAGTTGGCCCTAGACAAGACTCTAAGTCTTTCCTCATCTTGTTCCACCTCAAGTTCAGTATTAGGATAAGGTGTTTCTTCTTTATCATCACTAACATCTTCAAGATCTATACCTCTTTTGTGGGTTGTCACAATAGCTTGAAGTAATATTTCAATCTACCTCAACATGTCCATTATGGTATTTTCTACATTTCCTTTACCTTGAACCATCTTGACAATAGTTCCTACAAGATCATAACCTTCTACAAGGTATAGGTCAAACTCTAGATCTTCCACCCTATGACCAATACAATGAGTGCCTCCATGATCCCAAAACTCACAAGGAAGGATAAACTTTCTCTGATACCACGTAACACAAAGTAGGAGGGGTTAAAATGGAATAAATCCAAATTAAACATTATAGAAAGAATCTTTACTCAAATATATCAATAGGGAACACAAGAGCCATATGCAATAAATTTATAGTGTAATTATTTTCTTCAAATGTACTCAATGGAGAAATAGTATGAGTGCTTGTGAGGCCTTCTAGATTGCAAAAATATAAAATAATATTACAAAATTGGATTTCAATCTCAATCTTATATTTTCCTCTCTCTCTAAGATCTCTAAGATGGTCCTTTCCTATATCTAACCATGCTTCACATATAGCCAGCTAAGCCATAAGTCATCTAGTCAAACATTTCATTACATTATAGGTCTAGTCTCAGAAGAGTAAATGAAAACCCAAGAAAAGGATGACATAAGATCATGCACTCTTAGAAATATGTCCAAACACAAGTTATGAGTTGGATCCCAACTATGCAAGATGCCACATCTGCATACAAAATTGTGTTAATAGTAACAACATGCCTCATTGGATGAAAATTGCAAGAAATATAGAGTGCAAAGAATGACACATAACCCAAAGAATATAAAACATCTATGTACATGCACTTAGGACAAGGATCTAAGAAAGTTCATCGGTGTGATATCAACTAAAAACAACATGAAACCAAAATCAATAATGACTACTTTGCTAAAAATAGATTGGTACAAAAAACAAGAAGTATTTTAGTTGATGCAAGATTTACTCAAAGACCCAAGATGCTCTTGCATCAAGTTTGATGTTTTGAGACCATTATATTATAATTCTTTAAAACTATGGATAAAACTCATGATCATAATATAATTTTTTGATTAGGTAAAATAGGTTTTACAGGGATCCTAAAACCCAAAGTTTTATAGCGAAAAGAGTGAGATGAAACAGACTAAACAAACAAAAAATTGCCACAAAAGGCCGAAGATAAAAGAAGGCCCAAAGCCAAAGTACAAAAGCCAGAGATAGAAAAGAAAAGCTAGGAAAATAGGCTAGTGGTCATCCATGTCCATGGCCTGTAAGGTTTTTGTAGCATCATTGTCCTTTTGACTGGCCGCGTCCTCTTGAATCCTAGTAGGAGTGTTCATCTAGTTCCCCTGATTCACCTGGTCACTATCCTCTTTCTGAAATTCATCTCAGTTGATTCCTTGCTCTATGTTCTGCTCTACATCCCTTTCAAGGCTAGTTGTAGTTAGATAGTTCCCTAGATTGAGAATGTTCTTATTCAAAGTGTGAAGGGTGTCCACTATCTATTTGGTGATTATCTAGTGGACACAATCCAGCCTTTGGACCTTCTGCTCAAGCTAGGTGAGTCTATCATCTTGATGGTCTCTGGAGACTTGGCCTTTATCTTTCTCCTAGCTACCCACTTGGTCCTTGTTAGAATCCTAGTTGTTGGGCTGGTTGCTCCTATCCTTCAGAGCCTCAATTTCCTAAAAAAGCCACTTGATGGAACAAAAGTTGTCAATTAGGCTGTTCTTTGCATTGTTTGGGAAGTTGAAGCCAATTTCTTACACATTGTTAGAGATAACCAAAAGATCCAGGTCAATGAGCTTGTCATAGTGGGTACTTTTGTCAAGGTCCTCCAGCACCTAGATTTTGGCAGGTTCTCTAACAATACCCAAACTGACTTTGTCCCCATAGAAGTTCCTCCAGACCCTCCTCTTGTTCTTTCTGATTACCTCCCCCCATTTTTCAACCATGATTTCAATTATCTCCTTCAAGGGCAAAATGGGATCCTCCTGAGGCAAATTGGACAGGGTGGGGCTAGGGGGCACATCAACAGGGTCACTGGGATGATCCTGGGGCAGGGCCTAGTTCACTTTTCTTTTCTTGGGATTAACCTTGGGGTCCATAGGGGTCACCACCTCCTTGTCATTTTCTCTCCCCTTATCTTCTTCCATCTTACTTTCCTTCCCCATCTCGGAGTCCTCCTCCTCAAACTCCATATCAAACTCCACATCATCATCACTAGCCTCTTTCACCTCCATAGGATGAGGAGAGGGGGAGATAGGGGGAAGACATATGGGGCTCTTCCTGCTAGGGATGTGAGGATCACGGGTAATAGGGATAGCTATGCTCGGGGTGTCAATTTTCTCTCATTTCACTACAAGCTCATCCCCAAAATCAAAACTAGCAGTGTCCTCCGAGGCACTACCCAAAACCCCAATGGTTTTACCTCTAGTTTGGGTTTTTAAGAATAGAGGCTTCACCCCCCAAGATAGTGTCATCCACAAATTTCTGGTGGGTGAAAGTAGAGGGTCTCAAAGAAGGCCTTAGACCTTTCAAACTCTTGTCCTAGATCTTTATCTGGATGATTTTGCCCAAGCATTCCGCCAAGATGATAAAAAGGATAGGAGATATTAGGTCACCCTGCCTTAAACCCCTTGAGGGGGAGAAGAAAGGAGTGGGGATACCATTAATCAAAATAGACAAAGAGGGAGAAGACATGAGCTAAGAGATGAGCTTGCATACCTGAGCATCGAGACCAAAGGCCCAAATGACAGCAAAGAGGAACTTCCAGTCGACCCTGTCGTAAGCTTTAGACAAGTCCATTTTGAGAAGGAAACCTTCCTTATTGCTCACCTCAAGAGAGTGGATGACTTCATGAACCAATACAATGGAATCAAGGATCTGCCTGCTTGGGACAAAGCTAGTTTGTTGGGGTGAGATGATCAGGGGAAGAATGCTGAGGAGTCTGGAAGTGAGCACCTTGGAAATGATCTTGTAGAATGAGTTGCAGAGGCTAATGGGCCTGAATTTGTCCAAAGAGTTAGCTCCTAGGATCTTGGGGATGAGGACAATAAAAGTACCATTAAGTTCTTTGAACATATTCCTAGCCCCAAAGAATTCTTGAACCGCCTTTACCACATCCTTCTTAACCACATTACAATAAGTCTAAAAGAAGAAGGTAGGAAAACCATCCAGGCTCAGAGCTTTATCCCTCGAGAGGGAAAAGAGGGCCTAGTGAATTTCCTCTAGGGTGGGGATAGCTTTCAATAAGGAATTGTGTTGATCTTGTAGTAGGGGGGGATGGCTGCCAAGATATCCTCTTGATCAGATGCAGAGAGGGAGGGATCAGCTGTGAGGAGAGAGGAGAAGTAGCAAACAGCTTCCTTTGCTATCTCTTCTTCCTTAGAAACCAAAACCTGGCCCTTTCTGATATTAGATATCCTATTGTTAGCCTGATGCTTAAGGATGGTCAGGTGAAAAAATTTGGTGTTATGATCTCCTTCTTTCAACTAGCTAACTAAAAAATTTATTAAACCTTGGTTGTAAGCACTACAGGCAAGAAGCCCCACTATTTCACCAAGGGTCAATGGAAAAACATTCTCAATTAAGATCCATAGTAGAGAATGGCCCTGTGGGGACTTGAACCTTAGTTGTAGGCTCTAAAATCAAGAAGCCCCACCATTTCACCAAAGGGACAAGCCTAAAATTTTATTAACCCTTGGTTGTAAGCACTACAGGAAAGAAGCCCCACTATTTCACCAAGGGTCAATGGAAAAACATTCTCAATTAAGATCCATAGTAGAGAATCACCCTATGGGGACTTGAACCTTGGTTGTAGGCTCTACAGGCAAGAAGCTCCACCATTTCACCAAAGGGATTGACATGATCACAATATAAGTTATCGATATATGTTTAAATGAATTTGTTATCTTTGTCTTGAGTTTTATTGGGTGGATTTCGTACAACCAAATTTCCTACATATGCAAGAGTTAATATGTGTGATGAATTTCTTTCTATAGATTAAATTATATGAATCTATGTTTCAAAATTTTCCATGTGTTACTAACCCTTTTTGTAAGAACAAGTCAAATGGAGTAATGGATCATTATCAAGCATGGAGTTGACAGATTCAAATCATTATTGGATGAAGGAGATGGTTAACAAGAACTACCTATTGATCTAGTGAAAGCTGTAATTAACTCCCTGTACATGAATCTAGTGTCGTATTTTGTTGTATTTCTAGGAAACTTGTTCCATGGATAAGAAATACCTCATGGTATTATAATTCATTTAAGACTATTGTTAAACCCTTGTTGCTGAAGGGATTGTAGCTATAAGAAATTTGCTTTGTTTCATCTGCTATAAATAAATTTTAATGGTGTACTTCTTCTAGTTATTTAAGAAGTAAAATTTAATATGAACATCATTACTAAAACAACAGTCTATATTTTCAGTTTGTAATCATGATGTTTCAAGAATGAATAATATGAAACTTTTGATTTCAATTATCTTATCTTGAGCATTCTTTCATTCACCCATTCAAGTGAGCCCACTTCGTGAGTGAATCTTATTTGTAGAAGTAACATAAAACTATATTGTTCCTACAACCACCTAGTACTAGAATCGGTGGTTGTTCATGCAACATAGCCAAATATAGTAGACTCATGTTTGTAATTGAATTTCTTTTTAGTAGATTAACTTGTTTCCTTTCCAAAATTCCACATTTAAGTTTAAAAGTACTTCATTTTCATAGCTTAGCGATGAAAATTAAGTTGTTCTAAATCATATGCTTTGAGGCCACTATTTCAATTTGGCATCTTTGGCTAATATTTTTAATGAGTCCAATAAGTCATTTGGTTCTTGCTTTAGGATGTCCAATCCATAATTCATGAGTAAAATGCTCTAGTTTCCAAGCTAATTAAATGGAAAAGCATAAGGCTTGAGGTGTATCTCATTTATAAGTATAGGAATAATCTCTCCTTATATGGTTATAAGCTAAAATACATTATGCTCTTTGCATTCAGCAATAACAAAAGGCCTACACCAAAAGTGGTTCAATTTTGCATGTTGACCTAACCTTCTTTTTAGAACATATCACTTCAAAAATAAATCACCCTCCTTGAAATTATTGACACTAACCTTCTTGTAAAATGTGCTCTTAGTTTTTGGTTACTAGTATTTCATTATGTGTAAAGTCTTCTTCCATTTTTCTTCTAACTCTAGCAATTTAGCACACCTTAGCTTTAATGGATCATCATCTTCAAACAACACCAATTGATCAGCCAATTCTAATGATAGGAACTCTATAGAAATATGGAACCTAACTTGTTTCCTATACACAAAATATAAGGTGAATTAGTAATAATTTGCTTAGGAGTAATTGTATCCATCCATAGAGCATATTTCAGCTTTGCATGCCAATCACACTTGTTCTATTGCATGTCCTCTTAATTATTTTGAGCAAGTTTTAACTAGTAATTTCACCTAAATCATTTCCTTGAGGGTAATAGTGTTTGAGGAAGTGTTTAGGTAAACCCCCTTTTGTTAGGACCATTCAATTACTCTAGATCCCACAAAAGCTAAAGTGTTATTAGAAATAATAGATTAAAATATCCCAAATCTAGTAGTCAATTCAACATAGAAGATCAAAACAAACTTTTTATTAGCTTCCTTCAATGCTACAACCTAAGTCCAGAAAGTGAAAGAATTTTTTGTAGTTAGGATCCACTTGTGGCCAATGTACACTAAGAAAGTGCACTTCTCTAAACCCTTCTATCCAAGTTATCCCATGAGTTGGAATTCTTGAATGGCTTAGAGATCCCTATCCATGGACTACAAAGGTGTGTGCTTGTGCATATGAGAAGCTCTCAATCGAGCCTTGGAGACACAACCCTTGCTAGTAAACTATGAAATGGGAGATTCCTTAGACAAGAGAAAGAGTGCAATTTCAAAGGGATTGTCAAACATGCAATGCAAGAAATGAGCTAAGATAGAATGAAATGCAAAATGCAACTATGCTAACAATATGATAATGTTACCAAGCCATACTAATTAAACTAAGTGATCTAAGATATTTTAAAAGGAACTAGACTACTTGAGAATGGATCTAAGATAGTATGGGAATTCAAAGAATGAGATGAGAAGAATAGAAATTCTACACAAATGCTCCAAGAATCTATAAGTGAACTTGCAGCATAACATTAGCTCAAAAATAGGATCCTTAGAGAGGGAGAGAGCTCTTTCTTTTAAAGGTGTACAGATGGTTGAGATCAAGATCAAGAAATGGATGATCAAGGGTGGGGGTTGAATTTTGGCATGATCCATATGCAAGATCAAGTCAACTAATGAGAAAAAATTGACTTTTCATGTGAGACAAAAGCCTCTTCTCTTAATTTGTAAATAGGAAAAAGACTTTATATGGGCACATTGAGTGGGTTAAAAGAATGGGATCTTTTATTTAATTAAAAGGGGACATATTATTTTAATCAAATATGGACTTAGGATATTATAGTCAAATCATAGGTTAAATCAAATAAATTGATTTTTAGAATTTTGGCCTACGCAAATGATTAATTAATTTAGCCAAAATACTAAGAAGGGTGGACAATAATCTAGATGACCATTTTTAGGTGATTATATTTTCCCCTCTTTCACTAATGTTTGATCGATCTGGGAATACATTACGTCAAAGAATACAAAAGCCAAGTAGGTAGCAATAGATAGAGAGATCTAATCTGATTTTGAAGAATGAAAATGCAGAACAAGATAGCAAGTCTTGAATGTATAGCTTGGTAGAAATAATATTGAACATTAGGAGAGAAATGATATCAAGACTCAAGAAGAGTGCTAACATCAACCATATGAGATAGATCGAGAGAAAATGGAAAGGTCAAGCATATGCTCCTAAGAAATAGATAGTTGTAGCAAGCAATGACAAGATATTTCTACCCCCTCGAGATTAAAACTGAAATGAGTTAAAGGGAATTTAAAAATGAGAAAGATGTGAGAAAATTGAGATATAGAAAATTCCATGATGATATATAAGTGATTATAACCAAAGAGTGACCATAAGAAAATGATAGAATGCCCTAGTTTGATGAGAGTTGACCAAGAAAGATAAAGCCTAAAAATTAGGTCAGATCAAGGAGAAAGATTTTTTAGAAGTAGGTTAGATCAAGGATAAAGATGATTTAGAAGCACTAAAAGATGTGAATTAAAGTTATTATGGAGTGTATAAATGATGAAGACATGAAGAAATAAAGATGCCCCAGTGAAGATTCAAAAGTTAGACCTCAAAAGGTCAGGTGATCACATAGAAGAAGGTAGAATTTTAAAAAATGGTTTTGAATATCAAGATGAACTTGGATTTTGATTTTGATCCTAAAAATGGATCTAGGATGTCAAAATTAGCTGGGGGCGTGATTTTGGTAGAATTTTGAGTTTGCAAAAAGGGTCAAAATGAGATCAGAGGACTATATAAGGGGTCCAAGGGTCTCTCTCATGTTTTTAGCTCTCATGTTTGTGATGTAGACTCATGTTTTGAAAATGTGATACTTGAATAGATTAGATGTGATGATTAGATTAACCCCTTGTGATGACAGGTATAAAGGAAGCAAGAAGATGGATATGATTGAAAGACATAATTGATATAGAGAATAGATGAATGCAATTAGCTTGATATATCCATGAAAGATGAAGAGAGAGATCTCTCCATATGCAAAATGAAATTTTAAGCTAGAATAATCCTATAATGTAAACTAGTATGAAAAATGGTTTACTTACAAGGGACATAAAACATTTAGACTCTTATTTCATCATTGATCATTATTAGGAACATTGTAAGATATATAATCATCACTGGTATAACTATGATGATATGAATATGATCTATGTAGGATAGAAATGTGGAAATACAACATAAGCATCAAATACATGTAAGTAAAGATGGCTAATGCAGTTATATTCCCTAAGCTTAGTATAGCAAGATTACACCTATATCAAGGCATGAGCACTAGGATAACCCCTGAGTGAGATCTTGCAAAAATCAAGAAGGATGATACATTTTAGGTCCAAAGTGTCAAGTAGGACAAGCATGAATCCTCTCAACACCTTAGACTAACAAAGAATACCCACAAGTAGGAGAAAAGTAAAATATGCCCCATGCCCCTAGTATTCTAGTACATGAAATCCTTGAAATACTAGTAGGGAGGGAACACTCATCAAAGAAATCATCATAGGCAACACAAAAAGAAGACAAAGTTCAACATATCTCAATAAGTGTAATATTTAAGTGTGTGTGTGTCATATGGCCATTTCTTTAGGACTCATATTTGATAGTGAGAAATATTATAGCATCTTACACTATAGATAAGGCATCTGAGAAGTGTTAAGAAATACTCAATGTCAATGGGGGAGTGTTGAGAAACATTTCATGAGTTTCCAAAGAAACCCTAACACACAAGAAGACCCTGACAATCTAAGCATTTGTGCCCCTGAGACGAGGACAAGAGACAATTCCAAGCTAGGAAATATCTTGTGAAATGAGTGAAACATAGGTGCAAGGGTCTCAAGTAGTGCTTGTTTCCATTTTTTCACCACTTGGCATATTTTTCCAGGACTTTCATTTTTTTTGGTGATACATCAAAGTGCCTATTTTTATATCTTTTCAATAAGATGATCATTTTTTAAGGATATTTTCTAATTTTTAGGATTTTTTAGGATCATAAGATATGTATAGATAGTTGAGCCAAGAGAGCCTTAAGCATAGAATTTCTTCAGGTGTAGAATGTTGATAGGCTTAGTGAGTTGTTCCCCTTTAGGAGTAGAAAGTTCATAAGCCCTAGATCCAAACTTTGTTGTAACAATGTAAGGACCCAACCAATTAGACTCATATTCCCCCTTTTTTTCCCTATTTTGCTGATTCTTAGGGTTCTCTCAAAGAAAAATTTCACCCACTTGGAACTCTCAAGTGTTGACATTTTTGTTGTAGCTAGTAGATATCCATTTTTTATAAGCCCTCATGTGATCAAAAGACGTATTGTAGTGCTCATCAAGGGTTTCTAGCTCATGTATCCTCATAGCTCTATGGTGTTCATCAGTTATTAACCCATGTAGGGAGACTCGTAGTGAAAGAATCCCAACTTCTAAAGGTAAGACAGCCTTAGAACCATAGACTAGTGAAAAGGATTTAGCCCCTATAGGAGTACATATAATGGTCATGTAAGCCCAAAGTGTTAGATTGAGTTGCAAGTGCCAATCTCTACCCAATTTGTGGACCATTCTATGTAGGATTTTGAGTAGTTTCTTATTAGAGGACTTAGCTTGGTCATTCCTTTAAGGATATTATATAGAGGACCAGTGAACTATTTTATCTTGAACTTCTTGCAAAGTTGCTTAAGGTCCTTATTTTTGAATTGTCCTCCATTATCATTAATAATGGAGGATGGGAAACCATAGAAACAAATAATATGGTTGAGTACAAATAAGGTAACATGTTTCCCTATAGCAAAAGATAAGGGTACAACATCAACCCATTTCATGAAGTATTTGGTTGTTGTAATGATGAACTTGTGGCTACTAGATGAGCTTGGATGAGTTTTTCCCACCAAATTAAAGGTCTACTATTTAAAAGGCCAATATGTAATAGAAGGGATAATTTTGCATTCATGAGCATGAATTAGGTTACCATGTAACTAATGCTTTTTTAAAGATTTAGCATCAACCTACATAGTTGGCCAATAGTAACTTGCCCTAGGCATTTTTTGAGCAAGCGCAAGGCCATTAGAGTGTTCCCTACAAATACTATCATGGACTTTGGCCAATGCCTTTTTGGACTCATCTAGTTCTAGACACCTAAGAAAGTGTTCTATCTAGACCTTTCCTATACAAATCACTAGAGACAAGGGTGTAGTGTGAGGCATTATAGAGAATTTGGAATTTTTGGTTACACATGAGATTTTCAAGAATTATTTGATAATGTAGGTAGGAGAAAATAGTGGAGTAGTGAGAGGAGACAATGGTGTAGATCACATAATTATTAGGGGATTCATATGTAGGATGATGTAATTCTTCCACCAGGAACTTAAAGTGTGATTAATGTTCTTGCAACTAAAGAAGAGATGCCAGATTGGCCATAGCATTTGTAGCCTTATTTCTTGCCCTAGGAATTTGTTGGAATGTCACAAATGTGAAATAGATTTGTAGGGAATCGACCAATTTCTTATAAGATATAAGCTTTTCATATTTAGTTTGATAATCATTAGTAACTTGATTAATAACAAGTTGGGAGTCTCCATAGATATATAGTTTTGTAATCCTCCATTCAAGAGCCATTTTGATCCTATTAGTTAAAACCTCATACCCTACATTATTTTTGGTGCATGAAACAAGAGTTTGTAGGACTTTGGGATAGTGTATCCATGAGGTATAATAAACAAGATGCCTACACTAGCCCCATTCTGGGTATGAGAGCCATCAAAGAACATCTTCCATGTTCTTTCAGTGACATACATGATGGAAACATTAGGAAATTTAATTTGCATGGGAGTGGTATCTTGTAATGGAAAATTAGAAAGTTGATCAGCTATGGCTTGTCCCTTAATGGCTTTGCATTTGACATATTGAATGTCAAATTCAAAGATAATCATCATCCATTTAGAAAGACACCCAGTGAGTGCAACTATAATTAGTAGTTATTTGAGGGGATCAATCTTTGGAATGAGATGCACTATTTGAGCTAGCATGTAGTTGCTAAGTTTTTGGGAGGAAAATACCACTACAAGGAAAACCTTTTCAATTTTGTTGTAATTCATTTCATGAGCCACCAAAGTGCAACTAATGTAATAAATATCACCTTTCCTTTCCATTCTCATTATTTTGTACTAGTAATGCTCCTAGAGAAGAATCTATGGCTAAGATGTATAAGATCAAAGGTTTTCCTGGTATAGGTGGCATCAATATTGGAGGTTTAGCCAAATATCCTTTGATTTTATATAAGCTTTGTTGATATTCCTCAATGCATATACATTTGGAGCCTTTGTGCAAGTTTTTATTGAAGGATTGAGCTCTATCAGCTAACTAAGATATAAACAAAGCTTATATAAAATCAAAGGATATTTGGTTAAACCTCTTAATGGATTGAAGACATCCTTGAATACTTCTTAATCAACTAATATTTTTAGGAGGAGGCATTTCCATAATGGCTTGCACCTTTTCTAGATCAACTTTTATGCCTTCTGTAGATATGATATAGCCAAGAAAATTTCCTAATGCGACATGAAAGACATACTTTTTGGGGTTTAACCTAAGTTGAAACTATTCTATGGGGTCCAATATCAAGCTCAAGTTGTCAAGGTGTGTACTTTTCTTAGATTTAGCTAAGGTGTCATCAACATAGTCTTCCATATTCTTATGCGTCATATCATGGAAGATAGTGTTCATGGCTCTTTGGTAAGTGGCTCCTGAATTATTTAATCCAAAGGGCATGACATTCCAATAAAAATTACCCCATGCACATGTAAAGGTTATTTTATCTTTATCCCTAGGGGAAATTTTGATTTGATTGTATCCAAAGAAGTCATCCGCTAAAGAGTATATTTCATAACCTGCGGTCATGTCCACTATCATATCTATGTTAGGAAGTGGAACTAGAAAATCATCCTTAGGGAATTCTTTGTTCAATTATCTAAAATATGTGCACACACTAATGGATTTTTCATGTTTAGACACATGTACAATGTTGGAGATCCACACTACATAGTCAATAACTCGGATAAAGTTTGCACTTAAGAGCTTTTCTAGTTCTATTTTAACCAAGAGAGCAACATGTAGATGCATTTCTCTCAACTTTTGCTTGACAAGTTTGACACCATGAGAAATAGATAGGTGATACATAATTAGATTTATGTCAAGGAAAGGAATATCTAAATAGGTCCATGCAAATTTGATTTTCTTTTCTTGGAAGAACTTAGTAAATTCCCCCTTTTCCTCAGTTGATAGTGATTGAGAAACATGAATGATCTTAGGAGACTCGCCTATACCCAGATTCATAGGATGTGTAGTTTTAATGAGAAATAAAGATATATCCTGAAAATAGCTTCATAGACTACTAAGTACCTCATCCTCAAGTGCCTTAAAGAGGTTTTAACCCTTTGATACATCTTTTTTTACTTTTTTGAGGTTCAAACACTGCTACAAAGTGATTTTTTCTATTTGGATGATTTTTTTTGTTTATGTTTTTATTTTTTTACTAAGGTACTTGATATCTATTTATGTAATGTTAATCATGGTTTTTCTGGTGGAAGATATCATAGGTTCAATATCATTGAGGTAGTAGGTAATCTCATAGTCATTCTAAAAAGATGGTAGTTCTAGTCTTTGGTGTTGAACAAACCAATCTATGAGATCAGGGTGGAGTAATGAGAGGGAAGTGGAGGTTTCAAGATTATTGGTGTGGAAGAATTCATCTTTGGTCACATGAGGGGTCAAGCCCATAGGGAAAATTCCAAGGGAATCCAAATCAATAATAGACCTAGAGTGACTGGTGTGATCCACTAGAGTAAATTGTGAACCAAACTCACCAGAACCTAGACTAGACTCATCAACTACATGTAGCATAGGGATGGATGGAATCCACTCCTAACTTAGAAGATGCATTTGAGAGATATTCCCATTCATATTCACCAAATCTATACTTTAGTCTTGGGCTATAAGGCGAGCATTTTTTTATCCTATCCTTCCTCTGTTAGGATTTTCATGGTCAGATTCATTAGGTTTGTGTTGTTTAGAGGTGGAAGCCTTAGCATCATTATGGGTGACCATTGATTCTTCTCCCCAAAGGTGGGAAGTAGGAGGCATGTAATTATCTTCTTGGAGAATTGTAGTAGCAAAGGGTGGATCATCATTCTCTAAGTCACTAGTCATATGAACTCTTCTATCAAACCTTGGTAATTCATCTTTGAGGTCAAAGACTAGTATAGCAGTATCTCTATTTTTACATCCCTCAGTATGACTTTAAGTGTTATACAAGAGCTTTCTTGTCACAAGTTAGGGATCCTTGGCCATGATATACCATGTTTTTCAAGAATTTGTAGCATTTTCCATAGCGCTTAGGTAGTATAGGAGTAGTGATAGTGACTTCCTCAACATCTTTTTCTTCCCTATAAATCCATTCTCTTATAGCTTGATCTTATTTTTCCACTTCTAATAGAATAGAGGACTGAACAAAGGTCCCAAAAATGGTCATAGTAGAAGTCAAGGGCTTCAATTTCTCAAAAGGTTTTCCATAAGATCTAGGAGAAATTGGCAAAGCAATAATAGATTCTAGAGTGTATTCACCCATACCAAGGCTCATCATTTTCAACTTCTATTCACACTCCTTAAGGGACAATTTGAGCTCATGGGAAGAGCAATTATGGGGGATTAACATTTCAATATCAAACAATGTGTTGATAGACATTGAATTTCCCCTGGAATAACTATTTTGGTGTCATTGAAAGGGAACTTTATGCACTAGTGGTATGTGCACATCATTTCTTGCATGTCATGGATCTATGGTCTTCCTAGCAACATATTATATGCCATTGGGATGTCTAAAACTTGAAGACCATGTCTTTTTCCATAAGACCCACATAGATTGATAGCACAATAAGACCTTTAGAAGGTTGTTCAACCTCACCATAGGCTTTGATGGTGATTTTCTACCTAGAGTTGATAGAAAATTTAGATATGCCTAGCTATTGGATAACATTAAAGGAGATGATATTTAACCCAACACCGTTGTCTATCAAGACTCGATAGACATGAGTATGAAAGATCTAGACTTTGATGTAGAATGCTAGGTTATGGGGATAACTAAATGACTTTTCATCTTCTTTAGAGAATGTGATATAGTGTGGTGAGGAGATATGGTTCACCATAGCTTGAAATTACTCAACGTCAATATCCATGGAAACATTGGTTGTGCATAAAGCTTTTTGGAGATTTTTTTGTACAAAGGAGATAGTTCTAGCAACTCAAAGATGGATATTTGTGCAAGGGTGTGTTGCAGCTGGCTGATAAGATCATAGTTGGATATGGCTAGGGTAGGCACCTATTTCAAAGGATCATTTATGACTTTAAGGGCAACCTTGAATTGCCCACTAGTGATAGCATTGAATTTTTTTGAGTAATTCATTTTCTTAGGAATACCTTAGGTCTCGCATCATCTATTTCATACTTAGGTTCTTGTTCAAATTAGGACCCATCATGAAAAGATTCTCAATAGGTTCTATCATGTTTATGACATTGTCTACGTTAGTGTAGGTGTGGTTGATATTTGCATCATGATTTTTCTTATTAGCATGGGATGATTCCCCTTTTCATATTTAGGTAATGGTTTCTTGAAGGCTTTTTGGTTAGAATTTTTAACTAAGCCATTTTTTATGACTTTTCCTCCATTAATGAGGTCTTGGATAGCATCTTTGAGTTTGAAGCAATTTTTTATGTTATGTCCCTTGCTTCTATGATAGTTTTAGAAATGAACATCACTACATCAATCAGGTTTGATGGGTGGGTTATCGAGTTAGAAGTTATCTAGAAGCATTACAAGCTTGTTTGTGAGCAAGGTCTTTAAGACCACCTCATAAGATTCCATCATTGGTGTACAAACACACTTTGGTTTAGATGATTTCTCAATTTTATCAAAGGTTTGAGACTTTGAAGTATCTTGTTGTTTTGTAGCATAGATAGCATTAGAAAGGTTAAAGTTTGATTCTTTGGTCTTACGAGCATCCACTACTCCATCATTGACGACATACTTGTTTTTGTTCCAAAAAAAAAATTATCTTTTCCATTCCCATTGCCATTTTTTTCTTTGTTCAACATGATGTCACCTTTCCTAATAGAAACATCCTCAATGCGGTAAGCACTTTCGACCATGTCATTGAAGAATGTGAATATTTATTTCCTAATATCATAGTAGAGTTTAGGTACAAGTGTATTGATAAAAATTTAAATCTTCTTGGACTTAGAAATCTTCTAAGGGTACCTAGAGTGTAAAGATCTCCATCATTGGAGGTACGTAGCAAAGGGTTCACCTTGTTTTTGCTTTATATTGCACAAGTCCAACATAGTAATAGGATTTTGAATGTTATAAGAATATTGTTGGATGAAGAGTTGTGAAATTTTTTCAAATGACTTGAGAGTAGGTGACAACTTTGTGAACCATTCAATAGCTTGGCCCCTCAAGCTCCTAGGAAAAAACCTCATAAGGTAAGTGTCTTCGTGCATAAAGTTCATACTAGGAGCATATAAGTGCCTTACATGATCATGAGGATCATTATTTCCATAATATTTATCATATTTAGGAACCTCTATATCCCTAGGAAATGGGATCATGTAAAGACTTATCTCAAAAGGAAGAGCACCTATTGATTCAATAAAAGAGGTCTTGGGTTGTTCCTTGGAAACTTGTAATTGAGTGAATTGATTTTTGATTTCTTGCATTTCCTCTCTCAAGATCTCAACTTTAGTAGGTTCTCATTTTTGGATGATTCTTTGTATGTCAAATTCATGCGGAATTTTCCATCCCTTAGTTGTCATTTATTGAAAATATTGGTCACCATTTTGTTCTAAGGCTTTTAGCATTAATTTTTGGGCAACCTCACCTTGTTGAAATCTCATGAGATCTTCACTAGTTATTTCATCGTTAGCCTCACATTTGTGATGTGACTGTGAGTGTCTAGGTGGTGATGGACACCCCCTAGTGTTTATTCTAAGAGTTCTTGTAGTTGTATTATTTCCATCATTGTCACCAAGAGGAATGTTATCAAAAGGATTGTTATGGTAACTCTATCTATTTTTAGCATTACATGCATGAGTATCAACCTCAGCTTGATGATAGGATCTTTCCCTAGTGGCCATGTTTATGCCCTCTTGTAGTCCTTCTTTTTCTAGATGTTCTTTTTCTTCTAAGTAGTGTTTCCTCTCTTTAGGATGCATGGTGAGTGATACAATGTCTTCTACCCTAGGTGTATCAAAGGGTGTATTGAATAGGTTCTCAAAGCTATACAGTAGATTATACCAAGTGTTAGCCTCTTGTATCTTATCAAAGATAGATTCCATGGGGATGGTTTCCAATTGTTCAAAGGTGAAATAAGGACAACTTCCTTGATTGACTCGGAACCTAGTTACAACCAGCATGTAAGGATATGTCTTTATTTAATAAGATGAGGCAAATTATTTCATATTTGAAGCTTTTAAGGTCAAGAATGATCACTTGTCAAAGATAAAATAAGTGAGTGGCCTGTCGAGAGTGCTCAAGAACTTATAGCACTAATGACTCGAGCCAAGAAAATGAGCAAGAAGCTCGATAGCAATTATCTAACATAGAGAGGCAACCAAATTTTGACAAGTGATAATTAGCAACATTTTTTAGCTTACATCTAGCAAACCAAACCCATCTTTTCAACTTAGAACAAATACCTAACATGAATATTTTAGAGCAAAATAGGGTAGGACAAAGTGACAACACCCCTAAATCAGTTATGACACAATTTTGACTATTTTTGGAAGCAACAAAAGCTAGGTGATATATCTCAAAAGGCCAGACAATACAAGGTCAGCAAAAATTATTGTATGATAGACTTTGTGATACTTTTCTCTCATGTGATACAGTCCCTCAAACAATGTGATAGACTTAACAACTGGCAGGCAATATGGTTTATAATAGGTAGATGATACTTTGATAGGTGCAAAGTATCACATAATATTTCTAAATAGGTTATGTGATAAAGGACTAGTGAACTGTGAAAATGCAGTTTACAGCTTAAAAATCTATGTTTCGAGTTGATTCCATGAATGTTTTAGACTAGAGTGTAGTGTAGACAATAGGACCTCAATTTGTAGTAGAAAATAACATGGTTTGAAAATAGTAAGGGGATTTAACATGTCTCAATCAGTTGGACAAGGGACAAAGCAACCTTGCCAACACAATTGGGATATCAAAGAAAATTTCTATGAATGTTAATGAGATTGTTTAATGTTCAAGAACATTTACACGGGTCTATTCACGTTCAAAGACATGTGCCAAGAAATACTACTTAAGGTCACGATTCATTACTCAATGACTTGGCCCACACTTGATGCCCCTTCACCTCACACCAAGTGGTTACCAATGAGAGATATTGGCTTTTTCATGGAGATTTCATTGACATAACCAAGGGGACACAAATGGTGTGTGTAAAATCTTGGAGTGATTTGGGTAATCCACTAGGATCGGTCCTTACACCATGATGTTGAGCCAAAAAATAAGGTAGCTTCTAACCTATGGTGTTTAGAAAGGGCTTTCATTCATATCACTCCCCTTGATCCCAATATGGGACACCTTACCTTGTAGAAAGTGATGGACCACATAGAAACAAGAGTACCTTAAGCATTATTGCCTAGCATTTTCCTCATGGTCCTAATCCTGCATGTACTCACACTAAGAGAAGATAAGCACTACATCTACCAAGGTTTTATGTCCTTGATAAACTTAAGTTTATAGTGGGTCAAAATAATCGTGTTCACTTGTCCCCACTTGGGTCATTCCTCTTGATTTCTTAAGAGCAGACCCTCTAAAGAATTCTAAACTACACAAAATGGATCCACTTTTGGAGGTCAAGATTTCATATTTACTACAAGGGTGAAGAGCATACTCTCTTATTCCTATTGTTTCCTCCAAACACACCAAGAAGCTCACTTAGCCCCTTATTTTTGAAATCTAAAGGTGGGTCAACATTTTTGATTCACCACAAGGGTGAAGAGTATACTTTCCTACCACCAAGAGATGCCAATTGCAAGTTTTATGGGCCTATCAAAGATGAAAAATTAGTAATATTGTTGCACACAAAATAAGGAAAATAAAGCATACTTGTTTATTTTGTTTTTATGCTTTTAGGCATCCCTATAAATAATCATTTTTAGTTGTTTTGCATTTGAATCTTTGACATGCATTCTTTTAAGAGAAATTTTGCAAGCATTTAGAGCAACCTTACAAGAAAAAAATGTTTGTCCAATGAGAGAGTTAGTCCAAAATAAGGTAAAACCTGCAACAAAGCTTTGTAAAATAGTAAATAAATCTAAGGAACAAAATGCCAAAGACCAAAAATTGACTAAAGAACTCAAACAGCAACAAGTTCCAGGCTGGGCAATAGTTTTTTGCTGATAGAATATCATATGATACTTTATAGTATAGGGGTATGATACTTCTATTTTGTGTGATATTTCATACTATACCAGAGAGATAGAACTTTCAATATTGGTGTGACACACCTCTATATAGGTGTGTGATACCTTGACTAGTAAAGTATTGCACAGTAGTACCGATAACTATCATACAATATAGATAAAGTATCACATGATAATTACAACTATAGAAAAAGACAAAAAAAAGACAAAAAGACAAAAAGAAAAAAAAAAAAAGTGCAAAATGCAAGATAAAAGTGAAAATTGTGAGACAAAACCAAGATTTTCTACCCCACAGTGGGTGCCAAAAATGTACACTAAGAAAGTGAACTTCTTTAAACTCTTCTATCCAAGTTATGCCATGAGTTGGAATGCTTGAATGGCAGCTTAAAGATCCCTATCCATGGAGTGCAAAGGTGTATGCTTGTGCATATGAGAAGCTATCAATTGAACCTTAAAGACACAACCCTTTCTAGTAAACCATGCAATGGGAGATTCCTTAGACAAGAGAAAGAGTGAAATGTCAAAGGGATTCTCAATCATGCAATGCAAGAAATGTGATAAGCTACAATGAAGTGAAAAATGCAACTATGCTAAAAATATGATAATGTTACCAAGCCATACTAGTTAAACTAAGTGATCTAAGCTATTGCAAAATAACTAGACTACTTTCAAATGGATCTAAGCTAGTATGGGAATGAAAAGAATGAGATGATAAGAATATAAATTCTCTAAAAATGCTCCAAGAATCTGTAAGTAAACTTGCAACATAACATTAGCTCAAAAATGAGATCCTTAGAGAGGGAGAGAGCTCTTTCTTTTAAAGGTGTACGAATAGTTGAGATCAAGATCAAGAAATGGATAATCAATGGTGGTGGTTGAATTTTGGCATGATCCATGTGAAAGATCAAGTCAACCAATGAGAAAGAGTTGACTTTTTATATGAGACAAAAGCCTTTTCTTTTAATTTGTAAATAGGAAAAAGGCTTTATGTGTGCACATTGAGTGGGTTAAAAGAATGGATTCTTTTATTTAATTAAAAGGGGACATGTTCTTTTAATAAAATATGGACTTAGAATATTACTATCAAACCATAGGTTAAAATCAAATAAATTGATTTTTAGAATTTTGGCCTAAGCAGATGATTAATTAATTTAGCCAAATATGTTGAGAAGGGGGCTAATAGTCTAGATGACCATTTTTAGGTGATTAAAACCAGCATTGGAATTTGGTTTTATGGGACCCAAAATGTCAATACCCCCCTCATGAAGGAATGATCAACCAATATAGGTTGTAATGGAAATGCAACTAGTCTTTCCTTATTAGTAATCAATGCACATTGTTTGCACTTCCTTACCCAAGCATGTGCATCCTTGAATAGATTTGGAAAATAATAGCTACCCCTTATGATTTTATATGTTCTTTTCTTCATAGAAAAATGACCCCCTACATCATGAAACCCTTCAAAAAAATTGATGACTTGATCAACATCAACACACCTCAAGAGCACACCATTACATTTTTTTTTGTATAAAATACTATCAATAAGAACACAAGTTATGGATTGAAAGTAGAAATACCTTCATTTAGCTCTATCAAGCCCTAGAGGGCCTTGAATTTTTTGTAAAAATGAATCATCTCACTTAACCAACTAGTTGGTTGTACGCTTGCAGTTGCAACCATATTTATCAGCATTATTTCATCTTAATTTTTCACATCTTGAGATGGTTCATTTGCTATTTTTTCACATGCCTCCTTGCCTCTTGCCAAATTGGTAATATTTATGTCAACATCATACTCCATAATATTGGCAATCCAACCTACACATTTCTCATTTAGATCTTTGCTAAGAAAGAACTCCTTGACACTTGGATGAGAAACCATGAGGTGAACTCTATTACTAAAAAGTAGATTCTTGAATTTTGCAAGGATTTAAATTACCAAAAATGCATGATTTTCCACAAAACTATAATGATGTTTTTAAATTTCAAGACCTTTTCTATAAAAATCAATGGGTTGTTTGTATCCTTTGTCATTTTTCTGAACTAGAACAGTTGAAATAGTGACAATACTTCCATATGCATAAAGAATGAAATTGTTGGAAAAATAAGGACAATCCAATGTTGGGGAAGAGGATAAAGCTTTTTTTAGTAGCTAGAAACTCTACTTACCTTCCTTAATCCAAGTAAAAATAACATTATTTTTCATCATTACTAGTCAAGGTTTAAGTAAAGAAGCAATGTCGGCCATGAATCTTCTTACAAAATTTATTCTCCCAATGAAACTTTGAAGTCCCTATTTATGGATGGGTAAGGGAAGCTTTAATAATGTTTCAACTATTTTATGGATCAATTATAATGCCTTTTTTTTAAATGTCTCCTAGAAGCTTGCCTTCGCGCACTAGAAATATGCATTTCTTTGGATTATGAGAGATTCCAAACAGCTTGCATCTCTCAAAAACTAGCTTCAATTGAGAAAATTTTGATCAACATTCTTTTAAAACATGCTTATGTCATCAAGGTATACCAGGACTATCTAATGCAATAGCCCCTTGAATTCCATATCCATTGACCTTTGAAATATGGCACCAACATTAGATAAGCTAAAAGGCATCCTTTGATAGGATATTGTGCCCCATTTTGTAGTAAATGTTGTTTTGTATTAGTCTTCTTCTTTGACTCGCACTTGATTATACCCTCAAAAACTATCAAGGAGAACCTTGTTGAACTAGAAACCACTTGAAGGATTTGTTCCATTGAGGGCAGAAGGTAGTGATATTTTAGTGAAGTCCTGTTTAAATATATAAAATCAACACACAACCTAAACTCCTCATTCTTCTTCCTAACAAGAACTAAATTAGAGACCCAACTAGTATGTTTAATCTCATAAATGATACCCCTCTCAATCATCTTAGTTATCTCTTTAAGCATTAGGGGTTCTAACTTAAGATTAAGAGAATTTTTTTTTTGCTTGATGAGTTTAGGATTAGGGAGAAGCTTTATGGTATTTTGGGCTATCTTAGGATCAAAACCCTTAAGCTCAGAGTATTCCCAAGAAAAAATATTTGGAAATTCCTTACATAACTTAATGATTTTTTTTCAATTTTTTAACAAAGCTTACCAACATTTAGAAATTTACCTTTGGCAACCTCAATGCTTTCATAGTGATCCTTTCTCACTTGCATGTTGTATTTATCTTTCCTAAGCTCATCATCCCTGCTAAAAATGGACTCCAAAGTGACTAAGCCTTTGGGCATCTTATTTGACTTAAGTTTAATATAACTTAAGTTTGTCCTAATGAAAAATAGGAAAAAATCCTCTTCCAAAAAAAAACTAAGGATCTTCTCATCACTATCAAATACTTTCCAGTTAGTTTTTTTATTAGGAATAGATGGCTTTACCATAATTTTGACATCTTGTTGTACTTTCTCCTTCCTGATTTTAGTAGATAAATCAAATTGGATACTAATTGTTGTCAGTCTATTAGCTTGATCATTCATATTTCTTGGAATGGAAATAATATTTGAAATTAAAAACCTCCTCAATAATATCCCATACTCAATGCTTATAAAATTTTGAAGTGTCATCTTTTTTTGCATTCAACCCTCTTACTTGGTTCACAATCAACTTGTCATCTCCATGCACTTTAATGCATTCAAATCCTCATTTTTGTGCCCATTCAAGACCCTAAATCAATCCTTCATACTCAACCACATTATTAAAATAGGAAAAATAGAAATGGAAAGTGGAATAATATGTTTCACTTGTGGTGAGACCAAGTACATAGACCTCCACCAACATTGTTTATGCTCTTAAACCCATCTAAAATATTTTCCAAAGTTGATTATGTTGTTCTTCACCCTAATTTTTTATTTAACTAGATTTAGTATAATAACATTTTGTTTATGAATAACATATGTACCTGGACCAACATGATTAATATTAGAAAATTTATTTTCAGCAACTTGACTTGTTGCCCACTCATATAGCAAAATATTGGGGATGTCATCTAGGTGGGTACTAGGTTCAAGGGTATCAACATGGTCCTCTTCATCAAAATAAACCAAGTTTTCATTAACAACACTAGGTACATATGGCTTTATGTGTTCTTTAGCAAGCAATTATGACTTGATGGTAACCTTAGTATCGTATCTAGTCATAAAAAATATGTGGGACCAGTCAAATGACAAGTACCCCCACACAACCTTAGTGGTGAAATCTCAAGATAAATAAATGGAAAAATGTGTGGGTAAGTATATGATATAAACAACCTATTGGATAGAGAAATTGGGAAAAACATGAAGAGTGAGACTTGCATCCTTAATGATACCTATGGTACCAACAAATGACCCATCTAGTTGGACCACTTCCTTTTTAATAGATTGATATTTCAGTCCTAACTAGTCTGCTACCTTTGAAGGTATGAGTAATCTTGTAGCTCAACTATCAACCATACATTTGTGGACTAACTTATCACAAATAATCAATGAAAGATATAAGAGAGGAGGTTTGACACTCTTACTTGAATTGTTACTTGCTTCTTGTTGTTGTCCTAAATTGTAGCCTATTGGTTGGTGGTGGTTAACACAACCTTACATGGGTCATTAGCAATTTCTTTAAGAAATAACACATTTGATAAGGCCCTCTTTGATAAGTTAGTTTTCCTTGAAATAGCTAACATATCTCACATTGACATGGTTACATTCATTTTCCTCATATTATCTACTATGTTGAATGGTGTAACAGGGTGCAGTTATTGATGTGCCTTAACCACAACATGCTTTGTCTTCTTCTAGATGTTTTCTTTAGTGTCAAGGATAGGAGATTTACTTGTATCTTTTGCAACATGTGATGGGTTAGTAGTAGTAGTCCTTTTATCTTTTTTTTTGTTTGCTCTAGTTCAAGGGTTCTCTTCTTAGCTCTACATTGGCCTCTGTTGGTGAGTCATTATTTACCACATACACCTCCTTGTTTTCCAATTGAGAAAAGAAATTTTAGAGGTAGGCACATCATGTTGTTCTTCAGTTGTATCAATAGGTGTATTTTGTTGTCTTGTGACTATATTTTGGACCGTTAACACTTGGTTAATCATCTCATTAGTGAAGGTAACTTGATTATACGGTTCTTTACAGGGATAACACCACTCATAATCATCAACAAGGTTGTTCTTAGTAGGAATAATAATTTTTACTAGGTTAACAACATTAAGGGGTGTTGGGTTATGAGGCCTAGAAGGTCTTTGGTTAATATTTTGAATATAACTAGTAGAGTTAGCTTCATATGGTTTCCTATTTGCCTAATTTTGGTCTTGGTTTTGATGCTAGGAAGGTTGGTTTACAACTTAGTTCTACTATTGGTAAGGTTGTATAGCTTGAAATTATTATTTTTTCAAATTTACTAACTCATTGCTTAAAGTTTGGATTAAACTCTCTATTTTGAGCTAATTGTTCTTAATCTCTTACAACTCTTGTGAAGTTCCTACAATGACACTTTCTTAGCTTGGAACAATTACTAATACATTAAAAAATGACACTAGGCATATTAGGGTGAATTTCTAGAAAAATGGGCATTGGGAGCATGTGAGAAAACTTACTGACCTAGAGAAGACCATTTATAGTTTTAATAATGACAGCATATGCTTGAGGTAGTGGGTTGTATCATGGAAAAAATATTGTTATTTAAACTCTTCAAATAATATAGAAAATTATGGTCTGATGAAGGCCTTATCATGATTGGTATCCTTGTCCATGTTCTTTAAATTTGTTGTTGAAGTCCACCACTTGTTCTTGAGGAGCACACTTTATGGTTGTGAGCTTCTCAACAAAGGATACATGGTCTTCTCATCCTTGGAGTGCCTTGTCAATTCATCTCCCAGTGCATCCCATGAGTTTATTGAACCTGTACTTAAGCCTTCAAACCATTGGAGAGATTTTAATTTGAATGAAGTTGCAAGCATTTTGACTACAATATTTTCCTTTGAGACATGATGAATATTGCACAAAATTGCAAGAACCCTTATGTGCTTAAACATTGTAGTTTAAGTTTCACCAGTAAAATATGGTAAAATCTTCAAGGCAGCCAATGGAATGTCATGGTGCTATGTGGAATTCAAGGGGATTCCTTGATTGAATTGAATGAATGAAAACTACTTCACCATTGGTGGTGGTGGAAAATGCATTTGTTGTTTTTGTAATGGAACTTTGAGAGGAACCTTTTGAACAAAAGTTGCAACTACTGAAGCAATTTTAAACATTGTTGCTAAACTAGGATTTGTTGTAGCTAAAGTTGAAATGATAGAAATTTCAAGTTCATGAGGATTTTTTTAAGTTGGACTTGTTGAATGTATGATATTTCTTTCTCTTGATTGATTTCTTCTCCTATAAACTCAAATACCAAGTGTTGAACATTGTGACCTCTTAACTAGATTTGTTCTAGCAAGAGTTATTCCACACCTTTTAGGAGTTTCTATCTTCAAATATTCAAAAGAACTTGAGCTTCTAGTTTGAACTTTTCTCATAAAATTTGAACAACACTAGTCCTTTGGTTGATAGAGTCACTAGATATGCAATTTTCTCCTTCTATTTTCTTTAAACCTATTGTTTTCATAGCAGAAGATCAAGGAATTTGGAAAGATGAAAGGAATGTATCCCACTAGGCATGCCAAAACTATTAACTCTAAAATTTTCACCCTTGTCAAGTCATAGAAAACTTGAAATATCAGAGCAACATGTGATCTTTCCTAGGTAGTGGGTCACCTAAAACTAGAAAGAACCTTCAAGTTCTAGGTTAGTTCATGTTTGATGTTTCACCTAATGATTTTTAAAGCTATTAGAATTTGGTAGGAAAAGGGAAGTAAATAACTATAATTTAAAATGCATAAAAGTAAGGGGATACAAAAATAATACTAATTAAAGAAATGCTTAAATGAACATAGTTTTAGGACTTGCAGTAACCTAATCATAGATACAAATTTTGATGATTCACTTCTTATATAAATATTTCATAGCAAGATTCTTAAATGGAAATATCAAAGGGGAAAATCCCACAAAATAACTTGCAAAATCTTGATACAATCTATAACCTATGGACAATGTATATCAGAATTCATAGATGTAGAAATGAGACGTAATTTTGAATGTTTTAAAAAAGAAAAACATTCCCAAATAAGAAAAATCACAAAAAGGACATACATGTGAAGTTTTCAAAAGTAGATCTAAGTATGATGCATTAAGCTCTCACAGGGTCTACAAAACACATACGCCAATGATATAGTTTTTGAAAAATAATAAGAATAATCCAAATATACAAAGCCTCTTCTCTCCACTAAATGAATAAAATGTACAAGATGAGATACTATATCACAACCATATTACCAAATTCCTCTAACTATCATGCCAAAAGTGCAAAACTCTTTGGTCGGATATGATCATAAACCCATGAAAATAGGTCCTCCAATTGCTCTAAATAGTGACCACTATGTCTTGAACTTCTCCTCCATAAATTCCCTAATGATTACTAGCCAAACTAATTCATCAAATTTTCCTAAAATGATTGAAAAGTCATCCCTGAAGCTTCATTTATATGGCTATTAGTAAGGCACATGGCTATGACCTTTAAACACCACTTGCACCTTGACTTAATTTATTTTGAAAAATTCCTCTCATACCATGATGACAATAAAAAAAATTCATTAATAGCACATCATGAATACCTTTTCCCTTTAATAATAAGTCAATGAAGACTTAATCTTTTGAACAATTGTGTAAACTTTACACTTTAATATTTAGAATTAATTAATAGATTTATAAACATCCATTAATTAATTCATATTACAATAAAACAAAATGAAAACTCATAGCTTCTAACCCTAAGATAAAACACATCATTTTCCCTTTCTTTCATTTCTTTCACACTTTCTAGAAAATATGAGAAGAAGAAAGCAATTAGGGTTTTTTAGAAGTTTTTTTGATGGTTTTTATTTGGATTTGGTTGAATCTACTTAACCCCCATGGTTGCTAGGGTCTTTTGAAGACTCTAATATCATAGTATGCAAGTATGGTAAGGCATTTCTTTATAGAGCTATTCTAGCTTGAATTATTCTTGGAGTATTTTGAAAAATAGATGACTTTGTTTATTTCAATTACATATTCTATAGCTTTCACCCTTATAGATCTACATATTTGCACAAATTCATGGCCACCACTATTAGGGTTAAATCCCTAAGCCTTGTTTGTAGAACACAACTTTCTTCTTCTAAATACTTCCAAAAATAAGTGCTTTTTTTTTACATTCCCAAATCTTTTGTTAGGAACTTGATAAATATGGCTTAAAATTTCCATTTGAAGCTTTTGCTTTTTTGTTTTCTTTTTGGAGCTTTGGTAAAATAGTTGATTCTGAATGGAGGCTCAAACTCTTCTCTTTCTACTTACTTGATAAAGCTTTTTTTTGTTTCCAACAACCTCCTTATAACTTAGAAATTTGGCTTCCTTGGTGCTATTGTAAAGGTTTTCATTGTTATTCCTTTTCTAGTGACACAGTCATGAATTTGAATAACCTTGTTACTGTCATATTTTCTTATTCTCTTTGCTCACTTAAATTAGAACACATGATCTACAACAAACTGTGAAAGCCTAAAATGTGTTCTTGGGAAAATCTTTGAGGGTTTCAAAAATACTTTATTAGAAATCCTACTAACTCTGAAAAGGTCACGATTTTCATAATTTCTCTATAATGTTCTCTTTCATTCCCTTCATTTTGGAAGCATCATGAGTTTATTCATTTGGATTTTCTCTGTGAATTAATTTATATTTAACAATATCAAATTCCTATTTCTCCTCAACTCACAAATTAAAAGGCCACTTTATTGCACAACTTTGTATTTTTACACACATGTAGCAGATTGGGTTGTTGTTGTTTGGCTTCCTAGTCTTTAATTATCTTGCATCTTTATCTTCACTCCTACTTTATTTATAACCCTTTTAGTTTTAAAAAATGTTGAGATATTAGATTTTATAATGATACACAATTAGCTAACACAAAACAACCTGATATTTTACTTGCTTGGAACCTTGTATTGTTATATCTCAGTAGATTAACTATCTTCAATTTATCTCCATTTTGTATGTTATTGCTTTAGTAACTTATTGACAGTTTCCTTGTTTGAAAATTGTTCATAGATATTGGCCTTCATTGGTCTATATGTATTAACTTTCCCTTTTACTTGCATATTTATTCATGAAATTTATTTTATTTCATAGTCATTTGCAGGATTCTAATATACAAGCAAAACATTTTCCCTTGATCTTTTCTACTATGTCACTACCACTTACCTTTTTCTTTCTAGGTTTTAGCTTTTTCATTCTAGTATCTTCATTCATAATTTTGAGTTTCACTCTTCTCATCCCCATGACTGCCTCTTTTCTTCTTTCTCACTCACCAAACCCTTATTTTGTGCTTGTCGAGAAATGTAATGTTTTGGATGAAATTCTAAATTTGTAACAACATTGGCTATGTCCCCTTTCATACAACTCCATCTTAATGTCTATAGCTAGCTTTCTTGTTCCTCCATTAAAATATATTTTCTTTCCTTGTTTCTAGCTCTTTTATAAGCTTTTTATTCTAGAAAAAGTTGAATGAAATCTTTTTTCAATCTCTTAAGCTCTACAACAGATGTAGATGCACTTTTACAATAATTAATAGGTAGGGGAACAATTTCATTTAGTTCCAGTCCAAACTTTTATTCAACAACTCAATTGAATGCCTCAACCATTTGTATGCTTACTTTACAATAAACCTATTAACGTCACCAACTACATCATCAATTTGTTAAAGCACAACATATGTTACCTTGCCCTATAATTTATTATCTACTTTAAATGTATCTTTTCTTTGCTCATTTGATATATCTAAATTTCCATATATCTATTATCCTTATCCTTTCTAGTAATAAGAAAATATGTGTAAACTTTTCATTTTAATATTTATAATTAATTAGTAGATTTATAAACATCCATTAATTAATTCATATTACAACTAAACAAAATACAAACTCATAGCTTCTAACCCAATCCTTAATATTTCAAAAATGGCTCCCTTCTTACCCCTAACAATATATTCCAACAAAATTATCATAAGGAAAAATAATCAATTTCTAAAGGAGGAAGTCTTTTCCAGGAAAAGGCAACATGGAAGATCCTTTTACAAGTGACTGGGGTTACAACCCTAAGATAGAATACATCATTTTCCCTTTCTTTCATTTTATTCACACTTTCTAGAAAAGATGAGAAGAAGAAAATGCTCAAGGTTTTTTAGAAGCTTTTATTGATGAACGCTATTTGGGTTTGCTTGAATCTACTTAACTACTATGATTGTTAGGGTTGTTTGAAGGCTCTAATCTCACATTATACAAGTATGGAGTATTTCTTTATAAGGCTATTCTAGCTTGAATTATTCTTGGAGTATTTTGAAAAATAGTTGACTTTTTTTATTTCAACTATATATTTTGTAGCTTTCACCCTCACAAATCTACATACTAGCTCAAATTCATGGACACCGTTCTTGGGGTTAAACCCCTAAGCCTTGTTTGTAGAACATGACTTTCTTCTTATGAATACTTTCACAAAGAAGCGCTCTTCTTTGACATTCCCAAATATATTTTTAGGAACTTGATAACTAGGGATTTAAAATGTCATTTGAGGCTTTTTCTTTTTTCTTTTCTTTTTGGAGCTTTGGTAAATTAGTTGATTATGCATGGAGGCTTGAGCTCTTCTCTTCATACTTACTTGATAAAACTTTGTTCATTTCCAATGACCTCCTTATAACTTGGTAATTTGGCTTCCTTGTTGCTATTGTAAATGATTTTTTTGTTATTCCTTTTCTTGTGACATGTTCATGAATTTGAACTAACCTTGTTACTGTCATATTTGCTTATTCTCTTTGCTTACTTAAAATAGAGCACATGATCTACCACAAACTATAAAATCCAAAAATGCATTCTTGGGTAAATCTTTGCATATTGCAAAAATACTTTATTAGAAACCCTACCAACTCTGAAAAGGTCACAGTTTTCATAATTTATCTATAATGTTCTCTTTGATCCCTTCATTCTAGAAGCATTATGACTTTCTTCATTTGGGTTTTCTATGTGACTTAATTCATATTTACCAATAGAAAATTCCTATTGCTCCTCAACTCATGAATATTTTTTGAGGGTTTTGCTAAAAAGGTGACTTTATTGCACAACTTTATAATTTCACATACCAGTAGTAGATTGGGTTGTTGTTAGATTCCTACTCCTTACTTTGTGTAGAACCCTTTTAGCTTTGTAAATATGTTGAGATATTAGCTTTTAATATGATACACAATTAGCTAACATAGAACAACCCAAAAGTTGACTTTCTTGGAACCTTACATTGCCATATCTCAGTAGATTCATTGTCTTTTCTTTATCTCCATTTTAAATAATGTTTTCATTTTTCCTATTGTTGCTTTACTAACTTATTGATAGTTTCCTTCTTTGAAAGCTATTCATAGGGATTGGTCTTCATTGGTCTATATGTATTAACCTTCCCTTTTGCTTACATATTTATTCATGAAATTTATTTTATTTCAGTCATTTGTAGGGTTCCAATATACAAGCAAAAGGTTTTCCTTTAATATTTTCTGCCATGTTTCTACCACTTACCTTTTCATTAGATGGTCTTAGCTTTTGCATTCTAGTGTCTCCATTCATAAATTTGAGTTTCACAATTCTTATCTCCATGACTACCTCTTTTTGTTCTCACTCACCAAACCCTTATTTTGTACTTGTCAAGAAATGTAATGTTTTGGATGAAATTACAAATTTGTAACAACATTGGCTTTCTCTCCTTTCATTCAACTCCATCTTGGTGTCTATAGTTGGCTTGCTTGATCCTCTATAAAATTCCATTTTGTCACCTTACATTTCTAGTTCTTTTGTAAGCATTGCATTTTGGAAGGAAAGTTGAGTGAAATATTTTGTCGGGCTCTTAAGCTTTATAGTAGATGCAAATATTCTATAAACTATTAACATTTCTATGTGATTAGATTTTCTTGTATCATCATTATCACCATTGTACATGTTATAACTTGTATGTATTCAAATTTCTAGCAGATTATTTTAAAATGGCCTAAATTTTTTAGCATGCATGACATCTAGATAGAGGAATTATTGAAAAAATTTAGTGTGGTAAGTGGAATAACAGAGCAATTTGACATTCTATTATTGGACATGGTGGTCTTAGGGTTTTAAAAGCATGTATTCTTGTCCCAAAAAAATCATAAATATTAGAGAAGATAGATATGTTGGCATTGATGACATAAATGATGGAGTTCTTATAATTTTTTATGCTTACAAGGTTGGGATTTAATAATTTTAGAATCCTTTAATTATTTAGTTTTTTTTGTTGAAGTCATGCATTTTTCTGGTACCTTAGAATTGTGGTTGCCCAATTACAATGGAAGTCACCACTAAATTGACAGTAAACAATAGATGACCTTAGACAACCACATGAGCTTCAAATGAGGATTTAAAGTTTTCTTATAAATGAACTAGTTTAGAAATTATATGTACCTTTGAATCCTCCTATTTTTCTCCCAAATCTTGAACCTCTTCCCTCCTTTTAGGAAACTCTTCATCTGGTGCTTCTTTCCTTTCAATACTAAGATAAAATATGAGTGTGTTGGCATATGGGACATTCCAAAGATGGGCTTTGTGTATGAATTTAGAGCATTTACAAGGAAAATGTGGCTTGGAGATACTTATTCTATGTTAGATTAATTCAAGGATGCTTTACAGTGTTATCATGCAAGCCTTAGAATCTAGAAGTAGATTCTACGAGATAAGGATTACAAAAGTTTCCAATTCATGTCTATAATTATAGAGTCTCACAAACAAGTAAGGTTTTTAAAACATACATATAGGAACAAGTTATACAAGTTATATATGAGGCTATTTAAAAACCCTTATAGGATTGCATTGAAAGTTGTAGGTTGATAATTAATGGAGATATAAGTACTCTTACAAACTATCTTATGTAGGCTAAAGGCAAATTGATAGATTGAATGCATGACAAGTAATAACAAGGCATTTAGTGGATGCTAGAATTATATAATTCAATGGAAGATGGTATTAGGAAAATAGAACACTGCATTAATTTTCTTGAAAAAATGCTTGAATTTGAGATTTAGTACAAAATAAGATAAAAGAGAAGCTCCAACAATGTCTTCAAGGGAACACACTATTGTCTCAATTTCAAATACATTGTGTGCAACCTTCAACATTTTGTAATTTTTTTTAGAATTTATAATTTTTTTTAAATACATTTTATTTGAAGACAATAATTAGATTTGGTAAGTCACAATGCAACAAATTTTGCAACACGAACACATTGCAAAAAAAAAATTACAACTTTCAAAAAGTATTAATAGATCAATAAGCGACCTACATTATTAAAAATTTATGGTAATAAATGGAACATATTAATCATAATTTTTCTTACACCCCAAGGTTTAAGACTATATACTATTCTCAAAAACATAATTTTTAAATATCTCAAGCAATTGCAAAGCTTGTTGAAATATTGCATCCACAATCTACTATTAATGCATAGACATGTTCTCATGGTATCTTCCCTCTATCTCCATCAAGTTTGAGTTCATTAATGCCATTTTCAAGAGGTTTCTTTAGATTTCTTAGTTTCCCTTCAAGAGATTTCTTTTTTTATCTTCCCTTTGTTTGCAAAGCTACCAATTACCTCTCAACCATAGTGAAAATATATCTTTTTTATTTGCTTAATTAATTTTTTCTAGAATCTAATTTTGCCCAAAAAAAATTCTTTCAAAAACACGTTCAATTTTTTACCACATATGGATAACAACTTTTTTTAAATGTGCTTGATAGTGCCATGTGGGCAACTCAAAGTAGGAAAGTCTTTGAATGCTTCAAGAAAAGGTGTTTGAGTCATAACCAGATAGCCAAATTCAAGACCACAAGTAAGAATTTCAAATGAAGAACCTCCAAGAAGAGAATGTGAAAATGAAAAATTTAATAGTTTTGACTATACTAATCCCAAATGCCATATTCTTAACTCTTTGTTTTTTAATTTGATGCAAAGGCATGATATTTTCTTTATTTTCTCAAGGGTTTTCCACACACTTTGACACCAACCAATGATGAAACTACTTCAACCCTTTCCCTATGGTTCTACTTGCTATGACTTGCTTTGGCCTCCTCTCCACACTACAATATTTGGGGTCAATTTGCGATGGCCATGTAATTTGTGGTGATTTATATGTTTTTTTTTTGCAATATTCCTTGATGTTGTCACAATATTAACATTGGCATCATAATTGTGACACTCGCATGGGTATTAAAAAAAAAAAATTTAAAAACACAATATAAATCATTCCCCATTTGTTTTGATTATGGAGAGCTACATGCGAAAGAGGGTGGAGAGCTCTAAAAATTTACATGCCCTTGTGATTTCTACATTTTTTTGTTGTACCCTTGCTCTATGATTTTTATTTTCATGCCCTTATGATCTCTATATTTCATTGGTGTACCCTTGCTCTTTGATTTCATTTTCATGCCCTTGCTCTATGATATTATTTTCGGGTCATGCCCTTGTGATCTATGTGCCCTTTCTCTATACTTTATTTGTTGTGTCATGCCCTTTATCTACAATTTTTTTGTCATTTCATGCTCTTTCTCTATGATTTCATTTTCATGACCATGTTCTATGATTTTCTTCAAGGGCTATGTAAATGTTCTTTTCTTTTCCTTCTAAACAAGTATCTCTTTATATTTCCTTCCAAACATGTATATCTTAGAGATATTTTTTAAGGTGCTTATTATTGTTGTCAATTAGGATTGTGCCTTTAGCAAGATGAAATATTTAGCTATCATGTTGAAACATGGAAACTCTCTTGAGTGGTGGGTTGTCCTAAAATGATTGATAAATCTCCAGGAGCTAGGTTGGTTCCTAAATAATTATCACCTAAAAACTTAATTGTATGCAAAAAAGGGATAAGAAGTGAATGAAAATAATGAATACTAAACCTAAATGAGGTGATACACCAATAATTTATATGTAACTTCAATTAAATCAACATGAATTACCCACAATATGAATGATTCACAATACTCAAACAAATGTGCAATTACAAAAGTATTTCTATGCAAGGACCCAAAATCTTTTGTTTTGAAAGGAAAACCTAAGCTTTACCAATTTTCTACAAAAGAATAAGGATGCAAAAAAATACCTACAATTATGATTATTGAGATTCAAACATGCAATTAGGAATATATCTTGACTGAAGGACAAACACAACATAAAAGCAAAGAACCCACAATATTGTACAAGAATCAATGAGAAGGAACCATTGAATTTGTATAATCAATGCTGAAAAAATCTATGTTGCAAAGTGCTCCTACAATCAACTCAAAAATTTACAATGCATAAAAAAAATCTGAGCAAGAAAGAAGAGTCCACATAATGAGGTGAATGTACAATAAATAGAGCCCAAAGCCCTAAATTGAATCTCAAAAATATGCATAAAAAATGAGTCAAAACTAATCCAAACTATGAAGAAACCCCTAAAATATGTTCTTAACCACCTATCCAACTGATAGCCAACTAAAAAAATGCCTTTATCTCCTCAAAATCATGCACAAAACCCTACGTCATATTTCAATGTCAAGCTAAAAATTATAGCATGTCAATCTCATCAATAACCATGCAAAAATGCATAAAAAAGGCTCCCAAAATAAAATAGAACTAAAATTGGTCATAACTACTCAAAAACATACCATATGTACTACAAATTGTGCCTTGACCAATTATGCATGTAGACAAGTCAAAGAAGACCCTAAAAATGCCAAAAATAGCTCCATTATTGACTCCAAAATCATCAGTCTAATCTGTGAGTCCAGAAATAGCCATTGAACATCTACCCTCGAACTCAGACATTAAAAAAAATGCAACTCCCTCTTAACCTTTTAATACTTCTAGTTAACCATGATTCAAACCTCTTCTTTTTTTTTTGACAAACTCTCTTTCAATTATTATTTAATTGCATGAATTTTATTATTAAATAATTGATTCATAGAATATCAATTATGAAATAGCAATTACAAAAAAAAATTATGTAATTAAAATAATAATTTAAAATAAGTTAATTATCCAAGATGATACAATTTAAGCAATTCACAATATTAATGTTTTAATAAAACATTTCTATTCATAATGTTTGCAACTAAGAGGTGGACCTGAAATATTATGAAGTTTGATATAGTATTCAAAAAGGAAGAAAATCATGAAGTTTTGCATTATACTGATCTATTTGATTTCATTCTTCTCTTGGAAACAAGGTTTTCTCTTCAAACCCTAGCCACCATTTTTTACTCCAATTTTGAAGGTTACAGTTGTTTCTCTATCACTTCTTGGATACCATGATTAGATTCGAGTTGCTCAGATGCCATTGTTCCTTCTTGTCCATGTCGAGTTGTTGTCATGAGTGGGTTTCCCCAGATCATGAACTTCTTCTCTACTATTATGTGGCTTCTTGTAGCCATGAGTGTTGATTATTCTCCTTCATACCTATTGCAAGCTTTATTCTTCATTATTTTCTTGTCGTGAGCTTTGTTCTACTAGGTATTCACTATTGTGAGCTCTTGATCTCCATTTTGTGACTTGTATTCCACATACTTGGTTGTCATTCTCTATGCAGGTTTATGTCATGGATTCCATAGTTTTTGTTATCTTTGGGGTCCTTTCTTCACTTGTAGCTGTGAAGACTCTACTTCGTCATATCATGGTTCTAGGTTTCTCCATTGTAAATTTTGGGTTTCTTCACTTTCTATTAAACCTTGTGTCTTCTATTGTGAGTTCTTAGACACGATGACTACAATGAGTTTTTCTTTGTGTTGTGAGCTCCTATTCTAGGTTATTTTCTAGAGTTACTCCATTTATGGGTCATTTTTGTAATCTTTTACCCTATGGTTGTATTATGCCTTTCCGGGTTAATGCCATGAAGGTATGTTTGTTGAACATTACTCCAAGTTCTCCTTGCAACTTTTGCATTGTTTTTTATGACTAGGTGTGACTCTAAATTCATTCCTTTAGTGAGGCAATGTTCTATTCTATTTCAATTACATGGCATCTATCTTTCATTTGTATGGATTTCTAGCATATAAATTTCCTCTATTGGATTTCTTTTAGGCCAAATAGCTATATAACATAACAGTCACTTGAATGAAAAAAAAAGTGAAAATAAAAAATAGGATTATTGTTCCATCCAATTTTCTTCTCCTCAACACTATTTGCAAGTGGTTTTTTCCTTTATAGTAATTGATCTTGAATGGAAGGATTGTTCCCACAACTGTACCTTTGGTATTTTGTGAGTCTTCTTTAAATTCTTGGCTGGAATCTCCTTTTATGTTGTTTAATGTTGTTTAATTACTTTGTCATAAAAAGTGATTGTTGTTTATAGCTCCATTCTTTAGACTTTATGCATAGGTTTTGAAGATAATGTTTCTTGCTAGCTGTAGCTTTTCTCTCTTAGCACACTTGTAGTTCTCTTTGGTACAACTTCATGCTTTCAGCCCTATTATTCCATCTAAAACAAAAGGTTTCAATCCTATTTGACTTGTCCCTTTAATGTTTAACTCATTTGATTTGTATACGTATGTAAAAGAAAAAGGTTTCATGTAGAGAAGATCATGTCCCTTTAATACTTATGTCTTTGATTGTCCTCAACTGCTTCATGATTTGATTGAAAGGTTTTATAGTTGTAATTGTTGTACATCCCTTCAATAATCTTCTCAAATCTTCAGTCAGTTACTTTGGTTCAACTAGAAGGTCTCATACTTGTAACATATTTATGTCCCATCAACGGTCTCCCCAAGGTCTTTGCCCCTGCATGACTCAATTGAAAGGCTTCATGCATTTATCTTATGCATGGTCCTTCAACAACCTCAAACTTCATACTTGTATGTGCACATGAAATAAACATATTAGCATAAAATCTACTTTGCTTTCAGATATTTCTCTTTACTTTGCATCTTTTAATGCATTTATCTGAATAATCATATTATAAGAATAGTAAGCAGTGCAGAGATATTTGGAATGTTTCCCATTGCTTAGTTTGTATGAACTGACCAACCCCCTTTACATTTTGCAGATCTATTCAAAGATGGAGATGTGGGCTCAAATCTTCTTCAAAACTCATATCAACAACCTTTTCTCCTTATTTATCTAGTACTTTTCTGTTTATGCAATTTGTTTATTCAGATAGTGTATTAAGAGCTGCCACGACTTGTGTGGTATCTGAATGCATTGTATCAAGTACTATCTAAAATTTGAACATTTTTTATCTTATAAAATAGTTCTAAAATATATTTCAATAAAAGTGTACTATTTTGGTACTTTATGTAATTTGAATTAAAAAGATCAATTTCTCTTGTTTATTGATTTATGTACTTCACATTCTACATCCAAACCTATTCTGTAATATGTATGATTAGAAACTTAAAACACATAGCATACTGTATAAGAAAATTTAACATAGCAATCTAAGAGGTAGGCTAAATTGATAATAATTACATCTTATCAAAACAACAAAATTGATTGAGTTGCATACCTATTCTAGAATCCAAATAATAAAACAATAAAACTCACTCAACCCATGCTAAGTGACTTACCTCAAGTTCTTGCACAAAAGTAATGTAGACCAGGAAAAATGGACAGAGTTCACACAAAATTTTACAAAAACATATCATAGTAGATCTTTTTAGAAAGAAACTTGCCATAACCTAGTTAATAGAGTCTAATTTTTTATTAGCTGGGTCAATAAAAATTCCTATAGAATTGTCAGTAGATTAGGTACATATAAACAAACAATCATTTGTTCCTAGCTAGCAGGATCAAATACAGTTTTCCAAGGTGATAAAATTGCATATGCAGATGCATCACTTACATGTCAGGCATGAAGTGCATTACCCAATTTATAAAAAATGGTTGGATATAAATGCTACATATGCTAGCCCAAAAATAGAGCCAAGGATGTAACTATGCATGTATTGGCACACTCTCCCTGTGAGGATCCCAAGTATCTATTGCTGCTATTAATTTGGGCATCACTATATGATCCAGAATGTTATGAAGTACTGAAGCCAGTAGTAACATATCCCATGTCTCCAAAAAATGTAGCATAGGTTCAAGGTCCCTTGGTTCCCAGGAATTTATAGCAACTATTCTCATTGTTGGAAGAATACCTTCAGTGAAGAGTTGAGTGTAAGGATTTGAAGAAGCAAGTTCTACTTTTGTGTAAATGTCATAATCATGAGGCTCATTACCTTACAGAAGCCTCTACCAATATGACATTACCTCTAAACCATGCAAAGGATGTTGAAGTGGTTCCCAACATTGAAGCACTCTTATAAGCAATTGATACTTGGGATCATTGCAAGGATATTGTGCCCATACTTGAAACACTCTTATAAGAAAATGCATATGCAATACATGAAAAATTGCACAACTTGTAGTCCTCTTGATATTTGGATTGTAAATTCTCAAAGATTCTTGCAAGTGATTCCAATGTCATAGTACCTATCACAACACTTTCTTGGATTCTATCCAGTGGCTCCCATAATATCCTCTATGTTGTCTAGTTGTTGTTTGTGTTGTGCAATCTCTTTCTAAAGCTGCTCCTTTTCCTTCTCTCTCATGCCTAAAATTTTGATTATCAAACTTCTAAATATCTATCTCTACAATATATAAAATCAACTTTACATTGTGTTGTAACTTTGGAATAAGTGTTTGATTATCGATAGCTTTCATTTCGGCATTCAAGTTTTCAAGATTGGTCAACACTCTTACTTGCAAACCTCTCATGTCAAGCACTTTTTTTACTATTTCAACACCATGTTCTTTCTTCTGAACTAATAGTTCTTCAGGAGCATTTTCTTGTTAAACATAAATTTTGTTGAACAATTGTAAACCCTTAGAAAGTGCATTGTTATTTTCATGTATGTATGTATGTATGTATGTATGCATGTGTGTGTGTGTGTATACACATACATATCTATGTTTCTATGTATGTATGTATATATAGAGAGATCTTGTGGATTATGGATTATATATAGAAAAAAAAAAAAAATGACATTAATCATTTCCCATTTGTTTTGATTGATTATGGAGAGTTGTACGCGAAAGAGGGTGGAGAGCTCTGAACAAGGGTGAAGAGCTCTAAATGTTGGTGGAGATCAATGGAGATCTAGGATTTTGTTGTCATTTGCTTATGATCACTACATTTCATTGTCGTGTCATACCCTTGTGATCTTCTTGTTGATCTTAGACTGGTTTTGACAAGTGAGTATCTATACACTTAAGTTATTATAAGTCATTTACTTAGTTCATGCCAAAAAAGTAATGTATGTCGAGCATAACATATAAGATAGAGCATGTCGAGTAAATAATGAGTACCAAGCCACTCAAGTGTCAAGTCACTCAGATGTCGAGCAGATAGTATGTGTTGAGTGATTCAAGTGTCAAGCAAGTAGTGCATGCCAAGTCATTCAAATGTCGAGTGATAGCATTCAAGTTACAATTAGTGCCGAGCACTAGGGACTTTAGATGCTAAGTAACACAATTTTGATATAATTTTTTGTATTGGCACAAACTACTGTGTAAACTATATTTGAGCTGACTTAAGGATTTTTTTATGATTTTTTTGATAAGGACGAATCTTAAATGTGAATCCCTATGCATTACATGAATCCAATCAAAAAAAGGAAAGTTTAAGTGGCAGTATGGGTGAATCACTACTGTTGATTCATATCTAACCCTAAGTCATGGTGATTAAGGTGTTATGAATTGAGTTGCATTGTAGAATTAGTTAAAGGAGAATAAAGGAAAGGAATTAGAGGATAGTAGAGATACATCTAATTAGAAAGGATCAAGTACACATCACTAAAGAGGTGATCTAACATCAAGCAACAAAGTGCTAATTGAAGGATCATTGCTAAGACATTTTAATAGGTGAATCAGTTAAATCTCTTAATAGGGTAGTCTCAACAGGCTATTGTAAATCCTTTAACAAGGTGCTTACTTTGTTTTAAGTTAAATTTCTCTTACTAAACACACTTTTAGTAGGGTGTTTAAATCCTTTAATAGGGTAAGATCTAATAATCTTGTAAGCCTTTAATAGGGTAGGCCTTTCACATGGTAGATCATGTTTCATGATCAAACATTGTAACCTTCATTGGATACAGTTTGTTACTACAGTAGTGAAGACTTGTGGGTGTCATCCCCAACCTAGTTTTACCTTCTCCTTGGAGGTTTTTTGGGTAATCATATCTTGTGTCATACATGTGTTGAATATTTTACTTTCATGCTATGGATGCATATGTTTAATTTGGTATTTTAGTTTATATGGTGTTGATTAACCCCCACCCTTAGAGTTTACTTCCCTATTGTATTTCCAACAATTGGTATCAAAGATTTGTTCTCTAAAAGGGAAAGCTTTACAACTTTGAGGAAAGGTCTTGGAAATGGAAGTCTACAAGTTGGAAATTATTATTAAGAACTAGAAGATTGAAATACAACTCATTCTAGACTTAGTTGAATGAAACAAGAGATGAGTTAAAGAGACCATTGAAAAGAAGGAAGAAAATTGCTATTGAAGAGAATGGCACACAATACAAGAGATTAACACTACTAAATTATTTGCAAATGGAAACTCCAATGAATTTGATGCAGCAGTTTTAGATCTAATGAAAAAGAATGGAATCCTAACTAAAGAAGTTAGAAATCTAAAGAGAGAACAAGAAGTCCAATCAGTATTACTTTGTGAGGTCACTGAACAGAAAAAGAAATCCATAGAAGACAAAGTCATGATTGAAGATGACAAGAGGACATTAGTCAATAGATTGGAGGAGAAAACATCAGAAGTATAGAAAATTTCCAGCATGCAATTGGAGACAATGAATCAAGTCATGATTGCCAATCATGACCTAAATTGTAAAGACCTTGAGATCACAATATTGAAATTACAAAATGAACAATTGAGCAATGATCTTAAAAGGGAAAAGGAGTTTGCTAAAAGTTTCAACAAACCTAGTGAGGTCATCAAGTACTTTGAGAAACTAATGAGATCTAATGATGATACTAGATTAGGCTACACTAGTACTGAAGAAGGAGAATCATCCAAAAGTGTCGAGTAAAGTAACAAAGGTAAAAAATCCAAACCCACCTATCACAATTGTGGAAAGTTGGGAAATACTGCTAATGTTTTCAGGAGTAAGACTACAAATTAGAATGTTAAGTAGAAGAACATGGTGATGTGGCTAATTATTGCCTCTATTTTATGATAATTTTAATACTATGTTTTAATCCCACCAAGACATTTGTGAACTTATGTTTACCTGAACTGATGATTAAAGTCCAGAATAGAACCATTAACAGATGGGTAGATAGTATGTCATATTTTGCCAATCTTATATATATAATGCAATATTTCATATAACCATCAGAATGTGTGTTCTAATATTTGGATTTAATTTGATTATTCTTATTTGCAAATATATTTGCATTATAACTAACTTGTTAGAAAAGGAAGCTAAAGATGGTCGAAAGAATTCAAGGGTAAATGTTGAAGATGGCCAACAGCATCCAAGGAGAAAATGTTAAGGTTTAGCCATGGTGGAAGAAGTCATAATAGTACCACGAGATACAGCCACTAAAAAGGACAAGCTATGAAGAATTGCTATATTTTCTTTGCATTTACTATTGTGTCAAATTGGTTGTCTAGACTTTATTACTTGTACTGTAAACTGTTATCTTTCCTTCTTTCTCTCTGGCAGATTTGGAGTCATTTTGTTTGCTTTCCTATTTTAGAATAAGTGTCAACCCTCTATTTATAGGGATCATATCAATAGTGTTATGAGGTTGGAAGAAAGTTTATAAAAAGAAACTGTTGACTCTTGTTGTGAGTTATTTTTATAGTTTTATGTATCGTTCTCATGGAAGGAATTTTTGGAACATAATGAAATAGCTCTTGGTTTGCATTCTGTGTTAATGGATTAGCATAAGCCAACCAAGGGGCCCACTTGGGAGGTGGATTAGTTTAGAGCAGTATAGATTTTTTTTTAGTATTTCTAGTATTGTAGGTAGAAGTTATAAGTTCCTTCCTGAAGCACCATACTTTGTGAGTGTTCCTGTAGCATTTGTAAGAACAATTATAGTAGATTAATTGAGTTGGAATATAAGTTAGTATTTAATTTTATTTCCAACATTCATTTTAGTGAAGAGTTAAGTGTGTTAGTTTCCTACAGTGCTAATGTAGGTTTTTTCCTTTCATTTTACTTTCTTGCAGCATAAGCATAATGACTCATTAAGAAACCTAGTGCACATATTGTGCCAACCATTTCAAGTATACATCCCTAGGTTGACAAATTAAATGTACCTCATGGTGGGGAAAATATTCCTTAGATTTAATATACTATTCCTAAGTATAGTCTTGGGCATGATTATTATACACCTATTGTGAGGCGGATCATTTTTGGCATTGTTGTTGGGGATGGTGTCAAGCTAGGAGCATTCTTGAGTCATAGTTCTTGGTTAAGTTTTTTAGAAATTTGCAGTCCTAAAACTTTCTTCACCAATGTGAAGAATTCAATTGCATGCATCGAAGAGGAAGACAACGAGATGAATATGGAAGATTTCTTCCATAGGAGTCTATTAATTTGAACAAAGAAATTGAAGAAGAAGAAGTTGAGTTTCCTTTTGAGGATGCAAGCCCTATTTTTCCTACAGAATCATCCTCAAGAGTAGAACTTATAGATACGAGTGATCTTCAATGTTTTGCTAAAATTTTGGCCAATTTCCTTGATAGTACTACTCCAAATCCACCAATTGTTAACAATCTAGTACCCAATGTTCCTTTTCAGAAACAACCTCATAATCTAATACCTCCAATAATGGCACAACCTACTTTTTCATTTCCTCTTCCAAGCCTCATAAATAATGCTAATCTCAAGAATATACCCGCAGCTACTCTTCCAAAGTTCTATGGACTTGCAACTAAAGACCATGATACTTTCTTGTTTGAGTTTGACATAATTTGTCATAGCTTTGACTACAACACTAATGCCCATGAGCTCAAGTTGTTCCTAGCAACACTAAAAGAATCAACTCTAAGATGGTTCATGGGCTTAGGAGCCAATGCAAAAGGAATTTGGGATGAAATGCAAACTCTATTTCTAGATAAATACAAAGAGTATTGCAAAGCATATGGTTCAAGAGGAGATGACATCTTAAGGATATCACAAAAGGAGGAAGAAATATTGGAAGACTATGTTTCACATTTCTTGTATAAACTGCAGAAGAACCTTCATCATCTGTTGTCTGAGGACTCACAAAAGTTAGTCTTTTTGAGAGGTGTGTATGATAATTATCTAGAAGCACTAGACCTTATGGCTGGTGGTGATGTATATCAATCTTCCTAGGATGACCTCAAGAAGATCTGTCAAAACTATTTAAGGTCAACTATGAAGAAAGGTTGAGGACCTCGTTCGACTGTCACTAAAGGAATCAATAAGGTATTTCAAAGATCAAGATATCTAACCTACTATCAAATTTCAAGTAGGACATCATAAATGATGTCACTGCACATCTCGACACAATGACTACAAAGAAGAAGCATGTAGAATCCAAATCATGATTGGCTGAGTATTGTCCTCATTGCCACAAACAAAAGCAAGATTGTACATGTAAACTAGTAACCAACCTGGAGAACTAGCATTTGTTGACTGAGTACATGAAGACAGATGGGGACAATGATCAAGTGTTCTTCATTGTTCAACATCGACCATGGGCCTCAAGACAAGGTATGCCTCAAGATCCCCTAAAATTTTCAAATATTTATAATAATCAATGGCAAAACCAAAGCTATCAAAATCCCTCCCAATACTCCCAACCTTCTTGGCTGAACTAGTACAATAACTAGTGGCAAACCCAACAAAACAATCAATGGAAAAATCAACAGAACAACTGGCAACCACCGTAGAGAAATTGGTACCCTAATAATCAATGGAGGGGGCCTTCACAATGGCCTAACCAAAATCTTGGTAACCCACAACTACCACCTCGAGTTCAACAACCTACAATAATGCCACCTCCTATAGCAACTAATGTTAACTCTAAGCCAACTTAGTTGCCTACTCAACCTTAGCCAAATCCAAACAACAAGCAACCACAATAGCAAATGTACACTAAAAATACTCAACAATTCCCTACATATTCCTTAGAAGTATCTAATATACATTTAAGGTTGGGTAAAACTTTTCCTACACTAGATTACCCTGTTATAATAGAAGTTGCAAATACTGATGCAGGGTCATTGCTAGATTTAATGAATTTCAAAGATCTAGACAAAAGAATGGTTATTTTAATAATCAATTAGGATAAATCTTAGTTTTATATAGTTATTTTAAGAAGTGTTTCAATTCAATAAATTAATGGTTTGTACAATTGTGTAGTTGACAAATTTTTTGTCAACTCTACAATATCTTATTATATGTGTTTTGAACTTACTCTAATCGATCATCCAAAACCATTAGAGGAGTTTAGCAATTTTAGAGTTGGTTATGGGAGTTATCAAGTTTTGAAAATCTTTATATATTCAATGAAGAACCTGAGAGAAAGTAGTAGTAGTACTAGTTTAGAGTATGTTGAAAAATTGATGAAGAATATGTAATACGGAGGAGTAGTTAGTGCAGAGAATAGAGAATGGATTGATGAATGGGGAAGATGGAGTCTCGATGAAAGAGATAGAACAATGTAAAGAAGAATGGAAATAATAAAATGAAGGATTAAGTTTTCTATTATGAACATCTTTGACAAAATTCAGTTTTGAAATTTTTTCAAGAAAATGATTGTATCCATTAAGAATGGTCATGGTTTGAGTTTGTGGGAGATTGTTAAGTTGTCAATGCCCAATGGAGAAGTTTGAGAAATTTGTTTCAAATCATCAATCTCTAGAGTGATCAAGAGTAAAGTGGTTATGACAACTACATTGAAAGAACATTGATATCATTTTGTAGAGTTGTTTGGTGTAATTCAAATGATTTGGAAGATCATTCTTAAATGAATACTAAGTGTTGGGTGTTGAAGTTTGAAAGGATTAGCTATAGTAAGATTCCACAATTGAAGATGTGAACTCCTCTTGAACCATAAACTAAGCTTTTGTATGACAGAGTTATTGGCCTTGCTGATTTGATGCAAATTTGGTTTTGGTTTGGAAAGGTTTAGACACTTTTATATTGATCTCAATTTGCTATATATGTATACCAAATTTAGTTTTGTAACCAATCCATTTGAAATGGATGGTTCATAATTGTATTGTGTGACTGTATGTATTTGAATGTTTGATCAATAGTTGTTGCAGGAGCATAGTGAGATAAGTAAACTGTTATTATTATTTGGAAGACATTATTGTCATATTTTAAGTTTTTGAATCTCTAGTTAATGTGTACAAAGAAGAACTCATGTAGATTTTCAAAATGTTTTAAGGATGATCTAAGAAAGTTTTAAGATTTGCAAATTGAGTATTCATTTTGAATCTCTCTCTTTGCATCAGGTCATATCAGAGCAAAAAAATAAGGAGACACACATATTATGAGTACCTATTTTAGTGGAAGGGGAAAATAGCAACATATGGTACTCGATTGACTGAGAAGGCTCTTAAGGCATATGGAATTGATCCTTCCCATTTCACTACTCTAGAGACTAGAGTTTCTTTTATGCAGGGGAGTATGGTGCAGAGCACCTAAATCTCATTCATTTATATATTTTAATAAGGTCTAGGGATAGATCTAATAATCTCCCTATCACCCATCTATCTTGTAGTGGACACAAGACCCCTTGGTGTAACTATAAACCATGGGCATCAATTGGTCCAATGAGTGGATTTTGAGTCATTTAAAGTTTTCTAGGTGTTTCTAGGAGTTTGGGAGCATAATAAGGTCCTAGGAGTCAATAAAATCCTATTGCAATACTTTCTTGCAAAGTTTTTCAGAATTTCTTGTTGTAGCACAAAAATTGCAAAAAGTTGTTAAGCAATTTTTGTAATTTTTGTTATGCAACTTTTGTTTAAGTCTTCCAATGGTTTAGTGGTTGGTTAAACTGGTTGGAAACAGCCTATATAGGCTCATGTATTGCAAAAATGGATCATAGGATGAGATCCAATGTTTTATTGCTTCCAAGATCAATCAAAACCTGTTATTTTCAGTGCAATTTCTTAATTTTTCAAGTACAGTACAAAATCCAAGGACCGAAGGATGAATGTTATGTGTTGAAAAGTTGATGCTATTTGTTTATGTAGTTTTGGCTTTTTTTTGAAGTTTTTATCCTTCCTCTTGCAAAATTTATTGAATTTTATATCTTGTTGGTCTATGAAACCCTTAATTTCAGGGTTTGGGCACTTAAATGGCCCTAACTTGTTAACCCATTGGTGGAATTCCTTCACCACAGGCATGGAGCAAGTTAGGGGTGTAAATTATTAGATTTTTATATTTTTGGAATAGGAGGCAAAGTTTTTTATTTTTGGGAGCGAGCCCTAGGTCAAATATCTTCATATATTTGACCCAGATTTGAAGAAATTAAACAAATCAGAGTGATGGAGATGGTTTGAAGACTTGAAGATCAAACAAGGTGCCCTTATTTAATCTAGAGGAACATCCTAGAAGTGGATTCAAAATCTTTGCACCCATTCTTAACCACTTGCCTTGAAAACCAAGCCTAAAGTAGCTAATTAGGTCTGTGTACTTGGTTGTGGTTCTGATATGCTAGTGTAGAATTGGTCTCTGCAACTTTGGAGTTTGTAAGAACTTGAAAAAGGGTATTTGAAACTATATTTTTTACCTTATGTCTTTTGGAGAGTTTTAAATTTATTGGCAAAAATCAGTGTTGAGAGACCTAATAGGATTCTAGGTCTATTCATGCAAATTGGGTTGTGGGTTGTTGGGAGTGCAACCAATGATTGATTTGCCTTATTTGGTTTGAAACTAATGGATCCAAGCCTTTTTTGGAAGTTTTAATGTCTAAAGCCTTGGAATCCCTATTTTTTTGAATTTAAGCAAGGTTGTCCTTATTGCTCAATTTGGGTTCATGTTGCTTTGAATCTTACTTGTGGGTGGTGAGACTTGAAACCTTTCTTAGTGATCCCTAGGAGAGGTAGACACTTGTGAAAGTAGACCAAATCAATTTTTCAAGCCTTTGGAACATTTTGAAGGTTGTTTTGAGATTGGGCTTATTATTTGCTTCCATTGTTGTTGACTCTACATCAGATACTCTTGTAGCACCCCTTCCAAAAGTGATACTGCCAGATATCAACTTGCCAACTGACGTATCTAGCAAGACTATTGACTATATCATAGTGAATCCTCCTTTTCCATATAGGCTAGATAAAGATAAATCTATACCTCAAAAGGAAGAGACATTTGACATTATTGAGCAAATGAAAAACATGCATGTTCAAATTCCTCAATTTCAAGCTATCAAGGATGTCCCTCTTTATGGAAAGGCTATTAAGGAAGCATTTCTTAAGAAGCCAGGGTGGAAGTAGGAAGACCCTCAAATAGTTCATGTTGTCATGCAACTAGCAGATATCATGTTAGGGAAGCTAGTAACACCAAAGTATTCAGACCCTAGTATTCTAGTAGTTAACTTGATCATAAATGGACAAGTTGTGAAAAATGCTTTAGTTGATCTTGGAGCAGAAATCAATGTAATAAGCAAAGATACAATGCATAGGTTATGCATGGAGGGCTTAAGGACAACTCCCATAGTGCTACAACTTGCAGACAATTCAATTGTTACTCCATATGGTCTCATAGAAGATGTGATAGTGACTTTAGATTCATGGGAGTACCCTACTGATTTGCTTATCCTATCACCCAAAGTCAAACTTGTTGGATATCCTATCATATTAGGAAGATATTGGTTAGCCACTATTGATTCCAAAATTAGTTGTAGATCAAGTAGTATGACAATTTCAAATGGTCAAAACATAAGGAAGCTAGAGCTATATCCACCTGCCCAACCCCAACCATCTTTGGGAGAACCTATTTGGCTAGATTTAGGAGATGAAGAGAAGAATTAAATTCTATAGCTTAGCTCGTGATGTTTCATAAAAAATATTTTTTGAAAATATAGGAAGAAGATGATATAGTACAAAGCATTCTCACCAATGAGTGTGTAAGAATTTTCCTAATGGAAAAATTCACCCAAGAACTAAGAACTCAAACACAAGCATAGCTATAGACCAAGATAGAGAGTATGATTAGAATGATGATATATTCAATATGCCATGATAAGAGTATGCTAGGAGTGCCTGTATACAAATTCCTCTGAGGAAGCACCTAGAATGTCTCTAGAAACAACCAGGAGATAGGACAACTAAGCACCTTATCCAACATTCTTGATGAATGGATAAGAATGATAAAGTGTCATATGTGTGTAGAAGATTCCTATGTTGTAGACAACATGTTCTTAAAAGAGGTGCAGGCCCCTATGATGTCATCATGACAAATCACAAGAGTGTACAAGCTCCTAAGTGTCTCACAAATAAAATAATGCAAAATAATTAAATAATGCATTAACCTAAGTAAACTTAAGTGTAATAAGTAAATACTTATTTACACCAACACCCCCCCTTAAGTGAAACTTAGGGGAATGCCCTTAAGCTTACAAAAGTAGGATGAAGATGTAGAATGGGTCCCAGCTACTAGGCCATATTAGGTAACCATGTACATAATGAAGATGCAAATCTCTCATAAAGTTGGGAAAGAGGGAAAACCTCATGGGAAAAACCCTCCCCCAAAAAGAGAGATAAATAAGGATGCATCGATGGATGGAGTAATCAAGACCCCCCCATTACAACATACATCTAGTATATACATATATGCTTTAGAGAATGAGAGAAGGAAGAGAGACAAAATAGGCTCCCCCCCCCCCCCCCCCCCCCCCAACCAAAAGAAGAATGTTGACAAGTGAAAGTCACTCCGATGAAGAAGCTAGTCCAAGAATGCATAATGGTGTTCCTCCCCTTAGGAAGAAACAATGCCAAAGGTACACTCTTTAATATGTATGGTGGCCCTAAAACATACTCAAGTATCCTTATGCTAATGCTGGTGTTCACCCCTTCCAACTATGCTGAAAAGAACAAATGCAGATCTGTCAAGGATGTCTATTGAACCTATTCCACTCAACCATCTATCTCCTCTATTGACAAAGAAATCTCCACTAATTTTTGTTCATAGGGATCCAAAATCATGCCAACCTATTCAGATTGATCATGTAGAGAATGGACATGAGGGTCAAAGTGAGCCCTCACAACAACTATAGAAGGATCACCTTCATCAATGAGAAGATGTGAATCCTCAAGTCTATCTCCCAAGTCAACTGAAGCTAGAGGTGGAAGACAAGATGTACCATGCCATGATGGACCTTTAATTGTGGCAATGTAAGCATGTGGACTAGACTAATGTGATCTCTCACTACAACTATCGATAGAAACCCACATGTCTGAACCTGTTGAAGCACTATCGCATGTATCACTATCAGATTCCATTATGTATGATGTGTGAAGAGGATTAGAGGACAAGCTGGGTGAACTTTCCTCAAAATGAACATCCTTCTCCACAAAAATCTCATGAGTCTCTAGATCCATAAGTTTGTAAGCCTTTGCTTTGTCTTCATAGCCAATGAAGGTACAAGGCCTAAGTGTTGGTGCCTTACAAACCCTAGAAGATAGGTTTTCCCATGCGGGACAACCGAAGACTCTAAAATGACTCACAACTAGTTTTCTACCACACCATGCCTCAAAAGGAGTCTTGCCATCTAAGGTTGGATGAGGACACCTATTAAGTATGTGAGTAGCATTGCTGATGGCTTCAACTTCAAGTGTAGGATCAAGAGACTTGGCCTTTATCATGCAACTTTCCATGGTCTTGAGAGTCCTAATCCTCATAGCTACAACATTTGTCTTGTGTGGACTGAATGTTGGTGAGTTCTAAAGATCAATCCCCTCAATTCTACAAAAGTTCTTAAGTCTTCTATCAACATATCTATTCTCATTGTCCACCCTTAGTACCTTGATGGCTTTCCTTGACTCATGTTCAACATGAGTCTTCAAGTATTGAAGCTTATGAACTAATTCATTCTTATGATGAAGGAAGTAGACCCAAGTGAATCTCAAAAAGTCATCAACAAATGCAAGTATGTAGTGGCCTTGGCTGATTGAAGTCACTGCAAAGGGTCTTGCTAAAACCATGTGAACTAGCTAAAGAACAACTGGAGCTCTAAAAGACTTCCCTTTATCATACTTCTCCTTGATATTCATATCCACTAAGCAAGATGAGCATTCTCACTTACAAAAGTTGATATTAGGTGGACCTTTGACCATATGTTTTGAGCAAAGTTGTTGAAGAGAGCGGAAGTCAAGGTGACCAAACTACTCATGCCATAAGTGGATGTTTGAAGTAGAGTGAGTGAAAAAGGCTTGAGAAGGAGTCTTATCCACAAAGTGGGAGAAGGAGTAAAGCCTCTTATCATCATTAACTTTCCCACTGCAACCAATGAATCATCTCGTAGACTTCACACCATCACTAAATCTGGAAGGAACTCAACTTTGTGACCAACTCCAAGGTGAGTGATTTGGTAAACTGATAAGAGATTGGAGCTAAGGTTTGGAACATAGAGAAAATATTTGAATTCCCCATTTTACATTTCCACATGTCCTTTCCCTTCAACTTCCATCTTAGTATCATGTCCCACGAAGATGTGTGGTACCTTTGATTGCTTCAATGAAGAAAAGTCTTCCTTTGAAGAAGCCATATGGTAAGAGGCACCTGAGTCAAGTATCCATTCTGAAGAAGAACTTGTGTTTTCCATAAGTGCTTGCCCTTTACCTTTTGAACAGGTTGGAGTTGAATCCTTGGAAGTTGGCACTTGAATCTTTTTCTTCTTGAGTAGATTTTCTAACTCATCGATTCTTTTTGTTTTGCAATGATGCTCATCATGATTTGGCTTTTTGCAATATGCACAAAAGAGTCTATCCTTCTTTTCATTACTTCCCTTCTTGTTTGAAGAAGAATTTCCTTGTTGAGAGGAGGATTGTAGTGTCTCAGATTGTGTTTTCTGCTTCTACTACTTCTTATTATTGTTGTTTTTCCCCCTGTGACTTGATTTTTGCTCATCACTAGCCACCAAGGCTTTGGTCTTTGATGACTTGAGAAGTCCAAAATCCACCAAGTGAGATTGTTCAATAATCAACATCTCTTCAAATGCATCAAAGGAAGGCTTCTGGTAAGCAAATCCCATGGTCAACCTGTGAGTATTAAAACTTGAAACAAAGTTAGTGTACTCAAATGGTAGCCTCTTTAGGATGTGATGAATCAACCTATCATCCTTCATCAGATTTCCACAATCTTTAAGAGGTGCCCTATACTCATTGACTTTAATGATGTAATCTTGAATTGTGTCAAAATTCTTAGGATCCAAGAGAAGTAGATCATCTTCAATCTGAAATCCCTTTTCTTCATCCACTTTACCATACAACTATTCAAGTTTGTCCCAAGCTTATTTAGAGTTTGAACAATTTTTAATGCGAAAGAGAAGATCCCCTTGTACACAACTCCTGATAACTCCTAAAGCCTGTTAGTCTTGATTTTTCCAATCAATGAGTTCTTTAGCATCAGTAGGTTTGGTAATTGTACCATCAACATAAAGACTAAATCCTTTTTCCATTAATCTACTCCATGCAATATCTTTCCATGTAGAATAGTTGTGTGAAGTTAGAGGAGGAAATTTAAAACCCATGATGCAAAAATGAAAAGATCACAATAGAGAAACACAAAAAAACACAATACACACCCTCCCACCTTTTCACTCAATCAAAAGACCCCCCCAAAAAAGATGCTTTGGCACTTTATAAGTAGTGCATTTACAATGGGCCACTTGTAAACATTTACAAAGTGGACTTTCTAATTTTTCTTTTACAACTACCTTATGAGGCTAAAATCTATCACTTAAGCATTGTAGCTTAGATTTACAATAATTTTGAAAAAGATTCAAAGCTTTACAATGCTAAAAAAGGCCTAATTCTGAAAGTGATAAATTGGTCCACACAACCCTAGAATCTAACTTTAGATCTAGAAAGTATACCAAAAAAATGCACTTTCAAAAAAAAAAAAACCTAAAAAAGTGACCACATGTGCCCATATGGAGCGTTTGAAGTTGCAAAATGTAGGATTATGTAGGTACAATCACCAAAAAACACAATTTTTGCAAAATCTGTGTACCAAAACCAAAAAACAACACCACCACTAGAAAATTTAGGAAATTCTACCCAATTTCAAAAAATTGCACTTGAATTGGAGTCTGGATGTTTGAGATATGGGCTCGCAAAGTCAGGCTGCCAAATTGAAATGCAATCTGGAGAGGGGTCTATAGCAAAAACTATGAGTCTAAATTTGATGGTCAAATAGCCATCACTATAGTTATAAAATGCCATGTTATGATAGTCAAATGGTTGTCAATTTTAACATTGTGTTCTACTGATGTCAGCAAAAAATTTGGCCCCTTGCTGACGTGTTAGGTTGAGTCACCTTCCATATGATATAGATGGCACATGTCAAAATCTACACTACTGACATGTCAAAATTTTGAGTTCCACATGATGATGTGGCAGTCTCAGCTGATGTATCAAAATTTCTAACTGTACGAGTCTGAGGTGGACTTGACGTCCACATGTTAGGTTATCTATGGTGGGCTAGACTAGGCTTTTGTGCCACGTGTATGGTCAAAAACCTATCCACATGGCCAGTGTTTGTTTATAAAAAAAATTCCAGTTTTAACTGTCACGCACTGAAAAAGGCAATGCGCAGGCGTTGAAGCAAATTCTTGACCCAAAATATTCCTTGCTACAGCTACTACAGGTTTGGAAAATCGCTTTTTTGGTTATGCAATAGTGATGGCCAAAATTAGTTGAAATCCATGCCGAAACTCCACTTTCGACGCTAGAACTATGTGGAGGAACCAAAGCCAAATGCTGGCCAAGAAATTCTATACCGCTCGTCAGGAACAAAACCTACTCGTCAAAGTCAAGAATCTACAAACCCTCACTGGGAAAATAGACTACAATGCCAAAAAAAAAGTTGGATTTGAATTAAAGCCTACAGATTAAATAAAATAACCTATGACAAAACAAAATATTGTGCAAGGTCAGGAGCTCACAGCCCAATTCTGCCCAACAAAACTCTCTACTAACAGCCCGTAGGGCTAAAAAAAAATTAAAAATTTGCAATAAAAAATGCAAAGAAAAAAACTAAAGATCCAAAAAATGAATTAAAAAGATCTACAAATCACCATACCTAATCTGCTAATCAGGGCCTTTAGATTCTAATTTGTAAAAAAAATTTGCCTCATGATCAACTTTGGGCCAAGGTAGCTGAGTTTATAGTTGATTTTCACTAGTTCAACATTCTGGACACAATGACGAGGTCAGATCTAGCTCTAGACGCTCCCAATTTCTGCAATATGCTAGATTTGGGCTGAGGTGTTGAAGCAAGCATGGTCTTGAATGGCTATGTGATGAGAAAATCTCTAAGCTTTGATACCATTTAAGAATTTGTCTAAGAGAAAAATTCACCCAAGAACTAAGAACTCAAACACAAGCACAGTTGTAGACCAAGAGAGAGAGTATGATCAGAATGACGATATGTTCAATATGCCATGATAAGAGTACACTAGGAGTGTTTGTATATAAAGGCCTCTCAGGAAGCACCTAGAATGTCTCTAGAAACAACCAGGAGATAAGATAACTAAGCACCTAATCCAACATTCTTGATGAATGGATAAGAATGACAAAGTGTCATATGTGTGTAGAAGATTCCTATGTTGTAGACAACATGTGCTTAAAAGAGGTGCAGACCCTTATGATGTCATCATGACAACTCACAAGAGTGAAGAAACTCCTAAGTGTCTCACAAATAAAATAATGCAAAATAATTAAATAATGCATTAACCTAAGTAAATTTAAGTAAGAGTAATAAGTAAATACTTATTTACGCCAACAAAGTGTATAGTGGCCAAAGATATTGATGAAAGTTTTGTCTTACAACTATGTAACTATGAAGATTGTGTTTACCCAGAAACTCCTTAAAAAATTGACTAGTACCTGAAGTGTCAATAGTAGAATTAACAACTACTATGGAACTTTCCCCTATTCATAATCTTCATGTAAACAATAAGGTGTCCATGTCCCAATTGGAATTGTTAACCAAGCTCCTCAATCAACATGAAAAAGCCTTTTCTTGGGATTATAATGATATGGTAGGATTGAGTCCTAAACCATGCACCCATAGGATATACATCAATGAAGAAAGCTTGCCACCCTGATAGCCTCAAACGAGAATAAACCCAGCATTGCATGAAATAGTTAAGACAGAGTTGCAGAAATTATTGGATGTTGGATTTATCTATTCAATCTCTAATAGTAAATGGGTATCAACCTTAGTTATTGTACCCAAGAAAGGAGGGAAGTGGTAGATCTATGTAGACTACAAAGAATTAAATAATGCCACGAAGAAGGATCACTTTCCTTTACCTTTTATTGATCAAGTTTTGGATATTTATGTTGGAAATAAATACTTTTCATTTCTAGATGGATATAGTGGATACAACCAAATAAGCATTGCTCTAGAAGATTAGGAGAATACCACATTTACATTTCCTTGGGGTACTTATGCTTATTATGTATTACCATTTGGTTTATGTAATGCACCTACTACTTTCCAGAGAGTTGTAATTAGCATCTTCACTGATATATCACATGATTGCATGGAGATATACATGGATGACTTCACAACATTTGGTGTCACATTTGAGGAAGCTTTGAAGAACTTGGAGAAGGTACTCATTCGATATGAAGAGCACAATTTGTCTCTCAATAGCAAGAAATGCTTCTTGATGATGCAGGAAGGAGTAGTATTGGGACATTTTATCTCCAAAGCTAATATCCAAGTAGACCCTAAAAAGGTAGAGGTAATTCTCACACTCCCCACTCCTACAAAATAGAAAGAAGTCAGATCCTTTTTAGGACATGTTGGTTATTATAGGACATTCATTAAGGATTTTAGTCAGATAGCTAGTCTCTTTATACCCTGCTTATCAAAGCGGTTGAATTTACTTGGACAAAGGAATGTGACAACTCCTTTCAAAAGCTTAAATCATTGTTGACCATTGCACCAATACCTAGGGGTCCTAATTGGACTTTTCCTTTTCACATACATATAGATGCTTTTGACTATGCCATAGGTGCAGTTCCAGGACAAAAATCTCAACATCTTGAAAATGCAATCTACTATATTAGCAAGAGCCTTCTTGGAGCAAAGTTAAACTACACGGTGACTGAAAAAGAACTTTTAGCAGTAGTTTATGCTCTGAACAAATTCTGGCATTACATAACTGGCTATCCCATATTTGTTCATACTGATCATGTAGCAATTAAATACGTCATGAGAAAACCTACTATTATAGGTAGGTTAGCAAGATGGCTACTATTGTTGCAGGAATTTGATATCACCATTATTGAAAAACCTGGGAGAGCCAATGTGGTAGCTGATTATCTATCAAGAATCCACCATGATGAGAATGACACTACTCTAATAGATGATGCATTTCTAGATGAGCATTTATTTCATATTGATGTCCAAACTCCATTGTATGCAAACATTGCTAACTACATTGCAGCTAATAAAATGCCAGCACATTTCTCTTACAAGGAAAAGAAGCTTCTTGTAGAGAAAAGTTTCCACTTGGATTGATAATATTTTATTTTACACTGGACCTTATCAAGTTATGAGGAGATGTGTGAGAGAGGATGAGACATATGACATTCTACATGCATGGCATAATGAACCATGTGGAGGACACTTTGCAGCAAAAAGAATAGTATTGAAGATTTTAACAACTGGTTACTATTGGCCTACACTTCACAAAGATACAACCAAATATACATGAAAGTGTGATAAATTTCAAAGGATGGGTAGACCAACAAGAATACATGAAATGCCTCTCAATCCATAATTGGCATTAACACCATTTGACAAATGGGGCATGGACTTCATTGGTCCAATTGATCCTCCATCCAATGGGAAATCATATATCCTTGTGTGCACTAACTACCTAACAAAATGGATTGAAGTCAAAGCCATGAAGCATGCTCATGATCACAAAGTTTCAAAATTTCTATATGAAGAAATCTTTACTCACTATGGTGTACCCAAAGAACTTGTCACTGACCAAGGTGCTCAATTCACTTCTAATTTGATCATAGAACTGATGAAACAATATAATATCAAACACTAAAAATCAAGCCCCTATTACCCTCAAACTAATGGACAAGTAGAATTTACAAATTGGGAGATAGAAGCCATCTTAACGAAAATAGTTCATTTGCACCGAAGGGATTGGAATAGAAAACTACCAAAAGTTGTTTGGGCCTACAAAACAACATGGAAGACTACTACAGGTTTCACACCATTTGAGCTACTATATAGGAAAGTAGCAATGCTCCCCATTTAATTTGAACATAAAACTTTAAGAACAACACTGGAATTGAAGATTGAACTTATTGTAGCACAAAGAGAATGTCTTCTACATCTTAATTCTTTGGATAAAATGTGCAAGGTTGCTCTAGAATGCACTGAAATCATACAGAAGCAAAGAAAACAATGGCATGACTCCCATATTAAGAATAAACAATTTCAAATTGGTCACTGGGCATTGTTGTATGATTCCAAATTTAACAATATGCTAGGCAAGCTGCAGACACAATGGTTGGGTCCCTAAGAAATAAACCATGTATTTGCAAATGGAGTCATCTAGTTAACTACCATTGATCTAGTGCCTTTCAAGTTATTATTCAATGTCCATAGACTCAAGTTATATAAATGGCCCCAAACAAAAGAGGACTTCCTGCAACAATTTCAATAGCCAGATTCAAATGTACACCAGGTAACCCTTCCTGCAGTAGAAGGTGTTGACCTTTTGTCTGTAGCTCTTCAATACTAATTTCTTCATGAATGCCCATAATAAAAACTTTATGTCCACATAAAGTTCAAAAATTCTCCATTCATTTTCTAATTTTTTCTTTTCCAACTCATCTCATTTCTTTACCTACCACCCACCCACCTTCCACATCATCATTTTACAATGCTTGATGTATGTTGTCACTGCTAATGTATTTTTTGCCACCTTTTGGTAAGTGTAATGATCAAATAATAGGTATAAGCTTTTCAAATCTTTATTCATTTATAGTACATAGATTTTGTTGCTTATATCTAGTACTGCATTATTTTTATTATTGTGGCGTTATGTTAGTTCCATACCCCATGCTAAGTATGTAAAGTGTGGACACTTGTCCATGTTTCGTAGGGGGTAGGGAAGGTTACTAATTCCTAATGACATTCCTATTTATTCATTAAGATTTTTCAAATCTTTATACTCCCTTTTATTGATTAAAACTCAATTGCTACAAGTACGCAAGTGTCTAGGTGTCATACCCTTATTCCTAAATGATTCCTTACTATTGGGCTATGATGTGACCCAAATTTAATTTTCAAGGATTTGAATTCAATTCTCAAACAATTTTCACATATCTATGATTTACTCTCATTAAACTATATTATTACTACTCATGATGAATTGTTATGATATTAATTAGCTGAAAAGAGTGTGAAATGTGAAAATGGGTCTGTAAAAAAAATAAAAGAAAGCCTAAATTCATAGGAGGGAAGAGGGAAATAGTGCAAGAAGAGCACAGAGTAAAATTTTCAAGCAGAAATGGGTGGACAATTACAATGACAAGAACTGGTGGAGAATATTATTTTACTCTTAGACGTAGAGGTAGTGAGAAGACTTAATGTGTGTGGATGGTTAGGGTATTTCTTAAGACTAACAGTGTTTGATGAAGAAGCAACCATGGATTTTACAAGGACATTTAATGAGGGAGAAGCTACTATATGGGGATTGATGGTTGTTGCTATAGAAGAGTGAATAGAAGAAGTAACAGGGTTACCAATAGTAGGAGAATATTACCCTAATATGCATGATGCAAGATTAGCCAGGGCTTAGTTTCCCACACCAATTGATCATCAATCGGATATAACCAAGCAGGGTTGCAAAGGAATGTCTCTTTTTCTACCATACAATGAGCTAGTTATGCACATTATTAGGTACCTCACTTGTGAGGGAATATTTTCATATTTGCATGCACATCATTTTAAATTGCTCAGTTACATAAGGCACAATTATCCAGTAAATGTTCCCAATTTCTTGTATAACATGTTATGCATTAGTGTTGAAGAAACCCAAAAGGGGAAGGACAACTCTATCAACCATCATGCCCTAATAAAATTGCTCATAGAGAGATCACTTAGGGATGCCTCTCCCATGTCATGGGTAGGATTTTTCCAAGTTAAAACCCTACAAGCCTAGGCTATCCTTAATAAATAGCCCAGTGAAGAAAATGTAGCTCTCATTGGTGAACCTACTGAGAAAAGCACTCAAGATGTTGAAGCTAGCAATGTGCAAGAGAATGTGCAAGAAAATGTGTTCTTACCTATTCAAGAGACTAAAATACCTACCTCTACCTAAGAAAAGAGAAAATAGAAAGTACAAGAAGAGACCTTAGCTTTGGTAGTAAAAAAACCAAACCCTATAGTTGCAAAGAAAAATAAAACTAAGATGGGTCTTGTAGTAGTCACTCATGTAGCTAAGATACCAAAAGGAAGTAGTAGGAAGAAGGCATTGATACCTAAGGAGACCCCTATGAGAAGAAGTCCTAGAATGAGGGGACAAAGTTCTAAAGTGTTAGTAGAAGCTCAGTCCACTTCATCCAAACCATCAACTAAAGAATCCCTAGTACAAATTGTTCTAGATGACTCTCCTCCTCACTTTGAAACTTCAAAAATTCTTGAAAACCCTAATGAGGAATGTAGGGTTGAAGTAAATGAAAATCAAAATGATTCCCCAATAGGCCAAAAGGGTACTCCAAGCTGTAAAGATGAAATAGTTCCCATAATGCATGAGTTAGTTTATTCAAACACCAAACTAGTTCCCTACAAGCCAACATGGCTTATAAATTTCTTAGAGCGGTCATGGAGGGAACAAAGGAAAAAGAAAAATAACTATGAAGAGGATAGTGGTTCCATTACCCTATAAAAACTTCTTTTCCAGTTATATGGAAAATATATGCTTGTTGTAGCCCTATGGGAAGAGGAGAGGAAGAAGATGAAGAAAGTCATAGTGTCCCAAGGTGAGGAAATTATAGATTTGAAAGAGAAATTTGCAAACCAAAAAAAAAGGATGGATCATGCCCTCAAATTGGTTCATCAAGAACTTTCTTGCAAACCACCACCTTACATTTATGTTATGTGTTTAAAGGAACAATTCCTTTTATTCCAACTTATGCTAACCCTCAAGAACATAAATGCAAAATTCAAATCAGCTCAGGAATTCTATGGTTTATACCAAACTCTATCATCCTAGTAGCAAAATTTTCTATGAGTTATATGTGCACAATTTTATCATCCCAATAAAAACCCAATGGAATCCTTTACTCTACATAGGGGATATACATCTGAGGGCTTTGATGTCCTAGATGTATAATGAAGCTAATTATGACAAACAACTGAGTAATTATAGAGATGAGGAAAGAATAGAGCCCCTGTTATTGAGAGCTGAGAGCAGTAAACCATAGGAAATTCTTAGGGACTAGTTCATATTGACTTATGGGGATAAGCACAAGGAGATAAGGGACAAAATCTTGACTGCCAAAACCAAGGTCTATGCAAAATATGATAACCTACCTTACTTTACCTTTTAGAGAGCTATGGTTGGTGTTAAAAGAAGTTGGGGTAGATTACTTGAGACACTCAAAAGATCAGAGCCACATAGTCTTATCAATTTAGAGGCCACCCTTCATCAAGCTCCAAAGTATAAACAATTGGGGAAATAGGCTAGGTCAAAACTATGGTTCCCACTCACAATGAAACCTCCAATTCTCATGTGGCCCCTATATGATATTAATTCTAACAAAATTGACAAGTTTCAAGAGGACAATAGAAGGGAAGTTTGGGAGAGAACACAAGGATTCTACTACACCTTCAAAAGTAGCAGGAGAAGGACTGAAGTTGGAGAATTCAGATCACTAACCAGGAAATGCCATGCTTGAGGACAAGCATAAATTTATAAGAGGGTAGATGATGAGGCTAATTATTGCCTCTATTTTATAATAATTTTAATACTCTATTTTAATCCCACCAAGACATTTGTGAACTTATGTTACCTGAACTAATGATTAAAGTCCAAAATAGAACCATTAACCTATGGGTAGATAGTGTGTCATATTTTTCTAATATTATATATAATGTAGTATTTCATATAACCATCAAAATGTGTGTTTTAATATTTGGATTTAATTTGATTATGCTTATTTTCAAATATCTTTGCATTGTAACTAACTTGTTAGCAAAGGAAGCCGAAGATGGTCAAAAGCATTCAAGGGGGAATGTTGAAGATGGCTAACAACATTCAAAGAGAAAATGTTAAGGTTTAGTCATGGTGGAAGAAGTCACAATCGTACCAAGAGACACGGCCACTACCAAGGAGGAGCTATGAAGAATTGCTATATTTTCTTTGCATTTACTATTGTGGCAAATTGGTTGTCTAGACTTTATTACTCATACCATGAACTGTTATCTTTCCTTCTTTCTCTCTAGAGTATTTTCTTTCCTATTTTAGAATAAGTGGCGATCTTCTATTTATAAGGATCAGATCAATAGTGTTAGGAGGTTAGAAGAAAGTTTATAAGAAACTGTTGACTCTTGCGGTGAGTTGTTTTTACAGTTTTATGTATCGTTCTTATGTAAGGAATTTTTGGAACATAATGAAATAGCTCTTGGTTTACATTCTCTATTAGTAGATTAGCATAAGCCAACCAAGGGGGCCCACTTGGGAGGTGGATTAGATCAGAGTAGTATAGATTTGTTTTTAGTATTTCTAGTATTTTAGGTAGAAGTTATAAGTTCCTTACTATAGCATCATACTTTGTGAGTGTTCATGTAGCATTTGTAAGAATAGTTATAGTAGATGAATTGAGTTGGAATATAAGTTAGTATTTAATTATATTTCCAGCATTCATTTTAGTGAAGAGTTAAGTGTGTTAGTTTCCTGCAGCACTAGTGTAGGTTCTTTCCTTGCATTGTACTTTCCTACATCATAAGCATAATGACTCATTAAGAAACCTAGTGCACATATCGTGCTGACCATTTCAAGTATATGTCCCTAGGTGGAAAAATTAAATACACCTCATGGTGGTGAAAATAGTCCTTAGATTGAATATACTATTCCTAAGTACAGCCTTGGGCATGATTATTATACACCTATTGTGAGGCAGATCACATGGGTCACTTCCATAAGTGCAACAAGAAAGGTCATCTAACACATGGTTGTAGAACCAAGACCATGAACACTTAAAGATTTAAAGGATATTGCTACAACTATCAAAAGTATGGACATAGATCTTTTGAGTGTAGATCCAAGCCTTAGTCAAACAAGTAGACAAAGGTAAAACACAATGGAAACTCTTGTAATTGGGATTATAATACAAGGTATAGTTGTCACTACTATCAAGGGTATGGACATGTTGCTGAAAATTGCATAAGAACACATTTCAAAAGTGAATACAGTAGATGGTTGAGTCAAACCACATGTTTTAGTTGTTTGAAGGCCGGTCACATAAGCAGGAATTGTCCAACAAGGTGAAAGGCACTAATCAATGAGTTCAACAAAGGAAAAAGAAAGACATATGTTGAGAATGTTAGAGATGAAATGAACAAGAGATGGAAGAGAAAGGATGATTGCAACACATCAAGTGTAGATGGTACCACTTCACCCAATGGGTCAGGTGATCACACCTCCTCAACTTAAGAAATAAAGAGATATGTGGGATTGATTTTTAAAAGGATATAATTTACATCAGTTCTAAGGATTTAGTTCTAAAAAGATTACATATGTAGATGCAAAGTGTTGTTAAGAATTAAGAATAAATCTTTAAGTTTTGTTATTTTTCATGTTACTGTCGAGCATGAAAAGTTTCACTATGGTTTTCGAGTGAAATGTTAGTTGATTTTGAGCTATCAAAGTTGTTAGTGTTGACCAAGCTCGTAGTGGTTTCTGAGCATATGGGAAATTATATGGATGTCGAGTGAGTCAAAAATTCTATTGAAGTTGATCTTATAGCTGTGTAAGCACTTAGCATTAAATACAGTGTTTTAAGGGCTATTTGATCAATTTCTCCTTAGTTGACATCATTTGAATTTGGAGAAGAGAATGAAGAGCTAAAGATGAACTAGAGAAATTGTTCTACACATTTTTTAATGGTTTAAATAGTTTTTTAACACCATCTCTGTAGGATTGAAAAGGTATTTATCGTGTGCCAAGCTACGTAGTTTAAGTTTTTGCAAAACCTAGTTTTATGAAATGGCATCTAGTTCTTTAGTAGCTAAGGTTGTAGAGGGAAAGGAAGTTTTGAATGTGAAATTGATAAGAAATGAGATTAAATAACCAAATTTTAGAGCTATTCCAAACATAGCTCATAAACAAGATCCATCTAGTGCATTGTCAATAATACCACCACAAGTTTTAATGATTCAAGATGTTAGATGCTGCTATAAATGTAAGGTTGTGATGAAGACACAACCAAAGCCAGAATGAACACACAAGAAAAGGGAAAATATTATTATCAATGAAAAATGCCCTATGGGCTTACAACAATATGATTTTGGAGAAAGAAATCCTCCACATAGTACCTTCTCTCTAACTCCACTAAGTGCTACCTTTACAGTGCCAGAAGTGTTCTTAAATAAGCCCCAAATGGTTTAGGGTTAGGAATAAATTCTAGAATATTCTAGTTGGCATCCACCACCAAAATGGAAGGTTCCAAAAATCACATTAGAAGTCAGTGTAAAATTAGAAGAATCCAAAAATGGTAGTCAAACTTCTAGGAGGCATAACTTTTGAACCGTAGCTCTGATTGATGAATCGTTTACATTTCCAAAAAGCTCTTGAAGCACTCTATAGCCCTATGGACCAGCTTAACTCATCCCCCATTTTTTAGCCTTGTAAAAGGTCATTTAGATCCCCATATCTAACTTTGAAGCACTCTTAGGAGGTCTCCAAGAACCGAAAAAATTGCAATAACTTTCTAACCATGAAGCCTTTTGACTTGATTCTTTTTTTGGAGTGTTTTTTAAATTACAAATATAACCATCCCTCCAATTTACACCCTTTAACTCACCATAATTATGGCTCAATTACATAGTCCTATTTTTTTGGCATTTACATGTATCCCAAGGTGCTTAAAAACTTTAACCGAAAACACTAATAGTGAAACTGTGAGAGTTGGAACCTTTATTTGACCCAAATGGGTATCCAAAAATTAAAACACATTAAATAGAAACTATTTCTAAGCATATTTTTGGATGATACAGGATTGCCCTTACACCACTGGATGCTCCTGCATTAGGTTGGAAGCATAAGAGACATGGAGATTAGGGATATATATGGGAAATTGTGTGAAAATGGAGCATAGAAGGAGGAATATAAAATTTTTGAGAAGAAAGGGTTAATCTATGCCCTAGATTTCCCCAACGTCTTCAAGATAGAATGGATAAAGATAGTTTTGAGCTAAATACATGACAATTTTGTATGGTTAGAAAATGGACCGGTGGAAATCACCAAGAAGATTGTGCATAGAGTTACAGGGTATCCAACCCTAGATCAGCCCAAGACAATGAGAAGTGAAGCAAAAGAGGTAATTGAAAAGAATACAAGGGCTATATGGAATAAATAAGGGATGACAATAGATAAAATCACAGATCCCTTAATTTCTTTTGCAATAAGGATTATAGCACACAAGCTTTATCAATCCAGCAAACTCAACATTGTACCATGTATTGCAATTGACATGGGATACAAGATAGTGAAGAAAGATCATACTTATGATCTTTTTGAGTTGCAGTTGCAACAATTGACTGAAAACCTAGCAGCCATAAGGAAGACCAAAAGTGCATAATGCAAATTTGGATCTATTCTTTTATGTATAAAATACATTCCCTACTTTTGGTAAAGTTGCATGGAAGGTAAACAGACCTATTGTAGTGTAAATAGGTGAATTCATTGAGAAACTAGGTGATAATTTTGAGTCAGTTATGACAAGCTTCTTTGAAGAATCCAAGCAACCAATGAAGAAAAGACTGAGGATGCCAATTTCACTAGTGGAGAAATATTTTGATGATGTTTTCTTCCTAGTTGACACTGACTTTACATATGTCCAGGCAACAGTTCCTAAACTTAGATGGTTAAGACCATTAGGATATGAAATAAATGTTGATGAACCCTCTGCAGAAATCATAGCATTACTTGTAGAAGAAGTGGACAAGGAGGCTATAGATTTTGGGAACTATGATGTGGCCAAATCTAATATAATAGTGGATTTGAAGATTGCCTTAGTAATTAGGAAGAAGAACAAAATTTTCAAGTTAAAAGAGAAATTCGGTGGAGTAGATGATGAAGAAGAGGATATACCAACTCAAGCACCATTGGTCATAGCCCAAGGTCAAGGAGAAGACCAACAAGAAGAAGAAGTAGAAATTGTAGAAGGAGTTGAGGGAGAAGAAGGTAGTGAAGTACCTACAACTGCTGAAAAGAAGAAAAGAAAAGCTAAAGCACCAAAAGTAAGAAAACCAAAGAAGGTTTCAAAACCTACTCAGCCTACAGTACCTACAACAAGGGCTAGCACAAGAGCCACTATACAAAAGGCTAAGTAGCCAAGCCAAAGGAAAAGAGAGCTAGTCAAGGTAGCAAGGGTGAAAAATCTCAAAAGAGATCGAGGAGAAAATATGTTGCTCCAGTTGAATCTGATGAAGACAAGACTAAATTTGATGACAATAGTTAGTTTCAAGTTGTAAGTCACCATTCTTCTTCAGATTTAGATAGTATATGTGAGTATATAAGGAATAATGTTGATTTATCTATCTCTCACATATTAAATTAGATACACTTGGGAAAGTTGAGATGAACCAAGTAGAGGAGTCAATTTATACTATGATGGAAACATTTAAAAAAACTCCAATTAAGATTGCCAACTCTCTATCAAAGGAATTATCAGATACAGTTGAGTAAAAATGGCAATATAGTCTAAACATTGAAAGGAAAATCAAAAAGATTACACTTGCTAGAGTGATGCCAGAATTGGATAAAGAGACAATGGAAAAGGCATTGAAGAAGCATACTGGAAAATTTGCACCAAAATACAAGGCATTTAACATATTGCAAAACAAGGTTGACGATGTTGTACAAAAGACCACTTTGATTTGGAAATCACTATATGGTTTGACAACACCCAAGTTAATAATGCAAGCACCTATTGAGGTAGGTGGGGAAAAAGAAGAGCAACAAGAAGTAACTGAGGTAATTGAAGTAACTGAGGTAATTATAGTTGATACTGAGATAGTTACACAAGAGGAAGGCACTAAAATAAATGAAGAAACACAAGCACCAGTTGAGAAAGAGTAGAAGACAAAATAGAGTGTACAAGATACACTAGTGTTGAGTGCTAGTCCTCAACATGAGGAGAATACAGAATGTGATAATGTAAAGATTAAGGATGTTTTTGATATTTTCAATCAAAACACCAATTCCCTCATAGAGGATGAATTAAAGAAGGTACTGGTTGAATCCACTAATCAGGCCAAACTTTGTGAAAATCTTGTACTACTGAGTGTTGATGAAATTCAGAAGGTAGACAAAGTATCTGTAGGGGAGGAAGTACAAACTAAAGAGACATCTAAATCCCCTCCTTAATTCACCATGATACAATCTGCATTACCCCTTGTGGTATATCAAAGGAAGGAGATAGCTACTTCTACCATCAGTACATTGGCACAAAGTACTCCAATCTCAATCACTATAAAGAAGAGTGAACATGAAAAGGGTGAGACAATTGGAGAGCATGAAGATGAAATAGAAAATATTGAAGGAACATAAGTTCAAATAGGTCAGGTAGATACTCCTACACCTATAGTACAAGAGCTAGGTGCATCTATGAATGTAGAGAAGGAAAAGAATAAGACTGAAGAGTTGGGTATGACTACCAAATCTCAGGAGCAATTAACAATACAAACATTGGTAACTTTACCAAAAACTACTACTCCTAGTCAAGCTCTTCATAGGCTAAGTTTAGAAGCTATACCCCTAAAATCATCATATTCAATTCCAAGAACATCTAAGGTAGATGAAGTTACATCATTTTTTGATGTGAACTTGGATGAAGTGATTGAGTTGCCCAAGTTTGATTATGCAACTATCACTATTGAGTGGATGGGTATACTCTAGGAAGCTCTAGAAAAGAAGAAGAATTAAGAACTTCTCAGATAGGAGCATAGGCAGAAATAAGCTTTGATTGATATCAAAGAGATTTTTCTTGATGCATTCAGTTTTTTGGCTCCAAAGGAAAACAAACCAATAATTGAATAATTAACTAGTATAGTGGAGAAGGTTAATGACACAAACCTAGATACAAATGTCAAATTACTTGAATGATCAGAGAGAAAGTTTTAGAATAAATTTAATGAAAGATATCAAGTGTTATAGCACTATCATGGGTTAAATTAGTAACCAAAATAGAGAGTGTGAAGAAGGTACTAGAGAATATTTTCTCTTTGCATACTAAACTAACTAATACTACACTCTTCACAATGGAAGTTAGGAGTCATATCATAAACTTGGAGAGAATTATGTAAACATTTGGCATAACTCTACCAAAGTCTCCAGCCCAAAGTAAGAAACACTTCAGCACCCTCCTACAATCCCAAAGTCAGTTAGCAACATTACATGTTGATGAAGCTAACATTAGGACTAAACTAATATGCATCCAATCTACATTAACTCCACACATGGAGATATTGCACAAGGAACTAGCCTATACTAAAACTCTCATGAAGAAAAATGCTCATCTTTCTACACTTGAAGTCTTAGTACACCTTTCTATCGAGATGGCCATCCAAACCAAGTCATTAGAGGTAGCTTGTGATAATTGGGATGCAACTCTAAAGATTATACTAGAGGCCCACAAATCATTTTTGGACAAACACACTATTAGTGTATAACCATTTGACATAAGCATCAAAAAGGGAGAGCAAGAGAAAAGGGGGAGTAAGAGAACAAGAAATGAGAAAGAGTATGAGGGAGATAGAGGTAGAGATAGAGACAGAGATCAATAGAAAGAAATAGAGTATCATCTCATCTTATGAAAATCTACTTAGCAAGTGAAAGATTTTGTTCAGATACATAGTATAGAATAGAACAATCAACTTAGGGGGAGTTATGAAATTTTGAGGTATGACTGATAAGTCATGTATTGCAAAATTTTGACATTTTGAAATTTTCTATAGGAGCGAAATAGATATTAGTTATCTAAGTTATGCTCATAAGGATAAGATCATTGATGCATGACCAAGTGTTTTTGACTTTCATGTCAAAGGGGGAGATTGTGAATCTCGGACTAGTTTTGACAAGTGAATGTCTATACACTTAAGTCATTATAAGTCATTTACTTAGTTCATGTCAAAAAAGTAATATATGTCGAGCATAACATATAAGATAGATCATGTCAAGTAAATAGTGAGTGTTGAGCCACTCAAGTGCTAAGTCACTCAGATGCTAAGTAGATAGTATGGGTTGAGTGATTCAAGTGTTGAGCAAGCAGTGCATGTCAATTCATTCAAATGTGGAGTGACAAAATTGAATTTATAGTTAGTGTTGAGCACCAGGGACTTCAGATGCCAAGTAATACAGTTTTGACATAATTGTTTCTATTTGCACAAACTACTATGTAAACTATTTTTGAGCTGACTTAAGGATTGTTTTACAATCTTTGTTGATAAGAATGAATCTTAAATGTGAATCCCTATGCATTACATGCATATAATCAAAAAAAAGGGTGAAGGTTTAAGAAACAATATGGGTGAATCATTATCGTTGATTTATACCTAACCCTAAGTCACCTAGGTCTTCTTAAGGAAGAAAAATCCTAAACTTTCTAAGAATGCTAAGGAGAATTAAAGAGAGTTTAGGTGTGAAAATAGAGCATTCATGGTGATTAAGGTGTTATCAATTGAGTTACATTGCAGAATTAGTTAAAGGAGAATAGAGGAAAGGAATCAGAGGATAATAGAGATACATCTTATCAGAAAGGATCAAGTACTCATCAGTATAGAGATGATCTAACATCAAGCAACAAAGTGCTAACTGAAAGATCATTGCTAAGACATTTTAATAGATGAATTAGTTAAATCTCTTAACATAGTAGTCTTAACATGCTATTGTAAATCTTTTAATAGTGTGCTTACTTCATTGTAAGTTAAAATCCTCTTACCAGGCATAGTTTTAGTAGGGTATTTAAATCCTTTAATAGGGTAAGATCTAAAAATCTTGTAAGCCTTTAACAGGGTAGACCTTTCACAGGGTAGATCATGTTTCATAATCAAACATTGTAACCTTCATTGGATACACATTATTACTACAGTAGTGACGATTTGTGGGTGTCATCCCCACCCTAGTTTTACCTTCTTCTTGGAGGGTTTATAGGTAATAATATCTTGTGTCATACATGTGTTGAATATTTTACTTTCATGTTATGGATGTATATGTTTAGTTTGGTATTTTAGTTTATATGTATAAATTGTGAGATGGATGTGGGGTGAATAGTTTTTGAGGTTGAAAGTTTTAAGTGTTGATTCAACCCACCCACCCCTCTCAGACTTCACTTCCCTATTGTATTTCCAACACTTCATGCCCTTACTCTACAATTTTCTTGAAGGGGAGAAGAGGTACCTATATTGTAAATGTTCTTCTTTTTTTTTCCTGCTAAACATGTATCTCTTTATTTTTCCCCCAACGGGTGATTAGAGCAGCTTCTCTTTGTGTATATGTATGTGTATATATACATAAATACATAGACATACACATATGTGTGTGTTTGTATATACATATACTAGTACAAAAACAACAATATATGATTAAATAAACTACTACAAATTGTGGATATGTGACCAATTTTGATCACATGACCATTGGTAGTTTATTGTCAGTCATTAGTATAACAACCAAATTTATGACTAAACTATTTTAATAATTAATTTGGTCACTAATTTGATCATTGATTTTATTGTTGATTGTTATTAAATAATAGTTTATTTGGTGATTTATTTAGTAATTTATTTGGTATTTGATTGTTATTAAATAAGTGTATTTGGTAGTTTATTTGGTAGTTTATTTGATAGCATATTTGGTAGTATATTTGGTATTTGATTTGGTAGTATATTTGGCAGGTATTTTGGTAGTATATTTAGTATTCGATTTGGTAGTTTTTATGGTAGTTTATATGGTAGTTTATTTGTTAGTTTATATGGTAGTTGATTTGGTAGTTTATTTAATCATCTATTGAATCATATTAGGGCACAATGGAATTGAACCACCATCCTCCTACTTGTAAAATAGGTGCTCTTCCGTTGAGCTAGTACCCTTTAAAGAATAAAAGAAAAAAATTGTCAAAGTAAATATGAGATGACAATTCAATTAATCAAAAAATGCCTATAAAACAACAAATTAAAATATCATAATTCTACCTAAACACTAGTGGAGAAATCAATCAAAATAGTCACAATTCATATTATGAATGATTCATGCCCATTTAAAAAATTATAAGTTAAATATTAACAATTCTCTCTCCCTCCATTAATTATTTTTTGCTAAAGCTCTATACTCGTACTTTGCAGTAAATTTGTCTAATGCATGTTTTTTGACCTTTCTTAATGGTTATTGAAAATGTACATGATATGGTTTCTCTAGAGATTTTTATGACATGGTTATTAAAGAGGAAGAGGAAGAGGTATGAGAACTTGGATATAAATAAGGTTGTGATGGCCCAAATTAGCTAGTTTGACCCTAAGTACTTTGTGCATACTCCTTGCAACATCAATCACCTCTATCAATTCATCTACTCGTACATAGACCAAAAACAATAGTTCATGGCATACCATAACTCTTCTCTCCCTCAAAATCCCAAATATTTATGAAATTGACCATTTTTTCTTTGAAGATAAAAAAGGAGAATGTTCGAATATTACAAATTTTGATATTAATTATAAATTAAATAATAAATATAATTTAAAATATTAGTATTTCAATTTTATTTTAGGAGTTATAATATCAAGAATTAATTTTCTACATATGAATAGATATACAATTAATTAGTGAAAATAAATATGAGTGATTTTATATAATCATATTGCATTAATCTAAATCATCCACATACTATATAAATATTTCATATATTATTCAAATTAGTTGACCCTACACTTTGCACTATTAAATGCTACATATATCTACAGTGTAGAGTACATGACATGGATAATTATTTCTCTAATGGGAAGATACAAGTAATGATATGTGTGGAAGATCAACCTAATGGACCAACCTAACAAAGGGAAAGTGTATCCATCAAAACATCAAGGATGAGGGAGAAAAGGTGTTAAATAGTCAAAGTTGACTTATTTTTTCCAAGCTTAATATTTCTATTAGTGTGTGGTGTTTAAGGATGGTCGAGACTCAAAAATGTTCAAAACATAATAAATACATATAGTCTTTGCATGCACTTCAGCCTAATAAATACAGAAAAATAAAACAAATAAAGAAAACAAAAGAAAATCTATAATATTTTTTAATGAGAAATTACTGAATAAACTCACCTCAACTACAAAGAGATAATCTTTTTTACCTTACATTATTATATGTTTTATTAAGATCTTAATGTGAGTAAAATTGGGGTACAAATTATAATGAGAACCAACAACACATAAAAAGAAGGTAATCATTGTTATAGGAAAGATATCATAAAACAACGAAGACAAGTGTTTGCTCATACCTAATTGCTAACCAAGGGACATTACAAGTCTATAATTAGCCATAAGGAATTTTCATGAGGGTTGAATCCAACAAAATTGTCTTACATTCTAGCATAGAAAAGTATTTCTAAGTTGTTCGACCCTCATCCAACAATTTTACTCCCTATTGGCAGATAGCGATAGCAGGGTAGCCACATAATTGCTTCTCACCACATGTTAGCTGAAATAGTTTTATCACTTCCAAAGAAATTTTTTATTTAAAATAAATTGAAGCAATTTTTGCTGATTATAGGGGACGAACCATAGTATGTTGTAAAAGCTCTTACAAACCCTCTATAATGAACCTGTATGCAATGTTTTACTAATAACTTTATTTTGGACTGTTCAAAAAATATGGAATTATAAGTTTTGAAGTAGACTCATGAATCTTTAAGATGTATTTGGTTTTATACAATTTGGTTTTGGAAAGTGAGAGATGTTTGATGTCCTTGTTGTAGAAATAATGAGATTTTTTTGAGTTTCTTTTTTGATAGTTAAATATGGTCTTGGTACAAGGTTCATATCTTGAAAACTAACCATTGGATTTTTCTGCTTTGAGTATGTTTTTGATATCCAATTTGCCCTTACTTTCACTGGAGAAATTTCAATAATAATTTCTAGAATGGAATTTATTTGCAATTGAATACATATCTATAAAAATGCTATGAAATAATAGTGACAATTCTAAAGTTATGTGGGTAGGATTGATTATACATACTATTAGTTAATAAATAAAGAATGAACCATTGTATCCCCTGAAAGTAAAGAACAATTTATTCAGAAGTGTAATCACCTTCCAAATGCACTAAAAATCATTATCTTCCTTATCCATTACCCTAAGATAATTATTCCCTTTGCTAAATATATTAGTAAGCTAATTGTAGCACCTAGTAGACTATAGTGTACCCACTCTACTCTTATCAAATTTGAGACACAATTTTTTATGTTGTAAGAGACTTCTTCCTCTAAGCACTTGCAACTCTAAGGTTAATTCTCTTAATTTTATACAAAATTATATTTTGATAGAATTGTATACTGATGATGGTTTCCATATACATGTAGAGAGAGAGAGAGAGAGAGAGAGAGAGAGAGAGAGAGAGAGAGAGAGAGAGAGAGAGAGAGAGAGAGAGAGAGAGAGAGAGAGAGAGAGAGAGAGAGAGAGAGAGAGAGAGATGGTGTATTCTAATATGAGTATTCAATTAATGATACTGAAGTCTATTATGGTAAGTATTCATAGTTGAGAAATGGAATATGTATTATTTATTGTATAAACAAAGAAAAATGTAAAAAACATTATACTATTGACAAGAACTCTCTTACCTTTCCTCTAAAATAATGACAATATCACCATCTTCCTTTAGTATCTATACTATGTATTTCAAAATCTACTTATGCAAAATTGATTTCAAGAAAAGCAAGTATTTTAAATAAATAATACTAAAATTCCTATAAGAAATTAAAAATAGAAAAGAGAAATTTTGCACAACACAATATTATTCATAGTCATAAATCACAGGAAAGATAAAATTCAAAATAAAGTAAAAAATAGTAGATTCACTTCTAGGTGCCACTTATTGGCATCGAAGAAAACTAGGCAGCAAGCTCACAACTTTACCAACACAAGAAGTTAAATAGTACTTATCTAAAAGGAGATGAAATTTTTCCATACCTGAAGATCACCTCGATATATCTGAATGTCCTTAATAATTCTCATTGATTCATCTCTAAATCCATCCTAATATCCAAAATTTAAGAAATGTCACAGTCAATTAAGTTACACATCTAAAAATTGCAAACATGTCTTAGAATCTAAAGAAAAAGAATTTTGACAAGGAACAATTAAAATTGTACATAAAATTGGGTGATCATTATAACTTCAACTTTGTACATCATACATAAATGTGAGATTAGATCTTTTATACATATAAAAATAAAAGCATGCTAAGAATGCATGAGAATCCTCTTGAAGATCCAAGCTATATTCACCACAACATACTAAATAAATATCCACTATATGTTAGTGTACTTGAATTATTTTACTATGTTGTCATCTTAGTAAATTACAATGATAAAGCTTTTAAATTTCACAACCATAGACATCAGAACATATCTATTGCAAAATAGTATGAAAAATCATAATTTCTACTAGATCAATGTTCTCTTCTTATGCCACCATATCATTTTATTGCACACAAAAAACATATTTTATTTGTCCAAAAGTTATGGAGCTTGTTTTCTCCAAGGTCCCCTGGTATTTTTCCATATTCAAAGCACTTGAGATGTTCTAAGGTGTGGGGATGGATGGAAAATTACCTCCCATCCCCTATCTATTGCAAAATTTGGGGAAATCCTAGGGATCCACTATCCCCTACATCTGGGGAAGAATTTCTCGTAAGGGGGGGGGGCTTCAAAGCATCCCCTATTTCTCCAAGTTGTCCCAATATACCCCATAGATGGATAGTGATTTGGTACTGGTCATAAGTTTCATTACTTTCATAAGTTCTCAACAGTGTGCTGACATTGACACATTAATTGTTGGTTTCAACAATATAAATCTATTAATTATGATAGTAAAAATAGTTAAGGAATAAGGATCAAATCATTGCTAGAGATTTATTTTTATTTTCATTAATATGATGACTTGAATTTCCTTACTGATGTGAATTCTCCTTACAAATTTATACAATATATCTAAGCTATCAAACTATGAGTGTGTGTGTGTGTGTGTGTGTGTGTGTGTGTGTGTGTGTGTGTGTGTGTGTGTGTGTGTGTGTGTGTGTGTGTGTGTGTGTGTGTGTGTGTGTGTGTGTGTGTGTGTGTGTGTGTGTGTGTGTGTGTGTGTGTGTGTGTGTGTGTGTGTGTGTGTGTGTGTGTGTGTGTGTGTCTATGTCTGTGTCTGTGTCTATGTTTGTGTCTGTGTGTCTGTCTGTGTGTGTGTGTGTGTGTGTGTGTGTGTGTGTGTGCGCGCGCTTTCTTTGAATATAGAATGCAAATGTATAAGTTGGAGACTACTAGAACTTGTGGTAACACTATAATAGTACTATGTGTTTCAAGTTCTTGGCACATCTAAATATATATGTGCCAAAAAGGAATTTCTCATGTAGAGACATGCCTGGTGACCACAATGCACTGAGATGGAGGACATATGCTTAGCTAACACAATGTTGTAGAATTTATAAGAAGATATCTTCTAGCATCAAAGAATAGGATCTCCTTAATCCTCAGGCCCATTTTATAGAAATTAAAACCTTGGAGTTCATACCACTTTCCTTGAATAGGCTCAATAAGATTCTTTTTAGAATTTTCCACTTATTGGAGTACTGTAATCTATAGAACCTAATGACACCAGTAAAGTCTTCATATAATATACAACCATTAAAGATCTGTGACCCATTAGTTACACTTGGACACTGAAATCTTCATTTATAATGTAGATTTTGCTTCCTAGGTTCTATTTCTCACACCAAAATTATTGCATCAACAAGAATGCCAAATTTTGGTAATTTTATAGGAAACCCTAACATTGAACACCAAGAATAGTAGTTATAGACTTAAAATTGCAATACAATATTTGAAGCCATGCCGAGGAGACAATAGTAGGCATCATAGACAAAAAGAAGTTGTACCAATACAAGCATTAACTTACTAGTAGAAAAGCTACTCAAAGGGGAAAAAATTAATCTTTAATACTATCCATTATTTTATCCACGATATGGGGGAGTCTTGTTTCTTACTATTGAAAATTCATAGTTCCTATACCTCTAATAAGCATAAGTCTAAAGGACTGGCAAACATAATGTACAAGGCCTCTAAATGTATATTAAGCTCTAGATATAATCAATCACCACTTATGAACCATGAAATAAATAAGGATTTTTCAAGTGTTGGCCTTAAGATAAACATATCAAAGAAATATTGGGCCCACACTTATGTTTAAAACTCTAGCCTTCAAACCAGTGGTCATTTTAATACATATCAAAACTTAAATAATCCAATCATACCACTGATTAAATACACTTTTTTATTAGAATATTATAATGAATCCAATCATGAAGAACTTAAATAATCCAATTCTATCATACATTCAACACCCTTATTCCTTTTTTGTGCTCACTTGGACAAACTTTACTTCACCCTCTTTGTCATATAATCAACATGGGGAGGACTACACAACCTACCTCAACGGAATAAGTCATAATATGCACTGATGTGATAACCATTATCACTCTTCTAAGGAAATTTCTTCTAACTAAAATTAAAGGTCTACACTATCATTCCTATCAACAAAAAATAAATGTTAGGATAGAATGAATATCAAAAGGAGGAGAATCTAGTCCTTACGATGTACAAGTTTATGACTTTTGTGATGAATGTTTGACTAAGTTCCATAAAATTTCATTCTTGTGTTGGCATGGAGTTTGAGTACCAATAGTTAAATCTATAAAAGGTATTTAACCTATTTTAGCATGCTAGTTTTCATATTCATTCTAGGCTCCAACACCTAGCCTATACAAAATCTCAAGGCATTTGAAGCATTCTATGAAATTTGGCCTATATCAAGCAAGAGGATTTTAAATATAGGGAATGATAAACTCATTTAGAGGATATGTGTGCAAATTAAAATCATATTCTAGGATTTTTAATTAGTATCTCAAGCTCATCAAATAGATAGGCTTTATGTAGATGATCAATAAGGTCTAAAATACTACTAAATAAATATATTTATTTTTCTTTAAAGAGAAATGAAACTATTTTTTTTATTGTTCATTTTAAGATAAATCTAAATATGATTTCCATTTTAAAAGAAATAATCAAAGACACATTACAAGCATAAATATCTTAAACATGCAAATATTTGTGATATTGCTATTAGGATTTAAATGTGTAGTTTTTTAGTCAAACTCATTGACCCATATTTCATGAGTACTAATTCAACATCAATCCATATCTCATGAGAATAAATGAAACACTTTTCACTCATTAGATCTAGGTGATGCTCATAGAGGGACTTCCCATGAGGTCACCCATTCTAGTACTACCCAGATTGTATGATAGTTATTCAAGGTTTGGCAATAACTCCAACAAAGGTTGGAGATTGCAGAATATTCTAAAAGTAGTGTGCATGTTATATTAAATCTTTGAGAATGCTTCCACTTACATAGAAATTTTACTTGGACATGTTCCCAAGATAATTCACTTAGGCATCAATATAGAGAATGCAATCATGTTGTGAATCAAGTAGCAAATGGTGGCATTCATTAATTTTGTAAAATCGGTGACATCCCAAACAAATGGGAGATATCTCTTTGCTCAAGAAAAAAAGGTTTTATGTCTTCTCAATTTCCAAACCTAATAAAAGTTGGAATATCTTAAATTTTCATTATTTAGAGGCATAGGGCTTTGGCATGTACACCATTTCCACAAATGTTTTCCTCATGTCTTCTTTTATCATTGTGGATTTCATATGGCCATGCAATCAAACATGTGGATAGCTACATTTTACCAGCACCTACTTTTTCTTTTAAAGTCATTGCACTACCTCTTGTCTTTTTTTTCTTTTTTTTTTCAGAAGATTGTAAGATTTTAAACAACGATATCATTTGTCCAGATATTCTTCTTATAGTAGAGTGATCCCAAACTACCACCTCCAATGAACCTTCTACCTTTATAAGGTAGCCCCTATCAACTTTCTCAAAATGATTTAGGGGTATGAGGAGTAGAAGATTAGGTACCAAAAAAACATGATGAAGCTACTATAGGTTGGATCCTTAACCATATTACCCCACTAATAATAATATCATTTTCCTTGGCATTTGCTCAAAATTTGCAAAGCCAAAGATAGTGTAAAGATATAAACCATTGTGTTGTCATAGGAGATGGATGCAATTATAGATTGAGACCAGATTTCTCCATCATTATTTAAAAAGTAAGCTGATTAAGCTTTACATTTATCATTGTAAGCAGCAATCTCCACTTCATTGTAATTTGGATTATCTATCTAACAAGCTCTAATCTATTTCATAATAACCATTCTAATGCAAGACCATGTTATATGATTCAAGTATTCTTTTAATTTTTTGTACACAATTGTTATGGAAGTTTTGTTCTTAAAAATTGAGTTTTTTATTATATTGAGGAAGCTTCTTTGTCTATTTATTAAAAAATAATCTCTCTTGCACTATGTACAAAAGCAACCAATACTTCAAAGTAACATTGAATCTAAAGAAAATTTCATTTTGATGAAACCAGTAGTTTACCTATTAGAAACCCTGATAGAATAAATAAAATTTTATTTTGACATCATCATGAATAGAAAACTACATAAAAAATTTAGGGCATCATTCACATAATACAATTGATCGATGAGTATATGATCAAGGAAGAGAAGGATGAATAGTATCAAATGATAGAAAAAGCAACACATGCTTTATATGCATTCAAAAACATCCATCTACAATGCATTTGTTATGAGAGAAATAATGGGAAGTGAAAGTTTGAGGCAATGTGGAGAGACTCTAAGGACACTTCAGAATATCTACAATTCTATTTGGACATTTACACATTAGAATATCTATGATTCTATTTGGGCATTTATCATTTTATGAATACACAATAGGATGCATACCTACATATGTCATCTACCCACACATTATAGGAAATATATGTCATGCATAACAAGAGAGAAATTTTAAAGATTACAAGGGTTTAAAATTACTAGACTATGAAAGATATCAATGCAGATACGTTAAGAGATAGCAAACTAATACTACCAAAAATTTCTTAGAACTAGGATTTAGATGACACAAGATACAATGAGTAGAATAGTACATTGCTTATGGAAGTGATTAATATATTAAAAATAAATATTGGAGCTTAATCAATGAGGGGGTGTTATGTATCAATATCTAATTAGAGAACTTAAGAGGAGTGACCAAAAATAATTAACCAATAACAACTATAACCTAAAATAGATAATTTATGAAAGTCCAATGAATAATCTCCAGTCACAGTAAAAAAATATTTGCAAGGGTCTAACAAATAAATAAATAAGAATAGCTAGTCATTGTTATTATCATATAAGAACATCAAATAGATCACAAATGAATAAGTTAAAGGGAATCATTATCATCTCCATCTCAACAAGGAAATGGATAGAACAAATAGAATTTGTAGATACTACTAATTCATGTGTGTCTAATATCCTGCCAGCAATCAATACTATCAAACTAGATTTTTTGTGAGACTATGAATCATCAATAATGAATACTCAAGGGTCTCATCAGTGGATACAACATAATCAACACCAAACACTATTTAGTGTTGAAGCCAATAATTCATCGATCCATCTCTATTTATTTTCTATACATCCTCACTAGACCATGAAGGGAGTGGTAAAAGAGAATTAGATATTACTTTGGTATCTACAGGCATCATTTGGATAAGAATTTTCTTATGAACATATTGAATATTGGATCAACTCTATGAGTAGTCACTTTTTCGGCATACAATTAAAGTTAGAAATCAAAATAGTACCACTCCAATCGCATACTTATATAGTAAATCTAAAGGAGTGATTACATTGTCTCTTTAAATAATTGAGAAGACTTGTAGAATATTTCATAATGTCATATAATGAAGGAAACTACATCACAATCTATATGGCCATATTAGGATAGATAGGCAATTCATCAAGAACAAATAGAAAGTTGCACTATAGTTCTAGAAAATATGCAATAGGCAATAGACGTAGCAGATATGTTATAAGAATTATAAAGGATATTTGTATTATATATGTTTATAAATTACATATAGTGCTTTACTTATGGAAGAATAAAAGAACTATATACAAATTCTAAAGAGAAATAAGTCTCTTAAATTGGAATTATAAGAATTTAGTTCCAAATTTTCCAAGGTTGGCAAGGGGACATTACATCCTTTTTTAACCCCATTATGTTTGACTTGTCATTAGATCATTCCTTGGGTTCCCAAAGGCTTAGTAGAGCTTGTTATGGGATATAGTGTCTTTTTTATAGCTCTAGAAAATGATTTAGTGTATGGGAACCTCTAGTCAATTTCTAAACTAATAATATTGAAGATTTTCATTTGCTAAAGGTGTAAAACTAGAGTTACTACATTTTCTAAATTGCTAGAACAAACTAAATTCACTCTTTTTACCCATAAAATTGAAGCTTTGATACCACATTTAAAGGTGAGAAAGAAATTGGGAATTTGCTAAAAAGGTGCTAGATGTAACTAGTCAATAATGTGGGATATGTGTTATTGTGCAACCTTCGATGTAGGCACCGATTAAATTGGGTTTTTAATTAACTAAAAATCATAAATCTTCTTATGGTAATTGAAATGCATTCTTAGATACCAAAAATATTTGAGACAACAATACAGACCATGTTGAAAACCTAATCCCTCAATGTACAAATTTTGTCCATGTAAACAGGGCCATTATTATAGGGAAATGTAAATAGTATGGCAGATTTTGATAAATTGGTCATCTAAAAGGGCACAAATGGGTCAGATGGGTATTGAATTATCTAGGAAAGGATCTAAATGCTACAATAACTATTGAAAAGTAAATTTTATATCTCAACAGACTTATGCTAAGAAACTACATTTTAAGAGTCAGGATACTTTCAAACAAATTGTTTATGTTCTCTACAACAAATGACATTTTTGAGAAAGAAAAAAATAGGATGCCATAAATTTTGTATATTAAAAAATTTGGTAGTACATAGGTGATAATAATTTATAGAGGTGTGAAAATTACCTCTAGAAATCTATAATATGCATGAAATCCATAGAGAAATTGATATTAAAGTAGGCCCTATTGATGGTCCATTACATTTTTCCATTGCATCAACATCAACTTGAAGTTGCCAATATCTTTGACCTCATTGTACCTAAGAACTAGAAGCCCTCCTCTGACTCATCATTGGATGGTAAATCTCAAGACTCTATTGGCCCCTCCTCCATAGTCACTATGTTCCTCTACTTGGGAGAAGGAAGTGGAAAAGGAAGGGACAAAGGACATCTTTAATAGAGCCACACCAATTATTGGGGGATTTATTTTCCACTACCTCATCAGTAGCATGCCACAATCTTATGATCCTAACTAGATGGAGTCCATTTGGTTGCACTTGCTCATTCATGAAAGAACCATTACTTTTCAATCTCTCTTTGTGGCCTCTTAAGGATTCCCCTAAGCCACCCTTCAATTTTCTCTTATGGCCACTACCCTAGGAAGATAAAGTGGAACCTGAGATATGTAAACAATATTTTCAAACAACAATCTTCTCATTTTTTTCATTGAAATCTTTTTTTCATTCAAAAGACCCAATTTAGTAAAAGGGACGATAATCCTTTAGACTTTGTTTTTGTGAATTATAAAATCTAATGTTCAAATATTGTGTGAAAATAGTGTGAATTGTGCATAAAAATCAAAACTAAATTCAAGCTACCACAATAACTCCAAAGAACTTATGAAAAATTACCTTAGGATTTTCCATAGTTATTTCTAGATGAACTTGTTGTGCTCTCGGTGTTGTTGTGTTGAAGTAGAACACAGTCCTTAATGCTCCAGAGGATGCAAAGAAATTAGATCTCTTGATATGGTGGCTAGTAGTCCACCTTAGCTAACAGCTCTAGGAAGAATTAAAAGAAGAGTATGAGCTAGAAAATGAGATGGTTGCTACTATAGCTATTGCAGGTATGAAGAAACTCGATACCTTTAGAATAGCCATATTTGCACTATGGAAAGTTATAGAAGAGGTCCATACTATATTTAGTATTTTTCCTCATAACAGAGTTTTTGTTCAAAGATGGCATAAGATTCTTGAGAAAGTATTAAAAATTTGAAAACATTTATATTAATTGAGTAATTAGAAGAGATACCCATAGTTTTTGTGAGCTATATTAGAAGAGATGTTTTTCATGATTATATTACATAAACCATTTGATTACTAATTAAGTTTTAGATTAAGTCAAAAATAGGTTTTGAAGGGACCCAAAGCCCTTTAACAAAAGCTAAAGATTAGCATTAAGCACCACCAAGTTTTACAAGGACCTAAAACCTAAAGTTTACCAACAAAACACAAACAAACCAAGTTTTGCAGGGGACTAAAACTGTAATAGTAATCCAAGCTAGAAAACACACCTAAGTTTTACAAGGACCTAGAACCTAAAGTTTGAACAAAAAATTGGAAATAAAACTAGAACTAGCAATACAACATGGACCAACAACTAGAACACCAGTGATCATGACTAGTACCTACAGCAGCTCTTTTATGATCTTCTTAACCTCCTTACCTACTTTTGTAGTACTCTAGATAATATCAACCATGGTGGAGTTAGGAACCTCAAGAACCTTGGTAATCTTTTTCCTCATACCCTACCTAGTTCTCTTAATTAGTCCTCTAGGACTCTTCGCACCAATAATATCTGGAGACATAATCTCCTCATTTCTTTTCTTTCCCAAACTGGTTACTGCAACAAATAAAATGGAGGTAATGAGCTCCATCCTCTACCCACTATCCTTAATTATTTGACAGGGTTCCATCTCATACTCCTTACGTTTTTTGAGAATGTTACCAACTTGGTTTTCCATATGGGCTCTCATAGCACATTTGTGATCCAACTCTTTTTGAATATCCCCAACTTTTTTCTTAAGAACCATTATCTCATTTTATAACCAAGAATCACCTTGAAGGGATGCCTCAGCTTTGAGCTTGGCAGTGTGAAGGAAAGATAACTTCAAAGAATTGTCCCTACACCCATCATCTACCTTATTTGCAAAGTCAATAGTGATATCCTTGTTCTCCTTTATATTAACCTAGAGCTTGGTGCTTGCATCCTCCTTCTCCTTAGGCTTATCTTTGTTATCCTTGCTCAGAATGTTCTCTTTCATGACAAGGACTTCACCCTCATTGTTCTTTTTGATACCCATGTCTATTTTTTATTCACTAGAATTCCTTTTAGAAGGAGAAGGGAGATCATTCTATTTCCCCCCTTCATCCCCTAAAGCTTTTGACCCTGCATTTGACTAATTTTTCTTATCTTTACTATCCTCCACATAATCCTTGCTAATAGACATGCCTTTGCTCCTAGAGTAACCATCCAAGTTGAAACTAAGGTCCCCCATTTCTATTTTAGCATCATCTTTAGCAAAAAATTTGGAATCTATAACTTCATATTTTTCTTTATAATATCCCTTTTATTGCCCTTTTTGGTACTCTTGCTATCACTAGTACTTTCCTCACTTTTAATTATAAATTTATTTGAGTGAGGTTCATTACCAGTCACTTTCGAGTTTTTCTCCACAACTAGAGAGGGTTTAACATCCTTGTTTTTATAGTAATTTTCAATAAGTAAATTTAAACCCTCATGGAGCATGGGACATGACTCCTTCCTATGGGCTTGGAGACTTTGAATCAAAGAGTATTCTAAATAAAATGGGAAAGAGACTCTATCTTTATACCTAAAATGATTTAAGAACACAAAATAAAACTTGTGGACCCTCTTAAATCTACCATCAAAGATGATATACTCATGAATGCATGATAAAAATGCCTCCAAATAACCTTAATCTAGCTCAAGTCATAGAATTTGTCACTCTTCTCTAGCCTTTTCTCCTCTTCATCACTTTTTGGGAATTTCTTGAAGGCAACATTTGAAATGTTGGTCTCCTTGCTGAATTTTAGTCCCTCCATTAGAAGACATGTAATCTAGGTGATAAATTACTCAGATAGTTTCATAGTAACCCCATGTAGTGTAACGCTATCTTCTATCTAATTTTTGAAAAAAATTCTCTGTAATGTGGGGCTTATACCCATGAAGTTCTTCAATACACACCGTTACTTTCCCTTTTTGCAATTTATCCCACACTGTAGAATTCACCTTCCATTCCTTGCAATTATTCATCTCTTACTTTCTTGGTTCCCCTCTCATCTATTAGGATTAAACCACAAATAGAATTAACAATTACATGCAAATATAAACCATAGTAGAAAATAATAGATTGTATAGAAGAGAACACAAGACACCAAGACTTAACTTGGTTCACCCAAACCCTGGGCTACATCCACCAAACAGCAAGTCCAATATTATTAAGATCCAGTGATTACAACCTTATTACAATCTATAATCCCTTACAACTCAATACTGCCGTAAGAAACAATTTTGCATCACGCATTATGAAACAATCCCTAACCCTAAGCCCTTTTATACAAGTATTTTGTCACTTTAAGGTTGAGATTAGTTACAACATGTCAGCCATAAATTGGCAAATAATAGCCAAAAAAACCAAAATTTATTATGTACAGTAATTCCTTTATCAGTCACCACAAATTAACACCATCTCAAATTTGGCTCTACACCTACAACTACTCTGAAAAGTGAAAATCAACAAAAAAGTAAAGTGTATTTGATTTCCAGGAAACTTTTAACCATGCATACATGCCAAGTACAATCCATTATTGCAAAAAGATACCTCCTTGGGATATGCAAAAAAATTGTCATAAACCCATCACTTCCTCTCATAAATTCCTCAATCTTGAGTGATCTTCCCTTCAATAGCATGTGTCTTTTCATAATTAACAATTGTCATTAGCTCAACTTCCTTGCTTAAGTCATCTTGCTAACTCAACTTTGTTTCCCTATAGACTGCTTGATTTGTAGTCTAGTCAGTGGCTTGGTTGCTTTCATGAAAAATATGAGAAATAAAAATATTATCAAAATTTATCGTAAGGTATTTTATTTCCATTAAACTTCCCTCAATACTCCAAGTTATCAGACTCTTATTATTTAGCATGTTAATAATATTAAGAGAATCTCCTTCCAACCCTAAATTTTGAAATCTTGATTCCATGGCCATCCTCATAGTGAAAAAAGTAGTTGTAGCTTCATCTTTATGACTAGTGGACTTGCCTATAGGTATTGCAATAGCATCCACTACTCTACTGTAGTGGTCTCTCAAAATACTCCCAAATCTTGCTTTTCTAGGATTCCCTTTAACTAAACCGTCAAAATTACCTTTAATCCAACCCATTGAGGAGATTTCCACTTTATTTATTTTCCCAAATGGAACTCCATTCCTTATTATCATGATAGACTCTCCATCCTTGTCTAGCTAGTAAGGCTTTATTCATGCTTCTTATAGATCTGATACCCAATCTGCCTTCCAACTTGGGTTTATAGATATTTTCCCAAGATATTAAGGTCATTCTCTTCTTTTCCTCTATTCCAGACCAAAGAAAAATCCTTTGAATTTTATCAATAGCATCTAAAAATTTAATTGGAATCCTATAGAGGCTTAATGCATAAGTAGGAATACTTTGAAGACAAGCTTTGAGAAGAGTAACTTTACTAGCTTGACTCGACATATTTCCTTTCCACCTTGCAAGTTTCTTATTGAATTTCTTAACAAGATCCTCCCAAAAATAATTCGTAGGAGCAATCCCATAGGGGAGCCTAAGATAAGTACATTGAAGAGATCCTATAGAAAAACCAAGAACATTAGCAATATTTTCCTATTTGAAAGCAGGAGTATTAATAAAAAATAAAGAGCTCTTGTTCAAATTAATCAACTATTTAGAAGTAAAGAAATAAAGATTAAGGGCCTTTTTAAGATTTCTTGCCTCCCTAAGATCAGCTTTACCAAGGAAAATGCTATCATCCACAAATTGTTTGTGAGAATAGACAAGCGGTGAGGCAAAGGTCTCAGACCTTGAATTTCCCCTTTAGCAACCAACTTCCCAATATATCTACCCAAGCAATCAGCCATAATAGTAAAAAGAATTGGAGATAAATGATTGCCCTACCTCAAACCCCTATATGGTTTTAAAAAATTTGTAGATCTCCCATTGACAAGAACAGTAACAGAAGTGATAGAAACCATCTACATAATAAGCTTAATCACATTGACACTAAAACCAAAAGAAAGTAAGATCTTATAGAGGAAAGACCATTCAACTCTATCATAGGCTTTAGCAATATCAACTTTCATAATAAAACCCTTATTGTTAGAAAGAGATAAAGAATGGATATTTTCCTGCACAGAAATTATAGAGTTAAGAATTTTTCTACTAGGAATAAAATCATTTTTTTGCTCAGAAATCAAATTAAGAAGAATGTTCAACAATCTCAAAGTAAGGACTTAAGAAATGATTTTATAAATCAAATTACAGAGACTAATAGGTCTAAACTAATCTAAAGAATTGGCTCCAATCTTCTTTGGAATCAGACAAGGGAAGGTAGAATTAACTTCCTTCAGCATTCTTTTAGCTCCATAGAATTCTTTGACAACATCACAAACATCTTTACCAACCAGTTTCCACTCTTTCTAAAAGAAAAGCATAGGGAATCCATTCAGCCCTAGTGACTTATCTCCTTCAAGTGAGCAAACAGATTTGAAGATTTCCTCTCCCTTGGAAATAGCACACAATAGTTTATTCTTCTCAATGGTGACCACAAAGGGAATTGCATCCAACAACTCAATCTATTTAGTTTCATCAATATCTGGGTTTGACAATAGCGGGGATGAAAAAAAGGAAACCATTTCATTAGAAATATCCTTTTCATTAGTGATTTTATGTCTTCCTTTAGTAAGACTAGAAATATGATTTTTGGTTATGTGTTTCAAAGTGGAAAAATGGGGAAAAAATTGTATTTTTGTCTCCTTCTTTAAGCCAAATGGACCTAGATCTCTATCTCCAATAGATCTCTTCTTTAGAAATGATGTCATAGTACTCCACCAATTTTTCATTTTCTTCCTTCACCAATTCCATCAAGTATCCCTCCTAATGAATTCTATCTAAGATAACTTTTAGATCATCTTTAATATTTGATTTAGTTTCAAATATATTCCCAAAATATCTTTTATTCCATTCCCTAACTTTCTTTTTAACATTTATGAGTTTAGAAGCCATACAGAATAAAGTTGTTCCTTCAATCATAATGTTCCACCATTCTTCCACTCGATCCTCAAACTATGGATGTTGCATCCACATTTTTTTTCAAATATGAATGGGAAGTTCTTTGTAGCTTGAATAGCCTCTGCCAGAAATAAAAGAGGAAAATAGTCAGAAGTAATCTTTTTTATAGCCTTAAGATTACATGCAAAATCTTTAGTCCAATCTAGAGATATTAGGACTCTATCCAAGTGAGCTTGGATGCAATCATTTCCAACTCTTTTATTATCCATGTGAAATCAATCCCTTGAAGATCTAAGTCCATTAATCCCTCCTTGTTTATAAAGTCCATTAAATCCAATCTTCCTTCTAGTTGACTAGAATTTCCACCTTTTCTTTCATGTTCATAAAGAGGAACATTAAAACCCCCCAGAAATAACCATGTGCCATAATTATCATCATTCTTAATCTTAGATAAAGAGTCCCAAAACTTTTTTCTATAATTCTTGTTATTGAGCACATACACATTAACTATATACCAATAGTTATTCTAGGCAAAACTCTGT